>CM031236.1:57386775-58746150 GCA_018340775.1 Taxus wallichiana var. yunnanensis | reverse complement strand
TAGTAATGTCATCAAATACATGAGGGATCAATTTTCCATCTACAAATAAAAGCATAATGATGAAAAAGATGAAGCGGTTGAAGCTGAAGTTGATAAAGGTAAAGCCAAGGATAAGGATAAAGGGAAAGACAAAGTGGGTAGCATACCTACCGATTGAGGATGATTCTTCTACTTCTTGTTCTTCCTTTCTTCTTTAATTTTTGAGTACATCCATTGTAAGACTTAATTAATAAGGTGTATAATCACCATTAATTTAAGTTGTTTGATAAAGTCAAATGCTCGAAAAGTAGTTATGAAGCATTTTTTTTATGGTTTTAATGTTTGAACTTTCTAAAAGTAAGTAAGTTACATCAAACGAGGGGTTTAAGGAGTGAATTTATCAACTTCTAAGTGTTTGTTAGTTGTTCATTTATTAAAGTATAATGGATATCTCTTCCATATTCTTTTTTGGTGATAATTATAAATATAAGAATAGGCTTACATATATGGGATTCTGAAAATTTTGGGCAAACAACCGTTATAGGTGGTACTTGGTTATCTTAGACTTTGTGTTGAAATAAATGGAGATACTTATTATAAGTAGTTAACAATTTAATAAGAGGAAAGAAATAATTTGGCTGAATTTTTTTCTATCATAGTCCGACTACGTGATTTGTGTTTGTTATGATAACCTTTGTGTTATCTTAACTTTCATGAGTATACGCTTCTTTTAAAATTTCTTTAAAGTAATCCAAATAAGATAATGTTTGTTTATTCTGTGTGAGTAAATCACTCTTAATTGTACTCATTACAAAGAAAATTCCCACATTTCTTACATCCTTTCAATTTGATCCTTTCTATTTTTGTTTTACCCAACATACATTCTAGTTATCAAGAAAAATTTTACTTACTACCAAACTATTCATTGTGGTTCATGAGATATACTGATTAAAGTAGTACCCTCAGTATAACACCTTTGACTAATTGTTATATTTATATTTTTCATTGCAAGTGTTGGCATGTCATTTTCTTGAATGAGGTGTGTTCCCTTGATTATTGAACATCATGCTTGTTACGGATAAATCATTTCTGCTCTTGGATTCATTAGACTGAAATGATATGACTTGTAAGAATTCATTTTCACTTCTGATAGGTGAGTTGCAATCTATTTTTTAGGGTTGCAAACTTATCTCTTTTAACCGACTCATCCTTGGATCAATTCCAGTGATCCAAGGAATGTTTTAAATCTCCTTACCGATCTAAATGGTAAAATGAAATTCATGGGTTCGAGAGATGTAGCAGATTGAACTTTTGTATGTTTACAAATTCTTTTTGTTTTGTAAGATTGTGTCTGCATTCTGTTGTATGTTTTGTGCTCAGATCTTTGGGATTGACCTCTTAGGACATTTAATGGCGTAAGCGGAGCAAATCTTGCTTCACGACTATGAAGGGAATCTAAATCCTAAACCTATGGGATTATCCTAATGGTATCCTAAAAAAAGGTATTATACCTACCTGCTACCTATATCTATTTTGTTGGGATGGCGTCCTAACCTAAGTTGTTTTACTAAATGGAATAAGGGAGAAATAACCTAAGGTAATGCTAGGCTATTTTTAACCTAATACCTAATACTATTTGGTTGTAAATTTTGATCTAACCTAAGGTGGCAATTACTTATTGAAATGATTTTGATTAAACCTAAGGTTATTATTTCTAAACTAGCCTAAGGTCTTATCCTAAGCTAATGATACCTATCCTAACTAATGAAATGTGGAAAGGGGACATAAGGGTCGTATGGAAAATGGGAGGCTAGGCAGTGGTTCCTAAGCTATTTATGAGATTTTATTTTTTATTAAATGCCAATGAACTACTGATTAGTTAAAAAACATGAAAAGTTAGTGGGACTTATGTGGAGTCTTCACTAAAGTTGGAAATGCATGCTGAAGTTGAAATAGGTTTCACCAATTTTAGGAGGCGGTGGCAAGGAGAGATAGGTGGGAGATTGTGGAGTAATGGAATTAATGAACCTCAAATTTTGTGAGAAAACTGTCTTGGAAACAATGAGGGTGGATTTGTTGGAGGTTGTTTGGTCTTGCATGCCTTGCGATTTTTTCTCTACATGGAGCTATCTGGTTCTTCGAACCAAAAGAGTTTGACTTTTACTTTGTGGCTATTTTTGGTTTCTTTGGTCTATTTTTGATCCAAGGAAAGTATATGAGGCATTGGAGAAAAATATGTTTGGTTGTTGATTTTTCTTAGACGAGAAGAAGAGTTGGAAGTCTCCTTTGAATTGACATAAGCACTATCATGCATGATAGGCTCTACGCATTAAGATTTCTTGCTTTCCTCTACATGATTCATTAAAATAACTCTGCTCTCATGAGATAAATGGTTTCATGTTTTTTCGGTTATTTAATTTCATGATTAAATGAATCTCGATGATTGTTGGACATGAATCCATTGCATGATAATTTTAGTCTTTGGATGTTTTTCTATGAACAAGTTCAATGTTGATATGCATATGGAATTTTAGAGGCAGTATTCTACTCGAAAAGAGCTTGAGAAAATGGTTTTTGATTTGAGTTGATCTGGTAGTCTCTTTTGAGATCTTCTCCTTGATGCTTCTTGAGTTTGGAAAGGTTGTAGTACTTCCGTCCCAGACTGTACCATTACTTTGAGCATATAATGGCGTGTAAATGTTGAGGATATTCTACTCTCTTCTTCGTTCTAGGTAACCCACATCTTGTTTGAAAGTATTTGATTGTTTTGTTAGAAGGATGTTGGACCTTTTATGGAACTGTACCTTGTTGTGGGGATATATAACCTTTGGTTCGATATTGTATTGTTACTTACCCTTAGGTATGAATTTGAGCTCGTTTGAAAGTAATCGATAATGGGTTCTTGTAGTATATGGAAGTGTTGTGTTCGTACTTCAACTTGTGTTAATTTGACTGGAACAATTACCCTCTTTGTCTAGGTTTTTATGTGTTAGATGGAGCTATGAAAGTTATTTTGTTGTGTTGTTTTTACTATTCAAATTCGTGAGTAATGGAGAACTTTATTTGACTTATTACTTAGTGTTGAGTTTTTGGTATTCTCTTTCAGATCCTTTTTAATGGATTTCTAGGTTAGAGTTGAATACTCTCATAAACTGAATCTTGTTTGGGAGGATTTAGTACTTCTAGTTCGGGATTGTAGTGTATACTTTGTTCTTCTTTATGAACACGAACTATATGTTTCTTTTGTATCGAGCTGTGTAAGTTCTTGTAATTGGGATTTCTGTTATAGTTCGAAGGCGTGGGGATTGTGGAAACTTTGTTTGACTTAAACTTGTGTTGGGTTTTCATATTCTCTTTCAGATCCATTTGAATGGATTTCGGTTTTTAAAGGAGATAGGAGTTGAATACTCATGTGGAATGTATCTTGTTTTTCCAAGATTTGTACTTCTGCTTTAGGACTGTATTGTTTAATTTTCTCTATAGAATGAACTCGAACTTGTGTTTAAACAACGTGGAATAGATGAACCAGGTTAGTGTTGATATTGTTGTTTTGATAAAGTATGAATTCATAAGGAAAAAGAAGTGTTGTTTCCTATAAACCTGTGTGTTTGGTTTTGTATTCTCTTTTGGGAACTAGCGAAAGAACCTCTGAGTTTGAAATAGAAATGGGAATTCAATTGATAATACAAAAGAAATGAATTCTTGATCGGATCTTTTCTATTTGAGTTTCCTTTAACTTTTGTAAAGTTAAGTTCAGTTGTTCGAACTTCTCTATAGCTCGACTCTCTTCTATGTTGTAGAGTGATTACTCTCTTAGGCCTATTCAAATTTTTGAATTTGGATTTTTCTGTCCTTTCTATCTTGTATGAAATAGTGTGAACTCACTCTTATGAAATGGAAAATTCCTTGTGGATTGTTTAGTTTATTTTTTTCTAGTCGACTGTAGAAAGTTCATGGAAACATTTGTATGTTTAGGCAACTGGGACTATCATTCTTAGTACTGGAAAAACCCAAACATCCCTGTTAGATGTTTTTTGATCTTAGCTAATTTGTATTGAATCAATTTTGTATTGATGTGGAAAGTGAACAGCTGAGTCTGTCCTGTAGAAGGGAAAATGTAATCATGTTTAGACCGATTGCTTTGTTTGATTGAGTCATGCTCCATTTGGATTTTTTTATTGGAAGGACTCCTCTTTTTCACTCTTTCATATTATGAATCTTCCCTGGATGGACACGAGAAGATATTATCCTTGTGTAAGTCTTGCTTTGATTTTTGGAACGTATGGTTTCAGATCTTTGAATGATATCTTCTATAATGTAGAATTTATTTAAGGCTTGCAAGTAGACTGTTTTGATTCTCTCCCTTCTCGGATTGATTTGGGATTCTTGTATTAGATGTTTTCTCTTAAATGGTGAATCCTTTTATTGGTTTCCTTGATTGATGCAGTTATGTAGGTAATCAGTTATGTACTTTTGAACCGGTTTTCTATCTTTCAGATGAATGGTGAATCATGGATAGTCTGTATTGATTCTTCTTCTTATTTATTTAAGTTGTAGGATGAATCATCCTAAATATGTACTATGTTGAAAGTAACTCTTTTTGTTAAATAGTAAAGTTAAATTTTGTATTTCAATTTAGAAAGAATTATGAAATAATTAGACGAAAATATATGTTATTTGTTTTAAATAAGTAATTGATTGGGTCAATTCTTATATGATATAATGCAAAGTTGGTTGTTGATTATATTTTGCTCTTTTCTTAAAGGTGAATTGATTCATTATTGTACTTATTTTCTAGTTGTTATTACTTTTTCTTATTTGTATGATATATTAATTGTTTCATTAAAGAAAAGTTGTTTTAATGGAAAAATTAGTGGAATGCACTTTGTTTTAATGCATAGTGCTTATCATGCTCGCCAATGAATTGACACATGCTAGCAAATTTTGCAGATGAACTTCATAAGTGATAAAATAAGGAAATTTTTTTATGATGTATTGGCTTATTTAAGTCTTGATTTGTTGTAAAAGAATTTTGATTCATTCTTGAGTTGTATTGGAAAAAAAAAGTTATGTTCTTTTATGATCTTAATGCTGACCGACATGCACTATGCCTGAAATGCATAGTCTTGTAAAGTGTATATTTTATCATGATGAATTGAAAGGTTTGGAGACTGACTCCAAATTGTGGTGTAAATTCTCTTGTACTTTGTATGAAGTAAATAGTAATGATATCTTGTCGATATTATTTATATCTGTTTGTATACTATTACTGTTATCAATTAATAAGTTGGATTAAGGGGATAGTACAATCTCCCTTACTATAGTGAAACTTGTTAAGTTGCAAAAGATGTCGTTCTCTATCTAAACAACTATAGTTTAATAATGAAATAGGTATTGGACATACAATTAAACTATATGAGTGATGAATGATAAAAAGGTTATGTTAACCCTAACATCTAATCATGTAGAGGAAGAATCTTCCTCTCTCAAAAGAATGAAAAATAAAAGGAATGGTGGTTATGATCTTTAAGCTTGGTACTTCGTTTTATATAAAGTAAACACTAGCTAAACCTAGGTGGATGACACACCTTCTTTGGTCAGCTAGGTGGCAATAAAATTAACCATTTGATGTTTGCTGCCCTGTTTATGGGATAACTACTTGTTATGCCGAGTTAATGAACATAAATGCAAACATGAGTTAATGAAGTTCTCAATACCAAATCAGATTAATTATGGATAAAGAACTTAACAATGTTGGAATTAGGGTTAGGCATGGTTGCTGCAATCTGAATCTTAATCCAAATTTAATTATGAATTAATGACCACCAAGGGGTATGTACATCGTGATGAATCAGTTCTAACAAGATGTTGGCACATGCCAATTGTAGGATTGTACCTTTGAGAAGACCAAGGTCTTCTTGAGGATACAATCTGATGTTAGGTTGATATGTGGAAACACCCTTCCATATTTTTTCATCTAGATCTACACACATCTGGACTTGAACTCAGTTTCTCTCTAGGTCAAGTAAGTAGCATGTTTAGAATAGGAAGTAGATTTCTATGACTCAAGGTACCTAGGCACATTTAGTCGACTTAGGTCAGTCGAGTATGCCCATATACCCTAAGTCATCATGAGCATCTTCCTATAACAAATTATGTCACTAACCTAGGCTAGGGTCAAACCTTGGGCAAGTGGACTGATAAAAGTTAGTAAAGACCATTCTAGATAATAGTAGAGTGAGGTGAAGGACGTATTCTGAATTGATGAGTATGTGATCTAGGAATAGTAACATGAACAGTATGTTGAAAATCTTTGGCCAAAGTATTGCAAGTTGTTGTTTGTGTTGTCCTATATCACCTAATTTAAATAAACATGATGTTAGATGAATATTGGCAACAAATATTTAAAGAGGTTCTATAAAGAACTCACTCAATACCTAGAATAGGGTAGGAAAACCAAGTATACATAGTATACATAAAGTATTCTATACTTTAAGACAAACATGAGAGATCGGTTGTAATCGATCCATGGAATGAGAGATCGGTAATTTACCAAGTCATTACAGCTACATATGGTTACCTGTTATGAGATTGATTGGCATGGAATGTGTGTTCTAAATGATGTTTTATTTAGAACAAATAACATTGTGTAAAAAAAAATCCCTTGTTTCTAAATTCTTAAAATGGGAATGTTGACTCTTGGACCTATTGTGTCCATAATCGATGAAACTTAAATTTTCTTGTTAACATAAAATTGTTAGAAAAGGAGGAAATGTTGCAAATAATCCTCCACCCGAGGAAGGAGCGATAACTAAGATCCTTTCTACCCTATTAGACACAAGGGATCATTTTTTTGTACTTGAATAGTAATTAATGGGAAATGATAAGGAAGAAGATGTTGGTAATAATAATCAGCCACCTCCTAAGGACAACGCCAATTTAGGTGTTAATAATAACAATGTGAACATACCCGATCGACGTGAGAAAAACAAGGCTAGGTTGGAAAATGAAATCACTAATGATATAAAAAGGATAAATCTACCCATGTTTGATGGCACTATATTAGGAGATGGAGTGGGAATTGGCTCAATAAATGGAGAAGTATTTTGCAATAAGGAATTTCTCAGAAGAAACAAATGCGATATGGGGAGCATATCAACTTTCCCATGAGGCATCTTCATAATGGGACAACCGTAAGGCTAAGTTGAATATTGATGAAACTAATATCACTTGGGATCAATTTAAAGGTTACTTTAGGCAATGTTGGCTACCGCAACTTTATTATGATTAGAAAATGACTGAATTCCAAAACTTAGCTCAAGGAAAGCTAACTATAACTGAGTATTGGGAGCGGTTTACTAAACTCCTTAAGTATGTACCTTAGTATCAAATTGACAAGAAGTTCAGGATATGGAAATTCATCATGGGATTGAATCTCGTTATAGGAGGAGAGGTGGATCTTCATAGCCTAGCCACAATGGAAGGGGTTGTTGAAAAATCCACAAGGTAAGAGTAGAAATTGAAGGCAATTTTTGCTCATAAAGGGGAAGTAAGGAAGAAAGTCCCCAACTCCTCTTCATCATCTCTTGCACCCAAGAAAGGACCATGGAAGAAATTTGGAATGAAAAGTAAGTTTTTAGCTAATAATAGTAAGAAAGCAGCAACAAATAAGTCTGTTGGTAATGCACGAAACAAATTTGTCAAGAATAATAATAATGGACAAAATTCCTATAGAGGTCGGAATGATAACTCTAAGGATGGGAATAAATACGAGCCTAGAAAGGGACCTATAGGAGGTTGTTATAACTGTGACAAAGATCATTGCACAAATTAATGTCATTTAAAAAAGGATTATCATAATCAACAAGACAAGATACACACCGAAATAGCTAACAAGTAGGCCAAAAATAGGCCATGCCCATAGAGGTTCCAAATAAGTTATTTGGCATACCTATAACTATTTGTTTTTATACTAGAGCTACTGAATGTTTTATTTTAGTAAACTAGCATCGAAACTAAAAAGAAAAGATGGAATCATGGATAAAACATGGACTGTACATTATGGAAACAATGTTGTTCATATAGTTAGTATGTGTCTTTTTGGAGCAGTCCTTGACTTACCTAGTTTTTCCACTGAAGTTGATCTTTATGTTGCACCTTTGGGGTCTTATGATGTAATCATAGGTGTTAATTGGTTAGCTGAACATAAGGCAAAAGTGGACTATTTTGAAAAACATATTAGTTGTTTAGATGACCTGTAGAAAACAACAAAGATTCAGGGTGTGAAACATGAGATTTCTGTTAGGAAACTATCAGCTATGCAACTTAAAAAGGCCAAAAATAAAGGTTGTACCTTATATGCAGTAAAGATTTCAGAAACTACTGAAGAGAACAATGATGTCATGGAACAATATCTCGTTGTTATGAAACTACAGTGATGTGTTTCTAGAAGAGTTACTAGGTCTTCCACCCAAAAGGGAATTTGACTTCACTATTGAAATCAAGCCTGGAACCGAGCCTATTTCTAAGGCACCATATCGAATGACTACTATAGAATTAGTAGATCTTAAGGCTCAATTGCAAGAAATTTTGTCTAAAGGTTTGATTAGACTGAGTGTTTCACCTTGGGGAGCACCAGTAATTTTTGTGAAAAAGAAGGATGGAACACTTAGATTGTGCATTGATTATAGAATGTTAAACAAAGTAACGATGAAGAATAGATATCCACTCCCTATAATTTATGATCTATTTGATCAAATGTGTGGAGCATCGGTATATTATAAGATAGACCTTCGATCTCGATATCATCAATTACTGATTAAGGATGAGGACATTAATAAAACAACTTTCGTAACAAGGTATGGACATTAAGAGTTCACAATTTTACCTTTTGGATTAACAAATGCACCTGCAACGTTTATGAATTTAATGAATAATATGTTTCAAGAATACTTGGACAAATTTGTGCTTGTATTATAGGATGACATTCTCATATATTCTAAAAGTATTGAGGAACACCATGAGCATTTGAAGATAGTTTTGGAAATTTTGAGAAAGATACGGTTATATGGTAAGCTATCTAAATTTTCTTTCTATGACATAGAAGTGCACTATTTGGGACATGTAATAAGTAAGAATGAAATTTTTGTAGATCCTTCTAAAATTGTAGCTATAACTAAGTGGCCTACACCAAATAATGTACATGAAGTTAGAAGGTTCATGGGACTTACTGATTACTATAGAAAATTTGTAAGAGATTTTTCTAAAGTGGAAGCACCAATAACTTCATTATAGAAAAAGGATAAGGAGTTTGTTTAGAATGAAAAATATGAATCTGCATTTAGAACCTTGAAGGAACAGTTAACTTTAACACCTATTCTTGTGGTACCCAACCCTAATGGAGACTTTACTATTGTAATGTAGATGCATCTGGGAAGGTCTAGGAGGTATTTTGTTACAAATGATCATGTCATAGCTTACAAAAGTAGAAAACTAAAGTTACATGAGTTGAATTATGCTCCATAGTATTTAGAGATTGTTGCCATTGTTCATGCACTACAAGTTTGGAGGCATTATCTAGTTGGTAAACCTTTTGAATTAAAAACTGATCATCTTGGGTTGAAGTATATTTTCACTCAGCCAAATCTAAATGCAAGATAATGAAGATGGTTAGAGTTTTTGTCTCAATATGATTTTGACATAAACTACATCCAAGGTAAGGAAAATAGAGTGGCTGATGCTCTAAGTCATAGGAAGCACATTTTTTCTCTTTTAACAATGAGAACTCGGTTTAAGGATGAAGTAAAAGTGTCATGGAATCTGTTTTTTACTTTCAACAAGTAAAAATAGCACTTGCTGCAGATCCAAATGATGTGAGGTATAAATGTTTTCACTTTGAGAATGAATGAATCTTAAGATTTGAAAATAGAGTATACATACCTTCACTAAATGATTTAAAAAGAAATTGTTAGCGAGTTTCACAATTCACCTTTTCCTGGACACCCAAGTATTGCAAAGATGATTACTGATATAAGACAATAATATTTCTAGAAGGGGATGAAAAAGGATGTTATTGATTTTGTGGCACATTGCTTAGAATGTCAACATGTTAAAGTTGAACATATGCACCTAGCTTTATTGTATCCTCATACAAGCATACCGCATAAAAATGGCAAGTAATAAGCATGGATTTTTTACAAGGGTTTCTTGTGTCAAGAAATAAACATGATGTTATTTTGGTAGTTGTTGATAAACTAACAAAAGTAGAACATTTCATTGTTGGTAATCGAAGGATGATTCTCCTATTTTAGAAAAGAGATTCATACATGAAATTTTTAGATTACATGGAGTACCCTGAATTAATCATATTTGATAGAGATCCTAGAATGACTTCAAGGTTTTGGAAAACACTCAATGAATCTCTAAGAACTAAGTTGAATTTCAGTTTTGTGTATCATATAGAAATGGATGGATAGACTGAAAGAGTTAATCAAGTTTTAGAGGATATGTTACGAATGTATTTTATGGATCAGAAGTATAAGTGGGAAGAATACCTTCCACTAGTTGAGTTTTCTTATAATAACACATATCATGCCTCTCTTAAGATGGCACCTTTCAAAGCACTATATGGAAGAAAATGCAGAACCCTCATTAGTTGGGACAATATTGAGAATAGAGAGGTAATTGGACTTGAAATCCTTATAGAAATGGAACAACAAGTTAAAATTATTCATGAACGCTTGAAAGAAGCAGTAGATAGGCAAAAGAGATATGTTGATTTAAAGCGAGTTGATAGGAAATTTGAACTTGGTGAGGTCTTTCTTCGGGTTAAACCGAAAAAGAGCTCTATAACTTTTGGCAAGGCTGCCAAGTTATCACCTCATTACATGGGACCTTTTGAAATAGTTGAAGTAATCAACCCTGTAGCTTACCGTTTAGCATTACCTCGTACTTTGTCATGAATACATGATGTTTTCTATATTTCTTTACTTAAGTAACATGTTTTAGATTTATCACATGTGTTAAATTGGAATTCCTTGCAAGTCCAAGACCTAGGAATAATAGTGGTTAAACCCATACAAGTGCTAGAAACTCTCCACTTGCATTTAAGAAATTGTGAAATAAGTCAATGCAAGGTCCAATGGGACCATTTAATGAAGAAAGTGCAACCCGAGAAAATCGGAAGATATGAAAACTATTTTTCCATATTTATTTGAATAGAATTGACTCTGATGACTGATAAAAATTGTTATTTTATCTTTATATGACAATAAGTCTGCTAGTTTTGGGCAGATAACTATTTATTTTTAAATAAGAAGCTATGTGAATGCTGATTTCTGGAACTTTAAAATTCTGATATTGTTACAAACATATGATAAGAAAGTGAATAAATTGATTGTCCTTAATGCAATGGTCAAAATAAGATAATCATTGGGACGATGATTCTTTTTAGGAGGGAAGTATGTAACACCTTTGACAAACTGTTATATTTCTCTTTTGCATTGCAAGCGTTAGCATGCCATTTTCTTGAATGAGGTGTGTTTCCTTTATTTTTGAAGATCATGCTTGTTACATATAAATCATTTCTACTCTTGGATTCATTAGACTGAAATGATATGGCTTGCAAGAATCCATTTTCACTCTTGATAGGTGAGTTAGAATCTGGTTTTGAGGGTTACAAACTTATCTCTTTTAACTGACTCATCCTTGGATCAATTCCAGTGATCCAAGGAATGTTTTAAATCTCCTTACTGGCCTGAATGGTAAAATTAAATTCATGGGTTGAGAGACATAGCGGACTAAAGTTTTGTATGTTTACAAATTCTTTTTGTCTTGTAAGATCGTTCCTACATTTTGTTGTATGTTTTGTGCTCGGATCTTTGGGATTGACCTCTCAGGACATTTAATGGCATAAGGAACGAAGCCTGCTTCACAACTATGAAGGGAATCTAAATCCTAAACCTATGGGATTATCCTACCAAAGATATAAAAAAGGTATTATACCTACCTGCTACCTATATCTATTTTGTTGGGATGGCATCCTAACCTAAGTTGTACTAAATGGAATAAGGGAGAAATAACCTAAGGTAATGCTAGGCTATTTTTAACCTAATACCTAATACTATTTGGTTGTAAATTTTGATCTAACCTAAGGTGGCAATTACTTATTGAAATGATTTTGATTAAACCTAAGGTTATTATTTCTAAACTAGCCTAAGGCCTTATCCTAAGCTAATGGTACCTATCCTAACTAATGAAATGTGGAAAGGGGGCCTAAGGGTCATATGGAAAATGGGAGGCTAGGCGGTGGTTCCTAAGCTATTTATGAGATTTGATTTTTGTATTAAATGCCAATGAACTGCCAGATTAGGTGGAAGCATGAAAAGTTAGTGGGACTTACGTGGAGTCTTCACTAAAGTTGGAAATGCATGTTGAAGTTGAAATAGGTTTCGCCAATTTTACGAGGCAATGGTAATGAGAGATAGGCAGGAGATTATGGAGTAATGACTTTAATGAACCTCAAATTTTGTGAGCAAACCGTCTTGGAAACAATGAGAGTAGATTTGTTGGAGGTTATTTGGTCTTTCATGCCTTGCGATTTTTCTCTGCATAGAGCTATCTAGTTCTTCGAACCAGCAGTTTGACTTTCACTTTGTGGCTATTTTTGGTTTCTCTAGTCTATTTTCGATCCAAGGAAAGTATATGAGGCATTAGAGAAAAAGATGTTTGGTTGTTGATTTTTCTTAGAGGAGAAGAAGAGTTGGAAGCTCGAGCTGGAAGTCTCCTTCAAATTGGTAGAAGCACTATTAGGCATGATAGGCTCTACCCATTAAGATTTATTTCTTTCCTCTAAATGATTCATTAAAATAACTCTACTCTCATGAGATAAATGGTTTCATGTTTTTTCTGGTTATTTAATTTCATGATTGAATGAATCTCTGTGATTTTTGGACATGAATCCATTACATGATAATTTTAGTCTTTGGATGTTTTTCTCTGTGCAAGTTCAATGTTGATATGCGTATGGAATTTTAGAGGCTTTGTGTTTATTTAGAACTCATATTCGGGACTGTCTACTCAAAAAGAGCTTGAGAAAATGGTTTTTGATTTGAGTTGATCTGGTAGTCTCTTTTGAGATCTTCTCCTTGATGTTTCTTGAGTTTGGAAAGGTTGTAGTACTTCCATCCCTAACTATACCATTACTTTGAGCATATAATGTTGTCTAAATATTGAGGGTATTATGGTCTCTTCTGCTCTGGGTAAGCCATGTCTTGTTTGAAAGTATTTGACTATTTTGTTAGAAGGATGCTAGACCATTGATGGAACTATACCTTGTTGTGGGGATATATAACCTCTGGTTCGATATTGTATTGTAACTTACTGTTAGGTATGAATTCAAGATCATTTGAAAGTAATTGATAATGGGTTCTTGTAGTATATGGAAGTGTTGTGTTTGTACTTCAACTTGTGTTAATTTGACTGGAACAATTACCTTCTCTGTCTCAATCTTTATGTGCTAGATGGAGCTGTGAAAGTTATTTTTTTGTGTTTTCTATTACTATTCGAGTTCATGAGTAATGGAGAACTTTATTTGACTTATTACTTAGTGTTGAATTTTTGGTATTCTCTTTCAGATCCTTTTTAATGGATTTTGGGTTAGAGTTGAATACTCTCGTAAAATGAATCTTGTTTGGGAGGATTTAGTACCTCTGGTTTAGGATTGTAGTGTATACTTTGTTCTTCTTTATGAATGTGAACTATATTTTTCTTTTGTATCGAGCTGTGTAAGTTCTTGTAATTGGGATTTCTGTTACAGTTCGAAGGCATGGGGATTGTGGAAACTTTGTTTGACTTAAACTTGTGTTGGGTTTTCGTATTCTCTTTCTAGATCCATTTGAATGGATTTCTGGTTTTTAAAGGAGATAGGAGTTGAATACTCATGTGGAATGTATCTTGTTTTTCCAAGATTTGTACTTCTTCAAGACTGTACTATTTACTATTCTCCATAGAATGAACTCAAACTTTTGTTTAAACAACATGAAATAGATGTGTGTACAAGTATTCTTTTTCCTAAGTTAGATTGAAAGCAATAACTACCACCTAAAATAGTTCCCTAACCTAGCTAGAAATAAGAAAAGAGTACCATCAAGATGAAGAAATGAACAAGGCCTACACTAGCATCATAACTTTGAAATAGTGAAATCAAACATAATGCAAATCAAGAACTCTATTCTTCTAAATTGCCTAATTAAATCAAATGGACCTATGTAGTCCAATGGAAATCAACAATATTGCTTGCTTTGATCCTTCAAGGATGCTTGGGTGTGAGGCTTAGCTCTTCAAGATGGATGATGGAAGGGCTTGAGAATGGAAAAAGGCTTTTAGTGCAAGACTATGTGCTTTCTTTTGCTTTCTCAAGGGAATTAGGTGTAGGTATAAAGGTAGAAGGAGGGCTCCTTATATAGCCCAATGGATAAAGGAAACACTTCATCCCTTTGCATGTGGGATAAAGGTAAAACATGATTAGGAATGGATAAGGTTTCTTTATTAAAGGTAACCTTACTTTAGAAGGGTTTAATTTATGCTTAGCAGGTCATGGGAGTTAGACGGGTGTTTTAATTAATCAAAGGTGATTAACTAATAGGTAGGTGTAAGCTTATAGAAGCCAATTAGAGGAATATTAGTACGATTTAGGCTATTATGAGGGGATTAAATCAATTAAATATTGATTTATTAGTTAAATGAAGTGGAAGGCTAATTAATTAATAATAATTAATTAGTCTAGATAGATAGGGTAAATAATTAATGGAAGGTCGTTAATTAGGTTGTTAGTTGGATATGTGACTTAATCAATTAGTGTATTGTAATTAATTAATGACAATAAGATGGAATATGAGCATTTTTGACGATCTGTCGTCGATTTGTGAGAAAGGGGATAATTAACACAATTTAAGTATTTAAATTGCTTGGGTGTAATTATAGGTGTCTACATTTTCCCCTCTTTGCGGTGGCTTAGCCGGTGCCATTTCAAATATAGTATATGGAATAAAATTTTGAAGGGATAAAAGAAAAATTAGTAGGAGAGAGAGATTCTCCCTCGAGTGTCGATGGGTTGATGAAAGAAGTTGATTGACAATCGAAAAAGATGTGAGAGAGGCAAAATAATGGGGAAGGGGCAAGATGCCCGATGAGAGGGAAGATTAGGGGTGAAAGGAAAGTGATGTAGAAGAAATATGGAGGAGGGGAGAGAAGAGCTTAGCCTCTAGCCATTGTTTATTGGAATAATTTGGATGTCATCATATTGCCATAGGAGCTATGTCATCAGTCCTTATGAAAAATATAAGCATACGAAAAGGTAGAATGACATGAAAAGCCATACTACGAACAATTACCCCTTGCTAAAAACAACAACTCCACAAAACATATAATAATACAATGCAATACGAGAAGGAAACAAGCTCATTTAATAGGGAAAACAAGTACGACGCACATATCCAACCCAACAACGGTCAAGATAGTTGTAAAAATGTTTTGTTATCAATGCCTGAAGAGATCCACAAGTTTATGATTGACAACAAGGGTTAAAAATGATGCCCCGAGAAAGGATACATGCAAGGGGAAATGATAATGGACATGGGGTCCATGAAAAGCGTTTGTGCACAATAAAACAGCACCAGGTAACAAACGTGCCCCAAATACAGATGAAGCAAGCAACTAGCTTTGTGAATGGTTGTGAATCCGGTGATCTGCAAGTCATATTAATTGGGGAAGATGTGAGAAAAACCAACAGGATATGGAGAAAATATCATGCACAAGACACAAGTTTCAGCTGTAATAAGCAAGTTACCATGTTTGTAGGGTTAATTTACTTTTTAGGATGTTTTGAAAAAAATTCCTTATTTTTTTATTTTTGACATATATATTGTTTTTATTGTTTCGGCTTTCCAAATTGTGGTGAGCGAGAAAAAGAAAATAGAAGAAGAAATTGAAGAGCCTAGGGCAGCAGAAAGTGCTCTAGGTGGAAGAAAAAGAAACAAGTGACAAATAATGTCCTTGTTTAGTGGAAACATTAAGAAAAATTAATTATTTACGAGAGTGTGGAGAAGAATAAAAATCTCCAGGGAGTAATAAAATTGTCCTAGGGAGAAGAAAGGGGGTATCGGAAAACAAAAAAATGCCCCAATATAGTGAAAATAAGAGACAAATAATTATTTAATAAAAATAGTTATTCCGCATGATGAATAGAGGTGAAAACGTCGATCAAAATAGGCCTTTGGCCCTCTTGGTGGTGAAAAACGGGTTAATATACCCCTTTAGGGGGTAAAAACACCGCGACCAATTCATTTTAACCAAGTTATTTAGAAATTTTACCGTGAGGCTCTAATACTGACGAGAACCATGGTGATCACACGAGACCAATTGAGGCACACATATGCAGTTTTAGGGTACCAACAAAGACACAGACAATGACCCCTTTGTGAGTATCGAACCCTAGCTTAGTAATTTTGGTCATTAATGCATTAAATGAGGCATTTAGCCCTAGGAAGTCATGTTAGCATACCTGCACATAGGCACAAGCATCGAATAGGGGTGCATGTGTCCCTTTGGGGGTGCATTCACCAATGCACATACACGGGCACACGCAGGCACAAAAAGCACACACCCATGTGCATGCACACACAAAAACACATGCGCACACACATGCACACATGGGAAATGGGGTGCAAATGTGAAAAGCATGGCATAGACATGAAAAAGTGGGCACACACACATGGGAGTATACACATGCAAGCGCAAGCACCAAATGTGGCACACACAAAAAGGGCACACAAGCACCTAAAAGAGAGGCGAAAATGCCACAAGACACACACGCATAAGCACAAGGGCCAAAAATGAGGTGCACATGCCCAAAAGGGCACACAGGTGCCCTAGACAGTGGATAAAAGATAAGAAAGTGTCAAAAACATGACACTTAGAAGAATTTTTAGGATTTTTGGGTTAACCCTAAAAGGGGAGATAGATTTTTAGAAGAAATGTTAGGAATTGATTAGCATCGTGTTATTTTATAGAGACAATTACTAGTTTTACAGACACGGGAGTGACATACCCGGATAATAGAGCTAGAGGGTAGTATGCGCCGGGTGCAACCAATGAGCTATGGCTATACTTCTTGAGGCAGAGGGGCTAGGCCCCGTGTCTCAGATGTCATCCATCATACTAGATCACGGCCTACTGAATGCGCTAGATGAGTGATGGCATAGCGAGAGTCAGTGTTTTAGACTGCCGATATGAGAGATGATTGTGACCATTGAGGATGTATTGCATATTATTTGTGTGTCGATGATGGGCACCTTGATCGAGTACAACGCAGATGCAGGGTTGATTAGAGCTGCTTACAGTGCCCTTTTTGGTGTTGAGGATATTCCACATGACGGGATGACCATAGCTTTGTACAAGTGTATCTCCAACCCCACATTGCATCAGGGGCCTCTCTACATCATGTCTCTTATCAGTGGGTTCTTACTCACTGATAAGATAGGGACCTCATTCCCGAGAGGACTATTTCCCTTAGTTCATGGCATCTTTAGCGGCAAGAGATATTGTTGGGGGTAGTGCATATTGGCCCACCTATATTGGGATTTACATTTGATCACATACCTGCTGGTTAGAAGACCATGGGTCCAGCCTCTTTATTACAGATATGGTCATGGGATCATATTGCGATCGGACACCCCATGGGCACTTTGCATGTCTGAGATCCTAAGGAGCCATCATACATGGCATGGGTAGCGATGGTGGGGATGTACGCAACCATCTTGGTAGCCTATTTAGATATAGGTGAGAGTTTGATGAGCTAGTAGAGATAGATGTTATCTGGTGGCCATACAAGCATTTCCAGTGGCCAGAGGATGCCATAGAGCTCAGCGTGTGCCTGGTGGAGCATTTTATCATTGGTAGACACAGTTATATTATGGAGTTCAGACGAGTAGACAGTGTCAATGGCAACTTAGAGGGGTACAGGGGGTCCCCCACCCAAATATTTGACATGCACGTAGTGATTCAGAGAGGTAGACCATGGGGCTTCACATACTAGTGGCCTGAGCTAGGGTGATTTTCATGTAGGTGGTCCCATAGGTATGGGACTCGATGACAGTGTGAGATCTAGGGACCATAGTTGACTATGCAGCTTGGTATGTTATAGTGTTACCCGACATCTCACCATTTCGGAGGAGGCTTGGGAAACCGACACTTACCCACCTATAGAGATATGGTATGGTTTAGAGATTAGGGTGAGGGTAGTGACATAAGGGCCAAACCTAGAGGATCCTTTTAATGACACTTCACATGATGGGAATGGTGCCTCACAAGCACAAGGACCAAGGTCGTAGGGCCTAGTACAAGTGGTAGTGCAGCCATCCAGAGGAGGCGGGGTCCTAAAGTAATGACAATCATCCAGAGCACCTAAGGGACCCGTCCGTGAGGCACATATAGCTTCCTAGCGTGTGGCATGCATGACAGCCCCACAAGACAACTACACTTAGAGCATGTCATAGCCGAGAGAGATGTGGCCAGAGTGGAGAGAGATGAGGCTTGAGGGTAGGTTGTGACTACCATAGTAGAGCATGATGAGGCCCGAGCTCACATTGTTACTTTAATTTCAAAGTGGGATCAGGCTCGGCCCTAGGCTGGCCCAGGAGATGATAGAGTGGCAAGGCATAGCCAGATTTAGGAGCGGCGATACATGGGGCTCAAATATTGAGCCTTCTTCATCAGTCCTAGTCGTAGGTGCAGATGGTTGTTGTGCAGAGAGATCATGTATATGCATGATCACAGAAATCCTTGCAGAGAGGATCGAGGTCTACACCGAGCGTGGATTGCTATTACTGAGAGAGAGACTAAGAGGCTACTTCCTCTAGATAGGCTAAGACCGACTTGGGAAGAATGACAAGTGAGTGAGATGCTACCCTTTAGGTAGCGCTCGCCTTTGGAAATGTCGACCTAATATGTGATGCCACCAGGATTGGTGGTGAGGCCTTATTTTACAAGACTACCTATTACAGGGTAGTTCCTCAAAAGTAGCAATGAGTAGCACTTCCGTGTGATCAGTGGTCAAGCGCATCGGGCTCTCGATCATAGAGATCGAGGCTAGTCCACTAGATCGTGAGATAGCTCATACCGAGTAGCCGGTTGGACCAAAGTGCCATTTCAGCCTGTAGTGTTCCAATGACCAGATGGCAGATTCAGAGCCCAAAGAAGTGGGCGAGAGTTGTAGTTGAGATCTACATTTTTGTTGTATAGATTATTTGTATGTATGCCTCTTATGAAGGCTGATTTTGATATACAGTCTTGTATACTTGTATTTTGATGATGCCTCATGATGAAGGCTTGATTCTTTCTTATACATGCCCCTTTTTGATGGCATTGTGTATCAATGATGTATTATGTTGAGTACCAATCTGGACAGTGTATACTTGTATATATATGTGGCCATTTTTGATATAGCATCTTTGTACGCCTCAATTGAAGAAATTTTTGATATAGAGCACTGATGTGTATCCATTTTTGCTGATATAGATGTATATGACACACATGTATATATATATATATATATACATATATATATATATATATATACATATATATATATATATACACATATATATATATATATACACATATATATATATATATATATATATATATATATGAGGATTACTTTTTGGGCTCAGATACACATGTTTATGAGATGATGTACTTTATTATTTTTGTGTCCTGATGCATGTGACATGAGTGGGCATAATTTTATGATGTAAAATACCCTTTTCAGAAATTACTCTATGTCGAATCTCATTACATGTTGTGTGTTTTGATTCAGCACTTATGGATGTGTTATGATGTTATCTAATTTTGTACTTTGTATGTATCTGATTTCAATGTTTGATGTATACATGTGCTGTGGATGTTAGATGATAGATCCTTAGATGATATCAAATGCATTTCTCATGTGTTATTGTAGATGTATATGGACGGGATGATATGATGATATTGGTGCGGGGGATAGATTTTTGATCATGCGTAACCCCTCTTTCCCCCATTGATGATACAATATGTGATGATTAGCTTAGCCTACATGCATGATGTAAAACTTAGCATTTTGTTTATATATGATGTATAGATGATGCTAGATGTGATGATAATGATAACAAAACAATACACATGCAATAAACACAACCAAATGCTAACAAAGAACACCAGGAAATAATACAATACACCATGATTCACCATGCATTACTAACATGTAATAAACACAATCAAATGCTAAGAAAGAACACAATGAATTAACACATTACATCATGATTTCCTAAGATTCACTAGCATGCAAAAACATACCGCAATATGCACAAGCAAGAATAAATCTAATCTAAGAAAGAAAAGATGAATCCTAACAAAGTATGCCCAAGCAACAAACAACCCAAAAAGTAGAAACACAAAATAACTATACAAGCAACAAGCAAAGCAAGAAACAAGACAATGCAAGGAAATGTTTTTTTTTTTTTGTAAGATTTTCTTTCATGCACCAATTTTCCATTGTTTAGGTTTTTTTTTTGAAACAATTTTCTATTGTTTAGTTTTTTTGTGAAACAATTTTCTATTGTTTAGTTTTTTTGTGAAACAATTTTACGTTGTTTAGTTTTTGTGAAATAATTTTCTATTGTTTAGTTTTTGTGAAACAATTTTCTATTGTTTAGTTTTTTTCTGAAATAATTTTCTATTGTTTAGTCTTTTGTGAAACAATTTTCTATTATTTAGTTTTTTTGTGAAACAATTTTCTATTGTTTTAGGTTGTTTTCTGATCGGGGATCATTTTTGAAAAAATTCCCTAAACATCCCTAAATTGTGTCAGTGTAGAAGATCATCTCGAGAGCTTTCCAATGACTGTAAGAATGCGACAAACGGACATTGGGAGCTCTAGATATGTCCGGTCAAAGTTCGGTCAACGAGAAAGTCAACTCTAGTCAACTGGTCAATAATGGACCAATCGCGCTGCGACACGTGGCGAAAAGGCAAAAGGGAGTTGTTTGTTGGTTTTCGACCACCGGTCTTTGACGAGCGTAAAAAAATAAAGGTGCTCGGGAACAAGAGGCTCAACTTTTATTACGGAGGGGAGCCCGGCCGCTGTGTGGACTAAGGTATTATCGCCGACGTGGTGGGTCCACAAGCCACCACGTGGCTTGCCACCAATCGTCGAATTCGCTCGATTTGCCTATCGAGGGTCGAAAAGTGGTATTTTATTGCCATATTTCATTTGGAATGTCATTATAATAATTGGGTCGAAATTATATGATCTTGATAAGTCCACTTTTCATATTCTACGCCTTATTTCCAAATGCCACGCATTGTATATAAACCATATCCATCTTCCACGCATTATGCTTGGGTTTGTTTTAGTGCCCAAAACACAAACCATGTGCTATACCAAGATATGCGCCTCAAACCAAACATATAGATGGCTCTTAAGCCAAGTTAAAACCGCCCTCCATGCATTTTTAAATGCATTCCATTTTTCACGCCCCCACAATGTGGGATAAACCTTTGGAAATCCGCCTAAGGAGAAGGAAGTGGAGATATGGGGGGGATTTGAATAGTGACCTCCATGCAGAAAAATAAGGGTTTTGACCGCCACGCCACTTGTTGAGAAACAATATAAAAGGAGCCATATTGTATTTGAATAGGGAGGAGAGTGCAGTCATGTAAAAGAAGCCTAAGGACCAAATTGCAGAGAACTCCATTTTTGAAGGCCGTGCACTCAGATTGGGAATTCGGAGTAAAAAGATGAAATATAGAGAATTTTGAGACAATTCCAAAGATGTAAGGTTTGATCTTTTTGATGATTTTAAACTTGTTTTTGGAAGCTTTGAATGCAGATTTTAACGGGGATCTTCAAAGACTAGTTGGAAAACACGAATTTCAATGCACTTCTAGTCCGAATTGCGACTTGGTGTAAACATGAAAATTGTTCAGAATTCAGATCTGATCTCAGAAATATGATTTTTTTCATAGATTTTTTTAAATATCCATTTTAAGGTGTTTTTCTAACACGGTTGCGGGGAGATCACATTGTGAAAACACTTTGTAGAGCCACGGATTGTTCTTGGGACAGTTTTATGCTATTTTCAAAGTTCTTGGGACATTGATCAGCTCATTTGCAGGTTGTGATTCATTATTGATTGTTTGTAAGAGTTATTGTACTTGCATTTCAATATTATTAATGGATCGGTTCAATCTGAACCCGGGGACGTAGGAATTCCGAACCCCGTAAACAATCTCTTTTGTTATCTGAGTCTTTTCAGTTTTTTTAATTATTTATTTGCTATACAAGTTTTCTACACTTCTATGGATGCAAAATAATCAGAATTTAATCAATTTGTGGATTCAAGAATACTTAAAATTGGTTAAGAAAATCACGATCTTTGGAAACTTATAAAGTGATAAAAATACACATCACGTTTTCAGATCAAGTTTGGTATCAGAGCAGTTAGATTGCCGGATTAGCTTCTAATTGTGTTTGGCTTCAGTTTCATATTGATTTCAGTTTTCAGTGTGCAGACATTTTGGGGCTTGTTAATCTTCTTTTGCAGTGTGCAGTTTTGGGAAGTACAGGTTGTGTTTGCAGGAACCAGGAATCATGGGCAAGTCATCCAAACAAGAGCAACTGGATGAGCTTGAAGCCATAAACCGCCAACTCCAAGAAGAAAACTCTTTCTTGAGAGCTAATTTTTATTCCTTAGAAGAGGAAATCGTGCGGTTAAAATCTGAGCCACAATCCTCTATAACCAAGAAAGAGGAGTATGTCAACAAGATGCTTGAAGAGAGCAAGAAGTTGATGGGCTTTGTGAAAGAGTTGCAGGAAGAAATATGGACCAAGGATGCCCTCTTGGAAAAGCTGCAACAAGGTGAACACAAGAATGAAATTCTTTCCAAAGCAGATGCAAGTACTATGATAGAAAAATGCACTGTTAATTGTTCACAATTTAATTCTTCCTCTCATTCAGTTTCAGATGTTCCTTTGGGTCAGTTTGAAAAACACACTAAGGGAATTGGGTCTAAGCTAATGGTTAAGATGGGATTTAACGGAATAGGCCTTGGTAAAAATGGACAAGGTGATGCTAACCCAATACAGGTAGAGGATCAGCCTCGGTTTGTAGGTTTGGGTTACTCTAGTGGGAAAATGGAAATTGGAGAAAGTTCCAAAGCAGCTGAAGGAAGACAAGCTTCCAACAGCCAAGGATCTACACCACTAGAATTGCAGGATTCCGCCATCAGGAGGAACAATGAAAGGTGTAAGAAAACAGGTAAAAGAGGTAATCAGATTCCACCTCCTTCCACTTATACTAATAATAGCACTAAGGAAAATCAAATCCTAAAACTTCTAATACACTCTTTCGGTTGGGAACAATATAGCTTTGGTAGACAGAAATATGCTTTCCCTTGCACATTTTGTGAAGGTACTAATCATTCTGTTGCATATTGTTGGAAGAGGAAAAATTTGATTAAGAAGTTAACGCCTTTTGTGAATGATAAGGCAGGTGCTAAAGACCAATCTCACCAAGGAAAGGCGAGAAATGGCAAGAAGGTTACCTCTCCTAAACAGGGGAATCATTCTCGTAGACAGAGTTCTAAGAATGGTAAAATGGGTAAGACTCCTAAAAATAGGGAAGTTCAATTTTGTTCCCATTGTAATAGGAATGGTCATGACGTTAAGGTTTGTTGGTTTGTTCCTAAACAACAAAATTGGAAAGTTGTTAAAAAGAACAATATTGTAAAACCAACAAGTACTAAACCTAACTAAAACTCATTGTGGTATGCGAGGAGGTAAAACAACCAAAACGGAAAAACCCAAGTGATTGGTTTAGAAAAACACTCCTCAACTTTATATTTGCACTCTGATAAATTGTTGATAGTAAGCAAGCAAAAAAATTTCAGAGCTATATTTTAGGGATTCCTGTTGATTGATAAGGATTTGTTCCTAAGTTGATATTTAAGCTTTGAAAATGAATGGAAACAACTGAAGAGAAGATTTGAGTGATAGGTTCATCATACTCATGTTTTGTTTTCTCAATTGGTTGGTAGTTCCATTGTTGAAAACACTATGCAAGGATAGACATCAGTAGCATGTCTAAATTTGAAACTTGCAGTAGTAATCAGCATAATCACAAAGTGTTAGTTGAACACTAGCTTCTGTTATAGATGGGTGTTATTATCTGACTTATTATTTGTGATGGCGATACAGTGTTTTGGCATATTCATGTTGATTCAGTTATTGACTATAGATTTTTTGGGCATTGATAGTCTATTATATTCTGATAGTGAATACTTGCAGTGGTTACAGTTTCAGATGGGCAGTGGGCACTAGCCTAATTGTGGGCAGTTTAGATGTCTTGTATACTGATCGTGTTATGGAATTGTAATTTTTGGTAATCGGCCGTATCACAAAGTGACAGTTGAACACTAGCTTAATTGGGTGTTATTATCTGGTCAGTTATTTGTGATGGCATTACAGTGGGGTATGACAGTTCACAGTTGTGCGTAGAGTTGACAGGGTTGCAGCGTTTCAGTTGAACACTAGCTTAATTGGGTGTTATTATTTGATCGGTTATGTGACTAGCTAATCAACTATTTGCAATTATTTAACCTATAATGTTATTTTTGGTTCTTGTATGTGTTTGTGCAATGCAGGAAGAGATAGCATGTTTTTGTGGGTTGATACACAACTTTTTGTGGACAAAAAGCCTTTCTCAGTGGGGAGGTGTGATCGGGGATCATTTTTGAAAACATTCCCTAAACATCCCTAAATGGTGTCAGTGCAGAAGATCATCTCGAGAGCTTTCCAACGACTGTAAGAACGCGACAAACGGACATCGGGAGCTCTAGATATGTCTGGTCAAAGTTCGGTCAACGAGAAAGTCAACTCTAGTCAACTGGTCAATAATGGACCAATCGCACTGCGACACGTGGCGAAAAGGAAAAAGGGAGTTGTTTGTTGGTTTTCGACCACCGGTCTTCGACGAGCGTAAAAAATAAAGGTGCTCGGGAACAAGAGGCTCAACTTTTATTACGGAGGGGAGCCCGGCCGCCGTGTGGACTAAGGTATTATCGCCGACGTGGTGGGTCCACAAGCCACCACGTGGCTTGCCACCAATCGTCGAATTCACTCGATTTGCCTATCGAGGGTCGAAAAGTGGTATTTTATTGCCATATTTCATTTGGAATGTCATTATAATAATTGGGTCGAAATTATATGATCTTGATAAGTCCACTTTTCATATTCTACGCCTTATTTCCAAATGCCACGCATTGTATATAAACCATATCCATCTTCCACGCATTATGCTTGGGTTTGTTTTAGCGCCCAAAATACAAACCATGCGCTGTACCAAGATATGCGCCTCAAACCAAGCATATAGATGGCTCTTAAGCCAAGTTAAAACTGCCCTCCATGCATTTTTAAATGCATTCCATTTTTCACGCCCCCACAATGTGGGATAAACCTTTGGAAATCCGCCTAAGGAGAAGGAAGTGGAGATATGGGGGGGATTTGAACCGTGACCTCCATGCAAAAAGATAAGGGTTTTGACCGCCACGCCACTTGTTGAGAAACAATATAAAAGGAGCCATATTGTATTTGAATAGGGAGGTACAGGTCTGTGTAAAAGAAGCCTAAGGACCAGATTGCAGAGAACTCCATTTTTGAAGGCCGTGCACTCAGATTGGGAATTCGGAGTAAAAATATGAAATGTAGAGAATTTTGAGAAGATTCCAACGATGTAAGGTTTGATCTTTTTTGATGATTTTTAACCTGTTTTTGGAAGCTTTGAATGCAGATTTTAACAGGGATCTTCAAGACAGCTAGTTGGAAAACACGAATTTCAATGCACTTCTAGTCCGAATTGTGACTTGGTGTAAACATGAAAATTGTTCACAATTCAGATCTGATCTCATAAATATGATTATTTTTCATATTTTTTTAAATCTCCATTTTTATGTGTTTTTATAAACACGGTTGCGGGAGATCACATTGTGAAAACACCTTTGTAGGAGCCACGGATCGTTCTTGGGACAGTTTATGCTATTTTTCAAAGTTCTTGGGACATTGATCAGCTCATTTACAGGTTGTGATTCATTATTGATTGTTTGTAAGAGTTATTGTACTTTCATTTCAATATTATTAATGGATCGGTTCAATCTGAACCCGGGGACGTAGGAATTTCGAACCCCGTAAACAATCTCTTTTGTTATCTAAGTCTTTTCAGTTTTTTTGATTATTTATTTGCTATACAAGTTTTCCGCACTTCTATGGATGCAAAATAATCAGAATTTAATCAATTTTTGGATTCAATAATACTTAAAATTGGTTAATAAAATCACGATCTTTGGAAACTTATAAAGTGATAAAAATACACATCACGTTTTCAGATCATTTTCTAACGGTTTTCCAGAGCTATTTGTAGGTAACCAAAAAAGTGTGGATGCACCCAGTGTATACAAGGGCAGAAGCCACACATTTACAAACAAGAAGGTGAAGTCATTGAGGTGCCCCCAACATGAGATGGGAAATAGTGAAAGACCATACCCCTCACAGATAAATAAAAGAAGGCAAACCCAGATCAAGGCTTGACAGGATGGGGCTCACAGGGAACGTCAAAGGTAGAACTAGAGCTAGGCCAAAGAAAACTACCCTCCGGGTGTAAGATGCTTGTGAACAATGAACCCTTATGAGGCACCGTAAACTGGTTTTCACCCCAAGACTTGCCCAAAGTGCCACAATTGTGTGGTTTTCACTAGTGGACGACACCGTTATCTCTTCTTCTTTTTAGATCATTTTTAACCTCCTTGCATCATGTTTAAGCATAGAACCACTTAAGATGTATGGAATTCATGGACTCCTAGATCTCATCACCATTGGGGTGAGCCAGTTTGTATGCCCCTATGCCGTACTTGGTGACTATAACATAGGGTCCCAACCAATGTGGTTCAAACTTCCCTTTCTTTTCTTGTTCTGCTCTAGTGTTAAACTGGTTCTCCTTCATGACTAAATCACCAACCTAAAATTAACGAGGGATGATTCTCTTTTTGTAGTTTCTAGAAACTTTATGTTGATACACTTGTAGGTGGTTAAGAGTACGAATGCGCCTCTCATCTAGGAGCTCTAATTCAGCCGGTCTTCTTTACTCGATAATCCTCATCCTTATCCGAGATACTCCCGAAGAGAAATTCTCACATATAGAAGTTCAATCTCTAAAGGGATGATAGATTCCATCACGAACACTAGGGAATATGGTGTCACACCCATAGAGTGTGAATGGATGTTCAATAAGCCTAAAGGGCTAGATGGATTTGTAGGTGCTGAATTCTGACCTGTTTTCTTTGACCTTCTCCATTATCCTTACCAAAGTCTTGTTTGTGGCCTCAACTTGTCCATTAACTCGAGAGTAATATGGTGTGGACCATTTTAACCTGATTTAGAACCATTAACAAAGACCTTTCATAGTTTTTTTCTTAAATGACTTCCCATTATCTATAATGATGGATGTGGGAATACCATATCGACAAATGATGTGATTCATGATAAATTTAGAAATTTGGGCTCCTGTGACATAGGTTAAAGGGACAACCTCCACCCATTTTTAAAATTATTTTGTAGTCGTGCTGATATGTGTATGACCATCGGATGAGGTAGGTTCCTATTAAGTCAAGTACCCACTTGGAGAATGGCGATGGGGTAGTGATAGGTTGCGATGGTTGTGATAGAGCATGAATGAAATTCCCATACTTTTGGCAAAGTACACATTTTATGACATAATTGCAACAATCAATTTCCATGGTAGGCCAATAGTAACCTACTCTTAACAATTTCTTAGCCAAGACCATTTTGTTTGTATGTGCTCCGCACACCCCTTCATGCACTTCTTTGATTGCTTGGACTAACTCCATCACATCCAAATAATGTAACAGAATCCCATCGTAGCATGATAAAGTGTTCCTCCCAAAAGGGTTTAATGGGCTATTTGGCGAATCAAGCTTTGCTTTTTAGAATGAGAGATATCGGGTGGGAATGTGTTGTTTGTAAGATAGATAAAGATGGGTTCATAACACGGGGAATTGGGACCAACAACATCACAAGCCAGGAAAGATTTTGGCATGTCATACATGGGATAATGTAGATTTTATACAAATAAAGGTATGTCATTATTCCTGGTGGAATATGAAGCATAAAACCCACTATTTCCATGGCATCTGTCGATCTATTCTGTGCTCTTGGGATTTTTTCAAAGGTAATGCACACAAAGTACTCCTTTAGAGTTTCTACTAACTTTTTGTAAGGTATGAGCTTGTCATCCTTAACCTTGTATTCATCATTAACCTATTTGATAATTAACTACGAATCACCCACAATCTTGACATGATGAACATTCCACTTGATGGCTAGCTTCATTCCTACAATAAGTGCCTCATATTCTACAATGTTGTTTGTGCAAGGGAAGCCCAGGAAAAAATCCTACGGTATAGGATCGCCAGAAGGAGTAATAAGGACCACTCCTACACCTGAACCATGAAACGTAAAGGATCCATCAAAATGTATCTACCACACGATAGATTCTTCAATGTAGAGAAAGGAGGCATCTGGTAGATCTAGATTCAAAGGTTTTGTGCCTTGCAAAGGTGCTTCCACTATCTAGTCCGTAAGTACTTGTCCTTTAACCGATTTTTGATGCACAAATTCTATGTCAAACTCACCGAGTAGAATGATCTAAATAGCCATTCTACTACCGTGAGGGCGGGTTTGGAAAATAAATAATTGAGTGGGTCAACCTTGGATATTAGCTTAGTTTTAGCACTCAATAGGTAATGATGAAGTTTTTGAAAAGTAAAAACAATGACCAAGCAAGCCTTTTCAATTTGAGGATAATTGAGCTCATAGGTGATGAGGGTGTGACTCAGATAATACACTGCTTTCTCCTTATGACTAAGGTCATATTGGGCAAGCAACACACCAATAGAAAATTACGTAGCAGAAATATAGAACAAGAGTGAATCTCTAGGAGTGGGAGGCATAAGGACGGTGGATTAGCCAAGTCTTGTTTAAGCAAAGAAAAGTCTTGTTATTGCTTAGGTCCCCAAATGAAAGTGACGTCTTTTTTGAGCAAGTGGGTGAATGAGTGACATTTATCTCGCAAGTTGTGAGATAAAGTGGCGAATGGCTTGAATTTTCCCCTGTAAGCTACACAATTGCTTGATATTCTCAAGTGGAGGCATTTCAGTGATAGCAGACACTTTAGCAGGGTCTACCTCAATACCTCATCTTGATATAATGAAACCCAACAGTTTTCCTGATAGCACACCAAAGACACACTTCTTTGGATTCAGCCTGACTTTATACTCACACAAGCGTTCAAAGATATGCCGCAAAATGACAGGGTGATCCTCTCTTGTTTTAGACTTTCCTAGGATGTCATCCATGTAGTCCTCCATGATATCATGAATCATATCATGAAAAATTATTGTCATTTCCCACTGATAAGTAGCTCCTGCATTTTTGAGGCCAAATGGCATTACCTGATAACAAAAGGTGCCCCAAGGAGTCGTAAAAGCTATTTTGTGTTGGTCTTCTTCAGCTATCTTGATTTGATTATATCCCAAAAATCCATCCATGAGTGATAGCATCTCATACCCTACTGTTGAGTCAACAATCATGTCAATATTTGGCAGTGGAAAATCATCTTTAGGGAAAGCTTTATTGATGTCCCTAAAATCCGTGTAGATTTGGATACTAATAGGTTTTTTCTAGATAGGAACAATGTTCAATATCCATTCAGAATAATCAATTGGCCTGATGAATCCTGCTACAAGAAATCTTTCCAACTCTTCTTTAACCAATAGGGCCACTCTTGGGTGCATCTTTCGGAGCTTCTATTTGATAGGCTTAGCATCTACATGCATGACTAGGTTGTGCACGACCAAAGTCGGATCTAAGCGAGCATGTCTTTGTAAGACCATGTGAACACATCTATAAACTCTCATAGCAACATAGTGAATGTCTTTTGTTCTCTAGCTGAGAGTGATGCTCCCAATTTTACTATCTTGGATCCTCTGTACCAATATTGACATCAATGGTTTCTTCAACTAGTAATTTTGATAGGTCCTCCATACGCGTAGGATCAGGAGGTAGGTTGAGATTTTCATGGAAGGATGTATCCATGATATTTTCATCCTTGGCATGGTCACTTTGTTTGTCCTTTGATTTTTTTATTTGTTTGTCAGCCAGTGCCTCAAAGAGGTTTTCACTATGTGACTACGAATTTGATTTTTTTACGAGGCTTTACTTTGGAACTTTTTCCCTTGCTTTTCTTTAAGTTTTGTTGAACATGAAGTTCAGCATCCTCGCCAAAGTAGGTGCAGTATCTAAGTTGATAAAGAAACCTTTCTTGTGATCTCCAATGGGAATTGTATCTCTTATGCCCATGAACTCTGCAATGTCTTCGTCATTCTCAAATAAATCTAGCGACATGTGATCTTTTTTTGTTCCTATTCAACAAGGGAAGGGTATACAAGGTCAAGGGTTGGTTTCGTGGGGGTTATGGTTAGGACAACGTTGTTTATGAATAGGTTTTAGAACAAGTAGCATCTTGATCATTGGGGTGTGCTCCATAAGGAGGAATCCGAATGTTGTATCTTTCTGTTTTGAAATGCGAAAGAGGGATTGGTTCTATTTATCCTTGTTTGTTTCTCTTGCATCCTAGGCCTTTGTAGCCCATGGAGTACATCATATTACTATATTTTTCATATTCTGGGGTTCGATAACAGGATGGATGAGTATCCTCAGGGACCCAAGTTGTAGGTGGATCAAGCAATTTTTCCTTAGCTAACAAGCCTCTAGGTAAGAATGACCCAATAGTGTGTTCCTTTCTAGGTCTTCTAAAGTGGTAGTTGGGTCGATCTCTAGTCTTGGGTGATAATGAGAGGTCTGAAATCAAGAGCGCTTGTTGTAAATTATACTCCCGTAGCCATATTCAAGGATTTTCATCTCCTATGAATCAAATGGAGATGTTGAAGTAGACGCACCATGAGTGCAAGAACTAAGAGAATCTGAATCCACCCAAGATTCCATGGCCTTAGACTAGAGAGGGACAACTATATCTGCGGAGGGACATACATATGCACCCTTTCGTGTAAAGCTATTGAGAGCTCTATAATGAGAAAAGGGCTCTGAATCTCCTTGTATTGTAACGGTATCTCCCTTATTCTTCAACTTAATGAATTGATGAAACGTTTATGGCACGGCTTGCATGGCATGAATCCATGGTCGGCCTATAAGCATGTTATATGGAATTTTCAAGTTTAGGACATAAAAATTTGTCTCGATGGAAAGTGGGACCCACCTCCATGGGTAGTGTGATGGTGCCTGCTGACTCCCTTTCCACATTGTCATATGCGGTGATAGTAATAATATGGGACTCAAGATCTTCCTCCGTATGTCCTAACTGTTTAACCAACTTGAGTGTGCAAATGTTCAACCCAGATCCATTATCCATAAGCACCCATTTGATCTTCCTACGGGTGACAACTACCTCAATGTATAAGGGAATATTATGTGTTGGATTCTCAGTAGGAATCTCCCTATGGTTGAAAGTAATATGTTCATTTGGTATGATGTTTGTTACCGTGGCTTGAAGGTTTGTAGGATCTACTTCTAAAGGCACTCCCGACCCTTGAAGAGTTTGATACTGAGAATGTCTTTATGCACATTGGATATCTTGAGAAGATCTAAGATCAAAACCTTAGCGAGACATCTTTTCAAGTTGTTCTTAAAAGGTTATATTTATCGGTTTGTGGAGTCGATGAAGAAGGTTTGAGAATCACAAGGCGAGGCATGCCTTTTTATGTGATGTAGTCCTTTCCCTTGATTCGGATGGTATTTATAGGGTTAGTAGGAGAACGAATACATCGATAAGTGAATCATTATGATTGTTGTCTATTTTGGTGTACAAGTAATTCATGGCTTTATAATTTTGGGATGAATCTCCTCGATCTGGATTTGACTTTTCGACTTATCATGGGGAAATGGTTCTTTATATATCCCCATTTTCTCGTAAGGTGTTTGTGTTTTGCCTAGGTTATCCACATCTATCTCCCCATTGTCAATGAGGTCCACGAATATAATGATGAAGCCACAAACATTTTTCTGTCTTTTGTACTTTGACATGATGCATTTCACAATATTCATGCTCCTTGTACCATCAAGGTTTTGGAGCGTTGTCATCAAATGGTTGTGTTGTAGGATAGGTCATCATGTGGGCCGCATCCAATTGTTTTAGTATAACTGACAAAGGTTCATTAAGAGAGGTGAATGTTCTTGTCTTTGGTGGTGGTTTTATTGGTCCCTTGGTCCGGTTTAAAAGGTTGACCAGGTTGGACCATTTGAACACGTTTGGAATCGGTGATTCCGTCTCCCACCACATTTTTGTTTTTGTTAACGATCTTTAGCATTTCCATGGGTTTGACATTTTTGTTGTCTCTAGATTGGGTTTTGAGGGTGCCTTTGGCAATGATATTTTTTTCTATCTAAATCCCTTTCTTGATAGCTTCCTCAAAAGTTCAAACACAATGCATTTGGAGGTGGAAAGATATATCCGAGGTTGAGGTTGGGAACAAAAATGCTAACCAACTATTTTTCGGGAAAAGTGCAAGGAAGTGACTAGCTATCCCTCTCCACCATTGGAGAAAGCTGGAGAAAGTCTCATTAGCGCGTTTCTTAGTGCCACATAAGTCTGCCATGGTGACATCCCCTCTATGTTATACGAGAAGTGACGTAAAACCTTTCTTCCAGTCGGCCGGTGAAAATTGATCCTCATGGTAAGCATGTAAACCACTCCAAGGCTTGACCTCCGAGACTCTTAGGGAAAAGTCTGATGAGATAATTGTCACTATAATACACCTCTTGACATGCCATGTAGAAATCTTTAACATGATCCCGTGGATCTCCTTTCCCTTTATATTTTTCAAACTTTGGCATATCAAATTTCTTTGGAAAGGGTTGAAGGGTCATTGTCTTGTCAAAAGGATAGGGGCATAATTATTCATATTGATATTTCCTAATGCTCCCTATATTGCTCTCTTGTAGCCTCACAACCGTCACTTTCATAGACTACACCTCTTGTGTGAGCAATTGTTCTCTAGTGGGAGAAATGAGGATGTATACACGATGACACCCTATGTCTTATTCTCCTTGGTTTTCTCGATGGAGTTCATTAATCTTAACCTTAGGCCTCAAATTTTGAACGTTCTTGTTTGTGTCCTTCTGTACATGGGAGGTAAGCAAAGCTAGTTGTTTACTAATTTTTGTTGGATTGTGGCTTCTTCTTCTAAAGGTTCCTCCTCCTCGTATTGTGGAGGTTCTTCACCCATCTTACATTCTATCTTGTTACTTTGTGGAACTTTGATAAAGGGTATTCTATGCCCAACCTCTTTATCATTCCCTGTATAAGAGGTAGAAGCATTTCCGTGTGTTAAAATATCTTCCATATTTATAAGGGACGTTCTTCCTCAGTAGCGTCATTCACAAGGGGTATTGTTTCATTTTCGGTGGGCAATTTGGCTCCTAATTCTACAACCCATGCCAACACTCTATCTTTGTTTCTGAGAAGAAACTCATCTAGTAAAGTGGGGTCAAAATTGAATTCTACGTGTGGGGATTCTAATTCATTTCCACTATGATTGACCATCTCTTTTGTTTCTTTTTCCACAAAAAACAATGGTCCTAGATCATGTCCAATGAAGGGATTTGACCCTTCCCTATTAGAGGTTTCTCAAGCTTGTGCTTGTTTTTCCTCGTATGTCTGTTTCTTTAATCCTAGTCGTGTTTTAGGAGCCATGTTTTTGTGATAGTTTCACTAGGGTAAGTTGTAAATGTGTTCAAAGCTTAGTGACCACCCCTAAGTGAGATGCAAGATGTATTTGTTAAGGGTATGAATAAGTCAACAATGTGAGAATACCAATGTGATAGAGTGATAAGTCACCAGTGACACAAGCATTTGGTATCTAAACCTGTTTAAATGAAGTACCTCCTAGACTATGTTTCAAAAAAATAGTTTTGTGTCACAAGATGATTAACAAGATGTTTTCATTGATGCCAAGTTCAACGGAATGAACAAAACATAAGTAAACACAAGAATTCAATGTGACCTCCTAATCAAGATATACTATGAGCAAGCCCAAACTTGATTAAGAACTATATATCAAAACATGTCAATTACAATTCATGAATGACACAACAATATCACCAAGATATGTTAACCAACTTTAAGAGAAAGTAAGGTATTGATATCAAGGTGCTATTGATATAACACGTGCAAATGGTAACACCTAGCACTCTTCAAAATCAAGGTAATAATAGAACCAAACTAAAAATCTCAAAGTATAGCTAGGAATAGTTAGAAATGTGTGGAGCGTAACCTTAAAATATAGACATTTAGGTGGAGTTTACAAGAAACAAGATGTAAATATCAAAATTTTATTGATACGATACAAACTAACTCTTCTAAGGAATTCTGCGGTGATGAACCACGCCTAACTACAATGACGATCCTGACATGGGTATTAAGTTTACAATGGCTACCAATAACGTGAATACGCCTCCACACACTTTAGATGTTTAACTTACATAGCTACAAACATGGATGGGCGTAAACGGACATAAAAGTGACAAAAACAGTTGATTGGTAACACAAAGGTAGTCACCCCTCTTTTGATCAACAAAGTGTCAAAAGAATGAGAAGGAAGAAAATCAATCAAAAAAGGGATGAAAAATGTTGGCTTCACTTCAACAAAGTTTTGTCTCGCCCTAAGGCAAGTAAAACTAAGTGAAAGTAGCGTCACACATTTCACAATGAAAATATGGTTCACAACTCCACACTATTTTAGAATGGTCAAAGTGGTCTCCTAGCCAAAGTATATCTTCTTATGTGGTTCTCTCGTCCTAGGTGCTACAAAGATTAACCATGAGCGGGACAATTTACCCAAAAATTCACACTGACTAGTTTGGGAGTATCTCAACTTTGCCCCCTTCAAGCACAGTGGGCATCAGATGCATCCAATTGTGTACTTAAAAGGGTCATGTAGGGACAACTTGTAACTCTATCTCACAAAGGAATTACTAGTCAGATAGGTAGTGCAGAGCACTTCCCATTTCATCCACAAGGTTCCCTCTTGCGTGGACTACTTTGGGGTTCCTAGAACCACCCCCATTGTTATAGCTTAATGCGTTATGCTAAAGGGGTTATGTTTTAGTTGAGCGGAGAGGGACGTACCCTTTTTCGAAACTTGCAATACAGTGTTTTGAATATGTTGTTCATTTTATCTTTTTTAATTAGATGTGGTTTGCTTGAACACCATTTGGCAACTTGTATAACAACTATATTAGTAGTTTTTGAATTTTGTTTTGATTCCTTCGTTCTTTGGCAAGTGATGGTGTTTTGGTCCTGTATGATGATTTTTAATATTTTTCCATCAAAAGAGAAGGCATCATTTTTATTCTCCGAGATCACCCAAGGACGTAAGAGAAGAGAATACGTGATTGTTTTCAAAAATCCAAAAAGATATCAAAATGGAAAAACACTCTTAATTCAACTATGCCAAGTTAGCCAATTCCCACTCAAATATTCCTAACAACCTCAAAGCATCAAAAGGACTTAAGAATCATTTCTGATTCCCAAGATTGCCCCAAGGGATGCAAGGGAAGAGCATATGCAATCTTATTCCTATAAGTAAACAATGCAAAATATTACCTAATCAAATACAAACATGTAAAAATAGCCTGCAAAGACAAATATATGATTAGATAAACCTGTAAGAATGTTAGCACATCAACACCTTAATTTCAAAAAATACAAAAGGACACCTACGCCCCTTTTTTAGCACCTACGCGCGGGTTAGGCGTAAACGCCACTCTGCATCATTTCATATCACCTACCCGAGAGGTGTGTGCACCACAAAATAGCATATGCACCACGAAAATAGTGCATATGCCACTATGTGGATTTTTTTGACTTACCATGTGCTTGTGCCACCAGAGAGGCATGTGCACCACAAAAACAACGTATGCACCACTCCTAGATAAACAGACGGGAAAATAGATGGAATAAGCTGCGCACTTTGGAAAAAAGTGTCTCGAGCCACTAAAACAACATGTGTGCTCTGGTTAGGGCATGTGCACCGATCTAACAGGTTTCAGAATGCAATGAAGGTACAGTACAAAATGACTTCTATGCCCGGGTTAGTGCATCTACGCGTTGGTTAGGGTGTGTATCGTTGGGGTTAGCGCACATGTGCCAAGGTCGGAAAACATAGTAATAGGTTTTATCAGTGTGCTGTGCCATAAGATAGGTGTGTGAGCCATGAAAATCACACCTACGCCCTAAAAATGTACCTACACCAGACTTGCAACCAAAATACGGCAACAAACACAAGAAAACTCACAATATCTCAAATTTTGACAAGTTAGCTTAAGAATGGAAATAACCCATTAAAATTATGGCTATGAACATGAAGTTACACATATCAAATGAGCAAAAATTCCAAAAAAATGGACATTAATTACCACATGTGTATATCAAAAATTAGCCAAAACAATGAAACTTAAACTAAAATGCCATGGGACTAAGGGTCCCACCAGGCATGCCAAATGTGTACAAGTATTCTTTTTCCTAAGTTAGATTGAAAGCAAGAACTACCACCTAAAATAGTTCCCTAACCTAGCTAGAAACAAGAAAAGAGTACCATCAAGATGAAGAAATGAACAAGGCCTACACTAGCATCATAACTTTGAAATAGTGAAATCAAACATAATGCAAATCAAGAACTCTATTCTTCTAAATTGCCTAATTAAATCAAATGGACCTATGTAGTCCAATGGAAATCAACAATATTGCTTTCTTTGATCCTTCAAGGATGCTTGGGTGTGAGGCTTAGCTCTTCAAGATGGATGATGGAAGGGCTTGAGAATGGCAAAAGGATTTTAGTGCAAGACTATGTGCTTTCTTTTGCTTTCTCAAGGGAATTAGGTGTAGGTATAAATGTAGAAGGAGGGCTCCTTATATAGCCCAATGGATAAAGGAAACACTTCATCCCTTTGCATGTGGGATAAAGGTAAAACATGATTAGGAATGGATAAGGTTTCTTTATTAAAGGTAACCTTACTTTAGAAGGGTTTAATTTATGCTTAGCAAGTCATGGGAGTTGGGGGGTGTTTTAATTAATCAAAGGTGATTAACTAATAGGTAGGTGTAAGCTTATAGAAGCCAATTAGAGGAATATTAGTATGATTTAGGCTATTATGAGGGGATTAAATCAATTAAATATTGATTTATTAGTTAAATGAAGTGGAAGGCTAATTAATTAATAATAATTAATTAGTCTGGATAGACGGGGTAAATAATTAATGGAAGGTCGTTAATTAGGTTGTTAGTTGGATAGGCAACTTAATCTATTAGCGTATTGTAATTAATTAACTAAAATAAGAGGGAATATGAGCACGTTTGATGATATGCCATCGATTTGTGAGAGAGGGATAATTAGTGCAATTTAAGTATTTAAATTGCTTAGGAGTAATTATAGGTGTCTACAAGATGGACCAAGTTAGTGTTGATATTGTTGTTTTGATAAAGTATGAATTCATAAGGAAAAAGAAGTGTTGTTTCCTATAAACTGTGTGTTTGGTTTTGTATTCTCTTTTGGGAACTAGCAAAAGAACTTCTGAGTTTGAAATAGAAATGGGAATTCAATTGATAATACAAAAGAAATGAATTCTTGATCGAATATTTCTATTTGAGTTTCCTTTAACTTTTGTAAAGTTAAGTTCAGTTGTTCGAACTTCTCTATAGCTTGACTCTCTTCTATGTTGTAGAGTGATTACTCTCTTAGGCCTGTTTGACTTCTTGAATTTGGATTTTCTGTCCTTTTATCTTGTATGAAATAGTGTGAACTCACTCTTCTGAAACGGAAACTTCCTTGTGGATTGTTTAGTTTATTTTGTGCTAGTCGACTATGGAAAGTTCATGGAAATAGTTGTATGTTTAGGAAACTCTGGGACTGTCATTATTAGTACTGGAAAAACCCAAACATCCCATTTGATCTTTCTTGATCTCAGCTAATTTGTATTGAGTCAATTGTGTATTGATGTGGAAAGTGAATAGTTGAGTTTGTCCTGTAGAAGGGAAAACGTAATCATGTTTAGACCAACTACTTTGTTTGATTGAGTCATGCTCCATTTGGATTTTTTATTGGAAGGAATCCTCTTTTTGCACTCTTTCATATTATGAATCTTCCTAGATTGACACAAGAAGATACTATCCTTGTATAAGTCTTGCTTTGATTTTTGGAACGTATGGTTTCAGATCTTTGATGATATCTTCTATAATGTAGAATTTATTTAAGGCTTGCAAGTAGACTATTTTGATTCTCTCCCTTCTTGGATTGATTTGGGATTCTTGTATTAGATGTTGTCTCTTAAATGGTGAATCCTTTTATTGGTTTCCTTGATTGATGCAATTATGTAGGTAATCAATTATGTACTTTTTGAACCAGTTTTCTATCTTTCAGATGAATGGTGAATCATGGATAGTTTGTATTGATTCTTCTTCTTAATTATTTAAGTTGTAGGATGAATCATCCTAAATATGTACTATGCTGAAAGTAACTCTTTTTGTTACATAGTAAAGTTAAATTTTGTATTTCAATTCAGAAATAATTATGAAATAATTAGATGACAAGATCTGTTGTTTGTTTTAAATAAGTAATTGATTGGGTCAATTCTTATATGATATAATGTAGTGGTTGCTGATTATATTATGCTCTTTTCTTAAAAGTGAATTCAAACTCATTATTGTACTTATTTTCTGGTTGTTATTACTTATGCTTATTTGTATGATATATTAATTGTTTCATTAAAGTAGAGTTGTTTTAATGGAACAATTAGTGGAATGCACTTCGTTTTAATGCATAGTGCTTATCATGATTAGTTCAATGAACTAACCCGTGCTAGTAATTTTGTAGATGGACTTCATAAGTGATAAAAGAAGGAAAATTTTTTTATGATGTATTGGCTTATTTTATTCGGATCTTGTGTAAAAGAATTTTTATTCATTCTTGAGTTGTATTAAAAAATAAACTTATGTTCTTTTATGATATTAATGTTGATCAACATGCACTATGGCATAAATGGATAGTCTAGTAAAGTGTATATTTTATCATGATGAATTGAAAGGTTTGAAAACTGACTCCAAATTGTGGTGTAAATTCTCTTGTACTTTGTATGAAGGAAATAGTAATGATATCTTGTCGATATTCTTTATATCTATTTGTATACTATTACTATTATCAATTAATAAGTTGGATTAAGGGGATAGTACAATCTCCTTACTATAGTGAATCTTGTTAAGTTGCACAAGATGTTGTTCTCTATCTAAACAACTATAGTTTAATAATGAAATAGGTATTGGACATACAATTAAACTATATGAGTGATGAATGATAAAAAGGTTATGTTAACCCTAACATCTAATCATGTAGAGGAAGACTCTTCCTCTCTCAAAAGAATGAAAAAGAAAAGGAACGGTGGTTATGACCTTTAAGCTTGATACTTAGTTTTATTTAAAGCAAACACTAGCTGAACCTAGGTAGATGACACACCTTCTTTGGTTAGCTAGGTGGCAATAAAATTAACTATTTGATGTTTTCTTCCTTGTTTATGGGATAACTTCTTGTTATGCCAAGTTAATGAACATAAATGCAAACATGAGTAAATAAGTTATTAATACCAAATCATATTAATTATGGATAAAGAACTTAACAATGTTGGAATTAGGGATTAGGCATGGTTGCTGCAATCTGAATCTTAATCCAAATTGAATTATGAATTAATGACAACCAAGGGGTATGTACATTGTGATGAATTAGTTCTAACGGATGTTGGCACATGCTAACTACATGAATGTACCTTCGAGAAGACCAAGGGCTTCTCGAGAATACAATGTTTTCGTTGACATGTGGCAACACCCTTCCGTATTTGTTCATCTAGATCTACACACATCTAGACTTGAACTCAATTTTTCTCTTTGTCAAGTCAGTAGCATGTTTAGAATAGGAAGTAGCATTCGTGACTCAAGGTACCTAGGCATATTTAGTTGACTTAGGTCGGTCAAGTATGCCCATATACTCTAAGTCATCGTTAGCGTCTTCCTATAATAAATTATGTTACTAAGCGAGGCTAAGGTTAAACCTTGGGCAAGTGGACTGACATAAGTCAGTAAAGACCATTCTAGATAACAGTAGAGTGAGGTGAAGGACACATTCGAAATGACGAGTATGTCGTCTAGGAATAGTAACATGAACAATATGTTAAAAATCTTTGGCCAAAGTATCGCAAGCTATTGGTTGCATTGTCCTATGTCACCTAGTTTAAAGAAATGTGATGTCAGATGAATATTGGTAACAAATATTTAGATAGGCTCTTTAAACAGATCACTCCATACATGGAATAGGGTAGGAAAACCAAGTATACATATTATATATAAATTATTCTATTCTTTAAGACAAACATGAGAGATTGATTAGTAACCGAGTCATTACTGACTACATATGGTTACCTGTTATGAGATTGATTGGCATGGAATGTGTGTTCTAAATGATGTTTTATTTAGAACAGAGAACATTGTGTAAAAAAATTCCTTTGTTTCTAAAGTCTTAAAATGGGAATGTTACACCTTGAACAATTAGATACATGTCTCGTATAAATAAATAAATTATACATGATATTAAGCTGCTAAATGAAGGATATTTATCCAATGACTACCTAGGTTTCATGTTTTATGAAATAATAAAATCTAGGAAACAATTTTTTATGACTCGGTGGGGACCGAGCTTTAATAAAAAAAAACTTGTGCTAAATCATGTGGGTATAGGAGAAGTTATTTTGTGATTTATTACTGTTGAATTTTTGTATCAAGAAGATTTCATACTGTAAATTCATCCATTTACATGTGGAAGTAGGGCTCAGTGGTAGGACTGATCATTTCTTTCATCTCCAAGAGAAATTTAATTTCAACTATCCACCTCAAGCCCGAATTTCAAGATCAATTTTATCATCTATATAGAGAATTCATACCTCACCAAATCATTTACAACATAGCTTATCTGTTAGTATTATTTATACAGATTAACCCTCGATTTTTAATTCCTACGCAAATGGATCAAGTAATTTTTTGTTCTATGGGGTAGGGATTTTGGTCCTTTAAAATTAACTCCTCTGCATGAATTACCTAAAGGCTCTAGGAATATTTTCTGAAAATTCTATGGAGATGGGAAGAAAATCTTGATGATCACTTTAGTGACTTTCTATATTTCTTATAGATTAATTTCTATAGAGTATGAGGATGTGTCTGTAAGATTATTCATCATGACTCGCATGACTTCATAGGTGAATGGTTTTATCCACTCACCCCTAGAACAATAAAAAATTGGACAACTATATGAGAACAATTTTTGAAGAGGTTCAAGCTAGCGAAAGATGCAAACAAATTCATTACTCGGTTGATGCAGTTGTTGTAGAAACCACAAGAGAATATGAGGGAATATATTGCTAAGTTCTAGATGATTTTGTATAAGATCCATGCTTCGCTACACTCAGTGATGAAATGCAATTTTTTTTTTCATAAACTCTTTCTTACCTAAAGTTGGATCTCAGTTGTGAAGGGCACGACTAGTAAATTTTTTGGCAACACATAATACTACCATTGAAGTTGAATATGACTTGATTATGGATGTAAAAATCAAATACTCAGCCCCTAAAGATGAACAAACATCTTCAACCAATGCTACCAAACTGATGTTATAAAAGTTAGTGAATGATATGTTGTAAATTAAGAAATAAATGGCTCAAGGAGGAAATGTTTCCCCTTCAAGAGCATCTCCCACTCAAAATTTTAATGGTAAAAATCATAATCAAACTGACTCATTACTCCACCATAGAGGATGAAAATTTAATCTTCACCAAGTAATGACTTGGAAATGAATGAGGAAGATAATGATGTAGTTGATAATGAATTACTTACTAAAGAAGACTTTGTTGATCTCGTTGGTGACTCCAATATTGGCTACCTAGAATAAAAATCCAACAAAGTCTATTACAATTATTTTGATGATAGTGATGGTGACACATTCGTGGTTTTTACAAGGTCTAAAGCATAGCAACATGGTGAAGTTTATTCAAGTGGAAAAAGGAGAGAAAGAGAAGATCCTCAACTAAATGTTACTATTCGAAAAGAGGCAACCCACTTCCTTCTTCCTTGGTTCTGAGAGATAAGACAATAAATTTTGTTTCTAACCAATAGTAGAGGATAATGGGACAAACAACTAAATTAATTCAAAGTACTATTATTCATTCTTTCGATATCATCAATCACATTAAGAAGACTAAGATACATATGTTAGAAGCTAAATATTTGAGGGATTTTCCAGAGCAGTTGAATAGGTTGGTGAAGTATGTGCAGAGTAATGGTCCAAATAATTTTCTTAATAATGCTTCATAAGGCATCTTGTCTAATCCAAAAAATACTCCTCCATTGAATAATGCTACAACTTTTTTCCTACTTCTTCTAAAAGGATTGAACCATTTTATGTTTCCTTGCTTATTAATGGTTATAAATTGAGTAACTACATTTTAGATTCAAGAGCTTCTAACAACGTCATGCCAACCAAATTTTCAAATACCTTGGTGCTTAAACTAATGAAAACAACTAGAATATGTTATTCAATGGAGATACAAGTACCTCTCATAGGGAAGATCAAATATGCACAAGTTGTTCTTGCTTATTTCTAAGCTAAAATAATGAATATGGTGATCTTTGGTGGCAGATATTCTAGTTCCTTATGGTATGTAATTAAGCAGGAACTTTTATAAAGAGTTGGGAGGTGAAGTCAAGATGGATTGGTCTTGTGTTTATATTCCAATCAAAGGAGTTAATCATACATGTTGGGCATCAAAATATTGGTTCAGTTCCAAAGGATGTGTGCACACACAAGATTAGTGAAGAAAATGGCATGCGGGATAAAAACAAGTAGGAAAAGGGTTTAAGAAGGGTTTAGTAGAAACCATAGCACGTGCGCAATGCATAGAAAATGATCTTAGGACTTAGCCATATTTAGCATTCCAAGAGGAACTTGAGGAAAAATTTGACTCGACTAGGTGTGCGAGTGGATAACGTTCTAGCCTAGAAGCTTGGTGGTCAAGGAAAGAATATTCCACGTATGGAATATTCCAAGGAAGGCATCATTATAGAAAGTGGAGATATTGGATCAAAATAAGCATGATCCATTGGAGGACCACATGAACACTTGGCAAGTGATCGTCTCCTGGGGAAAGGCATGGTGGTGGGTGCTAAACCTATTTATAGAGATGCTTGGGTAGATGAAGAGTGGGGTCGATGAAGGGGAGAAGCATTAGGATCATCAAAGGGAGGATAGAAAGTAAATCTCTGTAGAAAATATTAAGAGGTTCTAGGATTAGAGGTTCTTGTTATAGGATTGTATGATTATTACCATATCTAAGGGGATGTGTCTGCAAAAATTTTGTAATAGGGGAAGCATAACTAGGAATTATGATACATGATTTAGCTCCCTGTTTTTGATACATTTTGTCTGTTATGGATCCTTCGAATGTAATGTGGTAACTAAAACTATGATCAATATGAACATATGGTTCTAGTCTAAATATATTATTCATGGGTAAAAACCCTAGTTTCTTTTCTTCATATTATGAATCGAGACATATTATGTGTATGATGGCTCTCTTGTTATTTATATGGGTATTTAGATGTAATAACTCATCCTAAGATTTCAGGATGAAGACATCAACATGTACTTTTCTACATCTAATCTTTTATCAATGCCATCATCTTCTCACAATGTTAATATAAAGGAGGAACTCAATACCCGCATGTGCCTCGGGTGAGCACCTAGTGCCCGCTGGGTGATAGCCTGATGCACATGGGATTAGAGTGTTGTTTTAAAGGAACATAAAAATGAATACATATTGGTTCCATTATTGGGACCTCTTTCCAAATTTTTGTGAGAATGATGCGTGACGATAGAGTGTTTGACCTTGGAAAATATCTAAACATGGTTTAAAATCATGGAGGATGAGGTTTCCCAAAGATTTAGTACTGGGCTTGAGTTCGATGTATGTAAATCGGTAATAGAACACCTATATAATGAGCTATATGAGACCTTATTTTGTTGTTTTCCAGTAGAGTTGTATGAATGGATTTCAGCATATGCATCCAGATCAAGCTGGTATTATAGATCTCTCACGTGGACCCAAGATGAATACCAGATGCTATACGATACATATATGACTTTGGAAACATATTGTTTATCACCGGTGGGAAGAGTGTTGACCGGTTATACTCTGGAATAAACTATTTCTACGTATTCTTGCCTAGAAGTTGCTAGGTTTGAGTTCTTAAGGGATCATAGAGGATCATTTTGGCAGGATTTCTCATTAGCTATGAGTATATTGATCATTACACTAAGTTTGGAAGCATTTTGTATGGTGGCTAAGCTTCTATGAGCGTTGGGAGAGGGAGTTAGGGTGGAGTAAGATGTCAAGCCTTGTGGTAGAAAAAGAGAGGGAAGAAAGACAACTCGAGTATAGTCAAGCACATAAAAGGGAGTTGGCTAGAAAATATGAGGTTGTAGTATTGATGGATCTATAGAGGCATGTGTTAGGGGAAGGAATTGAGGTTCACGCGGTGGATGTGAAACACGAGAAGTATATGTTACCCCATCTTGGCAAACATGGGAAATATACCCCTTCTTCTTCGAGATGAGAGTTCATTACATAGAGAAAGGAGATCCATCGACGTGCATCTATACCCACCTGGTGACCAACCCCTAGTGCTTAGTTATCAAAATCAAGAGACAAGTATTGCTAACCCAATTGGTATTGGTGAAAGTGGTGATCTACACCTAGGAGATATAACTTACCGTTTGGGACATCTATGGTTACATAAACAATTCTTGCATTTGGAGGAATTTTTGGACAAAGTGTAAGTACACAAATTTTGGTATCACATATGGAAGTTGCATGGGATACACATCTAGTAGCGGTGTAATATTACAAGCCATTAACATGAAGTTCAATGTAATATTGGGAATTCTAGACGTGACCACTTTAGGCACATTACAAGCCATGGGAGGTAGATATGGTGGAATAAGATCCAGAGAACCTAGTGGACCTAGTGGATGTGGAGGGTCGGGAGGAATAGGAAGCTGGTGGATCTAGTGTATCTAGTGATGGAGGAAACACTAGAGCAAATCAAGATTCTAGATCGGGAGGGTAAGGGCCTCGAGTCAACCCTATAAGTGTCTTTTGAAATGTCTTTGCATCTACTAGATTAAAAGGGTGTTGAGGATGCTACTGAGCATGTACATAAGTGTGAGATTCTATGGAATGCAAAGGGATCACTACCTCAGATCGGAAGGCAAGTCATTTTGTAACAACATTGTATGGACGTGAGCATAGTTGGTACCGAAAGTATGAACCCCATCAGATAGTGGTAGATTACACCGCATTGCAGAATGCCCCTTAGCTGAATTCCATATCCTCAAGTTTGAACAGAAGATAATTTTTGAGATAAAAGAGATCTAGGAGGGAGTGGAAGAGACTGTTTGGGAATACAACACACGTTTTAAAACTCTCTTATCAAAACTATCTTATGTTATTCATCCTTCTTAGCATGCTCAGTGGTTTGTTTAAGGGTTGATAACATTATTTAGGATAGAAATTTCACACAAGATATTCACAGACACACGCGAGGCCTTGGAGGCTACCCTTTGTGCTTGAGACTATTGAAAGTGTGGATACCAGTGTTAGCCCTTTCCTTGAGGCTCAAATTACCGCAATGGCCAAGCGGTTTGAAAAGGTATCTATGAACTCGGTGCAGGCAGGGAAAATCACAAAGGCCTATGGTGCACATATGGTGAGATAGAGGGGCATTCAAAGGAAAATTGTCCTTGAAAATAAGTACATGCCATGGTAGTAGACTATGAAATTTTCCATGGAGATCATGATGCAAGTAGGTGTCCACTACTACAACACGTGATCCATAAGAATGTATCTTTCTATTTCAAGATCTGCACCTCTACTACTCATGACACCAATGATTGTATACTGATTGACTAGATACATGATGCCATTGATTTTGGTGTGCACTAAACCAGCCTTGCAAGCAGTTCCCTGGATGATGGTCACCATGATGAAGGGTGCGTGGATAGAGGAGCGCATGGAAGAGGTTTTCGAGGAGGATTTCTTAGTCATGGTAACCACAGAGGAAGAAGCGATTTCCCACATGGACCTTGTTTTAGCGTGGTTCTATATATTACTACAAGTGTGAGTGTCTTGATCTATTTAAATGCTCATGGTGTGGAAAGAAACATAAGAATGATGAGTGCCCTGAGCTATTTGATCATATGAGCCAAAGAACACCTTTGGAAGGAAAAAGACACCGAGATGTTAAGCATAAACAAGGCTAACTAACAGTTGATGCCAAGAGTGGTGCATGAGTCGGGGATAGAACTGTACTTGTGATGACGCGAGTGAAAGCTGCATGCACCGGGAGATACCAAGGTAAAGAATGTTGGTTACAAAAGAAGATGTGGTACATGGAAAGTATCCAAACCCTACTCATCAAAAATAGGTGTATCAAGAGACTGTGGATGTGATTAGAATCCTATAAGGAGAGATCTAGTGCTGAAGGAGCATTTAAGGAATCTAGAGCAAAGGAAGAGTATTGAGACTCCACAAAAGGACTGGACAAGGTTAGACAAGTATGCAAGATGTTAAGGTAAAAGAATATCATTCACTTGCTAAGAAAATGGCTACGTGTAACATCCACTTTTTCACTTCAATCTTAGGGAATTTTATTTTTATGTTACCTCATGTAGCTGATTTAAATACCCATATATTGAAATCCAACATAAGTCTTAATGCAATCCATTTATGATAACTATTATGAACCATGTGCGGTTGTATGAGATAATACTAAAATTTACTCATTCTCCTTTGGTTATTCATACATAAAATGTATTCATACATAAAATTTATGATCCATACATACAATTTATCCCTTTGGTTATTCTTTAACAAGTAATGATATAAAAGTGATAATCCCTAAGTGTGTACACAGGTTCCACCTATGAAATCCCTGAGACATCTCATAGCTTAGATAATGGTGAAATATTGAAAGTTTAATCAATAGTTACAATACCTTGCACAAGGTTTCGAGTCATGTATGCCATGCTTGGTTCCATGACGACACACTCCCCATTGGAATCTTGTCATCTCACCTTAATCACTTATTCGATTATATGGATTTGTAGTCAATGATGTTGTAAACAACTACAAGTCTTATACAAGGCACAAGTTTGGATTAACCTTTATATGACTACACCATCATATATTTACCATGGTTTATTTAAAATCACTAATTTTAGGAGCATAGATACCAAAATTTAGCCATGGATCTCATAATAAGTACTCATGGTGAGCACAGTCTACATGCTCCTAACAACTATTTCATCATTTGCATTAGGCATCATACCTAATGTTTCATATAAGTTTGGTGTTCATGAGTTTGTCTCTCATAAGTTTCTTCACCAACTTCATCCCATATCCTATGGGTTCTTTTAGTATTTAATTTTATCATGATTGATAATGAATTTTATTCATTACACCTTGCTAGTTGGAGTAAACTTCATCATTAAGGATCATCACATAATATTTCAAATGATGGTACTCTGATAGATCTTATACTTCATTTCTCCATTTTATGGAATGACATTTCATTTAAGCGTCAAAGAACATTCATGTTTTATTCTTATTTATTATTTCATCTTACAGTATTATGTTGAGCTTCCCATCATGTTATGAGAGTTGGGTTAGTTTTACATAATAATACAACTTAATTCCCTTAAAGGTTTAAGTGTCTTTGCCGAAAAGGAACATCAATTAATTTTTAAAGAATTAACCCTTATATGTTGAAATTTACCTTATCATCCGAAGTTTCATCATAATATTTTACCTCTAGTATGGTTACTCAACTTTACTAGAAGAAACTCCCATAAATTTTTATACATATTCATATACATCAAAATTCATACCTAGATGGTTTCTTATCTACCAAGTATTAGACCTTTAACTTGACTTGCAAGAAATCACAAGCTCTTGCCAACAATACTATTAATTTCCCATAAGTTAATTGGTTTAGATTAAAAAGAATACTTCAACATTGCTCCATAATGTATTCCATTAACCTATCAGTTATATTACTGATTTTTAACTTCCCATTTCAATCATTGAAATTAATAGGTTCATCTAGTCCATAAGGTAGTTAATATACTACTGAATCAAAGAGTTATAACAACCCTCCAATACAATCATCCAATGATTCAATTTTCATAAAATATCACAAGCATATAGCCATATCTATACTAATATTACTACAACTTAGTAAAAGTTGTTACAGTGATTGCAGAGAGGCATCACTTGTCTTTCAACAATAGGAAGCAAGTATTTATTAAACAAAATATGGAATCTTTACCATGTTACAATATATCATAAATGTACCCAGTATATTTTCACAAGAAGATAATTATTCAAAATCAACAAATAAATTCTTTACATAAATAAGAATATCTCAATTCAACAATTGACTGCAACTTTATCCTTTTAAAAGAAGCATATGATTATATTAGATAACCAAGGCATTTCTTTACTTTCTACCTGCTATCTTCACTCACTTTCCTATAATGGTTAGGCAAGGTTAGTTTGATTGAACTGAGCAAGAAAATTCCTTTATCCCATTTATCAATTTATGTCATTAAATGTTAGAATGAATATATACAACAATAATAATCTCATTCTTACAATTTAATCATGTAATGCAACAACATCAAATTCTAATAACTTGATTTTCACTTATTAACATAGCTCCTTTTACCTTCTTAAGTATTCCTCAGTGACAAACTCTTATTAGCACTTCACATAAATAAGTTAAGAAAAATCTAGATATATAGATAGATAGATAGATAGATAGATAGATATTCAAATCCAATAGTGACCATCTACTAATCAATACCACTTATTAATATAAATACAACCGAATTCCACATAAATTAAATGGAAGTATTTAACTCTTATAAATCACAAGATATCTATATCATCTCATTCATAACTAAAAGTTTTGCAACTATTGTTGTTGCTCTAGAAATTCAATGAGTATTAACCTTGGACACACACAAGGTAATCCATGCTATGCACATGAAACCAACCAGTTTCATCAATACAAAAATATCCATCAATAAGTGTGGTCTACACACTGCACTCTTATTGCTTTCATTCCAAAAATATTCCTGTATTAACCAAAAATATCCTAATAAGGAAAGAGAATTATATATCTCAAAGTTATATGTCGTAATAACTTATAGGAACTAAATATAAACCTCATTTCTCAATTGAACAGTCTTGTGTATTCTTTATTACAACACAACACCTCAAATTATGTCTTACTATATTTCACTACAATAGGAATCTGAAAACACAAAGAAATATAGACTTTTTTTACAACTATATAGACTTGTGTATTCCTTAATACAATAGTAAACCTCCCATTATATCCTACTACATTCCACTGTAATAAGAATTTGAAAACACACCACTACCGAAGCTTGATTGAACTTATTTCTAGAAGTCTAAACTTCCCGATTTTGTCATATTGACTAGTATGTACTACTCCTCTATAATGGGAAAGTAATACATAGGATTTTATCATTCAAAAGAGATTCATTTAGTTACATAAGATCCACATAATGAAAATAAAAGAATCTTCCTTAAAATTTGATTTAAAGAAATGGAAAAAAAGTAAGTTTTAGTTCCATGGTTACACCTTACAACTAGATCAACAATAACTTAACAAACATATCCAGGGTGCCAACCAACCAAAACCCCTTGGTTTCAATAAGGCTTTTAAATATATCCTAAAAACAAGGCACAATCGCTTGTTTTACTAGTCGTTCCCATCAAGGCCAAACTCTAATCACGCTTTTTCCCACAGTATAAATTTGGTAATAGATATATATATATAAAAATATAATATCTCGAATCAAGTAGCTTCTCGAATGAGGAAGGAATGATTTTCCATACCTAGTCGGAAGATGAGTTAGGTTCAGACCTTCACAACTTAAGCAAAACAAAATAGTTCGACAACAACTTAAGCAAGTAAGTTGGTGATGACATTCTTTTATATCTAAGTGAGCCTAAGGCTTGTTACTATAAACATCTTATCAAAATTAAAAAATTGCACTCACCTTATTCCTCAGTGTAAGAATGTTCCTATTGAACTTACAGTCTTCACAAGACTGAATGGTAAAGAGAACACCCACGTTTTACCACTTAGAATTTTATTTCAATTCAAGTCCAACAAAACTAGTAGTAGAACTAAGAAAATGTTCAAAAATCCTAAAAGATTTCTAGGGATTAACACAACAACCCATGATAACATGAAGTTTTATCTATAAACAAGGCTTTATTGCTAATCTAGAAAAGTAGGAAAGTTTGACACCTAGGTTTATTTACAAAGATGACAGAGACAACCCATTCACATACCTATTAAAAAAGAGAAATCTAGATAAATAAAACCGGTGAACCTAAGCCAAAATGGCGAGTTTGTCTCTCTATCAGCCAAATCAATGGAAGATAGTAATATATTAAATATACTATACTTGAGATAGAAACACCAACTTAAAACCACCAGCTCAACCTTGGTGTATACCAAAAAAAAGGCCTCTACTTTTTTGCAGTTGGTACGCATAGACTAGAAGTGAAAGAAAATAAACACCAGTATTAAGAATCGTTTTTACCAAGTCCATATATCAAGATTTTGATCACATCAAAGAAAACCCATGCACTCAAATTCAATTTTGCATAATATTATAATATTTACTGAGAGAAACCCATTATTATCTGTGTCACCACCTTAACAAAATGTAACAAAGTTACTCATTTAAATTCATAACAGTAAACACAATTTGATAAAAATAAATGACAAAAGTATTAGATACCCATATTCTACAGTCATACAATTTACCATTTCATTTCGTAGAAAAACAGAGTATAAGAACAACAACCTCCAACCATCATGTACCCACTATTTCTTAGTTCAAACACAATTGCAATATGTATTTACTCTAATATTTGATGAAATAACAAGATAAAGGGGATAAGGAATGTTTCTTTCTGCGAATTTGATTCCTAAATCCTTTGAGATTTATCTCCAACTAGTGTTTTAGAAACAAAGAGTTTATGGATTCCAAAACCATCCACCTCGAACCAACCAACAATTCATCCCTCCTTAAAATCCAAGAATGACGTCCCATATCTATAAATTTTCCCATATAAGGGAACTTCCTCCTCTAAAAATAGCTACATGAACTCATAGCTTAATCACCATGCATGGCTACCAAAAGTGGAGCTTTTCCCCCAAATTTCAACAACAAAAACAAAATGGAGAAGTTGCATGCGGTTCGCTTCCTTAGGGAGCTTTACGGATTTCTGTAATTTTTAAATGCACAATTAATGGTGTTAACTGCTAGAGTACCACACCAGTGACTCATCCAACTACCACCACCCTCCAACTCTCCTCCAAAATTGGTAGGATTACTTCAGTTTAAATCCTCATTTACCTTTTCCATGAAATTAACCAAATAACAATCACTTAATTGCTTTCAATAACTTAGGTCGAATAACCTTTGGAGAGAATGAATTATAATTTAGTATAAGACCAATGTTATAAAACATGCATGGCCTTAAAATTATTATTTAAATGCCCCATATTTCCGAAATTCCATGGATTACAATACATAATTTTAAATATGTTTGCAATTCTCTTAAGGTATATGACCTCCTTTAAGTTATCAAGATCCATACATGATGGGTTTGGTTCTATCATTTTACGGTCGTTTAATCACTATTCAACAATCTCGGCACCCTAATAGAATTAGCTAAAAATCAAACAATCAATTTTCAATAATTCAAAGGTCCCAAAATTAGTATCTCAACCTGAATTTACAAGCCCATGTCAATTAGTCTCTAAAGTGACTGATCATTAATATGGGTTGATTGAGTTTCTCCACTCGACTCTAATGTTTAAAACACATTATACTAAGGTTTTAACAATGATACATTATCTCACAAATATGTATAATAGTTTTAGAAGTATATAGACCAGACCTGATGTGATAGCATGACCCAAGATTAATTTGCAGTAATGTATATCATAAAGCAGAGACTTATGACTGATAATTCATTCATAATACTTGGTGAGAATTATTGACTTAGTGCTTACAAGCTTAAGCCAATAACAATAATATTGTTTTAAGGCATTAATTATCAACAACTCCCTTTGTCTTATTTTCTTAACCTTTCTTTTAAACACTTGTTCCTCTTTGTTTAATATCATGATAGGTTGAAGGCTTACAATATTATTAAATTCTTGACTATAATTGCAGGGTATTACCCTATGGGAGAAGGTACCATACACTGGAGGGGGAGTACGAGAGGCAAAGTTATGCATGCTAACCTTCCTCCCCATAACCTTGATTATGATAAGTAGATTACTTTGAATACTATTGTGGATTTTTGGATTCTCGAGCAATATTTTGATTGACATGGGCGTGGAGGTTAATGTTCTCACTCTAGATGTTTGGCATCAAATGGAAAGGCCCCCATTATAACAATATTCGAATGTGTTGTATATGGCTAACAAGATGAAAGTAATTCTCATTGGTCTCCAAGGATCCTGTTATTAATATCCAAGAGGAAACTTTTACTAGGGATTTTAAAGTCTTGGAGCTAGATAAAGTGGATAACTTTCCAGCATTACTTGTGCACCCCGGTGCTATAAGAACAATGATGACCTAGGGTTCAATAAGGGGTATATAGGATTTGAGAATAACGAAGAACATGTTGTTAGTGCAAATCAGCAAAGCACCCTGGATGTTGATCAAATTTCTAGTTTGATCATTCTAAGCATTCAGTGTGATTGCACAACATTGAAACCTCTCTCCAAGTGTGGGACTTGTAAAAAGAGAAAGGAATCTCCAGAGAAGGCTGGTTCCTCTTCCTAAACTACTCGCCACAAGTCGCTCCAAAGCAAGCTAATCTAATCCTAATCTAACCTCCAAGGAGACAGGGAGAGAGAGAAAAGAGAAAAAAACAAAAGCTTACACTAAAACGGTGATACACCAGAGAAGGAAAATGTTGAACATCTATCAAAACTACTATGAACACAACTCCAACCTTGCAATGAACATTTAAACATGCACAAATACCTGCAATGAAGAGAGGCAAGAAGAAAACAAGCAAAAAAACGAGCAAGGATGGACAGATGCATCACAAAACACATTTTTGTTGCTAAGTAAGTTTGAGAACATCATTTTAATGGTAAAAGGCAAAAATGCCATTACAGAGTAGGGGAGGAGGTTCAAACTCCATTTTCAACCCTGGGGAAGAAAAGAAAGGAGAGAAGAGTAGAAAAGATGAACCACCCCCTTTAGAAAGAAGCCCCTCCTTACAATTTATAGGAAGAATGAGAGAGGGAAGAGAGAGGAAATCCAAATCTACCCCAACCACCTCTAGGTTGCATTTAATTCATCTCATTATGGTGGTAGGTGAGAACCCTAGCAAAAGCGGTGAACTGTATTTTGCATTAAAGCTGGTTGTTGAAACGTCATTTCTGGCCATTACCACGTGCCAAAGATGTTTCTTGATTTTCTCTCTCCAAACTGAACAAAAATTCAAGATTAACCTTAGAATCATGTAGAGAATTTCACCATATTTCCATTGATATAAAGAACATGAAAATCTGAGCTCTGGATCGAAAGTTATGGCCATTTGAAGATTTAGGGCAGGAAAAGGCCCAAAACGGATCGACGGGAAAAATAATTCGAATTTTTTACCCTTTTTGGTCATTTGAAAATTTTTCCAAAATTTCCCCACACTCCGCCACTTGGATGACACGTTCCTGTGCCCGGTTCATCTGCGGGTTCATCCTTTGAAGATTTCTTGCCACTTGGACACGTGGCATGACCTGATTCGTCCTCGGGCCTCCTTGTTCCTATTTAAGGTGAAGACACGTGGCGAGATTCCATTCATTGGTGGATCTTTCAGCTTTTCACGTCCCATGCATCCCTCACATACTTTTTTCCCAACTGTCCTGGACTGCCTGGGACAAATATCTCCGAACCGCCCGAAATGGACTCTTTTTCGGCGATCGCCGATTTGCGTCCCACGCGTACTTTTGGCCCGGATGTCCCAAACCGCGCGAAACAAAGACTTAGACATTTTTTCCCTACTTTCAGCCATTTTGGATTTTCGCGTCCGCAAGCGTCCCGACATTCTAACTGTCTGCAGACCACCTGGACTAGGACTTAGCCGATTTTCTTCATTTTTTCGGCCCCAAGCTTGGTACAACGAACCTCAGTACGACCCGAACCCTTTAGACCTGAAATGCCTTAACACAGTCCTGCAACCTTATTTTTGCATTTTTTCCATTTTCTCAACCTGTTGGGATTTATTCTTGGGTGGGGGAGTTAGAAAAAGGCCGAGGGGACCCCAAAAAAACATGATTTTTTACCTTGAATCAATCTACTTGCTCGGGATTGAATAATTTGATGCATGTTATCAAAATTACCTTGAGGGGTGAATTTTGGATAAAAATTTTGGTGACTCAGCGTGGTCATCTGCCTGCTACTTTGGATGAAGTTACCAGTTACCTGAAGCATCCATTGGGCATGGAGTCATGAGTTGTAGCCTGCAAACTGATCTGAACTTTGAAAACCTCCTCTCTGAGCCACTTGGAAACCCACTGAAATGGACCGTGCAAGAGCAAAACCAGCACCACAAAAACTATGTACAAAACTGAAAATCATACATGCTCCAAATGGAACATGCAGAGTGTGCACAAGAACTTATTTTACTAAAAGTAAACCTACCTACTCTATTCTAACTGGAAGAAAAGGTAAGCTAAACAAACCCCGCAACTGGTTGTGCAAAATAGCTTCCTTTCTTCAAAATTGGCAACCATGCAACTGATTTGGCACTGAACATGGCTGATTGGATAAATGGAAAATCAACAAGAAGCTGGTCTTCCACCCAAATCATCAAGGTATCAGCTGAAGGAAAATTCAATACCTCTTTTAGTTGTTCTGCATTTGGATTGGAGAGGTATGACAGCTGATCCTTGGTTCTTTGTAGCTCATCCTCATGCTCAGAAGCAAGCATGACTGGTTGTGACTTCTCCTTTGGCTCCAATGAAGTCAAATACCTTATTGGGCAAGGTATGATCCATTTGATATGCCCATAGCTCTGATTTTCAACTCCAAAAATGGAGTCTTCTTGTAGACCTTCTTGGGTGGGTGATGTGGAAGCAATGGTAAGACCTTTCTGCCCTTTCTCTTCCTCCAATGAAGAACATGGAAGATTTAAATCTTCCAATCTTGATTCCAAAGAGCTGCTATAAGATGCAGGATGCTGCAAATGAATGCTCTCCTCCATGACAGAGGCTCTTGTGTTTGGAATGTGGATGATGAAAGAGAGAATGGTGGAAACTCAACCGGTTCTTCTTCATCAAAATAGTCCTCCAAATCTGACAGATAAACTATCTCATTGTTGTCCTGCTGCAAATGCTCAACTTCCTCCATGGTCTCCTCTTGATCTATAACTTGATCATCATGGTTTATTTCATCCTCCAACATTGAGTTTGAGAGATAAAACTCTTCTTCAGCACTATAACTCGAAAGAGATGAAGTAGAAAGAAGAACTCGAAGGTTCTCTTATAACCCGCTTTGTGCTCAAAGCCCTTGGATCTGCAATTTTCTCCTCCATAAATAGAATGTGCTCCTCTTATTTTGGATTTGGAGTAGCTTCTCCTCTTCTAATACTTGAAGACAATCTTGCTCTTGATGGAACTCTTCTTCTAGCATGAAGTTGGTCAAGTCAAACTCTTCGATCTGCTGCTCAGAGGACAAGTTGGGACTGCAAGATCTTCTTCTTCTCGCTGCAACAAAACCAGTTGTGACCACCATTTTTCTCCAACTCCAACCTCTTTTAAAGGCTTAACCATCAAGGGATCTTTGCTATCCCAAATTTAAGATCCCAACTCTTCAGACTTTGAATTTCTTCATCTTTGTTTGGCTTCTCTTTTTGCTGTTGTTTTCCTTGACTGGCATTCTGATTTTCATCCTCCCAACATGGATTTGGGAATGCAAGAGGAGAAGTGGATTGTAACTCAAATGGCTTGGCAATTTTTCATGGTGGTGGAGGTAGAAACTCTTGTTTCTTTGGAGGAGGGGGTATTTCTATTAGCTCTTGTGGAGGGGATGACTGTTTGGAAGGAAAAGGGACAAAAGAATTGAGATGAGGTGGAAGGCTAGGGGGTGGAGAAATGGATTCAACACTTGGGACAGCAGATGGAGAGTTTAAAACTTGACACTGCTGAGATAAAACAGATTGGGAAAGAGGAAAAAGAAAGGCATGAGATGGCGTGCTTACCCGTTGACAAGGTTGCTGAATACTCCTCTCATACACCTCTATTTCTTCAATCCACTTTGCAAGCAATGGCAGCATTGCAATCATGAAGTCAAGCTTCTCTTGAGGGCTGTAATGCCTTGGAAAAGGTCCCACCCATGGACAGGGTGCTCCACAACTAATTCCAAATGCTTTCATTTTTGCTTGAGCCCTGGACTGCACCATGTTTACCTCCATCTTTTAGATTTTTTCCAATGAGACCAGCATCTTGCATCTGATGGTCTTCATTATATGCATACTCTTGCTCTTGGAAAGCTCCATAGCCAAACTGATTTTGGCATTGCTGCTCATATGGGTATGTATGCTGATTTTGAATTTGTTCAAAATGCTGATTTGGAGGATTTAAAAAACATGTTGGAGGTGGGAAACATGCTGCTGTTGTAAATGTGAGTTCCATGATAGAAATGAAGTCATGATTGCACAACTTCATGGAATGGAAAATAATGAAAGAGATGGAAAGAAAGATGGATGGAAATGGATGGAAAATGGGTCTGCAACTCAGAGAATGAGTTATTTACTAGATGGAGTCACCAGATGTGCTTTTGAAAGTGCCTCCAAAAGGCTAAATCTTTAACAGGAACACACCAACCTGTCAAAGATAAAGTGAAAGACCTCTAAGGTCCCACTGGGCATGCCAAAATTGTTAGTGCAAATCAGCAGCACCCCTAGATGTTGATCAGATTTCTAGTTTGATCATTCTAAGCATCCAGTGTGATTGCACAACATTGAAACCTCTCTCCAAGTGTGGGACTTGTAAAAATGAGAAAGGAATCTCCAGAGAAGGCTGGTTCCTCTTCCTAAACTACCTGCCACAAGCTGTTCCAATGCAAGCAAGCTAATCTAATCCTAATCTAACCTCCAAGGAGATAGGGAGAGAGAGAAAAGAGGAAAAAAACAAAAGCCTACACTAAAACGGTGATACACCAGAGAAGGAAAATGCTTGAACATCTATCAAAACTACTATGAACACAACTCCAACCTTGCAATGAACATTTAAACGTGCACAAATACCTGCAATGAAGAGAGGCAAGAAGAAAACAAGAAAAAACGAGCAAGGATGGATAGATGCATCACAAAACACATTTTTTTTTGCTCCAGAAGTTTGCACAGAACATTATTTTAATGGAAAAAGGCAAAAATGCCATTACAGAGTATGGGAGGAATTTCAAACTCCATTTTCAACCCCGGGAAGAAAAGAAAGGAGAGAAGAGCAGAAAAAATGAACCACCCCCTTTAGAAAGAAGCCCCTCCTTACAATTTATAGGAAGAATGAGAGAGGGAAGAGTGAAGAAATCCAAATCTACCCCAACCACCTCTGGGTTACATTTAATTCATCTCATTATGGTGGTATGTGAGAACCCTAGAAAAAGCGGTGAAATGTATTTTGCATTAAAGCTGGTTGTTGAAACGTTAGTTCCGCCATTACCACGTGCCAGAGACGTTTCTTGATTTCCTCTCTCCAAACTGAACCAAAATGAAAGATTAACCTTAGAATCATGTATAGAATTTCACCATCTTTCCATTGATATAAAGAACATGAAAATCTGAGCTCTGGATCGAAAGTTATGGCCATTTGAAGATTTAGGGCAGGAACAGGCCCAAAACGGATCGGTGGGAAAAATAATTCAAATTTTTTACCCTTTTTGGTCATTTGGAAAATTTTCCAAAATTTTCCCACGCTCCACCACTTGGATGACACATGTCAGGCTTTGGTTCATCCACGGGTTCATCCTTTGAAAATTTCTTGCCACTTGGACACGTGGCATGACCTGATTCGTCCGCGGGCCTCCTTGTTCCTGTTTGAGGTGAAGACACGTGGCGAGATTCCATTCGTTGGCAGATCTTTCATCTTTTAGAAATAGATAAGGGTTAGGGCTAGGAGGAATACCTATTGAATGTTGAGATGGTGTGTGCGTACCGTAGAGAAAGATCAGGCTGACTGCGAAGAACTCCTTTTTGTCTTGGAAGGACTACCTGCAAATAAGAACACAAGACCACAAGATTTTGATTAGACAATAAATGAGGAAACTACCTTGGGCCCAGGAAATATAAAACTTCCTTTCGAAGGTGGTCAGTTTCCCTGCTAATATGAATTAACACCAAAGACTGTAAAATATCAATTAAGTTGCTTTGTTGAAACAGGTAGGGGAAAGGCTGATTTCTAGTTTTGAACCACAATAACCAATGCCGGTTACTGATAACCGATATCGGTAGGGTCTAGGATCTGTGGGTTAGTTGTGTTGTGGGGTGGTTGTTGTTGTAGGGTAGTTGTGTTGTTTGTAAGGCTAGTATATGGGTGATATTAGGTAATGAGGTGATGAGAAGTAAATGAAGGATAGTTAGATGCAATATGTTGCCTTAGGGTAGTGGATCTAGGAATGGATTTGTGAGGACCTGTGATTTAAAATTCGAGAAATATTATTAAAAGGACATGCAAGATGTAACTTACTGGTTATTGACGAAGATGCAGGTCCAAGAACTCTGATGACAAAGGCAGAACTGAGGTAGGATGGCCTGACACACAGAAGATGAGATATCTCCCTCCCGATGATCAGCTGAGTATCACAGGGCTCTAGTATCCAGTTGCAGTCTTGGGCTTGATCTCCTTTGCTGCAAACTCTTCTTGTCTCTTCACTTGTCTCTGCTCAGCCAAGTAAAGATCCAGATTCTCTTGATCGCTCCTGATGCTCTCTATCGATCCAAAAATCCTTCCACCTCTGTTTTTGGTTTGGGGAGCCCATTTACAGGGAACCGATGGCGGTTACGTAACCGATGGCGGTCGAGTAGGAACCAATATTGGTAAGGAAAAAGCAGGCTATTTTTAGTAAAATAGCCCGCTTTCCCTGCTTTTCTCCCGAGAGATTAGTTGCGGGCTTGGTCAAGTGACTAGAAGGTCGGTTTTGGGTGCGAGAAAGGGGTCATTAGTCATGGGTGTAGGTGTGGACCAAGTTATAGGTCTTAATTAGGTTAGTTTAGGGTTAGGACTAGGTCATGATGAGGTGGCAAAATGAGGTGGTAGGTAAGGTGATGTGGATTTATCAATTACAAGGTAATTAATAAATAATTGTGTAAGGTTTAGGTGATGAGGTTAGGTTGTGAAATGAGATGCGGGTCACAAGGGGTCGTAAGACACAAATTTGGTGTCTACATTAGCCCCTTATTGTCGTGTAGCTTGTTTTGTAAAGCTGCACGGACAATAATATGAAGTGGTTTCTCTGTTAAGGGTATAGGTAATCCCCCTCAAATCTATCACAGATTGAGAGAACTTGAAATCAGGGATAGGGTTGATAAAGGGTAAATGGTGTAGAGATGATGGGGAGAAGGTGGGGTAAGTCCAAGGAAGCAGACGCACGTTGAAATGCAATAGTGCGACTAGGGTACATGATTTGACGAGCAAACCAGCAATGCATAGGCAAAGGTCGATAGTTTATCCAAACAAGGGTGATATAATCCTGGTATCCAAGGCATAGGAAGTAGCTCCAGGGTATATAACAGGTAAGGTACAGGAATGTTTAGGCATGTTCGGCAGTACCAAATGGTTGGTTTGGTTGAGATAAACGTCACGGTCTAGGTCTAGGCAAAGTTGGTCGACAGATCAAGTCAGGGACCCTAATCATGCTAAAACACGAACAGGTGAGCTCGATGGAACAAAAAGCTACATGATGGGTGGATAAAAGTGTATGTTGTTGATGTTGGGTAAGGTATTGAAGTGATACGGCCGTGGGTCGGGCCAAGTTGTTGGGTTACGGCCTTGGGTCAGGCCGGATGGGTAGGGTGAGGCTTGGAGTCGAGCCGGATGGTTAGGGTGAGGCTTTGGGTCGGGCCGGATAGGTAGGTTGAGGCCTTGGGTCGGGCTGGATGGTTAGGGTGAGGCCTTGGGTCGGGCCGGATAGGTAGGTTGAGGCCTTGGGTCAGGCCGGATGGTTAGGGTGAGGCCTTGGGTCGGGCCGGATAGGTAGGTTGAGGCCTTGGGTCGGGCCAAATGGTTGGGTTGCGGCCTTGGGTTGGGCCGGATAGGTAGGTTGAGGCCTTGGGTCGGGCCAAGTTGTTGGGTGGCGGCCTTGGGTCGGGCCAAATGGTTAGGGTGAGGCCTTGGGTCGGGCCGGATAGGTGAACAAATGGTGTTCAACAAAGGTGGATATAGGTGATGTTGGGAGAAAGGGCGATTAGTAAATAGGGGCAGAAAGTTGGGTGAATAAAGACAAAACCGATATCGGTTAGCTATGACCGGTACCGGTTAGGTAACCGATGCCGGTTCCTTAGGGCACGATTTGACCGGTGTCGGTTCTATGTTAAAAACCTATAAAAAGAAAAATACGGCCTGTCATTGTCACATTTCTAATTTGAAAACCGATTTGGGGTGTCTGAGGTGGAATAGTGATATTGGTGCATTTGTTGGCTGAGGTGGCACTAGTTGAGTGGAGAAGTGAGTTGATTGGTGGGCCCGAGTGAGTAGCAGGCAGCAGTTGATTGGTAGAGGACCCAGCAAAGCAGAGTTTGAGCCATGGCACAGCCAGGAGGAGCAGGAGGTGCTGGACCAGCTGGACCACCACCACCTATCCCACCACGACGACGTGTCGTCATACCGGTAGGTTCGAAACCCTTCATTATGTGAATTTAATGGTATTATGTTGTATTTGGGATTCGGGTAGGAATCTTAGATTTGGAGAAAATAATGAATAAATGGAAGTTATATGAAAAGAGGAAAGGGTAGATAGGCTAAATAGGCCAAGGCGGTTGGGTGGGTAGGTTTTTAGGGTGTTTGGGTGGGTATGTAGGGAGAAATAGGAAAAAAAAATGAATTGGGTAGCCGCGCGGGTTCGGCTCGGTAATTTTACTGGCGGCCGATGTCGGTCACTGGCCAGCGATCGGCGATCGGTCAGAAAATCTAGGGCGGGGTTGATCGGTGGTGACCGGTGTCGGGTCAGAGTTGACCGCGCGTCAATGGAGAGGAGACCGGGGTCGGTTATGGGTGACCGGTACCGGTTCGTAGTGATTTGTAGTTATTTTGGTTGGTTTGGGTTATGTTTTGGTGTTGAATTGTTGGTTGTGGTTTAGGTGTTGTGAGTATGGTTTTGGGATGGGGTAGGGGTGTTTTGGTATGATTTAAGTTGTGTCGATTGTTGGATTTGGTTGTTTGGGTATCGTTTTGGTTTTGTGGTAGTATGATGTGGGTTGTTTGTTTGGGTGTGAAGAGGGAGGGGGATATTGTAGAAGATAGGTGGGTAGAGGGGTGTGTTAGAGAGTCGGGGTGTGGTCGGGGGGATAAAAGGGGGTATAGAGGGTAAAGTAGATGTTGTGATAAAGAGTAGGGCTAATGTAGTGGGTTGGTTTTACAGCACGTCGCCAGCGGACGCGATGCAGACAGATGCCCCCACTGTTGAGCCGGATGTGACCACATGTGTCCGCAGCACACTGGGCTATCATGCGCGAGGTGGGACTCGGCGGAGTCCAGCGATATAGAGTGATCAACAGAGATCATAGTTTGATGGTTGCCCTCATCGAGAGATGGGATCCGGTGACCAATGTGTTCCATCTCCCGACTGGAGAGATGACCATCACATTGGAGGATGTGTATCGCATCCTTCGATTACCTATCGATGGAGAGGCAGTCTTTCAGGTGGATGCAGAGATAGCCATGGACAACATCCTACAGGTTTTTGGGGATGCAGCCGCACTATTGACATATCACAGCGCGAGTATCGGGTATGGGGATATGTACCATGCGCACCGACATGAGACACGGCTTGCCGTGTTGATGATGATCGGGATCACCTGCTTCGCCCTCCCAGACTCAGAGGGAGGCCGCTTTCCACGGCGCTGATGGGGGTGCTACATGAGATGGTGGAGGAGCACACATGTTATGCTTGGGCACCAGTATACCTAGTGCAGTTATATAGAGAGCTGTGGGGCTATCGCTGGATGAGGTGATTTGGGATTTGTTCAACATTTTTGCTTCACTGTTGGGCATATGAGCACATCATATGCATTAGACCAGTAGGATTACCCCAGCAGCCAGGGCCACAGGTCATATATAGATACGGCTTTCAGAGGTGGTTGGGGGTCATGGGCCAGCCACGAGCAGTGCTTGCGCAGGCGGGACGTCGCTTATTACAGGCATTTATTAGAGGGCCTGACAGTGGCAGATATTGTATGGAGACCGTATAGAGGTCATCACCCCCGTGGAGGAGCCCGAGGATAGTTGCAGTGGATCCAGTACACATTCTGGATAGCGGGACGGAGGCCGGGAGAGTATGAGAGGATACCCCTGGAGAGGGTACGCAGGTAGATGGGGCTACGACAGGATGAGCCCCCTCGCTTCCCTCAGTACCGGAGGGATGATGTAGAGGCCCCACTGCCTGCACCACAGCCCGTGGATCCAGATTGGGTTGCTGAGAGGCCGGCAGATGACACTGTAGATGATGCTGGCTGTACGGGAGCATATATGGTTTGGTGGGCTGGTCAGAGAGCAGCGAGGGTAGCACAGCCTGCACAGCCAGACTTGGCAGCGGTGATAGCAGAGCGAGATCAGCTCAGGGTCGCACTATTACAGAGGCAAATGCACTGCTGCATAAGCACGAATAGGCGTTTTACAGGCGTGCTAGCCCAGCTCGTGAAAGTATGAGCACAGCACCACCCGCAACACCATCAGTGGTACTGCAAGACGCCCGCAGTATAGTACCACCACGGCCCACAGCACCACCTGTGCACCAAGCACTGAGCAGATGCACGCACAGCCACAGGGGACACCGGTAGTAGAGGAGGGGACCGGCCCAAAGACCTACGGTGGCTCGGGATCGTTATATGGAGGCTAGAGCGGAGGCCCGGTATTATCAGGATATTCTTGATGGTACCGGGGCTGATTATCAGCCATATGCGGCACATAGAGCAGAGACCTCTCGGAGCCAGAGGTCTCAGGGAGGGGCAGCCACAGCTGGTGGGTCCGTCACAGGCAGGAGGCGAGAGGCAGGACAGGGACCAGCAGGCAGACAGGCAGAGGGAGGTGGAGAGAGCTGAGGGGTCCCTGCACTTTTTGTATATTGGACATGGGCACCGGTCTGCGAACCGGTTGTGTTGATAGAGGCCTGCGTGCCTACATATTATTCATTTATTCATTCATTTATTTATTATACCGGCCTGCGAGCCGAGTACGGGTTGTACAGTTGATACCGGCCTGCGAGCTGAGTCTATTTTTGATATGAGAGACCGGCCTGCGAGCCGTGTTGAGGTTTTTGACGGTTATTGTGGCCTGCGCGCCGGCTTTGTTGTATTATGAGATCACAGAGGCCCCGATGCAGGGCACATTGTATATTTGAAACCTTGTATATATATATATATAGATATGATGTTTTGATCCACATCTTTGTGTTTAAAAATGTGTTAAATGTTTTGTCGATGGTTTGTGATATTTGATGTATGATGAGTTGGATTTACATGGTGTTATATATTAATGATGTTGATGTCTTTTGTTGATGGGATGTATGTAGATATAAATGATGAGTTTAATTGACATGTTGTATTATGAAATGTTGTATGTTTTGTCATTGATTTTATGAAAATGTATGTATGTAGCTGTTAAGTTGGATCCAAATGGTATATAGATTAATGGTTTTTGATATCGTTTGTTGATGATTTGTTTGTTTTGGTAATGTAGATAGATGATATGGATGAAATCGTAATGAGATGTGGATTTGATGAAAAGATTATAGCTATCGGTGTTGGTATGCAGGAAAAAGAGGCGGGCGCCTCCAAAAATTAGATAAAAAATAAAGAAAAGGACTATGTTTTGAAAAAGGTGGGTATGGGACCGACGTCGGTTAGCTAACCGATGTCGGTATAGTATAGACCGATATCGGTTAGGTAACCAATACCGGTTATTCCAAAATGAGATTTTTCTAAAAATAGAAAAGCGTAGGTGGCAACTGAAGTTCTTATTTTGAGAGGCATGCAAGATGTTAAATACGCGAATGCGACACTGTTTTAACGACTGAGACAAGTAATTGCATGAGAGATTTGAGTGATAAGGAGGAAAGAGACAGGTAACGTGATTGTGGGCTGAGATCAAGAAGACAGAAATCCAAGCTATATTTGAAGAGGGTGGTGAGCATGGCTGAACGAGGAGAAGCATCCAGCAGGCATGGACGAGAGGGAAGACAAGTTCCACCGCAAGCTGCTGCAGCCCAAGAGGTAAACGATTTGGTTGTAATTTGGTGTTTGCATGTTTTGTGAATAGGAGGAGGGAGATTAAGTGGGTAGATATGAGAAAGAAAACATGATAGCAAGGGTTATAGGTGAGGTGAGTGTTATGGGGTAGGTAATCAGGGGTTTTGGGTATGTCTGTGTATACAGAGAGGAATAAACAATCAATTTATTGTCGTAGGTGGTTGTTTAGGCAAGGTGTATGTAATTGACAGTGACCGATAGCGGTTAGGGATAACCGGTATTTCGTTAGCATCGAACCAAGACGTTATTTATAACCGATACCTAAGTTCATGGAGGAATTTCCAGAATGTGAGAAAAAAACTTTAGGGATTCGATGGATTGTATGGTTATTTGTTGTTGTGACGTATGCAGCGGGCGAGGCCGAGGATGAATGATAGTGTGTAGCCTTGTTGTCACGAATCTGAAGCGGATGTAACACCAAATTTGAATGGACATTGATAAATCGTTTGGGGTTAAGTGGAATCTGCTATTATTCACGAATCGCACATAACCATGCTATGTTGCAGGCGTTGATTAAAAGATGGAATCCAGAGAAGAATACCTTCTATCTGCCAACAGGGGAGATGACACTAACATTGGAAAATGTGTTCCGTATTTTGAGACTCCCTATTACAGGAAAACCAGTAAATCAGGCATTACCTAGCGCGGCAGCGCAGGAGCGATAACAATGCTTTTGGTCCATACGCACGAGATTTGACACAGCGAGGTTTGACATTCACATATGGGATAATGTATGCAGCACACCCTGAGGAGACAAGGTTAGCAGTGATATTAATGATAGCGGTAGGGTATTATGCATTACCGAGGGTGGATGGGGGAAGATTTCCAAAGGCATTGATGTGTGTTATTTGGGAGATGATAGAAAGGAACGTGACTTTTGCATGGGCACCTGCATATTTGGCGGAGTTATACAGGGGTTTATGGGCTTGTAGGTGAAATCGGAGAGGACGAAAATGGATTGTTCATACTTATTACACTGTTGGGCCTATGAGCAAATTGTTGTGTACAACCAATAGGCTGACCCATCCAGTCAGGAGAGACCGGAGTACAGAGGTTGGGATTCAGACGATGGGTCCAGTCAGAACAAGAGGCAAGATCCCATGTCGTGACGGGTGACATTGAGTATTACAGGCAGGTATGGGAGAGGGTGACGATTGCGGATATCTGTTGGAGGCCTTACGGGAACTATATGGTAACAGAGAACATAGCTGAGGAGTTGAGGGGTGTAGAGTGATTGAGGTGGATCGCAGGGCACAGACCAGGTGAGTATGAGAGGATTCCTCTAGATCGCGTGCGGTGACAATTTGGATTTGTGCAGGATATACCCCTGGCTTATAGACCATATATGAGGATCGACGCCGAGGCAGCATTCTCACCTCCCCGGCCAACACCTCCAGAAGGGCCAGAGGAGATAGCAGCCGATCGCAGGGTAATGGATGCAGGAACGACAGAGGCCTATAGGTTATGGTGGGTAGCAGAGCTGCGAGGTGTACGTGATCACCCTGACATAGCTGTGATTACAGCGGAGAGAGATCGTCTGCAGAGTTTAGTTCATCAGCTCCAAATGCAGATGAATGAGACAAGAGGATTGTTAGCGGTTGCGGAGTCACGAGCAGAGAGACTAGAGGCTGGATTCCTCCATGCGAGAGGGCGTATTCATATGTTACAGGAGAGATTGGCAGATCAGTGGGCGGTACCAATAGCCGTGGTACCTTTGAGGATGGAGAGGCCCGGCGAGAGGCGTCGACGATCACGATCATCTCCTGGGTCGGGATGAGTCGTGAGGGTCTAAGTAAATGTTATCGAGGTATAAGAATAAATAAGGATGCCGACCTGCGTGTCGATGATAGAGAAGACGTATTTGTTTAACATCTAAATAAAACTGAATATGTATGTTGATTTGAGTTATGATAATAATAAGAATGTTTGCGTTGTGATTTTTGGTGTTTTGAAAAAGGATAAAGAGGAATGTGATTAAATAGAAATACACAAAAATATTTATATTTACCACACATGATAGGTTATGGTAGGGGATGGTCGAGCTAACCTTGGGAGACCCCATGTCTCCAAAGTGATACCTACATAGCGCATCGCACAAAGCAAGGAGGGGCCTCAGACCGATGTAGTTCTCCCTTAGGACCAGGGAGAGGTGAATTTAGGCAATTTGGTACAGTTTAGGCAATTGGTTGGTTGGTAAAAATATTGATATTAATATTGGTAAGGTAAGGTTGTTGGTGTTGGTAATGAATTGGTGATGTTGTAAAAGGTATAAGGGAAACAAAAGTTAGCCTACCCAAGTAGAAGGGAACCATGTCCGATTAAGATCAACACACAATCCTAGATGCTGAGGCAAAGAGGAAAGAGTGCTCGTAGGTGAAAAGAGCTAAACAAACCACACAACGTAGAACGAGCTTGAAGCCCTAGGTACCGTGCATAGATGAGAAGTCAATAGGTGAAAAGAGTTGTATGATCACAATATATCGGGTGTACGTCACGTCCCTTGAGTTGAAACAAATGGTGAGGTGAGGTGGATGATATAACTGAGGTACAGAGAACTTGTTACAAAGTGAGTGTTCTGACGAAAGAGAACCTACCCTAAATAGACAAGTCCATGACTCAAAAGTTCTTTTGAATGAGGCTTTTATTTTACTGAATATAGACTGATCGATGCGGGAAGTCTACAAGGGATATTGATTGTACTATTCTTCAGGTCTTCACAAACCGATCAATGCAAGAAGCTTCTGATAAAGGCTGACTATGTATAGCTGTCCTTTGAGGGAGCAGTCTATTTATAGTAGCAGATATGATTTTAGTGCATAGCTGTCCTTCGGGGGAGCAGTCTATATATAATAGCAGCAATAGTTTGGCATATAGCTGTCCTTCGAGGGAGCAGTCTATATATAAGGTAGATAGCTAGATGTCCTTTTGACGTGAAGCATCTAGTTTTTGTAGGAAGTTTGACTCAAGAAAATCCCATAAGAATATGGCTTATTTTAATACTTTGAAGTCATGGACTAGACTAAAAACGGAAGGCATTCTTTGAGGTGAAGTGAGAATCAAAGTATGTGAGCTTGATTTTTATTATGAGGTGTAGGAAACAAAGTGTATGTGGTGGTAAGTGAGCTCAAGGGACGAGCGCAGTAGATAAGAAGTGATATAACACTAAATTCAAAAGTATAATGGTTGAAGATGAGAGGCATTAGGGGTTCAGGCTCGGAGTTTACCATTAAGCGAAGCTAAACGATAAGTGCACGATCCATAAGTGTGAGTGATTATATAAGGCCCAATCCAATTAGGAGAAAATTTTCCATGTTTGCTCTTTTCTAGTTTGGTTACATGTTGATTCTCTTTGAGGACAAGATCACCAACCTTAAAGGTACGCTCATGAAGTTGCTTATCATAAGCACGCTTGATACGTTTTTGATAGATTTGGAGGTGATCAAGAGCCGTAAGACGCGCTCGTCAAGAAGCTCCATTGGGCTAACCGCTCTTGGCGGAAATCATCGTTGGTGAGAATATCCCAAGATATATTCTAAGGGAGGGTATTTGTAATTCGAGAGAGGGGAGCCTCGGTACCATATACCAAAGAAAAGGTGTGGCATTAGTGGAGGTACGAATGCTAGTACGATAAGCCCAAAGGGCAAAGGGGATGTGATCGTGCCAATTTCTTCCGGATTCATTGACAACTTTCATGAGGATTTTGGTTAGGGTTTTATTAGAGGATTGACTTGTCCATTTTCTTGTGGATAGTAGGGTGATGAGAAGCTGAGTTTGATACCAAAGTTGTCGCAAAGGTCCTGCAACAACTTGTTTTTGAAAGATTTTCCATTATCTGTTATCAGGCGATGAGGAACACCAAAACGACAGATAATGTGGTGGTTAATGAACTCTACAATTTTTTCTTTTTTAGTTGAAATGAGCGGAATAGCCTCCACCCATTTTGTGTAATATTTGGTTGCTGTGATAATCCATCGGTGACGTTGCGAAGAGGACGGATGAATCTCACCAATAAGGTCTAAACCCCATTGTGAGAAAGGCCAAAGATCTCAAGCACTGTAGAAGCGGGTGGCAAGGAGTATGTTGAAGGTTGGCATGTTGTTGACACATAACACAATGCTTAACATATTCATAGCAATCGTTATTGAGAGTAGGCCAATAATAACCTAGGTGAAGGATTCGTTTGGCCACGGCAAGGCCGCTAAAATGTCCGCCACAAATACCGTCATGGACTTGTTGGATGGTATGGGTGACCTCTGCACCGATGAGACATCGAAGGAGGATGCCATCAAAGCCACGTTTATAAAGGAGTCCCCCCATAACGACATAACGAGAAACGTGTTTAAGAAACGCGCGTTTTCCGGTACTAGTAAGGTCAGATGGGAGAATAGAGGTTGTAAGGTAGTCGTGAAATTGGTGATACCAGGTATCCTGCGAATTAGCAGACACATTATTTATCGTACAAACAACCGAGGCTGAATAAGATGGGGCAAAGAGTTGTTGGACCAAGACGAAAATGTCAGAGTCAGTTGATGAAGCTAGAATTTGTGAGGTTAAGCAAGCCATAGTATCCGTAAATTTGTTAGTGGAGCGGGGAATGGTTTGGATAGAATAGCGAGTAAATAAGGCTAGAAGTGAATCCACGTAGTGTTTGTACTTTTGAAGTTCCTCATTTTTGCATTGGTAGATGCCCATAACTTGATTGACTACCAATTGAGAGTCACCAAAAATATTGATAGATTTGATACCTAAGTGTAACGCAACTTGGAGACCTAGAACAAGGGCCTCGTATTCCGCTGTATTATTAGTGCAAGGGAAATCGAGTCGGAATGAGAGAGGCATAGGCTCAGTGTCGAGAGGAATGAGAACAACACTGGCTCCTCTGCCATGCTGGCATTTGGATCCATCGAAGAAGAGCGTCATTGGATACGAATCCTCCCTGAGTGAAAGAGTGGCGATGAGTTCGTCGAGGAATGTAAAATTGGTAAATTGTTCCCCTGGTAAAGGGGCTTTCACAAGTTGGTCTGCGATGGTTTGTCCTTTGATTGATTTCTGGTGGACAAACTCAAGGTCGAGGTCGGCGAGGAGCATGAGCCATCCTGGCGATGCATTGGTTTAGATAAGGTTTTGCATACATGTAATGCATGGGGTCCATGTTGGTGATGACGAAAGTTTTGTGATTCAGAAGGTAGTGTCATAGTTTGGTGGCCACGAATGATAGGGCTAGGCACAACTTTTCTACATGTGTATACCTAGTCTCATAGTCCACCAAAGTACGACTTATATAATAAACGGCTTGTTCTCGATTCTCAGAGTCACGATGTGCAAGCATGGCCCCTACAGCGTGGTCGGTGGCGGAAAGATAAAGGTAGAAAGGGCGGTTGTCCTGGGGTGGGATAAGCATGGGTGGCTGCAAGAGATAAGATTTGAGAGCCTCAAAGGCTTGGTGGCACTCTTCACTCCATTGAAAGTCAATGTATTTTTAAGGAGGTGATGGAAAGGTTGACATCGATCCGAGAGTTGGGAGATGAAACGTCGGATAGATTGGAGCTTACCTTGTAAACTATGTAATTGTTTAAGATTGGTAGGTGGGGGCATTTCTAGAATAGCTTTGACTTTAGATGGGTCGACCTCAATGCCACGCAGAGAGACAATAAAGCCGAGAAGTTTTCCCGAAAGGACACCAAAGACACATTTCTTTGGTTGAAGACGGACAAAATATTGTAACAGGAGTCAAAAATAATGGTTAAAACATCGAGATGTTCACTGCGATGTTTAGATTTGCCAAGAAGATCATCGACATAATCCTTAAGGATAGTGTGCATAATGTCATGAAAAATGTAAGTCATAGCCCGCTGATAGGTAGCACCAGCATTCTTAAGGCCAAATGGCATGACACGATAACAGAAGGTTCCCCAAGGAGTTATGAAAGCGGTTTTATGTTGATCGGCCGGGGCTACCAAAATTTGATTGTATCCCGAAAAACCATCCATGAGAGAAAGCATTTCATGGCCCGCAGTGAGATCAACAAGTTGATCAATACTTGGGAGGGGGAAGTCATCCTTGGGGCAAGTGAGGTTAAGGTCTCAGAAATCCGTGCATATCCGAAGTCCCCCCGTCGCTTTAGTGACAGGTACGATGTTAGAAATCCATTGAGGATAGTCAATAGGCAAGATGAAGGACACAAAAAGAAGTCGTTGAAGCTCTTCTTTGACCAAGAGGGCGATGCGTGGATGCATCTTTCTCAGTTTTTGTTTGACTGGTTTGGAATCGGGGTTTAGGGTGATGTTATGGACAGCAATGGTAGGATCAATTCCTGGCATGTCAGCATAGGACCAAGCGAAAGCTTGGTTGTAGGTACGGAGAAAGGTAGTAAAGGCGGCTTGTTCTGATGTGTTAAGGGTTTGTCCGATCTTCACAATGTGAGGATCCTCCGCTGTGTGGATGTTGATTTCTATAGTCGAATCATTCAACATGGTTTGAGTTTCAGACGGTAAGGTGCGTTGAATATAGGAGTCATCCACCCCAAGGTAAGTGAGGATGGAGTCGTCATCCCGCACTCAACAACATTAATCGAAGGTGAATCCTCTTCGATCATGTCTGGATACAGAAGGGGAAGAGAAGATGGATCCTCATTATCGTGTTGATAAGTGAGAGGACCTATGAAGATAGCATTTATGAAAAAAAAAAGTTAGGAGGGATAGATTCAGGATCTATCGACTCTGTGGGTGATAAAGGCAAAATGGGTGATGATGGTTCGGTAGGGGTGACGTCATTGTCTTCTAGAAGACAACTGACACGAGGTTCCTTCGGTGTAAGTGTTCCCGGAAATCCGAGACCACTACGATCATTGTGCTTGCGTGTAGTTACGGGGATGATTGTATGTCGGCCTTGTTCATAAAGACCAAAACCAAAGCCTTTCCAAGCACAGCGAGTCAAGAAGGTGAGGGTGAAACGACGATTTGTCAGGTATTGAAAATCGGATTGGAAAGGAACCACACCAAGAGGGGGCTCAGGGGCAACGGAAGATGCGTCGACACCCCCATATGTTAGGTTAGTGCGGCAGTGAGGTGGTCCATAGGGGATTACTTCCCCCACACGACGGTCATAGGTAGGATGTGCATGTACCTGTCCGTACTCCTGTGGGGTATGGAAAGAACTAACATTATATAGGCGATACTCCCCCAGCGTAAGGCATTGAAAAACATCTACTAAGGGGTCTGCGGTTGGGATATTAGCTGCAGGAAGGGAAGTGGTTTTTGTGACAGTGGTTTCATTTGAAGGTGTAGGTGTGGTTGAGGTGGATGGTTGAGGCACATTTGAAGAGGATGGTTGGGTTGAATGAATGGGTGTCTTGATTGGTACAAGCACATCATTAGGGCGGTATAACATATTGCAGGTTTTAAAGGGGGGAGGATCAGCTTTTATGGTGTAGGACTTCCCCTCGTATTCAAATTTTATGCATCTATGTAAGGTTGAGGGAATGCATCCCATAGCCCGGATCCAAGGGCGACCTAGCAATATATTGTATTGGAACTCTCCCTCAAGGACATAGAAGAGTTCGGGTAAAGTACGTGGTCCTACACGAATGTTAAGGATCACGGTGCCTAAGGTAGAGGTAATAGCATCATTGAATGACCGCAACATGATGGGATTGGCACACATGCAACTAGAAGGGATATTCATTTGTTGGAGTGCTTTTGAAGAGATGATGTTTAGGCTAGCGCCCTGTCAATCATAACACGACGCACGTCCGAATATCCCGAACGTATGCCGAGATGAAAAGAGCGGTCGGGATCTTCGGCACCAAAGTCGACAATTTCGTCTTCTGAGAAACCGACCGCAGCACTTAACATGTGAGAGACGAGAAGAAGTTGGGGTAGTGGATTGTTTGGTGAGAGAAACAATGTGATTGGGTGTAAGAATGGAGGTAACAGTAGGGTTTCATTAGGTAAGACCTCGATCCTTGAAGAATCTCAACGAGAGCTTGTCAATGAGATTCAGAAGTCCGAATGAGATCATACAATGTCATTTTTACAAGCGATTGGTGAAGCTGTTTGATCATGGCTCGATGGGCAACTCCATTAGATATGGGGTAAGCGAGTCCACAAACAACCACTTTAGGTGGTGGTGCTATCGAGATGGTGGAAGGAGAAAGAGAGGACGCAAGTGTGCTTTCTTTTTCTTTCTCATTGTTTTTCGCTACGAAAGCAACACTAATCATATTAATCTCGTAGACTGAGATGAGGATGATGGTTGGGATAAATCATGGTCTTCAAGAGGTGGGGCTGTAATAATGATAGATCTTGGTGAGGCGGGGGGACAGTGGTATAGGAGAGGGAATTGAAGCTAAAGGTCTCTCTCTTCGTAAGTTGTCTTTCTTAACTCTTCTATCCGAGAGAGGTGACTGACGAAGGATGGTTTTTAAAGCTTTGCATCTCTCCACATCATGTCCTGGTGTGCGGTGATAAGCAAATATTTTAGACTCATCATAACCTATAGGTCGAGGTTTATATGGGTCATAAGGTCTAAGTGGGGGTAGGGAAATGGTCGCATTCTCCACCAACATAGCAAGGATTTTGGCGTAAGATCCTTTGAGTGGGTCAAAATCGGAGGAGGATGAGGGCATTGGTTGTGCGGGTTTTGGTAATGTTTGGGCATGGTTGGTTCGTACGGGTGGTGGTTTAGCCAAGGGGTGTTGACACGTGGTTTTCACTAAACGTGGTTTCTTTGGCGCAGGAGCTACGTTCAGCTGGTTAGATGATGAGGCTACAGATGACGTGGTAGCGGGGAACAACCACGGAGAAAGGGGAGTGACAGAAAATAAATCCTTTGATGATGGAGTTTGTTTAGGGTTGATGGGTGGACAGGATACGTGGGGTGACAACGTTGATATATCCTTTGATCTCTGTATGGGTGTAGGAGGCGTAGGTTGTTTTGAAGAAAATGCAGGAGGTATGATATATTGATGCAAGGTGGAGGGATGAGGTCCCAATATGGAAGGTAGGTGTGACGATGATGGTTTTGATTGTGATAGAGGCACGGATGGAGTTTATCTCCTAAGTGGTGGGGCAGACTTTATTTTTGGATAAATCTAGTCGCTTAGGCGGGTGTGTTAGGCTGGGTATTGGTGAGGTCCCAAGTGTAGGGGAAGATTTGGTTAGGTTAATAGAGGTGGATGAGATACTTGGTAGAGATTCGGGGGATGAAGATGAGGACATAGGCATTTTGAGTTTCTGTAAACACTTCGGGTATATGGTAGAGGTATCTGGATCGGTCATCTGCATTTGAGTAGAATAGGGGGTACTCAAACGTTCCCATAGGACTCGTCTATCTTCTGGAGAATAACAGTCTTCAGGCGTGAATTGTAAATTTTGTATGGAAGAAAGACGGGTTGTGATTCCAGTCCACTGTGGGTGTGATACAGGGGGTAGATGAGGCACTGTATCAATAGATGTTAAGAGGTCGACTGGTTGTTGAAAATATTTAGGTGATGAAGAACTAATAGGCATGAGGGCATGTTTGAGAGGGTCTGTTATGGTTAAAGAATTCGGCGATGTCGGTGCGAGAGATTTCTCGTCTAAGGATGACAAAAGGAGTGGCGAGCCTTCCTCTTGTGCAGCAAGAGCGGTAGGAGGAGACGTTTGGGAAATAGATAAGTTAGATAACATCCGTTCGTAGTCTTGTAGGGATGTGGTATAAGAAGACTCATCGATGAGAAGAAAAGTCTGGGTAGTTAACTCCTTTATGGGTAAAGGAATGATTTCGCCTTGGTTTGATGGTGGTGAAGGAGGTTCGGGCCCCTGCATTAGTGAAGAGGCTTGATTCAAAATTTTCTCGATAGAGGCTTTTGGCTGGGAGTCGAAGACTGCATGGATCTCATGAACACTTTCCTCGGCTAAGATATCCTGGTTTATGTTACTGTTAGAAGAGTGATTTGGGAATGGTTTGTTGAATATTTTTAGATTTCGGTTGGCAGGGGCATTAGGGTTATCGAGGGTTATATCACCTGCGTCAACCATTTCCTGCACTATGTTTTTCAACATCTTGTAGTTTTCATGACTATGTCCTTTTACGCGGTGAAAGTTACAGAAGTCATTTTCTTTGTACTCAGAAGGTATAAATGGTGGAATCAAACCCGGAGTGGGGTTTAACAGAGGAAAGGTGATAGCTTCGGCTTTGATCAATTTTTTCAAGATGACACCATAAGTTTCTCCCAAGGGAGTGTAATTGATGGGCTCGGCTTTGTACTTATAGGTGGTTTTTGGTGGGGTATTAGACGGTGTTTGAGATTTGACCATCACCGCGTGGACAGCTCCTTTTGATTTCGAAGAAGTGGATGCGTGAGGAGGGGTGGTGTTTGGCTTATTGGTAGAATCTGGAGTTCGGAAATTGGGGTTTTTGTTGCGCAACCACAATTTCTCTTCTTCTAAGGCTCGAATTTCTAATTTCGAGCCATGGTAAAGGCCTCATCAAATGTACGGAAAGTTTGAATTTGGAGGGTAGGAGAGATGTGCTTAGCGCAGGCCCGCATAAAAAGTTCGATAAGTTCAGCCTGAGGCAAGGCATATGTAAGTTGGTTGATAAGGCCACGCCATCGTCCAACGAAATCTGCGATAGATTCGTCTTCGAATTGTCGGATGGCATAAAGGTCGGTGATAGATACTTTCTTGGCAATGTTAATGGAGAAATGATCCAAGAAAGATTGGGCTAGTTGGTTAAAAGAGAAGATTGAGTGTTGGGTTAAAGCACTGTACCACTCCAAGGTGGGTCCTGATAAGGACATGGGAAATGTGCGGAGTAACAAGGCATCATCATGAGCAATCAAATAACAAGCATGTCTAAATGATCGCAAGTGTTGTTGAGGATCCTCTTTACTATTAAAACGAGTAAATTTCAGCAACTCCCATTGAGGAGGATATGAATGAAGGGGGACAGAAGGGTGAATAGGCTCCCGACAAACTTGCTCGTATGTCAAGGTGCTACGACTTCCTGAAACAGAAGCCTCCAGATTATGCATTTTGTCCATCATTTGTTTGATGAAATCTGTGGTTGGATGAGATGAGGGTGCGGTTGTGGTAAACGGAGGCAAATTGGGCCAAGGGCCTCCGCTAGACAATGGTGGGGTTAAGTGTTGATAAGGTATGGAGGATGAATATGTTGAGGTGACCGAATAGGGATGTCCCATATAGGATGTTGAGGTCACTGGATACGTGTATGGGAATGAAAAGGTAGGCGGAGCTTGAGAAGGAAAGCTCGTGTGGATAGGTGGCAGAGAGCAAGTCATGAACGGAGCGGTCTGCAAGAGAGATGAGGTAGGGGCAGTCGGTGGTAGTGATATGTGGGGTCCAAGATTAACCAAAGGAAAGCTAATCTATGTCGTATGAACCTCTGAAGCCATCGGATTGGGAGACGGGGCTAAAGATGCGGGAAGCAAGGCGGTGTCATCAGGTGGAGTGGGAGCTAAATGAGCAGCTATACTAATAGGCATACCAACAAGGAGCTGACCATCGGGTGTACGGTCAGGGGCATGAGACAAATAGTATTGTACAACACTAGGATTAGCATCCAGAAACTTGGCAAAGTCCTTATCTCCCACAGGAATTTTAGGAACCTCGCTGGTATCCGTAGGATTCCCCACAGAATGTGAAGGGGGTGATTCAGGAAAAGAAACAGAGCAAGCATGTGAAACCATGGCGGCAGCTTGCTTTCGAGTGATAACAACCATGGACAGGAGTTCACAAGCAGGTTTCAATCTGTCAGAATGCAGAAACAAACTCGGATCGTAAAATTGGTAGTTCTTTGGTTTGTCGAATCTGGAAAAGACGAGAATCGATATCGGCCCGATAACCGATGTCGGTTATACTATAGCTGACGCCGGTCGTAATCGATGTCGGTGTAATAAGACCTGGTATAAGAAAATATAAGAAGCTACCGATTTGCTCAAGATATTTATCAAATTGTTCTAAGGTAATCACGAGTAAGACAAAGGTATAATAGAAAACAGAATCGAAAAACAAACAAGATGCACACGCAAATCCAGAGACTAACCCTAGGGTCAATTTTAATTATTGTGGGCTTATGCCTTTAGACGCGGAATGATGTCAATCCTAAACAAAAGACTTAGGGGAAATGTCCAGTTTGTTTTGGCTCATAAGGTTACCTCAATCGGGCGGAGGAATACCACGGAAAAGGGGGATGTTTTGAGCTGTTGTGTTAATTGTGAAGTGATTCGGTATGTGTTGTGCAGTGAAAGTAAGATTAATTTCTTGTCAATACCATGGATATCACCCCCACGTGTACGACCTGTTACTTAATCTACGTTCACTAGAATTGAAAACAGCAAGCAGGAATGCAATGCACGTGTTTTAAACCCAAATCGAAAATTATGTTCGATGAAGCAAAAGAGATGACTTTCACTAATGCAAGATGTAAAAGCAAAGCAAGTTCTTTTACCGAAATTATACAAAGCCTTGTGAATATCTTTAGAAGAGTAAAACAGCAAGTATGCTCCCTATATGAAAGCAAGCAAGAAATAAAGAAACCCAAAATGGTCCCACCGGGCGTGCCAAAATGTTTCGCTCAAAATGTTTCGGCTTCTGGGAATAGAGTTGCTTCTATCCTTTCATTCCTTTTAGAAACAGATAAGGGTTAGGGCTAGGAGGAATACCTGTTGAATGTTGAGATGGTGTGCGCGTACCGTAGAGAAAGATCAGGCTGACTGCGAAGAACTCCTTTTTGTCTTGGAAGGACTACCTGCAAATAAGAACACAAGACCACAAGATTTTGATTAGACAATAAATGAGGAAACTGCCTTGGGCCCAGGAAATATAAAACTTCCTTTCGAAGGTGGTCAGTTTCCCTGCTAATATGAATTAACACCAAAGACTGTAAAATATCAATTAAGTTGCTTTGTTGAAACAGGTAGGGGAAAGGCTGATTTCTGGTTTTGAACCACAATAACCGATGCGATTCTGATAACCGATATCGGTAGGGTCTAGGATCTGTGGGTTAGTTGTGTTGTGGGGTGGTTGTTGTTGTAGGGTAGCTGTGTTGTTTGTAAGGCTAGTATATGGGTGATATTAGGTAATGAGGTGATGAGAAGTAAATGAAGGATAGTTAGATGCAATATGTTGCTGGGTAGTGGATCTAGGAATGGATTTGTGAGGACTGTGATTCAAAAGTCTGAGAAATATTATTAAAAGGACATGCAAGATGTAACTTACTAGTTATTGATGAAGATGCAGGTCCAAGAACTCTGATGACAAAGGCAGAACTGAGGTAGGATGGCCTGACACACAGAAGATGAGATATCTCCCTCCCGATGATCAGCTGAGTATCACAGGGCTCTGGTATCCAGTTGCAGTCTTGGGCTTGATCTCCTTTGCTGCAAACTCTTCTTGTCTCTTCACTTGTCTCTGCTCAGCCAAGTAAAGATCCGGATTCTCTTGATCGCTCCTGATGCTCTCTATCGATCCAAAAATCCTTCGACCTCTGTTTTTGGTTTGGGGAGCCCATTTACAGGGAACCGATGGCGGTTACGTAACCGACGGCGGTCGAGTAGGAACCGGTATCGGTAAGGAAAAAGCAAGCTATTTTTAGTAAAATAGCCCGCTTTCCCGCTTTCTCCGAGAGATTAGTTGCGGGCTTGGTCAAGTGACTAGAAGGTCGGTTTTGGGTGCGAGAAAGGGGTCATTAGTCATGGGTGTAGGTGTGGACCAAGTTATAGGTCTTAATTAGGTTAGTTTAGGGTTAGGACTAGGTCATGATGAGGTGGCAAAATGAGGTGGCGAGGGTAAGGTGATGTGGACTTATCAATTACAAGGTAATTAATAAATAATTGTGTAAGGTTTAGGTGATGAGGTTAGGTTGCGAAATGAGATGCGGGTCACAAGGGGTCGTAAGACACAAATTTGGTGTCTACACATCCCTCACATACTTTTTTTCCCAACCTGTCCCAGCATTGCCTGGGACAAATATCTCCGAACCGCCCAAAATGGACCTCTTTTGGTGAATCGGCCAATTTGCGTCCCACGCGTACTTTTGGCCCGGATGTCCCAAACCGCGTGAAACAAAGACTTAGACATTTTTTCCCTACTTTCGGCCATTTCAGATTTTCACGTCCCACGTGTCCCGACGTTCGAACTGTCCCGCATACCACCTGGACTAGGACTTAGCTGATTTTCTTCATTTTTTTGGCCCCAAGCTTAGTACAATGAACCTCAGGACGACCCGAACCCTTGAAACCCGAAATGCCTTAACACAGTCCTCCTGCAACCTTATTTTTGCATTTTTTCCATTTTCTCAACCTGTTGGGATTTCTTCTTGGGTGGGGGAGTTAGAAAAAGGCCGAGGGAACCCAAAAAACATGATTTTTTACCTTGAATCAATCTACTTGCTTGGGACTGAATAATCTGATACATGTTATCAAAATTACCTTGAGGGGTGAATTTTGGATAACACATGTCAGCATCCCCTTTACAGATGGGAAATCAACACCCTATATTCATCCCTTGGGAGAATAATTCCTTAAAAAAATCTGTGTAATCTATCGGGGACCCCGATATGATTCATCCTATGCAAGGGGTTATTTAGTTTGAAGATGATCAATCTATGCGATGAATAAGGTAAATCCTATTGTAATTCGAAATGATTTAGGTATCTCACTTAAAACACAATAAGAAATAGATCTAATCTAACAAGCTAGGTTAGAATAAGATCCAAAGGTCAAGTAACTAGTTCTAGATCTTTGTAGGTTTGACAGAGGTCTTAGGTAGATCACAGGTGAATGAGGGTGAAAGGGAATTAGGTGGATAGGTCATTATTCTGGGTTGTATGGGAAAATACAGTAACCAATGTCGGTTAAGGGTGAGTGGTGGCGGTTGGGTGTATGGCTAGGGCTGGTTCTTGTGGAGTTCTGGGAATGCCATAGAACAAGATTTAGGTCTCCTTTGTGATTACACAATGGACTTTGGTTGGTCGGGATGATGTATTGGGTGATTTAGGTAGGATTTGGCGGGGTTTTAATGGGTATATGGAGGGGTGAGTGTTGGGGGAGGTCAATGGGTGGCTAGGTAACAAAATATGATAATATAGTGATGAAATGGAATAAACCAGAGAAGTATAACATCTACTTACTTGGATTCTGGTCCTGGATGCCTGTGAGTGAGGGATGGAGGTGTTGATGAGAGGTTTTGAAGGCTGCAGGTGATCACCAACTGAAGGAAATCTTCTACATGGGCTGCATGTACATCCCTCTTTTGTTGGTTAGATGAGATCATTTTTGGGATGGTGTATAGGAGAAAATGCTCGATCTCTTTCAGAGACACCTAAAATTGGTTACCCAATTTGGTGTTCCCTAGGTTCGTTTATCCTCCCGAGTAACCTCGGGGCACCTTTATATCACCACTTCTCCTTAGGGTATTACTTAAATATTTAATTTAGACACCCATCCTAAGTTTATTTCACTCGTTATATTTCACTCATGGATAATTAAATATTAACTATTTAATTATTCTTTTTACATTTATTTCAACTACTTATCTACCCCATATCAATTTCCAACTTCCCGTATCATTATTCCCACCTATTTCTCCTCTCCTGGAACCGTGAAGCAGGATTCTTCCTATATTTGAGTAGGAGGGATACGTTTATTATCCCCATAATTCATTTTTTCCACTTTGGGAGTCTATTCCCTGATCGGCGCCGACCGTTTCTCGATTGACGCCGATTTTTCCGAGTGGTGCTGATTTTTCAGAGTGGTGTCGATTTTATCTCGGTTGGTGTTGATTATAAATTTACGACCTGAGATACTCTCTGGTTAGATTCAGAAGAGCTAGTTACCCAAAGGTTACTTTTGTTTAAGTGATTAAAGAGATTATCAGAGAAAGATAGTGAGTTTTGTGCAGTTTAATCCCGAGAGGTGTAGTGTTACTTTGTCCATGTGTCTACAGCTCAAGGGTCTCCATAGCTACCTTGTTCATCATCAATCATCAATCAAGCATTTTTCAGGTATTCTTCTTTGTTAGTTTCAGTAATCTCCTTTCGATCAACACCGATCTGTCGATCGAATCGATTAGTCTTTAATCAACCTTGATTTATCCAAATCCGCATGGACCGGGCCTTTCTTTGGTTTCTAGGTTAGAATCCATCAATTTCTACCATGGATCCCCTTTTTTCATATTCAATCTCTACTTTCTAATCAATCTTCATTAATCTAGTCTTACGTCTAACTGCTTTTGCTTAGTTTGCTTTCTTCTTTTACTTTACGGCCTTTTGTCTTCCGAGTGTCAATGACACCGATCACTACCGATCGATGCCAAACCAAACAATCGATGATGATCACTGTCGATTGACACCGACCCAAACAAATGATGATGATTGTTTTTCGATCAATGCCGACCAGTTTGCAAAAAGATACATAATTCAAGTAACACAATTTCAACTTTGTTTTTATAGTTTCCTGCTTTCTTTCAGTTTCTGCTACGGTTTTTACATTCTGTCTACTATTTTTAATCAGAAAACCTAAATATTTGCTTACATATTTTATCATGTATGTCTTTATTCTTGATTGAAAATGTGAACTAACATCCGCTAAGGAAGCTCATTGCTTCTAGACCCACTTTCTCGGGTCGTTCACCCATATATCGTCTAACGTCATCTTTGTCTCGCCAAGGATTTTTACATCGCAAGTTTCTTGGATCTATTTTGTGGGATTGTTCATGTGTGACTATCTTGTCTCCATCAGAATTCTCTCCATCTACGTCTACGAGATCTTATCCAATCTACTGTATCAATTTCATTTGAGTTTTCGGGTTTTTTTGTTTACTTTGGTGCATTAACTTGGATAGGTAACAAGCATGGAAATTCTTGATCTACATTCAGCACACTTGGTGGGACCCGAACTAAAGTCCCTTGTTGGTAAGTTCATTTCTTTTCCATTTTTGAGCTTTTGTTCTTTTTTTTCTTGATTTTTCATCGGTTGCTCTTAAGCATTCCCTTTCATCATTTCAAATTTTCTTCTTTCATTTCTAGTTTCTTAAAATAGAAATTTACTTTCCACTAGTATCTTATTGGATTTGTTGTGTGTTCTGCTTAACCCTATTTTGCGGAGTGGTTTGCTTGTTCACGGGATTATGTGAGGGGAAGAGCTCAAAAACGTGCTTTTGAAGTCCACACACCTTGGAGAGCTAAATCTATGGGTATTTCTCTTTTATAATGTTTTCTCCTTTTTAAGAACTTAAAAATAACTTGTTTGTTTGTTTTTATCACACTCAAACACTTCAGTTTCGGTGCTTAAAAAGAATTAATAACATTAGGAAAGAACTTGTTTGACTTGTCTACATTGAAATCAAACACTTCGGTTTTAGTGCTTAAAAAGAACTTTTTCTTTGTCATTTTTGTTGTATGTTCTTCATCTAGTTTTCTAAATAGGCTAGAAAATTGATCAAAATCGGTAGTGACACTCATTGATTTTTATTTTTCGTCCTTGCACACAAATCCAAAATCACTAGGTATAAAGAATTTAAAAAAAAATCCTTCCCTGGCATCACCTACTTGGAAGTGACATCCAAGAGGAAGAGCCTACGTGGTACTTGGGTCGTCTTTATAAATTCACGAAGTTTCGGTATATATATTAGCAAAGCACCCGACTCCTTTATCGCAACAAGATATGAAGTGCGGGGTAGCCCCTATATCAAGCCACGTACCAGTCTTTTACTAAAGTGCCTTCGGGACTTCTCACCAAAACATTCCCCAAACCATCCTTAGTTTGGCCAATTGAGTAGTCCCCGTTCTAAAAAACCATCCCAAACATTTTCTTTCTTAAAAGGCATGAAAATTTAAAAGAGATAATCACCTACACTACTTGAATTGTCTGTGCATCAGTTAGGTCAATCTTTTTCTATGTTTTTGCTTGTTTATGACGGTCATCACCCGGTCACAATCTAGAAAAATGGCTCAACTAGCCTCTTCTTCATCTAAGACCACCACTAATGTGGATGTTTCAGCACCCCTCGGGTCTTCTTCGGGACCACTGTTAGTTGGTTCCCCATCTTGGTCATATAATCCTTTCTATCATCTTAAAGTGATCCCATCACGACCAGCCTTCCCCAGATCCTTGGACATGTCATACGCTTCGATATAGAGTATGTTCCTCATAGAGATCCTGAATTTTAGGCACTCCTTGACCACAACCCAGTAGCCCTTATGGACTACCTAGTGCATAAATCTACTCACATATTTGATCAAGGACCACCGATCTAGCAAGTTTACAATTATTCTCATGAGCCATCCCAGGCTTTTATAGAGTAGTTAGCATGCTTTTTCTCACCTCGAACCATGAAAGAAGGTGGCACATCTATGCCTCCTTTTTCTCTTCCACCGACAATGTCAATTGGTTCTCAAATGACCTTGCCTATACCTAGTGTCACGACTACCTTGGCTACCCACAACCTACTTTTAAGAGGCCCTCTTCTTCAGCTATGATGAGTGTATCCATGCTCCCACAAATTGTTGTTAATTCTTCTATGTCGTCTATTATGTCTCAGGGTTAGTATCTCTCTATAAAGACCCCCTCCCTGCGAGTTAGTCGGTTCCTCCTTCTCGTCCTCTAGCTGGTTTTATTTTAATGCTCCATGCCAATGACATTTACCCATCCTTTGGTGTCAACACCCCTAATAACCAATCCAGCGAGTCAAAGGCCTCATTAAGAGTTTGTTTCCCACCATATCAAATCAAATCAACACCCACATTCCTCAATCCATTCCAATTCAAATCGGAAAGTGTAGGAACCCACCAATCACAAGCTTCGTCTTTAATTCAACCACCTTTCTCTCAACCATTAGTCATCTCATAGCCCGCTTATACTCAAGCTCCTTCATAACAAATACCTTGTCATGCATCACCTAGAACGCCTTGGTTATTCCTCTTATCATCCTATTAATTAGTAGATGAATCCCCATTAACGCCTCAACAAAACATACCATTTTCTTCTTATACGGGGACATACCAACATGCCCCCTCCTCAATTTGACATTGTCCAACTTATTTTCAAGAAAATCATAGACCTAGAAACCTCCACCAAAGGGGCTCACCCTTCGTACTCTTTTGAAGAAGAATGTAATGAACCAATTCATCCATTAGTGGCTTTTAAGCCTTATCCTCCCCAATGGGAACTTCCTAAGTTCTCAAAATTTCATAGCCGGGAGGATCCTCAACAACACCTGTGAGTGGTCAAGCATGATTGCTACCTTATAGTCTAGGATCAAGAGCTTATGCTCCGTACCTTTCCTATGTCTTTAGCAAGGCCCGCTTTAGACTGGTACAATAACATACCCCAACACTCCTGTTTTCTTTCTCTTAATTAGCTCGGATGTTCATTGAAAAATTCTCAATAAACATCACACATAAGATCTCAATAACAGATCTTTATAACATTCATCAATTCAAATGATGAGTCTATTATAGAATTTGTCACCCGTTGGAGAGGAATAATAAATCAGTTGTCCTTCTCCCTCCCTCAATCTCAAAGCAAATCGATTTATTTACTTGATCTTGCGCTAATCATATTTCTTTCACTTTAAGGATTCAAACCTTTCATACATTTGAAGAAGCCTTTACAATGGCATGCAAACTTGAGTCTCATGTCATTGAACAAGGGAAGCTAAAACTTCATTCTAAGTCTAAACCATATTTTTCTCGGTTTACAAAATCAAACCCTTCCACTTCTAACAAAGACAAGAATTAGGGGTCCACCAACGCTATTGTATTAAAAACATCACAAGCTGATAGCACTTCTAATCAAACACCTCAGAGAGACTCTTCATCTTCTTGAAAAGGACCTCCCTTGTCATCATGATCTTTTACTTCGTTGGGGGAATCATATGCTTCTATCTTAGAAAAAATGTTGGAAGTTCACAAGATCGAACTTCCCCCTATTAGAAATTTTTATGAGAGCTAAGAACGGCCATTCTAGTATCGTAAAAATGACTTTTTCATTATCATAGAAGTAAATGCCATGATATTGAATGATGTCAGACCTTCAAAAATCTTGTCAAAAATTCATTGATAAAGGTGAGCTCATTCTAGATAATCCAAATGCTCCCCCAAATCAAGCGCTTGATGTTTTTAAACAACCTTTTCCAAATCATTCCCCAAACAATGACACTTTAGGGTCTCAAAAACCAAACACTCATACTATCAACTTCATTTCTACTAATAATTCTTCTCCTAATTCGAATCATCTACAAAAATGTCGATTGAATCACGACTCTCCTCTTCTCCTTCAAATTATGAGATTCCACCATCCTCAGATGGTCCATCTTCGAGTCTTCCTTTATTATAAATAGATTCATCTCCCTCTTTCTCACCATATGATCTTCCACCTATACCTAAGATAGAGTCATCTTCATCTGTCACGTCATCAGATATTCTTTTGGTGCTTGAGTCATTTACATCCCTTCAAATTCCGCTATGGATACTTCTAATTCTATCACTCCCATTTTGCTACGACCATGCCTTTGGTTAACGTACCCATAGTTATACCAACTTCTATGCATTCGGAAGCATCCTCAATATTAACCCTTCCTGTCACTTTTCCTATAGTAATTACACCCACAATTACTGCATCTAAAGTACCTTCATCACAAGAGGCTACTTCTTCATTACCTATCTCTTCCACCATAAATGTTTCCTTTCCTATTAAGGAAACACCTAAAGAGATAGCATTGACACCTATACTTCTGACTCTTGGACTCAGACATAAACAATTGGAGTTTAAGCCTAGGGCTACATCATCGGTATCATCTCCTTTACTTCCTCCGAAATGGTTACAATCACCTTATGTGGTTGAATTTGTCACCATCCTTGAAAAGGGAAAACCAATATTTCAAACCATCAAAAATCTTGGTGTTTTCCCTCAAAAATACCTCTCTACACCTCATAAAATATTGGTTTTATCCATTGAAAAGGCGTCTTCTTCTATAACACCATCTTCACTAATGCCTTGTAAAGGGGATTTACCCACTAGAAAGGCATCACCTCTTTTATCAGAACCATCATATTTGTCACCAAAACCAAAGGCAACCTTTGTGCCTCCTATCAGATCTATTTTGGGAGATCCTCCCCATCTAAATCAGTCTTATCTAAATCATCATCCATTTCAGCCAAGCAGCCTTCTTCATCTCCGAAGACCAAAATATTTTTCACATCTTCGTCATCTTCAAAATTTATCTTAGGAGCTCCTCCTCCACCAAAATCAATCTTGCCTCACTTGTTTCCATCTCAAGCACCTAAGGATGCTTCTCCCAATGTCTAGAAAATAAAAAGAGTCTCTAAAAATACTGTCAAACCAAATATGTAGGTTCTTTTACCTCGGTAGTCTGTTAAGGCTAAAGAGGTGTCTTCATCATCTCTATCATCATCTTCATCTACCAAATTCTATACTGAAATCCTTCACCAACTTATCTAATATTCATCTATATCTCTTCCTTCTATCAAACCCTATAATCCTAAAGGATTAAAACCTTCATGGTTCAACTTTGATTTTATTTGTGCTTACCATCACACTCCAAGTCATGACATTGAGGGATGTAAAGCCCTTCAATCTATCATTAACAACCTCTTGGAAGAAAGTGATCTTCTGCTGGAAGAAGAGGAGGAACAAGTGTCTCTTGTCATCCTAACTACATCTGAGCCTGAACGGTCTACTCAGGCCTCTAATTCTATCGATATCACTCCGGATGATCTTCCACCTTCTCAAATCGACACAATTCGTATCGCCACTAGAGCACAACAGTATGATAATCCATCATCTTCTACAACCTCTCAACCATGGGTCATCATTTTTGTGGCCCCCAAAGGATTTCCTCCTTCCTCATCAGCCCCGAGACCTTGGGTCTCTATTCGTGCTTCACCTCGGGCTTAGATTCCCATGTCAATTGAGGAGAGTGTTATGAAACAACTCACCCATGCTCCGGTCAAAATGTCTCTTTTTAACCTCATTCAATCATCTCCACAACATCACCAAGCTCTGATTGATAATCATGTTGTATCACAGTGAATTTAGATGAGCCCCAACCTTTCGAGATGGTTGTTGGATTGAATAGACCATTAACCACCATTTCCTTCAAGGATTCTAAAATTCCTCCCCTTTCTTCTAAGGATTTAGAGGCTCCTCTCTTTATCATAGTTTAAATCAATAACACTACGTTAAAACGCACTATGATCGACAGTGGTGGTGCTGCACTCAATTTCATTTCCTCCCACACATTTGAGAAACTAAAGTTGAAAAGAATGTAGTGTCCCCACCAGCTTTTTCCCTTCGATCATTTAACAATTAGTTGGCGATTACTTTAGGAACTGTGGTCTTGCCCATTCGGGTGGGCAAGAAACTGCTTCACAAGATTTTTTACATTTTTGAAGGGAAATTCCACTACAATATGATCCTCAAATGCTCTTGGATTCGTACAATGCACTGTGTCCCATCAACCCTCCATCGATGCATAAAATATTAGTATGAGGGAAAAATCTATACTCATCCAGGAGACCCTTTTCCATCCGCACAATGTGACATGACCACAGGGTCTGTCCCTCCAAAGGAGAATGCTTATTCTCTGATGAGGCTTCATCCTCTTCCATACCTGTAACAAAACTACTAGATCTACAAAATCTAGAAGAAACGTTACAACATTTTTCACTAGGAGAGCTTCCTCTTCTCTCTTTTGATGCCCATCTCAAACCTAATGAGTATGGTAGGCCAAATAAATAACCTGAATATTAGCTAGATCTTAGCCACATTATCACCATTGGTCTTCCCAGTCAACAGACTAACTTCATCTATGGTTGTCTTGATACACCTCACTATCATTTGGATTCTCCTCTTAGGGCCAAACCCTATTCAACAGGGTTTGATTGTCTACAAAATCCCACATTCACAAAAACTTATCTATATCGATGTGTGTGGAAAGGATTTGGCCTAGGAAAGTATGAACAGGGTGTGCATGACCTCGCATCCATTCCAACTCTTAAACCACATCAAAAATTTGGTTTAGGGTTTAAACCTCTCTCGAAAGCCACTGTCACCATTCTCGATGAGCCTCTTTCCATTGAGGAACCATCTTCTCCCATCAGGTTGGAAGCATCACTTGATGTGGATGACACCATTTCCATCCCACCTAACTTTTTTTTAGTCAATACCATTTCCTTAGGTCCATTGACCTATAAGACTAATGGAAAATCCACCTCCATACCATTAGTCTTCCACAAAATAGTTAGAGATGACTCTCCCACTATCAATACTATCCACTGTGTGGATGATGATTCTATCCTTACCTATCTAGGGGCAAAGGATTCTTATCTTCCTAAAACCATTCCTTCTGACACATCTACACTTCTCAATAAAGCCACTGTCGACCTTAATATAGGGACTTCTGAAGACCCTCGCATCATTAAGGTCGGCCAATCTATTAATCCACAGGAGTTAGGAGACTTCACTACCTTTCTTTCCCACCATCTCTAAGCATTTTCTTGGTCATATGAAGATATGCTAGGCCTCGATCCTAATATCGTGGTCCATAAAATCATTACTCTTCTAGACATCAAACCAGTTAAACAAAAATACGTAAGATGCATCCTCGTGTAGCTGTCCTCATCAAAGAAGAGTTGCAGTGCTTGCTTTCCACAACTTCATCCAACCCATTGACTATCCACAATGGGTTTTAAATGTAGTACCAGTAACCAAAGCTACTAGGAAAATTCAAATTTGCACCGACTTTCAAGATCTTAATCTCACTTGTCTGAAAGATGATTTTCCTCTACCTAATATTGACCAACTCGTGGATTTAACTACAGGTCACGAGATGCTCTCTCTGATGGATGGTTTCTCTGGGTATAATCAAATTCTTATCACACTAGAGGATCAGCATAAGACTTCCTTCATAAACCCAAGGGGTACTTTTTTTTATCACATCATGCCCTTCAGTCTTAAGAATGCAAGAGCAACTTATCAATGTGTAATGACCTACATCTTCCATGACCTCTAACACAAAACTATAGAATATTACGTCGACAACTTCTACGGTAATTCCAAATGTCGTTAGGATCATCTTCTCATCCTTGTGCCTCTCTTTGAGAGCCTCATTCATTTTTGTCTTCACCTAAATCCATCTAAATGTGTATTTGGCATTCTAACTAGTAAAATCTTAGGCTTTATCATTTCTATTAGGGGCATTGAAGTTGATCCCGCAAAAATAAAGGCTATCCTTGAGATGCCTCCCCCTTCCAACTTAAAGTAGCTTTGTGGTCTTCAAGGATGCCTTCAATCAATGTGTCATTTTATCTCATAGCTTTCGGACCGTTGTCAACCTTTTCATCATCTCCTCCATAAAAACGTTCATTTTGAATGGGATGAGCATTGCCAAAAATCCTTTGATGATCTCAAAGCTTATCTTCTTTCTCCACCTGTGCTTACACCTCCATGTGAGGGGGAACCATTATATCTTTATATTTTTATGACTGACCATGCTCTAGGAGCCATGATCTCACATCAAGATGCTAATGGTAAAGAATAGGTTGTCTATTATATCTGTCGCACTCTTCATGAGTATGAAACATGTTATTAGAAGTGAAAAAGCGTGTTGTGCTCTCTTCTTCATTACTTCTAAAATTCTTCATTACCTCCTTTATCATAAAACCCACATTGTTACAAGTGTCAATCCACTCAAGACAATGCATGTGAAACATTATCACAATGATCATATCACTCGTTGGTTCATGCTCATGACAGATTTTGACCTCGAGTTCATCTCGCAGAAATTTATCAAGGGTCAGGTCATTATGGATCAATTAGCTGATACTCCTCTTCTGGACACTCAAGTCCCCCTCACTCAATTCCCATATGAGTACATCCAACAAATCAATTTTGGTCTATCTCCATTTAAATTAAAACTCTTCTTTGATGGGTCCAAGTGTCGCAAGAAGGGGAGTGCATGTTTCGTCATGATTCCTCCTTTGGGTGTACCCATCATTTTTGTTGCACACAAGCTTAACTTTGAATGTACCAATAATATGGCCAAATATGAAGCTCTCGTTTTAGGTCTTCAAAAAGCCATTAATCTTGACACTCACCATATTGACATCTTTGGTGACTCTAAGCTCATCGTTAATCAAGTCACTAGATTCTATCAGTGCAAAAATGATATCCTTCAAAAATATCATGATATCGTTCTCTTTCAGCTTCAATCTTTCGATAAATTTACTCTCTAGGATATCCCTCACACTATAAACCAATTCACAAATACGATGGCTTCTTTAGCCTCGCTTATTCCACCTTTTATTGAAGACTCATAACATTATGTGGTTGTTCAGTGTTTAGACCAACCATCTAATCTCAGGTAGTTGACTTCAATCAACACCGTCACAACCGACACTCAAGATGAGTGGTATCGGCACATTTTTTATTATTTATCCTGTTCAGTGCTCCTCCAAATCTGACTTCCAATGGCAGAAGATCTTTTATCCAATGCGCAAACTGATATACTATTCTGGGTGGAATCCTTTACAAACATGGATTTGATGGTATTTTGCTTTCGGTGCCTCAAAATCCCTGAATCAACTAAGGCCATTCAGGAGGTCCACAACGGTATCTATGGTGGACACTTTGGTGGTTTGGCCATGGCTAAGCACATCCTATATTAGGCTATTACTGGCCTTCTCTTAATCAAGACTACTGTGACTATGTCAAGAAATATGTCAAGTGTCAACAACATGCTAATCTCACACATATCCCTAGTCAGGCCTTGCAACCCATAGCCAATTTGTGGCCTTTCTCACAATGGGGTCTTGATCTTATTGGCCTCATCAATCCATGCTCTTCGTAGCGACATCACTCTATCATTACTACCATATAATACTTCACTAAATGGGTGGAGGCTATTCCTCTTTCGTCAACCAAAGCTAAACCTATTGTTGATTTTGTCTTTCAACACATCATTTATCACTTTGGTGTTCCTCATAAACTTGTTACAGAAAATGGTAAGTCCTTCAAAAACAAATATGTACAAAACCTTTGTGACATGTTCAATATTAAACTCAGATTTTCTTCTCCATACTATCCATAATCTAATGGCCAAGCTGAAGCTTCTAATAAAACTTTACGTAATATCCTCGCAAAGGTAACTAGTCGAGCTGATAGGGATTGGCACTTACACATCCCTTTTTCTCTGGGCTTATCGGACTAGCATTCCTACTCTTACTATCACTACTTCATTCTCTCTTGTTTATGGGTCGAGGCTATCCTTCCTTTGGAAGTCTAGATTCCCTCTCTTCTTGTCTCTCTCAGAGAGTTTATCTTTGATGAAGACTATCATCAAAACCATCTAACACAACTTGAGTTGTTAGATGAACGTCATCTCAACACTCTTGAACATTATCAAGTCTATCTTGAGCATGTCAAACATTCTTATAAAAGTATTTGTAGTAGTGTGACCTCCATATTGGTGATGTTGTTCTTACAAAAAACCAAAATGTCTACTACTCGGAACGGAGTCAATGTGGTAAGTTTTCTCCTAACTGAATGGGACCATATGTTATCACTCATAAGTATGGGTCAAAGGGATTATTACCTATCTTCCATGAATGGTATACTTGAAATGGAGCCTCTTAATGCTTTACATCTAAGGCCCTTCTACTTTGTTAAAATATATCTTACACGATCTTAGTTACAAAAATATCTTTTCATCCATTTCGCAACAGTCATTCATTTCGTAATGACTTAGAACTATGTGGTTCTCTACATTATGTCTTTAATACCTTAACTATGAGTACCGCAGCTCTACTCATGGAATTTTCCTTATGGATTTGTTCCTTCTCATGGTAGGAATACCTTAATCACTACTTCATCTGCCATAGGTATTCATCTTGATCAAATCTACTTGGGGGCATGAATACGTGCTTATATACATTTTCTTCCCCTCTATCTGATCTATCTGGTCTAAACTCAGCTTCTTCCAAAGCTCAAAAAAAAAAAAAAGAGATGCTATCCTAGTCCCAAAAGATAGACTGATCCCTCGAAGGACAACTATCTGTGCCTTATCAAATAAAATAAAAAATATAGACCATTCCTCGAAGGATGGATATCATCAAAATCAAAATACAGACCGCTCCCTTAAAGGACGGTTGTTTGTTTTATGGCATTTTCAGCCTTTGCAGTAACAAACTTCTTTTATTGGCCAGTTTGTTCACTTTTTAGCATCTCTGAAGGACTCCTATATCAATCGGTCTTTTTGTATCTAGTAAACTTCCCACATCGATTAGTTTTATTTTCTATTAAAAGAAAAAAATCATGAAGCTGTGATATGAGACCTTTTTTATCATATGGAGATCTATTTTCCCCATATGGGCATGTATTTAATCCTTCATGTGTTCTAATGAGATGTATACTTATCTCTCATCCTTATCTACTTCCTAGATCTGGTTTGTGACTAACTAGTGTCAGGTTTGTTTTATCCGCATCTATGGCCTTGTGTGCATTGTCTTTCGATTTACCATCAAGGTCTCTATTTATGGTCGGTTAGGGGCCTAACTTGTCATTATTTTTCCTATCTAGGTGTAGTGATTTTTATCTCTAAGGGATAATATCATTACATCAATTTCTTTCACAAAAGACATTTCCCATGTTTATTTGTTCTTCATCCAGTTAAATTGACATTTAACATGTTAATTTACTCAATCAAGTCTATCATCTATCTATGCTCATCTTATTCATCTCATATAATGTCATCAAAAACACATGTGAATCCATCTATCTATCTCATTTAATTGAATTAACATCTTAAACATGTTTATTTAATCCACCATGAAAAATCAATCAAATCACATCTATTCATCTATCATTTATAACATTCATCTCGTATCCATCAAAATTAAATGCATGGATCCAATCACATGACACAAAATGATGAATATATATACATATATCAATGTCTATACAAATGAATGTACGGATTCCAATCAATCCGTATACATCGTATCAAAGAAAAATTCCTTCAAACGCGAGGCTACATCAGTATATCTCTACAAAATATCAGATCTATATGGTAAAATCAGATAGGTGGAAAACACTATCTCCTCCTCCCTCCTCAAGTCCTGGGCTATCTCTCCTAACCATCTCCTATAGACCTAGAGATTCCTTCTACCATGGCCCTACCACCTCCTCAATCTCCTCTAGTGCTCGCACCCTCCGAGGTGCCACGATCTTATAGCTATAGCTATCCTTTGTCCTCCTCCTCGCTCCATACCGAGGCACATCTCGGGGCATGTTGTGTCAAGGTGTCCTCATAATATCTCACCTCAGCAAGGAGAGCCTGATAGGTACTCAAACTCACCATACCGATTGCTTGCAATGGCACTATTGCTAGTGGTGGTCCTCTTGCTACTGCACCCTATGCCCCTGACTCTAAGGTGGTGCCTGTATCACCATAATTGGCCATGAGGGCCTCCCTATTCCTGTGATAGTGATCTCTCTATTGGATCATTGTATTTTTCTCCTAATGAGAGGTGTCTCTCTCCTATATCAGGGTGTCCCTCTCTCTCTGTCAAAGTCCTAATCCCCTTGAGGGAAACCTAGTGTGTCTATGTCAGGGTAACATGCTCTCCCTCAAGTCTCTATAATGCTACCACTAGATCCTCTTATCCTTCCTCTGTAGCTGTTGGGAGATGTCATGGTAGCTTCATGTGGTACCATTTCTCATAGCCCTCATCCACTCCTGCATCATCGTCATCATCTATGGGAGGTGGGGTCTCGCTGATCAGATCTGTTGGGATCACTATAGGTAGTTCTGTCTCCCTACTATCCCATCGGTATGGTGTATATATAGTCGGGATGATTTGAATCAACCCAAACTTCCTCATCACCCGTATAAATGAGACTTTCTCTAAGAGCTGTGGCTGCGGTCCCTTACCACCCTACTGTGCATCTCATCTCCACTAGATGGGTGTCCTATCCGACCCATATCAGATAGACCCGGTATGGTCTCCATATCACTCCTGTCTTTGAGTGTCGAGTCCTAAATCTCTCTGAATACCACTGGGATCTCCCTATATCTCCTAGGGCCATGTCTGTCCACCATCATCAAAATCCATACTCAAGGGCTCCCTCTACTCCTGGCATCCATAGAAGCCCAGATGGCCTGATCATTGATATATGCTTATATGCCCAGAAATGGAGCACAAAACTCACGTCTATCCCAGTCCGCCTACCTATGGTATACATCCATAGCTCGTGATATATCTGTGCTAGTAATGTGTCAGCAAATGCAAACACCTGCATGAACTCTAGGATATCGTAGACACAGTCAAGCAGGAGTAGTGGGAATCATCCACCTCTGGAATCTAGTAATGCATAGTAGGAGATAGCCATCTGGATCAGGGCTATCAATCTACTCCTGGGGTCATCCTGCTGGTACTGTGAGGTTGTCCTCATAGCCCCGAGACACTATCTTTACATCATCTGCCATGTCCCCATATAATCATACCAGGCCCTCCTCTACTACTCTCGTGGGGTGATCTCTATCAGGTCCCCTGTAATCGGTAACCTGAGAATCTTATAGATGTCCTCATGGGTGATGGTCATCTCACCCATCCAAAACCAAAATGTGTAGGTCTGGCTATCCCACCGCTGCACCAATGCTCGCATGAGCTCCACATCTTCGGGGTACCCACCTATAATAATGGAAACCCCCTATTCTAGATAACTCCAGATGGTGCCACTCAACATCTATCACATCTAGTACTATAGTCTCCAGTAGCTTGGGAATAACATCCCACATGTGGAAGACCTCTCGTGCATGCATGATATCAAAACATCATCATTAGTTTCATATTTATCAAAATCCACATCATTAAATTTTCATCAAAATATTTCTCAAAAAACTAAAAATGTCACTTTTTTCAATCGGCACCAACTTTTTCCAATCGGCGCCATTTACTTGATCGATCGACACCGATTGTGTTACAATCGCGCCAATTGATTTCTAATCGTGCCAATTTTTTCAATCGATGTCGATTACGAGGTAGAGTGCTAAAAAATCCCTCTTGCCTCATACTACAAAAAAACATTAAAAAAGGAAAAAAAAAAACAAAACAATAAATGTACGAAGCTAAGGAAGGCTCACTTACCCCTGGTCATGTCCTCTTCCTCTTTTGACCACTTCAGGAGGCTTCCATGTTGCTCAAATTCAATTTTTGACTCTTTCTAAATCAATCGTCGCAGTGTAAATGAATCATTACCATTCATCTTTTCTATACTTATAGGTTTTCAGAGCGGTTGGTGCCGATTATTTTGATCAACACCGATTTTTTTGGTCGACGTCGATTAGGGGTAATTGACGCCGATTGGATCCCATTGGCACCAATCAAGAATATTTTGATATATTTCATCCTTTGGTCCCACCAAGATGCGCTTCGTCCTCATTTGTTCTCCTGTCTTATGCATGTGCCACCCATAGCACACCTATTCTTCCTAGTCTGACAGTGCTTCTATTACAAAGTCCACTATAGTGGCCATATGTTGATTTCCATGGTGGCTATCCTCTCAAGGCCGTGACTTCATCGTTCTTGTCTAAGCATTGATGCTTGGCTTGTTTATTTGATCATTGTTATGACCTTATTTTCACCTTTCGGTGCATATTTTCAGTGTTATCACCCATTCTGAGTTCTTCCCTGTACATGGGTAACTCACATTTTTTTACAACCTAAAGATAGGGGGTCTGTAGGCACTAACATTGTCTCGTTCGATGGTCATCTAGTTTTCCCTACCAATGTGTCACTCTTTAGTTGTTCTTTATGTTACGAGTCACATTTAACTCACCCATCTATAGCCACTTATGTCATCTCATATGAAGACCATCTAGTCTGCCCTACCAATGTGAGTTCCTTAGGTTGCTACCTTTTTTGTTTTTTACGTGCGTCATCGATGATCAAATCTACCCCAAACATCTCGTTGGGGCATCCTTCTTTCTCATCTACCTTTTTCAAACTTGGGAGCGGTTGGCCTATTTCGTGCCACCCCATCCCTAGTTTGAGGGGGATCACATCATTATTGTTCTTCATTTCTTCCAACTCCTTGTTTTTGTCTCGTGGCATTACTTATCACAAGTTACTTGACTAAAAGGGGCAAATGTAGACACCTAAAATTGGTTACCCAATTTGCTATCCCGTAGGTTCATTTATCCTCTCGGGTAACTCGGGGCACCTTTATATCACCACTTCTCCCTTAGGGTATTACTTAAATATTTAATTTAGACACCTATCCTAAGTTTATTTCACTCCATTATATTTCACTCATGGATAATTAAATATTACCTATTTAATTATTCTTTTTACATTTATTTCAACTACTTATCTACCCCATATCAATTTCAACTTCCCATATAATTATTCCCACCTATTTCTCCTCTCCTAGAACCGTGCAGTAGGATTCTTCCCATATTTGAGTAGGAGGGATACATTTATTATCCCCACAATTCATTTTTGCCACTTTGGGAGTCATTTCCTTGATCGACACCGAACGTTTCTCGATCGCGCTTAATTTTACGAGTGGCGCCGATTTTTTGAAGTGGCGCCGATTTTGTCTTGGTTGGTGCTGATTATAAATTTACGACCTGAGATCCTCTCTGGTTAGATTCAGAAGAGTTGGTTTCCCAGAGATTACTTTTGTTTAAGTGATTAAAGAGATTATTAGAGAAAGAAAGTGATTTTTGTGAAGTTTAATCCTGAGAGGTGTCTTTGTTACTGCATGCGTGTGTCTATAGCTCTTGTGGGTCTCCACAAACTACCTTGGTCATCATCAATCATCAATCAAGTATTTTTATGTATTCTTCTTTGTTATTTTCTGTAATCTCCTCTCAATCAACACCAATCCAAAGTCGGTTGAATCTAATTAGTCTTTAATCAATACCGGTTTATCCAAATCGGCATGGACCGAGGCCTTTCTTTAGTTTACGGGTTATAATCCATCAATTTCTACCTTGGATCCCCTTTTTTCCATCTTCAATCTCTACTTTCTTATCAATATTCAATAATCTGGTCTTACATCTAATCCATTTTGCTTAGTTTGCTTTCTTCTTTTAATTTCTGGCCTTTTGTCTGCCTGTGTATCAATCGATGCCAATCACTACTTGATTGACACTCGACCCAAACAATTGATGTTGATCACTATCGATTGATGCAGACATGTCTAATCAATGTCAATTGACCCTGCAAAAAGATACGTAATTCGTGTAACATAATTTTAGCTTTATTTTTTACTGCTTTCTTTTAGTTTCTCGCTATGGTTTTTACATTCATCTCACATTTTTAATCGAAGAAAACCTAAATATTTGCTTACATATTTTATCATTTATGTCTTTATTCTTGATTGAAAATGTGAATCGACATCCACCAAGGAAGCTCATTGCTTTCTGGACCCGCTTCAAGGGCGAGTTCACCCATTTATCATTTGACGTCATCTTTTTCTACCGAGGATTTGTGCATCGTAGGTTTCTTGGATTTACTTTGTAGGGATTGTTCATGTGTGCCCATCTTGTCTCCATTAGCATTCTCTCCATGTACGTCTACAGATCTTACCCAATCTATCAGTGTCAATTTCATTTGAGTTTTTAGGGTTTTGTGTTTAGTTTGGTGCATTAACTTGGACAAGTAACAAGCACTTAAATTCTTGATCTATACTTTCCTTTCATGCGTGTTCTCACCGGAATTTGCTAAGGTTCACCAACTTTTCCAATTATTTTCCAACCTTCTTCCAACCTTGAGAATAAGGTTGTTTTGGGGTTAAAAGGGTAACCGACGGCTTTTCCAGATTAACCAGCATTGGTCAAGGTGGGATTTCCTAGATTTACTAAACTAGGGAGATCCTCTTGATTTCCTCGGATCTTATGTCGTTAACCCACAGATTAGGTAGGAGCTTCTTGTAAGCATGCGAAAATGTGGTTAGAGGGAATGTAGGCATTGTTTTTTAGGGTTTTAGGTAAGTCTTAGTTAGTTATGACAACTTACTAAAAATAGGTATTAGGTTGAGTTGGCTTGGTGAGTTTTATAAGTGAATCGTATGTGTGGGTATTATTTAAATTAAGATATTTAAATTATAAATATGGTGAGGATAATGAATTAATTTAATTTAATTAATATTAGTATAGGTGAATGTGATAAAGGGTGCTTATTTACTGAGGGACCAAAGGGGAGTGTGACCTAATTTTAGTGTCTACATTTTACCCCTTTTTGTTGCATAGCTTGTATTGGTAAGCAACACTAACAAAAATAAGATGTGGTTGCCCCATGTGTAGGTGAAGGTGATCCCCCTCAAACCAAGGCGACGAGGTAGCGAGGTAGAATCGGTGAGTGGTTTGATAAAAGGTAAATGGGAGGAGAAGGCGGTGGGCATGGGGAAAAAATGGAAAAGGTTTACTTGGGTAATCTAGGTAATGGGTGCAGGTCAAAGGTAGTGTGATCAAATGCATGCACACGTATAAACTGCAGCACACTACCAGGTTGAAGAGTAGACAAACTCTACATTGTCTAAGGTCAATAGGTTTATCCAAACAAGGGTGAAGTGGTTCCGATATCCAAGGTATAGGATATGGTCATGAAACACAACATAGGTTAGGTGTAGGAACGTTTAGGTATGTTACGTACACCGGAGGTCGGGTTTGGATAAACAGTCACAACAATAGGCTAGGTAAGGTCATCAAGTCAATCAACATAGGTAATAGTGCCGCAAGGTATAAAAACACATGAGGTCAAAGGTCACTAGCAATGGTCCAAGTCCAAATATCTAGGTCCAAAATAATGAGTCCCCAAAGGATGAAAAAGGGAGGTAGTAAATGATGAGGTCAGGAAAAGTGAGGTAAATGGGTAGGGTAAAGGTGGGATGGGGTAAATGGTCAGGGTGAAGGTTAGGTGAGGTAAAAATGAAAATTTAGGGCAATGTGTAGGTGAGGGTGTCGATGCCTATCAAGGGTAATCGACATCAAGTATAGGTCCACCGATGACGGTTAGGTAGGGCACACAACCGATGTCGGTCAAGGGTAATCGACGTCGTTAGGTCGGAGTTTGTTATATAAAAAAATCGGTGTTTTTTGTTATTCATTTGTTATTGTGTGAAGTGAGAAAATGATAAAAAAAAGAGAAAAAATAGTTAAGTGCCGGGATGAAATAGAATAGTGAGTTGACAGTGTGATTGGACAAGTGATTGGTGGGTAAGCATTAGAGGTGAGAGCGGTAGTGTGAGAGATTTGATTGGTTAGAGGTTACGGGTATCGATTCGGTGATGACAGAGGCTAGAGAGGGATTGGGTGGGCCATCGGTACGGTGGTCGAGATGTGCCACCGAGATGGTGGTAACACGACGAGGTAAGCGCCCTACTCTACATCTAGTGGATTCAATAGATTAGAGGAGTAGATTATTGTTATTTGTAGGTGTTTTTGGTTTTTTGTTGTGGTGGGTGGTTAAAAATTAAATTTGGGAATGGGGGAATATTGGGCAAAAGGAGGAATGGAGAGGGTAGTAAATAGTATAGGGGAGGTGGGTAGAGGTCCAAGGGTAGGTGAGGTCATTGTAGGGTGGTAAAAGGGGAAGGGGGTGGGTTTTTAGAAAAAGGGGGGTTTTGGGAAGTCGCGGGTGTCGGTCAAGTGTGGCCAGCATTAGTTAGGTGGAATCGGTATCATTCACCAAACAGGTGACCAACGTCGGTTAAGGGGTAACCGGGGTCGGTAAGGGTGGACAGTATCGATCACCAAACATGGTGGACCGGTCTTTGGTTAAAGGGTGATGGAAAAGACGGCAGATTGCAGTGGTATAGGTCACCAAACAGGTGACCAATGCTAGTTAAAGGGTGATTGGGGTCAGTTAGGATGGTGGTACCGGTCAAATTAGGGGGCAAAAAGGTCCAAATGTGGTGTGGGCGCTTTAGTTGAGATGGGGAGGGTGAAAATAAGGTATAGGGAAATGATAATGGTTAAAAATGGATTGATATATGTAAATTAATGTCATGCTTGTATTGGATGTAGGGGAGAGCATAACTACATATGTGGGATAGGGTTCCACCTCTATTGGTGACAAGTGTGTGGCATAGTGATCCTAGAGGAGCTACAACATGTGGAGGCAATGGGCTTGAGTGGGGTTTGTTGTTATAGACATGCAAATGAAAGCTTAGTTTGATGGTCGCTCATCGATATATGGGACTCTGTGACCAACACGTTCCACCCGCCTATGGGTGAAATGACTTTTAACCTAGAGGACGTGTTCTAGATTCTTCATTACCCATATTGGGTGCCCAAGTTTATTCTATCTCCTCCGAGGCCTCAGAGGAGCTGATTGTGAATTTTTAGAGAGGGGATGGCCAATTTAAGATTCCATAGTGCCAGTTTGAGCTATGGAGAGATGTACCTAGCCCATCCAAAGGAGACGAGGCTAGTGGTTATGTTGATGGAGGTAGTGTGCTGCTATGCACTACCAGATGTAGAGGGTGGATGCTTTCCCGATCACTAATGGGGGTACTCCATGACATGATGGTGCATGAGACCCACTTTGCTTGGGCACTAGCATACTTGGTGTAGCTGTATAGGGAGTTGTGGGCATATGGGTGGCTACGTAGGTTCAACATGTGTTGTACATTTTTACTACACTGCTGGGCATACGAGCACATAGTTTGTGTGCATCCTATAGGGATGCCCCGAGTAGATGCATTCCCAATGAAATTTTTATAGGTGGGATACAGGAGATGGGTACCAATGATAAGAGAGCATAGATCGATAGGGTCGACACATGATGTGGTGCATTTCCCACACTTACCTTGGAGGGGTTGTCTAGAGTGGACATTATATGGAGGCCATATGTGGGATTCCCCTCATATAGGCATATGCATGAGGAGCTAGTTGAGCTCCAGCTAGAGAGATGGATATAGGGTCGCCGTGTCGGGGAGGACAAGATGATCCCTGGTAGATAGAGTCTAACGGCAGTTCGGGCTAGTACAAGACATACCTCGCCCTTCCCATAGTATCGAGAGAGATGACGTGGAGAGGCCCTTACCTCTACCATAGCCTATAGTGCCCACAGGGTAGGAGGAGCAACTAGTGGACTAGTGGATAGATGACGCTGCAGGTGTATAGACAGGTATAGGCAGTGGTGGGTGGCTTAATTACGAGCCATACCACCTAGACCAGGGTAGCCGGATCTAGCTACCATTATAGTGTAGAGAGACACCCTACAGGGGTAGGTAGCTATGCTCATTACCCAGTTGGGTATACTATGAGACACATCTAGAGGGCTCAGACATGGAGGTAGCAGAGTTACGCATACAAGTGGCTAGTCTGCAGGCCTAGATGGTCGGTGGAGGAGATGGAGATGGAGATGAGGGGGATAGTCGGTGGCAACCTTACTGTGCTCGGGTGGTAGGTTTACTGTGGCTAGTTGGCCATAGCCTAGGCATAGATTGGGGTCTTACAAGCCTAGATATAGGCACAGGGGTAGGGGCACCACCACGAGACACGGGACCAAGTCCGATTCACGGGGAAGGAGTGGGGTAGGGTCCTGCGGGACAATTACAAGGACCACGACCTATAGGACCACCCATGACCATGCCTATATCTAGGTTATGGGATGCCTTAGGTGATTCAAGATACTATCATGGCCACCGATGGTGGCCGAGGATAGAATTTATATCCTATGCCGAGTACCAGGAATAGCAGGAGTCTAGTGAGATGACCATATCCCACACTCACAGTGTGGAGAGCACAGGGGTTTAGCAAGCTCGAGGCCCTATTAGATAGAGGCTATGAGTGCACAGAGACCAGCTCTAGTTGAGATGCTAGCAAGGGCCCAGGAGGCTAAGAGTACAGGTGATATGGAGATGGAGGACATCCACTGAGATGTTTGATTTGTGGTCACCTGATTTTCATGTATGACAGTTTTTGTGTGATATATACCGACATGCGTGATGAGAGATATTTATAGTTTTGATCACATACCGGCCTACGTGCCGATGATAGTGAGGATGTATGAGATATTTTTGTATATTTCGAGCATATACGGCTCGCATGCCAAAGAGATTTTGTATTATTCATTATTTTATTGTATATATGAGACCGGCCTACATGCCGATGACATTTTGTATTATATATTGGCCTGCGTGCCGATGATTTTGAGATGATGGACATGATGAGATAGCCATGTATAGTTGAGATACACATTGAGTTATTTACATGATGAGATACATGATATTTTGATTTGTTGATGTGTTTATGAGATTATGAATTTGTTGTTTTGATATGGATGGAAATTAGGTGAGTTAGGCATGATGGAGTCAAGTTGTTATAGGCATGAATCAAGTCAGGTTATTTTAGGCATGGATTGAGTCAGGTCAGTGTAGGCATGGTTGATTCAAAAGCAGGTGAAGTGGTGATTCATTATTTTATGTAATGAATGATACTATCGGTAATATGTGAGATATGTTGTAATTATAAATAGTGATGATAGAGAAATGGTAGGTGTAACAAATGAATAAATATAAAACAACTTGTTATGTATGTGGTTTAATTTCCAATTTTGATTATAAAAGGGAAATGAAATTAGGTGCGATGTAATGTGATGCACATGGATGATGAATTTTTAGGGTAGAGGATGGCCGAGCTAACTCCAAGAGCCCCATGCCCTCGGAGCGCTGCCTACATAGTCCAGGCGAAAAGGAACCTCGGGCCGATGTAGTTATCCCATAAGCTAGGGAAGAATATGAAGAGGTATGAAAATGAGTTGGTAGGTTTGTAGGAATGTTGTCGGTTTAGGTTTGTCGGTGTGGGTAGATTATAGGTAAAATGATGTAGGTGAGGTTGATTCCGCAAAAAGAAGAAGATTACCCCGAAAGTTAACGTCGAGGACCAAGTCCTATATAAGGTAATCAAAATGTAAATAAAGATGGCTAAAAGATAAGAGGGGGAAATAAATCCACTTGATTGGGTAGGATCATATTGAGTAGATCATACCTTGGCAGAGGTGATGAACATAAGACCCTAAAGACATTACATGATGGACTATTTTACGGTGAAAAGTAGTCACATGATCACCAAATGTCTAAGTTCCCAGAAGTCCCTTGAGGTAGTAGGAAGTGAGAGTGGGCATGGTTTGAAGGGTGAAAAGTGGGTAATTTTTATATGGTGTAGGTAGCATGCATTTTGAGCAAGAGAACCTAGCTCACAATGGGCAAGTCCATGACAAAAAGGTTGAGTGTTTTGACTTATAGTTGAGATAGACTGATCGATGTAGGAAGTCTATATGGGAAAAATTGAACTCCTTGAGGTCTTCATGAAGCTGATTGATGCGGGAAGCTTTGTCTGATCTCATTTTTTTGTTTTTGTTTTTGAAGAGCTTTACATAGCTATCCTTTAAGGGAGTAGTCTATTTATAGCAACCGTTGTCAAGAGGAATATGTCCTTTTGAGGGAGTCATATTTTTATTAGAAGTTTGACTCAAGGAGGTTGGTCCCATGTGAGGTCTTTGAAGTCATCGAAAATACCAAAGTGTAGAATAAAACTCTTGGTCAAAAGGCAAGGTGAAACAACCATGGGATCTCATCTAAAGGTAGATGAAAAGTATCCATGAGAATCATGCTATGTGTAGCTCCGTGGTGCACATATTCAAGAGAAGGTAACAAGTTAAGGGTACTCATATGATTTTTGTTTAATTGTTAGTGAGGTGTATGAAGTGAATAACACTCAAGGGACAAGCATGGAAAGAGACAACAGGTGAGGTAGGACTACAAGTCAACAGTAGAATGATTGAAGATACAAGGCATTAAGGGGATTAGGTTTGGATTTACCAACAAGTGAAGATAAACGATAAGCACCTGTTCCATATGTATGAGTCACGATGTACAGTCCAAGCCAATTAGGAGAAAATTTACCCCGTTTTCTTTTTTCTGCTTTGGTTACATGTTTATTTTCTTTCAAGACAAGGTCACAGACTTGGAAGGTTCATTCATGGACACATTTGTCATAGGCACATTTGATATGTTTTTGATAAACTTGAAGGTGATCCAGAGCATTAAGACAACGTTCATCTAATAACTCTAGTTGTGCTAAATGGTCCTAACAAAATTCATCATCATTGAGCATGTCATGGAGAGAAATGTGAAGTGAGGGAATCTGGACTTTGAGAGGTAGGAATGCCTCTATACCATAGACCAGAGAAAAGGGTGTGGTGGCACAGTGGAAGTGTGAATACTAGTGCGGTATGCCCACAAGGCAAAAGGAATGTGCATATGCCAATCCTTCCCAGTATCATCAACCACTTTCATAAGAATTTTGTTTAAGGTTTTGTTGGTGGATTCGGCTTGGCCATTGGTTTGTGGGTAATAAGGTGATGAGAAACTAAGCTGAATGCCGAAGGCATCATAAATTTTTTGCAATGTTTTGTTTTTGAATTTTTTTCCATTGTCAGTGATGAGGTGATGAGGAACACCAAAGTGACAAATGATGTGGTGGTTAATGAACTCACATATTTTCTCAACTTTCATGGAAATGAGTGGTATGGATTCCACCCATTTTGTATAGTATTCGGTAGTAGTGATGATCCATTGATGACATTGGGAAGAATGAGGATTGATTTCTCCAACAAGATCCAAACCCCATTGAGAGAAGGGCCAAAGGTCTCGAGCGACCTATAAGGCATGACTGGGTGTATGATGAAGATTGGAATGTTGTTGGCATTTTACACAACGTTTGATGTAGTCGCAACAATCATGGTTAAGGGTCGGCCAGTAATAGCCTAGGCGAAGAATACACTTAGCAATAGCAAGGCCACTGAAGTGGCCTCCACATATGCCATCATGAACTTCCTTAATGGGAATTTTAGAACTTGTGAGGAATCATAAGAGAAGACCATGAAAGCCACACTTATAGAGGAGGCCCCCTCAATGACGTAATGAGAGACCTTTTTAAGGAAGGCTTGTTGTCCGTTATGGGTGAGATCAAGAGGTAAGATGGAGAGAGAAAGGTAGTCGGAGTATTGTTTATACCAAAGGTCACTCGGAGTCGGGGTGTGAGGTAAATAAGAAGGTGATTGGAGTCATTGTACGGTGAAAAAGATTGTAGAATCGGTAGGTGAAGTGGGTATTTGGGAAGCTAAGAAGGCCATGGTATCTGCAAACTTATTGGTTGAACATGGGATGGTTTGAAGGGTGTAACAATCAAAGGTGGTCAAAAGTATGTCTACATGATGTTTATACTTTTGAAGTATCTCGTTACGACATTAGTACATACCATTGACTTGTTTTATGAACAATTGAGAATCACCAAAGATTTTGATTGATTTGACATCTAGGGTGTAGGTGGCTTAGAGACCTAATATAAGCGCTTCATATTTGGTGATCTTGTTTTTGCATTCAAAATATAATTTGAAAGACAAAGGCATGGGTTCACCATCAAGAGGAATGAGGATATTACAAGTCCCGCCCCATCCTGACACTTGGAACCATTGAAGAAGAGTGTCATTTGGTAAGGGGTTTCATCCAAGGAAAGGGTAGCAATTGACTCATCTGGAATGTCAAAATTAGATGGTTGATCCCCGGAAATAGGTTTGTCATCCAATTGGTCGGTGATAGCTTGGCCCTTGATGGATTTTTTATGAATGAATTCGAGGTTAAGATCAGCTAAAAGCATAAGCCATTGTGCGGCATACTGATTTTGATAAGGTTTGGCATACATGAAGTGTAAGGGGTCGGTGTTGGTCACAACATAGGTTTTGTGGTTGAGTAGGTAATGGTGGAGTTTGGTGGAAACAAAAACTAAGGCTAAGCATATTTTTTTGGGATGGGTGTATCAGGTTTCATATTCTAAAAGAGTACGACTTATGTAATAAACCACCTGCTCCCTGTGTTGTTCATCACAATGAGCAAGCATGGCTCCCAAGGAGTGATTAGTAGCAGATATGTATAGGTAAAAAGGTTGATTGTCTTTAGGTGGGATGAGTACGGGTGGTTGGAGAAGGTATTGTTTTAGGGCCTCAAAATATTTGTGGTAGTCATCATCCCATTTAAAGGAGACATCCTTTTTAGCAAGATGATGAAACGGTTGGCACCGATCCGATAATTGTGAAATGAAACAACGAATAGACTACAACTTACCTTGCAGGCTACGGAGTTGTTTAAAGTTAGTAGGTGGAGGAATTTTGAGAATGGCCTTGACTTTAGTAGGGTCAACTTCTATACCATAGAGGGAAATGATAAATCCCAGGAGCTTTCCTGAGAGAACCACAAAGACGCACTTCTTTGGCTAAAGGTGGATGCAATATTTAATGAGACGGTCAAAGATGATTTTGAGGACGGAAAGGTGCTTGGAGTTGTGTTTGGGTTTGGCCAAGAGATCATCAACATAATCTTCTGATATGTGATGTATGATGTTATGGAAGATGTAACTCATAGTCAGCTGATATGTGGTACCAAAATTTTTAAGGCCGAAAGGCATGAATCGATAACAAAAGGTCACCCAAGGGTGATGAATGAGGTCTTGTGTTGATCTTCTGGGGAAAGCAAAATTTGGTTATAACCTGAGAAGCCATCCATGAGTGATAGCATCTCATGGCTAGCGGTAAGGTCAACCACCTATTCATACCGAGGTAAAGGAAATTCATCTTTTGGACATGCTAAGTTGAGGTCATAGAAGTCCATACAAATGTGGAGTCACCTAGTTGCTTTAGTGATAGAGACAATGTTAGAAATCTAATGAGGAAAGTCAATGGGTAAGATGAAGGAAACAGAAAGAAGGTGTTGAAGTTCTTCTTTGACAAGAAGAGCAATGTGAGGGTGCATTTTCCTTAGCTTTTGTTTGTTGGGTTTGGCATCATGAACGGTTACGATATTGTGGACCACTATGGTGGGGTCAATACATGGCATGTTATGTAAGACCAATTGAAAGCGTGGTTATGATCTCTGAGAAAAGAAGTGATGGCTTCCTGCTTGGCAAAGCATTTAAAGATTGTTCGATCTTTAGGATGTGCGGGTCATCCTGAGTATGAATGTTGATCTCAATAGTCGATTCATTCAACATGGTTTACGTCTCATAAGGTAACGACCGATGAATATATGAGTCTTCTACACCAAGGTAGGTGAGTATGGATTCATCATCCTAACATTAAACAACGTTAATTGAATGTGTATCGTCATTGATCATTTCAGGATACAGGAAGGGAAGAGTGGAAGGGGCCTTGCCCTCGCGTTGATAAGTCAGAGGCCCTAAGGAAATGGTGTTTATAAAAAAAAAAGTTAGGAGGGATAGATTTAGGATCCATTGACTCCATCAATGAAGGTGGTGATGAAGGTGGAGTGGGTGAAGAAGGTGGAGAAGGGTTAGTGTCCTTAATGAGTTCAATACAAACCTATTTGGTAGGTGGTTTAGGAAATCTGATACCACTACAGTCATTATGTTTATGGGTGGTACATGGAATAACGGTATGGTGGAATTTCTCATAAAATAAAAAACCAAATACCTTCCACACACATCGATGCAGGAAGTTGTGGATGAAATAGTGATTCGTAAGTGATTGGAAGTCAACATAAAATGGGTAGGTTTGTGGTGTTGGTTCGAGTATGTAAGTAGTAATATCAACTCCCCATACGTGAGACTAGTACAAAGGTAAGGAGGACCATAAAGGAGACATTCTCCTATACGGTGATGATCATAACATGGGTGTTGGTGAAGGCTTCCATCATTGTTGTGGAGTAAGGAATGTGTTGACACTATATAGGTGGCACTCCCTAGATTGAGGCATTGAAAAACACCTTCCAAGGGATAAATGGGGTGTATATAGATAGCTGGTATGGATAATGTGTCGAGAGGTTGATGTGGAGTTAGAGTTAACGGATTGGGAAGATGATGGGTTAGTCGTAGAGCTTATCGCAGTGGTAGGAAAGGAGGAGGTATGTGCGGTAGAAGTAGTGGTTGTACCAGTAGGTGGAGGTGTAGGTGAAGTGATAGTGGTTGCAGAGATAGACGGCTTAATAGGTATGAGTACATCATTGGGTCGGTAAAGCATGTTACATGTTTTGAAAGGTGAGGGGTCAGCTAGAATGGTATAGGTGTGTCCTTCATGTTCAAACTTTACACAACGATGTAAAGTGGAAGGAATACAACCCATGACACGAATCTAGGGTCTGCCAAGCAATAGGTTATATTGGAATTCCCCTTCCAAAACGTAAAACAATTCTAGAACAGTGTGGGGGCCCACGCGAATGTGGAGGATAATGGTACCTAGTGTAGAGGTGATAGTGTCATTGAATGAATGCAACATGACCAGATGTTTATGCATGCAATTTTCTAGGTATGCGCATTTGAGTGAATACATGGGATGAAATGATGTTAATGCTATCACCCCCATCAATCATCACACAACGTACCCATATGTCATCAATGTGGACATAGATGAAGAGGGTTGGGTCCAGTCATCATTTTGGTGTGGCACAATCTCTTCCTCTAAGAATCTAAGGGAGGCCACTTGGTGAATATGGTGGGGTGAAGATGAAGGTGGTAATTTGGTGAGAGAGGCTACATGATGGGGTGTGATAATGGAGGCCATGAGGCTAGGGTCATTGGGTAAAACCTCAATAGATTGAAGAACCTCTATGAGAGCATGAAAATAGGATTCCAAGGTTTAGATGAGGTCATATAGGGAAATTTTTAGGGGAGATTGGTGTAATTGTTTGAGCATGGTGCGATGTGTGACATTGTTAGAAATGGGGTACATAGGGCTGCGGATAATGATTTTAGGTATGGGTGCAGATGGTATGTTGGGTATAGGATTAATTGGTGGTTCAAGTGCCTTTTCTTTGCCCTTATCCTTCCGAGCATTGTGGGAATGGGTGTTGGTGAAGCAGGATCCTCGTCGAGAAGGTCATCGTTTTCAAAGTTGGCTTCCGTAGGACACAACTGGATAAGGACAATTTTCAAGGCCTTGTAGTTTTCCACATCGTGCCCTAGCACACGATGGTAAGTGCAAATTTTAGTATCATCCAACCCTTTTGGCTTGGGTTTGAGGGGGTCGTAAGGTCTGAGTGGAGATAATGTGATGACAGAGGTCTTAAGGAGGTTGGTTAAAATTTTGGCATAAGAACCTGCTAGTGGATCACAATGGGAAGTGAACGTGGGTTTGGGTGTAGGTGTAGTTGATTGTTAAGGAACGGTCTTTGGAAGAGGAGGAGTGGGTCGAGCTATGGGTTTTGCGTGGCTGGTGTGGTTTTGGGGTGTCATATATTGGTTTAGGTAGGGGTATAGTAGATAGATGGGTAGGAGGGTGTGTGGTTGTTTTGACTACCTTATTATGGGGTAGTGGATTTTTTTTTGGGTCGCACCTTCTTGGGTAAAGGTGATATGGGTGTACGAGGTATAAAAGGAAAAGAAGATGGGGAAGATGATGAGTTACCCATGGGGATAGCAGGAGTCTTGTGAAGGTCGATGACGCAAGTCGTGGTTGGGGTGTGAGAGATAGCCACGAAGTGTAGTGGGTAGTGAAGCAATAATTGAGGGTATTGGAGGTATGGGTGGTAGTGATGTCAGTAGTGCAGGTGAAAGTTTTTTTGGGCATTGGGGTAAGTTAGAGGTTTGTGAGGAAGGAATGGGCTGTTGTGTTTTTGGCTTATTACTAGGTGGAGGTTGCTTGACCATGTTGGGAAGCTGAGGTCCTAAGACAGACAAGAGAGGTGCTGATGTGATTAGTGCAGCTGGGGTATGAGTTTGATGGTTTGGTTCTTCTGTTTGGGTGTAGGAGTAGGTATGGTTTTGACTTTGGAGGATGTAGCTAAATTCAGTTTGATAGGTGGATGAGTAAGGTCGGTGGTTAGGATGACCCCTAAAGTGGTAATAGGTTTAGTTGAGGAAAATGTTGTAGGTATGGGTTTGGTTTTAGGTGTAGATTGAGTTATGGGTAAGGGTGTGGTTTGAGGTATAATATGTATTGTGGAAGGGGTTGTGATAGAGGTGGTTGTGTTTGGTTCAATTGGTTGAAATATTTTTTAGTAGATAGTGGAGGTATCAACAAGGGACCTTTGCATCCGTGTTGAGACCGAGAAGCGAAGACGCCCCCATAGTAAGGCTCTATCCACATAATCTAAGTGATCAACCAAATGTGAGAATGACATGTCTATAGGTGGAGTTGATGAGGACCTAATTTTAATTCCCGTTAAATGTATCCTAGAGATGGGAAATTGGCTAGCTTCAGCTTCCATGGGTAAGAGAGCTGAAAATAGGTCTACATAATTCTAGGTAGCTAATGGAGAATGTTCACCAAGAGACAAAGGTATCTCAAATAGGTCTATGTTAAGTGGAGAAGATGATGGGAGCTCTTCCGTAGGTGGAGGAATGGATAGGTGCTCCTCTATGGGTGGAGGAAGTAATGGGTGCTCCTCATGGATGGAGGTGGTATTATAGGTAAAGGCTCTCAAAGTGGTGAAGCCAAGGGTGAGATGGTCTTAATGTCGGTGAAAGACTCCTCTGTAGGTGATGAAGGATATTAAAGGCATTCCTCTGTTAGTGAAGGAACAGGGGAGGTTGGTTCCGACATGGAAGGAGGATTTCGGGCTAGGATCTACTCTATGGAGGGAATATGGGGTAATTAGAAGCCAACATGTATGTCATTAAAGATAGCGTGAACCTCATAGGTATGGGTATCGTGAGTTGAGGTCTCACCGGTTTGATCAGATGAAGGGGCATGGTTGGGAAATGGTTTCTTGAAGATGTGTAGGTTTTGGTTGGTAGGTGCATTAGGATTATCCATGGTTAACTCACCTTTCTCGAGCATTTCTTGGACAATATTTTTAAAAGTGATGCAGTTGCCATCACTATGACCCTTTACTCAATGATAGTTACTGAAGTCGTTCTTTATATCATGTGTGCATAGGGTGAGTAGTAGGTCAAAACTAGTGTGTGGTTTTATGAGTGGAAGAGTGATGGCTCTAGCTTTGATAAGATTTTCTAAGATAGAAGATTAGGGTTCCCCAATTGGGATGTATTTCCACTTCTCTCGTCTCGAATTGAAAAGTCTAGATGAGTGAGAGATTAGATGAGGGGTTAGCTTTGATTTGACAAATGATCTAGGACGGCCTTGAGTACCACTACATTACATTAGTGCCTTTAGCTTTTGAATAATTGGTTTTGGTTTGGAAGAAGAAGAGGTATTATTCGACTTGAATGCTAAATTCTTATTGTGTAATTGGATTTTCTTCTCTTCAATGGTGTGAATCTCTAACTTCCGTGCCATAATGAATGCTTCATCGAATGTTCGGAAGGTTTGGACCTACAAGGTCGGTCAAATATGTCTAGCACAAGCCTGTGTGAAGAGCTCAATGAGTCTTGTTTGTGGCGGTTGGAAGGTGAGTTGGTTTATCAAACTAAACTAGTGAGGAAAAAAATTTGTGATAGATTCATTCTCATACTAATGCATGGAGTATAGGTCAGTCATGGTAACCTTCTTGACAATATTGATAGAGAAATGATCCAAGAAGTCTTGGGCTCCCTGATTGAATGAGAATATGGAGTGTCTAGGTAACCCACTATACCAATCTAATGCAGAGTCCATTCAGATACATGGGAAAGGTTTGCAATAGCAGAGTGTCATCGTGAGTGATCGAGATAACACCTGTGTTTGAATGACCGCAATTTTTTTTGCGGATCTTCTTTGCTATTGAAATGATTGAATTTAGGAATTTCCCAATGCACGGGGTATGGATGGATAGGAATGGATGGGTGGATGGGCTCATTGCAAATATTGTCGTAGGTGAGAGTGTTACGGGAGCCAAAACCAATGCCTCTAATGTCTGCATCTTATCCAACATCAATTTGATTAGGTCATTGGTAGGTTGCGATGATTGGGTGCTTCCTATAGTGTGAGAGGGTTGGTTTTGGGCATATAATGAGGGTGGCACTCCAGTGTATGGTGCTACCATGTACGTTGATTGGGAAGAAGGTAATGAAATAGGAGGCACGCACTCGTGACTAAATAATGGATGAAATGGGGAGGTGGGCTGATAGTATGTATATGGAGGTGGAAGGGTCGTGGTAACCCTAGTGGCAATGGGGGCTAACAATTTTGGAATGGAAAGGACCACATTATGAAAAGGGGTATGAGTCACTGACATGGGAGGTGGTAGTGTAGCTATGAGTATGTGCGAGACATTAGGAGAAGATGAGGTTTCATTACGGATAGTTGTCGAGGGAATGGGGGCTAAGCAGTGCTACGGAGGTGGCGGACATGTCAGTCATAAGCGGGTATAGGACCTAGTTACGAAATGACCTGGGGGTAAGGCAGATGTGGGCAACACAGAGCTAGATGGATCTGATGCAGGAGTGGGAGCGAGATTCACGGGGATAGATATGGGAATTTTGTATATCAACTGACCCGAGGCATCTCGAGTGGATGAATGGGAAAGATAAAACTTCAAGGAGGCGGGGTTTTGGTCAAGGAGTTGTGCAAACTCCTTATCTCCAAAGTAGTGATAGTGATAGGTTGGATGGGATCCATGGCTGGTGATAAAATGGAAAGTTGTGAAGGACTAGGTGGGAGTGGGTTGACAACTAGCGTGAAACACAAGTGCACTTTCTTGTCTTTAGGTCAACACCATGTGAAACAAGATCGATCGTGTAGAGCTACTTCTCTTTAAATAACACATAAAAATTCAAGGAACAGTGAATCTAATGGTAAAAAGTGGAGTAGATACCAAATGGTGGTTGGAAAGTGAAACAGCTAACCAATTCCGAGTTAAGGAAAAGCGACGCCGGTCAGTCGGGGGTAACTACTACCGGTCACTATAAACCGGTCGGTGAGTGAGAAACCAGCAGCGTAAGGTCAAATCTAATGATATGCAAAATCGATGGTTTTTTACAATGTCAATGAGAATGATGACAGTGATAGGGACTATGAAAAGTGGAAGAAAATGAATAAAATGTCATTTTGGATAGGTTAACAAAAGGACTCGAATCGATCACATCGCTTGGGTATAACCGACAATGGTCAAAGGGTAACTGATGTTGGTTACTATGAAATTGAAACAATGATGAAAGAAAAATGGTTGTTAATTAAAATCTGATGTAGAATCAGACCTAGAATTTTGGGAATGATGATGATATGGCTCAGACACACTCAAGTGAATCTAGAATACACCAGCTATGATGAGGAGCATGCAAGAATGAATAAGAAAAATGAAGAACGTGATCTCTCACCTCAAAACACAAGCCAAGTAGAAACACTAAGAAAAATGTGATCCTCAGAGTACCTTTTATATTATGTTTGTTTAGCTTATGCTATTTAAGGACTGACACATGAATTTTGAAATAGATTTTTTGGTGAGGATGGCTTCCTATGAAAAAGGAGATCTAAAAGGTGAGGTTTTAGGTATGTTATGGTGGGGGTAGGCTTCACTCTGAAGTATGACTTGACAGAGAAGCAAGCTGGGTGCCCACTATTTCATGATTGTGTGATCACCTATATCTTCTTCTAGGTAAGATGTTGTTTAAGAATGTGTGTATTTTCAATTTTTGTGAGGTTTGGTAAGACTCAGAGAGGGAGAAAGAGAAAGAAAGTGCTTTCTACGGTTCATTTATCAACCATGAACTGGTCATGACCTCCAGCGTATAGGTTGCCCTCAATTAATGTGAGCTAATGCAATAAATAAAAATGGAATGCACTTATTTTTAAGCCCAAATTGAAGTGTGAAGTTGGATGACACAAAGAGATGAAGAGGAAGAGGGATGCTCTTTCACTACAATGTAGAAAACATGAAGAAATGGTTCTTTTTAATTATACCAAAAGAAAGGTTTCCTTTAGAGAAAATAGAAAGAAAAGGTGGGTTACCAAGGAAGAAGATTAATGTGTATGCTTTTCAAAAGGGAAACAAACACACAATTTTTCCTAGGAATGAATGAAATGCAAGGAACCCTGGAAGGGTCCCACCAGTGCATGCCAAAATGTTTCCGATTCTAGATCATTTCTTTCAAGTATTGATGAAACAAATAGAGTAATGAGCATAGGAGGAATACTGTTTAAATGATGGTTGATGGGTTGTTGTGCACGTATGACTTATGAATCCATAACTAATCATGAGAACTTCATTCGGCTAGGAGGAACTACCTCTAATATAAAGCAAAACCACAAAAAAAAGTTAAACAATATATGTAGTGAATCGCCTATCGTATTCTAGATCCAGAATGTGATACTTCCTATATGGCTATCAGATCCATTGTTTTAAATAATTTAATGCTATAAATAAGGTAAATCCTATTGTAATTTGAAATGATTTAGGTATCTCACTTAAACACGATAAGAAATAGATCTAATCTAACAGTTGCTAGGTTAGAATAGGATCTGAAGGTCAAGTAACTAGTTTTGGGTCTCGGCAGTCCGAGAGGTTTCGGTGTAGAGCAAAGGTGAATGAGGGTGAAAGGGAATTAGGTGGATAGGTCACCTGCATTCTAGGTTGTATGCTAAAATACAAGAATCGATATCGGTTAAGGGTGACCAGTGGTGGTTGGGTGTAATCTTAGGTGCCGATTCTTATGGGGTTCCGAGAATGCCAAAAAAATTATATTTAGGTCTCCTTTTTATTGCACAATGGACTTTGGTTGGTCGGGATGATATATTGGGTGATTTAGGTAGGATTTTGTGGGGTTTTAATGGGCATATGGAGGGGTGAGTGTTGGGGGAGGTCAATGGGTGGCTAGGTAACAAAATATGATAATATAGCGATGAAATGAAATAAACCAGGGAAGTATAACATCTACTTACTAGGATTTTGGTCCCTGGATGCCTGTGAGTGAGAGATGGAGGTGTTGATGAGAGGTTTTGAAGGCTGCAGGTGATCACCAACTATAGGAAAGCTTTTACATGGGTTGCATGTACATTCCTCTTTGTTTGGTTAGATCAGATCATTGTTGGGATGACTATACAGGAGAAAATGCTTGATCTCTTTCCTTACATGTGTGTTCTCGTTGGAATTCACTAAAGTTCACCAACTTTTCCAATCATTTTCCAACCTTTTTCCAACCTTGAGAATAAGGTTGTTTTGGGGTTAAAAGGGTAACCGATGGCGGTTCCGAATTAACCGGCGACGGTTAGGGGTAACCGGTGTCGGCCAAGGCGAGATTTCCTAGGTTTACTAAACAAGGGAGATCCTCTTGATTTCCTTGGATCTCATGTCGTTAACCTATGGATTAGACTAGGAGCTTCATGTAAGCATGCAAGAATGTAGGCATTGATTTTTAGGGTTTTAGCTAAGTCTTAGTTAGTTATGGAAACTTACTAAGAATAGGTCTTAGGTTGAGTTGGCTTGGTGAGGTGTCTAAGTGAACTATATGTGTGGGTATTATTTAAATTAAATTAATATTAGTAGGGTGAAAAGGGCCATGGTTAGTTGAATGTGATGAAGGGTGCTTATTTTCCGAGGGACCAAAGGGAGTGTGACCTAATTTTAGTGTCTACAGAGTGATTCAAATAGCATGACATGTGAAAAATGGGCGCACGGAACTTATGAGTTTATTGTAAGAAAATTGAGAGGATCGGTGAAAAGATTAAAAAAGTTGTACTTAGTCAAGTGCCTCAGGAGGGAAGAATTTTCCAAGTTACTCTAAAGGAGCTAACCCCAATGATTTATTATGAGAAATGGAGTCTCAGTGGAAAAATGAGAACAAAAGAAGAGGGATGATCATCTATAACCTACTTGGGACCACAACACATTAGTGGGAAACACATTGCGATAGCCTTATAGAGTAGCACAAGGTAAGAATCATGTTCTCTATTAGGTTTTCCAGAAGCAATGCACCCACTGTCATATAAGATTACCATGGGAGGGAACCCACCTCATTTCATGTTCAAGCGTGTGAATAGGCTGGATAGAAGGCATGAAACCTTTACCATCTTCTTTATGGGTGCACAATCTATATTCCATATTACAAGGCTATGTGCACGCATGGTACATTGACTCGAAAATGCACCAATCGAGAAAAGGAATTGGCAGGAGTTGGTGATTGATCTCATTCAAGATTTCGAGTATTAGATTACAAATCCATCAGTGGATAAGGCATTGCAAGTGGTCAAGTTCTTTACTTTGGGAGATAGTGCCATGGTGGAAGATAAAATACTAGAGTTATTAGGTGAACCTAGTTTTGAGATGTGCTTTGATGAGGAAGAATCAAAAGAGATACAAATTGAGTGTGCATGCATTGAAAAAGAAAAGAAAAATGCTCTATGTGATAGAGGACAAAGAAGTAATTTTTTTTTATGTTAACCATACTAAATATACACATGAAGTCATGGATAGTGCTGATGAGTGAGCACACACCTACCAAGAACCCTTGAAGAAAAATAAGGTTAACATTAGCTCGGAGGTAGAACCTAAGGAGGTGACTACCGGGGACTATTGGTCGAGAAAGAGGTTTCAAAGATCATTGATCTATTTCATGAGTTTTAATACTTATTCCCACGTGGGTACCATGAGCTTAAAGGTGTTCACCACGCCTTCGGGAGATGAAGATCAAGTTGAAGGAAGGTTCCCACCCAATTCTAAAGAGACCTTATCGAGATGAATCCAAATTTACGCTTACAGTCAAGGAAGAGACAAGAGAAAATAATTACATAAGGAATTATTGAAGTTGTGGAATAATCAAAATTGATAAGTCTAATGGTCATAATCATTAAGAAATATAAAAGGATAAGGATCTATGTTGATTATAGGGACTTGAATGTAGTATGTGTCATTGACTATTTTCCAATCCCCTTCACTTGAAGAAATGCTAGAAGGAGTAGCGGGCGCAATGTCTATTCTTTCACAGATGGATTTTTAGGGTATCATAAAGTTAGGATTGCAAAGGAGGACCAATAAAAGACAAATTTTGACAAAGTGAGTGCGAAGCTTTGGCTATATAGTCATGCTTTTGGATTGAAGAATGGGCCTGCTATGTTCTCATGCATTTTGCTTCAAGAATTTCTAGACTTCATCCATAGGTTCCTTCAAGTTTACCTTTATGACCTGGATAGTGTACTGACTACTAAAAGACCATTGTGATAACCTAAGGCTGATGTTTGAAAGATGTCGGTAGTTGAGGATATCCATCGACATTAAGAAGTGTGTTTTTGCTAATCCATTTGGAAATATTCTTGTGAATATTATATGTAAGGAAGGTTTGTTAATGGTTCCCGCCAAAGTTGTCATTCTTGTGGGATTGAGGAGCTTACCGGTCAAAGCGCATGCATAGATTCCTTGGACATATGGGATAATACATGAAATTTATTGAGGGGTATGTCAAGATCACCACACCATTGGAGGAATTACTAAAAACAAAAGTATATTTCACTCGGGGAGAGGCACAACAAATGGTGTTTGACACTTTGAATGATAGGCTTGTCACTATGCCCATATTACACTTTCCTTCCCGGGATAAGCCCTTCCATGTGCATGTTGATTCCTCAAGGAGAGCCATTGGATTAGTAATAACACGACTGGTGAGGGGGTTATTGATCACCCCATTTTTTTGCAAGTAGGAAGATGACACTAGTAGAAAAAATTACACAAATAATGAGCAAAGCTCTTTCAATGATCTATGTGTTGCATAAGTTCGGAAGTATCTGCTGGTAACACTTTTCATATTCTACACTGACCACATGGATTTGAAGTACTTGGTGAACAAGCTCGTCTTACAAGGGCACATATGTCATTGGGTCCTTTTATTTCAAGAATTTGATTTTTCAGTTTGGTAAAACTAGAAAGAAGTAATTCAAGACTTGATCATTTATCAAGGATTGACTTAGGGGAGGATGTGCATAGTATTGAGGATACCGTGCGTAAACGCAACTATTTAGGTTGAAGTGCACACCCTCTAACTTAGAAGATATTGCAGTGTTTCTTAAAATGGGTGTGGCACTAGAAGAAATGAAGGCTTTTGAGAGAAATCAATTGGCTATACACGTTATGCCTTACATGTTGATTATTTCAGATTTATACAAGTTAGGTCGTGATGAGGTTCTACGCCGATGCATGTTAGAACATGAGCGCTTGATATTATGGAGGAAGAACATGGTGGGATTGAATGAGGATATTATGTAGGGAATGTAACCCCATAGAAGATTCTAACTGTAGGGCTTTGGTGGGAAAGTATCTACCAAGATTGTATTGTGTTTTGTAGGATCGTGACCATTCACAAGACCTCGGAAATCCTAGAAGGAGGGATGAAATTCCCTTGAGACAAATAGCCAGTGCAAAACCATTTGGAAAATGTGCAATTGACTTTCTAGGACAAACTTCACCTATCGTGCAAAGGATAGGTTCCCGTTACATCATCACTTACATTGATTACTTGATAAGATGGGTAGAGGCAGAGCCTACAAAGGATTGCACATCGAAACAACAACTACATTCTTATGGGAGAACATAATCAATAGGTGTCCTTTCTCATTGCTTGTTCCTTTATTTTATGTTGTTTTGTGCATCTTGTGTCTCAATAACCACTTATTACTCTCAAAAGGTTGTGTATGTGCAAAGTACCACAAATCTATTTTAATGTGAGGTGGAGTAGAGTGATGTGAAATAGAAGCTAGTAGTGAAAGTTGTTTTTAATGGCCCAAATTGAAGGATAAAAATCATGTAAGGTAGGAGAGAGCACATGGGAAAGGTGGACATAAGAAATGTTGGTGTCAAGAAGGCTTTAACAAAGACCAAGTACAAAGGATGAAGAGTGTAGGAACAACATGCGGTAGGCAATGAAAAAATCAGGTCAAGGACAAAATAAATTCCTTGACCTTGTAAATGCGCACATAAGAGTCTTTGTTCAATAAGGATTTTTGTGCACTAGAAGGTTGTAGAGATTTTTCATGTAGGATTGAGCATGGGGTAAGAGCAATTAAGGTCAGATTTAGTAGAAAAATATGAATTTAATGCTAAGTACGTTAGTAGGTGGCATATCATTTATCATAGGAGATGATCAAAAAATATAAGTAAAGGGTTGGGAACATCATTATTTACCTTTCTTTTACGATATCGAAGATCTCTTGCGAACTAGGGCATCTTTGAAGATGATTTGTGTTAAGGAAGACTTGTGTAAATTTGAAGTGCATGACTAGTGGGATTTTCGAACTAGAGTGGAAGGAGTACACAGGTGTAGGGAAGAAGGTTTCGAGTGGAGTATGCCGTTTTTGGAAGGGTTTTCCAGGTTAGGGTTCTACGAAACTAGGGAATGAAAATAGAATAGTTTATTTGTGGAGTTGAGCCATATAATTTAGCAGAGTAAGGAAGAGGAACAAGGAATATTTTTTGTTTAACATGACAAGGAAATGACACGAAAAAGGCAACCATTTCACCAAAGAAGGGAAAAGGAAAAGGAAAACAAAGCGCCACCACCAGTTTCAACGAGGAGTGGTATGCGGAGATGCAGTACCTAGATGGGGTGTTGCTTGGAAAATAATGGCTATCCGATGTGAGGAAGATGGCCATGAGTGACTATAACCACCGTGCATAAGCACCACTGAAGTGAAGAAGATGACGTTATAAATAGTTCATCCAATAGATAAGAGGACACCATAAGGGATGCCAATCTACAATGATGAGGTGAAGGTAAAATTAGAAAAGGCCGGGTTGCTGCAATTTTATGAGTTTCCCTATTTTGGAAAGCCCAAGTGGCTATACCAATGGTTGATGTCACACATGCATGAGGACCACTTTTACTTTGCAGGCCATATAATTTGCATAACTACACAACTTATCTAGAAGTTTCCTAGCCTTATTTGTGAAGGAGATCCATTAGATGATGACCTAGAGGATAAAGAGGCCATTAAGGAGACCGTGGAGACTTATGATTAAAAGAAGAGGTATTGCTACTTCGACATCCTTGACATCTCCAACCCAGTGATGAGGATGGCCATGTGGTTAGTAACCAAGCTGAATGGGCAAAAGAGGTGGACATAGATAAACAACGCACCGGTTGAATATATGTAGAAAAATGTCTAAAGAAATCATGTATAACCTATCCGCCTACATTGTAGAATAGATCATCGGAGTGTCGCGCAAGAAGGAGATAAGATTATGTTCGACAATTTTCTTCTCACCATCATTTTCTTAGAAATTGGAGTGCCCAATGTTCCAGAGAATTTTTTTGGGAGTATCCAGGATGAAAACCATTCCCTAGCGAACAAATTTAAAATATATACATGTGATACCATGATGGTTGTCCACAATGCACACCTAGAGAAATGGTACAATACAATGCACTATCTGTTTGGGGTAGAGTGGAGAATACCCAAATAATTGGTAGTGCTAGTACAAGGAGAAACCGAGTTCTTTATCTACCAGAATTTCTGCATTGGCAAATTCACTCGATAGATGAGACCAAGAGTCCATGGTGTAAACTTCCTTTCTCTTTCACTGTGCAATACTTTCAAATGGGGATCAATCACTTTAAGGATGAAAAATACTAAGGTTTGACCAATGAAGTAGAACAGGACCACCACGACTTACGAGTAAGCTCGTATACCCTAGGAAGCGCACTTATGTGGATAAGTATATCTCTCATGAGGTGTATATGGAAAAAAATGTAACGTCGCAACTGTTGGAAGGACCACAACAAGGGTATACCTATGCATTAGGCCCAAGTATGAGAAGGGGGCTTACTTTGATAATGATTTTTCCAGTCTAGAGGATCCCATTAGAAGAAAGAAGACCATGCGAAGGAAGAGGGAAAGGGAAGAGATGCCAGAGAAGAAAGCACCAAGTGTGCAGACAATACAATCTATGGTCACACAGGAGTCAGGAGCCAAGCCAAGAACATATTCTTGTAGGAAGAATTCTCCCATTAAGGATAAATAAAAGAAACTCAAGGAATAGGTACGAGGGAAAGAAGAGTCACCAAGGAAGGAATCACTTGCTATAGAGGAAGAGAAAGAAGAATCCCCAGTTAGGAAGAAGTAGAAGGTAGCAGAGAAGGTAGACTCAAAAGAAAAAGAGAGCCTAGAAGTCTACATAGATGAAAGAGATGACGATGAGCATGAATAAGTTTAGGATCATTCCGTGTATGATGTACATGACTTAGAGGAAGAAGGGAGTAAAGAGAAGGATGAGGAGGAAGAAGACGCTCAAGGAAAAGGGGAGAGCGAGGAGGTAAATACAAAATATCAAGCCTCACAAGGGAGTAGATAGAGGAGGCCATGGAGAGAGAAATAGTAGGCATAATAAATAACTTGGTGGAGTAGGAGGTAGAGTGGAACGCAGATGAAGTAATTAAAGAGATGGAAGAGGAGAGAGTGGGAAAGGAGTATGGAAGCATGGGTGGAGATCCCAGCTTAGCGTTGAGCTTTCCAAAGGTAGCACACATAGGAGGGAAGAGTGTGTTAGAAGTGTAGGGGCAAGGGATGGGATAAATCCATGATCCAAATAAGGTGCTATGCGTACGCTTCCATAGTACCATACCTACAGACCAACTTCTTGCAATGTCTTCATTCGAAGAAGAAGGCGCATACCAAAAAACCAAGAAGATGTTATCTTGGGTGTTTTAGTCCCTTGTTAATGAGCCTAAGTTCTTAGTCAACCAAGGGCGCCGATGAATATTCCAGAAACCAAAGGAATAAACCTGTTGGTGAATGCTCAAGCAGTGATCAGATGAGAAAATCTGTAATGCACTCAACAAGGTATCGATTGAGGTGTAGGAAAGACTTTTTGGGAGGAACAACAAAGTAAGATTCCTAGAGGGGGAATTGGAGAATAAGAACAAGGAGCTCAGTGAGAATATAAATGATCTAAAGCAAGAACATTTGATCAAGTACACAACTAAGGGAGGAAAAGGTGAAGGTACATAAGGTCTACAAAAATATAGAGATGATTACAGATGTTATTTTCTTCAAGCATCTAGACATGAACCTTCATGAACAAAAGTATGAGTCAACCTTCTAATGCTTGGAAGAATTAACTCACATCCTCACCATGGAGAGATAACTTCTCATTTTAGAATAAGTAGAACAAGCATCAACACACCGAGAAGAAGGAAGAAAAGGTAGAAAATCGGGAGCAGTCACTTGTTATTCAAAACTCCTTACCTTGTAAAGACCAACATGCATATTGTTGAGGTTGTATATGATAACTACTCTAATAGGGACAGATTATTAAGTATCCTAGTTCTACACATGAGGCAGATCTGAAAGAGTTCCGAGAAAAAGTAAAAAGAAAACATGGAAGAGAAGGATAATATCAAGGATGAGGTTGAAAATAAAATGGAAGCAATCGAAACCGAAAGGGTTCGGTAAAAAATTGGCTTAAGGAGTTGTACCCCAAGTCACACAACGAATGGATGTGCTTGACGACCTTAGAAATAAGATGGAAGGGATTGTTGATATGTTAAATGCTAAGCATGATGAGCTAGGTTTTGAAGAGGTGAGAACTCTAGTGGGCAACCTAATCTAGTAGGAAAAGAGTGAAGTTGATGCCTAGGAGAAGATTGAGGTGAAAATGAGGAAGGAGTTCCCACTCCTTTTGTAGTAATAGCAAAATTCTTCATTCTTTCAATCCTCCAATTCTTCATTTATTCATTCTTTATTAAAACTATTCCAAGTCTCGCCATTCTTTATTCTTTGAAGAGAGAGGATGTTTACAAGGATGGAGAACAAGCTTAGTGTGGTTTGATGTTGGGCCTCAAAATATTTCCCAAGTGCCTAAGGTGCGTATGCATGTGGGACCAGTGAAGAAAATGTTGCATAGGGTAAAATCACATAGGACAAGGGTTTAGTAGAAACCACAATGCGTGTGCAAGGAAGAACAAAGGATATCGGAAATAGCCATATTCGGCATTCCAAGAGGCACTCGAGGAAAAACATGAGTTGACTAGGCATGCAGAGTGGGTAAGGTGCCGTTAGAAGCTTGGTGGTCAAGGAAAGAATATTCCACATATGGCATATTCCAAGGAAGACATCATTGCAAAAGTGGAGAGATCGGATCAAAAAAATCATGCTCTATTGGAGGACCACATGGACACTTGGAAAGCAATCTTCTCCTAGGGAAAGGCATGGTGGTGGGTGCTAAAACTATTTATAGAGATGCTCACGCAGATGAAGAGTGGGGTTAATGAAGGGGAGAAGCATCAAGATCATCATAGGGAGGATGGAAAGTGAAGCTCTACAGAAAATAATAGGAGTTTCTAGAAGTTGGGGTTCTCATTAGAGGATTATAGGAATGTTATCATGTCTAAGGGGATGGGTCTATAAAATTTTTGTAATAGGGGAAGCATAGCTAGGACTTTTGATACATGAGTTAGCTCCCTGTTTTGATACATTTGGTCTGTTATGTCTCCTTAAGAATGTAATGTGGTTACTAAAACTATGATCAATATGAATATATGGTTCTATTATAAATATATTGTTCATGGGTGTAAACCCTAGTGTCTTTTCTTCATGTTATGAATCAGATTTGTTCTGTGTATGATGGCTCTCTTGTTATTTGCATGGGTACCTAGATGTAATAATTCATCCTAAGCTTTTAGAATGAATGCATGAAAATTTACTTTTCTGCATCTAATATTTTATCAATGGCATCATCTTCTCAAAACGCTCACATAAAGGAGGATTTCGACACCCGCGCATGCCTTAGGTGAGTGTCCATCACCCATTGGGTGATAGGATGATGCACATGGGATTAAATTGTTGTTTTAAGGGAACATAAAAATGACTACAAGAAGTTAGAGACTGCAAATAATTCCAAATACACAGTTTCAAAATATGAAGATCCTAGGTCTCAGATTATTTTTCAAGAATCAGATCATGGAGTTTACTACCTAGAATTGGACAATGAATAAGTTCAGTCTATAGCTCATGAGTCACATATCAAAGATAATAAATTTTTAACTTTTATTTTGATGGAAGATTTTTCTCACTTGGATCTAGTGTAGGAATTGTGCTAATTTCTCTTGAAGGAAAGGTATATGCACATTCCTTTAAATTGATGTTTGAAAATACTAACAACACAACTAAATATGAAGCATTGTTGTTGGGAATGGAACAAGCCAAAATGATGGGAGTTAATTTGCTACATGCAAGAGGAGATGTTGAACTTATTGTTAAAAAGATACGTGGTCTCTATCAGGTGAAGAAGGACAAAATGAGGCATTATAGAGACCGGGTATATTTTGCTACTTTTGATTTAGCAACTTTCTTAGTCTCTTATATCCTGAGGGATCCGAATTCTAGGGCATATGCCTTGTACATTACCACAAACTTGTTTAATCTAGATAAGACACCCACAATATTCATACAAAATGATCATAAAGTGGAGATGGTGTTTCATCCAAAAGTAAATGATAATGTTGAACAATGGAAATTCTTCAATGATGACAAATAGATTGTTGCTTTCCTTCATCAACATGACAATTTCATAGAAATTTATTTTGAAGGAAGTAATTCAATTATAACACGTAGGACTACGGTTGTTAAAGATGATCCTAAAATTGAAGGAAGCCAAGAGATTATTCAACTTAAGGGAAATAAAATTCCTAAGGGCTGGTGTCTCTTGAGGAGATGTTTGATAAACATGACCAATTCCTCAAAAATAATAAGGAATATGGAGAGAGTTCTTCATCTGATGTACAACCATTAAATCTAGGGGTGGAGGATGAACCCAAGTTGGTGAATTTGGGAAAATGTTGATCCGAAGGAAGAGCAAGAAGTTTTCACAAGACTCTCAAGAAATATATGGATGTCTTCACTTGGTCTTATCAAGACTTAAAGACATATCAACCTATTGAAGTCCAACATTATATTCCATTGAAATAAGGTTAACAACTTTTAACAAAATCTTCAAAGAAATAATCCAACTATTTCAGGTACTATTTTTGTAGAAATTTAGAAGTTTTTGGATGCAAAGATAATCTATCCTATTCATCATTCTGAGTGGTTGGAAAACATAGTTCCCATGAGGAAAAATAATGGTGAGATTAGGTTGTGTGTATACTTTCACAATCTTAATCAAGATTCATTAAAAGATAATTATCCCATTCCTATCATGGATCATACCTTATAGGTTGTTACAAAATCCCAAATGGTATTTCTGCTTAATGGTTTATTAGGTTATAATCAAGTTCAAGTAGCAGAAGAAGATCAGTATAAAACAACATTCATCACACCTTGGGGAATGTTCACTTATCAGAAGATTCCTTTTAGATTAATTAATGCTAGAGAAAAATTTTAGAGGGCTATGGATTTAGCATTTTATCATCTCAAGGATATGATCATATTGGTTTACCTTGATGATTTAATATTCTTTTCTAAGGCAAGAGGAAATGAAATTTCAGATCTAGAAGAATTCTTCATACAACGCCACATGCATGGCATCTCTCTAAATCCTAAGAAGTCTATCTTTGATATGACATAAGGTAAGCTACTTGAACATATTGTTTCAAAAGAAGGAACCAAAATAGATCGAGAAGCAGGTGAAATATATTCAAAGTTTTCCATTTCCAACTTCTAAGAATGGAGTTAACTCCGTTTGTAAGGTTAATTGCATAAGAATATTTATCCCTAATTTTGTAAAGTAAACCCCTCATATTTTAAACATGATGAAGAAAAAAAGATATTTCAAATGGAGTGAATAGGGAAAGCAATTGTTTAAAAAGATAAAAGTAGATTTTTTCAAGCACTAGTCCTAGTATAACCAAATTTTAGTAAGGATTTTTTTTTACTTTTATTCTTGAGCACACAGTTTCAACAATTTTGATGTAGAAGAATCGGGAAGATATTGAATCCCAAATCACTTTCATGAGTATGAATTTAAATGTTTATGAATTGAATTACACTCCTATGGAAAACATGCATAATAAGTTTTGAAGGCATAAAAGTATTTAGGTACAACATTCTTTCTTCACACATAGTGTTTTAAGTTCAGATACCACAATGAAGTCTATTATAACATAGCAATATTTGGGGCTATTGAGAGGAACGTGGATAATAAAGGTGTAAGAATATGAATTGGATATCAAGCCTATGAATTTTGTTTGAGGAAGAGGCCTTTGTGAATTAATGTTTCAAACAAAGACATTTGAGCCGAGGAGGATGAAATTATGCCTATGGTTCTCTTTGTAAATCTGATAGATGAATGGTATAGTAATATTTCCTATTTTCTGACATATGGGAATTTTACGGATCACATTTCTCGTAAAGAAAAATAGACTATCAAACTCAGGTCCAAGAATTTTGTTCTTTGGGAAAATGGTGCATACAAGAAGGGACTAGATGGCATTTTTCTCAAATGTGCGAGATCATTCTCGAGAAAAAGAGATTACTTAAACATTTTCACTATAAAGAATGTGGAGGGAACTTCTCGGAAAGAGTTACTACACACAAGATACTTCAAGCAAGGTATTATTGGCCTACTTTATTTTAGGATACAGTTGATTGGGTTTCAAAATTTCAAGCATGTTAGTTGTTTTTGGGAAAGTTAAGCTTCCATCTTTTCCCTTGAAGCCAGTGGTGATAGAAGAACCATTCCAACAATGGGGCATTGATTTCATTGGAACATTGAATCCATCTAGTGTTTTTCATCATTATATTCTCACTACTATGGATTATTTTAGTGAGTGGCTCAAGCTATACCTGTCAAGAATGCCACTTCTAAAGAGGTGTGTAATTTCATCAAGGAAAATATTGTCATAAGGTTCGGTGTACCTAGTAAGATAGTGGTAGATAATACTCCTAATATATCCTCTAAGGAGTTGATAGAATTTTTTTATACACATGGAATTCAGTTGGTACATTCTTCCAATTACTATCCTCAAGGAAATGGTCAGCATAATCAAGTAATAAAAATCTTGTAAGAATCATGCAAAATTTGATAACAAAAAATTAGAGGACTTGGCATAAGAAGTTATTTGATGCATTGTGGGAAGATATGATTACTCCAAAGAAAGCTATAGGTATGTCTCCTTTTTAGTTGTTGTATGGAAGAGATTAAGTAATTTCTATAACTCTAAAATTTTCTACATTACATCTCACTAGAGCATTAGAGGATACTACTTATGTAGATGCCATTGATAAGAGAATAATGTGTTTGGCTGAACTACGAGAAGTACAAGTTCAAGTAGCAGATAAGTTGGCTAAACACTAGAAGAAAGTCAAGATAATATTTGACAAAAAATCTTGAGAAAGAAAATTTGAGGTTGGAGATTGGGTACTCTTGTGGGATAAGAGAAATGAGCCTAAAGGAATGCATGAAAAATTTGATTCATTATGGAAAGGGCCATTCATAATTGCAAGGGTTACTAGATCTGATAGTTTCATCCTTACTTATTAGGATGGAGTTGAATTGTCACTTCCATACAATGGGAAACATCTGAAGATGTATAAGAATTGATGGTTCAAGGGTAAAACATGTATGTATATAAATAAATCCTTAGGTTAATTTTTGTGTTGTGTTTTCATTTTATGTGACTCTAAGCCAATGAACAATACTCGAAACCAGAGATGCTGGGATCTCATCTTATTTTATTTACCTTTGGGATGAAATAAAGATGTCCACGAGAAAAATCTAGTTGGTTTCCCCATGATTCCTTGCAGAAATATTGGGGTACCCTTTTGAAATTTCTGGTTTTCAGCTTTTGTGATGAGATATTTCTTAGGGTGCTTTATTAAGTAATCATGTGTTAGATTCTCTATAAATCCTCAGAAGATAAAAAACCTTGCTTCTTTGCACTATTTTGAGGTACTTCTACTTATTAAGTAAAGTGGTTAAAGAAAGTGGCGAGAATTGGCTTAGGTTTTCTTAATAATGTGTTGAATTCATATTTCTTTGCTTAAATATTCATTGCGTTAAATCCATGTTACTTTACTTATCTTATTTTAAGACAAGTAAAACAATGCCAAAATGTCACTCAACTACTTATCCATTCATTGCATTGAATCTCAACCTTACTGCTTACTTATTCATTGCATTGAACTCAACTTACTCTACTAGCCTAATCTTAAAATGAGTAAAGTAACTCCAAAAATCCACACAACTAATCATTAGTGTTATCAGAGAATTAGGATTGCTTTACTTCTTTTCTAAATTGATGAAGTAAAAAAATTTCAAAAATCCACATAAGGAGAAGGCTGAGCTAGCATTCGTATGGTCAACATTTAATGAGGTGAAAAATATTAAAGTCCTAAGTAATTCCACCTAGGATCCATGCATTTTCCTTGTCAAGAAGAGAGTATTTTTCAACCTTCCAAACACCGAGAAACTCCAGCGATAAATTCCAAGAAATATTTTCCAACCCATTTGTGGTTAAGGTTAGTAGATTGTTTTCCTTCTTTCTTTTTGGATTTCCTTTATTATTTGTTTTGTTTTAGGTTTTGTTGTATGTCTTATTTTGGTGACCAATTTCAGGGTTAAAATTTGAAATTTAAAGTTTTTAAATTCACTAGGATTAGGATTTATTTTTATTAATTGAATCTGTTCTCACCCCGAGGGAGATTTGTTAAAAATTTAGTCCTAGTTTTGTATATGTCAGTTGTCTTCCTCATTGTCCATGGTGATTTTATTTTTCTTCTATGTTTTTCATCGATTTGGACATATTGTACTTGTGGTTAAAACAAGAGTTGAGTAGATCCAAATTAACATGAAATTTACCCCATTCCATGTGTCATTTTTGATATCTTCTTATAGACACCAAAATCGGGACATACTCCACTTAAAACCCAATTAATTAAATTAACCATATCCGATAGTGCACATGTTAATTAAATTAATTATGTTAATTAAATTAATTAATATCATTTAACCACCTCACCTAGCCACCTCACTCGTTGAACTACTCAAACCTCATTAATGACCTAAGGCGAGTCTAAACCTAACCTAACTAACTACGACTTAATCTAAAACCTATATTTAACTCCTATTAACAATGTTAAAGGAATCCTACATATCTTGTAATGATATATCATTCAAGACATGACAAAAGGTTGGATATCATGCCAAAAATAGCAAAAATCTAGCTATTTTGGCAAACCTAGATATTCTTGCCTTGGCCGAGCGTCGTTTATATTTAAACCAACGTTGTTCACCTAACCATTCGATTAGGTTAAATATGTTACCAAAATCCTTTTCCCAGGTTGGTATTTTGATTAAGGATCTCATTCTTCCAAAGACTTGAAGCTCTTGAATTTCTTTAGTAATAAGGAAAAATAAGCCACACAGAGCACCGCCAACACATCGGTTAGATTTCATCATCCTCTTCATGATCACAAATTCACAATAGAGAGGCATGAAGGTTCAAACTACCATGACACGAATACAATGACTCTTCTCTTTGGATCTCTATTGTCACAGTCTTCATCACCTATGTTCTCCAATCCACTTTCCACTAAGTATTTAACATCTCTACATTAAACCTCTAGCTGCCTTCTGTAGATTTATTTATTCATCTTTATAGTCTATTTCTCTCCATACCCATATACTTCCTTCCTTCCATCAACCCATCACCTGATCATACCCAGAATTTTTACCCATTTTCACCCTCTCCTCATCATCTCTAAGTCTTCAAAACCATTTCACAGCCCCACCCTCACCATTTCCAACCTTTTTGTAAACACAGGAGTATGGAAAAATAATTATAACAACATTCGTCTAATTACCCCTATCGACACCTTTGGTTACTCTACTTAACCAGAATAGGTCATTCGGTGACACCGATTATGTATCGTAAATATAGCTTAGACCAGCGAGCTAATACCCACTAACCAATAGCCTAAAACCATTTCTAAGCCTTACCAGACCTTATCTAGATCCTATACCAAACATGCAACTCAACACCAGCTAAGGAACCCTCCCATTTTGACCTTAAACAACTGTTAGTGCAAATCTACAAAGACACCCCAAAATGACCTTTAGATCTACAATCCAGAATTAGGTCATTTAGTGTGATTACACAACATTGAGTTTTCTCCAAGGTGAGAAAAATATCTAGATTGAAGTTAGTTCTTACACCTCTGTTTAGGTGTATGCATGAATTTACACAGGTCCAATACTAATTCCTACTCTAAATTCCAAGGAGACATAGTTGAAGATGTAAGAAAGGGGAAAAAAAAATAAGCTAAAATGCTGATACACCAAAGGAGTGATGGAATTCTATTTTGCAAATAAACACAGATCATAAGAATGTAGCACAGAACATGCACAGATTGCCAGAATATAATGAAAGATTAGAAGACAATGATAAACACATGAGAGGATTGGAAAATCAATCACAGAACATACATTATCATTCCCAAGTTTAATACAATGCATTACAATGGTAAGGAGGAAAAAATATTTGCTATAACCTATATGAGAGGTCTGAAACACTACAATTCTACTTGCAAAGGAAGAAAAGAGAGCTTGTAAGAGAAAAACATCCAACATTATAATAGATTACATCCTTTGCATTTATAGCTGAAGAAAAGAGAGGGAAAACAAAGGAGGAAGAAAAATCTAATCTTTTTCCTCAACCACCCACCATTAATCCTTTCAAATCGGCTGCAATCCATCAAATCGACCTCCTCTATTTTTATTTTGTGTGTTGGAGAGAAAAATGATAAATTCAGTGAAGCACAACTCTCAAAATAGTTTGATCTCACATTTATGGTGTGAGAAGCCATTTTATGTTTTTCTCGCATAAACAATTAATAGATTCTTCATCCTTGGCATTTGGGACAAAGCAACCATGGCGGATTTGAGTAAAAACAACTCATTTGAAGAAATCTAGTTCACATTAAAGGCCTAAAAGATTGTTTTAACATTTTCTCCATCAAAACATGTAAAAATGATGTTTTTATTACTCCAATGCATAGAGGGCTCGAGACCTTTCCAAAAATTCTGATTTTGTTCAAATCTGATCTCTGGATCGAAAGATATGCTCATCGAAGTTTTAGGACAAAAATAGGGCATAAACTCAGGCACAAATTTTGAGGCACGAGTTAGGGAACACTTGGCGGAAAATTTGGATTTTTAAAATGGGTCCACGGGGTCAAAATTTACTTTTTCACTTTTGGAAATTTTTCAAAAATCTTTGTGCCTCATTGCCTCGGGACACATGTCACCTTCAGTTCACCGATGGGATAACGGGCCAAAAACTTATATTTTTCCTTTGAAAATTTTAATTGGGAAAATTTCCCATTTACCTTCATACTTCGCCTCTTCCGCATTGATTAGACATGTGGCACTCCCTCATTGGTCAGCGGGGATGTGCCTCATCTTTTTCTTTGCGCCCTTTTTATTTTTGGCAAAAAACAAAAACTTCCTCCTTTGGTTTGACTCCTCCACCGACTGGACACATGGCGGCTTCATAATGATCGTGGGCCTTGAGCTAAAATCTATCTTTGGGCGTTTTAGCCAAAAGGGAAAAATTTCCCAAATCTCCCCATGCCTTCACCGACCCATTTCCTTCTTCTGCTGTGGGCCCATGAGCAAAAGTTTTTTTCTTTGGGCCATTTTAGAAAAGTACCAAAATCTTAAACTCCCCCCGACACCCGCCGCTCCACCCTACCATGTGTCGATTTCTCATTGGTTGTGGGCTGTCTAGGAAAATTTCCCTAAAAACTCCACCAACCCATAACTTGAAAATTAAAAGGAGTTAGGAGGAAAATTTTACCTTTACGGAAAGGTGAGAAAATTTTCTATCAAATGGAATGATACCCAAAAAGTTTGAGTCCTGAAGCATGCAAAAATTTCATTTTAAGTACCAGCAAAGGGAATGGAGGAGGGGTTAGCCAAAAATAAACATAGGCTTATTTTGAATATCATTTTTAGCGACTCGGAGGGTCATATTCCTGTTGGATGAAGTGACTAGCTACCTGAAGCAATCCATTCGGCAATGGAGTCATGAACTTAACTTCCTATTACTCTCAATTCATTAGAAAATCTCTAGGATGAAGATGTGAGATTAGAAAAACCACTTTGACTTGGGACATGATCTGCAAAAGATGCATTCTTGGGGCAACAAAAATTGTGCCAAAGAACTCGGGGAAAAGTAAATCTAAGCTACAACATAACAATGTGCATAAGCACTTGGAGGAATGAAAAAACCTAAGCTAATATGTACAAGGTGGAAGTTTCCCTTAGTAGCAATGCTTTAGATGGATTCCCAAATGGCATCAAATTTTGAATGCCTTCTTGGATTTTCTTTGTCTGCATCCCATTTCAACACTAAATCTCCAACTTGGAAATTTCTAGTCTTAACTTTCTTGTCAAAGCTTCTCTTGATCAATGCTTGGTCCTTTTCCATTGTTTGGGCTGCAAGCTCTCTAATTTCTTAGAGTTCCATAAATTCCGCATATCTAACCTCCATGGGCTCAAACTCTAATAATTCCAATTGTTTCATGAGTTCCAATGTTGGCAACTCAAATGACATAGGAAAGACTACCTCTTTCCCATAAATAAGTCTGAATGGAGAGTTACCTATGGATCTCTTGGGAGTTATACTATCAGCCCATAAAGCATATTTGAGCTTAGTGTGCAAGTCCTCTGATTTTCATCAAGATTCCTCTTAATGATCTTTAATAGATTCTTGTTTTTGGACTCGGCTTGGCCATTACCTTGAGGGTAATAATTTGATGAAGTGCTCAGATAGATCTCATTTATAACAGCACATTAAGTGACCTTTGATCTTATGAATGTCAATGCATTATCTAATATTATAGTGGTAGGTATACCAAATCTTGTTGCTATACCCTCATAAAATTCTAGAATGCTGGATTCATTTTTGAGTGCCACCACCTCAAACCATTTAGTGAAGTAGTCTTTTTCTATAAGAATCCATTTGTGCCCTTGGTTTGAGTTTGGATTAATGACTCCAATGAAGTCTAAACCCCATTGCATGAATGGTTGGTCAACTGAGATTGGGTGCAATGGAAGTGTTGCTCACCTCTCTTTGCATGTGAAGAATGCACAATTATTACACCTCTTGATCCATGCATAATAATCACTAAACACTTTGGGCCAATAATAACCAGCCTTCATGATCTTGAGAGCTGACACTCTTGGAGCAAAGTGACCCCTAGCTGATCCATTATGGAACTTTTTTAACATTTTCTCAATCTGATTTGTCCCAATGTACCTCAACAACACTCCATTGATATCCCTTTTGAACAAGACACCATCAACAATTACATACGAGATAGCCCGCAATATGAAGTGTCTTCTTTTGGATTTGTTCATCTCTAGAGGGCATAGGCTTGTTTGTAATAAGTGCATTATGTCTTGGGTCCAGCAAGAAGGAGTGAGCACACCACCATTTTCTTCTTGAAAATCTCTTTGTTCTTGGCTGTCCTACAACATCAAAACAACATTCTTCTCTTTTCTTGCTTCAATTAGTTGACTCAAGGAAAATTTCTCACATAATCCCTTTCCTCGATGGCTTGGTGACTTTGATCTCAATGTCATACTCCATGACACGAGTAATCCACCCTGCATGTTTTTCATTTAGATCGTTGTTGAGGAGGAAGTCCTTAACTCTCGCATGACAAACCAAAGTAGTTGAACCTTCTTGTTTGAAACTATATGCTTAAATTTTTCAAGCTCGTAATCACTATAAGAACATGCTTCTTAATGAAGGAATACCTCACTTCATAGTCCTCCAAGCTTTGGCTAAAGAAGGAAATTGGCTACTCTACATTTTCTTCATTCTTATGTACCAAAATTGTAGAAATTGTATCACCACCACCAAATGCATAAAGGATGAAGTCCTTGGAGAAATATAGGTTAATGAGAGTTGGAGCCCATGAGATAGCTTCTTTTACTTCCTAAAAATTGCCTTACCTTCATTGTCCATTTAAAAGCCATACTTTTCTTCAACATCATAGTTATTGGCTTGACAAGAGTTGAAAAGTTTGGAACAAAGCTTTGAACAAAATTAATTCTTCCCAAGAAAATTTGAAGAGCCTTCTAATGACTTGGCAATGATAGTGCTCTTATTGCTTCAACCCTGTCTGGATTAATTACTAACCATTCTTTGGAAACAATGTGGCCTAGAAGCTTGCCTTCATGAGCTAGGAATATGCATTTTTTGGGATTCAACAATACCCTGAATCTTCTACATCTTTGGAAAACTTGTCTCAAATGAAAGAGATGGTCTGCTGCACTTTTAGAAAATATAGTAATATCATCGAGGTATATTAGCACTATTTTATTGATCAATCCCTTGAATTCCATGTCCATTGCCCTTTGGAAAGTAGTTCTGACGTTAGACAACCCAAATGGCATTTTTCTATATGTATAGGTTTCCCTTTTGGTGGTGAAGGTTGTTTTGAACTGATCATATTCCTTTACCATGATCTGATTATACCCCGAATAACCATCTAGCAATGACAACCTCTCAGAGCCAACAACAACTTACAAAATCTGCTCCATAGAAGGAAGTGGGTAGTGATCCTTGAGGGATGATCTATTTAAATCTCTAAAGTCCACAAAAAACCTGATTTATCTACTCTTTTTTCTAACTGGAACCAAGGTTACAACCCACCTTGAATGCTTGATGGGGAATATGATACTTGCTTCTACTAACTTATTCAATTACTTCTTCACGAGAGGCTTAATGTGTGGATTGACCGGTCTGTTTTTAATTGATGGGCTTAGCACTTGGATCTAATTCAATTGTGTGTTAAGCTAGCTTGGAATTGAAACCTCTCAAGTCCTCATAGCTCCAAGAAAATACATCCGGGAACTCTTGGAAAAGTTACATGAATTCATACCTTTCTTGTTCGGTTGCCACTTTATCAATTTGAAGTGATTTTCTTTCTTTAACTAAGATGGGCTCGAATCCTCTCTCTTGACTTGGATGTTTGATTTGTCCTTCCTAAATTGATCATTAGGATTGAATATAGACTCAAAAGTCACAATTCCTTTTGGTAAATTGTTAGTTCTCAGCTATACAACTTGATCACCCTACTGCTGTCCCAACTTTTCCGATTTTTGGATAAGAACTCAACTTTCTCTTGGAGGAAATTGATGATTTGTTGGTCACTCTCAAACACTTTCCAACTTATATTATTGTCTGGAACTGATGGCCTCACAATCACATGGATGTTTGGCTGCATTTTGTCTCTTTTGATACTCTCCACAACATCAAAAGTTGCTCCAATTGTTGTAAGCCTATCAGCGGCTTGGTTCTCTTTCCTAGGGATGGAGTTGATGCCAAAACCCTCAAAATCTTCAATGAGATCCCACACCCTATTCCTATAACTTTTTGGCAAGTCATTATTGGCAGCATGATGTCCTTTAACTTGATTAACAATCATCTCACTATCACTAAATACTTGTGAGTTTTTATGCGTCTCTTCCTTGACCAATGTAATCCATGCACCAATGCCTCATATTTAGTAGTGTTGTTAGAACATACAAACTGAAACCTAAAAGTTGAATAATACTTTATGCCTTGAGGTGAAACAAGCATAGATCCTCCAACTACATCTTGTCTACTTCTTGATCCATTAAAGAACAACTGCCATACCTCATTTTTATCTCTATGGTCTAGCTTGGTGATGTTAGGAAGAGGCTGATTTTCTCCATGCATGTAATAGACTCCTAGTTCAGACTCCTCCATTTCTTTGTAGGGATCAAAAGCATGTACCTTGCTTGCCCATTCATCAAGAGTCAAATCTGGAATGCTTCCAACTTTGGTGTCAACTTCATGTGTGTTTGGATAATCCTCTTGATCAAATGTTGAACAGTTGGCATTGATTGGGCTTGGAGTATGAGGATCTATGTGAAAGTTTGCAATAGGTTCGGACTTGATTGTGGCCTTAGCTCCATACCTTGTCCTAAACAACATGTGTGACCAATCAATAGATAGGTAGCCTCCAATTCTAGCTGTGAAATCCCTTGACAAACATATGGAAAAGAGTGGTGGAAAATCTATCATTGACACATCTTGCAAAACAGTGACATTGGGGCATGCATGCAAGGTAAGGCTAAAATATTTAATTACGCTGACTATTGTTACCATTATCCCATCTAATTACACCACTCCCTTGGATATGACTTCATATTGAAGGCCTAGATGATCAGCTATTTACTTGGGCATCACAGAACTACTTGCCCCATAATCAATCATACAATTATGTATTAGTTTATCCCCAATGATCAATGAAACATAGAATGGAGGGAGATTTAAATTTTTACCTTGCTGTCACCCATGATTCCCCTCATGTTGAGTGTTATTTATGAGTATCTTCTTTTGCACATGAGCTAGCTGATTTGGGGTTGACCAATTCTTCATGGCAACTTGTAGCAGATCCCTTTTTCCTGGGATAGATAGTGACTCCCACATAGATATGTTCACATTGGTCTTCTTTATTTGTTCAAAGATGTTAAATGGGGATGAACCATCTCTTTTTTTCCCTTTAGTTTGCACATTATTTTCTTGTACATGGACTACAACAGCTGGCATTTGAGCTGGTCTAGAAGGTGGCTTGGGTTGTCCTTGCACATTTGGAACTGTATTTTTCTTGCCAACACCTTGTGGAGTGATGGGGGGTTATGAATCACTTGAACCTGATGACTTCCCTTCACCAATATTCCTCTTCTTTGATCATGTGTTATCTGTTACACTCTGGGAAGGTGTTTGATTGACACCACAAAAATCTTCAACCTACCAATTGATAAGTTAAGTCTCATCTAGAGCTGTATCTTGTTGAAATGTCCCTTGTTGTTAGTTTGTTTCTCCACTTGTTTCACTCTCCACACCAGTTGTTTTCACCATCAAAGCTTGGTTCAAAGCACCATTGAAGCACATAGATTGGCTGTGAGTTTCATTGCATGGGAAAAACTAGTCATACTCTTGAGCTATATTATTTTGCATTGGCACTAAGGATTTAGAGGTAGATGCAATATGGGGGTTATAGGGCTGAAATGGTCTATTGGCAAGAGGCCTTACTTGATTTTGATTTTCAGCTGGGTTGGGTGGCCTATTAGGCTGATATGGTTGTCTATTAGGTTGAGTTTGACGTTGATAAGAAGCCTAAAGCTTTGAGCTTCCTATCTCTTGAGTGTAACCAGCTCATTCCCCAAATTTTTCAATTGTTTCATAACTTCTTGGAGTTCATTTGAGGCACTAGAGAATGAAGTAGAAGTTTCATTTGAGCTCTGGTTTCTAGGGGTGGGAATGGGAGCTAAAGTAGGTGCTTGAATAGTACTAGGGCTTGTCAACTCTAGATATAAGGGCATAGGAGGCCTAGGTGCAAGTTTACCACTTGGATCAAAAATTCTCAGCCCTAATGGCAATGTTGTAAGATGCAAGTTGAGTTATACCTCCCATGGATTGGATCAACATAGAAATGTCTGAATTTAAAGCCTTGAGAAAGTATAAGAAAGCACCTTGAGCTGTTAGCCTCAGTGCTAATGGGATTTTGTCCCATGTTCTTTGAAACCTGAAATTGAAGTCTATTAGCTTTGCTCATTGTGAGCTCTCTCTGGATAGTTGTCGGTTGCTCTAATAGAGAAAAGTTGTCCCCTTTCTCTCCAAATTGGTTATGGAGGGTGTGCACAATCGGTTCTAATTGTGGATAGAGCCTACCTCAAGGCTACTAAACCATTGCAAGGATTTCCCTTTAAATGAAGATGCTAGCAATTTGACAACAATATCCATCTCAACAATCTTGTGGATTGCACAAACATTAGCAATGTCTTGGACATGATCACCAACAATGGTCTTATTTTCTCCGAGTAAAGTATGGAATTTTCTTCAATGCTTTGCAATTGAACCGGGTTTTGTGGATTAAGAGTAAGTGGGCTACTACCAGTAAAGTTGATATAAGGATTGGGTTGTGCCATTATGACTAGCCTGAGAACCCTTGTTGATTGGATGAAAGGTCTACCGGTGGAGGAGTTGATAGAGTTCTTTTTGGTGGAGATGGAGATCTTTGAATCCTTCTTCCCCTTTCTCTTCTTTCTAAGGATAATTGCTAGATACTCAGATAATCCCTCTTCTCTAGCCCTTGACCTTGTTTAGATTCTTCTCATGAATATTCAAGCTTGGACTACTAAAACCAGTTGATTCTATCCTTTTGGAGTTACCAAATGTGCAAATCAGGGCTCTTTCAAGCAAGAAACATACAACAATTGCACATCAACTTTGTTGTAATGAAGATGAAGACCTCTAAGGTCCCACCGGCATGGTAAAAATGTTAGTGCAAATCTACAACACCCCAAAATGACCTTCAAATCTGTAGTCTAGAATTGGGTCATTTAGTGTGATTACACAACATTGAGTTTTCTCCAAGGTTTGGAACCTTGCAAGGTGAGAAAACTCTCAGTTATTGAAGCTGGTTCTTACTCCTCTATTCAGTGTATGCATGAATTTTTATAGGTTCAATACTAATTCCTACACTAAATTCCAAGGAGAAAGAGTTGAAGATGCAAAAATGGGAAACAAAACTAAGCTAAAATGGTGATACCTTTGAAGGAGTGATGGAATTCTATTTTGCAAATAAACACATATCATAAGAATGTAGTACAAAACATGCCTGATTGCGAGAATATAATGAAAGATTAGAAGATAAAGATAAACACATGATAGGATTGGAAAATCAATCACATAACATACATTATCATTCGAATTTTAATACGATGCATTACAATGGCAAGGAGGAAAAAATATGTGTTGCAGCCTGTATGAGAGGTTTGAAACTCTACAAATCTACTTGATAAGGAAGAAAAGAGAGCTTGCAAGAAAAACATCCAACATTACAATAGATTACATCCTTTGCATTTATAGCCAAAGAAAAGACAGGGAAAAACGAGAGGAGGAAGAAAAATCTAATCTTCTTCCTCAAGCACCCACCATTAATCCTTTCAAATCAGCCTGCAATCCATCAAATCGACCTCCTTTGTTTCTATTTTGCATGTTGGAGAGAAAAAATGATAAATTCGGTGAAGCACAACTTTCAAAATAATTTGATCTCACATTTATGGTGTGAGAAGACATTTTAGGTTTTTCTCCCATAAAAACGAGGCCCCGATTCTTCATCCTTGGCATGTGGGAGAAAGCAACCATGGCGGATTTGAGTAAAAACAACTCATTTGAAGCAATCTGGTTCGCATTAAAGGCCTAAAATATGTTTTTAACATTTTCTCCATAGAAACCTACAAAAGATGATGTTTTTATTCCTCCAATGCATAGAGGGTCTCAAGACCTTTCCAAAAAGTCTTATTTTGTTCAAATTTGATCTTTGGATCCAACGATATGCTCATCTAAAGTTTTAAGGAAAAAACAGGGCATAAACTCGGGTACAAATTTTAAGGCACGAATTAGGGTACACTTGGCAAAAAAATCAGAATTTTAAAACGGGTCCACGGGGTCAAAATTTACTTTTTTCACTTTTGGAAAATTTTCCAAACTATCTCTATGCCTCTGTTGCCTTAGGACATGTGTCACCTTCTTGGTTCACTAATGGGATCAAGGGCTGAAAACCTGTCTTTTACTTTGAAAATTTTCATTGGGAAAGTTTCCCATTTACCTCCACACTTCTCGCCCTTCCGCCACCGAGTGGACACATGGTGCTCCCTCATTAGTCGGTGGGGATGCGCCTCATATTTTTTCTTTTCACCCCTTTTGGTTTTGGTAAAAAAAAATACTTCCTCCACCGGTCCGACTCCTCCACCGACTAAACACGTGGCGTCTTCATAATGATCCACGGGTCTTCGAGCTAAAATCTGTCTATGGGAATTTTAGTCAAAAGGGAAAAATTTCCCCAATCTCCCACGCCTCCTCGCGACCCATTTCCTTCTTCTCTACGGGCTTGCAGGAAATTTTTTTTTTTGCACCCTTTGACCAAAGTGCCAAAAACTTAAACTTCCCCCAAAACCCACCGCTCCACCTGCGACATGTCGGGTTTCTCATTGGCCGTAGGCCTGTCTAGGGAAAAATTCCCCAAAAAACTCCACTGAGCCATACCTTGAAAATTACAAGGAGTTAGGAGGAAACGTTTACCTTCTCGGAAAGGTGAGAAAATTTTCTATCCGATGGAATCATACCCAAAATTTTTGAGTCACCGACACGTGTAAAAATTTCATTTTAAGTACCAGAAAAGGGAATGGAGGAGAGGTTAGCCAAAAATAAGCATGGGCTTATTTTGGATAGCAACAACCTTTTGCACAACCTTTCTTATTTATTTGTATGAGATACCTAAATCATTTCAATTCCAAAAGGATCTTTACTTCATGCATGATTTAAATATCATTAATATTGTTATATAAAAGTGGATTGACATCATGTTCAATACGTATCATGCTTCGTGGATCTAGCTTCTGCTAGGCAATCCACTCATTGTTTTGTTTTAACTCTATTTGGTGGAATTGTTTTATATTTATAGGTAGTTCCTCCTAGCCAAAAGGGATCTCTCACATCCATTTTGATCCAAAATTCATCTACACATGCATTTGACCTTGAACTGACATTATAACATGTATTCCTCCTTGTCCTTCTACCCTTATCTATTTTATTAATTTACTAAGAATCTGATGACACATTTTGGCATGCTCGGTGGGACCGATCAGGGGTTTTGTTGCATTTGTCCATTTCGGGAAAAAAATTGTGTGTTTATTTCCCTTTGAAAAGTATTCACATTTATTTTCTTCTCTACAATATTCTCCTTCTTTCTATTGTCTAAAAGAAATCATAATTTTGGTTCTTTAAAAAGAACACTTCTTTCTTTCATTACATTACATTAGTGAAAGAGCATTCCTTTTCCTCTTCTCCATTTTGATATCTCAAACAATATTGTGGATTTGGGTTTAAAATACTTGCATTGCATTCTAGTTTATTGCATTATAGCTCACATTAATTGAGGGAAACCTATATGTTAGAAGTCATGCCTAGCTGATGGTTGACTAATTTAATCATAGTTCACTTACACACTCTCTCTCTATACCAAACCACTTAAATAATTTATACGTCTATTTAAACATCATCCTACCGAAAGAAGTTTTCAATGATCACACAATCGGAGGATTGACGGTGGGTGATCAAATGGTTTCTTTGTCCAGTCATAATCACGGATAAAGGACTACCCCCACCAAAACTTTACTCGACACCATCCTTAGTTCTAGGATTTTCATAGGACACCTTGTATTGAACCAAAAAAATTGTTATATTCATAAGTCAGTCTAAAATAGCATAAGCTAAAACATAAAATTCACCCATAGGATTTCATGTTTCTTAACTTTTTCTTGATTTTTGTTTTGAGTTGAGAGGTTGTGTTCTCAATTTTATTTCTTCCTTTCACACCCCATAATTATATTTGGTGTATTCCAACTTTTTTTGGGTGTGTTAGGGTCCATCACTATCATACTCAGGTTTCTTGGTTAATATTTTATCTAATCTAAGTCACAAATATCAATTTTCTCCATCTTTTCAAATTTCACAGTGATCGGCATCGGTCCAATGACCGTCATCAGTTTTCATCTGATTGTCATCGGTTTACCTAACCGCTTTTTTGATTTCAACATTTTTGGTCATTTTACCAAAAACAACACTCACCACATTTTTTGTTCTTTTTGAAGTTTTCAGATACATCATCATACCCCTGGATCTTTAAAATCACTATAAAATCAAGTTTTTGCTTCATTTTCATTAGTTATTGCCCCATTTTCAAAACTATTGATTATTCCACAATAACCAGTATTGGTCACCCTAACCATCATCTATTACCCTCTCACCATCATAGGTTAATCCAAATGCCTTCAGTTCCTATGTTTTAATTCCAAATTGAAACAACATCCATTTTTACCTCCCAAAACATATTTTTCTCCATTTCTTTAGTTTTACTATGTCATTTACAGAGAAGCAGATTATAGGTCTATGTTAAATCACATGATTTTGACTCATGGCCAAGCTAACACCCTTTTGTTTCACTCTAGCCTTCACCGCTCTTGTCTATCCCATCGTCGGCTTCCATCTTATCACCTATGGATCCCACCCAACCCATTATCATATGTACATATGACAAGGAGTTTGCAAGACTCCTTGACCAAAACCCCGCTTCCTTACAATATTATCTCACCCATTTCTCTACTTGTGATTCATCAAGATAGTTGGTATATGACATGCATGTTTCCATTCATCCTACCATTGCCCCCACTTTCATATCAGCTATGACTTTTGACCCCACTCATCCTATGCCTACATGGTACAAGAAACATGACTATTGCAATTATCATCACGTTAAAGGTCATAGCGACAGTAATTTTATAACCTTCAAAAACATTTTCTAGGAAATGTTAGATAATGGAGATATAGTCTTGGAAAACCCAAATGCACCGGCTAATAAGAACTTGCTTATCTTTAAGAATTTGTTCGCTAACCATACCCTGTCATCTAACCAAATTGGTGAACCTTCAACTAATGACAGTAATGTTTGTGAGGTTCATGCTGTTTTCAAACTCATACTATCCATTCCTCAATTTCCTCCTATCCGCTCTATCGAGGAGATTCTATCACGTGCTCCTTTACCCAGAGATGAACCTACCTCATCTAATACTTCACCCACATAGGATTCCCATTCATCTCACCCTTCACCCACAGTGGAGTCCATAATTTCTGTCGATAATGTTTCACCACCCACCTCGCAACCTAACGAACAACATGTGGTGTTAACTCTCCTACCCATGGGAGATTCATGTTCACCTTACTCTCCATCGAAAGAGGAACCTACCTCATCCCACCTATCAACTCCCCTATCCATAGGGGATTCTTTATAAGCACCACCATTGTTGGTGAAAATTCCCCATTAACCTTCCATGATCCTATTGATCTGCTCTCTCGCTCTCTTACCCATAGACTCCAAAGCCAACCAATTCGGTGTCTCATGACATATTTTATAGGTATTTCTACTAGATCAACATCATCTCTTCTTACACCAGCTTTTTTTTTTCATGCCTAGATGACATTTGGATTATGTTGATATCTTCATGATTTGGGGACATCTTCGGTTACCCTTTTCAACTCAAATGAAAATGTCACCAACGAATACCTCCAAAATTTATCCAATGGTATTTTATACAATCAAACCAACCATGCCCATATTAATCATAATGGCATCTCACTCATCACCCTCACATACGTCTAAACCTTTACCAACAACCAAGCTTGTTCCTATGCCTAGGAACCTACTTGCACCTATACCTTCCCCACATCCGAGTGATCACCACATTAGGTGTCATGCAAACATCAAGCCTAGTACATCCTCATGTCAAATTGGACTTAGCCACATCTTCCCAAACTTGCGTAAAAACTATTCCCCCACCTAAAAGGAAGACCCAACCTTCTAGGCCACATACACCAGTTTTTCCCACTACTCCTCTGTCACCTTCACCCCTTCCGTCTATCCTCGGACCTCACCCATCTACCTTGGTCAAACAACCTCCTACCCAAGGTAAATCAAAAGCACAATAGCCTACCTCTTCATCACGATCCTTTATTACACCCAACTTACCTCCACATCGTTCACCTTCTTTGTTACCTACATATTTCCTACCACCTATACCCCCACAACCTAAAATAGCTTCATCACTACCTATGAAATTTCCTACTCTTCAACCCATACATTCCACCATACCTCTACCAGTAACCTTTACCACACCTCCTTTATCACCTTGGCTAACTCATCCTCTTCCACCATCTGCTTTCCCTTCTACATCACGTACTCCTCCTTCACCTTTACAGGAAGGTGCAACCAAAATTTAAAAACCCACTACCCTCCAAAGAGGTAGTTAAGCCTACAACACCTTCTATCGCTAGTTCATCTACTACACCTTTCACCAATAAGGTACAAATGAATCCTAAAATAGTACCACCTACCAAACCGGTGGTAAAACCTATCCCACCTCCTATAACACCTCACACACCACAATCACTCACACTTCAATCAAGACCCACACTCACTTCACATTGTGATCCATTGGTAGGGTCTTATGCCAAAATTTTAGCCAACCTTCTAGAGACCAATGTCATCACATTACCATCACTTAGACCTTACAACCCACTCAAACCCAAACCAAAAGGATTTGACGATACCAAAATTTGTACCTACCATCACGTGCTAGGGCATGATGTAGAAAATTGTAAGGTTATTAAAACCATTCTCGTACAACATCTTCTATGATCTTCTAGATGATATTCAAACCATATCCTCCTAAAGAAATGTTTTACAAGGATGATCTTCTAGATGACGAACCTATTCTACCTTCACCTATCACCACACATCCTCATCCATTACCTATTCAACAACCCACATATCCACCTCCACAACCTTTTTATCCATCTCCAATATTCAAGATCAACATGGTCCACATAAGAGGGCTAGCCAAACCTCCACCCAAATTTTAATGTGCCACCTTATTTTCACAACACCAATATATGCCCTCAGTCGACTATTGCCCATCCTGTCATTACACACATATCGTGACTCAGCTCCTCCTTCACCCCATATCAATTTGTTTAATATTTCCACTCATTCCTAGAAAGAAAAAGGAAAGGAGAAATCAAGCATCCCATCCACCAATCTTGTGCCCAATATACCATCGTCAGAACTATGCCAAAAATCAACATTCGAGGACCCACATACCCTATTTCGACAAGGTTTCCCATTGTACAATGATAAAAAAGTTACACCAATCCCCTCTAAAAATTTCTTTGTATGATCTTTTCCAAACCTCTGAATCTCATCAACAGGTCCTCATGGAGGTTCTGCAATCCATCAAGGTTTTACCTAATGACCCTACACCTATGGATTTCATTTTCACCCCTCACCATGTGGCCTCTCTCACCAATTCATCCCCTTCCTCTACACCCACTACCACTCATCAAGTAGTTTCTCTCAGTTTCTCTAATGATGATATTATACCTCTCCAATCAAATGATCCTGATCCCACCCTTTTCATTTCCATCTATATTGATAATATACACGTTTGATGCATTATGATCGATGGCGGTGCCAACATCAACATCATCTCCTCCCATGAGTATAACCAAATGTGCATCCCTACCAATTACATGCATAATAACCTAGTTATGTTACATTATCTCAATGATTCCATCACTTGCACCCTTAGCACCATCATTCTCCATGTTTTTGTGGGCCGTTGTATAATTTTGAAATTGTTCTATGTCTTAGAGGGGGAGTTCTAGTAAAACATGTTGCTTGGCCGACCTTGGATCAACATCATGGGTTGTGTTCCTTCAACCTTACATCGTTGTGTAAATTTTTAACATGAAGGAAATAAATATACCATCCCAATCGAACCTTTGACATTAGAAACCTATAACATGTTGTATTGACCTAATGATGTCCTTATACAAGCTAAGGCATCTACCACCACTGCCACTTCTCCTTCACCCACAACCCCATCCACCAATGATGTTGCTACCTCTCCCACACCTAACGATTCTATTCCCATTGCTTCTGTAACCTCAGTAGCTTACCCATCTACTTCTCAACCAACCAATGCTTCTTATTCCCAATCAACTAGTGACTAATTTATTCATGCTACCCATATATCGACCACTAATCCCTAAAATGGTGTTTTTCAATGTCCCATGCTCGGGGAATACCTCCTGTACAACATCAACACATTCCTTACTCCTCAAGAATACGAAGTAACCTTCGTCAACATCCTTATTGTGACCATTGCATAGGTGATGTCTCCCTTATGGCCCTCCCCACCTTTGTACCAAAATAATGTATGGAGGACTTGATACTTCCACCTACTCATCTCGAGCCAACTTCCCAAAGATGACCATTTTCCTCTAACCTTCAATCTCTCACCAACCGTCACTCCACCCACACTTTCATTCATCATTGTTCATGGAATGGCTTTGTATTTGGATTTTACGAACAAGGTTTTCATACTATCATCCTGTGTACCACTTGTAAACATAGAGACCATAATGGTATTGGATTTGTCAAACCATACTCCAATAAATCCTCGTCAAAATCATTGAGGATAACAAAACTTCTCCACCCCATTCACCAACATCACCACCTTCACCCATGGAGTCTATGGATCAAGAATTCAATCCTCCTAAAAAAATTTCATAAACACCATTTCCTAGGATCTCTAACTTATCAACAAGATGCCAAGGATCCCTCTTCCCTTCCTTTCTTATACCCGACATGATTGATGACAAAACACTTTCTATTAAAGTCATTCAATGTCAGGACAATGGGTCTTTTATCACCTACCTTGGTGTGGAGAATTTTTATATTCATCGGTCGTTACCTTCGAGATGTAAACCATGTTAAATGAATCGACCATCGAAATCAAAATTAACACTTAGGATGACCGACAAAATTATAAAGATAGGAAAATCTTTAGATGTTGTTGAACAAGAATATTTTACCTCTTTTCTTCAAGATCATAGCAATGATTTTACTTGCTCCTATCTTTGATATGCTTGCATCTTGACCCAAACAATGTGGTCCACAATATTGTCACTATTCACGAAGCCAAACTCATCGAATAGAAGCTGTAGAAAATGCATCCTCACATTTCCTTTATTGTTAAAGAAGAATTTCAGCACCTTCTTTTAGTTTCCTTCATCATACCCATTGATTATCCCCAATGGATATCTAAAATTGTACCCGTCATAGAAGGCATAGGGGGACTTTACATTTGCATGGATTTTTGTGACCTTAACTTAGCTTTCCCTAAAGAGGAATTTCATCTACCTAGTATTCACCAACTAGTTGATTTCACCACTTGCCATGAGATGTTATCACTCATGGATGGTTTCTTAGGTTATAAATAAATAGTATTCACCCCAAAAGATCAACACAAAACACCTTCATAACTCCTTGGGGACCTTCTACTATTAACTCATGCCCTTTGGCCTTAAAAACACTAGTGCTACATATTAGCGGGCTATGAATTATATCTTTCATGAAATCATGCAAAGCATATTGGAAGATTATGTTGATGATGTTCTTGCAAATACAAAAATTAGGTGAGAAACTTACCATCCTTAAGGTCATCTTCAACCGTCTCATCAAGTACTATGTTTTCCTTCAACCTATGAAGTATTTTTTCACTATTCTTTCTACCAAGCTCCTTAGTTTTATCACTTCTTTGCATGACATAGAATTTGATCCTACTAAAATAAAGGCTATTGTTGAAATGCCTCCACTAAATAGCCTTTTTCAAATTGATAGTTTGAAAGGAAAGTTGCAATCTATTCATCATTTTATTTTATAGCTTTCAATGCTGCCTACGCCACCAATTTCATCATCTCCTCAAAAAGGATGTCTCCTTCAAATGGGATGATGAATTCCACAAGTCCTTTGAGGCCTTAAAACAATATCTCCTCCAACGACTGTGCTCATTCCCCCTAAGGATGACCAGCCATTTTACCTTTACATTTCTACTACTGATCATTCCTTGGGTGCCATGTTCTCTCATCGCGACAAGCAACACATGGAGTAAATGGACTATTATATAAGCCACACCCTTTTAGACTACGAAACTAGATACACCCATGCTGAAAAATTTGTTTAGGGTTAGTTTTTTTCCTCACTAAAATTCACCATTACCTACTAAAAAGAATACCTTTTTGTCACCAATCGACCCGTATACTACATGTATGCCAAGCCCTACCAACATCAACATATTTCATGTTGGCTCATGCTTCTTGCATACCTAGACCTTGAATTCACTCATCAAAAATATTTCAAAGGACAAACCATCACCAACCAACTTGCAGATGCATCCCTCATCGGAAATCAATCCTCTAACTTCAATTTCCACGACAAATCCATCACTCTTTAGATGATACCATTTACTGAGATGAGCTTATTCTTTGATGGTTCCAAATGTTAGCATAGGGGTGGTATAGACATTATCCTCATTCCTCTTGATGGGAACTTATGCCATTATCTTTCAAATTAGATTTTGATTATACTAACAATATCCCCACATATGAAGCACTCATATTAGGTTTTCAAGCCTCCATCACCTTAGATGTTAAATCAATTAATATCTTTGGAGACTTTTAATTGGTTGAAAATTAAGTTAATTATATATACCAATATCGTATGAGAATAATTCAAAAGTATAAGCATCAAGTAGACATAATTGTTACTAGGTTTTGACCGTTATGAGCTTCAAACCACTCCACGTTTCACTAAAAAAATTGTGAGTACCAAGGCCTACCTTGATTCCTAGATACCCACTTCGCCTTTCGACTCAAAAAAATCTTTGTCATAGTACAAAGCCCGTAATCACCCTCTTATCTATTTCAAGAAGTTAACCTTGTCGGAAGGCTGTTGAACCGACCCATGTGACCTTTGGTATAAGTAATTTCTAGAATACCTTTTCCTTTAAATTCAACCTCTAGACCTTACTCGCAATAGACAACAAACATTTATCAAAGGTTTCTCTCGCTATGTCATCATGGGAGGTATTTTTATAAACGTGGCTTTGACATTATCCTCTTATGATGCCTTACAAGCTCGAAATTACTTACACCATCAAGTTAGTTTAGGACAAAATTTGTGGAGGTTACTTTAGTGGCTTAACTTGTCACTAAATGCATCATTCCCATGGGTTATTATGGCCAACCCTAAACTGTGATTTTTGTGACTATGTCAAATGTTCTGTGAAATTCCAGCAACATGATAATCTTCATCACACACCTAGTCACGCCTTACATGTTACACGAGACATTTTCCCTTTCTCTCAATGGGGTTTATATATTGTTGGAGAGGTCAACACTCATTCTTCACAATGCCATCAATTTATTATTACCACTACCAAATACTATACTAAATGGTTGGAATCCATACCTCTTATTTATACAAAAGTCAAGAAAATATGTGAATTCATCAATCATCACATCATTTGTTGCTTTGGTGTTCCTCACTGTCTCATTGCTAATAATGGAAAAATAGTTTAAAAACAAAACACTATGGAAAATTTGTGACGCCTTCGGCATTCAACTCATTTTTTATTCACCTTACTACCCTCAAACAAATGGCCAAGTGCAATCAACCAACAAAACCTTCAACAAAAATCTTATGAAAGTAGTTGGTGATACTTTGGAAAGGATTAGCAGACACACATTCCTTTTCCCTTATGGTGTTATCATACTAGTATTCATTCCTCATCTATGGCCACAACTTTTTATCTAGTCTATGGTATAGAGGTAGTCCTACCACTTGAAGTATAGATTCCATCTCTTCGTATCTCACTTAAAGATATGATCAACAAAGTGATGATTTTCACCAAGATCATTTGGCACAACTTGATTTATTAGGCGAATGCCATCTTAATGCTCTCAATCATCTCCAAATCTACCAAAAACATATCAATTGTGCCTACGATAAATGTGTCCATAAATGAACTTTCTAAGTTGGAGAACTCATCCGAATGAAAACCAACATGTAACAAAAAGAGGAAAAAGTAAATGGGGAAATTTTTCTCCTAATTGGCTTGGACCTTATATTATTACTCGTACCTATGGATAAGGTGCTTATCATTTGTCTTCACCCAAAGGTAAACCTAAACCTAATCCCCTCAATGCCTTACATCTTCAACCATTCTATTATTGAATCAATTCCCATATCACCTTCTATCTAGTAAACCATCCTCCCTTGAGTACCATCCACCTTCTCGCTCACCTCTTTTAAGGATCAATGACTAAACAAGAATCATGTGATTACCTATTAATTTCTCGGCCTAATCTTCAATATGAGTACTACATCTCTACTCATGGCATGATTCTCTTGGATACTTGTCAACTTTTTCAAGTTGGAATCCCATGATTGTTCATTCCTTAAACCGTCTCTTTCATAGTTAACCTTTGTGTGCTATTGTTTTTTCTTCAATAAAAGAGTGTATCGTTCTCTATAGTATTTTCCATGACTTAAAAGTACAAAAACAAAATAGTTTCAAAATTAAAATGGGATTCAACTCCTTGCGTCAAAATTCCAACAAAAATATGTTTGCCTCTCCAAAATGACATCTATTCTTTCTATCTTTGTTATAAAAAGATTGCTCCTCGAAGGACAACTATACACAACAAACCAAACTACCCATATTTTATAATCAAAATAAGATAGTAAAATAAAATATTCTAAAGATTCCCACATCAATTATCTTCACAAAGACCTCATGGAGATAATATACTCATCCCATATAGACTTCCCGCATCAATCGGTCTATTAAAACAAAATCAAAAAAGAAAAAGTTAACTTTTTCGTCATGGACTTTCCTATTCGATCTTCGGTCTTATCAACAACAATCGCACATTGATAATATTTCACTAGAAAATCTTTGTGCTATTATTATTTTAGTAATGCACAACTTTTGGTTTGGTGGTAGTAATCTGAAACACAATAACAAACATAACATAATAATACCACAGACTATGACATAAAAGAATGATGAAATATCTGAAATACAATTTGTATAATATATTATTAACATGAAATTGTTACAATCTCACCCATGAATTACTCCAAGTGTTACCAACACCACTTATTCTCCAACCATAGTTATGGGAGAAACTTCACAATTACTCCTCTTGATGGCTTCCTTAACACACCTTCACACTATATATTTTATTCATAAAATACTTATTATAACTATGTTCTATGATAAAGGAGAAGGGGTGGCCTCTCTATTTATATAAATTCAAGCTTATCCACCCTATCTCTAAGATAGGATGGGAAATCTCTTCCGGCCAATCATATTCCATGCCTCAACTCTTATCTTTACATGTAGACTTATCTTCTAAGATAAGATAAACCTTATCATCTCACATGGGTTCCACCTTTATATATATTACACAAATTTAATATACAAAATATTAATGACATCACTCCTTGTCCTTATTACAAATATAATATTTCTAGTTCCTAATCATGTAGACCCTACTTCTCTACTTACCCTAACTTTGACATTTTAACATTACTAGACCACTTATGAAAAATATTTACTTTTTACCACAACATTCTTATTGTACTTTGATTACGTTACCGTATTGTACATTATTGGCAAAGTGCCATCTTGGCAGACACTATTATATTCTATTAGACTCCATTACAAATTATACTTAACAAAATCCTATTCCTAATGCATACATTAATGAAATAGACATTACAAAGGAAAATTTTAGTGTTGACATATTCCCCCTCCGTAGCTTCTGCTCCATCCTTAGAGTAGACTATTTTGGTGCTCGGAAATTCTTTAACTTGTCATGGTTGACCTATTTTGTAATGGGAGTACCATCCAATTCCTCCAGTCGATATGTAATATTTTCATGCATAACTACTATTTTGTAGGGCCTTGTCCATTTGGGAAAATTTTTTCTATGCCTCCTCTTTTTGTATCGAGAATCATATACTAGGACCAAGTCATTCAACTGAAATGGAGACCAGAAGATCTTTTGATCAATGTATTCATTTTCTTCATTTTCTTCTTATAGCTTGTATCCTTTGCTATTTCCCTAATTTCCTCTAGCAAATGAAGATGTACCAACCTTTCCTTTACCAAATCACTTTCATCCATCCTTTCATTTTTCATAATTCTCATTGTGGGAATATGAAAATCAATAGGAAGAACTAGATCAATGCCATAACTAAATGAAATGAGGAGTATCATGTTGTTGACTTTGATGTTTCCTTATATGCCCACAATGTTGCATGAATCTGTTTATCCCACTTATGTACCTACAAAGCTGTATTTTTTGCTAGAATTTGACACAATACATAATTTTTTCGCTCCACCCATCCTTTTGTGCTTGGATTCTAAGTTGTTGTCTTCCTTTGCTTAATAGAAAACTTGTTTAGCAGGGCCTCCAACACCTCATTAATGAAGTGGATTCCTTGATCCGTTATAATTTCTAATGGACAACCAAATCTATTAATAATGTGTTCATACATGAGCCTTTTCACTTCATCCATGGAAGTTGTTTTCAAGGGCCTAACTTCAACCCACTTGGTTAAATAATTTGTGGTAACTACAATATACATATTTACACAGGGTAGTTGGAATTGGACCTACAATATATATTCCCCACTTCTCAAAGGGACCAAGTGGAAGAAAATGGCATAATGGATCCGATGAAGTCTTACGGTTCCCATGTGTTTGACAAATATCACATGTCTTACACTAATTATAACAATCTCTAAAAAGAGTGGGCGGTGATAACTGCAATCAAGATCCTTCTTGTTTGAAGTTATCTAGATAAGTGTCCTCCACATGTACCATTGTGGAATTATTCCATTATCTCTTTACCTTGATCACATCCAACTTCCCTCTTGTACTTTCCATCAGGCCCTATGTGAAATAATACGTCATGCAGAATAGAATATGGATGACTAACTTGAGTAATCTTCCTCTTAGTCTTTGTATTGGCACCATCAGGAAACTTGAAATCATTCAGATAATTCAAAATATCTATGTATTCATTAGGGATTGTGTCAAGGGATAACAATGTTGCATCTGGGAAATCATCATCATCACAAGATGAAACTAAACCATCATAGGATTGAGAGAGTGCATTTGTAATGACATGCTTCTTTCCTATCTTATCTATAATATCAAATTCAAATTTTTGTAAAAAAATTATCCATCTTATTATCCTTCCTAATGGGTTATGCTTATTTACAATATATTTTAGAGCTTGATGATCTACATTACAATTGTAAATTTATTCCCTAGCAAGTAATTTATAAAATTATTTATAGTAAAAATGATAGCTAGAGTCTCTTTTTCGATTACAATATAATTTACCTCAATCACTACTCATTTTATGCTCCCAAAGTAAACTAGACGATCATTCTCATTTTCATTCTTTTGGCTCAAAGTACTTCCTAGTGTTGCATCTAAAACATCAAGTATACACAATGAATGGCTTGCTATAGTCTAGATTCTTTAAAATAGGTGAAGACACCAAATCTTCCTTTAGTTGTTCAAAATCTTCATACACCTTCTTTCTTGCTTCATAAGTAATATCCTTCTTCGAGAATCTGGTTAGTATTTGTGCAAGATTTGAGAAATTCTTGATGAACCTTCTATAGTAACCCACATGGCCTAAAAATGATATCAACTTACTTATATTCATAGGAAATAGTAACTCTTTGATTTTGAAACTTTATCAGAACAATATGAATACCATCTTTGGATACAACATGTTGTAACAAAACACCTTTAGAACATCCAAAGACACACTTTTTAGGGTTTAATGAGGCTTGTGCTTCAACTAACCTTTGAAATGTTATCTCCATCTAGTGCATGTGGTCTATTTTGCTCCCATAGATGCAAAAAACATGCAATAATACTCGATGAAGTTTTCAATACAAGGTTCAAACACCCTATTCATCAAGTGTTGGAATGTTGCTAGAGTATTACACAACCCAATTGGCATAAATCTATAAGGAAATGTTCTCCAAGGAATGTTGAACAAAGTCTTGAGCTGATATTTCTCCATTATACAAACTCGGTTGTATTTACTATAACCATATGCAAAACTATAACACTCATGTCTAGCTACTTTGTTCAAGATATCATATGAGAATGGAAGAGGGTAATGATCCTTCTTTTTCACCTTATTGACCTTTCCGGTAATCAAAATAATGTGTTGCTTCCCATTCTTTTTTATTGAGATCACAATGGGAGAAACCCATTCTGAATTCTCCATAGCAAATATGAATCTTGCATCAAACAACTTATCTATTTCATCTTTTATAGTCTTGGAGAAATTAGGATTCATTCTATATGACATTTGTTTTATCACCTTAGCACCATCTATCGGCTTAATAGAATGTTGTGCCCAACTTACTTGATGGAATTCCTTGTAATCATTGTAAGCTAGGAAAAATACACTACTAACAAGGAAGTAAAATACCAATAATCATACCTCCTCCTTCGCGTTCCGTAGAAAACCTCAGAATGGGCTAGGAAACTTGGATTGAGCCCCGATTTTGTGATATGTAGGTGCTTTTCTTCAAAATGGAGCAAGGCCTTCCTACAACAATGATCCTCTTACTTTGCACCAGATGGGAAAAAGGATTATGAAACTATTTGGGCATTAGGATGAGGTAAAAGGATGTTCTTTCTCAAATGATGCAAGAACTTAGATATAGAATTCAAGCTTATTCTCCATGTGTTTAGAGGGAGGGGTAAGGTTGTATTTATAGCTGAGGGAGTGATTAACTTAGATTAATTTAAGTAATCAAGGTTTGAAAATGTGGGCAAGATTAAGTGAGTGGTTTGAAAATGTGGGCAAGATTAGGTGAGTGGCTTGAAAATGTGGGCAAGATTAGGTGAGTGGCTTGAAAATGTGGGCAAGATTAGATGAGTGGGGACCACGAAGAATGGGTGAGGATTTGAATTATATTTTTAATTCGTAAGTGGAGGATTTTAGGTGAGTGGGGACCACGAAGGGTGGGTGAGGATTTGAATTTAAATTTTTAATTCAATAGTAGAAAAACATGGAAAATAATGACATGTGGTGAGGATTGGGTTATTTTTTGGATTTTAAAATGGATAATTAATCAAATTATATTTGATTAATTCGAAGTGTATTTTTGTGGGAAATGAGGAAGGGGAATTAATTGATTTAGGATAGATGTGAAATTGGGGTGTCTACATTTTCCCCTCTTTGGAAGGGTACTATGAAAGTAGTGTCCTTTCAAAGAAAGTAGACGGTATGGGGGAAGAATTCAATCTACTTTTTAAAAGGTAGAGCGAATAGAAAGTGGTGAGTGACGGATGTCATAGTATCCTCCAAGACAAAAATGTCATGAGAAGATGTGATTATGGATAGATGTGGTGATGCCCCCTCGAGAGGACAGACGAGAATGGAATATACGACAGAACTCTCGAAAAGAAGGAAATGGATTCTGAATATAAGAAGACAATAATGGAGTGGAAGAGACTGGAATGACCACACGACGCAAATGGAGAAAGGATTCAATCGACCTTGAATGCTAGGTGTGAGTGCGTGTGGGAAAGAGAAATGGGAATGGATAGGATTGGGGGTTGATTACGAGAAGAGTAAGAGAGATAGGGGAGGGGGAAAAAAGGAATGAAAGAGGTAGAAATAAGAGAGAGGGATGATAGGGGAAGAAGGGAATGATGAAGGACAAACAAGGAAAAAATAGGAAAATGACAGAGTAGAGGGTGAAGGGATGAAATAGAGAGATGTGCAAAATGAAGGAATCAACAGAGATAGTAAAGAGTGCTACGTGGAAGTGAAATAAATGATAGAACTAAGAAAAGTAGGAAACGGGAAAGGATAAATAAGGAGAAAACGAGGTGGGAGTAAAGGGTGAAATGGAGGAAAATGGAAAGAGGATGAAAGAAGTAGAACGGAGAAAAAAAGAAACTATGAGGGGCGAGGAAAGTGTGAAAAAGAGGAGAGAAAAGAAGAGAAATAGATACAGAATGAACGAAAAGGTAGGGGTGGTAGAGAAAAGGAGAAGTGGTCAGAAGAAACAATTAGGGGAGAGGAAAGGAAGATAGAACAAATACAAGGAGAAGATTGAAGGAATCATGTCATTGCGAGGAAGACCAAGGCAAAGAATATGGAACAGACCGTATGGAGATGCATGTGGAGGGTGGTATGATAAAAAAGACAGGACAACGCTGAACAACCAGGTTATCGATGGGGAAGTAAGGAGGAAACATGATGGAAAAAGGGGAAGAAGACGATACAGGGGAAGGGAAATAAGACGAGGGGTGGGAGAGAGAAGAGGATAACAAAGAAAATGATGTAGAAGGAAGGGAATACAGAAAGGGGGTAATAAGTGGAAAGGGAACGGTATAAGGAATGTTCAAAGAAGAAAGAGGGGAGGAATGACATCGATTGGAAAATATGTGGTGATGCATGAAATGAGGATACTAGGATGATGAGAAAATAGGAAAAGGATGTATGATGAAGACAATAAAGATATTGAAGAGAGCAAAGAGGAGATGGAGAGATGGGTAAGAAGCGACAAGAAAGGGTGGGAGTGAGGGAAAAGAATATGAGAGAAAAGAGAATGGGGATAGAAGAGGCAATGGAAATGAAAGCATGTGAGGGAAATCCCTTTACAATGAGTGGTGGGGAAGGGTGAGAGAAAAAATTAAGAAAATAAGAAAGCTAATGAGGATTGGAAAGGGTAACGCCAACAAAGGGACGTTAGGGAAAACCCTTTGACAATGAGTGGTGGGCTTAGAGGAGGGAAGGAAAGAAGGGAAACTCTAGAAGGTCCAAGGGAGTGAATGAGGTCATGCGGAGCGAGGATTGGTGATTTTAGGAAAACCCGTTGACAATTATTAGCTCGGGAAGAGAAGATGATGGTGAAAGAATGAGATAGGAGTGTTAACAATAATGGTGAATGTGTGTGTGGGTAGAAATGTGGGGGAATTTGAAAAGATGAAGTGGAAAGAGTGAGGAAGATGAGATGGATGAGTTGGGACTAAGTGAAAGTGAGGAGAGGATGCGGGTGATGAGGATGAACGAGGTGAGAATGAAGAACCAAGACATGAAAATAATGGGAAGAAAACAGATGAAGGATCGTGGATCAAGAAGGGGAAAATGGGGGAAAATAATGTGATTGTAGGCGAAGAGATTAGATGTATGGTGTAAGAGGATATGTGAGGAAAGGATAATAGTAGGATGAAAAAGTGGGTAGTAGGAGATACAGAGGTGGAAGAAGTGATAAAAAAGTGAAGGAATAATGAGGTGGGGGAGAAGTTCACGATGACAAGTTGAGTGTAGGGAGGACCACGACATAAGATTGTCATGTGATGGAAGTGGTTAAGTAAGATTGCCATGTGAGAGAAAAACAGAAAATGACAAATGGTCAAGCGAGAAGTGGTGTTTGCGAGAATCGAAAAGGAGGTGAAAGGATGTGATAATGGGGAATGTCGAGAAAAAATGAAGGGTGAAGGGTGTGTAGTGATGGGGAAAGGCAAGGAGATAGATCATCCTTAAGAGGGACTCTTAAGTGAGATTGTCATGCCGGGTGAGTGGTTAAGTAAGATTGCTAAGTAGAGGAGGGTGATAGTGGTGGTAAAAAGGTGTGATGATGGTGAATGAAGAGGAAATATGGATGGTGAGATTATAGAGTGATGGGCGAGTGTAAGATAACATGTCATGCTCAAGAGAATCTCTTAAGTAAGATCGTCATGTTGTTGGAGAGGTTTCGTAGGATCACTCAACTAACAGGGATGATATACAAGGAGAAAGACAAGATGATATTGGGGAAAGGGGTGGAATGGTAGGTTGAAGAAGATGATCGCGATGAGAGGAAGGAGAAATAAAATGGGGGAAATATGATGGGATGGGGAAAGGCCATAGGGCAGATTAATCTTAAGTGGAAGTCTTAAGTAAGATTGCCATGCGGCTGGAATGGTTAAGTAAGATCGCCAAGCTGAGGAAGAAGATGGATGATGTTAGAGTTGGTGGGAATAGGGTATGACAAAATGGACTGAAGGGGAACCCTCAAGTGAATTTGCCATACTACGAAAGCATGTAAGTAGGATGACCAGGCATAAGATGGATTTGGGGAAGGATGAGAAAAGAGTGAGTGGGGTATGCCTGAGTGGTATATGATATGAGATGAGGTGAGAATAAGAAAAAAAGGAAACAAAGGAGTGTAACATGAATGGATGAAGGAATATATGCAGTGGAGGGTGGAGAGTGTGAGGGGAATCCTTAATTGGAATGCCCGTGTGGTGAGAGTAATGATGCGAGAATCGAGAAAATGTGTTTGGTGGTGATTATTGTTTGATGAGAGAGGGAGGTGGTGAATAAGCTTCTACAGCGGGAAGATCTTAGGGAGAGAGTAAACCTCCACCAAGGATCCCATATAGAAGGGGTTATTAAGTAATATTGTCAAGCGGGAAGCAAAAGGGGGAAAGGAAAGAATACAAATGGGCGAGAGGGGACAAGAATGCGATAGGGGTAATATGGGGATAAGTGGCGGAGGAGTAAAAATGAGGAGCGAGGATGAATGGATCAAATACATGGTGAGCATGGTGGGGGAGAAGGAGCTGCTGGATAGTGAATGCTACTTGAGAAATATCATCAAGTAGGATTCGCAAACTGCAACGGTGATCAAGTAGGATTCCCAAACTGGGGAATGTATTAGTATGGGTGAATGGATGGGGTGCAAAGTAAGATGTTGATCATGTAGGAAGATACTCACGTGATGAAAAGTATCTTAATTTTAATATAGCACATAACATGATGCATCGTGATATAAAAGATCAGGATGACTAGACTGTAATATGCGTGATAGCATAGACAGGGGCCATAAAAAAAGGTTTGATGCCCCAATATGATATGTATGAAGAAGAGAGCATAGATAGAGGCTATCAAGAAAGTATTATGCCCAAAGATATGACATGTAATCGGATAACGTAAGAATATTAGAGAGAACACCGGGATACATAAAATCAAGATGCCCCTTGTAATATATTAAGATGCGAGAAAGTAATTAGCAATTTACAACTAATAATGCAACACAAGAACCAATAAACATGCTCCTAACGTGTTCCACGGTGAGGATTGATTTGATGTGCCCCCAAGTAGGGGTATAAGGACATAGTAAAGTATTGGGTCATTGTCCTCAAACAAGGAAACAATGAGATCTCGAATTTGCCCAGCGAGGATTCACGCGAGGAGAAGATGGTTTGAATTTGGTAGTCATAAGGTGATTGGATCGGTCATTGGGGATAATAGTTCAAAGATTAAATTGTGTTGGTTATTTTAGAGTTTTTTTTTTTTTTTTTTTTGCGATTTTGTGGATTTTTTTATTTTGTTTGTTTATTATATATATATATATATATATATACAGATTTTCTAATGTTTTTTGGATTTTTGACGATTTTCAAATGTTTTTGACTTTTTTGACAATTTTCAAATATTTTTGGGTTTTTGATGATTCTTGCTAATGGTTTTGGATTTTTGATGAGTGTTTCTAATGTTTTTGGATTTTTGACAATTTTCAAATGTTTTTGGATTTTTGGATTTTTACATTGTTTTTGAATTTTTGACGATTTTCAAATGTTTTTAGATTTTTAGATTTTTACATTGTTTTTGAATTTTGACGATTTTCAAATGTTTTTAGATTTTTAGATTTTTACATTGTTTTTGGAATTTTTGACGATTTTCAAATGTTTTTGGATTTTTACATTGTGATTGGCAATTTATAGACCAGAGTGCAGACTTATTTTTGAGAGGCGATAAACATGGATATTATCCATATGTACCGTGTTCGTGTTGTAACTTATGCTCAGAATAACACAAATTCTCTTTCCATTGGTAGGATATGGTGGTGATGATATGATGAAAAGAATTCCAGCTCCATTCTTGACTCCACATAACTAGTAAGATGTGTGGGCTCATCACCGAGAATCAAGAAGGATGCAAGAGGTAGATAATGAATATAGAGACAAATGCTAACAACAATCCCTTTGGGAAATTGTGACTCCATTCTTCATAACGGTACTGAACCGTTTCAAAAATGGCTTTCACTTTATGAGTCACGTGTTAGACTTAGACAGTTATGTGGCCTATTGATTGGTAAGATATGAGGTTAAGGGATAGTTCTCTCTTCACTTAGGCATCTAAATTACGTGTTTGGGGATTCTATAATTTGTAAGCACTGTAAGATTTTATATTTTTGAAATGAATCCCTATGCCTTGCCCCATGCTACTAGTGAGAAGCAAGGGCTCATCACCGAAGGCAAAATATAGGCGAGTGAATTCCCTTTTTGTCTTTTTTTTTTAATTTTATTTTTTTACAATATTTTTATGTTTTTATGAGAATGACCCCCTACGCTTTGCCCCATGCCACTTGTAAGAGGCAAGGGTTTATCACCGAAGACAAGACATAGACGAGTAAGGGCACCTTCCTCCATTCTCAGTCTCACACTGCCAGTAAGAAGTGTGGGTTCAATACCAAAGACTATAAAAGACGAAAGATGTGACAATGAATTATTCATAAGTTATTGAATTGATAGATTTTTTTACAATAGTTCTTTGTATTTGGGAAGAAACATTTGCCCCAATCTCAGCCCCACACGACTAGTAGGACGTGAGGGTTCAACATCGAAGACTGAGATGGACGACCAAACAAACTGGGTAACGAAGTTTAGAGCTTTGTTATGAAAGAGAGAATGTATTTGAAGGGAATATATTACCATCAGTAAGCTTCTAGGTATGACCATAGAGGAAAGTGACTGAAAATGGAAGAAGTATGACGCTCACAAACTTAATAGGATTTATACTAGCACTTGTCTCATGATGATAAATATGAAGATGTGATTTTGATAAAGAAAATATCTGCCAATGGAAATGAATAAATTTAAATTATTCAGAAATAAGAAAGACAAAAGGAACAATGTACACGTTGTATCCTAAAATAGTGAACATCTCAAGGATAAAATTTCTTTAAATGAACTGCATTCATTGGTTCATCAAGATCTTGACCATCTTCAGTGGCCAATTTATAGGCTCCAAACCCAAAACTATCTATGATTTCGTTGGGCTCAAATTTGTCTTGTTTGTCTCGTTCTTTGGGTGTGTTCTTTCGATTTTCTTTGAGAATGAAATGATTGACCTTAAATTTTCTAGGTTTAAATTTTTATGGTAGCTATGTGGTAGCCGATTTTGATATACTTGAAGATGATCTAGGGCATTAGGTCGATTTTCATCAAGAATATCGAGTTCATTAAGGCGTGATGTTGATAATAATCTTTATTGATTACATCTTTGAAGGATATTATGAAGGATGAAAATTCAACCTTGACATGTAAAATAGCTTCCCAACCATAAATAAAGTAGAAGGGAGTGGCTCCAATAGGTGTGTGATAAGATGTACGGTAAGCCCAAAGAGTGGGATAGATTTGGTTAAGCCAATAACTTCCATGTGTGTTGACAATGATGGTTTGAGTTATTTGGTTTTTTGCTTCTATTTGTCCATTAATTGATTCTTTTGAGGATAGATTCACAATTAAAGATAGAAAAGGTTATGTAAATATATTCCGGGTATAAGTACCTCGTAGAATGGATGCACATAGAAGTCTTGACAGTGAGACTAATTAGTGATGAGATGCCTGCAAGATCGATAGTTGAAAGCATGATGGACACAACGGGTTGCATTATCGCAAGTGTCCAAACTTGATGTGGTTGTGTTTCGAGCAAAAAGGCTAGAGATGTTAGGCATAAGAGCTAATATTGGAAGAATAGAATCAAACTTAATGGTACCTCTTGATGGAACCTCATATGTAGTGTCTATGTAATATCAAGGTTTGAAAGGGGGTCTTGAAACAAGATCAAGGTCTTGTTATATGTTGGAAGAATGTTGTCACCCAAAACAGTTCAATATATGTTTGGGTTGAAAGAGAGTCTTGAAATAAGTTCAAGTGCTCAGTAGATGTGAGAAGAATGTTGTTGTATCGAAACATGTTCAATGTATGTTTGGGTTAAAAGAGTGTCTTGAAATAAGTTCAAGTGCTCAGTAGATGTTAGAAGAATGTTGTCTAAAACAGTTCAATGTATGTTTGAACTAATGGAAGGAAATTTGAAGAAGAAATGATTTGGTTTTGAATTAGAGAGTCTTGATTGTTGTCGTCATGATCTCGTGGAATTTCAATATATATAGGAGTTTTGATAGTAGTCAGCTCTTCTTGGAAAGTTATGGTATTGGATGTGTCGTTGGTTGCGTAAGAGCATTATCATCAAGTTCTATAGAGATGGCGTCGTTGCCAATTAAGTCTTGGATGTAATTCTTAAATCACACACATTTATCTGTGTGATGACCATCAATGCGATGAAATTCACAGTATGTGTTAGGTTTGTACCAGCATGGCTTAGCTTCCCCTTTGACAAAGGGTTTTGTAATTGGATATCTTATCAATTTAGCCTCTTTTAGCTGATGAAAAACACTAGAGAGACTTTCTCTAAGGGGGGTAAACTGATGTTGGAATTTACATGAACTGATTTCTTCGTGAGGTTGTATGATCAGCTTTTTGGGTGATCGCTCACTGATTTGGGTAGCCATATGAGAGAGTTGTGTTGTCATCTTATTAATTTGTTCTAATAGCTCATTGTGTGATGTTTTTCATGAATTCATCATGTTTGAAAGAGAGGGAGAATGAAGAAAGGTGCGATGAAGAAATCAACCTATTGATTGTGATCTTTGTTTTGGCTCAATCGAGTTTTAACAAGTAAGGCTATAAGGAGAAAGCTTAAAAAAAGCTACTCGGGAGAAATATGTGATAGCTTAAATAAGCTATAATGAAAATGGTTTAGATTTGGCTTAAACAAGCTCTGAATTGTTGACGTGGAGAGTAACCCAAACAGGTTAATCGTGATATGGTTGTGATATAACTCAAAATGAGTTATGAAAGGATTTGTGTTGGCTGTGATTTGGATAAACACGATGGTGGACAGAATAATGAGTGAACTCAAACAAGTCACCCAATATTAGTTTGATATAGCTGGAAACAAGCTATGAAGGATGTTTTGATGATTGACGATTGACGATATGGGGAGTGAATGCTAGTCACTCAATATCAGTTGGATATAGCTGAAGATAAGCTATGGTAGATGTATTGTTAGCTGAAGCAAGCTAATGAAATTGGTGTGATGTTTTGGTCTGTGTGGTTGGATTATTTAGATGTTTTCACTTGGTATTGAATTGGTCGAGAACTGATTTTTTTGTGGAACACAACTAGGGTTTGAAATTTTACAATGAACACATTGATATCAACCAAGTTTTATGATAAAACAATGCTAAACTATTTTGTTTTCAAATAGAAAGCAATCATGTGGATTCAATTGTTTTGGCTTATGAGGTAACTTCTTCAGGAATGATCATTTTTTCATGCAATCATACAAGTATGTTGTGAAATGGTGGATGCAGACTCTTATTACTCCAAGAAGATGCGTCCTCGATATACCCTAGTCCTGATATACCTAATTTTGTACGGGGACAGAATTGGTACGGGGAACCCTTAGAGCACTGGAGGAGACTCACCAATTCTTACTTTCTGTTTGGAGTGAATCACCACATCCATAATAGGTTTTGTGAAAAGGTGGAAGGTGATGGAGGGATGAATGTGTATGGTGTCCTTATAAATCCCTAAATATTTACAGGGACGATGCCTAGGCTTTGTTGTTACAGCTATTTAGGTGTGACTCGCATGCATTGCATGACAACATTACCTGTAAGTGAAGAGCAACGGTGAGGTAAATACCGAACGCTGTGATGAGACTAGGTCTCAAAGTGCAATGCAGATGCAAATGTTGTTGGTGCGTGGTAGTCAAGTCCATGTCACGATGTAGCTTTGGTGGTGATGAAATCCACCTTGTCTACGTGTAAAAATAAAATGATAAAGTGATTAAACGCAAGGTTCTTTCCAACTTGAAATAAATCACTAGTAGAAAATAATTGTGTACCTGAGCATACTTTTTTGTTTTTGGTTTTAGCAATTGTCTTTGAATGGTGGTATTTTTGTTGTTTTTGTTTTGTTTTTATTTTTGAAAATATTCAAGAACACGCTTCTATAGAAAACAAATTAGTAGTTATCCTGCAAACGAAATGTTAGAAAAGTGATCGTGGTTGTTTTTGATTTGCCAGATCGCTCAAAGGTGTAGGAAAAGAGCATACACAAACAATGACCAAACAAATATTAAAAATATGACAAAGGAAAATAATTATTAAAATGACAGTTGGAAAACAAAACTAGAGGATCCTGCAATGTTAGAACAAGAAACTAAAAATTGTGATCGTTTCGATTTTCCAGATCGCAAGGCGCAAAAAAAAGCATACACGGATGCAATTAGAATTTTTTTTTAAATGTTAATAATTATTACAATTAATCATGATTGTGAAATAGCGATGATGATTATTTTCACAAAAAAGAAAACGATGAAAGAAGAGGATGAAAACGTTTCTAGAAATGTTGTCGTGGAAAATTGAAATGTAAGGCAAAAAAATAAAAAATTAAAAACATTATTGTGTAGAGTTCGAGTGGCCTCACATTTCTAATTTCCAAGATCACTTTTGATGTGCGAGGAAAGAGCATACATGTGAGGTTGTTACGTGAACTAAAATAAAAATAATAATTTTTTTAAAAACTATAATTTTGTTGTTTTTTGTTAAAAAGACAGGTGTTAGAAGAAATGAACCCAAAATTTTTCTGTAAGTCTAAATCTAAAAATTATTTTTCATTGCATATATCTTTTAATACCTTTCTGTTAAAAAAATTAAGTCATTCCAAGTTCGGGAGCAAAAGTTATGGCTTCCGGAAGATGGGTTATGGTAGCACTCTGAATGAAAATTTTAAACGTGAGAAAAACATCCCAAGAGCTGGTTTTTTTATTTTCTGACTTCTGTACTTCACCTGAGAAGCTAAAATTTTGATAGAAAGGTTAAAAAAGAACAATAAACAGAAATAAAGAGTTAGATCACAAAATTATTGACTAAAATAAAAGAAAAAAATGATTAACTTCCTACAAAGTAGTTATTTTAGCAAAAGTAAATAAATAAATACATTTTCCGGATTGGTTGTCCCATGACAGTAAGATGATAAACTAATGATTAGTTTATGTGTTTCTATATATTACGAGTGAATATAAAAATCAAAACTGGGATATAAACACCAAGCACCGAGGAGATCAAAGACAGGATGAGCTTCAGAGTTTCATTGTTGCTATAACCTGCAGATATACCACAAGACACCACACAACAAAAACACTACCCAAAGTGTGAAGGTTAACCAAAGAAGACCATAAGGAACAGAAAAGGAAATAATAATGAATAATAATAAACAAATAAAAAATAAAACCACTAATTGAGAAATTAATGGTAACAGATCGAAAGCCACCAGACGTGCCAGAATGTAAGCTAGGAAAAATACACTACTAATAAGGAAGTAAAATACCAATAATCATACCTCCTCCTTCGCGTTCCGTAGCAAACCTCGGAATGGGCTAGGAAACTTGGATTGAGCATTGATTTAGTGATATGTAGGTGTTTTTCTTCAAGACAGAGCAAGGCCTTCCATGTAATAATGATCCTCTTACTTTGCACCATATGGGAAAAGGATTATGAAGCTATTTGGGCATTAGGATGAGGTAAAAGGATTTTTTTTTCTCAAAGGATGCAAGAACTTAGATATAGCATTCAAGCTTATTCTTTGTGTGTTTAGAGGGGAGGGGTAAGGTTGTATTTATAGCCTGAGGGAGTGATTAACTTAAATTAATTTAAGTAATCATAGTTTGAAAATGTGGGCAAGATTAAGTGAGTGGTTTGAAAATGTGGGCAAGATTAGGTGAGTGGTTTGAAATTGTGGGCAAGATTATATGAGTGGGGGCCACGAAGAATGGGTGAGGATTTGAATTATATTTTTAATTCATAAGTAGAGAATTTTAGGTGAGTGGGGACCACGAAGGGTGGGTGAGGATTTTAATTTGAATTTTTAATTCAATAGTAGAAAAACATGGAGAATAATGACATGTGGTGAGGATTGGGTTATTTTTTGGATTTTAAAATGGATAATTAATCAAATTATATTTGATTAATTCGAAGTGTATTTTTGTGGGAAATGAGGAAGGGGAATTAATTGATTTAGGATAGATGTGAAATTGGGGTGTCTATAATCATTAGTGAATGAGTACTGTACCTTCGAAAGAGTCGGAGCTAGGATTCCTTCTCACTCTCCATCATAAAATCACAAATATTTATTTGTTGGAGACGATCATCAATTTCTTCTTTAGATAATTTTATGGGTTCATGATTCGGTGTGACTGGAAGGATATCCATGACTGAAACATCAACCTCAATTTCTTCATCTTCTCGTGTCCACTTTGCACCGGTACTAGAGTAATAAGAGGATGTCCAATCATCGGTTTCATCACTTGAAATCACAGTTCTACCTTATGATGCCGAGGGATCACATTTATCTTCACCCTCTCTTTGCCACATTTATCTTCACCATTACATAATACCTTAGCTTGTGGAGTGTAGGGATCTACCTTTGCTTCCAAAACAGAGGACCTCAACCTCCTTCCTTCGCCGAGAATTGAGTCCACTTCGCAGTTCCCACCTCTTCTCGAGAAGACATAGCAAGAATTTGACCATCTGTAATATTTGTAGGCCTTTTGGATAGATCTTCTAAGATGGAGTATGGTCCTTGCCCCTGTGAAATCAAAAAATCTTTCACACCTAAATTTCTTCTCCTATGTTTCTTACTACTCTCTCCTTTCATCTTCTTAGGATAATTTCCATCTTGGTTATCTTTTTCTATCTTTTTTTTGTTACAAACACATCAAATTTATTATTTATGCTCCTATCTACTACATCAAAAGAATTCATAGGTACTTTTCATTTATCATTATCTCTTGTACTGGATGTAGAAACTCTATCGAACAATTATACTTATAATGACCCTTTTATGACAACCATAATATACAACTTCAAATATGTTTCCTTTTGGACCTTTATCTCCTCCCTAGAACTAAATTCCTTTTCTTGAAGAAAATTAATAGTTAAGCGACCCATCTTCTTGAGTAGATCTTCATACTCGGTGGATGTACTAGGGGAAGATTTGTGCTCACCAAGAGTGGTTGTGGCTTCGGACCAAAGGTGTTGGTGTAGGCTCCACCTTAGCAATAATTTCTTTGGGATCCTCTTGCATGCTTTCTTTTCCTTCTTCGCAATCTACTTTGTTTGTTTGAGGGTCACTAGGTGGTCATACTTCACTCGTTGTCGATCTCTAGCTTTGTCCCAAGAATGAAATGCTTATAGAGGATATTATCCACGTCATTCATCAACCCATCCGCTAATCCTTCCTTCCGGATCTAGGCATCGATATTCCCCTTTAGCTCTAGAACATGAGCATGATAATCCATTATCTTCTCCTTCTCTCCTTGGGATAGCTTTGTGATCTCGGTCATAATATTTGCATATTTCTGTTGTTCACCAAATTCTTCAAGAAAACTTTCGATTAATAAATCCCACAAGTTTTTAACATTATCACCTAGTGTTTCAAACCACTTAAGGGTTGAACCATCCAAAAGACATTTCATTTTTCCCTTCTTGTGAGGCCATTAAAAATACAAGATCATTTTAATTCTTGAATGAAAGAGGGAGCATCTTCATTAGATTGGGCTAAAAAAATTAGAATCTTTCCCATTTCTAAAAGTAACCACAATGAAATACCAACCCACAAGTACAATAAAAATAATTATGTGCACAAATAATTAGAATCACTATAAATGAAAGTGAATTTACACCTTTCTATAGCAAAATAGGAATTACCATGGTAAACTTATATTGACTATGGTAAAATTTGACTTATGCATGTAAAAGCGACTTTATTGCGGTAAACACTATTCATGGTAAAAATAGAAGTTACTATGGTAAATAATATGCATGGTAAAATGTGAATTTACCGTGGTAAATACTATGCATGGTAAAAATGACTTTACTATGGTAACTATTATGCATAGTAAAAACAAGGTTACCTTCCAAATGATTTCGAGTAAGTGGGAATATTTCTCTAGAAAATCCACTAACAAGGAATGGTCCTAGCAATGGAATAAAAATGTCAACACCAATGACACACAATCGATAATATTTCACTGGAAAATCCTCGTGCTATGATTATTTTAGTAATGCACAATTTTTGGTTTGGTGGTAGTAATATGGAAACACAATAATACCACAGACTATGACATAAACGAATGATGACAAGTCTGAAATAAAAATGTAAAATATATTATTAACATGAAAATTTTACAATTTCACACATAAATTACTCCAATTGTTACCAACTCCACTTGTTTTCAAACCATAGTTATGGGAGAAACTTCATAATTACTCATGTGGATGGATTCCTTAACACACCTTCACAATAAATCTTTTTTTCATAAATCTTATTACAACTTTGTTCTATGATAAATGAGAAGGGGTGGCCTCTATATTTATAAAAATTCAATCTTATCCACCCTATCTCTAAGATAGGGTAGGAAATATCTTCCCGCCAATCATATTTCGTGCCTCAACCTCGTGTCTTTGTATGTAGGCTTATATTCTAGGATAAGATAAACCTTATCATCTCACATGGTTTCCACATTTATAGATATCACACAAATTTAATATACAAAATATTTATGACATCACTCCATATCCTTATTACAAATATAATATTTCTAATTCCTAATCATGTAGACCTTACTTCTCTACTTACCCTAACTTTGACATTTTAACATTGTCGGACCACTTACGAAAAATATTTACTTTTAACCAAAACATTCATATTGTACTTTGACTGTTACTATACTATACATTATTGGTAACTCCGTACTTGTAGTGACATTATCTTCTATTAGACACCACTACAAATTATACTTAACAACATCCTATTCCTAATACACACATTAATGAAATGGAATTTACGGAGGAAAATTTTAGTGTCGCAGCTCTCTTGCCAAATAGGCATGTTGTCTCACACCAAGTTATGCTAAGACCAAACTATTTTCATCTCATTGTCTTTTCACCCTGATTTCCTTCCAGCTCAAGGGATGTGCCACAAGTGTGACATTTCATGATCATGTGAATTTCTTCACTCTTATAATAGTCAATCATTCAACGCTTTTAGGGTCTTGTGTTCATATGCCCATCATTGGTTCGGTAGATGTGTTATGGTTCTTGTCAATTAGGCAGTTTTTTTTGTCGCCTCTTACCAATCACCTTCTTCATTACTTGTTGATTCTCCTATACAGGATCAGGTCGTCTACACCTAAACTCAACCATGCCTAAACTAACCTAAAATCAACCATGCTTAAATGACCTTGACTCAATCATGCCTAAAACCTACTAACCCACTCTTCCACCTCATCATACTATTCCCTAGGTTAAGGGATAACTACATTCACATTCCCCTAACCAATTTCCCCCATTTTTATATTCACATTCTACCTTAGTTACTTTCCATCTTATAACACTACTTGGAAATTAAACAATCATACAAGTATACAAAAATGTATACCTACCTATTTCTTACATCATCATATCATACATTAATTATTTAAAATTTCTATTATATAAAACACTTGGAAATTTTCACCACCACATACATATACACCATCATTTCTTTTCCATACTACCAAAAAAATTGGAAATTAAATCAAACCCAAAAACATGACCAAACCATGCCTATAGCTGACTCTATCATACCTACATGACCTTGATTGCCTCAATCACCTAAACTCCACAATGCCTATACTTGACTCAAGCATGCCTAAATGAACTCAACTCAACCATTCCTAACCCGAACTTGACTCAATCATGCCTAATTCACCCATTTTCAATCAATATACAAATAACAATGGAAATTAAAACAAGTACATCATCCATACCATAAATATCATCATCTATATAAATAAGAAAGTCTGTGTATCAATACATATGTACATAGATAAAAATAAATACAAGTATCTCAAATCACTCAAATATAGCCTCACTATCTTCAGCATGCAGGATGATATAAAAATCAAAATCACAAAACTCTCATATACATCGTCACTTTCTTGGCGCGCAAAATGTATATATATATATATATATATATATATATATATATATATATATAACTCAAAACAATGAAAATATCAAGTAGCTAATCATCACCCCACCCGATATCCTCTTGAATTGTCTCACTTGTCTCCTCCACCTAACCTGTCGGACACCCTACCAAAGATCTCTCCACACTCTATGAGTATCGGTCTAATCTCCCCGGCCCTCACCCGGCCTTACCTCCATGAACTAGTATCCTTACCTTGACTTTGTCTCTGGGTTTGTCACCCCCTATTCTCTCTAAGCTATAAGTGTGAGAGCTAGTCCTATCACTCACCGTATGCCGAGCTCTATACTCGGTATATAAGGGAATATCTATCTCGCAGAGTCGCCATGTGATGCGATAAGTAACATTCCTTGTTCATGGCATCCTGAATCTCATCATCAACACCGTCTATGGTGGTGTCTTAGGTCTCACAAACAACTCCGTGAACCCTTCCCTACTAATATTGGCCTCGACCCCCACCTTCATGCATGTCCTCCTATTTATGTACATGCTTGTAATATGGGACCTTTTCCTTGGGCTTGTGGGGGTACCTAAACTTCTACTACATCTTGGGCCTATAGTGCCACAACTCCGTGCTGTGTAGTGTCCGGCTAGCCCTACAAACCTACTACACGAACCTGTAAGGAGGCTACCTATCCCCATCTCTATCTCCATCCTCGTGAAGGCACATGTACCTATGTTATGTGGGTCTCAGGGCCATCACCCGAGCCTATAAAGTGGCTAACCATGCCTCCGACCCTATGAGCTTCCCCAGTAAACTTGTGATCCTATACCTACAAGGAAGCCACCGACCTGTAGGGTATCTATCTACACTATGATGGTATCTAGATATGGCTACCCTCATCTCGGTGGGTGCGCCCATGGCTAAGCCACCCACCACTGCCTATATCCATCAGCAACTCTAGTGTCATCAATCTGCCTATCCACCACATGCTCCTCCTACTCTGTCAACATACTCGGTTGGGGTGGAGACATGGGTCTCTCCACGTCATCTCTCTAGTACCATGGGAAAGGTGAAGGCACATCCTACAATAGCCCAAAATGCCATCTAATTATATCTATAGGTATCTTCTCATGCTTGTTAGCATGACACCCCTATATCCACCTCAACAACCGGAGCTCCTCTAACTCCTCTACCATGCCCATGTATGAGGGATAGCCAATATATGGCCTCCACACAATATCAAATCCTGATAGCTCCTCCAAAGAACTACCTATAGTATGAAACATCATATGTGGCCCTAGCCACCCTCGATTGCCCACCATCTGGTACCCAACGTTTATATCCAACTTGGAGTGACCACTCTTGAACCAATCCTATCATGGCAGACCCACAAGGCACAAATTGACAATGTTCTCGTATGCCCAACAGTGTAGTAAAAATGTGTAACACATCCCGAACCACTGTAATCTCCCATAGGCCCATAGATCCCTAAATAATTGCACTAGGAATATCAATACCTAGGTAAAGTTGATCCACTCCTCCATCATATCCTAGAGCACTCCCATCAGTGCTCATGGGAATCTCCCACCCTTAGAATCTTGTAAGGAAAATCAAACTACCATCTCCATCATCAACACAACTAGCCTCGTCTCCTGAGGGTAGGTTATATACATGTCTCCATAACTAAGGCTCACGCTATAGTACCTCAGCTCGCCCATTGCCTCCCTAAATATAACCACTATCGGTTCCACTGATTCCTTTGAAGAAATGGAATAAACTAGCTCCCCTATAATAGGAAGCCTCAAGATCTGGTACATGTCCTCTAAGGTGATGGTCATCTCACCCATCGAGAAGGTGGAAGGTATTGGTCGTTGAATCCCATCTATCGATGAGAGCGACCATCATACTATGATCATGAACTATCCACCTATAGCGTCGGACCCCAATAAGCCTGACCTTAGTCATATGCTCCCACTCCTCTGCGGTCACTCTGGATTGCATCCATACTAATAATGATGGTACTCTATCCCGCATCCGGAGCTGGTCTCTAGCCTGCATCATTCAAACACAACATTGTCAAGACTTGACCATATCCATAAACCCATTACCGACTTACCTATTATTGACTTACCTATTACCCAATACCCCTAATACCCAACATACCTCTTACCCAAAAAACCTATTCCCAAAACACTTATTACCTATTACACCATACCCACACACCAACCCTACTGACTACCCCTTTTCCCCAACCCAATTTTACACCCATTAACCCTTACCATTCTTACCTATCCTAGTTTAGTTCACCTACTTCCCCACCCCACATTTCCAACATCACCTATTACCCTACTCACTCTCCATAAACCTTCATTTACATCTTCTTTCCTATCTTTCCCTCTCACCATATCCCTTTTATTTACCTCTTTTCCCCTAAAATCGAACAACATCGGTCATCGTTGACCGGCATTGGTCACTCTTAATGGAATCATGTCACCTAATCTCGACCGATGCTACGGCCAAGGCCAACCAACGTTGACAACCCTTAATCGACATAGGTCACTATCACGTAAAATGAAAAACCCAAACTCGTCCCCCCATCTACCATTTTCCCTAAAATTAACCTAAATCCTATCCCAATCCACCACAATTTACCATATATTCATCTACCATCCTATTTAACCTAAATTTACCTTTCGTATATCAGTTTTACCCACTTTTCACCCATATGTCAAAATAAAACCCCACACCCCCTTTTCTTCATTTTAACCAAACTTTAATCAAATAACAAATTAGGGATGCCCCTACCTCTATGCAATTCTATCTATATGGTGACACCTCTAGTATCTATTCCGGTGGACTTACCAAACCCTCTCCCACCTCTCTCATTCTTAAATAACCTCCTCTCCGCCAAACCAATGAAAAAAATCGAATCGATATATGAGACCCACCGATTGAACACCAATCACCTACTACATGGCTCACTAACTCAGCTCAATGCCTCGTACTATCATTTTTCACTCCTCACTTTCTCTTCTGTCATTTTCTAAAAATGGCAAAGTCAAAATGAATTTGTAAAACATGGATTTTTCTTTTTTAACCCCAAATCGACATAAATGGCATCGGTCATGTCGTGCTATACTAAACCGACGTTGGCTACCTTATAATCGACATCACCACCTTCCATTACCATTTCACCTACATTTTTCCCATTTTGACCTAAAATCATTACTACCAAATACCTTTTAACCTTATCAAACACTTATTACACCCTACCCACAAGCCTAAATTACCTATACATTTCCTTAATTATGTTTAGGGACTTGTTATTTACCTATACCTTGGCCTTACCCATGTAATGACCTACATACCCTAACCAAAACTACCTTTTGTGACCTTTGAACTTGTGTACTCGCTATACCTCACAATTTTGTTACCCGTGTGGTTTAGCCTGATGACCTTACCTTACCTATTGTCGTGTTGTTTATCCTACAAAACCTTTGGTGTACCAAATCATGCCTAAACAGACATGCACCTACCCTAAATTATGTTTCGAACATATCCTATACCCCTGGATACCGAATCACTTAAACCTTGTTTGGATAAACCTATCGACCTTGGACAATGTAGATTTTGCATGCTTTTCTACTTGGTACTGTGTTGTAGTCTATACATGTGTGTGCATTCGATTTCCATTACCTATTACCCGATTTGACCATTACCCATTACCCAAAGTGCCCATACCCTTACCTAAAACCCACCTACCTTCACTTTCATCACTTACACATTTATCAACCGGTCACCAAATCACAAACACCTCATCGTTCTAGGTTTTAGGGGATCACCTCTACCCACACTTGGGTCCCTACTTGTGGTAATCTAACATCCATTTACACCTAGAACACCAATTTCCTATTTTTGTTATTGTTTCTTACAAATACAAGTTGCACAACAAAAGGGGAAAAATGCAGACACCAAAATTGGGTAATACTCCCCTTAAAACCTCGTTAATTAAATTAACCATATCCTACCTATTCATATCCCATAGTGCACATGTTAATTAAATTAGTTAATATCCTCACTTAATGACCTCACCTAGCCACCTCACTCAATGACCTACTCAAACCTCATTAATGACCTAAGACCGTGTTTAAACATATCCTAATTAAGCTGCGACTTAGTTTAAAACCTAGACTTAAATCCTATTAACAAACCTAAAAGGAATCCTACTTATCTTGCCATGACCTATCACTCAAGACTTAGAAGAAGGCTGGAGATCACACCAAAAATAGAAAATAATGAGGATATTTTTGGCCAACCTAGATATTCCCACCTTGATTGATGTCAATTATATCTCAACCGACATCGGTCACCTAACCACATTGGTTAAGTTAAATACGTTTCTAAAAGCCTTTGCCTAGGTTGGTCATTTGATTGGGATCTCATTCTTCTAGAGACTTGGAGCACTCAAATTTCCTTAGCACTCAAGAAAAAATAATCCACATGGGAGCACTACCAAAATTGGTAACCACTCATCATCCTCTTCACGATCACAGATTCACAACAGAGAGGCACGGAGGTTCAAACTACCACAACACGAATACAATGGCTCTTCTCCCTAGATCTCTACTATAACCATCTACATCACCTACATTCTCCAATCCACTTTCCAGTAAGTATTTAATATCTCTATAGTGAATCTTGAGTTTCATTGTGTAGATTTATTTATTCATCTTTGTAGTCTATTTCTCTCCACACCCATATAATTCCTTCCTTCCATCAACCCATCACCTAATCATACCCAAACTTTTCACCCATTTTCACCCTCTCCTAATCATCTCTGAGTCTTCAAAACCATTTTACGACCCCACCCTCACCATTTCCAACCTCTGTGTAATCATAGGGAGTCTGGAAAACCAATTCTAGCAACTTTATTCTAATTGCTTCTACTGACGCCGGTTAGCCAACCGACATTGGTTACTCTACCTAACTGGAATCAGTCATTCAACCAACAACATTAATGTGTCTGGCAATATAACTCATACCAATGAGCTAATACCCACTTCCCAATAGCCCAGAACCATTTCTAATCCTTACCAAACCTTACCCAAAGCCTATACTAGACCTGTAACTCAACACCAGCCAATCAACCCTCCTGTTTTGACCTTAAACAACCTTTTACCCAACCTTCCTTATTTTTTTGTAAGAGATATCTAAATCTATTCAATTCTAATATGATATTTACTTCATGTATGATTTAACTAGCATTAATATTGTTATATAAAAGTGGATTGACATCTTGTTCAAGAAGTATCATGCTTCCTAGATCTAGCTTCCGCTAGGCAGTCCACTCATTGTTTTGTTTAACTCTATTTGGTGGTATTGTTTTACATTTATAGGTAGTTCCTCCTACCCAAAATGAGCTCTCACATCCATTCTGATCTAGAAGTCATCTACGCACGCATTCGACCTTCAACCAACATTATAATAGGTATTCCTCCTTGGCCTACTACCCTTATCTATTTCATTAATTTACTAAGAATCCGGTGAAGCACTTCTTCCGGATTTTGTATCAAAGAGTAAAGTTAATTGGACTAAAAGTAAATGATTTTCCCTATTCTATGTCATTTTTACTTTCTTTGGATTATGTTTTGTGTCGATTCATATGTGTTTTTCTCATTTTTGAAATAATACTAGAGTAATACAAAATAACTACAAATCTTGTTATTCACATCGAATCAATTGTCTTTTACTTCCTTTGGAAAAGTATTTTCAAAAGACCGTTAGTCACATTCTTAGTTATGCTTCGATTCCCACATGATTTTCTTCTTTTACTCATTCAATCGATTTGAGTTTACTTTAATTATTTTATTAAAAAACGTTAAGTTATAGGTGTTACCCGCATAAGTCTATATCACCGCTCATTGTGTCGATTTGATGGTTTACTACTTTCCTTGGTTTTAAAATAAGTAAAGTAATTTACAAAAGCCATGAAAGACACATTCTTATTCGTTGCACCATTTTTAAGTTACTTTACTATTTTTCTTTATAAAATAAATAGAGAAATGTTATTTCAATGTCGGTTATATTCATTGCATCAATTTTTGTTGTCATTACTTTTATATTTGTTGCACTAAATTAACCACCCGTTACTTCCTATTTGCGCAATCAAGGAGACTACTATTGTTTTGCATTGAAACAAGTACCTATTTTTTCCCTAGTCTTGCATCAAATTTTGTTGCTCTTGCTTTCTTTTCATTGTAATGATTTGATTTCGTCATGCTTGTTAACTATTAGTTTTAAGAAGTTATACCTGAAACCCGCAATAAACTATTGATTGAATTTTTTTAATATATCACTTAAAAATTGACTTCCAAAATATTTTTTAACATGATTTCATGTGTAAATTAAGTCCTGCATGCATGCATATGATTCGGAACATGTGCATTAATTTGATGATCATTATTGAAAGAGCGTAGGGGCTTTAGTTCTCGGGGTAGAACCACAAAATAAAGATCTAAAAGCCAATTGAAGTGAGTAAGTTGTTAGAATAGGAGAAGATCTAAATTTGGCTATTGAAGAATTTTCAAGTTTGAAAAGGAAAAAGGAAAATAAGAGATAAGAAAGACAAAATGAAGTATGATTAGAAAGGATGTCCTATGAAGACTGTATTACATCTAAGATGGATGGAATAGGTGATACTAACATGGGTTATGTATCGGTGTTGAGTTAATGAATAGGTCTAAAGCTAAAAACACCTATGATGAAAGCATTAACGAGACGTTGATTTATTGAAGAAGTTTCCTTTCCACGAACTTGTCATTTCTTAGAAGTTGTTCAAGAGTGTGTTAAAAATTATGATTTCCAACCTAGAACAATCAAGAATGATCTTTGGTGATCTCATGAGAAGACTAGATGATCATTTCTTCAAATTTTTCTTAAAGATTCCAATTCAAATTCATTGATTGTTGGTATGGAAAAATCCAATGATTATTGGGTAAAGAAAAGAATGATGCCATAAATATCAAGAATTTGCATTATTTAAAGGTATCAAAACAAGCTTCTAGATTCCCAAAATAATTGTGATATATTATTTGATTCAAGAAGAAAGTGATATTAGTCAACTACTTTATAGGATCAATGGAGAGAAGAGTGAAAAATTCTTTTATAAATGGATGTATTATTTTTCGAGAGTAATAGAGAATGTTAAGCCTGATACTTTGATTAATTAGGCTAAAATCTTCATTATAATATTTATTTTCAGTTGAGGAATGTTATTCAAAATTTGGATTTTAAAATGACTTCTTACCTTGTCCCTGCTATAATAAAGACCGTAGAAATTTTACTAGGTTAAAAATGTTGGAAAAAGGTTGATAAATCCATCTATGAATATTATCTCTGCAGATTAGCCTTGTTGGGATACTTCAATGAATATAAACATGTTAATGAATTCTTTTTGTATGAGCTCATTTGTAGACTTGATCTAGACTTAAGAGATAAAAGGGTGACTGATGAAGCATCGAATGCAGTCCAACCTTATGGGATCATTTTTATTCAATTTTATCACTTTACATATTTAATGGTTTGTGGTTTCTCCAAGTGATAGATGGATTTTTCTAGAATTGTGTAGACAATTAGCAGTACTTCATGATTTGCAACAAGGTTTCCATAGACAGTTGTGCATTTTCCTATTGTGATTTGACAATATCATTGTACATCAATATTCATAAGGCAATAGATGTAAAAAAAGAGATGTATCTCCATTATAATCATATTTCCTTTAATGAAAGGAGGAATTTTGATTATAGAAATATAGCCAAGAAGTTAGTTTCATGAAGTATGCACACTTTCCATCATTAGAATATTTTTGGGTTGATTGTAGATATGAATTTGAAGTCGTAATAAGGGATTATAGTTGATCGATTATAAAATAAATTTCAGAGTTTGGTTTGGATAAGATTTCATAAATACTTGTTGATGACAAGCAAGTAAATTCTAGTGCATATTATGATCAAGGAGGTGATAGTGGTCCTTTTCTTCCAGTCACTCATACTTACAATTTAATCATGGAGAGAACATCAAAATTATTATTGTCCCCTTTGAATGGTTGACTAGTTGAGGATGTTGCGTTGAGTAATAAATGATGAAATAAATTACTCGAATAAGCACTAGAAAGGAAGAAGATGTCAGTGAAGGTAGAAAAGGGAAGGAAGGCCTAGGGATAGTGGTGACATGACTTTGAAGTTAAATCCATTCGAAGAGCAAGAACAAATAATCCTTTGATTTCAGGAGTTGTCCCGGAAAAAAATTCTAGTGTATTAACATCATTAGTTATTACTCCTACCATTCAAGAACCTCCTTCTAAATAAGACATTGTGATGCCATCACTTAAGCCAACCTTTTTCATATTCCCCTCAAATTCCATCAAAACCGTACTTCCTTGATCACCTCCCTATTCTCGCACGAGTTACTCCATCCCCTCCTCCATATTTAGAAAAACCATTAGATGCATCACAACATAAGATACATGATGTTTCTTCTCTTCAAGGAGAATCTCAAACATCAAGAAAAATTTAATCTTAGGTGAAAGAAATGTAATTTGAAGAAGGAGAGATTGTGAAGGAAGTAGGTCATGAGATACATGATCAAATGATTAAAATATCTTCAGTCCCAGATGCTAGAAAACAGATGAACATTGAAGATATTGATGAAGGGACTGAAGAAGAGATAGAAGAGGAATTGATAAAGGAAAATATGGTTGAATTAGGAGGAGTTTTGCAACAAGAATCTACTACTGAAGAACCTAAAAACCAAATGGAAATTTTTGCACTTCTCGCCCTAGAAAGAAGTGGTAAAGAAATATTTATTCATCTTGAAGCTCAATCTCTTTCGGACAATAATTTACAAATTGGTTGACTAAGTAGTCCTTTCCTACTTCTAGGAAGTAATTAATTTTGAGGAAATGGATCTTCAGTTGTTAAGAAGGATTGAAAAGAAGAGGAAAAGACCAAAAATGGCCAAGGTTACTTCAAGATTAATCATCGATTCTTTGGGAAGAAATTTGTTGTTCTATCTACTCCACCAACCCAGAGAATAAAAAGAGAATTAACTAGAGAGGATTTGGAAATTATAAAGGTGTCTATGGGAAAATTCACTACGAATATTTAAAGCATGATACATGAGACATTGATAAATAGCCTTTTCCAAAAGTTAGATGAAGAAAAGTAAAAGTTTCTAAGCTTAAAGAGAAATCATCTATAATCTATAATAGTAGTATGAAGGTTTCCAAGAAGCCCACATAACCAATGCTCATGGAGGAAAAATTAAATCCAAAGGTAATTATATTAGGTATATATTTAGTGCTCCATTAATATTTATGATTGAATATTTACTTAGAGGTAAATATATGCATGTAATGTAAATGTCAATGTGAGTTGTTTGATAAACAACTCATATAACAATATTAGCGTGGGTGAGTTTTAATAGTTCACGTATTTATGTTTTGAGAGAGATATTTGTGGGAGTGTTGTTGAACATCATACTTGTTTTTAGGAATGCATATTCCTATATATATGTAATCCTCTTATATGATTGTATACGTATCATCACAAATCATATTGAATATTATTATTATTCATGTTGAATCGTGTTAAAGCTCCTATAACACCTATCATTGGTATCAGAGTAATTCAATCATAATGAGAAATTGAAAATATGGAGCAACGTCTTGTTCTTCTTTGCCCCGTATTATGTATATTGTTGATAGTATATTGGTGGTTCTGAATTCTTGATGCAATCAAGCATATAACCACATAACATCATTGACCAACATCTTCACGCATTGATAGTATCATTTTTATTATCAATGTGTAAATGTTTGATGGTATTGATAACAATCTCCAGTGTATGGTGATCTGCCACTTGATTACAGTCTATTGTGTATATTTATCATCATGCCAATGGAAATAACACTAGTAAATATTGTTTGGTGGCATCAACCGGTGGAAATAGCGATATTTTTGTATCTGTTTAGATCTATTCATGTTTTCCCTCCATATGCATCTATCAAGTAATGCACATAGTATTTAAATGCAACTTAATCCACAACATACAAAAATCAAGATCAAAATCCTCATCATCCAAGGTTTCAAACAAAACATGTTCATTAGATAGAAAATTCTTCACACCACACCTCCATGTCCGATTGGCGGTCGGTATATCTTTGATAGGTCGCGTATATGTATATTTTGATTGGTTGTTTATTTTAAGTCTTTTGTAATTGAGTTGAGCAATTTAAAGTAGTTTTGTTTTGTTTTATAAATAGTCTTTTAGATTGTCTTATTTTTAGTTACCATTGTGTCGTGTTGAATAGCGAAAAACTATTTTTGGGATTGTTTAGATTATATTTTGGCTTGGGTAAAGTTTTTATAAAATATAGATTTAAAATGTTTTGTAATGAATTCCTTTGAGTCCAAAGTAGTGTAAATAGTATTTCCATCAAATGTCATTAAAAGTCAAATTTATAGAGTCAAAATAGTCTCTTGTTCAAATATAATATTAAGTTTTTATTTATTTAAAAGTGTTTTTTCAAATTTTTGAGTTGTCGTCAAAAGCCAAAAGTCACTTTATCAAGAGTCAAAGTCAAACATTTGTAAAAGATAAAATAAAATTCCTTACGAGATGCATTTTTGGTGGAATCCGACATCTAATTGAGGTAAGGAAAATTGAGCTCCATGATAAAATCAGTGAGTTAGCAACCTTATACTAGAGGACGGAGGAAACAAAGGAAGGAGGATGATCATCACCTCTTTTCAGTCACCAATGATGGGGTCACATTCAAATTTGGTGGTAGTATTTTATATTATTTCAATTGTGTGGTGTGTGCAGAATAAAGTGGTGTGTGGTTTCCTTCCCTTGTTTTGATTCAAACAAGGAAGATGTGCATTTTGGATGCTGAGAATAGTTTTATAGGAGGGCAGTTGAACTAGAGTGATCCTCTCGACTACATATATTCTTCAACTAACATACTTATAACATTTATCGGTTAATAAAATATAGCATTCAATGGAAGTAAAAGAGGGAACCTGTTGAGTTTGTACATGTAGGTGAATTGGTGGAAGTGTGATCATACGGTATGGTGTTCATTGTGGTGAAGCAGATTGGCCATGTGTAGCAAGATCTAAACAAGTAATATCCAAGCCATCGAGTATACATACCTAAAAGTATGAAGAGGCATATGATTATGTTTCCAGGTTTGTCGATGTGTTTTCTTCCCATGTTCGCACTAAAGGGGGGAATGTTAGGAATATATTTAGTGCTCCATTAATATTTATGATTGAATATTTACTTAGAGGTAAATATATGTGTGTAATGTAAATGTTAATGTGAGTTGTTTGATAAACAACTCATATAACAATATTAGTTTGGGTGAGTTTTAATAGCTCACGTATGTAGGTGTTGAGAGAGAGATTTATGGGAGTGTTGTTGAACAACCTCCTTGTTTTTAGGAATGCATATTCCTATATATATGTAATCCTGTGATATGATTATATATGGATCATCTCGAGCATATTGAATATTAATATTATTCATGTTGAATCTTTGTTTAAGCTCCTACAACACCTATCAAATTACTATAGTGGAAGAGACAAGTGATAGATCAAAGGCTATATATGAATGGGTGGCTAATATCACTAAAACACTACAAATTTTTACAAAGAAACTTTAGTAAAATATGCTGAGTATAAAGATAAGATAGATAAATTAAAGGGCCTCAAGCAAGAAATAGATAATGAAAGAGGTATTGTTGAATTATAACTATGCAAAGTCTAGAAGAAATTAATGAATTAACAAATGATATTTTCATTGAGAAAATATTGCACTGAAGGGTTAGTTAAGAAGAGAAAACAACATAAACATCTTTTATCATTCAGAACAATAATATAAATCATATTGTAACCAAGATGGAAATTATGGAGAAACAATCGAGAAAATTCTAGAAGAACTTGATGATGTAATTTATGGTCTAAAAAATTTTGATATCGCCAAGTACCCACAAAGTATTGATGAGTTTCTTCCATTATTTCAACAACTAATGTAAAATCTATTGTTCCTTTGAATGAAAGTCTCTAAAAAATTAGTAGACATTGAAGATATCATCAATCAGTTGGGATCTTGTCTTGGGAAGGTAAGAGGAAGTGTAATATTTTGGGAGAGGAATTACTTATGTTTGAAATAGAAATGGAGTTTGTAGTTGATGCAGATAGTAATGTCATCAAATACATGAGGGATAAATTTTCCATGTGCAAAGAAAAGCATAGGGATGAAAAATGTGAAGCAGGTGAAGATTATGCAAATACAAGTAAATCCAAGGATAAAGATAAAGGGAATGACAAAGTGGGGACAATAGCTGCTTGATTCAAGATGATTCTTCTATTTCTTCTACTTCCTCTTCTAAATTTATTATTTAATTTTTGAGTAAATCCATTGTAAGACTTATGTAGTAAGGTGTATAATCATTATTACTTTAACTTGTTTGATACAATCAAAGGCTCAAAAAGTAGTCATGATGTAGTTTTTATGGTTTTAATGTTCGAACTTTCTGAAAGTAACTAAGTGGCATTAAATGAGGGTTTTTAGGAGTGAATCTCTCAAATTCTAACTATTTGTTAATTTTTCATTTATTAAAGTATAATGGTTATCTCTTCCATATGCTTTATTGGTGAGAATTATAAATAAAGGAAGATGCTTATATGTACGGGATCAAGAAGTTTTTGGGAAAACAACTATTGTAGGTCGTACTTGGTTATTTTAGACTTTGTGTTGAAATAACTAGAGGCCCTTATTATAAGAAGTTAACATTATAATAAGAAGAAATACTTTTTTTTTTTTGAAATTTGTGTCTATCATAGTCGAATGTGTGATTTGTGTTTGTTAATATAAACTTTTTGTTTTCTTAACTTTCATGAGTATATGATTCTTGTAAACTTGCTTCAAAGTAATCCAAATAAGATAATGTTTTTTTATTCTATGTGTGAGTAACTTGCTCTAAAATCTATTTGTTACAAAGAACATTCCCACATTTCTTACATCCTTTCAAGTTGATCCTTTCTATTTATGTTTTCCCTAACTTACATTATAGTTATCAAGTAGTTTCTTACTTGCTTCCAAACTATTTAACTGTGGTTCATGATCTATCTGATTAAAGTAATGCCCATTGAAAAGTTAGATTGGTTTCGAATAAATAAATAAATCATACGGGGTATTCACTTTGTTAAATGAAGGGGATTCATCCCATGACTATGTAGGTTGCATGTTTTAGATGAGCATAAAATCTAGCCAACAATACACTTGACTTCTTGAGGTTGTTCCAAGATAGCTGGAATGTACAAGTTTGAAAGGATGTTAATGGGTAGCTAAAGGACAATCAAGGGCTAAGATCGAGTACCATAAGTTCCTAATAGATCAGTTGGAAATAGGGGAAATAAAGGCTATGAATAGGTAGCATAACTTCCCTATTGTTTGTTTGTTTATGTTTATTTAGATTTTAAATTACATTGAAAATTAGTTTGAAACATGTGAAGGAAAGAAGATTAGTTTAAAATTAGAAAAAATGTGTTTTAATATTTTAATCAACTAGATTCATTCTCAATTAATTAAATAAAATAAGATAAACCATCTATTCTATTTGTCTGAGCAAGAAATGAATTGAAAGAAACTAATTAAAAAGTTAAAATCTTTGTGAATTTTCCAAAATTAAATAAAATTAATAAACAAACTATTCGATAGATAGAGAGAATTAATTAAAAGTAAAATACTACAACTTATAATAATATAAAGTAAGATAGGGAATAGCTCCACAAGGCTATTCCTTTATTATAGGGTTATTTGATAATGATATTCTATATTTTTAATCTAAATGAAATAAAATAAATTGCTTTAGGAAAAGCTTATGCCTCAAGTTTTCCGAGAAGGGAAAATCTTCTCGAAGCAACTTTTTATTTTTCCTATGAACTTTCCCCATTGTAAGTAAATCTAAATTAATCAAAAGAAATAAATAGTAAATAAGTGGAGGGATTTCTTCACTTCTTCCTCCAATTAAATTCCCAAGAAGATCCATAGGGATAAGTTGGGAAGAACTTATCAAGGGAATATATAAGAAATATTATGAAAAATAATATTAGAAATAGAATAAATACATTCACGAAGTTATGGAATCTTCTTCTTCTACAATTCTACCAATTAAAAACAATGCATTTCTCATTGTTTTAATAAATATAATTAATTAAAGGTTCAAAGTATTTAATTCCAACCCCAACCTAGGTACTATTGTACTGTGGTAGTTTCTCAAAGGTGAGATGTGTCTTTTTATCTCCTCAGATTTGTATCCTCTTCCAAACATGACTTCTAATTGATCCAGAATGTACAAATACTATCTAACAACAAAGAAAAGAAACAAATGGTTATGGTCTGGCTTGGTGCAAGAAATGACTCGCATGACAATGGTAGGAAATAATAGAGTAATGAACTAGTTATCTATGTGGTTCCTCTCAAAATTCATCAACATAACTTTACCTCAAGAATGTGAAAAATCGAACCCATCATATAGGTAAAATCTTGGATTTTTAAATGTTTCAATCAAGAAGTGATAAAACATCAAAAGGAGAGGCAATCAACATTCTAAACATATCCATACAAGAAGAGAAAATCAACACAATTGCAATGAGTCTAAAAATAGGAAAAACGGTTGACAAATGAGTGAGAAAATCACTCCCGAAATCTAAAAACATGTTGAAAAATGCATGTTTTAACTCTTTGATTTAAGGTGATAAGAGCGCCAGTGTAGACAAAAAGCGGTTACACAACCATCGTGGCATTTTCACAATTGTTACTATAATAATTACATAGATTCAACTATGAGGATTATGTAATCGCCAATGTGGAGGTTACGCAACTCGCAAGGGCGGTTTCGTAACCACCACTCAAGACAATGCCAAAAGCTAAAAAGTGCTCTTGCAAGAAAAATTAAAGTTTGAGACAAAATAGAAGGGTTGATTTGAGTCAAAGGAGGGATATAAAATAGAGAAGGAAGGATATCGACCTCATTTTTTACCTTGGAGGAGGTTTTATCATCATTGGAGACATTGTGACTTTTTTCTTACACCATGTAATTTTTAAGTGCATATAGGGACCCATCAACCATTTTTTACCGATAAAATCCATGTACGTGGTCCTTTTTGTATGCTTCTACAATTTAACTAAAATCATATACATGGTTTTGAATAATGTCTACATGTTTCTTAAATCCTAATACTAAAACAAATACTCAATCTTTCTATTCGATTTTTCTCCACCGAATTATATATTTATCTCGAAACCCTACATTTATAATTAAAAAGTCATCAAACTTTCCTAGAACCTTATCTATAGATCTACATACATTCTTTATATTTATAATTTAAAAAATAAAATAGGTTTTTTTTTATATTACACCCTCAATCTTTTCACAAGGATGAAAATAATTGAAGATAAAAACCTTGAAATACTTCCAACCTTATTAGCAATCCTAACCATGTTATCGCTCCTAGAGTTCCATCAGGACCCTCCATGTATTCAATAGGATGTGGTGGCACCTATAATGGAGAATTATTTAAATAGAGGGGTTTATTAGTTTCATGAGGGATACCCATACCACAACCCCACCGTACTTACCTTACTAACACAATGAAATCTTTAATATGTGATGTAAACTGAAAAAAATTTCAAATTAACCAATGAAAAATATTATAGAGTGAACTTTATTTCTTTTTATACTAGTAAATTAGTAAAATCTACATTTAAATACAAAAATTACAAAAACCCTTATTTGTACATTATAAATTAACCCTAAAACTATCTTTCATCCTCTTTTTATACGGAAATAATGTGTTATCCACTAGTGCCATCATAATTTGTTAAAAATGAATTTTGGGACCAATAGTGGATGTTTTTTATCACCTACCTTCTAAAAAATTGATGTTTTATTATAATCTTTGAGGATAATCCATTTTTTCTTTATCCTCAATGAGATTCTAATTTATTATTATTGAGAAATTTTAAGAAAAGGATTTACAAATAATAGATTTGGTGCATATTGTGTGCCTATTCAACTTGTTATAGTGAAGGATGTTGTACAAATTGACACACTACAAGTGCTTAAAGCATTAATCATGAATTTCCCAAACTAATGTGTGTGAAAGTGAAGAGAGGAGAACTTCACCTAGTACTAGTAGTAGTATAAGGAAAACAAATTGCACATCTTTTGGTGTCATATTTTTATTGGTAAAATTTGAATCCTTTAGAAATTTGAGATAACCTTTCAAAAAAATTATCAAATAAGGTTTCTAGTTTTCCTCGGAAAACCGGGATTTTGATTGCTCCTATGGTTTTATTGGTGATAGTGGGGTAGAGGTAGTTTCTTCTTCTTCAGACTTGGAAATTTCTTCTATTTCTTAGGATTCTTCTTCTTCACTAACCTCAGTTTCTTTTAATTTTTCCTTTAATGCCAAGGCCTTTTGGCATTTGGTAGTGGGTTCCATAACACTAGGACCTTTTCCTAGCCTTATTTTGTATGTTTTTGGCTTGCTTTACTTGGTTCTACCTTGCCATATTGTGTCGGGTATTTATTTATGTATTCTTCCCATGTTTCTTCAATTACTTTATCAAAATTTGGTGGTGTTGGATTTCTATGGTCCATAGGAATATTTTTTATTGCTTCAACAAAAGTAGCCACTAATTCATCTGGAGCCTCATATGACAATGGAGGTACATGTGATTTGTGTGGAATTAGAGGCATGAGGAATTTATAATCTATTTCTTTAATAAAAATTAAATCTTGTTCATATCTTGCCACAATTTGTTCGAGACACCCTTTCCCTATTTGTAACTATATTTCTTATCCTATTCATCCATCCTATTAAAGATGTAATTTGGGTAACCCCATCTAATGTGTTCATATGTTCCCAAATTTGTTCGGTCATAGGTGTATCTCGACCATGATTCAACAAGTTCTAATTTGTGTGGGAGGGTTTTGTAAAATACGTGGCCAAACATAAAAATATCGACCCATAGAATAAATTATATTTCCTTCCTTTATCTTCGTAGGATTTTCTTGAAATTTAAAGTTCACTAACTTGGCAAGATTATATTCTTAATTTGAATTCACCATGTCTACGAAAATTTTATCACTAATCCCATGAGCTCTATCTTCTAAATTAGTATGATAAATTTTTAAGCATAAGGCCCTTGTGGCGTACCTGAGGGTATGATTTTCTATGTCCGCAATACATAATCCTCATTTTGTCTTTGTGAAACCCATCCCTTATTGTATCTTTCATCATTGTATTTTCTTTATGATAGTGGAATTTCTGTCGGTCATAACCTTGTAACCCTAGCCATGAATTCTGTGTTAATTGGGTATGGTTGATCCAAGTACAACATTTGGTTGTGTAAGTGGCTCGAAGGATGTTACATGATCGATTACTAGAAAAGTACAAAATTCAGCTCGAGGCATCTATTTTCAGTTCCCTAATGATTTTTTTGTATTTTTAATCAAGCTATTTGGTATTGGGGTTTCCTTTAAGAAGTACTGTTTATCCACTTCAAGCCATGTATGATCATATTTTGCAATATGAGAATTAATATTTTTTTATAATTCGGGTGTATGAGCAACCTTGAATGGAATGTGTGTAAAATGCCCCTTCTGGATCATGCTTGTTTGATTTGAGAGAACGTTTTGGATACTTCAACTTTAGAAGCTTGTCTTGTGTAAGAACAATTGGATTATCCATCTTCCCGAGTTTTTTGGCGTGCCCTAGCTTTCTCCTTTGCCATAATTTTTATTTTACCTCTTCTTCACTTTTTTTTCCTTAGAATCTTATGGGTCAATGTCTTTTATAATGTTCCCATCTTCACCTACCACATTTATTGTCTTTTGGCGGGATATGTGTCAGCCTTTGTTATATTGTGCTTCTTTTTTGGAAGATTTTTTCTCTTTATTCCATTGATATATTTCTTCTATGGCTTTTTCCTTCATTTCACGAGTATCCTACCTCTGCATATTTTTCCTCCTCATTTTTGTGGGTATCCTTCCTTCACGGCTTTTCTTTCATCCTGTGGGTATCTTACCTCCATGGATTTTTCTTCATCCCATGGGTATCCTTCCTCCATGAATTTTTCTTCATACCATGGGTATCCTACCTCGATCACTTTTATTCATCCGCGGGTATCCTTTCTCCATAGATTTTTCTTCGTTACGTGGGTTTCTTTCATCTATGGATTTTTCTTCATCCTGTGAGTATCCTTCCTCCATGGATTTTTTTGGTCTCATGGGTATCCTTCCTCTATTAATTTTTTTCATACCATGAGTATCCTTCCTCTATGGATTTTTCTTCTTCTTTGATTTTTCTATTTTCTTATTTTTAGTAGAGTAAGGATGCCCTTACGGGTTTTCATCCTACTCCTCATCCTTTCGATTTGAATTTCTAGTTTTTAGATACGTCGATGTTTATTTTAGTTTTTAATTTTATTATCTCTCTTTTTATTTCTAAGTATTATATTTTTTTATCCTTGCTCCATTGACATAGCCCAATAATTCTTTAAGTTGCAAGGTTTGAATTTTTGTCGCTCCATAAGGTAATTGTATTTGATGATATAAGATCATAGCCATAAAACTTTAAATTTTCTAGGATGTTTCCATCTATTATCATATAATAGTACCTGATCTCTAATGTCAAATTATTTCCTCTTTATGTGGTGGTCATGCCAGATTTTTGTCTCCTTTTTCCCTTAGTTTGATTGTATGTTGCTATAAACCTTTTTTCATCCAATTTCTCTAGTTCAATAAGTCTTTCATGTAGTGAAGAGTCTTCATTCATTCTAAATGTTACTGCCACTCTTAATCTTGGAAGGACAAATTCTATTGGGACCACGACTTCAAGTCCATATACTAATTGGAATGGAGAGTATTTGGTTATCCTTTTGTAGGTAGTGCTAGTAAGCCCATAGAGTTGTTGGTATCTTTAGGTCCCAATCTACTTGTTGTAGTGAACATATTTTTGTAAGTACCTTCTCCAAGACTTTGTTAAAATATTCTACTATCCCATTAGCTTGTGGATGGTATGGTGTATTGCGGTTGTGATTTATCAAAAATTAGCTTAACAATTCCTTAACAGTGGCATTCACAAAGTGTTTTCCTTGATCACTTGTAATGCTTAAGGGACAACCAAACCGAGTAATTATGTGTTCATAGATAAATTTGGCTGTTGTCCTAGCAGTATAATCTTTGGTTGGAATGGATTATTCCCATCTTGTTAGGTATTTTATCCCTGTGATGATGAATCTTTCTTGAGAATGTATTACGGTGGGTTTAATAGGTCCAATGAAATCTATGGCCCACTTCTCAAATGGGGCTAGTGCTAAGATTGGTTTTAAGGGAATCTCATCTCAAGAAATTGGTTTTCATACCAGCTAACATATGTCACAAGACCTTGCATGTGTATGTGCATATTAAAATAATATAGGCCACCATAATCCTGCCATCATTACCTTCCTGGCTATTGTTTCTCCTCTATTATGTCCTCCAGCTATACCTTCATGAGCCTGTGCTAGTATATTCTTTCTTTCATGTTCTAGGGAAAAAATTCTAAGGATATCATCTTGTCCTTTCTTATATAACTATCCTTGGATCAATGTAAATGGAAAATCCTAACTTAATAAGTTCTTATTTTGTTGTTTTGTATATTCAATAGGGAATTGTCTTGTAGCTAGTAATTGTGCTATGTCATCAAGTTCTTTTAGGATAGCCTCAACTCTAAATAGATGTGCACCGGGAAATCATCATCAATAGGTACTTCATCCTCTCATGTTTCTATTCTTGATAGATAATATGGTCCATTATTCAATTTACCTAGTTTGAATATGATAGTAAAATCAAATTCTTTAAAGATCATTAACCAACAGGATATTCTACCTTATAGTACCAGTTTGTTTAATAGATATTTTAGTGGCTCGTGATCTATGTAGAAAAAAATGATGTAGCCAACAAATATCATCAATACTTTTTTAGGGCATAGACCATACTCAACACCTCTCTTTAGGTATTTGAATAATTCCTTTCAACTTTAGATAATTTCTGAATTGTAAAGGCTAATTGGTGGTCCATTTTTTCTCTTGGTTGTGTCAATATTGCTCCAATGGAAATTCCATATGCATCTATATGGATATGAAAAGGAAATTTCTAATCTAGGAATATTAAAATAGGTACATGTAAGATTTTATCTTTTAGGACTTCAAAAGAATCCACACTCTTTTTTTCCATTGTACTTGTTTATTTGTTCTTTTCTTCAATAGCTCTTCAAAGGTGCACTGATCTCATAAAAGTTTCTTATGAACATTATATGGTTTCCTGTATACCCAAGAATTTTTCTTACCTTATTTTGTGTCTTGGGAGGAGGTAAATTGAAAATGACTAAAGTTTTGACTAGATCAATTAATAAACTCTTTTTGCAAATTATATGCCCGAAAAGTGTGCCAAATGGAGTCAAAAGTATGAATTTCTTCAAGTAAATGGATTTATATAATGACCCACATCTCCGAAACATGAGTATCAACACTTGGATATAGTTTTTAAATAGTTCTTATACTTTGTCCAGTCATTTAGATATACCTCCAAGAAATCATGGATGATTTCCTTTAATTTATTAATCATTATTCTACTAAATACCACTGGTGCATTCTTTATCCCAAATGGCATAATAGTGTACATGAAGGATCCCCATTCTATAGAAAATGTGGTTTTGGTTGATCCTCTGGGGAAATCTTGACCTAATGGTAATCAGAGAACCCATCAGTGAAAGAATAGACCTCTCTTCCTACTACGTTTTCTAAAACTTCCTCTATTAATGGAGTAGGGAATCATTCGTGCACATAGGATTTATTAAGCTCTCTATAGTCCACACATATGCGTATTTCCCTATCTTATTGTTCTAAATGACCATTGGACTTACCCAATCTGAATCTTCCATAGGTTTGATGATTCCTACATTAAACATTTTATCTATCTATGTCTTCACTTTGACTTTGAGATTAGGATTTAATTTATAAGGCCTCTTCTTCAATGGTTTAAATCCTTCCATGATTTGAATCTTCATGGTTCCAACTTCTTATTTGATATCTTGCAACTCCAAATATTTTGGAATATATCCTGGAATTCCTGAAGGATTTCTACTACTTTTTCCACTTATTCTTCTAACCAGTAGTCTCCTATCTTAACAAGCTTCTCATCTCCATTAATGCCAATATTTTCAATCCTTATCTTTTGAGGATGATAGTAGTACTTTTCCTCTTCTTTTTTGTTTCCACTACCTCCCTTTCTCCTTCTATTGTCTTGTATCTCAATTTTTTTTTCATCTCTTTCTTGCTTCTTGATTGTAAAACAATATGCCATCTCTAGTGTAGACACAAAATCATGCACTTTAGGCATTATTTAGCTCGGTCTTATACTACTATTTAGAAGGTTATCAAGTGAATAAAGTACTAATTAATCCCACCTTTTGGCCATCTTTATTTTATATTTTATTTCATCATTCCCACATATTTTCTTGCACATATCCATCCATTTCGCAAGTGCCCGTCAATATAGCCCAAAATCGGGGCCCCGAAGTCACATGCACCAGGGCACCCCAGGTACCCTGGTCCCACCCTGAGTGCCCGATCTACGTTTCTCTTTTCCCACTTATTTTTGGGGCCTTCTAGCCATTTTTCATCCTTATCCTTTTCCTAGTCATCATTTTTGGGATTAATTTCGAAATTAAGATGGAGAACCCTATAAATATAAAGTTATAAGACCAACATGAGGTTCCAAGCATCAGATACTACTATCACTCCATCTAGAGTTGCATCCACATAGTGTCATGCATCAAGGCTAGGATATTTTCATCAACACATACAACATAGGGGGAGGTATTCTATTCTATTCTATGCACACATGTTATTACATTTTCTATAGTTGTTATTGCTCGCTACTTCACAAAGTGCGACTAGCACAAGAGAACCTAGGGCATGACATGCAAAATCTCACTAGAACTACATCTGGGTATGAAATGTAGTGCAACACTCAGTGATAAGACCACTAGTTTGGAAACTGAGGTCAATCTGATCCATTCATTTTGCATTTTTATTTTTCCTAGGGTTTGACACTTCATTTCTTATTACAAGTTATTATTCAATTCATCTAGGAAATCTAGTGTGACAGATAGAGGCCATTTTAGATCAACTTGCGACCATATAAAACTCATATCTAGAGCATTTATAGAGATAAAGGTACCTAATTTACTGAGACTAGGGTACCGGGCACCCAGCAGTACCTTCCGTGCACCTGTCGGTTCGGATCTCTTAGATATGGTCTTTGCAAGGTTTTTGAGTGATCATCTACACTTCCAGATTTTGTTTTTAGACTGCGACAACCTATGACAGTATCTTCGAATTAGTTAAGCCACTTCTCTCCCTTCTCTTACACATTTAGGGTTTCATTTAACTTACATTAATTAGTTATAATTGTTCCTTACTCTTGCTTTAGTCTACTTTATACGAGTGTTTTAGTCCTCCTAATTAGATTAAAATTAATACCCTATACTCATTATTCTAGGCTTTATATTTTGTTAATCATCTTGAAATTTTTTTAGGTGTTCTATTTGTTAGGGTTCTTTAGGTTTGGGTTTATTTTATGAGCCTTGTCATGTAACCTCTTCCGAGTTAAAAATTAAAATTTCCTTATCTTTCGTAGTTCCTGATGTATATTAAGATCCGCATCCCAGAATTTTCATGTGTGAAAAAATATTTGAAAATAAGGTCCCAATTCCTTTTCTTGGGTCTAAGTTCTTGATGGATGTACCATGATTGCGGTATGGGTCCTAGGGTCCATATGAATAATTGAGTCCATACCATAGGGTAATTTTCACCACATATTTTCCAATGTCTATCATACATTCAAATATTTCTTTGTGGGTCTCTTTCGGTGTTGTATTCAGGTATAACCACATAGTATCCTCCACTCTCCAAGTATCTTGTTGTGAGTAATATGATTAAGGAATTCCAATGAGAGATATTAGGCTTGTGTGTGACCCACCATCCTACAACATTAATTATCAAGGTATCATCTAAGGCTTCCATTCTAGCTTTCTCATTTAGAAATATTTTCTCCATTTGATCTAAATAACCTTCCAAGTCTCTAAACCCTGAGTACTTTGGTAAAGTTTTTGGGATGCTCATGATTAATCTATATACTCAATTGATGGTTTGTATTCTAGTTCTCCTTTTGCAGAGTAATATCCATCTTGTTCTTGAAATTTTTCTTATGTGGTCTATAAGATGTAATATGTAGGATATTCAAAATCATCATGTAGGGTGATCACATGAGGTAACACTCTCCTTGCATAATGTAACTTCCTTATTTTAGATTACGGGAAGCCATGTATCCATTCATCAACAATGTTTATCGAGATCTCATTGTAGATTCCATCTTGACTAATATTTCTCCTTCTAAATTGGGTTCAAACTCTTTATCAATACTTGAAAATATATTAAGGAATATACCCCTTGTATATCATTGAAATATTCATCTTTAGTATCATGCGAAACTTGCTCAAACCATGCAGAACCCATTCCTGCATGTAGTGGTATGTGGAGATAAATTGTTTCCGATTGTAATGTTAGTTATTCCTCCTTTGAATTTAACATAGCATTCCAGGTCGAAAAATAATTCTAAGGATAGAATGGCATTGTATGATGGTTTTAAATCCAGGTTCTTGACAATTTCAATGTTGACTATATTTTTAATTCCCATGAAATTAACTTCTATGTTCTTCAATGCTCCTAAAGGTTGTTTTGATGATCAATCTACTAATCCAATGTAATATCTAGTGAGTTCGAAGGAGGCCTACCTAGTTTATCCCAGGTATTTTTGGACATCATATTTACATTTGTGTCGAGGTCGAAGTACTTCGGTAATCATATTGTCGAATATGTTTACACCCAATTATATGGAGGATTTGCACCATATTTGTTGTGTGCGGAAGGCATTTCTCTTTTTCTTTTGATTTAACGGCTTCAATTCTCTAGACATAAAATTTCTTCTCCTCCTAGTTCCAATATTTACTAAACCATTTTAACTTATCTACAAGGCCATGTTTTTCTTGTTAGTTTGGATATGTCTTTGAGAGTTATAATTCCATATTCCATGAAACACTTCTTCTCTATATCTTCATGGGACTATGTCGTCTTAACTACTACCTTATTTTTTTCCACTTCTTTTTTATGAAGGTTGGCCTTGATCTCCTTGAAGTCCCATTCTTAACTACTAGAGGAATCTTCCTTAGTGGGTATCCTAATTATTGTTAGCATAATTTAGCATAGGCATATTTATTGCATTGTCTTTTATTTAATAATGTGCAACATGTGCACTCTAGTCTAGTGACTTGCATTCAATATTGTTATGTTGGATAACATTCAATATTGGTATTAGTAGTAATTACATGTGCATGTGAGATGGGTCTTATCATCTCGTAGTTGGTGTCTGATAGGGTGTCATGTCTATCCATATGAGACTATCTAATATCTATAAATATTACAACTCTTGCATTGTTATGTAATCTGATTTCATGATCAATAATATTTGTGAGGCTTCTGTCCCTCTTTGCTTATTGCAATCTTATTCTATTCTATCATTTGGTATCAAAGCTATACCATTATTATCATTTGGTATCGAGTAGGTTCTATCCAAGTAAGGTTGAAGAGGATCCATTGGAGAAAAAGATCTGCATCAAAAGAGAGCCATTGAAGCATCTCGCAACCTCCATTCCTTCCAAGCATCCCTCAATTAAAATTTAACCTATCCATTTATTTAGAAGGTAAAAAATTTTTTTGATTAGTCATTGGAACAACCAATTGATCCAACATATTGGCGGAATATTTCAGATTTGGAGATCTTTAAAAAAAAAGATTTGTGAAAAAAGAGATCTTAAAAAAGGAGAAAGATCTTGAAAAAAATATTATAGATCTAAAAAAGAGTGAAAAAAAAATCAGATTTGAAAGTGGAGGCGTGAAGAATTCGGGAGCAAAGGTTGTAGCAGTTCCATCAACAAAATTCTAGCGAGATAGCTCTTAGAAAAAGGACGTAACATTTTCATACAATATCAGATTGATGTGCCATTTTTTTCTGAAAAGATAAGAAAGAGATGCACAACTTTTCAGTTTACATCATCTTTAGATTCGGCCTCTACATGTGACGTAAAGTTTGTACAAGTCAAATCAGTTTTTCTACGAAAAAAAAAAATCAGATCTAGCTAGTAAATTGGTAAGATCTAAAAAACTAAGATCCCGATTCTTCTGAAATTTTGTGGAATTCAAGAAAAATATTGTATGATGCTACTGTCAAAATTTTAGAAAACCCCAGATCACGGTTTGTGAGAAAAGGTGAAAACAATATTCATATTGTTTGTTTGCATATTGGGAACAAACAGTCATGGTTCAATTCCCACTCTCACCATATTTTTTATTAAATTATTTTTTTAGAAAATTTGGAGAAATTACTAAATTTTGGGAGATTTCTAAATTTATAAGCTCACCAAACACATTTAGAGCCACCGCTAAATTTAGCGGAAAAACACCTATTGGGGGTAAAAAATATTTTTGGCCTAAATTGTGTATTTTGTGATTCTAGACCCTTTTTCCTAAAGAGGGGGACACAAAAACTTAATTTTTATGTACTTTTGGAGCATTTTGTACTAATCTTGGTGCATAAAGTTGAAAAGAAATTAAAAATGTGTAAATTTTTTATTTTATTTTTGGTTCTATCACACGAGATCTTTGATCTCATAGCAGGTTTCGGTATATACGGTGCCTCGGGAAGCGCTCTACGGGTGATGCCATCATGACTGCTCGCACTTAACACCTAACACATTTGTCTAAACATCATCGGGCATCGACCCTATAAAATCAACGGGAGTAATAAGGACACAATACACACACATTTGAGCCCTCCCATCCGTTTGTGCTTGCACAAACCCCTCTCCATACTGTCTACGTACCACGTACTAAATTCTTTCACGTGCATTAACATCTCTTTCCGTAATGATGGGTATATTGAAAGGGTGATCTTCTTCCATGTACCAATGGGTATATCAGAAGGAGCGTATATAGAAAGGTTTGGTATATAGGCCTGACGGTATATTGAGAGGGAGACCATAAACCTGGAGTGATAAGAGCCTTACCCTTTGTCAAAAATTTAGAGTTTCAGAAATTCAGATTGCAGAAATGGGTGCACAAGCACCAAAGTTATTCTTGTTAGATTCACAACTGCATAGAGGAGACAACTATGTTGCATGGAAACTGAAGATCAAGGTGTTACTTGAGTTTAAAGACCTATGGACAATTGTAGATGGAAAAACAACAAGATCACTTGATGATGAGAGACAAAAAGTTAAATTTGACAGGGCTAATTAAAAGGCCAAGTTGATCATCTTGTTTAGTGTAACAGACGATGTGCAACCCCACATTAGAGATGCCACATCGGCTAAGGATGCATGGGATAAGTTGAGCACAGTCTATGAGGCAAAGAACAAGAATGTCATCCTCAACCTACTATCACAACTACATACTCTCAAGTTCAAGCACAATGAGAAGGTTGAAGTTTTTTTGAGATGAGTTGCTACTTTAAGGGCATCTCTATTGGCATTGGGAAAAGAGATAAGTGATGAAGACCTCGTACCAATTGTGTTGCGAGCACTTCCTCCTTCCTACATAATCTTTGTGACAACTATTAATATGAGTGAACACACAGTCACCTTTGAGAAGTTGGTCAATCTACTCCAACAAGAAGAGGCAATGAACAACAAAGATCATGAAGATGAGCAAGCACTATCTTCCAATCATAAAGGAAAGAGGAAATTTCAGTCCAATCACAAGAAGTCCCAACAAAATTAAAGTCAAAAAAGGGACCAAAGTCAATGAGAAAACACCAAGAAGTGTTCCATTTGCAAGAGAGGGGGACATGACATCAAAGATTGTTGGTACAATTCCTACAAAAAGGGTTCATCAAGCAATTCAAAACTCCATAACCAACAGGGTAACAACAATTCAAATAAAAGGAAGTCCAACAACAACAATCAAGGGTAGAAAAATGGTAATTGGCAAAGAAAACCCAAACAACAAGGGTACATTTCCAAACATGAGGATGATTCAGATGAAGGACACCACATGTATTCTACTCAATTTGATGAAGAAACCAAGTCCACACAAGATATCTGGTATGTTGACTCGGGTGCAACTCGACACATGACTGGATGCAAGGATTGGTTCTACACACTACGTGACTCACCTAACAAGAACCATGTGTCATTAGGTGATGACTCATCATACAGTGTCAAGGGGATTGGAAACATTTCACTACCTCTTGGAAAGCATGACTGCAAAATCACAGATGTATTGTATGTACCTGGGTTGACCAAGAATTTGCTATCAGTTAGTCAACTCCTTGATCACAACTTGAAGTTGGATTTTGACAGTAATAATGGAGAAAAAGTGTGCTTGATAAGAGATAAGTCAAGAGGTTCCAAGATTGTAGCAAGAGCCTCTAATGTGGGACGCATGTTCCAACTTGATTTTTCCACAAGGATGATCAAGCTCTAGTGGCCAAAGACACACAATTTGCAGAACTATGGCATCATAGATATGGTCACATCAGTTTTGGCTATCTCTAAACACTTCAAAAGGGAAACATGGTGAAAGGATTGCCTACACTCAAGCACAACACTGAAAAGTGTCACAATTGCCTAGCTAGAAAGCAACACAGAGTACCCTTCTAGAAGAACACATATAGAGCTAAGGGAAAGCTTAATTTGGTGCACACCGATATTTACTGGGCCCATGCAACCAATTCATTCTAGATGTCAATACTTCATGCTTTGTGTTGATGACTACTCAAGAAAGATGTGGATATATTGTCTAAGAAACAAGAGTCAAGCCTTTGAGACATTTTAGAAGTTCAAAGCACTTGTTGAGAATGAAGTTGGTCGTAAGATCAAAACTCTCCGCTCAGATCGAGGGGGAATTCACAAGCAATGAGTTAAGAATTACCAGAAGCTCATGGGATTCATCGATAAATGCCTCCTATTCACACACCATGCAGAATGGTATAGTTAAGAGAAGGAATCGTACTATCATGGAAATGGTGCGATGTATGATGGCAACTCAAGTTTAACAAAGACATTTTGGGTAGAAGCTACAAGAAGCGTAGTCTATTTGTTGACAGAGTGCCCACGGTAGCTCTTGAAGGAGTGACACCTCAAGAAGCATGGTCAAATAAGAAACCATCAATTACACACCTAAGAGTATTTAGGTGTAAAGCTAGCATGCACATACCCAAGAAGAACAAGAACAAGTTGGATATGAATTTGAGAAACGATATTCATTAGATACGGTGAAGAAGCACTTGGGTACATATTATGGGATCAAAAGCAAAGAAAGTATACACAAGTAGGGATGTTGATTTCTTTGAGAAGAAACAAGCAGATGCTCCACTCAATGACTCAACAAACATGCGAATACACCTCTAGTGAAGACAAAATTTGATGTTCCCTTTGAAGATGACAAAGTGATGAATTGGATGATGGTAAAAACTTGGATCTACCACAAGCCAATGAAACAGATATGAAGTTACCTAAATGGTATACTCAATTAATAAGAGATGCAAATTTGGATGAAGCACCTAGCACATCATCCAATCCTAGACCTAGAACTCATAGTCAAGCTCATGAAGAGGTCAATTATGCCTAATGAGCAGAGTTGTTGAAACAATTGAGCCATCTATAGTTCGGGAAGCCCCTACAATCAATATCTTGGAAAGATGCCATGGATTGAGCATCGAGTTAGTGATAAAGAACAACACATGGCAACTTGTCGACCTTCCACCGGGAAGAAACCCATTGGATGTAGATGGATATTCAAGGCTAAGTACAAATCAGATGGGAATATTGACAAGTATAAAGCAAGGCTTGTCAGCAAAGAAAGGGGTATGCACAATAAGAAGGCATTGATTATGAGGAGACATTTTCTCCCACGGCCAAGATCAAGAAATTCGGGATGAAGGACTACACTCCTATTGCTACACCTATGGAAGTGAGACTTCAGTTATCTCATTCCGATCCATCACCACCGGTGAATGCAACTCTCTATCGGCAGTTGATCGGGAGTTTCATTTACCTGACATATACTAGAGAAGATATCAACTTTGTAGTCACCTATTTATCACGCTTCATGCAAGAACCAAAAATATGTCATTGGAAAGCATTAAAGAGAATACTTGAGATATCTAAAGGGTACAATTGACATCGTCTAGAGTATAAGAAGAACGACAATTTCTTCTTGACGGGATATTGATTCAGATCATGCAAGAAACATGGATGATAGGAAGTCAACATCGGAAGCTTCGTCTTCTTTATGGGATCTGCGGGGTGATATCATGGGAAGCAAGAAACAAAACTTTGTTTCTCACTCTTCTACAGAAGCAGAGTATTGAGCTACAGGTGAAGTTGTTTGTGAAGTAATATGGCTACGCCGAATACTGGAAGGAATTGGTCTACCACAACAGAAATCTACTCCAGTATATGTTGATAATGAAGGAGTTCTGAAGCTTGTTTGCAATCTAGTATTTCATGAGAGAACCAAGCATATTGAAGTACAGGTTCATTTCATACGCGAGCATGTCTTGAAGCACAACATACAACTCCAGTTCTGTCCTACAGCTGAACAGAAGGCAAATGTTTTCACTAAGTCACTTGCACGTGACAAATTCACACTGTTCAGAGAGTTCCTCTCCACTTCATTGGAAACTATGCAAAATTAAGGGGGGGAATGTTAGCATAATTTAGCATAGGCATATTTATTGCATTTTATTTTATTTAATAATGTGCAACATGTGCACTCTAGTCTAGTGACTTGCATTCAATATTGTTATGTTGGATAACATTCAATATTGGTATTAGTAGTAATTACATGTGCATGTGAGATGGGTCTTATCATCTCGTAGTTGGTGCCTGATAGGGTGTCATGTCTATCCATATGAGGCTATCTAATATCTATAAATATTACAGCTCTTGCATTGTTATGTAATCTGATTTCATGATCAATAATATTTTTGAGGCTTCCGTCCCTCTTTGGTCATTGCAATCTTATTCTATTCTATCATTTGGTATCAAAGCTATACCATTATTATCAATTATCTTATTTCTTGTAGGTGCATATTCGTATTTGGATGCACTTCTAGCTGTTACTACAACTCTATATTATGGTTCTTCGAGGCCCTTGTTTGATTTAAATTATTTTATTTTGAAATTAATTTCTTTAGCTTCTTCCTTATTTTTCTCTTTTATGGTTTTCTTTTAAGCTAGATGCTTTCTCTTTGTCTTATGTTTCTTCATCACTCCATAGGATCTTGGTAAAATGTTGGACGTTCTTTGAGCATCTTTTCCTAATGATTTTTTTTTCTTCCATTTCTATACAATTGAGCATATTTGGGGAAGATAAAAGGGTTATGTCCTCATGTATGGCATAACCCACAAGGGGTAGGTTCTATATAATTTCTAGCTAAATGTATGTCTTGTCTACATTTGTAATAATTCATGGGTCATTTGTCTTGGTATCCACCTCCTAAATTATTAGATCCTTGGTATCCCAATCTTTAGATCCTTGTCGTTCATTTTCATGTAGCACAAGAAGGTGTCCTCTCTAAGAGTACCTATGAATTCATATAGCTTTACGGTGATCTCGTGATATTATTACACTTCCAATATGAATCCAAGATGAAAAAATATTCCTCAACATCTTTGGTGTCCTTTCCAAACACTGGTAACTTAATATTATGAGCCATCTTTTTAATTGTTTGGGGTTGTACTTGGGGCTGAGTGATTGGCTATTTTTTCAATTTTTACTTTCTTTGATTGATTGTGAAATTTTGTCAAGTTACTCTTTCTCCCTTTGTCTCTGGATAGCTCAATATCAAAATATAACTCTCCTAATAATTCTCTGAATTCTCTTACAATTTCTTGTCTCTTCTTACTTTCTTCTTGTAATTGATGATATATTTCTTCCAAACTTTCTCTCTTTTCTATTTTTCAAATTGGTGTTTGAAGCGACACATGGAATGGCAACCAATCGGGGGTTATCTCCTTTGGGATTGTGGGGTGGTTGGGGACGCATCTTTGATTGGTGACTCTTAAAGTAACTATATTTTCCATGAATAACTTCCTACCTTTACTATTTATTAATCTATAATTGTCTTCTAATCCTCCATCATTTATTTTTTATTTTTTCTTTCTCTTCCTCTTGTTTCTCAACATTATCTTTTTCTTCATATTCTTCATCTTCACCTTTTTCTTTAATTAATAATGAGTTTCTTTCCTCATCTCTTCCCATCTTGTTGTATCTACTATTTCTCTAAGTTCTGGTCTTAATCCTCCTACTAATTCTTGTAAATATCTTACTAGTATAGCTTGTCTTGATAATGCTTGTTGTATTAGACTATTTAAAATATTTTGTACCATGGGGAACCACGGAGTAACAAAAATTATTGGTCTCCACCTAATGTGGGAATGATAACAAGACTCTAAGTGTTTTCCTCCATTTTTTGGTTGCTTGGTTGTTGGCCTCCACTCGAAGTGGGTTTTTATTTATTCTCTTCTCTTGTATTTTTGTTTAGTTTTTATTTTCTTTCATTCAACTTCTTCACTCTTTCCTCCCTTACTAGTCTTTGTTTCTCTACCTTTTTCTCTAATTCCTCCTCGACAACTATTCTAGCTCTCTCTTCCATCCTCCTCATTTTGATTGTTTTTATTAATATGCTAATTTCTCCTTTCCCTTAAATAAAAATTTCCAAACTTTTTATTAATCCTTTTTCGACCATCAAAACTTTAATTAAAAATGGAATTTGTTTAAGAACTCGACCTCTTGCTACACTTAAAACTTCCCTTTCTTAAATTCAAATCTAGTCCACCTTTGTATGGCACAAGTAATTATATAGGATTCTAATGTATTCTCAAAATAATAATAAATTTCTCTAATCCAAGTTGCATCAAGGCTTCGAGTATGTATAACTTTTCTTCATCCACTCAAAAGTTCCCTTAAGTACAATCATGACCACTCTATTTTTTTAGTGTATGCCAATATGCACTGACCACAATAAGTGATAGAACTCCGAGACCAAAATTCCTCTATGTATTCTCTACATGATTCCACCTTAGTTTATTTGTATGAAGCTTTGAGTTTCTTCTCTTCTCCTTTTACAAATATGTTGATTTGAATTTCCCACCAATCCTTAATTTCAATTAGTGTTGGTTTCAATATCCTAGTGGTGATTTTTTTCCTGACATCCGAATAATAAAAGGAACATGCGCTCAGACACCAAATGTTGAACTTAAGCCGTAAAAATAGTGTGAGACTTAAGAAGTTATTCCTTATATTATAGATGTGTAGGGGAAACTTTAACTAATCTATTTTATGAACAAATAGAATATAAAATTAGATAACATTCTATATCCCAAACATCAATATTTATTTATATCTCAAAATCGATTACATTAATCTCATAAACATAAATTGATCTCTTTATACTTCATATGAATTTTTATCATTAATGGAACACATATATCTTATGTCTAGAAGACTCACGTACAAATTGTTTGTGTGTTACACTCATATCTCTATTCAAATGGAATCAGTATCTTGATGAGTGGCACACTATATACATTACATTAAATACAATAAATATTCTTCATACAAAATAAACCAAAAGTCACTACTTTTGGTCATGCCTCTTTCATCTTCTATCTTGTTATATCTTTGGTTCAATGCTCTGTGTGAGCTTCGTAGCTTTCCCTATGTATTATGGATTTATCCTGTACCGCAAATTTTTTTCTTTACCGATGACTTCCAGGTTTTCTTATCATATTCGCGACTTTCTAGGAACTTGATGAAGAACCCTTTCAATAAAACAACAAATAGCAAACAAAAAGATAGATAGCCATGGAAGCAAGTAATCCTGTAAAATAAATGTTGGACATGAAGCACCCATTAGCATGTTAGATAGATAACCAGTATGTCAAAATCATGTATAAGAAAATAATGAAAAGTGCTAAGTACAAAATGAAACAATAGCACCCATAAGAGATTAATGTGGATGCCCCTAGTGACTGTTGTAGGATTCATAGAAGGCGAGCATCCATGTTGCATGTGTTTTCAATCACAACTAGAGAAAAGTGTGAACTCGCATGTGTGTATGGTAAAGAAAATGAAATACAAGAGATCTAAATAACATGTGTACTAAAGTGAACATATACAAGAAAATTCACACAAGAGTAAAAGTAACCAAGATATGTAATATGTTGTGGATGAGTGGAATGCAATGCAAGATAAATGATAGGATCCGCATGCCCCTTGAGTGAATGGATTTGTATGCAATGAGGTTCATTTGGTTTATCTCTTGAGCTGTCAAGAATGATCCGTAAATGAGAGTGCATCATGGGGATTAGTTGAATTTTTTTATCGAGTGTCTAACGCATTGGGATGAGTATGTATGTGTAGTTTAGTCACAAAAATCATGCACTTACTACTACTATTATACCACTAAGTGTGTTGTTTTATATATAGATCTCATGTAAGAAAAGTAATCGAGTAATGGATCATTCCCTAGTCATATCATCAGTTTATTTAGTTATTGTCATTAAATGTATTGCACAATCATCGAGTTACTCACAAAGTTTTGGTCATCTCTCATGTAGTCTTAATTTTCATTATTTACTCAGTTGTCATCTTTAGTCTTTGACTAGAGTGGAAGGGATACGGGCACTCGTCGGCTCCTTGGTCTTCATATTTAGGCACCCTATTCCTAATTGCATTTGGTTCTCATTTATAATTTTGATGTCGGTCTTAGTATATTTTCCTCTCATTCTCCTAGGTAATAGTTGACATATCAGGTCATTAGTGTTGAAATTTAAGCAAGAGATCCCTATATAAACACAACATACACATTATCTTAAGGGAAGACTATTTCTACTAAGGGCTAGCTATCTATTTAAGGCCAGGGACTGCATTTGGGCACCATTCTACATCACATACTACATAATAAGGGTTCTATTTATTCTATTCCATTAAACATTTACATCTTATATCTAGTTATTTCCTACTACTTTGGTGTCATTGGCGCTAGGGAACCCAAGGCATATAATTACACACACAAGCACATATGACATCATTGGGTCTTAAATATAGTGTAACGATCATTCATAAGTATATCCATGTGGAAGCTAAGGACAGTTCGACTCATTTAGTTACATCTTTCTTTTTTAGGTTTTGATGCTTTTGTGTGGGGTTTTAAAGAAAATTATTCATCAAATACATACAATGACATCAACAAATCTCTTGAAACATACACACAACAAAGACCGACTTATTACAACGACCTAGCGACTAACTTAGATTTATATTCGAGCTAATCTAAAGACCAGGTACCAATAGTACAAACCAAGGCACCCACGGGTTCCCTAATCCTCCCACACACATCCCAGTCTAGCTAAATCTTCATCTATTAAAAACTTCTGAGGTGTGTTGTCATACTCTATTATGCTTGTTCATTAACTTGAGTCTAGTTTCACATGATTGTGAGGTAATTCATTGTCGAGTTAGTACCTTTTCCCTCCTATTTGAATTATTAAATTTTATTAAAAATATTAAATAAAATTAGCTAGCATTTATACTTCAGCTATTTCATTGTTGTACTTGTTTAGATTAATTATAAAACTTAGAATTTTTATTAATCATTTTGATGAACCCATACTTTAGAATATTTTTTCCTAGGATCCACTCTAAACCCTAATGGCTATTGATTTTTCATCCTCCTCTCGGGCCATCATGTCTCATTTTAGTGTCAACCCTAGCTATGATTAGGTTTTCATCGTTGATATCACGTACCTCTATAATAATCCCACTATGTCAGATGATATTCAACAACTCTCAGATGGCCAAACATATGTCCTTACTAGTTTTGAAAATTATCCTATTGGAATTAGTAATGGTGAGGACCTAGTAGCCTTTACTCATTGTACACCATGTTATATGGCTACTAGTGATCCTCCTTCTGATCTTTATAAGGATATTCTAGATGATTCTCTTATCAATTACATGTTTGGTATTGAAAATCACTCACATGTGCATACCGATTCTTCTTCTAGCAAGATCACTACTATGGTTTCATCTCATCATTCTCCTACTTCTGATATTTAATCTCATGATACATCTCATAATATCCTCCTACATGATCCTTAATATTATGTTAATGATCCTGTTGATAGCATCCTTAACGGCACTCTCATTTATGAGTCTGTATCTGATGGTGATGAGGCGGTTGATAGCCATGATTTTCCTTCTTTTCATACTTCCAAGGTGAATCCATTATTCCATCACTACCTTCCCCGAGATTGTGTATACCGTTGTACATGAGTCACCTCCATCTATTACTCCATCTTCTCCACAATTTCATCTTCGCATATCACTTCATCTTAATACGTTGCTCCATCTCCTTTTATCATTATATCTCCATTGGTGGTTTCACCTCTTAGGGATGTTTCTGATGCTATTCCTACCACTGTTATGGGTATTCCATCTATATCATCTACTATAGCTTCTTCGGAACCCACTCCTAGTGTTCCTTTAACAACAAAATCTCCTTAATATTCTCTTGAAATTCATTTGGTCACTCCACAATGGCAAGTTACAACTACTCAATATGTTATTTCCATATTATAATATTCCTTCATCGAATATCCTATCTCTCATGCATGTCATAGGTCAATTAAAATCCTAGGTTTTTTCTATCACTATAGAAAGTAGGGCTTACTATGCATCTATTGACAATAACTCATTACATGGTAACCCTATTCCCAAGAGGGTTCATAATTCCGCATTTCCTAAGGACTTTATCATGCCTACATTAAAATGTTTTAATTTTACTAGTGACCCTCATTCTCATCTCCTTCATCACAATATGGCTCTGACTTCCTATTCTAATGATAGGTTATTGCTTAAGGCTTTCCAACACAATCTTACCAATGAGGTGTTGTAATGGTACAATCATCTTCCCTTTTGGGTCCATTAGTACTTACTATGACATGGAGGATGTTTTCCTCTGTCGTTTTATAATAAAAATGGACCTAAAGTTACTTATGACCACATACCTACTTTACATCAAGTCTCACTAGAATCTATCACATATTATATCTTATGGTTCAATGCTTATATGCATCAACTAATATTCCAACCCATTAATTTATAGAAGCAATTCATTATTTGTCTTAGTTTGATTCATGTGATTTAGTAAAGATTACAATATGATACATGTGATTCATTCACTCTCTTGTGCTACAAATTCATATAGCTTGAACAAGATCTTCTCTCAGCACATGTCATTGACCCTCCATCTACCTCCACTCCTATTGCATCATCTAGTACTCATCCATTAACGTCAATTGAGTGTCCTACACAATATCTATCATGACCTAACAAGCACGTTCAACCTAATCCATTATAGAAGCATAATTCTTCTCCTCCTCTCTGCAGAAAAATACTTCTCCACCTAATCCATTTGTCTCACGTGATCCATTACACTTCACTCATCACACTTGACCACATGATGTGTTGTGTGTTTTACTTAATGAAGATCAAATTTTCTTACCCTCTAACGAACATCATCCGAACATCCTCTACATCGTCAACATGATCAACCTTATTGTAATTATCTTTACCCCTTCATGATATATTATAACAATTAGAGTATAATGGAATCATTTCCTTTGGCTCTCGCTCATGTGAGTGGTCCATTTCTCCTCTACCACAAGTGCATTTCTACCCACATTGACTTGTCTCCTCCATTTCATGTTATGGATATTATATATCCACCACCATAGGTTGTCACTCATGCATAGTCTCCACCACACACATCCATCACTACACCATCACATCCAGTCATCCACTCCATCTATCTCATCTATCACACCATATTATTTCTTCACATAGGCTGTCACATCCCTCTACATTCATCCATCCCACCGAAGCTCCATATGATATTTAACTCTATTCATACATTCATGTTGCTTCCATCCCACATGCTTCCACCGCTTCATGTCACCTTTTTCTTTGGTTAGTCTCTATTCATACACTCATGTTGCTTCCATCCCACATGCTTCCACCGCTTCATGCCACCTTGGTCTTTGGTAGGTGATTACTACCACTTTACCCCCAATGAAGCACTTGTGTTCTTATTATTCTTACATTAATTTTGAGGGATTTTTATAATAACCTTTCATCACGTGCTTCATCAATTCATCTATCACACTCAATCATTTCCCAATGATGAACTATTTCTTATATGGCTCATCCTTGATTGTTGAGGGGTCTTAGTTAAATGAGCCTATTCATTCACACACTGGGGGCATCATTAATCCCTCCTCTCATAGTTTCATCATACTAACATATTACAATCACATTATATTATTATTCATTACACTAACCATGCATTATAAATCCCATTCAATAACCATTTCATATAACTCATCAATCAAATTACACATGTTATCTATCATCATTCAAATTACCCATTTTTTCTATCATTATCAACATTATAGTGTGAATCTACATCAATACACAAGAATGATATACAACATAATACCAATAACAAACATTGAGTCATATTGCACCATCGATAAACAACGAGATAAACTCATCATATATCAATAACATCTATCCATATATATTGAATATTTTCATCATTACATAAAAATATCTCATCAAAGGGGAAACTCCCCCATATCATATATGAAAATACAAATAAAATCTCATCATCACTATCTCTCTCGGATACTATGAGATCCCTATAACTAGATGCCTTACCACAAAATATGTGGTGCTACTCATGCCCTCGATACCTCTCAACTTGCCTTCGTAATAAGGTAACCTCTGTAGATTGCTTTGAAAAATGACACTGCAAATCTATAAATCATGAAAATATATCCTATGCTAAGGGACCACCACCAACCACCTCTCTAGCTTGATATGTATCCTCACGTGCCTCATCCCTCTTGCCTATCAACAAAGTGTAATTCACCTCTACTATAGCCACTGGATCAAATAAATGGGCATACTTTCCCATGATATTATCCACATGCTCAAGCATCCCTCCACCAAGTACATTGATTAGCACATTTTATGTCATTGTGTGGATGGATGTGTTTACTATAAGGTACCAATATGCGTCACCTACAACACAAATAACAAAACAAATTAGATAACCATCATGTAACACAAGCAAACAAAAAATACAAAATAAAAATATCAAAATTCTCACGATCCACTATAGATTCGCTACATTATTGGGGAATGGGTTCCCCCTCTCTTCCACCTCCTTATTGTAACCCCATTGCATCTTACAAATAATGGAAACAAGAGAACCCATCAATGTATCTCCCACCATGTCTTTGGACTCCTCTGTATAGCTAGCATCATCGAATCTATCGGCTTTATTACGACATCTACCTCATATGGTCCGAGAAGGTACTAGCTGCTCTCCTATGGGCCCTGGTCTATCCCTGTCCCTCCTCAATTCTCTAATCACTTACAACCATATATATGGCTATGTGGGCACGTCCTTAGCCATGCCAAACTATTGTGATACTTTATCTACCTTAAATAGCTTGGCTAATCCTAGAAATTGATCCTCCAACCACACATTCCTATAAATACATTACATCTCTATACCATCCTCTGGTCAACCTCTATAATCATGGTATGGCCTCGTTATAACTTCCTCGGGTCCCATCCTATCTATCAATTCCCTGTAAGTATCAATGTCCATCTTACACTCACGAACATTAATCTAATTGCTCACGTATATCCCTGACCTATCCCACTCTCCTTGTGGACCTCCAACTCACATCAATAAGGCTATATACTCATACTCCCATACATGCAATAGTGTGGTGGATCATATCCCACCACTATGCTGATTGTGATCAAACCCTTATAGATATTTGTATAGGTGGGCCAACACACACTGTGTCCATGCGTATTTTGTGCTCTCCTCATACATCAACATATATATTACATCTTATACAAAACTTCTACGCCTCCTCCCTCTACAGCTATAGATGAATCGATCAAAATGGATATGAAATTTAAAGTGTAGAACCCAAAACCTCAAAATAGCATCCAAGTTGATATGGGCCTCGGTAGGTACTCGAATCCCCAAAAAATACCATCTAGTAGCTCACATATATCTCTCCATATCCTCCAATGAAATAACATGTACTCTCTCCCCAAAACTAGTAATTGCATTATGTGATACTCATCCTACAAAGTAAGCGTAATGTCACCCACAGAAACCAAAAGTATATGTATCCGCACACCACCTCTCACATAATGTTGTCAACATAGGCATGTTATGAGGCACATCCCCCATACATGTTATGTGTCATAGTCTAGAATAGTACATAACATCCCATTCGATATCTCGACAAAGACCATCCCAAGAAAAGTACTCAAATGACAACCTCTCGCAGAATTCACCTAAGGGAATATCCCTGTACGCACCAAAAAATGACAACAAACATAACCTTAGAACACTATAAAAGTCCAAATACACTCACAAATCACATTATTATACACTAGAAATCTCAATTTCACCATTACAAATCAAATATACACATTCGGACTGGGTCACCTAGATGGAAGACTAGGGCGTCCCAGAGCAGAACACTAGGGCTCAGGTCTCGGGGATCTTGTCCCAAGGGTCACTAGCACCCTCTCCACTCTTATCCAAGTCTAAAACAAAAAAAAAATTCATAATCTCAAATTTTCCAAAATATGATAAAACGAAGTACTACACAAACATTTTTTGAAAAAACATCGTACTTACTAATTCCACCATCATCTTTGATGCTAAGCGATCACCACGCTCTAGTACTAGCTAGGATATGCTACTCTCATTTGCGTAATCTTATCTCACTTAGCACTCACTCTCACAATCACTTAAAAATGAAATGAAGTGACTTAAAAAAAAATCACTTCACTACTTATAGTTACTTTTCATCACCTACTTTACTATGATCATTATTTTGCACCTATTCTCGCATATAATACACACTACTCTATTTTTTTCATATCTTGAGCATTTCTACTCCGATTTGCACCCTATTTGTGGCATTAGTTTTTAGAAATTTTCCTACAATCATACCAGACACATTAAACAAGTGTTATATCTCCTTCATATTGACCTTCAATCAATCCACACACATTTCAACAATCTTTATCACACTTCCTATTTATCTTGTGCTTTCTTTTGTCTTAGGATTCATTTGTACCATCACTTCCCCTTTCACAAAAAGAGGGAATATAATTGGGTTCATCCTATAATTCCTCTTATATCACTATGTGTTTGATCAATGCTACCAATTTATCATTTTTAAACATTTACTAATTTACCTGCGACATTTCACCTTTAATTCCCCTAATGACCTAACTTTGGTGGAAAAAAACATACAAATTCCCTATGCGAAATTTCATCACTTTCCCATAATGACCTAACCTATGGGAAACAAGTGTTAAATTTTTTTCCATAAATCAATTTCTATCAATTCCTCCTAATAATATAACCATGCAAACATATCATAAAATATCTCTATGAGTAACCAATCAAGACAATCAATCAATCTATTAATGTGTTCAAACCTCTAAATCATCATCACTCAATCAAAACAATATAACATATATAGACTCCCACATGACCTAACTTAGGAATTAAATTCATTACTTTACCATATGACCTAACTTGGGAATTTATTCTATATTTTACGTTTTCTTCAGATTACCTACCTTAGAAGCCATCATACATTTTGTTTTTTCTTCTAGATGACCTAACTTGAATCCATTATATTACAATGACACCTATGGAGTGGGGGAAAGAGTTACTTTCCTACACCACTCTTATATGGGTCAATTGTTTGATTGAAATTCTCTGGATCCAAAAACCAAAAATGTTTGATCTAAGTCTATCTATAGTGGCTAGATCTTGAGGATGTATTTAGATATTGGAGAAGAACACACTATTCTCCTGACACTCTACCTTTGGAGAAAGGACACCCAAATCCTCCATTCAATTATTCGTATACACACAATAGGAATGGGAATAGATCAATCCCTACCCCATATTATCATCATCATACACATTTGAAATCATCAATAATCAAACACTATGCAATCGTCACTCTTATTTAGTGCACTTCATCACATTATTACTCTTTTCAATACATTATATGGATCAACACTTTGATCCATGGTTGGTTCGATATGCTATATGGTTCTTTCAACACACTTTTACTACCACATCTATGCATTCTACTACATCATGGACTTTAGTGGATTTCTCTCGATACGCATCTCTATCTACTTTATGTTACCGAGATTTCGACTCACCAACACAAAGTGGGGAAAATGCAGTCACAAAATCATGCAATTACTACTATTATACCTAAAAGTATGTTATTTTATGTATGGATCTCGCATGATAAAAATATTCACTAATGGCTCATCCCCTAGTCCTATCATTAGTTTAGTCAGTCATTATCATTAAGTGTCTTACACAGTCATCAGTTACTCACACATTTTTATTCATCTCTCATGGAGTCTCAGTTTTTATTTACTCAATCATCATCTCTAGTCTTTAACTAGGGCACCTAGGAAGGTATAAGGGTGCCCGTCAAGACACCCCAAACCCTCATTTTTAGGCACTTTGGTACTAGTTGCACTTGGTTCTCATTTAGAATTTTGAGGTCAGTCTTTGTAGATTTCCCTCTCATTCCCCTAGGTACTAGTCAACATGTTGGGTCATTAGTGTCAAAATTTAAGCAAGATATCGTTATATAAACACAACATACACACTATCTTAAGGGAAAACTATTTCTACTAAGGGCTAGTTATCTACATAGGGTAAGGGACTACATTTAGGCACTATTTCGTATCACACACTTTATATTTATTCTATTACATTCACCATTTACATCTTGCATATATTTATTTCCTGCTACTTTGCGATCATTGGCACTAGGGAACCCTATGAACATGATTGCAAACATGAGCACATAGAACTACACCGGGTATGAGATATAGTGCAACAATCAATCGTAAGTCCATCCATTTGGAAATTGAGGAGAGTTCGACCCATTCATTTGCATATTTTTTTTTAGGTTTTGATTCTTTTGTATGGGGTTTTGTAGGATTTTCTTCATCGAATACTTACAGTGGCATTAATATATCTAGTGTGACATACACGTGAAAAATATCGAGTTATTGTGAAGACCTAAAGAACCAACTCATATTTAGGTTATGATCTATTCTTCAGATCAAGGTGCCCATAGTGCAAACCAAGGTGCCCACATGCACCCTAATCCTCCCACGACCACGCCATACTAGCCAAATATTTATCTACTACAAACTCTTGAGGTGTGTTATCATACTCTGTTTTTCATATTCATCAACCAGATCTAGTTTCGAGATCACTACAAGGTAAGTCATTTTTAGGTTAGTACCTTTTCCCTCCTATTTCAATTATTCCATTTTATTCAAAATATAAAATAAAATTATCTAGCATTTATACTTCATTTCATTTTCATTCTTGTTTAGATTAATTTTAAAATTCATAATTTTAGTTAATCATGTAGTGATGATATGCGACCTAGCAATGAAGTGTGTGTGTGTGTGTGTGTGTGTGTGTGACCCTATAGCTGAAGTGTGTATCATGACAAGATAAGCGTAGGAGTGATTATGTATCCTAAAGTGTATATCACTACTAGCTGAATAAAGGGAGTGGTGATGTAGCCTATATCGTATACCACTAAAAGATGAAGGGATAGGTGAAAATTTAGCCTATAGTGGATGTCACTAACCTAGGAATGTCACATGATATAAGGATTAATGATGATCATGTGTGTTTGATAGGGTCCATTTGAATTTTAAACCCTCGGTAGTGGTGTATGGACTGAGGAGCTAAATTACGTCATAAGGTAGCAAGTGAAGCGTGTAGAATAAGATGAAGGACGTGTGATGATTAAACGAACATGTGATGAGATAAATGTGTAAATATGCAATGTGTATAATGTAATGTAAGATGTGTAGATATCCTAGTAGTGTAATATTCCCGTTATGTAGTACGTAGAATGATTAAGATGTAATAATAGACTCATAGACAATAGGGGTGTGACATATGTATGATGAAGACTAATATGATGTATGATGTATAGATGCACAAATGTTGAAATGATGTAGACTAAATGTAGAGTGTATGATGTAAGATGTAATATGTATAACACAAGATGTATAAAGGGTCATAATGTGTATTATATATTGTGTAGTGTGTGGGGTTCATATTTAGTATGCCCTCAATAGTCAAGTGTGAACCGAAGTATAATAATGTGTCATCGGGTAATGATGATGTTAAAACATGTGATGATTATGTCTAAGCTAGGATATTGATGTATGATAATGCAAATATGAGAGATACGCAATGTTAATATGATGGGGGAGATTTATGAGATGTTATGCCCCCAAAGTGGGTAAGATGAAGGATGCAATCATGTCATGTCATATAAAAGATCATCACTTTCAGGATTAGAGTCAAATGGACACGCATTAGTTACTTGATAAGCAATAGTTTGTAGTTGATCACGTAATGAGCCATTAAGGCATAAATTGTATATAACCCTGGCATATTCTTCATCATTAAATGGGGGAAGTGGAAAACAATTTGCATACCAATGAGTTAGGAAAATATATTAGTTACTGCGGACATTAATGGGTTATTTCATATATTCATATATAGTTAAATTTTTAGTAGTGTTATAACAACCCACTGAAATAGGGATTGGAGTGGTTGTAGGTTTGTTTATAAATTTCCTAAATAATAGGAGATGTGAATCCTATATATGTTATGAGATTCTTATTGAAATGGTGTGTTGAATGAGTTGAATTTGTAGTTTTATTATGTTAAGAGTTTTGCACTCGACTAATTTTTACATCGGTATCGAGTGAGAACAATTCAATGAGAGTCATGTGGATTTTTTGAGTTTCAATTCTATAAAGCTATGACATCATTTAGAGTCGTGGTCAAAAATTAGTGGTGTTTGATCCTCCATCAATGAAGGAAAAATTTAAAGTCATGTCTCCGCACAATAATATATTTGTTGATCTATAATCCATATGTTTTTTTGATAGATGTATGATTCGTCAATATTAGATCAGTCAAATTGAATGCTTCAAGCTAAGGAATCTTCTTATAGTTGACATATCCCACCCAACTGTCTACACACAGTCTGCTCACTTCAAGATTTATGTATTTGATTATGAAAATATAGTCGGGTCTAATCTCTTGATGTAAAATGTTATTAAATCATCATCACCATCGACTTGTATATTGGGAAAGTTCATTGCAAATACATATATAGTCATGAATATCACTTATTTTTCAAGAAGCAATTACTTATTTATCCTCCTTCCAATTAGATTTTCATGTTTGTATTTAAATGCTGCTAGACTAAAGTTTGTAGTTTTGATTTTGTATTTGTGGCAAATTTGTATTGGCTATTCCCTTTATTTACCACTGTAGAGGGGAAAAGTGGATGCTCTCTTGCGCATTGAATGCATTTACTGTGAACCATTTAATGCAGGGTTGGTTTTGTGTGGCTCGAGGATGAAAAGGTTTCATGCTTTCAAAGTATATTGTTCTCGTGCCATTTTCATCCTTGCCTGAAGATCGACCAGTTTCAAGAACACCAAGGTGAAACTCTTTTCCCTTTTTTTGCCATGAAAATGTGTTCTCTACTTTTTGGATTCTTTGTCAAAGCTTTAGATTGGTTGTGCCTATTCCAATCGCTCCAGGAATATGTGTTTTCTAGTTTTTGGATTTTGTAGCTGTTAACCTCTGAATCTTGAACAAACCAGATCCATAATATTATGGGTACGAACCATAATATGGAGGTCACTGTTTTTCTGTGAGCGTGGTGCTTAGCGCATTTAAATTTATTGTTTTTGCTTTTGTTTATATGTTTGTTTTCTATGGTTGATCCAGAGCTTTAACAAACCTAGTTGCAAAAGTCATCAATTTTGTGGAAAATTTGTATCTACTTACTCATAATGGAATTTAAAATGAGGCACTCTAATTTACCTTAGCAGAAAAAAATGGTACAAGACATGGGTTAAAACCTGTCTAAAATAATTGTTGATGGGGTTTTACCTATTGAGGCTGCATTCTTATACAAAGTTTACAAGGGAAGGTCTACTGATCTTACAACCACTTAAAGCTCGACCTGCACAATAATGGAAGTTCCAGAAATATTTTCTAGATTCTTGCATTTTGGAAAATGTACTATTCTAACTTCCTTCTCTACAATGGTGTTGGGGTTGTAAGTCTAAGGGTGTTTTTTTCTTAAAATCCCGATCTAGCTCTCTAAATACTTGTGAAAAAAATATATTTCCGAAAATAAACATGGTCCCTTCTTTATCATCAACAGGTCTGACATTGTGCACTCTGTCCCTATAGTGCAAGCCTATTCTTCAGATTGCTTCACTTAGCATCACCTATAATATCTACAAGAACATTGTCCTTATTTGAAATGATGGAGATGATTTGTAGGTCTCACGCTATAATCTTGGAGATAAATGTGGTTGCAGCGTGCCTGTCAACACATTCTCATGGTTTTTTATGAGTAATAGTTGGTCTAAGGGCATGTTTAAAAATCAAGACTCGAACTTAACCACTTTATGGTGGAAAAGAATGTTTCTTTTTATTTCTCCACATCATTGATATACATGCCTTTGGAAAATAGGAAATTGTTTCATCTAAAATCAATATTCTCGACTTTGTATAGATTTGATTGCTGTGAATTGTGTTAAATTTACAAGAAAAAAAGAAATCAGGTGTGCCATTAGATGGCTTTAGATCATCTGGATAACAATATCTTTTTAATTCCTCTTTCATTCATCAATCTCCATATCATTTGAAACCACCAAACGCCCACTTATTTAAAATTTAATTGATTTGCTTAAAAAGTTATTAGAGCCTTTTCAACAAAACCATTTTGTGCATGTCCTGCAACCATGGCATACCATGAAATGGCATCTAGTTGAGGAATTTCTTTGGAAAGTCTTAGGGTCTCAGGAAGAACACCAGTTTGAGCATATCCTGCAATTATTGCAGTCCATGAGGCCACATCTCTTTGAGGCATTTCGTCAAACACCTCATGTGCGTCTAGTATGCTTCCACATTTTGCATACATATTTATCAAGGCATTCATGACTACAACATCTTACAGAAATCCCAATTCAATTATGCTTTGATGGATCTCCATACCCATTTCTAAAGCTCTCATTTTGGCACAACCTGGGAGTATGCTGACAAAGCTTGTGGAGTTTGGCTTTAAACATGCAATTGCATTTGCTTAAATGTCTCCATGCCTTTTCAACAAACCCATTTTATGAATATCCTACAACCATCGCATTCCATGAGACCACATTTCTTTCAGGCATCTCTCTGGAAAGCAATACAGCCTTGTTAAGAACATTTTTCGAGCATACCCTACAATCATTGCATTCCATGAGAGCACCATTTTTTGAGACATTTTGTCCAAGACTTCACGTGCCTTGAGTATGTTTCCACATTTTGCATACATATCTACTTGGGCTTCAACTATGACATTTGACAAAAAACCCCTTTCCATTATCCTTTGATGAATGTCCATAACCTATTCCAAAGCTCTTATTTTGGCACAGGCAGGGAGTATGGTGGCAAAAGTGAACAGGTCGGGTTGGATACTTGTTCATTCCATTTGGTGAAACAAGTGCCAAGTGTGAGTGATTTTTTTACCTTGTGAAAAAACACTCTTCAATATGCAGGTGTGCAGTGGTTGATAATACGCAAAAGAGTATATTAGGAGATTCGTCCCAAATTCAGACACTTTTGTTTTATTTGTGTCTTGGAGTTTTTCTTAAAATTTTCATTTCGCTGCAAATTGAAAATTGCAATCTGTTTAATGAAAAATCTTTTTTGGTTGATGCGAGATTGATTATATCCCAAGCATGCTCTTGCACCATGAAAGATAAAGCTCCAAGAATAGTAATGGATCCTTATATGCTCCAAAAATTCACACACAACAAGATTTCTTCCCTTCAACATGTGTATCTTCTCCACTGCTCAATGTCACAGAAATGAAGCAGCAACCATGAAAATCAACCAACACTATCAAGAAGACAATGGAGCAACATTCAAGAAATCCAATGATAATTCATCATTCCATGTCAGCCAAGTGGCTCTACTCTAGAGGAGAATACAAATTGTGATATACTCAAATTCAAGTTTAAATATTGCCATGACCAACTATCAATCCATGCAGAAATCAATCTTCAGAATACATACCAATCCCTAATTTTTCCATCTACACTTTCACATGGCCAAATAATGAGAATAGCACATGCCATTCCAATATATGGGACAAGAAGAATGCTAAAACCTAGATTGAGAGCAAGAATGCCTGCTATCTCAGATGTCTATACGGATTAATTATGTCTGGTAAATGTCATGAATTCAGTCTCTCTGACAATGATGTATCTGATGATGGTTCGATTGGTTCATTTTGATGGGAATAATCAACTCATGGTTCGTGATCTATCTTCTCCTGATCAATGGAAGAAGATTCATGTTGATCATCATTTCCCAATGTGGTCTCAGGGTAGAAAAGATATGCTTTCTCAAGTCTAACTATTATGATTCCAAACTAATCACTGTTGTAACTAAAGTTAAAAAAATAAATTGATAATAGCATGAATTGATTCTGAATAACTGAAATCTATATAACTCTGTACTGCTTGGAATCTGAAAGTTCTTGATAGTAGAAACTAGACCTGAAATTTAATTAAAATAGAACTATATAAATTCTAGAAACAAAACTTGAATCTGTAGCTGTTGAACCTTTTTGCCTTAAGAATGCGTGATAAGTAACTTAAAGTTACTTTTTTAACTAATAAAAAGTACATTTAACTTTAATACACTTGTCCAACTAACAAAAATCAAATACTACCTACATCTAAAGAGCTCGGAGGACAAAGATACATTAATCTTTGATATCATAACAACCTTACTCAATTGATTTGTCTCCAAGGAAATTGCAGTGCTGGATGTTGTAGCATCATTGGGCCTTCCAATGTTGCTTGATTTCTACTAGTATATTATGAGATTGCCTCATTTCCAAATTTTCTTGTAGCTACACAATAATGAAAACCAACTTAAGAATAGGTTTGCCATCCAAATTATAAATAAAGGAAATAATAGTATACAACACTCTATCATATTTTAGTATAAATACAAATCTTCTGGCAACCGCTATAGCAGAGGACCATGATGAAGCCAAGGCATATTAGAAACAGTCGTCTGAAATTGAAAAACTATAGTTTTGATTCCCATTAATCGATGAAACCAATTTTCTTTCCATTCATTATCTTATAGGTGTGAATATTGATATCAAGTATGTTCTTTTCATAGTGGACTTTCAAAAGTCATATTTTGTTGTGTTACTACGTATATGAAGCCAATACACATATTTTTCAATCTTCTCTCCCTTCAACAGTCTTTCTGACTAGAATTTCCTTTGCTTTAGATCATAATTTGCTGAATTCATATGGTTTATGCTTTACAATGTTTTTTTAAAGTGTGCTCTTTCTTTCATATTTCATTGCACTATTTGCTTTATCGTATAGAGAAAGTTTCTTTTCCTGAGTACTTCCATTTTCAATATTCACTAAATGCGTAATGCCTTTTATGTACATTGCAGGTTTGTGACAAAAGCAAAATCAAAGAACAAGATACATTCCATTGTTGGTTGTTTGGATTGCTCGTGCTCTGTTGGACAAGGTATAAACATTATTCTTTTCTTCTATATTGTGCTCAAGAAACCTTTTTCTAGAACAGAAAAACAAATCAAATGCATGAAAACATCCATGTCAACCACACCCGTGGACGTAGAGCAATATACATTATCAAATCATGTCGTAGAATGCATAGACAATGTGTTGCATAGCTTTAACCTTTTCGAGACTATGCTTTCAAATACGGAGTCGGTGATTGTTTGTTTGATTCCTTTAGTATTGCTTCATTTCCGATACACATCTTTGGAACTTAGAACCGGTATCATTGAGCACTTTGAAACTTTTCTCTCTCTATCCAATCTGTAGCATTGGCATCCCTAGAGTTAGAACTAGATTTTGAAACTCTTTCTGTTTTGCATGGTGTTCATAGCACGACAACGTATTTACATCGAATGAAACTATCTGCAGTGCTCTCACAAGAAGCAACTGAACAAGGCCTTTGGGGTGACATATTTTGCATAAAATGGCTTTCAAAGTGGCTCGACTTGCCAATATGGGTTTGGTCTACAACAAGAGGCACAAATTATCTTCGTTTCAATCCAAATAGTGAGAAACTGCCATATTGTATTCTTTTCCATGATTCCAACCCTCTTAGTGGTCATTACGAACCTTTATTTTGGAAAAAATATATGGGCTGCCCCTGAGCCAAGAAACAATGCTCATCTATTATCGCTCCAATGTTTTGTTGAAATGCTTTGGACTGCCTTACGCAGTGAACTAGAACAACTGCACCTTGTTAGACTGCCAACAAGCGACAACATTTGCATTGATAGCCTTTTCAATTCTATTTGTTGTACCTTCGCAACCGCGAATTCGACCCTTGCTTTACTGTGTAGGTATGCTGCTCAGGATTTTTGTGGTTCTATCCTTCGAAATGACCATACAACTATTCGCTTTCTCCATACCGGCTTTCCCAAACCCAATTAAGAACATACCGCATATTGCCACATGGCAAGGCCTTGTAGTCAACATAGCCATGTTCCATGGCCACAACAATATAGAGAAGAAGAGTTCAACATCCATTGGTTATGCCTACTTTTCAAAATAAATATTCAATTGTGGCATTCGAATCCTTTGCAAGTTTCAAAGGTTTTTTCTAGTGATGCACCACTTGAAAAAACATACAATCTTATACGATTTTCACTTCCCCAAGGCCAATTTCATTATGAATTTTTGGCTGTGAGCACTAACTCTGTACGGCAGCGCCCACAACATATACATCTAGAAATGCATGCACTCAAATAGGTACAAAAACTAAAAACATATCTTTGCAAACAGCTGCAAAAAATAGTGTACATAACCGGGATGAAAATAGGTTGCCATTCTCTCTTCGCTCAATAAAAAAACATATAAAATAAACACATCAAACAGCTAAAATAGTTTGCACTATTATACATTTTGTGTTGGTCGAAGGCCATTCACGTACCAATTTCTTTGCTAGCAAAATAGATTTCATGTCCACAGCAGTTGCAAGCTGAAACACATGAAGTTCTCTCCAATAAAACACTTAAGCAAGAAGGAAAAAAGCCTTTGCAAATGCAAATGTCAACCACCATAAAAAAATGCAAACCAACAAAGTGTCCAAATTGTCTCTTCGAAAGCTAAAAACAACTATACGCAAACACACACAACAAACACCTAACTTTGCACGTTGTATTGCCCGTTTTCATGCCCAAACAAATGACACACCGATTCATGAATGCCAAATTTGTAAGCAGCTCCATTTCAAGTTGAACTTGACATGTTTTACAAATGCAACAAAGAAAACATATCTTCAACTCACATCAAACAAAACAATGCCTAAACTCAAAAAAATTTGTCATCCATGCTCAACAAGCTTATTAAATGGAAAGTTGCCAAGATTAGCATGCCCTCAACAAATCCAATTGATTCCAATGCTTCGAAAGTTGCAATGCTTTCTGACCTTGAAGAAAGACTTGTGTCTCTTCGACTTGCATTTGGTCAAATAAGGCACCGAAGCCATAAACGCCCTCAATACACGCTAAAGGGAGCAATCATAAATGTCCCAAAAATATTGATATAATCAACGAGCTTTGCCAAGGCACCAGAACAAAAAAAACAATTTCCGTGGCACTTAAATGTCGTCTTGAATACAAAAAACCATACCATTCAGGAAATGTTCACCCTATAATCACCATGGCCGCTCTCAAAGAATTATGCATGACAACATTATATCTCATGCATGAAGTCAAACTAAATCATGGCTGGGATCAAACACTTTCTATCGCCATGAACTTTAAAACAAACAACAATGAAGAACACGAAAGATATGTTGTTCGACAACAGTTCTTCCGATGATGACATCGATAATGATGATCCACACGATACACTAATTCATGGTTTCACTGACTCCTCAACTATTCACTATCTTAAAGACAAGATGATAAACATTGCTCCTTCAGAGGGCTTTACACCATTGGGAATTTTCAGGACAGATTTTTGGAAGAGATGAATTTCCCAACTTTGTTTTTCAGCCAAGCTCGCAATGAGATGACTACAAAAACAATATCGTATCAAAAAATAGCACAATGGGAGTTGATGCATTCAGATCGTAGATTTTCCTATCATATAACCAATATATTTTTCAAAGCAATAAAATTACTAATTGACCAAGTGGGTCGTTCAATATGGCTCAGGATCAGAAAGGGACAATTAAAAGGTCGAACACTAACTGCAAAAGATGTCAAATTCAAACCAAATCTTGAAAAATATTGAAATCTGATATCGGGTACATAGATTTCAAAAAAATATGCATTTCCCGGATTATATGCAACAAACAAGGAAAAACCTATTTGCCATGATTCGTCAACTAGGCCCGCCTACTTTTTTGCCACATTCTCAAGTGTTGAACATTGTTGGTTGCCACTAACCGACACCCTCAGTAATTTATACACCCGCTATCACAATACTATTCCTTTAGACAAGCCAACACCTTCAGATTATAATGACTCTAACTTTTTTGTTAAAAATGATCCCGTTACGTGCACTCGTTACTACAAGCATAGACTTTATGCATTGAAACAATTGCTTTGCCAAGACAAGTCCTTTTTTGGACAAATAGAGGATCACTTTTGGGTCACGGAATTCCAAAACAAGAGGAAATGCTCATAGTCATTGGCTAATTTGGACAAAAAATGCACCTGTCTTTGGAAATGATGCCAATGACATTGTAGAGTCCTACGTTGATGAGTACATAACATGTGATACTAGTTTATTCCCTCAGCATATCGCTAAACTGCAATGCCATCACCACACGCAAAGCTAAAAAAAAACATTCCAAGTGTAGGTACAATTTCCCCAACCTCCAATGAGGTGTACAAAAATACTTGAACCTGTAGAAGAGCCAACACAATCTGCTATTGTGCATGCACATTCGATTTTCTCGATTCTAGAGAGAAAACCAGTATGATACTTGCATTACACATGGTATGTTCCTTCAAGAACTAGACCTTGATGAAATCACTTACATAGAAGCAATACAATCAACACTTACACAACCAACATTGCTCTTGAAAAGAAAACCAACACACGCATGGAATAATAGCTTTTCCAAAAAAATGCCCATGATCTGGCAAGCAAATACCGATGCTCAATATGTGCTAAATGCTTATGCAGTAGCAACCTATTGCTGCTCGTACATGACTAAAATTGATCGTACAATGACGAAAGCATTTGCTAGAATCGGGTGAGCATCAAAAAATGCATCTTGATGCCTTTCAAATGATTCAGAGCCTAGGCAATGCAATGTTAAATACCCATCAAATGTCAGCACAACAAGCAGTCCACATAGTCCTTTCCATCCCTTTAAACAATACATCACGAAAATGTGTTTTCATAAACACCTCAAATCCCGAAGAACATACATTTATTCTAAAACCTTCGAGTCAACTTCAACAAGAACCCTGACGAATCGACAAACATCATGTGCTGCTCTGTCATAGATCACTACATAGCATGACCTCATTCCTTGCATTCAATTTGCTTGGCTGATTTTGTTTCCATTCACAACATTGGTAAACAAAAAACACCTCGAAGCAAGCCAATCATCGTGTGGTTTGTCAACTACAACAAACATCTTGACATAGAGAACTATTGCCGTGAAAGGCTTTTGCTTTACGTCCCTTTCATAGATAATGAAAACGTCCTCAAAATAGGTTTTGTGACTTGGATAGATGCATATGCATTTCATGAACAGACCATACATGCCAACGAATCCAAATTCCACTATACTACCAACACCAAATGGGGTGACATGGACACAACAATTCAAAATGTTCAATTTACTCTTCAAACCTCTGAGAAAATGCCAACAACGAGTAGACAAGAAAACCTCCCCTTGAACACTATGACATAGATCATGATTTGCCTTTTCATAATGCACAACAACATTCTAGCATTGCAAAGAAACAGTTTCAACTAGGAAAACACCCAAGCATTGAAGACAACACAACATATTTCAAACAAATGCAACTTCTCAACAAGAAACAACAAGCCATTGTCAAAGACATCTCCTTTAAGAAAAATAAAGATCCATCAACTCCTATCTACCTTTTCCTAACCGAGGAGGCACTGGCACAGGAAAAACATTTGTTGCAAAATTGATATTTGAAACATTGGCCCATATTTATGACACATCCATGCACAGTGACCCCTTGAAAATCAAAGGCTTGATCTTGGCATTTATGGGAAAAGCTAGCTTACAATGCTGGTGGAATAACACTCCATTCCACTTTCCTCTTGCCTTTCAATCAATCTGAACTACGCCCGTTGAACAATGAATGATTAGATTCCTTGGCAAAGCACTACGAACAATTACAACTTGCTCTAATAGATGAGATTTCCTTGGTTGGAGGTCAACTTCTATACTTCACAGACCAACGACTTCGTAAATAAAACACAAGCCCACAACTTGCTTTGGAGGAATTGACATGATCTTTTGCGGAGACTTCTACCAAGCACAACCAGTCAATGATTGTCTTCTATTTCACAACCCCAGGATTTCTAGAGAATTGATCGGCTATGACTTCTGGAATACACATGTGAAAATATTCGAATTGACTGAAACAATGCGTCAGAAAGATATTGCCTTTGTCTCGTCCTGAATAGAATTCACATTGGAGAACATTCTGAATCTGATCTTGCATACCTCAACAATACCTGCATTCGGCCAGTGCCAATTGATCCAACATTCCCATTCCTATTCTACAAAAACATAGATGTTCTTCGACACAATAACAAAATGCTTGCTCTTGCTCCTGGTGACAAAATTGTTATCGCCTCTATCGATGAGCAAGACACATCAGTTGAACAAATGGAAGCCTTCTCTAAAACCATCGAATTGCCACAACATATAGAGCTCAAAATTAACATGTTAATTGAACTTTTTTGCTGGGAACTATGACATACAAGACGGTCTGGTTAATGGTTCGGATGGCGTTTTCAAAGCATACACAACGACAAATGACTTTGATGCCATATGGATTAAATTCAATGACCCCTGTATTGGAAAACAACAAAGATCTAAACACCCGTAATTGTCAATAGCCAAAATAGAACTTGATTGGGTTCCTATTCTTTGTGTAGCTAGACCCTTGCGTAGAACATCATACAAGAGACCGGTTACAATACGAAAACAATTCCCTGTACAGCTTTGTTGTGCACACACAATACACAGAGCACAAGGCCTGACCCTCGAACGCCTTGCTTTCAGCCCTCTTGGCGTATCATCACATGGCTTGGCATATACAACTCTGTCATGAGTCAAAACCATTTCCAATCTTTACTTGCTATCCCCGCTTACGAAAAAAATTTCAGCATCAAGCAAACTATCAAGTACAGAAATGGCACGCCTCCAAAATGAAGCTAAATGGAATATTGAACATGACTTGTCTATAGCTGATATTTCTTCCTGTATTATAGTTGCTTCGCTTAATACTCAAAGTCTACATCCTCACAAAGAAGACATTCTCCACGACCATGAATTGATGCAATCCCATATTCTCTGTTTGCAAGAAACTCACATGCCTTGCCCCATTGCAGTTGACTATCTTGACGGATACCAATGCTTTTCTACACACCATGTACATGGTCTTGCAATTTTCATTGCAAACAATATAGCTTTCCTAAAAAAAAATACTTTCAAAGCACAAACGTAGAGTCCCTACTTGCAAACATATTACTGCAAGGACAGTGCATAACAATTGTAAATGTCTACGCTGTGCCAAATGCAAATCTCGAAAACATCTTCATTGTTCTCAAAAATGTTTTCCAATCCATTGATCTGACCATCCCCAGCTACATTTTTGGAGATTTTAACATCGACATGCACAAGCAAAAAAAAAAAAAACTTGCTTTCAACATTTATGCAAAAAACAATTTCATTTCCCACATTCAACAACCAAGTGTCTTCACCAAAAACATCATCGACCATATATGGTCAAACACTATACAAGAAACCTACAATTCATTTGAAAGATTTGCATATTGGACTGACCACCCAACAAAGTTTGCCCTCCTTAAAAACACCTACAACAACGTTCCACAATTGTAAGTGCACATACCTCATTATATTGATTCTCAACAACTAACATCTAATTACTTGACTATTTCCTTTCCTTTTTATTTGACACTTTGTAACAACCATGTGCATATTTCAATGCTTTGCAGATAGTTGCAGCAAGGAAGACATGGAACAACCACCCAAGAACAAGGGCATTGGCAAGCAGTGATCTTTTCCAAGAACCCTCTAAATGGTAATCTCTTTCTCACATTTATATAATTTCTTGTCATGATTCATTCACTATCCTCCTCAACATTTCAATGAATCCATGCTAATATCCTTCAAATTGCAGGCCAAAACCAGCAACACAACAACCATCCTCGATACTTGACATTTGTGCAGGCAAAATTGCAACTATGTTTGAGGGTGATGTCTTGGTCATCTACGGACCAGCACATGCAACCAACATTTCCCCTTCAAAAGCTGAAATCCTCCATGCTGATTTAGTTGACAAGAAAGGTCAAATGACCATTACTTTGAACATGAGCAACACCTTTGTCCACAAATTTGCATCAACTGTAGTTTTGTTGTTCCAGTTTGCGTATTACTGGTTTTGTTGTCAAAGAAAAAACAAAGTATGAATGAGGAGATGCAAGCTGCTCTCTATCCACAATTGCAACAACCACTATGGAAAACATACCAATAGTTTGTGAATATCGTAAACTGACACCGGACATGACAATACAAGAGCTTGTTGAATCAAATGCAACATTCTCGTCGGGTCATTTGCTGCAATTGTAACAGGAATCCATCACACCAATGACATGTTCACCCTCTACGTTAAAGACACTGACATTGACAACGCCAAAGCAACAGTATCAACACTTTCCCTTTTTTCATTTACATATACATTGCATCATATTATTGTGTTCTGTTTTAACCAAACATGATGCTTTCTCCTTTCAGGTACATTTGGGAAACTTTCATGTTTCACTATGTCACACAATAAGAGACAATATTGCAATAGGAAACATGCCACTATTGCTTTTCAAAAACTTCATCAGACAAGGAACAAAGGGTTCGCGTGTTGTACGTGTAGGCCATTCATCCTTCATCGACCCTTTAAATGATGAACCTACAAAAACATTTTTACAGTCTCTCATAAACACAAACATAGAGGCACGTGCTTCACAATTTTGCATTTTTAAGTTATCTCACTTCAATGTTTTCTCACCCATCAAATGTGCCTATTAAGAATATATTCCCTAACAACTTCATCACCCTTGTGCAGATCAGTGGCGTGCTTCATGCAAAGAACATCTACCTTTCTCCTTTCCAAGCCTTTTGTGTAGAATGTGACCATCTCATGGAACCGGATCCAGCAGAACTACAACAAATTTCCCTTTGTCCAACTTGCAATACATCAAAACCATACAAGTATAAGCACTTGCTCCATTGCACTTTGCAAACAAGAGATGACTCCCTTCACTGCACACTGCGAGAGCCATTACTGGGCAAAGTCTTCCCTCAACTTTCTCAAACAGAATATGAAGAATATCAACAGGACATCTCTAAGCCTGTATTTCTTCTCCATCAATTCCAAATCAAGGGTACATTCACTTTGACAGTTGACAACTCAATTTCAACAATCAAAGAAACCTAGCTTTATCACTTCTCTGGTGAGCTTCTCCATTTATCAGTTCTATTCATTGCATTTGAGTTTAATTCTTTGTTTTTGTCTAACATATCCATCATGCTCTTGCAGATTCCTGGAATGCTTTTGCACACCATGCGCCTAAACAAACATTTTCGTGGCTGACTCCCCGTATGTCCAGGAATAGTACAATGTTATACTCTAGCTTTTTGGCTATTCGATATGACTACATACATCACTGCTTAACAACATGCGAGCTCTAGCATAGTTTTTGCCTTGCTTTCCTTCTAGACTTTTTGTAATTATGGTACTCTCAGACTACTTCTAATACAATGAAAACATAATCCAAAAAAATTACTGGCAATTATTATTCTCTTCTTTTGTCTGTATGGATGCAACAATGTTTTCCACTACATGTTTTTTGCTTTACAATATAGCAGACCACAAAAATGATCTTGCTAATCCAACATATATATCTGATTTTGTACTCCCTTCGTTCTGCTACTGTTATGCCTTTCTCCTATGGTGTCTCTCTCTAAAGTCTTCAACATATTGCAAACCTAGTTCACAAAACCTCTTTCTATCCCGTTTGATTGCAACTATGTTTTCCTAGATCCAGTCATATATATTGTATGCCATTTCTAGAATTTTTGCATAACACTAAAAGTTTAATGAACTATTGGATTCTAATTTAATGTTGCATATGAAACAAATACAAAACAAGCTGTTTAATTACCATTTTTTTCTGCAATTTCTTATTCAACTTGCCAAGTTATCGAACAATCTACATTGGCTGCATCAAGAATTTAGCAATCGTATGCTTGTTTATACTCACTTCCAGTTCTTTGTCCCAGACTGATGACTTCACACCCAGTGTCTTCCTCAATTCAAGAACAGCTTCAAAATCATGCTCAATGCCTCTAAAAGAACCGTCTTCATGCACAGTCTCAAGAACAACAACGTCAATTCAAACATGCAGAAAAATTGTTTGTAAAGAGGTCCAACAATTGCAGCTGAAGCATTTCACCAAGACTATGTCAAATACTTCCACTCAGATGGTTTGTGCAGAGAGCAAGAAACATTAACCCTTCAACTTTCCAAATTCTGAACCAACACTTCCATTCAATTCATTGTGTGATAAATCTATAGATGAGAGAGTGGAAAGAATACATGTCTACTGCTCCTTTCTTGCCTTGGCCATCAAATCTACTCCAACAGAATAACTCCTTTCAATATCCATTTTTATGATCAACACAAATGACATATTGGACACAATTTGTTTACCTTTGAGGATAACTTTTTTATTCATATCTAACAACAATAACATCTAATGAATATCTGCTTTCAAGTGTTTTGATAGACCTCCATTCTCATTTCCAAAAATCCAGTGCAGTATCTTGGAGGCCGAAGGTTCTCTTGCTATGGCTATAGGCCATGAATGGATTTCACATTTAAAACAAATACATTTTTTTAACATTTAATCATATGCAAAAATCAGGAGATGGGTGCCTCTTTGATAAGACATTTTGTCCAAACCAATATGCCTCAGTACTTTTGGACCTATCATGCTACATTTTTTTGTCGGATAGTTTAACTTTAGCTTGGCCCATAACAAAAAAACAAATGATTATTTATGAGGGAGCGGAATATAATGATTTTATTTTTCTCAACATTAAAATATTGAGTATGATATCTGAAATTGATTTTCCTGGCCTACCTTATTAAAGTTTAAGTGACGCCTTGACAAAATTTTATATTGTGGAGTGGGTGAAACATTAGAAGATTTGTTAAACATGTGTTGGATGTTTGATGGGTTTTCAATCTCATACATTTCTTCCTTATACACTACTAAACATACCTTAATGTTTACACTTAGCTTTGATTTTGGCTACTAGACTCTACTCCTTCCTGCTAAGGACTGTTTCAGATATGCGCCTGAGTTACTAGGCAAGAGGAGAGAGTTAGCATTTTAATTATACAATGCACAAAAACATTGCCTCTTTGGGTGATTTTTTTTCAATTCTTTGTTTCTCTCTTGCGATGTTTGTTGTAGCACAAATTACAGATCATATTGAAGGTACTTTAACCCATATAAAGTTGATGTAATATATAGGAGAAATCTGGCTTTAGAAATTTTTAATGAAAACCAATTGGCCAAAATAGCCCATACAACTTTCCCTGATGGATAATCAACTACAAATATTTCTCTTGCGATGTTTGTTGTAGCACAAATTACCCATGGCTTAGGTACAATTAGTTTTGTCTATGCTCCCATATTATGTTCATAATCTGAACTCATAAAACAAATATAATATATTGATCCATTCTTTAACAACTACAACTAATCTACTATAGACTGTAAAAAAATGCACCGCTTCAAAGAAACTCATTTACCAAAGCACAAATAAAATCCAAGATTCCCACCTCTTTCACTGCTATGCGAGTACTCTCAGTACTCTGGTTTTTGCATTCTCTGGCACATTGAAGACTTGAGTTAACCTCCTCCAATTTTCAGACTCCATTGAAGCAAACACAATGCAAAACCCAACTATGCCCTCCTTTCCATTATGCGTTCCCAGCCACTCACCATGACCGATTCTGTCTAGATCACGAACTCGCCATGGTCTTCCACAAAAATGTTTTTACAATGCACATCACAAACTGCCACATGTTATTTTACATAGCTGACACTATCCACTAACTATGACATATTGCTATGTAGTTATGAAATGAATTTCTATTACATGACTTTCACTTTGGTCGAATTTATATTCACCACTTTCCCATCAAAAAAACAATTATTCGGTTTTCTCATAAATTTTTATCTTGCCTTTTTTATTTTAAAGATTTTAATATTCCTTCTGCACTAAATACAGTACATGCTTTTTCACAATCTTCTCATCGTATTCACAATATGTTTCATTAAAAAAAATTATTCCACAAATTCATAATGCCCTTCAATCATACAAACTACACCTATATGTTGATAACTTTCTCAAGTTGCATATCGCATTCATGTATCACCACAATTAATTTAAGTGCCACATCTAATTTCGTCTAACATGCTCATTTACTTGATTAGACAACACCACCACCAATGGAAAACCTCCTATCCAAAAAGTCATCCCTGAAAAAACCTACCATTTTTTGCTTCTACTTTCCTATTTGAACTAGATAAATGGTCACAACATTCTCGCACCGTAGCGCAATTCCCAAGCAAAAAACACATAACCCATACATTGCAATGTCCTAGAAGCTTGCATTAAACAAAGCTCACTCAAAAACCATTGTTTTATTTTATTTTTATTCACCCATACGCATGCAACTAATCAATTTTTATTCAAGAACCGTACCAAACAGTAAACCAACCTGGTTTTGGGAACTTCTGAATACAGAATATATTATAATAGACATTTTCATTGGCAATTTCTAAGCTACTTCTTTAGATACCCTGCTACGAATCAAGATACAATTGCTTTGAATAAGCTTATTCATAACAAACAATCGATTTTGGCATCATCCATATATTAATTTAGTCACCTTTACACTAACGTATTAAAATTTTACTAGTTAATTTAATCACCTTTTACACTAACATATTACAATTTTACTAGTGAATATCGAATATAAATGCAACATATACAATTTTTGTAAATTAAAGAAGACAAAAAAATGAGTCATATAAGTCTATGAAGTTTACAAAATAAAAAAATGAGTCATATAAGTCTACCACGTCATATCTTGAAATAGGATTTGTTGAAGTTTTTAATTATTTAGTCATCTTTTCTTTGTATTGTTAGTTAGGGCCATAAAAGAATAAATATTGTCACTATCACCTCATTAGGGTCATTATGTCTTATTTAGGATAAGTGTCAAAAATTGAGTCATTATAAATTGTCTAGTCATATAGTATCGTCATCATCAAAAATTCAAGAGTCAAAAATTGTATAAAAACATTGCCTTACGGATGCATTTTAAGTGTTACCCGACGCCCGAGTTATATTTGCACTCCATGATCAAATCCGGTTAAACTAGCAGCATGAAATTTAAGGTTTATATGCAATGAAGGATGGAGGGTGATCATCGCCTCTCGCTAGTCACCAACGACGGGGCTGCATTTTGGTATGGTGGTATCTCTTTTTCAGTTTGATTTGATTTGATTTCAGTGCTCCTGATTGTGTGAATAAATGGACATTTCAAATTGTGGGGGAACATAAAACTATTTTTCCATTTCCATTCTATTCCTAAAACAACTAAAGTCAAGGGTAGTTTCTAGTGGCAGTGGCAGTTTCCTATGTTTTTTTAGATCGAGTGGTAACGATCGACAATAATGGCTACAATTAAGAACATTGTGATTCTTATAGAATGTGATTTGAATTTTTTTCTATTTTTTAGTTGTTTGCATTGAGTGGTTTGTGTTTTCATTCCTCTGCTTACGATAAAAATGGGGAGGATGTGCATTTTGGTGGTTGAGAACACTTGTATAGGAGGGCAGCTGAATTGGAGTGATCCTCTAACTATAAAAATCCTCTGAATGTCATACTTCTAACATCAATTAGCTAGTGAAATCTAGCATTCACTAGAAGTGAAAGAGGGAACTATTTAGTTCATGTATGTAGGTGATTCGGTGGAAGTGTGATCATCCGATATGGGATTCACTGTGATGAAGTGAATAGGTCATGTGCAACAAGATCCAGACAATAAGATCCAAACTAACAATATGTAGACCTAAAAGTATGTGGAGGCATATGATTTTGTTTCCAATTCTTCAGATTTTATTTCTTCCCATGTTCACACTAAGGGGGAATGTTAGGAAAATGTATTGGTTATTGCTAACATTAAAGGGTTATTGCATATATTTATATAAAGATAAATTGTTAGTGGTGTTATAACAACCCATTGAAATAGGGATTGGAGTGGTTGTAGGTTTGTTTATATATTTCCTAAATAATAGGAGAGAAGACTCCTATATATGTGGTGAGCTTCCTATTGTAATTGTGTGTCGAATGAATTGAATCTGCAATTTTATTGTGTTAAGATTTTTACACTTTGACTAATTTTTACACGAGTGATATTTTGTGTGTAGCCAAGAAAAAAAATATTGCAAATGAATATATGGGAGAAGGGCATAGGAAATGAGATATCAATGTAATCGGGATCTAATGTTCCCCTATATATGTAATACAAGACTCTCTAATGTGATCGAGGAATGTGTGATAGATAGACTGTAGGATGAAAGACATGTAAACCATAAGCAACAGTAATAGTGATGAAGCCATAATATAGATCAGGATCATGAGTAGGAGGATAAAGGACCTAAAAATCAAAACCAAGGTAAGGTAGAACATCATGTGAACATATAGTGGCATTGAAAGTAGGATCAAATGGGATATGTTTCTAGTATGAATCATTCATGAAGAGTGTGCAAGTAAATGGTGGGCATGCTAATGCATGTGGGACATTTAAAGGTGTAGGCGATAGAGCAAAGTCCATAGACTGGACAGGCCCTTGAAAAGGAATCATTATAGTAGTTATAGCAGGTGACATAGAATTAACTACATCTATCACACAAATAACACCCTCAAGTGGTGGCAAGTGAGGTGGTTCGTCCATAGGTTGAGGATCATATGTAGTATCAATACATGGAATGGAAAGACTAGTATTAGGATCTCAATTACAATATTAGAATGGATCGCAGTCATGTAAACTAGTATACTCAATGCCTTCATGGAGAATTTTGACACAATGATGTACAACAAAAGTGATGGCTTGCATGGCGTGAAGCCATGGCCTACCAAGTAAATAATTGTAGGATACTAGGAAATCAATTGCTAAAAATATAGTGGAGATAGTTTTTGGCCCTACAGTGATATATAGCATAATGTGACCAACACATGGATGAACAAAACCATCATAAGCACGTAGTGAAAGACAAGATGGACTAACATCATGAGTGGAAAGACCTATGACTTCAAGGAATGACATGGGACATAAGTTGAGCTTAAATCCATTTTTAATTAATGTGTATTTGATACCCAAATTGTTAGTGTGAGACGTGATATAAAAGGTGGGTCATTATCAAAAGTATGAACATTAGCATTAGTATTACGCTTAAATGTTATGTGCTAAGAAATACATCAACAAATGTATGATATCTTGAGTCGGGATGCATATCAACACAACTACGACTTGTAGTAGTAAGAAGATGTTCGAGTATGTACCTTAGATCAAGATTTGCAAGAAAATAATCATTGATTGAGATACTCATGATGACTAAACCTGAGGATGATAAGAAATGAATGAATGAATATGTGATAAGCATGAATATCAAGTCAAGTTCACCAAAATGATCAACTAAAATATTGATTTTAGAAGTTAATCTAAGAAGTACGACAATGCAATAACTGAAATAAATTGGAATATTACTATTAACTAATTTATTTGATGTTTTAAATGAAATAAAATAATTAAAATAGTAGGGAAAAAGTACTAACCTGAATAGAACTTACCTTGCATTTATCCGGAGCTAGGCGGGATGATGAATAGGTGGAGAGTGTCGCAAACACACCTAAAAAATTACATGAGTGGTAGATGTGACTATACTAGGTCACTTGGGAGGATTACGGCACTTTGTGGATGCCATGTTCTATAGTATGTGCTCCTAGTATGTAGAATAGATCGGAACTTGTGTCCGCATTAGTTGGTAGGTCTTTTCCATAACTCACCTTTTGTCACGTGGATGTCACATTATCTTTGCTAATGACGTTATAAACCTACAATGAATATTAACTTGTAAAACCCCATACAAGGCATCAAACCCCTAAAAATAAATATGCATATGAAGGGTTGGACTTTCCTTAGTAACCATAATGGTGGTCTTACTGAATAAGTGATACACTACATCTCAGACCCAATGTAGTTATGTGTTATTGTGTGTTCCTTGATGTGCCTAGGGTGCCCTAGCACCAATGATGAAAAGATAGAAATAAATAGCTAGATAAAATGCAAAATGGTGGATGGAATAGAATAGAATTCCCTTTCCTATGTAGTGTGTGATTCAAAATAGTTTCCAAATCCAGTCCCCTTCCTTGTGTAGATAGCTATCCCTTAGTCGAAATAGTTCATGTATAAGATAGTAAGTGTGTTGTTCTTAAATAGGGATATCTTCCTCAAATTTAGACATTAATGAACCAACATACCAATTAATACCTACGGAAATGAGAGGGGAAATTACAAAGACCTAACTTAAAACTCTAAAGGAGAATCAAGTGTAACTTTGGACCAGGGCACCCATGGGCACCCCAATCCCTTCCTAGGCACCCTATTCAAAGACTAGAGACGAAAACCGAGTGAATAACAACAGCTAAGGATCCCTAAGAGATAACTATAACCATGGAAGTTCCTGATGAATGTGTAAAAACTCAATGAAAATGAATGACTAAATTGATGATAGGACTAGGGAATGATCCATTAGTGAATACTTTTCTTATGTGAGATCCATATATAAAACAACATACTTGGTAGTATAATAGTGGTAGTATGTGCATGATTTTGTAACTATAGGACTTGCTACTTGAGATGGACCTCGAAGAAGGTTGTATTTTCCTACCTAATCTATTTCTAAAACTACTCCTAAAGAAGGAAATACAGCAAATGAATCATAAACTAACAATTCCAAGGGACCAGGGAGAGAGAAAAGGGTTAGAAAGATGCATGGAAATGAAATCCTAAGCTAAAAGGTAGTGATAACACTAGAAAAGGGGTGAGAGCTCTCCATAAGGGGAAGGAAAGAGAGAAAACATGGGAGAGAGGGTAAATAGATGTGCCACAGAAAATAACCATGTAGAGTAAACCTTTCTTCAATTTGATAACATAGAAAAATGGAACTGCAAGTAGGAAATACACACAACATGCCAAAAGATGAAAAGGAGAGACAAGACTGAAAATAAAATGAGTTAGGGAAGACAAATGTGCCACAAAACATATTCTATATTGCTTAAAGTATGCACAATTCAATCACACAGTCATGTAAAAGGCAAGAAATACATTACAAAGACCAAATCAGAGGTTTGGAACTCATGGGAATTCAGCCACTATTTTAACATAGTGTTTTTACAACATCGAGTCATCCTTCCTAAATGAAATATTTTACATTATATAGATCAAGGAAGAGAGAAAAGAGGGAAAAGGATCATATATAATTTTGATCATTAATGAAGATTTGTTTTTCCCTACAACATGGCATGTCAGATGCATCCCCCCCATGTCTTTTTATCTTATAGAACAAGGAAGAGACCATACTTCATTAATTCAATTGGTTGAGCCATTTGATCCGCATATTAATGGCCCAAAAAAATTCCCTTTTTCACTCAGCAAACACCTTCAAAACTCAAATTTAATTGCATAAAATTGAAGATATCAAGGATAAATTTCCAATAATGTAAATTTTGTAAGATTCATAGCGTAGAGTCAAAATATATGGCTATTTTAAATTCTACATTTTCGGGAGCATAGGAACTTGACATGTGGTAGCTTTGATTGGCCTCAGAGATTGCCTATTTCTATATGTAAATCTCTTTTTCATTTCCACATGTTCACCTTTCATTTCTTACAAGGTCGACAAACCAAAATTTCTTTGAAATCAAGGTCATTTTGGGACTTTACGTCTGCAGGGAGCCCATCCACTAAATTTCACTAGAATGGTGATACATGTCCCCTATCGGTCGTCAATCTTGTGCCACACTTGCGATCACCAGCTCTGCCATGTTTCTTTATTGAACTTCCTTGACCTAATCCCAAAATCCAAATTTTTAACCCTAGTTGATTTCATGGGCTTCCTATCTATTGGGTGCATCTACCATGGAGTGTGAAGGAATGTCAGTACATGTTCACCTTCGATGCTTGAGATCATGCCATGTGTCATCACCTATCTTTTCACTTGTTTTCGACCACCTTTGACAAAAACATACCTGAATCCCTTTATCCATTCCAACTTATCCCAGAGACTTGAGGTCCACCGAGGTCCATTGCCTCGAGCTTCACCGGAGTGGTGACGTATGTCCTCCTTGGACCGTTGATTTTATGTCATGCTTCACCGCCTTCACCCAATGCACATCCATTGACTTTCCTTTACCCTTCTTAGACCCTATAGAATTATCTAACATTATTTAATATGGGGACTTAAGGTTCTCTAGGTCGAAACCTTTGAGGAGAGTTAGAATGCCACCATGCGACACGGTGCACGATGTTTGGCATGGCATTTGATGATAGTCTAAACTGTCAGATTTTAAAATATATAAACCACCAATGAATAAAACTTAATTCCCCACGGGTTATCAAATGATAATGGCCAAATCCTTTGGAAAGGGGAATTTGATGGTCATCTAAATGTCTCGGGCTTGTAAAAAGGTTAAGTCCATTTTTAACCTGTTTAAAGCCAAAATAACCCAAGGGGTATTTTAGGATAGCAAATTCCTTGAATGAGGTTTGGTGAGCACCTAAAAATAAATAAATGGTATCCTAAACTATGTTTATATTTCATATAAAGAGATTATCATGGTTTTTATAAGAAAAAAACAATTTGAACTATGGAAATTGTGTAAAACCATTTTTGGGAAAGAGAGGATAATATTTGCATAGAATCTCCAATTGACACAAAGTTTGTACTATATATGTATTATGCCATTACCTATATGATTTTTCAAACATTTCCCTAAAAAGACATGAAAATTATTTTATGATGAAAATTTAGTTTAGTTGTGGTTTTGATTCAAGAAAGGAATGTTGTTCTTAAGATCGATTGGGGATATTTTGTATAATATTAATGTTTTACTCATGAAAATAAGTCATCTTTTTATGATCAAGGTAAATATTTTCCATATATGCAAATTTTGATATTTTGACATCAAGAATAGGACAACCTAGGAATGGATTATGGGTATTAAATCAACACATTTCATGATTTAAGTTAAATGCTTGGTTGAGCTAAGATGTTGCACCATTTTTATATCAAAGCATGGAAAACCTTTTAAAATTTATATTTTATTCTAATGTTGATATGATACAAGTTTCAAATGCCCAAGATTTGATGAAGAACATTGTTCATTGTGAATTTTGAAGATTTAATCTTTCGTGGTTTTTACATACGAATTACTACTAAGCTTTGATGATTGAATATTTATAATTCATTTTTTTAATGACTCAATCTTGATGTATGTGTGTATATAATAGGCTAGGGAGTGATGGATTATTGACAGGTTGAGAAGAAGATACTACGGGTAGTCAAGACCTAGAAGGCTTAAAAAGGAAGGAAGATAATTTGAAAAGAAGAATCTCAAAATTAATTTGAAGCTCAAGAAGAAGAGTCAAAATACCAAGGTGAAATATAATTGGGTGAGACAAGAGAATAGACCAAGAGACTAGGGTGCAAAATACCTATGTGAGGACTAAGAAGATCAATAGAACAAGGTGGAAAAGACTCGGGGAGATTCTTGGAAAAGAAACCATAGAGAAGATGAGAAATTAAATGGTTAGAAGATTTAGGAGATTAGAAGAAATAAAAATCCACAAGGGAAGGAAGGATTAAGTCTCTAAAGAAGATATATATGAGATAAGAGATAAGATTGAGGATTTATAAGCCATGGTAGATATCATGATACAAAATGAAATCCAAGAATTTGGATGGAGGATGAAAAAGAAGGTGAAGTGGAAAATTAAGCTATTGATGGAGATGAAGAGGAAGCAAGAGTTCATTTCATTTGAAAACGAAAAGAATAAAGGTACTCATAAGAGTGAAGAATATTGAATTACCTTATGAAGAAGAGAAGATAGTTCTCATTATAGAGAACATAAAGAGAGAAGTGACAAAAGAAGCACTTGAAAAATAAAGAGAGGAAAATGGAAGAGTGTCCATGAAAGAGGAACTTGTAAATATGTTATTGTATATTTCTATGTTAGCTAATTGTGTATTTCAGTTTGTACATACAAATGTGAAAGATGGCTTAAAGAAGATCAAAGACATGATCTTGATACTAGTAAAAGTGGATCAATCCAAGTTCTTGGGAAGATAGATGAAGTAATGAGTTAACTTGTGATATTTCATGAATAAGAAGTAAATTATGAAGAACCTACAAGTAAAGAAGAAGTGATAGAACACAGTAGAAAACACATGAAGAAGAATCAGCTTTAGATTACCATGATGCCTTATAAGATGATCCAGATGAAAAGGTACAAATCAAGTGAATCCAAATGAGATATTTTTTAACAATGAAGACTTGAAGAAGAATTTAATCATACAAAATCCTATGAAAAGGAAAAATAATATTTCTAAATCCGATTTCGAGTCATGCATGCAAGAAGGAAAATTCAAGAATCCAAGCCACAGAGTAGAACACATGCAACAGAAGGTTCTCAAGAATGAAAATTTGATTTCTAAATATGATTTTTATCATATTTTTAATACAAATTTAGGTGAAAAACATGGTGGAAGAAGGGAGAGAGCTGATATATCAAAGTTGCCACAAGAACATGGGTACAATTTTCCAAAGTGGCTCAAAAATTGATATTGAAATGTTAAAACTCGAGTTTGGGTGCCTAAGAATGCAAGAAGTGCATATCAAGAAGATACATCTGATAATGATGGACATGAAAGAATAATAATGGCACCAATAATCCTTTGGAGGAAGGTTGAAGTAAACTCAAGCAATAAATAAAGTGAAGGTGAAATGACAAGCAAATAAGAATCATTTCATCGTAACAATAGGTTTGAGAGGTATATAAAGGAGATGAAAGGTAAAGAAATAATTTATGATGATTTGATTGATGATTTTTATGAGTCTACTTCTGATTTATTGCTTCAATTAATTTTAAGAGAAGATGAGGAATGGAATGAGATGCCTACACTAGCCTATATGTAGCAAGGTGAAGGATTAAATTTGGATTGTAAAGAGAAATGTCATGAGAAGATGATGGTAAAGAGTGAGAAACCATTACATGAAGAGGATTCATACCTCTATAATGAAAATCATAAAGACTTATTGAGACAAGAAGAAGTGGTGAAAGAGAATGTTAATGTAAATCAAAGTTTAGAGGAAGAAGACAGAGAGATACAACCTAAATTTGATGAAGACAATGATGATGTAGATGATGTTACATTGAGTGAAGAGATAAATAAGATAGAGGAGATATTGAATCCTTCTAAGGGTTTGTATGAAGGTTTGGATCATATTGATAATATCAATAATTAGATTGATAATGACTCAATACATGAGTAAAAGGCAATGATAAAGGCTTATTTCAATAATGTCATTGAAGAGGCAAATTAAAATGAAGAAGAACAATAGTATGAATATACTCAAGGGGTTATATGGCCTCATGTTTTTACATTTTACATTTTATTTGATGTTTTGAATGCAGTTACATAATTTTAGAAGATGAATCAAGTACATACCTCAATGAAAGAGCTCATAGAATAGGAAGAGATTGAAGATATAGAATACATGAATTCTAGTGAAGCATAGACATGGAGGTTTTAAGATGAGAAAGCGATAATAAAGAGACTATACTAGAAGAGAGAGAGAGAGAGAGAGAGAGAGAGAGAGAGAGAGAGAGAGAGAGAGAAAATAAGATGAGAGATAAATAAGACCATCAAGAAGATTCAAGAATTGATTCTATAAGAGACACCTTGGGATCCAGGCATACAATGAAGACTAAAAATTGAAGATCTATATGAACTAGAGTTAAAATTCTTTTCTTAAAAAGGGATTCTGATGCAAGAGGATAATATGATACTTGAAAATAAAAAACAATTTTGAATAATCCTTAAGAGGAATTCATATTATGTTCTTAGAATTTGAACAATTTTCCCTCCAAATTGTTGATATTTGAATATTTGAAAGTCTATATGGAATTACTCTTTACTAGAGGAATAAAAGTCAAATCCTAGTTTTCATAAGAAAAAATGGTTTTGTTTATTCTTAGGATACATGGGAGGAGTATTATTTTCTATATGATATGGTTTTGAATGTGTCTTAGTTTTCTTACATTCATATGCAATTTGTCCAAAAACAACTACTCCTATTGTTATGTGCAAGTTGAGACATCTTCTCAACAAGAAGATAGAGATAAGTAATTTTTGGAATAAAAAAGTTAGAAATGTATTAGGCACGATAAGAGGTAAAATAATCTAAGGGAGATATATTTTTGTGTGGAAAATATGTTAGAGAGGAAATAAGAAGAAAATGTAAGTGTGTGTAATGTGGAAGATATGGCAGGTTAAAGAACATGTTGAATAAATTGTATTACATTCATGGAGATTGATCAGTAAACTTGTGATTTCCTATATGTATTCCTATTTTCCTTTCATGCATCTAGTATGTGTGTAATATTCCATGTTAAAGAATGAAAATGTGTGTTATAAAGTGAAATAATGTGAACTTATATGTCACTGTCGTGTTCAAGCTTGAATATTGTGTTTTCTCTTCTAAATAGTAAAAATTATGGGTGTATAGATCATGTAAGGCATGTGTTGTGATATGAAATTTTTAATAGTATATCTATAGCTCATGAATTGAATGTAAGACATGATCAAGGAATCAAATAAGAACCATGAACTAAAACCCTCAAAATTTGACCTTCTCGGGCTTGTAGAAAACCTAGGTCAGGGTTTTATGGAATATTGACCATACATTACTTTCTAGGAGGAGTTAAGATCTAAAATATATAAAATACCATTTATACATGCACCCCAAGCATATAAAAAAATAATTTATTTATTTCAGCTTCACACATGCTAGTTATCATTACAGTAGTAGAATGAGTATAAAAATACAATCTAGAGGGCTAATTTGAGAAGTATGGTCCTAGTTTGGGCATAATTGGTAAAGATTCCTTGAATGAACTTTGGTGAGCACCAAAAATAATTAAAGGGAATCCTAAACTATGTTCATATTTCATAGAAATATATTATCATGTTTTTATAAGTAAAACATAGTCTTAACTGTGGAAATTGTGCAAATCTTGTTTTGGGACAACAAGGATAACTTTTGTAAGGAGTCTCTAATTGACACAAAAATTGGACTATATATATTATTCCATTATCCATATGGGTTTTCATAAATTTCACTTGGAGGCACATGAAAATTATTTTATGAGGAAAATTCAATTCAGTTGTGGTTTTGATTCAAGCAAGGAATGTTGTTCTTAAGATCAATTGGGGATATTTTTGTATAAGCATAATGTTGTACTCATGAAACTAAGTGAGATACTGATGATCAAGGTACATGTTTTCCATATAGGAAAAGTTTGATCTTTTGAAATCAAGAATACGACATCCTAGGAATGGATTGTGGGTATAAAATCAAACATTGAATGATTTAAGTTAGATTCTTGGATGAGCTAAGATGTTGCACCACTTAAAATTTAGGTGATTGGTAATATGTATTAAATGGCTTGAAAATATATTTCTAGAGAAAAGGTGATGTAGGATCATCATCAATATAATTTTAAATAACACAATTCTATTCATTTTTGGGTCTTAGGTGGTCTAATAAGTTATATATCAATAATAATCCATATCCAGGATTTAAGCTTGTCATATTGAGATCATTTGTCAAAGTTTCTACTTTTCCCACCATAAATGGGAAATTTAATCATTTGAATTTATAAATAATAGTTAGGAGTGTTTTATCATGCTTGAGAGGTCATCCTTAGGGTATAATTACAAATTGAAAATATTCCATTAACCCCAACTCATTGTAAACCTTGATTAACCCATTCAAGGTCAAATAAGATGAGTCATCTAGTTGGTTGAGTACGTTGTGAAGAAAAATTGGATCAAATGAGATATTTTTGGTCTTCAAACAAACACAATGTTTTTAATAATATTTTTATGGGTTTAGTGAATATTTACAATGACGAGAGGAGAGGAAAATAGGGTTGAAAATTCGAGTATGTAGAATGTTGTGGAGTACTATGAAGAGTCTTGAAGCGCATGTAAGGTTTGTGTATGTATTCAAACAAATAAAAACATTATTTAAAGTATTTAATGTGTTGTTTCATCTGTATAAACATGTTTTTTCTTGTTTTGATATGTATTCCAAGATTTATGAATACATTTTGTGATATTTGTCTAACATACATGCGTAAGAAGGTGAAAACATGGTTTATACAGTCATGTCAAGGGGTGTTTTACAAGATTGAGGATGGTTCAACATTCAAAACCATAAAATATTTTTATCTCCAGTGTATTATATGTGTTTCAATGCTTAAATCTTTATAACAATCTTTATAACTCATTAAAGAACCTAATTTGTGCTCTCGGCTGAGGTCACAATCCAACTAGAGCATCATGAAGAGAAAATCCATTTTAGAGAAAACTAACCATCGTAAAAACATAAAATATGATATGTATATGTTTCATGGAAATTTTAAATGAATGAAAAATGTTTCAAGTCATTCGAACCTTGTACTAAAATTTATCCTAAAAGATACAATATGTGTAGAAGAAGGAAATAAGGCTTGAAAAGTGCCTTATGAACAGTTTGGCATATTTTTGTGGAGAGATCAAAAGAAGCTGAAATTTTTCTTAAAAAAAAAAAACTAGGCCTATTTTATAAATCCAATATATTTTCATAATATTGTGAATGGAGATAGGATAACCAATAAGCTTTACAAACCTCAAAGTGTGTGAGTTGTTTTTACAATCCACGAAAATCACCTCTTATTTTTTAGTACATAAATTTAGATAGAGGTCCTACCTAAAAGTTTTATTTTATTTTATGGGACATCAATTAGCCTAAGATAATATATTGAAAATATTATATTGATTGGTGCAGTTTAAGGAATTCATATACCAAGGGAAACTCAAGTCAATTCTACCTACTTAGAATTTTTTTGAAGAACCTTGAGAAGTGTCATAAACCAAGCTTCATAGATTCATTTTTAGAGGTTCCCAATTATTTATAATTTGTATAAATTCTCTATAGATAATTATTTTAGAAGGGAATAGATTTTATCTTTATGTAGTTTTGATTAATTGTAATACCCCTATTTTTTTATAGTTGTACTTTGATTATGTGGTTGATTGGAACACTTTTATTATGGGATTGTGTTCTACTTGATGATCATTGTTGGAATGTATATGCATAACATTATTTACTTATTGATTTGGAAGACTTATAATCATTTATTGGTATAATTTGTCCTTATATTTTGATATAAATATGATGTACTTACCTTTCTATTCCTGACGTGAACTTAGTGACTTGAGCTCTTGGATAGTGTTATCCAAGTTTTGGAACAATAAAGTGATAACATTGAAGGGTAATTTGTATGGTTATTTACTATAATTACTTCCATTAAAATATTTTATCAATATGGAGATTTAGAATAACACCCTATGTAGTCATAATTCATACCCTTAGTCCGATAGTCTAATCCCACGCATGTCATCCTATCACCCAGTAGGTATTTGGCTGGGAGCTCACCAGGCACGGGGCACCTAGTCTCTCCTTTATGTGATTCTTATGAGAATGGATTATCCTATAGAAGATATTGAAATGGAAATGAGTAGAAAAGAATTGTGCCAAATTTTAAGAGCCTAGAACGAGTTTTTATCTTATTGCATCCAGAAAAGAGGAATAACAAGCAACATAAGGTTCATACAGAAAGAAAATACATAAGTATTATACTTTTGAACACATATATGATTTATAACTGAGCCTTATATTCATCTTAACAGGTTCAATAATCCACATTACATCCCTTGAGGTCATAACAGATCCTCATATAACTATGCAGAGCCAAGTCATGCATCAGAGCTATATTATGCTCATCATATTACAAAAACAAAAAGAATGCAGACCCATCCCCTTAAAGATTCTATTTCTTACATAGTTCTCCTAATCCCTAACCCATATCATCCTCCATTATGTGGTCCTTGATTTGAAACTATGCTCATTGGTGCTCCAAAATTTACCATAATTTTGTGCAAAGGAAATCAACAACTACTTCTTCAGTGGCATTTTTCAATGCCTACACTTCTTCCCATTTTGTCACATAGTCAGTACACACAATAATATATTCCTTTCCTTGTGAAGGAGGATTAAAGGGACCAACAAAATCCAATCCCCATCTCTCAAATGGTTCAATCACTACTTGAGGTTGAAGAGGCATTTCATTGGTAAAAGTTGGTTGTCCCATCCTTTGACAAGGATCACACCGCTTGATATATCTCTTCACATCCTTGTACAAAGATGGTCAATAATAACTAGTGCCAAGTATTTTATGAGCTATTCTTTTCACTGAATAGTGTCCTCCACTTGGTTCATCATGAAATGCTCGGAGGATGTCAAATATTTCATCTTCTCTTACACATCTATGTAAAACCAAATCAGGACCACATTTAAATAGCATTCCATTTAACCATTTCAATTGTGCACTAGTTTTGATTAACTTTTTTATTTGTTTCTTAGTGAAAGAAGGAGGAAATTTCCTGTTGCAAGATAATTTGCCATATCAGCAAACCATGGTGTAACTGCTGAAATAGCAAACAATTGTTCATCTAGAAAGTTATCCTTGACTAGATCTTTCTCCCCTATAGTGGTTAGTCTTGACAAAAAATTAGCTACCACATTAGATTTACCTGGATTGTCCACAATAGTAATATCAAATTCTTGTAAAAGTAATAACCATCTAATTATTCTTCCTCCAACCACTAGTTTGTTCATTAAATATTTAATTATTGAATGATCTGTGTGTACAAATATTTTGTACCATGTAATGTAATGTTTGAATTTATTGATTGCATAAATCACAACAAGAAATTTTTTTTCAGTGGTGGTGTAATTCTTTTAGTGGGAGTAAGATTTTTACTGAGATAATAAATAGCATACATTTTTCCTTCTTCATCTTTCTGTCCCAAAACTACACCAATGGAATTATTTGAGGCATCTATTTGGATATGAAATGGATTTTCCCAATTAGGTCCTCTCAATATTGGGGAAATGATTAATTTTTCTTTAATTTCTTCAAAAGCATGTTGACACCTTTCATCCCAAATAAATTCACAATCCTTGGTTAGAAAATTAAACATGGGGGCAGAAATTTTACTAAAATATTTGATAAAGCGCCTATAGTACCTAGCATGTCCTAAAAATGACTTGATATCTGTGGGGGTCTGAGGAATAGGTAAGTCTAAAATGATCCTAATTTTGTTTTGATCAACCTGAATTCCACTTTTTAATATATAGTGTCCAAATACAATCCCTTCATCACCATCATTAAACACTTTTCATGACTAAGAGATAGATTATGTTGTTCACATCTTGTTAACACTTTGTCTATATTTCTCAAAGAATCATCAAATGTATCTCCGTGTACAGTGAATTCATCCATATATACCTCTACACAATCATTTGTTAGATCAGCAAAGATTTCAAGTACAACTCTCTCTGGAAAGTTGCGGGAGCATTGCATAAGCCAAATGGTAACACCCTATAGGAAAATGTACCCCACGAACATGCAAATGTAGTTTTCTCTTGATCTTTAGCAGTAACTTTGATTTGATTGTATCCACTAAATCCATCCAAGCGGAAAATTATTGTTTACGAAAGGTTGTCTAGGACTTGATCTATGAATGGTAAGGGAAAATAATCTCTCAATGTGGCTTTTTTCAGGTTCCCCTATAGTCAACACATATTCTCCATTTTCCATTCTTTTTAGGAGCAATTATGAGAGGAGATACCCACCGACTATCCGAGATAGGGTAGATAAAACCTACTTATAATAGTTTTTCAATTTCTTGTTTGATTATATCCCTTAAGATTGGGTTAATCCTTCTCTTTGGTTGCCTAACTGGTTTAAAATTTTCAGTATAGATGTGATGAGTGCAGATACTTGGGTGAATTCCCTTCATGTCTTTGTAATCCCAAGAAAAATCTTTAGTATGATTTTTTAGAACATCAAAAAATTTAGCTTCTTCATCATCCTTCAACCAGTTGTTAATGTTCAAAATTTTACCCGGTTGAATCTCAACATGCTTGGTTCTGATGTGTGATGAACTGATTTTTTGAAAGGGTTCCATTAAAGTATTTAGTGGACATGCATGTGGTAACAACATATGATATGTAACAACATCTCCAAAATTTCCTTGAGACAAAATACTAGAAAAAGGACAGTAAGGAGAATTATGATACTTATCTCTTTGTAGGTCAAACTCTTTGTCACTGCTACTTTCCAGAAATTCTTCACCATTCCCTGATGTATTTGAAACTGAAGCTACTGATTCTTCCTCTCCCCATGATAAATCTTGTTCCTCCAGAGAAAAATTATTTTCAATCACAGAGAACCATTGTTTCCGTGATTCCGGAACTAAATGTGGTGGTTCGAACAAAGTTCATAGGTTCCAAAACTATTTCGATTGCTTCAAGGAATTTGTTGGTGCTCATTCGGTGGCGGATTAACCATATCTTCTACTTCTCTTATGTGATCTTACGATATGATCATAGCCAAAGAAGAGAATTTTTTTCTTATTAGTATCAGGAGAATCAACCCACAATTATTCTTAATTGTCAATAAAAGGTCGTGTAGAAGGATATAAGGAAATTTTCTTAGAGTTCTTACCATTTGAGATAGTCATATCACCTGACTGTAATCAATTAAGGCAACAACTGTAGCTAACCATGGTCTACCCAAAATAATGGGATAACCCAATGTTTTACCTTTTGGTCTGTAGTATAAGGAAGTCAATTGGATATTCCCATGACTCCACCATAACCACCACATCTTCAATAATCCCTTCTAGTTTTTCTATAGACTGGTATGTCATCTGTAATATGGTATTAGTAGGTTATATACCCATTAATGGTAATGTTTTCAAAGTTTCCATTGTCATTAAATTTATAGACGCTCCCAAATCTACCAAAATGTTATGTATATCCTTATTCCCTATAGAGACAGAAATAACAGGACTTCCAGGATCTCTCGTATTTAGGAAGTAAAAGTTTTCCTGCTAATAAATCAACAAGTTTCCCATCTACTTTGATAGTCTTGGGGTATTGTTTCTTCCTTCCAGAATTTTTCAAACATAACATTTTGATTAATTTGTTCAATTTTGGAATGTCCTTAATTGCTTGTAATAGTGGTATTTCAATATTCAACTTCCTTAGTTCCTGTATCAATTTAGACTCCTTGGTTTTTATAGCTTCTTTAAATCTCTCTAGAAATGGAGTCTCAGTAGTGTCACTATCTGGCTCCTTTTTTTTCTTTTTATATCCTCTTTTGGAACAACAATACTAGGGGTTTCATTTTCTTCTATCATTTCAGTGATTATAACAGGTGGAATGCTAATTATTTTTCCAGATCTAGTTTGAATATCCTTACAATCCATGGCATTTAGATCAATTGATTTTTCTAGTTTTATTCTCGTAAATAGGAGTTATTTTTTTGTTTCTTGGGTTTGCTACTGGCTATGCTGGTATTTGTGTTTGGACTATATTCTTAGTTTGTGAATTATGTGCAGGGGATCCCATGATGTCTGTTGATTTTGATTTGGATATATTTTCCTTGAGCATAATTACTAGGGTTCCATCTAGGTTGTGACCAAGCATAAGGACTTCCTTGACTAGCCCATGGTTGTTGATGTCCCTGAGCATACCAAGCTTGACTTGCCCAATCCTGAGGGTTCCATGTTGGTTGAGGTACCCAAGGTGGTTGTCCCCAATTTTTTGGTACTATTTGAGTAGCCCATGGCATCATCCAAGGATTAGGAACTAATCTTGGCATAAACTTCCCTTGGTGAGGTTGTCTCTAAACAAAATTCAATTCTTCTGTTGTGGATGATGTACTAGTTTGTTTAAGCTGATTCTTTATGACTGGGAGTAGAGAACAAGCATTAGTATCATGGTATTTAGATTCATAGATAATACATATTTGTTTTATCCAAAGGACATTCTCTTATTGCATGCTTCTTCCTGCATCTAGGACAATACATAGCCAATGGTTCAGTTTTGGCATTTGCTTTAGCTTGTAATCCATCCATAGTAGAGGTTAATTGAACTAAAATGTCTATTTTAAAGTTTGCTAACTCATCCATTAGTTTGTTCATATCTGGATTTAGAATTTTCACCGATTTTCCTTTTCTAGGTCCACCCCTTGTTCTAGAATAGCTTCTACAAATCTCCTTAATTTCATTCATCCTTAATTGATCAATGTCTCCACCTCTTATCAAATTAAGGGCTTCCCTAGATTAGTCATCCAAACCCTTAAGAAAAATGTTTTTACTTAACTCATCTTGAAGTACAAATCCACACCTTTTGCTTACTAAGATGAATCTATCTAGATAATCTTCTATATTTTCATCCTCTTCTTGCTTGATTTTGAAGAATTCTTCCTTCCTATTTCTCCCTCTACAATAATCCTAGTATTTTTCTAGGAAGGCAATTTCCATTTGTGCTCAAGTGGTAATAGATTTGGATGCTAATCCCATGAACCACCTCATTTTTGCATCCTTCAAAGTGGATGGAAATAACTTGAGTTTTTTACTATCTATTTTGTAGTCATAGGTCTGACATAGTACCTTGAACTCAAACAAAAATTTGTCAGGGTCTTCAAATGACATCCCTCTAAATGTGGGTAAATGTGTAGGTGAGATATTTTTCATTAGTGTATCATCATCATCTAATTGGATTGGATAATTAAAGGTCCTATCAGGTTCTCTTTTAGCTTCTTGTGCCATTTTTAAAATATTTTCCAAAATTTTCTCCCAATCAATGTGGTATGTGGTATGCCTTGGGGAAGGTGAAATATTAGGAGTAGGAGGTTGAATACTCAATTGAGAATCAAAACTCACCCTAAATAGATCTCTATAAATAATCCTTCTCCTAAAAGTTCTACTTGCTTCTTGTGATTGATTTAAGAATTCCAAAGGTGTCAACTCTATTTCTTGTATAACGAGGGGATGATGGCGCCTCCAATTCTTGATAAAATTCCTTATTTAGATGAGAGGATGTTATGAATCCTTGTGAAGATATTTTTGGGAGGAATCTACCCTTTGATTCTCTTGTTCTACTCATAAATTTTATGATATAGTAGGGAATATCCTTCAACTACTAGATGTATGATTGTTTCTCTTGTTAACACCTAATTATAAAATTCCAACTAGTGTTTCCTCAAAAACGGCACCAAAAATGATGGGTGTCATTATTCCCTTCATTTAATCAACTTCTTATTGATGTCATATTCAAACCAGGGGTGTGTCTAAAGCTATATACAACAAGAGTAATCTTCTCAATCTAGTAGTTGATTGTAGTTAATTTTGTATTTTTGGGGGATCTTTTCAATGTCTTAAGGACTTCTTGGTAAAAACCTTATTTAAATCATACTATGAAAACTTTGCTGAAAGGAAACACACTTTACATAATGGAAATAAACACACTTTCTTTTGGAAATAAACACACAACTTAGAGTGCTTTAAAATGGTTACAAGAAGAATAAGAATCTATCTAGACACCTGTAGGAACGAGTATACAACAGATTTTAACTAGAAGAATTAAAAGTGATACAGAATTAACATATATAAACTATTTTCTTAGGAAATATAAATACCAAATAGATGAATATCTTGTTCTTGGGGGAGTGGGCCCTTGCTCCTCCTTGAATCAGGATTTAACAACTTATAATTCTCTCAAACAAGAATGGCTATTTATTGATAAAACATTCAGTATTACAAAACATACTGGATCTACGTACTTTGGTCTATGTTACTTATTCTCTCTCTCTCTCTCTCTCTCTATATATATATATATATATATATCTTCTCTTATTTTATCTCCTGCAGGTTTGTTTATATATACATTTACAATCATAGATATCTCTATGATTCTGATGAAATCGAATCGTGCCCAGAATAGATGTTGGCTTAGATTGTGGTGGATGGGACAGCTATAAGATAACTATCCTGGATCTACGATCGGAAATATTCTCATCCTTTCCTGATTGAAAGGTTCATTGATGCTAAATCACCGGATGTGGTTAGAATAGATAAACTTCCATCGGTTCCGAACTTCAGAGAAGTTCTAGAACCATAGGAAATCGTTAAAGATCAAAACCGTGAGAGTTCCAGAGCTATACTCAGGAGTTCCGAACTAAGTCTAAAAATTTTGGAACTAAACACTGGAGTTCTAGAACTAAGTGATGAAGCCTATGAATGTGTAATGGAGTTTTGGAACTAGATTGGAAATTCTTGAACTAAGTCGTATTGGAACAAATGCTACCAAAAACATGTTGAACATTGCGTACTTCATTTCTTCGACCAATTAGACATGTTGTATTACAAAACTAAATTTCCAACACACTTCATCAATAATTTCAGAGCTTTTAAACGTTAGAGTCACAATCAATCAAAATACATACAATTACATCCTAACTCATATCAGATCAAATAAAAGTCACAAAATGTAATCAAACTTAATAAAAAGGAGAGTAAGATGAGATCATTTATTGTACATTTAACAGGCATATCCTGGCCTCATCACCCTTTTCCATCTAGTATGAACCCCTATTCAAAAATAGGAACCCATGTTCCAGGTACAAGCCCCTGCTCATCCTCTTCAAGTATCATGATGTTGATTGTACTTTTGTGCTTTCATTTTCTTCACTATGTTTATACACTACAAGGTTACATAGCTCGATTTCATGCAGAATGGAAATGGAATATTGTGTCATATTCCCCCCCACAATGTGAAATTTCCATTATTTAGAAAACACTGCAAAAGATGAACACCACACTAAAAACAAATACTGAAAAAACACACAAGTCACCAATGCTTTTGTGTGGCCCCATCGCTGATGACTGACGAGAGGTCATTGATTGACCTCCAACCTCTTGTGTCCTCCATCCTCTGATGTATTTTATCTAGTATAGATAGTCTTCATAATCATACCCATTATCATTATTTTTTGATTCTTCTATATCATCCCATTCTTCATCATCAGCCACCATGGCATTCTCTTGTAGTTTTCCATCAAGTAAATCTTGCGCTCTTTTCCTGCAGTTTATAGACAAATGACCAGATTGTTTGCAATAGTAACAAGTGATCTATTTGCTAGTATCTTTGGAATGTGATCCTTGGTTAAAAGAGGATTTGTATCTGCTTTTAGTATGTGATCTATTTTTTCCATACATTGCACTTTCTTCTGGTTCAATTTTCTTAGTCCAATTTTCTTCTTCTATCAGAGAAGAAATCAGATCTTCCAAACTCAGATTTACTTTACTCAATGTAAATACCATATTAGAATAGCTTGGAGGCATACTATTTAACAATATTAATTTTGCATCATCATCTCCCACATCAATTTTTATTCCAGCTAGTTGATTTGAAATAGAACGAAATTTACTTATGTGATCAACCATACTCTCACCTTCTTCCATCTTGAGCCTGAATAGTTTTTGCTTGAGTGTCACTATTGCGCTCCCTGTTTGAGATCCAAATAGCTTGTTCAAAGTAGTCCATATGAAATTTGAACTTTTTGATAAATCAATATGATGTAAATAAGCATCAGACAATCCAAGACCAATAATTGTTATTGCTTTCTTATCCTTTCTTTCCCATTTGGTGGCTTCATCAACATCAGTTGGTTTTGAAATATTACCTTCAACAATTTCCCACAAGTCTTTATTGATCAAAAGTAATTGAGTTTGCACTTGCCATGTGTGAAATTCTTTTCCATTGAATTTCTGTAATGGAATTTCCATTATGGGTGTCGAACTTAGTCAAAAATGCACCCTTACAATAAACTTTTTAAAAATTGAAAGTAAAAATTTCAAAATATTTTTTTAGCAGCATAAAGCATAGGATCAATGCAAAGAGCTAAAAAATACATTTTTCAAAAAAGTGGCACCCCATTCCGAGTTACCAGCTGAAACTTATGCCACTTACAACTTATAAGTCCAACATCTTTCTGGACCCTTTCCAAAAATGGAAAGTTCTTTTCTATTCTTGTTTTTTTTTCAATATGTCCAAAAATGGCAAAAATATAAAGAATGCACAGAGTTACCAGAATACACAGGCATACCAATTGCAAGTAGAAGAACGATATAATACGTATGAATAGTAATGCAATACACAATAACAACAATGAAATGCATAGGCAAAATGATTCAATACACAAACAAAATGATCCAATATGCATGACGATGCAATCAACATATCCACCTTACCAGGACATGAAAATTATGATGAGCCCTGTGATGGAAAACATTTATTCAAATCCTCTCATCCTGGACTCCTTGCTCTGATGTCTTATAACCAGATCTACATAGAGATAACAATAATAATAAACACAATTATATAATATCTTCTCTATTATTTCTCACTACACATTCATACAGGACATACAAATATATATGAAATATCACTCCTATAAATGAGGAGTTTTTTCAACCTACTAACCCCCCAAATATCTATTTAGATGTGATTGTTACTCACGTAACAATGCACAACTCAAATTACATAAGTTGTTAAAACAAATCCAAACTAATATATATTATTGTTAATATAACAATAATATTATTAACTACTAACCATTTACAAGATAATAATTACTCATGTAATTATTATTTACTCATCACATGAGAACACTAACATAGATTTCCTAACATGCGGTGGGAGTTTTTAGGAGTTGGCGAGGTAGGTACGGGGTGGGAAGCAAGGTGCGTGAGCACGGGGGATCGGGAGGGGTTGAAAACAAGAGTGGACACAAGATGGGGCGAGTGTCGAATGAGGTGGATCGGGAATGGGGTTGGGGGTGGATCTATATAGGCCAAGTAGGGTAGATCTAAGGTCAATTTGAGATGGATTGGGACGGTCATGGTAGGGTTGAGCAAGTATTAGGGAATGGGGTTCGGGATAGGTCAAGACAGGAGGGCCTGGGCCTGGGAGGTAGGGAACAAAGTAGGGAATGAGGTGGGTGAGTGGGAATAGGATGGGGTTTGGTGAAGCGGGGATGAGGTGGGTTAGGAAGTGGGTGACCCAGGGCTCAAGCCGGGTAGCTAATCGGATGTGATTAGTAGTGCTACCAAGCCAAGGGATTTGAAGGAAAATGCTGAGGGCAGGTTCAACGAGAGTAGTTTTTGTATGTCAAATTCAAGAGGGTTTGAAAGGAAGGTAAGCCCGTACTTTATAGAAGCATAAGGTATTTGGAATCGATTACACATGGATAAATGATTATACTAAAAATAATATTATGGGTTGTTGTAAAAGTATCATGGGTAATAAGTGAATTAATTATCAAAAGTTACATACATAAATGTGGTTGTATGTGCATTTTAATTGCCCCACCTTTCTAGGATTCTAGAAGTGTAGTTAACTAGGGTAAGGATAGGGAGTCCAAGTGGAGTCTAAGTGGAGTTAGATCAAGTGGAAGATGACTAGGATGTGCACACACTTAATTAATTAATTATTTAATTAATAAATAACAATTAATTTAGCCAAAGGGGTACAAAGGGTACATGGGATTAATTTAATTAATCCAAAGGGTACAATATGTATTAATTAATTAATTTAATCAATTAATTGCAAATGGGTGAATAACATGGTATACTAGAATAATATTGGGAACAAGTGGAAATAGAAGTGTAATTTTGGGGTGTCTACATTTTGCCCCTCTTTAAAGTGCTATTGCAGAGTAATAGTGCTTTAAAGATAGTAGATGCATGCAAATCAACGAGTGGAAAAATTGTGAAGCATTGGGATGCCCCAAAAGAAGAATGGTAGAGGACTTCATTTTACTCTCAATTTTCCCCTTTTCGGAACTTTCATCTCTTTTTCATTATTTCAATTTTCTCTTCTTTTCATCCTCATTGTCTTCTCCATTTGAGCTTCTTTCACTCATTTGGAGTTTTTATTCACTTATTTGATTCTTCCCCTTTCACGATTATCAAATCCTTCTATCTTTTGTATTCACCTCCTTGAGTTCATCTCCCATTTCATTCAACACTTAAACATTTGGATTACATTTCCTAAAGTTTAAGTTCTCATCCTCTTTTCGACATCAAGTCTTGAGTTGTGGATATCCACATCCTCGCTCAAGCACTTTCATCTTACAACTCACATCTTAGCGGTGTTGTGTTTCACTTTGCCATAACTTATTTCATCACATTTTATCTTCATTATCCTCTTACGACCTTTAGTTTGACAACATCATTGTTAATCGTATACGTTTTCTTTCTTCACATCTCTAACTTGACAACATATTTGTTTCATTCTAGACACTTCATCATATCTTCTTTCCAATGCTTACGCTATCAGTATTTTAGTTTTATCTCTTTATTATCCTCAAGTCCTCATTAACTAATTCATGTTAAGGGTTGAGCACATCACATACAATTCAAATCCTTTATTTCATACCCTCTTCCCATTTAGCATTCATTTTTGTTAGGTGGTAGAGTGCATTTTACAATCAATATATCCTCCCTTCTTCACTCTATCATTCAAATTGTTAGAGGTTGAACACATTTAGAAATTTTGTGATTATAACCCTCCTCCATTCTAGAATTCACTTTTCTAGAGGATGAGAACCTTCATCACATCACACCACTCTTCCATCTTGACATTCACTTTGTCAAGGGTCGAGTTTATCAAACACTTTCGCACACTTCCATCTTGACATTCACTTTGTTAAGGGTTGTGTTACTCATATCTTCCAAACCTCTTTCCCATCTTAGAATTCATTTTGTTAAGGGACAAGTTATTATCAAACTTAATCGCACACCTCTCTTCCATCATCACATTCACTTTGCTACGGGTTGAGTTATCTTTTGCATATCTCTTTTCTCCCTCCCTCTTTTAAAAATGGTGGGAACACAACACAAAGATTATAGTCCTTTTGGAAGGGGTGAACGGAATCATTTTGTAAATTTTGATAGTGATAATGACAAAAACTTTGAGGATGATCAGAATGACATCTCACTCGAAGAACAATCTCGCATGTAAAAATATTTTATGTATGAATAAAGACCAATTTTTTATTCATCTCCTTGAGATGGGAAAAATTACCCTCTGACTTTGATAAAGCTAGTTTACAAACATTACTTGGAAAACACCACCTAACAAGGGTGAACATTTCATTTCGAAAAATAATGATGATGAGGCAGGACCTAGTCACACAAATAATGATGATCGAAACAAGTCCACCTCGAATAACACCAAAAGCAATGAATCAAACAAAGAAAAATCTGACAAAAGGAACAAAGGAAAATCAACTGATTCAGCCACTGATCCTACTCAATCCCTCATGAATCAAATTTACAACATGGCTAAACAACTTGTTATTTTATAATTTAAAGTCAGCAATGAATCCCATGACAAGGAGGCACCAAATAAATCTAGTGATGCTTCATTTAAGATTCATACTGCGCACACCAAAGATAAAAACTCTACAAGTGATGGCTCCTTATCTTTCTTACAGAATAACTCATCATTTTCCCAAGAATGGAAAATGATGAAGGATACCATCTCTAGTATGAAACATCAACGCAAACAATTCAGCTTTGAAGAATTGTGTCCTTACCCATTCGATAAGGAAATTTTGCATGTTCCTTTTCCAAAATATTTTGAGACACCCAACTTTGACAAATACAGGGCAAGAGTGACCCTAGAGAGCATATCAGGGAGTTTTATATGGCTTTCCAAGAGGTGGCCTATAGTGATGTCTTCTTAATGCATCTCTTTCCATGAAGTCTAGGAAGACAAGCCTTGGACTAGTTCCTACTCCTCCCCAAGGGCTCTGTACAAAATTTTGTAGACCTCTCAGAGAAGTTCATCAAAAATTTCTCATTCAACATAGAGTCTGAAATTACAATGATGGAATTGTGTAATGCCAAACAACGAACAAATAAAACCTTCGCATAAATCCTAAAAAAATGGTGTGGGATTACTAGTCGTTTCCCATGCTACATGCCTGAGAAGTAGCTCGTGAGCATCTTTGTAAGAAATATCAATAGTGATCTATCCTTTCACATGAAAATGCATTTCCTTAATACTTTCAAGAAGTTATTGAGAAAGGATCACAGATTGAAAAAGCCCTTATCACAAAAAGGTTTGATTAAACCTCATTCAAAAGACAATGGGCAACATAGTAACCATCCTAATAGCTCTCACCAAGACAAATCTAAACATGTTAACCGCAATTGTAATATGGTTAATGATGGTATTATAGACAACCACAATGTCCACAACATCCAAAACACTCAGACTAGACCAAACAAAGGTAAACAACCTCTTGTTGTTTCTAGCAAAGAGGTTTCATCCTCTCCTGATTCTAAATGACGTCGTTTCACTCCTTTAGGAGAACCTCTATCAAATTTCCTTCAACAAATTATTAATGTAAACATGGTTACTTATCCCATCACCAAACCTTGGGTTGAGGGAGAACCGAAGCCTACTTAGTACAAGGATGATACTTATTTTGATTTTCATCACATTGACGGTCACCTAATTGATTGATGCTTTTGCTTACATCACTTTGTGCAAGACCACATTGATAGTGGAGATATCATTATTAAAAACCATCACCAAATAAAACACTGAATGATAATCTTAAGGTATTCTCAAACCCATTTCCCAAACATGGAGGTGACGATAAAAATGCTAACAAAGGTACCTCTGCCAATAACACTGATTTTAGTTCATTTATCTCATTCATTGATGAATTGCCATCTATAATGGTGACCATTAAATTCACACCTTTGAGTAATGTTATGACCACATGGCAACAAAATATATGGGTTCCTACAATAAACCAACCTTATGTCTTTCGCAGAACCCCAAACGTCTAAACCAACAACTCCTTCAAATCAAAAGTCAAATTCTAATGTCAAATCTTCCACTCCATGTTAGTATGACTTCATCAAACAATTAGCAACCACGCCAACACATATCTCTCTCATGGAACTATTGAAAGAGTCACCTAGATTTCAGGATATTCTCACTTGTGCTCTAAATGAATCATGTGTTCCTCATACTCTCAATGTTCAACAATTTCAGGATATGATCATGAACCTTACGCCTGAAACTCCTATCCTATCTTTTGGTCCTCAAGATATGTTGAACCCAAATCGATTAACAAAAACTCCTTATACATGAATCCTATGTTATTGATCACAAATACAAGAGATTTCTTATCGACAATGGAGCGGCTCTTAACATTTGTTCTATAAAAATTCTCCACTGCCTTGGTCATACAATAGATGACTTAGATGTTAATATCATTACCATTCATGGTTATGATAATACTGAGTGCCAGTCTTGTGGCACCATCACTCTTCCCATACAAGTAGGCCCACAGCTCCTTGACACTATGTGTCATGTAGTTGACACAGACACATCATATAACCTTCTTTTGGGTAGACCTTGGATACATGTGATGCACGTAGTACCTTCCACTTTCCATCAATGCATAAAGTTTCCACATAATGGCAGAGAGTTCACCTTGCATGGCGATATTGACCCCTTTGAATATTGTAAGTTTTTCGAAGCAAGGTACAAAAAGGAAAACTTCTATTATTACTAACTATATTAATCTTGATGTAATATTACGCCCTCATGCTTCCGCATCTTCTTCTAAAGAATCTACATCTAAAGCATCACCTAAGGATATTCCTCACACCTCTCGTGTCTTCCTCTAAAGCATCTACATCTAAGGTGTCACCTAAAGTTACATTCTCTCATAAAGGATTAGGCGAGTACACACTTGACAATGCATTTCTTGTTGGCAAACTCCCATTATCACCTCGCAGCTATGGGCGTCTTAATGCTCCTCATTTACAAGAACCTCCAAAGATACTATCTCAAAAAAATTTAGAGATGATATGGATATCTAGAAGATGAACATATTCCAATCTTTGACAACTCTTGGCTATACAATGACAGGATGGAAGAATGCTACGAATCCACTGATTACACCAAGGGCCATAAAATGATGAAAAACAAGGAAGAGGCCTTGGCCCACAAGGGCATGGTGTTCTTGAACCTATGAATATCAATTCTAACCTTTACACATATGGTCTAGGATATGAGACATATGAGAAGAGGCCTATAGTCTTTGAGGTATTATCTAGTGATGTGGACTCAGATTCTAAAATTGAGACCGGTTCCACACATAGCCTCTTCAAAGACCTAGCCAAAACTACACTTTTCCTAGACTACTTATCTGTTCAAACCCTTGACATTGTTTATCCTTCCCTCATTGATCAGGACCAATAGTGTCATATTTCCATGGATCTCTTTCAAAATGATGAGGCCATCCAAGAGTTCCTTGGGGCTCAAGACCCTTTTCCCTTGTCAAATCACAAGAATGGTTTCGATATAAACCTTGATGTTACCACTTACTTCAGTGAAGAAATTACAATATCCATTCCTAAAGAAAAAGAAATTAAACACAGAAAAAAGATAAATTATATCTCGCATAGTGAAAAAAATTTTGAGGCATTATACGAGAAGTAAAAATGAAAAAGAAAAAGAAAGAAAAGGATGCATCTCCTAGTGAAAACCTTTTAAAGGCACTAGAGAGAGGAGATTTGGATCCTAAAATATCCAACAATATAAACAAGCCTCCAATAACATTTTCGGATAATGACACTTCTAATTTGTTGGTAGAAGAGAACAATAATTAACATTGGAACTAAAGACCAACCAAAATCGTAACAACTAGGTGCCAGTTTATCAGAAACTGAAATCAATGCCTTTATTACACTTCTAACTACATTTTAGGATGTATTCGCTTGGTCTTACAAAGATATGTTTGGTCTTGATCCTTCTCTGGTGGTTCATCACCTTGCGGTGCACCGGAAGCTAAACTGTCAAGCAAAACTATGTAAAATGCATCCCAAGGTTGCATTGGTTGTTAAGAATGAACTACAAAAATTATTGGATGTAGGTTTCATACGGTGTATTGATTGCTCAAAGTGGCTATCTAATATGGTACCACTTGTAAAGAATACCCCCAGAATCCATATTTGCATAGATTTCCATGACATTAACAAGGCATGTCCTAAGGATGATTTCCCTTTGCCTAATATTGACATGATTTTTGATTCTACTGTGGTCCATGAGATGTTATCCCTTATGGATGGATTTTCCGAGTATAAAAATTCAAATTGTTGAAGAATACCAACATAAAATAGATTTTACAACCCCATGGAGGACATTTTGTTACAAGGTCATGCCTTTTGGCCTTAAAAATGCTGGTGTGACTTATCAACGTGCCATGACTGTTATTTTCCATGACATAATGGAAGATTATGTCAATGATATTCTTGCTAAATCAAAGACTAGGGTGGATCATCCAACAGTTCTTAGGTGTATATTTGAGTGGTTAAGGGAGTACAAGGTTCACCTTAATCCAAAAAAATGTGTCTTTGGTGTCACTTTAGGGAAACTTTTGGGATTCATTGTCTCATGAAGAGGAATTGAAGTGGACCCTACCAAGGTCAAAGCTATAATAGATATGCCACCTCCTCAGTAACCTTCAAAAATTAAGGGGCCTACAAGGAAAAATATAGTCTATTCATCGCTTCATCTCTCAATTGGCTAGATAAGTGCCATCATTTCAACTTGATTGCTTAAAAAGGATGTCTAGTTCAAATGGACACAAGACTGTCAAGATGCCTTTACAAAATTGAAAGAATACTTGGCATCTCCACCGGTACTCATGCCACCTATACAAGATAAGCCTATGTTTTTGTATACATCTACAACACAACATGTCATTGGGGAATTATTGGTGCAACACAATGATAAGGGTCAAGAACAAGCTATGTATTACTTGAGAAGAACTCTTCTTGAGCATGAGACCAAGTACTCACATGTTGAAAAGGCTTGTTTAGCGGTTTCTTATAATTTCATAAAGTTGTGATACTATCTCCTAAATCACACCATCAAGCTAATTTCATGGGTTGATCCTCTTAAGTACCTACTTTTGAGACTAGTCATAACAGGATGAATGTCTAGTTGGATTGCATTACTCAATAATTTGACATTGAAATTGTCAATCAAAAGGCTATCAAAGGTCAAGCACTGGCAAACCAACTAGCTGCAGCACCACTACCAGGTTCACAACCGCTAAATTTTGAATTTCTAGACGAAGACTTATTGTACATATAATTAACACCCTTATGGACATTACTCTTTGATGGATCTTGCAATATCCATGGTTCTGGAGCAGGAATTATCTTACGTACAACAGATGGAGACCTCATTCCTAAATATTATTGTATCAACTTCCCTTGCACAAATAACATAGTAGGGTATGAATTACTGATAGTAGGCTTAGGCTTTGTTATCTCATGGCACCTGTGAGAATTGACAGTTCTTGGTGATTCTCTTATAGTCATTAATCAAGTTAATGGAGAATATTAGGTAAAATATGAAAATCTCTTACCTTATAAAAGAATGGTTGATATCCTTATAGGGTATTTTCGGATTATCAATTTTGAACAAGTTCCTCATGTACAAAACAAAGCAGCAGATGTCATGGAAATTATCTCTTCCCTTCTTTCATTCGACATTAATCAAACTCACAACGAGTTCCTTGTTGAACATCTTTTGGTGCCCGCATATGAATTTTCGGAGTCCACCATGGTTTGTGAGATTATTGGTCTTGATCATCCCTGGTACCATGATTAATACACCTACATTCAAACTAAAGCCTTTCCTCCTAATTTTAATTCAACTAATAAAAGATCCTTAGCACAACATGCTTTGCACTACACCCTTCTTGCTGACACCTTGTATCGAAGAGGCTATGATGGGACTCTCTTAAGATGTCTCAATCAGGATGAAGTTAATCAGATGCTATCTGAAGTACATTTGGGTATTTACAGTGCCCATACCATTGAAACAGTCCTTGCAAATAATATTTTATGGATTGGATACTATTGGCCCACAATGGAGGAAGATGCATGCAACTTTGTGAAGAAATGTTAGGCTTGCCAAAAACACGGTAATCTCATTCATGCACCATCCCAAGCCTTGCATCCTATTACTTCACCTTGGCCTTTTTCAAAATGGGGACTTGATTTAATTGGAAAAATAAAGCTCACATATTCTCGATGCCTACACTTTTATTATAGCCATAGCCATAATCGATTATTTCACCAAGTGGGTTAAGGCTATGCCTATTACTAACGTTCATTGGGTGTAATAATTCTAAATTCATCTTCAACCATATTATCTGTTGTTTTGGCATACCCCCTTTACTTTTGTCACGACAATGGTGGTTCTTTCAAAAATAAGGATCTCAAGACCCTAGCTTAGAAATAAAATATCTGCCTAAAATGGGTTACCCCTATTATCCAAAATGCAATGGCCAATATGAAGAATCAAACAAGACTATCTAGTCTATTATGGAAAATACTATCAATAAACATGGACATAATTGGCATACATAGTTATATCCTACCCTCTGGACCTACCACACTTCCTTCCATACACCTATAAGAGCTACTCCTTTTTCCCTAGTATATGGCTCGAAACCATATTACCTATCGAAGTTGAGTTGCCTTCACTTTGTGTCTCCCTCCAACATCTCATTCATGAAGAGGATTATCATGTTGCATGCCTTGCAGAGCTGGAATTATTAGATGAGAGATAACTTTGTGCCTTAGACCATATACAGGTATATCAGAATAGACTGCGTCGTAATTATAATTGCAAGATCAAACCTCAAGAGTTTAAAATCGGTGATTTTGTCCTAAAGTAAAATCAAAAGAAAACAACTAAACCATGAGAAAAATAAGGAATATTTGAGCCTAATTAGTTGGATCCTTAGGTTAAAACTAGTAAATTTGGATCCGACGCATACAAACTATCTACCGAGGATGGAAAAGAGTTGAAGGATCCTATGAATTCCATTCATCTGAAGAAGTTCTACTCCTGAGTCTCTAAAGAGTAACCCTTATACTGGTGGCATATCAATGCATCCATCTGTTTTGTCATTTCAATTTATTTCCCATTTGTAAATTTTCACCTCACCATGTGTTGCATGTTCTCCTTGGCATGTTGTCACACCCATTATCTACCACCATTTTTCACATGTCATTTAGCATGTTGGTTTTGACTTAGGAATTTCTTTTCCTCTTCTTTAGTGTGTGGTTCAAAATTCTACAAAAAAACATTCAAAAAAATGTCTTGAAAAAACTACAAAAATAATATAAAATTGTTCAAAATCCCAAAAACAATATAAAATTGTTTAGAAAATACAAAAAAACATACAAAATGTTTCGAAAACACTTTTTAAAAAAACTCACAACTATGTAATTTCCTTCACCATTTTCTTCATCTTATTGGTCCTAGTCATCTTTTCCAATCAATCAAGCCACTCTTTACAATGTAACTTTGCATAGGGACATCACTTGGCTTTGGCTTTGGCTTTCTCTTGGGGGTAACTTGACATTTTTTTAACATTAGTGTATTTTTTTCACGAGCTTGTTTGCTTGTTTAACATTTGTACATATAAAATTTTGTATTGTGTATTCTTAGCTTAGTTTTTTATGTGTGTTAGTTCGAATAACCAATACTCTATGTATCTGGAATGTGCTCATGGACCAATTGTAGGAAATTTATTCGCATCCTAGTTCACATATAACTTTGGTGTGGTTCTTTCCTATTCATATTGGGTTTATTTTTGTTACTTCTTTTATATCTTTTTGTCATTTACACGTGTTATGTTTTCCTCCTAGTTTATTTAAGCCATGGAATGCCTTCATTTTTGTTTGCATTTTTATTTCCAAACTTGCGAAAATTAAAAAAATCAAATATTTCAAAAATCCAAAAAAATTCAAAAATTCAAAACTTTCGAACAAACATTCACTTGTCACAAAAATCCTACAATTGGAAAAAAATTAAAGTGAATCATTCCACATATCAATACAATCTTGATAAACATCATACTTGTATCTATTATCCTAGTGATCATGTCAATTTCACAACTATCACTTTCTTCCCTTTTCATGATATGCTATCTCTACTTGGGGCAAGTCACACAATTGTTTTTCCTTCGTGATATAACTTCACCTAGGGCAATTTCAAATATGATCATTTGCACATAAGATTCAAAAAGAGTGACATAAGGAGTCGCTTTAACTCCACTCTTCTAGTTTGATCCTATTCCCACTTGGGAGCATTTTTATCTTCTTAATCATCATTTTGGCATGCATTAGGGGCATAGTTGATTGTCTTCTTTTTCAACTTTGTGTTTCTTTGTTGATGTTTACTCTTTTTGGACCACTTACAAGTAGTGTGATTACATCTTGGTTCCTTTATAACCCTGGTGTTGACACCTACTTTGTATATTGGGTTTGTTTCCTTTTATCTTTTCTTTGTTGTGTGTGTTTGTTTACGCGCATCTGGGTTAACCATCTTGATTCTTTCATAATCATGGTGATAACTCTATTTTACAACAACAAAAATTAGGTTGCTCTAAAAATTACTCTCCAAATAACACTCATGCTATGAACACAATCCTTTCCCATCCTTTCTTTCTTCCTTTCAAGTGGTTGTCGCCACCTTATCGCATCATCCATCCCCTTAAGTGGGCATTCCTCTACCATTATTCTTTCCAGGCATATCAATGCTTCATAATTTTTCCTCTCGTCGATCTACATGCTTCTACTATCTTTAAAGCACTATTACTCTACAATAGCACTTTACAAAGAGGCAAAATGTAGAAACCCCAAAATTACACTTTTGTTTCCACTTGTTCCCAATATTATTCTAGTACACCCTGTTATTCACCCATTTGCAATTAATTGATTAAAGTAATTAATTAATATATATTATACCCCTTTGGATTAATTAAATTAATCCCATGTACCCTTTACCCTTTGGCTAAATTAATTGTTATTTATTAATTAATTAAGTGTGTGCACATCCCGGTCATCCGCCACTGATATAACTCCACTTGGACTCCATATCCTTACCCTAGTTAACTACACTTCTAGAATCCTAAAAAGGTGGCGGTAATTAAAATGCAAGTACAACAACCTTTCCAGATGTAGTTTTTTGTAATTAATTCTTTTACTTCCTCCAACACTTTTGCAACTCGCCACAATGCTATTTTTAGCATATCTATTTATCCATGTGTAACTCGATTCCAAGTACCTTCGCTTCATAAATTACAAGCTTACCTTCCTTTCAAATCCTCTTGAATTTGACATACAAAAACTCTGTTGAAATGTGTATGCAAAATTTTCCTTCAAAGCTTGGAGAGCACTCAAGAGCACCCATAAATCATCTCTCGACATTCACTTGCGGGGTTTCATAGACAAGGTCTTGTAACCCTTATTGATTTTTGAATTGGAGAAAGTACGGGGAAGTTTTACATTTTTTATTTGTTCATCTTTCAAGACACTATATTTTTCACTACATACGATTCTGAGTTTGGGGTTATAGTGGGTGTGCCTCTCTACACTACTTCGTCCATTGATGTTAGATCATCCAAAAACCAGGATAGTAAAAATATCTCTTCACGCGTTTCAAAGAGAAGTGGTTAAAGGTTGGAGGATACAACGCATTTCCTCCTATACTTCTTCACTAGGGTGGCGTGAGAATGCCTGAAAAACTCACAATGTGTACATTATATCCTTCTACACCCTTTCTCATGACATGGATCATGTGCACATGTTCCATTTACACTTTTTCTATTCACGTACTTTACACATGCATATTTTACACAACATTTTTACATACATATATATTTGACTACTTGATCATTTTTTCCTTGCAAGTATGGCCGTATGAGAAACAAGCAGTCAAATTGGAGGAAACAACAATGAAGATGATGATGACAACAATGAAAATGAAAACACATTGCTACAAGCACTTACCATTACTAACCATGCAGGTACACTACACATAGCATTAGCTACACATGCATTCGCCCTAGGTTCACTCTCATCAATTTTTATGCACATTTTTCATCTTTAGAATCCACACTCCTCCACATTTTTCTTTTTTTCATTCCATGCTTGATTCTAGTCCATCAGCATGTCTTATTCTACACTCTACATGGATATCATGTACGCATCTCTATCTACTTTATGTTACCAAGCTTTCCGCTCACCAACATAAAGTGGGGAAAATGTAGACACAAAATCATGCACTTTAGGCATTATTTAGCCTGGTCTTATACTACTATTTAGAAGGTTCTCAAGTGAATAAATTACTAATTAATCCCACCTTTTGGCCATCTTTTTCTTATATTTTATTTCATCATTTGCACATGTTTTTCTATATACATGTCTAGTTTGCAATTGCCCCGCCATTCTAGCCCAAAATCGGGGCACCCAAGTTTATCACCTGGGCACCCTAGAGTGCCATGGACCCACCTTGGGTGCCCCAATCTATATTTATCTTTTATTACTTCTTTTTGGGGCCTTTCTAGTCATTTTTCATCTTTATCCTTTTCCCAATCGGCCATGTCGGGGTTAATTATGAAATTAAGCTTGAGAACCCTATAAATATAAAGTTATAAGACCATAATGAGGGTCCTAGCATCACATACTACTATCAATCAATCTAAAGTTACATCCATTGTATTACTTGCATCCACATAGTGTCATGCATCAAGGCTAAGAGATCTGCATTAACATACGCAACATAGGGGAGGGATTGTATTCTATTCCATGCACACATGCTATTACATTTTCTATAGTTACCATTTCTCACTACTTCACAAGGGCAACTGCACAAGAGAACCTAGGGCATGACATGTATGCACTCACCAAAACTATATCCGGGTCTAAAATGTAGTGTAGTGCTCGGTGATAAGACCACTAGTTTGGGGGATGAGGTCAATCGACGCTTCATTCTGCATTTTTTATTTTTCCTATGGTTTTATACTTCCTTTTGTATTATAGGTTGTTACTTCATTATCCAACACACTAAACATGCATTCGAGGATCCAGTGTGATAGACAAAGGGCATTTCAGATTAACTTGTGACCATACAAAACTCATATCTAGATCTTTAACAGAGATCAAGGCACCTAATCTACAAACCAGGGCACCCCAAGGTGCCCCAGTACCTCCCTAGGCACCCCAATAAACTCATATTTTCTAGACCTAGTCTTTGCAAGACTTACGAGTGATCGTTTGCACTTCCAGATTTTGTTTTTAGGCTGCAACAAAATGTGACAATCTCTTCGAATCAGCTAAGCCATTTATCTTCTTTCTCTTGCATACTTAGGGTTTTATTTCACTTAGATTAATTTATTTAATATTATTCTATATTTTAGTCTGCCCAATTAGATTAACAAGGATTACTATTTCCTTGCATTTTCATCTATTGTAGTTAATCCGTTTCCAATTCATGCAAGTGTGAAAGTGTTATTTGAATGCCTTCAATAGTTGATTTGGTAAAAGGGGCCATTTTCTATAGATCTCTATCTCTTATTGCATATTACCTTTGCACACCATCCATGGATTGACGAACCTCATCGGTGAATCTATTCATTTTGTATATTCATGATATATGTTATAACATGGTGTTATTCATTGTTATAAGAAGACTACATGAAAATATTTTTAAATATAGAATATATGAACATGCCTCAAGAATATCAAGAGATAGAGATTGTGCATGGATAATAATTGAAAACAAAATTATAAGGGAAGATTGTGACAAAAATAAATTAAAGACAATAGTAGTGGAGAATAGAGAAGACAAAGAACTACTAAGAATAATAAACCTCTTAAAGATAGAAGGTGAGATGAAAAGGAAGAAAAAAATCACAAGAGAGAAATGGATCAACATGGATAATGGACCTTTTGGATTCCATCATACAAATGCAATACATAAAGACATAGCCGAGTAATATAGGGATATGAATTAGCATGCCTCAAGGGCATGGTGCTATGAAAGAACTATTAATTTTTAATGTTTCATATGTATGTACACGGACCCGGTGTGGATCAAGTTTGCATGTACACCTATATGAGAAAATAAGTAAAGAACAAGAAGACATGACCAAAACAGTCACTTGAAAGAATGTACAAATAGGTGTGATGTTGAGAAACTAGTTAAAGAGGATAAAAATTAAGTAAAATAAAATGGGAACTCAAATAGAAGATGACTAAACAAAGTTGTAGATGAATAAAACAAGATGATAAGAGAGAAAATAATTGGAAGATAAGAATGAAACTTCATTTGAGTTGGTACACAAATTTCTCAACTTGTGGAGTATGATGCAGTAGCATCATCAAGAGCATTGTAAATAACACAATTATGTTTGGTTTTGGGTCTTATGTGGTATAAGATGTCATGTATCATCAATAAAAAACCATATCCAGAAATAAATTGTCATTTTTAGGTAATTTTAAGTTTATCTAGTTTTCCCATCAAAATGCAAAATTCAATTAATCAAATTTGTAAATAATATTTAGGAGTGTTTTATCATGCTTGAGAGGTCATCCTTGAGGTATAATTAGAAGATGAAAATTCCCATAACCCCCAATTCTCTGAAAACCTTTCTTAACCCGATCAATGCCAAATAATATGATTCTTCTAGTTAGTTTACTATGTTGGGAATGAATATGTGATTAAATGAGAGATTTTGGATCTATAAACAAACCCAAAACTATGTTTAGAATCATTTTCTAGGGTGATCAAATTTGTACCATGAAGAGAGGAGAGGAAAAATGGTTAAAAACTCATGTATACTGAGAAATGTTGTAGAGTATTGTGAAGAGTATTAAAGGGATTGCAAGGTTTGTGTATGTATTGAAAGAAAATTAAGATCTATAGACAAAAATATTGCACATTAGACAATATTTATCTCGTTCTTTTTACTATTTAGAAGGTTCTCAAGTGTACAAAGTACCAATTAATCTGACCTTTTTCCATCTTTGTTTTATGTTTTACTTCGTCTTTCCCACGTATTTCCTAATACTTATCACCCAATTTTATAACTTCCCTGAAATTCTATCCCTAATTCAAGGCACCTCACCCTGTACTAGGGCACCTCGAGGTGCTCCGGTTCCACTATGGGCACCCCGATCTATGCTTAGCCTCTTTTGCTCCTTTTTGGTTCACTTAATTTTATTTGTCATCTTTATCTTTTCCTCAAGTCAAGCATTTTCAAGAATAATTACGAAACTAAAATTGAGAGCCCTATAAATATAAAGCTTATAAGACCATAATAAGGGTCCTAGGTCATTACATTTTATCATTACTATCACTCCATCTAGGATGCATCCATTGCATCATCTCGCATCCACATGGCACCATACATTCAAGCTAGGAAATTATACATCACACATATTCTTAGAGGAGGAGGGATTATATTCATTCTATTATACTATCTACATCTTCTATAGCTATCATATCTCATTATTTCACAAAGTGCAACTGGCATGAGAGAACCTAGAACACAACATACGCACACTCACCGGGACTACATCGTGGTCCGTAATGTAGTGCAATGCTTAGTGATAAGTCCACCAATTTGGCAGGTGAGGTCAGTCTAACCCCTTCTTATTCTTCTTGTGCAGGGGTCATCTAATTCAACCATAGAATCTAGTGTGATGATACAGAGTATTAAGAGACACTTAATGACCGTGCCAAATTAGGGTTTTGAGCATCTATACTATTCCAAGTGCCTAGATTACAGACCGTGGCACCCCAAAGACACTCTCATGCGTCTATGTCACTTTAGACCATCCAAATATACTCTATGTAGGGCCCTTGAGTGTTCATCTACACTATCAAGTTCCAGTTCTAGATTTGCATCATCCTACAATTTTAACCTTCAACTAGATGAGTCATTTCCTTACTCCCCTCTTACATTCTAGGGTTTTATTTCCATTAGATCAAATCATGCAATTACTTTACATCACTTTAGCATATCAGTTTGCTGTCATTTGTTACTATTTAGCATCTTTATTTACAAGTGTTTTAGTCCTCCTACTTAGATTAGCATTAATACCCTAATGCCCCATTTAGGTCCCATTATGGGCTTTTTATTTTATTCATTTTGGTGAACCCGTCATTTCTTTATCACACTTTCTAAGGTATAGTTTCCCCTTTTTCCTTGGCCCAAACTCATGAGGAATTTTATGAAGCCCACCTTAAAGCCATCAATGATCACCTTGTTGAATGCCCACAGGATTTAGATTTACTTCTACATGTGGCTCGTGAAGAGGCCACAAACTTTTGAGTTCAACGCTTCTACATCTTCACCCACTCAACCTCCTACCTCTACACTTCCACCCATTTCTACTATTCCAGTTTCGGTTCCCACTCCCACTAACCACTTCACCCCTCCTTTGGTGTCACATCAACGAAAAACATCCTCTGCTAGAAATCAAGATTTAACCTCTTTGTATCATGATCTTCAGGATCAAAGTCATAAGTTTTAACAGCCACCATGTTATGTTTTTGGAGCTTATTTTCATGTTAGAGTGTGGTACACCTTCTACGTGTTACACTCAAAGATTTTTACAAAGTGGTCTCGCTCGCCGGTGAGTGGGTAAAGGGGATTTGGGGTGAAGCCCTCAAGCAAATTTTCATGGGTGGTTTATTAACCCATGGGTAATGGGTAACTATTATGGGTTGTTTTTGGGCCCATGGTTTTTCTGTACCCATTGTTTTGATACCCATGATTTTTTTCCCATGGTTTTGATACCCACTGGATTTGATACCACGGTTTTGTATCAAATCGCTTAAGCAATTGTCTATTTATATGGTCTTCGCATATGATACATATACAAGCAAATACATTGCGGATGTGCTTTGAATTCAGGTGTGAATTTTTAGAGTTCGTTGAGCATAGCTCCAAATGGATCCGGGTATTGTATTGAGAGAGTGGAGGCTTGTAATAAAATCTGAGCAAGTGATTCTTGGTGGACGTAGCCCAAATTGGGTGAACCATGTTAAATACTATCTCTCTATGTTGTGTTATTTATTCTACACTTTTATTTGAGATCTGTAATATTTTCTACATATTAGTTTCTATTATTGCTATTCTGTAAGGGATTATTCTCGCATATTTTATCTCTTATTTCCTATCAATTGGTGTTAGAGCCTGGTTTTGGTTTGCTGAAGTGTTGAATCGCAAGGAAAGTTTTATCTTGAGTGGGAGCTATGGTAGATGATGGAAGATCTAGGTTTGATAAATTCAACGGGCAGAATTTAAGTCTTTGGAAGATGCAAATGGAAGATTACCTTTGTCAGAAGGATCTTATACTCCGTTGTCTGAGAAGGTGAACAAACTCTCGAGTATGACAGATGTGGAATGGAATTTTTTGGATTAGAAGGCACTTGGAATGATCCAGTTGTGTCTTGCATCTTTGGTATTATTTAATGTTTCAAAGGAAAAGACTACAAAAGATCTAATGGATGCATTAGGGAAGTTGTATGAAAAACCCTCTGCCTTTAACAAGATTTTTTTAATGAAAAAGTTGTTTAATATGAAGATGTATGAGAATAGTTCGATGCAGATCATTTAAATGATTTCAATACAGTTGTGAATATGCTAGCTTCAGTTACAATAGAATTTGATGAAGAAGTTAGGGCTTTATAAATTTTGTGCTCTTTACCTGAAAGTTGGAATAGCCTGGTAATGGCGGTAAGCAACTCGGTTCCAGCTAACTCAAAGTTGAATTTTGAGGATGTTGTAGGGGTGATTCTAAGTGAGGAAATGCAAAGAAAAAGATCTAGGGAATATTCTACTTCAAGGAATGCTTTGATAAAGTGGAAACTAGAGGGAGACAGAAGAATAGAGGAAACCGTGGAAAATCGAAAGATCGTGCAAGGTCAAAATCAAAGAGCAAGATTGTATGTTGGAACTGTGGAAAATTATGGGCATGCAAAGAAGGACTATTGGGAGCTTCGGGAAAGAAGAAACAACAGGAAGAAAAAAAGGAGACAAATGTGGCATTGGGTAATATATGTCGGGATGCTTTGATTCTTTCTTTTCATAATATTATTGAATCTTGGGTTTTAGATTCAGGGGCTTCTTTTCATGCTACTCCACATAGGCATTATTTTGTTGATTATGTTAAGGGGATTTTTGGCATGTTTTTCTTAGTGATGATGAGCCTTGCAAAGATAGTTGGAAAAGGTCTGCATTCGAGTTAAGATGCAGAATGGGAATACATGGCTATTGAAGGATGTTAGACATGTGCCTACATTAAGGAGAAATTTGATATCGGCGGGGCAATTGGGAAGTGATGGTTGTACTGTGATATTTACAGCTAACTCTTGGAAGGTTACCAAGGGTGCTCTTATGGTGGCAAGAGGTAAGAAGGTTGGAACCTTGTATTTATCCACTGATAGTACTAATGATTGTAATCTTATGGCTTCAGATGCAGATACAACATTATGGCACTATAGGCTCGGTCATATGAGCCATAAGGGCATGGACATCATAAAGAAGAATTTGCCTGGATATACAGAAACATGTTTGGATTTCTGTGAGAACTACATATATGGGAAACAAAAGTGAGTAAGGTTTCTCAAGGTTAGACCTATGAAGAAAGAGAGTAAGTTAGAGCTGGTACATTCTGATGTGTGGGGGCCAACTCAAGTATCATCTCTTGGGGGTTCAAGTTATTATGTTACTTTTATTGATGATGCAACAAGGAAAGTTTGGGTTTATTGTATTAGAAACAAATCTGATGTATTTGATACTTTTGTTAAATGGAAAGCCTTGGTAAAGAATGAAACAATTCTTAAGTGAAAATGTCTCAGGTCGATAATGGAGGGAGTATTGCAGCAATGAATTTGATGAGTATTGTTCTAAGAATGGAATTCGCAAGCAAAAAATGGTTCTAGGAACCTCGTAGTAGAATGGGGTGTCGAAAGGATGAAACAGAACAAAAATGGAATGTGCTAAGAGCATGAGGATACATGCAGGACTACCTCTTTATTTTTGGGTAGAAGTGGTAAGCACAATAGTGTACTTAATAAACAGAGGACCCTCAAGTGCCTTGGATGGAAGCATACCTGAGGAGGCTTGGTATGGTAAGAAAGTTGATTACTCATTTCTTAGAGCCTTTGGATGTGATATGTTTTTTCATATTGACAAGGATGATAGGACCAAGATAGAGGCTAAATAAGAAAAATGCACTTTTATTGGTTATGGTGGTGATGAATTTGGATTTAAATATTGGAGTATTAAGGACAAGAAAATCATTCAGTCTAAGGATGTGGTATTTAATGAGAAAGTCATGCATAAGCAACAGTTGTAGGAAAATAGGGAAGAATCCAAGAAAGAATATGCAGTGGTAGAGGTTCTTCCAAATGGGACAATGACCCATGAATCAGTTCAGGAACCTACTCAACAGGAACCCCAAACTCCTACAGTGAGGAGGTCTTCTAGGGTAAGAAAAGAACCTGAATGTTTTTATCCTTCTCTTTATTATTTATTACTCACTAATAGTGGAGAGCCAGAGAGATTTGATGAAGCAATGCAGGTAAATGTCAATAAGAAGTAGGAGCAAGCCATGGATGAGGAGTATAAGTCTCTCATGGAGAACCGGACTTGGGATTTAGTGAAGCTACTAAAAGGAAAAAGAGCGTTGCAGAACAAGTGTGTGTAGAGTTAAAGACGAAGGAGGAGGAAAGAAAATATATAAGGCCCTGTTGGTGGTCAAGGGGTTTACACAGAAACAAGGTATAGATATTGATGAGATCTTTTCTCCGTAGTAAAAATGACTTCTATTAGAACTTTTCTTGGAATGGTGGCAGCAGAAGACTTGCACTTAGAACATTCAGATGTAAATACCGCATTTCTCCATGGGGATTTGGAGGAGGAGCTATAGATGTAGCGAATGAAGGATATGAAGGCAAAGGTAAAGAGGAGATGGTGTGCAAACTGAAAAGAGCTTATATGGCTGAAACAAGCTCCACATCAATGGTATAAGAATTTTGATAGCTTCATGATGGAGCAAGGTTATATCAGATGTCATTATGACCATTGCGTGTATAAAAATAAATTTGAGGATGGAAGTTATTATTTTGTGTTTGTATGTTGATGACATCTTTGGTTATAGGTAAAAACATGCAAGAAATAAAAGTACTCAAGAAACAACTAAGTGAATCCTTTGATATGAAGGATTTGGGGGCTGAGAAAAATCCTTGGTATGAGGATAACTTGGGATAGGAAGGAATGTGAAGTGACAAAAATCCTAACTTCCTCGGAAAACAATCACCACCCTCCCTATGGTAGCACATCTCATCTTATAAAGCAACTCCTCGATAGCAACCTCATCACCCTCCCACCACCACTCAATTTATACCCATCACGACCTAAAGGACGCAATTACAATGAAAGCTTCTGTTGTGATTACCATCACTATGTAGGCCACTGTACTAACTGTTGTATAAAACTTCAGGAAATTATCCAAGATCTAATTGATAATGACCAACTCAAATTCCTCAAACCTACTAGCCCTCCTCCCACTAAGGACAAGGGTAAATTCAAAATTTTTAACAAAGAATCCAACCAACACGAAAAAAAGGCTACGGACTCCTCTACTAATCATGCATACCATGCCACACCACCTCCCGATGTCGGAGCAGTTGACCTCTTATTCACTAACACTAACATGACCCCACCTATTATTTCATTCTCTCACACTGACTATCACACTACATTCACATCCGACCATTTATACATATAGACCCTTATCACATCAACCCCATCAACAATACTAAGGTTGACCTATCCTCTCCTATTATCATATGTTCCTTGTCTCTTCTACGATCTATCGTTACCCTCCATCACAAATTGACTTTATATTCAAGAGGCCTTATGGTGTCATTAAGTTACCTATCACAGTTGGTCCTCTCACTCTTCTCCTCCCTTGCATCATTAATCAAATCATCAACCACTATGACCTACTTCTCAGCTTAAATTGGATCCAGTAAATCCCAAGCTATTGTCTCCATCAACCACTTGTGCCTTAATTTCATCCTCAATAACCAAGTTTTCTCCATCGATGGCATCCCTCATTCACCTCTAGCATCTTCACACTCTCATTCCGCTTCTCATGCACCTCTTCCTCTCCTTCACAAAGCTCCTCGTAGTCACAACATGTGCATCCTATTCACACATAACCCCTCTATTGGCCCCCACACAACCACTCCATTCTCTTAGTCCTACACATCAATATAGGCCTATTCCAAAGCTTATTACCACCTCTCATCGTAAATCAATACCTCATTTTATCCCCGTCAATCACCCTCCTCTTTACGCATGGAATCTCATCAATCTCCCTCACTTACACATTTTATAAGGCCTCATCATTCATCTTATATACACCCTTCGCATGCATATCGGATTCATTCTCCTATACAACACTTATCTCCCAGACCACCATTATTAGAGTATCCTTCTCCATCATCCTCCTCTCATGTATGGGTTGATGGACATCCATCCCTCAGCCTTATTGGTTGATTCATCTGTCTTAATTGGATATGGGGACTAGCCATTAGCACAACCATCCCCCTCATTATCACACCCTTGATACCCGATGACGCACCCTAGTGCTTGTTCACCACACTGGACTATTAAGGGATCACTATTACAATGAACCCCACACACTTTGCACTACCGGACCAGTCCACATACATCCTATACATACCTCATCTACTTGTCATTTCTAGCTCATCTATCTCATACATGCTACACTAGTCATCATCATCTATGAGTCTATTTTTCTATGTCATCCATACATCTTATACATTCTATATGCTACACTAGATTTCCTTATACTTGGGTCTAGTTTTATCTATTATCATTATGCATTCTATTCCTATCTACACACCTATTGCATTCCACCTTCCAAACCCACATTACTTGCATACATCCTACCTACTCTACATCCTACACTAGATTTCCTTATACTTGGGTCTAGTTTCATCTATCATCAGTATACATTCTACCTACCCACATATTACATTATATTCCATACCTACTACACATGCTACATTACATTGCCTACACCACATATTCACCCACCTTTGTCATATACACTCTATTTTCTTCTATGCAATGCACTCACCACCCTATGATACACTCTAGTTCCTCGGTCCATACTCGATTGCTAAGGGTTTACCAATCAAATGGACCTTACCTACATGTGACATGTCATAACACATTTCATTGGACTCGTGACCAATGCTCTAGGCTATATCATCACCCATACTCGTCATCATATCATGTAGTGGTATACACCTTAGGTTAAATCACCACTCCTTTCCCCATTCTATATTATCCTCTTACATATAATCATCACCTATTCTATCATCCTCTTCTAAGTCATTCTACCACATCATCATTTCTCCTACTCATCCATTAGTGGTATACGCTTTAGGCTAAATCACCACCCTCGTCTTATTCATCACATAGTGGTCTACGCTTAGTGCTAAAATTACCACCTTCCGTTATCCACCACCTACTTATCTACACTTCTTACGCCCTCATCACCCATCTCGTAGTGACATATGCTATAGGCTAAATCGTCACCTTTCATTCTTTCATCATGTAGTGATATACGCTTAGGGATAAATTATCACTCCTCTCTTTAACCAAGTCATGGTATACACTTAGACTATAGGGTCCATGCACATATTTTCATATGCCACATTCCCATCCATTCATCTTATAGTGATATACGCTTAGGGATAAATCATCACTCACCCGTTCAACAAGTCGTGGTATATGCTTAGGCTATAGGGTCCACACATGATCTTTCCATATATCACATTCCCATACACTCCTTCTATAGTGATATACGCTTAGGGATAAATCATCACTCCTACGATAAAAAAGTCATGATATACGCTTCGGCTATAGGGTTCATGCACATCTTCTCCACCTGTCACATTTCATCACCACTACACATACACACTCATCACAATGCACTAGACACAACCAACATTACTCGACCATTTCCCAATGATGAACTCTCATTTATGGTTCATTATTGATCATTGAGTGGGAAAAAATGAACCTCACTACATAAAATTCCATACACTTGGGGTGAAATTTTCTCCTATCATTCCATCTTGCATTCCATTCCATCCATCCATAGCATACTGCATTGTCTTGGTAGCATTTACTATTGCTTACTAGTGTTTTGCATTTTCACTTTACTACACATGTTAACATGCTCTCCTATATGTCATTATCATACAAACATGCATGTTCATGCATTTTTTTAGTGTGATCGTGAGATACAAGACATTCACATGTAGTATGCATGTTTCTATGGGCATCCACATTCATCTCATACAAGTGCTATTTTTTAATTTTGTACTTATCATCTTATACTACTTTCTTATACACACTTTTACGTATTGATTTTCACTCTAACATGCTAACGAGTGTTTCATGTGTAGCACTTATTTTGTAGGACTAAAGTTTCTCAAGAATACTTGTATTTCTACTTTTTTATATTGTTTACTATTGTATGTGGGCTTTTCCCTTTTCTTGTGTGCACACTTGTTTGTTATTTTACCCATGATGACCTTTTGTGTCTTATGATATCGTGAGTGATGTCCCATGTTTGAAACCCACTTTGTGAGGTCTTCTTGTTTTCTTGCGTGTTTACACTACTTTTCTTAGTAGTTTTTACATTATCTACATCTTTTACACTTATTGGCATGCATGTGTTTGGACTATCACTTGTATTTTCTAGCCATCCTTTTTTGTGCATGATTTAGTATCTACCAAGTGATTTCCTCCCCCCACCGGGGCTAAGTTAGTTACAAGGTCAAAATATGGTTGGTCCTCTCTTGGGGCTGCATTATCCTTCCAGGGTCATTGCATGTGTCCCCAAAGAGGGGGCATCATTGAGGGTTTCTACTAACACAACATATCTACACCGGTTCACACACAACGAGTGAGTTCAGAACAATCTACAAACTCCATACACAATAGCCTTAATAGGACATGGTGTCCTTCAACAATTCGGTAGAGTGGTCATAGGCTCGAGGTTATAGCGGGTGGCCCTCTACACTTCTCCATCTAGTGGCGTAGGATCACCCAAAAAACCAACGTAGTACAAATATCTCTTCAAAAAAATTGAGTAGAAGTGGTTAGAGTTGGAGGAAATTGAGAATTTTGTCCCTGTAGTTCTTTAGCTAGGGTGGTGTGAGATCACCCAAAAACTTACGACATCACATGATATCCTTCTACACCCTTTTTCTCAACATGGATGGTACACATCTTCCATTTCTCCATTTACAATTTCTAGTCTAGCATACTTTATATTTGTGAACTTTACACAACGTTTTTACATACATACATATTTGACTACTTAATCATTTTCCTTGCAGTCGGTGTATGAGAAACAACAGATTAAATTGGGGGAGACAAAAACAAACAACAACGACTATGATAACGAAAACACACCGCGATATTACATGCCATACTAACCATGCAAGTACATCACACACATGCAACAGCTACACACACATTTCACCCTAGGTTCACTCTCATCACTTTTTACACATGTTTCATCTTTAGAATCCACACTCCTCCACATATTTCTTTTTTTCATTCCACACTTCTAGTCCATCAACGTGTTTTCTTCTACACTCTACATGGACATCAGGTATGCTTTTCTATCTACTTTATGTTACCAAGTTTTCTCTCACCAACATAAAGTGGGGGAAAATGTAGACACAAATATTACACATTAGACAATATTTAGCCCAATATTATACTACTATTTAGAAGGTTCTCAAGTGTACAAAGTACCGATTAATCCCATCTTTGTTTTATGTTTTACTTCATCTTTCTCATGTATTTCTCGATACTTATCACCCAATTTTCTAACTTCCTGGTATTTTATTCCTAATTCTAGGTACCCCACCCTGTATTTAAGCGTGGGCACCCGATCTCACTTTGGGCACCCAATCTATACTTAGCCTCTTTCGCTCCTTTTTGAGTCACTTCAGCCATTATTCATCTTTATCTTTTCCTCAGTCAACATTGTCGGGATTAATTGTGAAATTAAACTTGAGAGCCCTATAAATATAAATCTTATAAGACCATAATAAGGGTCCTAGGTCATTCCATCCTATCACTATTATCACCCCATCTAGGGCTACATCCAAAGTGTACCATCTTACATCCACATCACACCATACATTCAATCTAGGAAATTCTACATCACACATATTCGTAGAGGAGGGATTTTATTCAATCTATTCTACCATCTACATCTTCTATAGCTATAATAGCTTGCTATTTCACAAAGTAAAATCTGAACAAGAGCACCTAGGGCACGATATACACACACTCACTAGAACTACAACAGAGTCTACGTAATGGGTAAGTGCACCAAGTTCGGGGGCCAAAAGGGGGTCTTAAGTGGACACATTTTTATGAAGAAAAAACAAATTCAACTTGTACGAGTTTTTGAAATAGTTACACTCAAAATTGGAAGATGTCGTAGAAATATGAATCGTAGAGTTTTGAGTCTAGTTTCTAAGATACTAAATTTTATTGAAAATGGATAAATTTGAGTGGGTCAAACAACTAAAATACCAACAGATGCTCATGTTTTTATTAAAAAACATAATAGAGTGACTTTCATGCCCCCACCATTTTTTGAGCACCATTTAGTATTTTTGAAAACCCTTTGGTAGAACGATAGATAGGAGCGTCTAGTTTGGGCTCCATTTTTATAAATTTTTATAGCGAATATTTTTTTATTTATGATTTTTCTAGTACATAAATTTTATGTTTTGAAAAATGATGGAGCTCCGACCATGCTCCCCCTAACTACCTCAAAAAATATCAAAAATTAGATTTTTTTTTTAAAATATGTATATAATTATGCCTAGTTTGGGCTAGTATACTTTTAAAAAAAAATTGATCACCCAAAAAAAAGATACACCATGAAAGATAGACATATTTACACTTCAAAAAAAAACTATGAAAAGGCATAGTTAGAAAATAAATAATATGGAAACCTTATATTAGTCATAAAATTTGAAAAATTATATTTTTAGAAAGAAAAAACTCTGCTCTATGTCATGCTATAATTTTTTTTAAATGGATCGATTGTTTTATTTTGATTTATCATAGAGGAAGTAGCATTTTTACATTTTCTTGCAAAAACATGTTATTTGCTATGTTTATCAGAGTCCATGCCTCAAAGCTTGCATGGATCCAGCCGGATCCCAAGCCTTGAGGCATGGCTTGGAAAAAGAGAAAATACAAAACATGTATGCATTTTTTGTTATGTTTATGGAGCCTATTTTCATGTTAGAGTGTGGTACACCTTCTATGTGTTACACTCGGGTATTTTTATAGCGGTCCCGCTCGCCGGTGAACGGGTCAGGGGGGTTTGGGGGAGTGAAGCCTCCCGATTGAAGGGTTCTCGGGGAAGCCCTCAAAGAAAATTTTCATGGGTGGTTTATTAACCCATGGGTAATGGGTAACCGTTATGGGCTGTTTTTGGGCCCATGGTTTTTCGGTACCCATTGTTTTGTAAAACCGCCTCTTCGGCTACCCATAGGTTTATGGGATGGTTTTGTTTTTTCCCATTGTTTGATACCCATGGTTTTTGCAAAAAAAGCGCTTAAGTAGTTATCTATTTATATGGTCTTATGCATATGATAGATGGACAAGTAAATGTATCATAGATGTGTTTTGAATTCGGGTGTGAATTCTATAGAGTTTGTTGAGAATAGCTCCAAATGATTTGGGTATTGTATTGAGAGAGTGGAGGCTTGCAATAAAATCGAGCAAGTGATTCTTGGTGGACGTAGCCCATATTGGGTGAACCACATTAAATATTGTCTCTCTGTGTTGTGTTATTTATTCGCACTTTTATTTGAGATTTGTAATATTTTCGCATATTAGTTTCTCTTATGTCTGCGATTCGTAAGGGATTATTCCGCATATTTTATCTCTTATTTCCTAACATTTTTCTTTGTTTATATCTGTGGCCTCCCAACCTCCCTTTCATCTCTTTCATGGGAATTCTATAAACATTTTTTTTTGTCGTAATTTTCTCTACATTCTTAGGTGATTTTTAGTAGTTCATTTTGTCCCCTACCCCACTACTTAATTTTTTCTAATCATGGGTGATAAACATCGAGCTAAGGACAAGAGGAAAGTCAAGAACAAGACACCGGAGCAATTGGAAGAGAAGAGAATAATGAAATTGAAAAGAATGCACAAACTTCGAACAAGGAAAGTTACATCCGCTATATCAAATGTAGCTAATGTGTTAAAAATGGGGATGAAATACATAATGAAAATGTAGAGAATAATTATTTTGCAATGAATAATGATATTTAATTAAATGATAATGTTGGTATGGATGAAGAAACTGATATGAATCCAATTGTTGAACCCTTACCGAGAATCCAAATGTTAACACTTGAAATTTGTATGAAAACACTTTGAATGAAGAAAGTAACCTTGTAAATGAATATTCACCTCTAAGAACACCTCCTTCCATTTTGTGAATAAAACCAATTCACTTAATTGAAATTGATGAAAACATTATAAAACCAATGCCTAACAAAATGTCTGAAAGAAATGCAAGAAGAAAAGCTATTGGAATTTGGGATAATTACTTTGAGAATATAAATGACACACAAATATGTCAATTAATTGTTACATTGATGAAATTAATTAAGATGAGACCTATAATGAAGACCACAGGGTTAAGAACATCTAATGTTTTTTATCAAAATGCAATCAATTGTTGAAAACATATATAAAGCATACCAAACTATAGGTGGAAAAAGATGCACCAAAGATATTAATGCTACACAGTGTGCACTTACTAATTGTAAAGTGATAAAATAGTTAATAAATGCTTGATTAGAAAAATAAATAGTTCTTTGAAGCTAAACAGAAAAACACTAATGAAAGCAATAGAGAGAGACGTAAACATCTTGAGTCGGTCATTAACACCGACTATTGGGATTTCTCTAGTAGACTTCCATGAAAAGAAAAGAATACATCCGATATTCTAAAAGAATTAATTCTAAATTTTTTGAATGAGAACACAAGGGTGTTTGAATAGAAGAGATGCAGTAAAAAGAAGAATAGGTTCTCGTAATCATGAATCATGTGTAAAATATTTCATAGATATGAATCAAATAGAATTATTCTCTAAGTTTAAGAATGAAAATCCACAAATTAACATTAGCCAAAGATTATTTGAAATGACCAAACCCTTTTATGTGAAAATCAATCACTCACGTACCACTTATTGTTGTAGGCATCATGTTAAAATTTTAGTGCATTATGATGTTTTTTGTCAAGTACGTCGTGTTTTACATAGTGACATCATGTTAGGAGTATGGAATAAATGTCCCATATAAATCTTTAAGGGAATTTATTCTAACAATATTTTGTGAAAAATCAACAAGACAATTTTTTTATAACAAAGCATGTTTGGATGGAATGTGCAATGTATGCGGTGGCTTGCCAAATCTAAAAAGTTGTATCCATAAGGAGAGTACATATTCAATAGGAAAATAATTGGTTGATTTCACCAAATATAAATCAGTGGCATATCAATTAAAAGATGGAAAAGAATCTAAGAGGTGTGAGCTTGTTAGAAAACAATTACCTGTATTAGAATATATGGTCAAATTCGAAAAGAAAATTTTTATGAGTATGCAAGGCACACACATAGAGCTCGATGGTTGGATGAACAATTCAAGTTAAGAAAGGACACATTCCTAGTTAGTACTATTGTTTTAAAAGTTGAATTCGCAAAGAATTACACATTGCAGCCACAAATGGAGGTTCAATCTCAATATTATAACTCAGTGCAAGTTTCTATTTTTGTGCATATAGCATTCATGCACTCTCTGAAAGCACTTGAGTAAGATCAAAAAATATTAAGAGAATATAGTTTATACATCAGTGATGATCGGACACATTCTACAGAATATGTACAAGGGTGTTCCAAGGTGTTTTATGTGAACTTGAATGAGAGGAAAATTAGTTTCGATCAACATTACATTTGGTCGGACAACTGCACATCACAATTCAAGAATGCATGGATGTTTTATTGGCTAAGAAGGATGCACAAAGAAACAAATGTACAACATATCTAGAGTTTTACTGAGGTAGGGAATGGAAAAGGAGAGCATGATGGTGTAGAAGCATGTGTGAAAAGAGAACTTGCAAAAGAAGAGTTAAAGTTCAAGGATGGTGCTAAATTTACGGATGTAAAAAAATTATTGATTAGTGTGTCAAGAATATGGGCCATGAATCTCAAGAGAGATCAATGGTTCATAGATATTTTTGTTGATAGAGGAACAACATCCGGCAAGATTTGAATAATGTATGTATGACAAGTTAAGATCAAGTGATATGCACTCATTCCATAGTTTAGATGCAAATGATTTGACTATTTATACTAGGTGCATGACATGTTTTTATATATCATGCATTGATTTTAAGTGAAATGAATGTGAGTCGAACATTGGGTGGATGAATATACTTGTAGACCTCTAATTCCACTCGACACACATCAAGTTCCATGAGCATTACAACTTGCAGGCCTTCGAGATCAAATGACAACATTACTTGACTTTGACCAAGTCTCGGTTTAGTGCAACAAGGTACATACATATATGTACATGCCATGTTTTACATTTATAAATTATTAAATGGTCAACTCTTAATGTATTTATAAATTGACTAAACAATTTTACTTTGTGATACATAGGGCACGTTTTTGCAGTTATTGCAATGGAATTTAACGAAGAGGGAACAAACTACTTCTTGTCTCGTTGTGTAGAGGGGAAAAAATTGATTTCCATAGTCATTGATGGTGAAGACCTTGAGTATCCCACTGGATCAATGGTAGTCACTAGAACTTGGCTTCGACAATATCCTATCAAAAAATAAAACATTTGGTTGTTTGAAGACTATGAAGTACATCGGAAGATACTTCACTATTCACATTTAGTCCTTGAAAAAATATTTAATTGATCAAATATCAAGTTCGCCATCAAAAAAGAATCGTGGAAGGTTCATGAATCGGATCATGAAGCAATTCTTGCTCTTGTCAAGAATAGAGTTGATCATTAGTTCATTGGATTGAATTTGTAAAGATATGTTCTTCATGAATTTAATTTGAATATTTACTTAAATGATTTTGTTTAAATTTTGTATGATTTAAAATTATATTTAATTGCTTACTAACATGTTTATGTAGGTTAGTGGTGCCAAAAAAGCTTCCATCTTCATGTGGTTGGCATCGTCAAGAGAGAATTTATTATTCTCGAAGCCAAGTGAACCGAGAGAAATTAAATATTAGAAAGGAACAAAAATAGAAATTCTCATTTCACCACCTATAGTATTCATGTGATTGGTAATGGACAACCATACACCGACTCAAATCAAGTATTTCACACATTTACAAACAATAGGATAGCGAGAGAACCAAATGGAGATGGAGAAAACTAGGAGAGGCTTTCAGAGGGCCCCAACATGGAGGTTTCATATATAACGAGATGTCTCTATGTGCCATGTAGTCCGAGAAATCACATGTCGAAGATATAATATGTTTTGGTCTCGGGGCTCTTAAGAGATTACACCCGAACGAGGTAGCTGAAAGCACGGGAGCATAGGAAACTAAAATAAATCCTCCAATAGAATTCACCTAGACACCTGACGTGTTTCCATAGTTGGTTCAGTCCACAAGCTACCGTTTACAAAATATAGCATCTAAAGCACCTTTACACCGACTCAAACTACACTATTTCACACGTTTACAAATAGTAGTACAACGAGAGAACCGAATAAAGACGGATAAAACCACGATATGATTTTGTAGAGGGCCCCAACATGGAGTTTTTAGATCTAATGAGATGTCTCTAGGTGCAAGAAAGTCCGAGAAACCACTCGTTGAAGATATAGCGTGTTTTGGCCTCAGGGCTCTTAAGGGACTACACCTTGACGAGGTGTCCCAAAAGCATGAGGAGCGTAGGGAACCAAAAAAAATCCTCCACTAGTGTTAGCTTGGCCACACCAACATTTTGGCATAGTTGGTTCAATCCCACAAGCTTACGTTTGCAAACAATAGCATATGGCACCCCTACATTGACTCAAACTATAGTATTTCACACATTTGCAAACAACAGGACAACGCGAGAACTGAATGCAAATGGATAAAACCATGAGATAATTTTGTAGAAGTCCCCGACATGGATGTCTTGGATTTGAAGAGACATCTCTAGGTCCCACAGAGTCCAAGAAATCACCCGTCGAATATATAGCATGTTTTGGCCTCGGTGTTCTTAAGGGACTATGCCCGGACGAGGTAGCCCAAAAGCACAGGTAGCATAGGGAACCAAAACAAAGCCTCCACTAACATTTAACTTGTCACACCGATGTGTTGGCATAGTTGGTTTGGTCCCATGAGCTTCCTTTTGTAAACTACAAAGATCTCGGGATCCCTACATTGTCTCGTATTACACTATTTCACGCATTTGCAAACAATAGGACAAAGAAAGAACTAAATGGAGATGAATAAACCGGGAGAGGATTTTGTAGAGGCCTTGAAATGGAGGTTTAGGATCTGAAAAAACATCTCTAGGTACCACGGAGTATGAGAAATCACATGTCAAAGATATAACGTGTTTTGGTCTTAGGGATTCTAAGAGACTACGCCCAAATGAGCTAACTGAAAGCACAGGAGTGTAGGGAACTAAAAAAATCCTTCACTAACATTCACCTAGACACCCGACATGTTATCGTAGTTGGTTTGGTCCCACAAGCTACCATTCGCAAAATACAACATCTAAGACCTTACATTGACTAAGACTACACTATTTCGTGTGTTTTTAAACAATAGGATAACAATAGAACTGAATAGAGATGGATAAAACTATGATAGGATTTCGTAGAGTGACCAATAGGAATTTTTGGAACTCGACGATATGTCTCTAGGTTCCACGGAGTCCGAGAAATCACCCGTCGAAGATATAGCATTTTTTAGCCTCAGGGCTCTTAAGGGACTACGCACAGACAAAGTACCACGAAAGCACAGGAGCATAGAAAACCAAAATAAAGCATCCACTAGAATTCACCTAGCCACCCCGACATGTTGGCATAGTTGGTTCGGTCCCACAAGCTTCCGTTTGAAAACTACAACATTTAGGAGCCCTACACTAACTCAGACTGTAGTATTTCACACGTTTGCAAACAATAGGACAACGAGAGAACCAAATGGAGATGGAGAAAACAGAGAGGATTTCGTATAGGGCTTCAACATGGAGGTTTAGAATCTAGTGATATGTCTCTAGGTTCCATAGAGTCTGAGAAATCACATGTCGAAGATCTAACTGTTTTGGTCTCAAGGCTCTTAAGAGACTACGCCCGAACGAGGTAGTGCAAAATCACGGGAAGCATATGGAACCAAAACAAAGCTTCCAATAGCATTCACCTTGCCACCCTAACCTGTTGGTGTATTTGGTTCAATCCCACAAGCTACCGTTTTCAAAATACAACATCTATGATCTTACATCGACTCGTGACTACACTATTTCACGTGTTTGCAAACAATAGGACAATGAGAGAACCGAATGGAGATGGATAAAATTGTGATATAATTTCATAGAGGGCCTTGACATGGAGGTCTCGGATCTGATGAGATGTCTCTAAGTGCCACGGAGTCTGAGAAATCACCCTTCAAAGATATAGCATGTTTTGGCATCAGGGCTCTTAAGGGACTATGCCCAGACAAGGTAGCCCAAAATCACATGTAGAGAGGAAATCACCAATGTTCAATGATTTTGCCACAGGATGCAACTATGTAGACTATGAACTTTTTTTTTTTGGGGAGACCACCAATGTTCCAATTGTTCATTTTGAAAGAATGAATATCTTCAATCAAATAGAGAATGAAGAGCCTGGATTTTTTGGACATTACAAAAGGTTGTTTGTGCCCAAAAAGAAGTCGAAGGCCATATAAATTTTTAGTCTTCAACTTTAGATGACAATGAACATCATGAAGAAAAATAATTAGGTGAATATGTCACTATGATTCAAGAAGAAATGCCTCCTAAAAGTCATAAAGAGTCAATTTGATTACCCAAAAACATCTAGAAGAACTTAAAGAGAAGATATGAGTAGAAGAAAAGAAAAATGGGAAGCATGGAAGGATCACAACTTAACTGGAATGGAAGATCTATGTGATGTTGTCAATAGAATCATGGATAATCTTAAGGACAACATGCCAAGTTGATTATTTTTATTAATCCCAGCTGCTTCAACTTCACAAATAAAACCAGGTAGTTCTAAAAGCAGAATACTGGCAAGAAAAACTACAATGAAGTATTGATAATTGAGCTTGAAACTCGTTTAGAATTGTAATTTTTTTTTGATTGAGAATTCACCCATAGTTTTTTTAAGGAAGAAATTCATTTTATATGTGAGAAATAGATTGTTAATTTAGTCTATTACTCGACTATTTAGGTTATATTTTTGTATTCGCTCAATGAAACTTTGAACCTCTTCAAGACTAACATGGAAAAATTGTCGATCCCTACAAAATCCTCTCTCGATTTATCTATATCCATTCGGTTCTCTCGTTGTCCTATTATTTCCGAACGTGTAAAATAGTGCGATGCTGAGTCGCCTGTAAGGTTGTCGGATGCTATATTTTGAAAATGGTATGTCATGGGACCAAACCATCTTGTCCAACACGTACATATTGCTTGGTAAATACTAGTGGAATCTTCATTTTGGTTCCCTACACTCCCCGTGCTTTTGGGCTACCTCGTCTAGGCGTAGTCCCTTAAGAGCCATGAGGCCCAAACATGATATATCTTCGATAGGTGATTTCTCAGACTCCATGGTACCTAGAGACATCTCATCAAATCTGAGACCTCCAAGTTGGGGCCCTCTATGAAACCTGTCTCGTGGATTTATCCATCTCCATTCGGTTATGTCGTTGTCCTATTGTTTGCAAAGGCACGAAATATTGTAGTTTGAGTTAGTATAAGGTTGTTAGATGTTAAAGTTTACAAACAGAAGCTCATGGGACTGAGCCAACTACACAAACATGTCAAGGTGGCCTGGTGAACTCTAGTGGAGGGTTTTTATTTGTTCCTTACGCTCCCCGTGCTTTCGGGCTACCTCGTTTGGGCGTAGTCTCTTAAGAGCCCTGAGACCAAAACATGTTATATCTTCAACATGTGATTTCTCAGACTCCGTGGAACCTAAAGACATACCATCAAATATGAAACCTCCATGTTGAAGCCCTCTACAAAATACTCTCATGGTTTTCTCCATCTCCATTTGGTTCTCTCGTTGTCCTATTGTTTGTAAACGCGTGAAATATTGCAGTCTAAGTCAGTGTAGGGTTGTCATACACTATAGTTTGCAAACGGAAGCTCGTGGGACCAAACCAACTACGCAAACACGTTGAGGTGTCTAGTTGAACAATATTGGAAGCTTTTTTTGGTTCCCTACACTCCCCGTGCTTTCGGGGTACCTCATCCGAGTGTAGTCCCTTAAGAGCCCTAAGGCCAAAACATGTTATATCTTCTACGGGTGATTTCTCAGGCTCTGTGGCACCTAGCGGCATTTTTTCAGATCTAAGACCTCCACATCAGGGCCCTCTACAAAATCCTCTCGTTATTTTCTTCATCTCCATTCAGTTATCTTGTTGTCCTATTGTTTGCAAATGTGTGCACATCTTTGTGATCTGAGTCAAGTATAGGGTTGTCATACGCTATAGTTTACAAACGGAAGCTCATGAGACCAAACCAACTATGTAAACACATTGATGTGTCTAGTGGAATGCTATTGGAAGCTTTTTTTTTGGTTCCCTACGCTCCTGTGCTTTTGGGGTACCTCATCCGGCGTAGTCCCTTAAGAGCCCTAAGGCCAAAACATGCTATATCTTCGACGGGTGATTTCTCAGACTCCAAGGCACCTAGAGAAATTTAGTTAGATCTAAGACCTCCACATCGGGGCCCTCCACAAAATCCTCTCGTGGTTTTCTCCATCTCTATTTGGTTATCTTGTTGTCCTATTGTTTGCAAATGCATGAAATACTACAATCCGAGTCGAGTGTGGGGCTCCCAGGATGTTGTAGTTTGCAAACGGTAGCTTGTGGGACCAAACCATCTAGGAAAAAAATTTGGATGGCCCGGTGAATGTTAGTGGAGGATTTTTTTGGTTCCCTATGGTACCCATGCTTCGGGCTACCTTGTCAGAGCGTAGTAAGAGCCCTAAGGCCAAAACACGCTATATCTTTGTGGGTGATTTCTTAGACTCCTGGCACCCAAAGACATCTCATAAGATCCAAGACCTCCATTTCAGATCCCTCTATGAAATTCTCTCGTGGTTTTTTCCATATCCATTCGGTTATCTCGTTGTTCTATTGTTTTGCAAACGCATGAAATACTACAATCGAGTCGAGTCGGTGTATGGTGTCGTCGACGCTATAGTTTGCAAACGGAAGCTCGAGGGACAAAAGAACTACGCAAACATGTCATGGTGGCTAGGTGAATGTTATTGGAGACTTTATTTTGGTTCCCTCTCGCTACCCATGCTTTCAAGATACCTCGTTTTGGCGTAGTCCCTTAAGAACCTTGAGGCCAAAACACACTATATCTTTGAGAGGTGATTTCTCGGACTTAGTGGCACCTAGAGATGTCTCCTTAGATCTGATACTTCCATGTTGAATCCTTCTATGAAATCATCTCCTAGTTTTCTCCATCTCCATTTGGTTCTCTCGTTGTCCTATTGTTTACAAACGTGTGCAAATATCCGTAACTGAAAGTCAATGTAGGGCTCCCAAACGCTGTAATTTGCAAACAAAAGCTCGTGGGACCGAAAAAACTATACCAAAAATGTCGGGGTGGTCAGGTGATTACTAGTGGAGGATTTTTTTTGTTCCCTACACTACCTATGCTTTTGGGCTACCTTGTCTGGGCGTAGTCCCTTAAGAGCCCTAAGGCCAAAACACACTATATCTTCGACGGGTGATTTCTCGGACTTCGTGGCACCGAAAGACATCTTTTCAGATCTGATACCTCCATGTTGGGGCCATCTAATAAATACTATCATGGTTTTATCCATATCCATTCGGTTCTCTCATTGTTCTATTATTTGCAAACGCATGAAATAGTTTAGTCTCGAGTCATTGTAAGGCCGGATGTTGTATTTTGCAAAGTAGCTTTGTGGGACTGAAAAACTATGCCAACACGTCGGGGTGGCCAAGTGAATGCTATTGGAGGCTTTGTTTTGGTTCCCTAAGCTCCCCATCCTTTCAGACTACCTCGTTCGACATAGTCTCTTAAGAGCCCCGAGACCAAAACACATTATATCTTTGACATGTTATTTCTCAAACTCCATGACACCTAGAGATGTCTTGTCGATTGAAAATTTTCATGTTGAAACCCTCTAGGAAAGCCTCTCTGTTTTTCTCTATCTCCATTTGCTTCTCTTGTTGTCCTATTGTTTGTAAACGCGTGAAATTTTGCAGTCTAAGTCGGTGTAGGGCTCCCAAACATTTTAGTTTGCAAATGGAAACTCGTGGGACCAAACCAACTATGCCAATACATTAGGTGGCCAGGTGAACACTAGTGAAGGCATTTTTTTGGTTCCCTATGCTACCTGTTCTTTTGGGATACCTCGTCCGAGTGTAGTCCCTTAAGAGCCTTGAATGACTAGATTGACTTAAGAATTTGATAGGTGTATGTCTAAGAACACACGGGAGTTATCAATCTCCTAGTAAATCTTTCTTGTTTAGTTCTGGATGGGAGTTAGCTGGCCTATGGCTTAGTGACCTTCCATTCATTGATAATTTATGCTATGATAAACCCATGGATGCTTTCAAAAGCATCTTCAAAAGGATAGGGGTAGTCATCAAGCCTAGTGAAGGGTGTGATGTGATTTCCAAATAACTTGAAATGTCTACAGATTTAAAGGTAATAACATGAATTAGATAGGATTAGACAATCAAAATCATTGAGTTTCGAATCGAATGTCATTGCATTTGGAGACATTCTCAAGCATTGGAGTAATGTATATGGAGAGACATTCTCAAAATATCAATAGATGAAAGGCATAAAATTGTGACAACTCTCGGGTGTTTTAACAGGGGAGAAGACTAAGAAGCATAGAAGAATGTAGTAAGTGCATGATAAGATAGGAACTAGTACAAAGAGACCATGAGCAAGAAGAAGCATAAGTAAGGTAAATACACATATACACATTGATAAATTGAATGAATAATTACTCATATTAGGTAACTCTTTATATACATACATTATATAAATATTGATTTCCAAAGTTTGATGCATATTATACTTTGAAAATGCTAGTACATGTACATCACCAATAAATGAAAAAATAATCCATAATGTCTTAAATATTGTCAAGTGCACATCATATTAGTTTCATGCAAAAATAATCTCAGAAATGTAATGTCTCATACAAAATTATCAAGTTCCAAATAGTATTTTAATGTGCATAATAAATACAAAAATACCCAAATAGGTCATATACCATCAATTTCAAATTCCATATAGGCATACAAACAATGTCATGCACATAGGCATATAAAAACAATGTCATGTAAGACATATATATTTCCTACTCATCAAAATCTATCCCTCTCTTGGCCTTGCTCAAAGAAGGCCCTCCCTTAGACAAAGATGGAGATCTATGAGATGACTTTCAATCATTTGAGCCCATGCTTGAGTCTTCTTCCACTGAATACTCGCATGTAGATGAGCCTATAAATGCAAACAATGTTTTTTTGTCAAAAATTAATTTATATATGTTTTCAACATGTATTTAAGACTATGTTATAATGAAAGTATTTACATAAATACACAAACTTATAGCAAGTTTTCGATCATGCCGAATTTGCATCTCACACTCAGATGAGTCATCGGGAGTTCCTACAGTACGAACAGGGGTACAAAGACGATGAGATGGAGGATTCCGTGCCCTTGAAGTCAAAATGGAGGGGGTTGAAGTTCCCTACATACACATAAGATCAGAAAATCTAACATCAGAATTAGCGAAAATAGAACTAAGTACATGTATGTACATAATGACAATATTTTAACTAATTTTATCAATATAGAACTATTGTTTTTACCCCGCCACGCCTATGAATCAAATGAATAGGGATGCTACCTATCATAGGTAACTTCTGCATATACATAATGAAGGACATTATTAACATAATTTAATAATTCTACAATGAAATACATTACTAACATGTAATTTAACATAATATGAATTACACGAGAAATTTAACAAAATTTACATGTTGTTTGAATACCTCAGTGAGTTGCTGCGCAGATGAAATCACAATGCAAAACCTTTATCTACTTTTCGCAAAGATGGTGGGGTGTCTAATGAAGTAAACATCTTTATCAAACATGTATATCACGTGAGTTAGATGGACATACAAGAACATACATATATTTGACTTCAAAACTAATATATATATATATATAGACACACACACACACATGATATATATATATATATATATATATATATATATATATATATATATATACACACACACACACACACACACATGTATGTAAAATTTATACAAAATTAACATTCTAAATTACCTCTATAAATGTATGTGTACACATGGTGCTCACCGCCTATGGTTAGGATGAAGACGCACCTCCCGTGCACTATAATATCAATGCATATACATGTACAAATACAATTATTTCAAAAATTTAACATATATAAGTAAATCAAGTACTCCAAACTTTTTATAACACACATAACAAGACAAAAATTTACCTACGAAGGTGACGTTGATGAATGTAATCCAAATGTCTCTCTCAAAAGGACATCTAACCTAGTAACATTATCATGTGCACCCCTAGCACTGTGTGCACCAAAATTAGTACGAATGAAAGTATCATCCTCCTAGCGCCCCCAAACATATGCTACCACATGACAAGAAAAGATGTGGCCTCATACTAATACTCACTAAGGGAATACTTTGTGTACCTCTGCGAGCATTTGGCTCAAAAATATACCTCTGTATGTCAAGCAAGGGTCGCAGATAGCCCCTAAATTGCATGGAGTGTATCAATCTCTATTGTCTCCTTCACTGCTTGAGGGACAATCTCAGGGTATGGGGGATTCTGTGTGGGGAATCTACCCTACTGAGTGCACGTTGTGCACCTGGTCGATCCTATGTAGATCCTTTTCCTCGGCCCTGGAAATATAAGAAATCAAAATAATTTGGGATCTTGTTGAGGATAAACTCGCAATAGAGTTTCCTTAGAAAGTATAGTGGCACCTCGTTGTTATTACAAGGTGGAAAATCAAACACCATCCACCATCGGTCCCAAAAATGTTTTTAATCAAATTATTATTGCACTAATGGATGGGAAACCTGTTTACATGAAAAGCGAGTAACAGAAAATTAGTGCGGGAATCTATGGATAAGGTGCATATGAGGTCTTGTGAAATTTATTTTTTTCTTTACATCCACATATTACAATTTTTTAGAATAATAAACCCTACAACCCTCTCGTAAGTTGTCAACAATCAATTTTCCCCATTGCCATGTCAACTTGAACAAGTAATGCCTATTATGTGTTTGCAAGAGAGGCACGATGGGGGTTTGTAGATTGTGAATCCCTCATTATTTTGATTAAATCCTCAATTTGGGCTGCTAAATATTCTTGACTACCTGGGGATGTTGAGGAATTTTAGGATTTTCGAGAGGGATGATAGGAATAGCAGGATTTGGTTTTGGTTGATTCCTTGACCTCTAAGCGTAATAATAAAAATATGTATTCAATTCAAATTTTAATCTATAATTATCATATTTCAATGCAATTTTTAGAAAATAATTGCGCTTACCTCTTATCCATGGCGCCTTCATCAATTCAGATCTTCCGGAAATCCGAAATGATCCTTTGAGCATGAGAACGAGCTGAATGAAAAAATGCAAGAGGCACGATTAAGCTCGAAACTCATGTTTGAGGGAGATAAAATGATAGAGGCTCGGGCCTCTTTTATCTATATAGTAGGCATAACGCGCACGCGTTATGTAACGCACACGCATTATGTAACGCATATGTGTTATGCCTCAAGTAAATCCCAAACTTGACAATTTAAAACGTGATCGTGTTATACTAGAACGCGTACGTATTTTTCTTTTTTCAGGTTTCGTCCACTTTTTGGCCCCCCAACTTCATGCACTTACCCTAATGTAGTGCGGTGCTCAATGATAAGACTACTTATTTGGTAGTTGTGGTCATTATTATCACTTCTTCTTCTTCTTATGCACGGCATCATCTAGTTCATCTGGCGAATCCAATGCGATAGACACAAAGTATTCAGAGACACTTAATGATCATGCCAAATTAGGGTTTTAAGCATTTATATTATTCTAAGTGCCCATATTGCAGACCAAGGAACCTTGGGGCACTCCAGTACACTCCCAGGTGCATGTGTCACTTCAGACAATCCAAATCTACCCTCTGCAGGCCCCTAAGTGTTCATTTGCACTGTCGAGTTCCAGTTCCAGATCTATGACAACCTACATTTATAGTCGGCTTCAATCACCGTGAGTCATTTCCTTACTCCCCTCTTGCATTTTAGGGTTTTATTTCCATTAGATCAAATCATTTAATAACTCTATATAACTTTAGCATATCAGTTTGTTGGCATTTTTTATTGTTTAGCATCTTTATTTACAAGTTTTTTAGTCCTCCTACTTAGATTAACATTAATACCCCATTTAGGTTCCATTAGGGCTTATTTTTATTAATCAAGATCCTCCTTTCTAGTCTCAAGTGTGTTGTTTTATTTTTATAAACATGTAAGTGCGATTTTGCATATGTACTACAAGCTTTATGGAGATATGTTGTGATGTTTGTATGACACACATGCTTAAGAAGGTGAAAAAAGGGTTTCTATAGTCATATCAAGGGGTATTTTGAAATATGGGGATTGTTCATTATTCAAAACCATCAAACAGAGAGTTTACGTAAGGTTTATTGCATGCTTTTAAGCCCCAAATCTTCATAACAATCTTTATAACCCAAGAAATAACCTATTTGTGCTCTTATCCAAGTCATAATCTAACAAGGGCATCAAGAAGAGAAAATCCATTTCTAAGAAATGTAACAAGCCAAAAATCATTAAAAATTGATATGTATTTGTTACATGGAGTTTTTAAATAAAAGAATTGTTTTTAATTCTTTTGTAACCCTATAATAAAATTTATCCTAAAAATGCAATCTCAGAGTAGAAGAAGGAAATTAAGCCTGAAAAATTCCTTTTGAACTATTTAGCATAACATTTTATAGAAACATCAAAAGAAGATGAAATTTTTCTTAAAATCGCCAAAACTAGGCATATTTGATAATTCCAAGAGATGGTCATAAGTGTTTTGAGTGGAGATAGGTTAAAAAAATTAGGTTTATAGACCTCAAATTATGTGATTTGCTTTACAGGCCTGAAAAAGTACCTCTTATTTTTTCATACATAAACTAAGATAGAGGTCCTACCAAGAATTTATGTTAGGTTTCATGGAACCTCAATTAGCCTAATACAATATATTGAAAATATGAGAGTGATTTGTTGAGTGTAAAGCATTCATCTACCAAGGGAAACTCATGTCAATTTTGCCTCCGTAGAATTTTGATTTCAAGAACCTTGAGAAATGTCATGAACCAACCTCATAAAATGATTTATAGATGTGCTAAATTATTTAGAAAGGTTATAAATTCTCTCTAGAGCATTAATTCATAAGGAAATAAATTTTATCTTTGTGTAGTTTTAACCAAGAAAGTGTTAAGAATATCAAGATTATTTGGACTATTTAGATGTGTTTGACAAAATGCTAGTATCTAGAAAGTCAAGTGTATTCAAGTGTGGAGACCTTATAAGTTGTATTGATTCACATTGGTTATGTTGTAAGGAACCTAAGAAGGTGATGTAAGTATTTGATTACGTGTCAATCTTTGCAGGAAGCTTGAGAAGTCAATTTATTGCATAATAGCCCTTATAGCCCTGTTTTGAGTACATGAATGATAATAAACTAAGAGTGTAAAATAGTGACTTAGTTTTATTTGATGATGAATCAATGTCAGTATACTTGTCAATAGAATATTTAAAGTCTTTGATCTTGTGAAGCAAGCTTAAAGAACCAAGAATCGCTTTATTGTTGTTGAATGCTTGGAAGAAGTTGTTGAAGGTGTTACTATAGGAGATGTAATCATCATTAGATTGGCGATGGATTAAGAGAATAAGTTGTGTACTTGTAGGAAAAATAATACATATTAACAAAACATTAATTAAGTGGGAAACATGATATATTTTGTATTTAATATAATAGGGTAGAAATGAAAAGCGTAAATAAAATTGTAATGGAAAAATGGATAGGTAAGTTACATGGAAAAAATAGGGGTATTTTCATTCTAATATTACAATGCAATGGGTTATTAATATTTGAGCAATTGGAGGTTAAAAATAACATTAAACTTATTTATCAATACCCTTTGAATGAACGTGTTATACCATACTTTTGCTAAGTAAACCCCTCGTAGCTCCAAACCACCTGGTATTCATTAATCCTCCTGGGTTGCCAAAAAAATTACTTCATCTTCCCTATGGACACATAGTTGGCATGCGTGAGCAAGAGTTGCATTAGATACAATTGTCTCTCCTCTATCTTTATCTTGGGTGACATTATCAACGATACAGAGGTAGTAGTGACAAACATGCTTCATGTTACGGGTTCCATACACTTTGGAAATACTTCTACAACTCTAAAAATATGCATTTAGTCAGAAAAAAAAAAAACTCAATGGCCCTCTCACTAGCATAATGGTTGATCTATTGCAAGACACATATGTTTATTGCCTCGCTACCAAGGTCAGATTGCCTCTTCAATGTATCTTGGAATTGCTTTGATGAATGCAAAAATCTTATGTGCCTTACTACCCACATCAAGCATACCTCTCTAGTGCATCCTAAAAAATTAAACAACTCTACAAACACTCATAGTTATGACCGAATTAAGGATTATGAGCACCCTACACAATATTGGAGCTAACGCTTTCTATAAAAAAATCTATAGTAGAAAAATCAACTAACCATAAACAAATATTGGATTATTTGATATGTTATTCCTCTACCATCCATAAAAATCTTGCTAATACGTTTATTTGTAGTTGTCACTACCTAAATTCCTCGGCTAATTATCTACCATATAGTCTATGATAATCCTCCTTTACTAATATCTTTCCCAACTATTTTTTCTCAAATTCCACACATATTCACCATTCTTGATCTCTCCTATGAAAATAACTTGCAAGACTTCAAAACAATACAAAGTATTAAAAATACAAATGCATGAATTATATTTAACAACAAAGACACTTTCCTAGGTTTTGGGGCTAACTAAATATTATAATATTAATATAATTATTTAAAATTATTTTAATTTTCAACGAAGAGAATCAAATTGGTATGTAAGGGTGGCCACTAACTGCTACTAGAATATATGGTTAATAAATAGATCTACTCTTCATAAAAACCATGATAAAATAAAATAAATTGACATCCCCCAAATGTTGGCGCCCTAAACAAAGTTTGCCTAGTCTTCTTAGGACTCAATCCCCTTTTGCTCATAGTTTTACTATAGGCATAACATTACACCTTTCTTTGATGGAAGTGTTAATAATATAAGATTTATTTTTAAGAATAAAATTGGAGTTAGCTTTTGCTCATAGTTTTACTATCGGCATAACATTACACCTTTCTTTGATGGAAGTGCTAATAATATAAGATTTATTTTTAAGAATAAAATTGGAGTTAGCCCTATTAAAGACTTGAGTGGCTCACCCTCTAATATCTATGTACGCTTTTGATAATTATTATTTTTTTACAGCCACAATGTCAAATCACTTTTTTTGGGGTTTTGTATGTGGTTTATAGCATATGAGACTACCTCATACTCTGCGTGCTTCCACAATGTCAAGTGGCCTCTTTTTGGCTTTGCATGTGGTTTTAGCATATGAGACTACTTACACTCTTAATAATTATTACTATTATAGTCCACAATGTCAAGTGGCTTGTTTTTGGGTTTGCATGTGGTTTATAAGATATGAGACTACTTACGCTCTTAATAATAATTATTATTATTATAGTCCACAATGTCAAGTACCATGTTTTGGGTTTGCATATGGTTTATAGCATATGAGTCTACTTACGCTCTTACTAATTATTATTATTTTTATAGCCCATAATTTCAAGTGGCCCGTTTTTGGGTTTGCATGTGGTTTATAGATATGGGACTACTTACACTAATACTAATAATTATTATTTTTATAGTCCACATTGTCAAGTGGCTTGGTTTTGGTTTGCATGTGGTTTATAGCATATGAGACTACTTACGCTCTTACTAATTATTATTATTTTTATAGCCGATAATATCAAGTGGCTTGTTTTTGGGTTTGCATGTGGTTTATAGCATATGAGACTACTTACGCTCTTAAAAATAATAATTATTTGTATAGTCCACAATGTCAAGTGGCCTGTTTTCGGGTTTGCATGTGGGTTTAGCATATGAGACTACTTACGCTCTTAATAATAATTATTATTTTTACAGTCCACAATGTCAAGTGGCTTGTTTTTGGGTTTGCATGTGGTTTATGGCATATGAGACTACTTACGCTCTTAATAATAATTATTTTTATGGTCCACAATGTCAAGTCGCCTGCTTTTTTTGTTTGCATGTGGTTTATAGCATATAAGACTACTTACACTCTTACTAATTATTATTATTTTTATAGACCACAATGTCAAGTGGCATGTTTTTGGGTTTGCATGTGGTTTTTTAGCATATGAGACTACTTACACTCTTACTAATTATTATTATTTTTATAGACCACAATGTCAAGTGGTATATTTACGCTCTTACTAATTATTATTATTTTTATAGCCACAATGTCAAGTGGCCTATTTTTGGGTTTGCATGTGGTTTATAGCATATGAGACTACTTATGCTCTTAATAATAACTAATATTTTTATAGTCCACAATGTCAAGTAGCCTATGCAAAAGGCACCTAATTGTGCTTAAAAAACAAGGCACAGATACCCTACCCCATCCAAAATTTCAACTTCTGACCTCCCTTTCAAGAAAACAAGTTCTTCACCATTAGACGAACTCAAATATATATTAGAATTCCAGGCTTGAAACTGTAAACTTATGAAGGGCGATCATAGTAATTTTTCGTAATATAGTATGAATCATTATAAATTATCTCGTCATTTTGTCGCGGATAATGACCAGGTAAGTAGCGTATCAACAAACACTTGGATTGGAAAGCTTCATTAAACATCGTCGTACCACTCTCCTCCGTGTCATGAAAGAGAGGTGAAACAAATCTCTAACGAATATTATACACAAATGGCCGTATCTTCTGTCCTTAAGAAATTCTTATTTACTGATGCGAAGTTTTATTAAAAGTTTAATTGTAGTGAGGACAAAAACAAATAGATTTCCATCAGATAAGGCTCCCTGTATGCCATCCATTTCTGGTGTTTCCATCAATCAATAACAGCTCCACTCTGTTCACACAAATGATCACACTCAATTGTACTTAATATGGCTTAATAAATCTTGGCGAACAAAGCGAATAAAAGGATTGAGCATACAATGGAATTTTCCTCAAGGAATAGAGATGAGAAGTCAGCCTCTACTCAATTTGTGAGCTTGCTGAACGACATGTCAGTGATATTGTTTATCTTTGGTCTTACTTTGATTGTTTATTTGATTGTTGGCTGCGTCAGATGCCTAAGGATTTCTCCAAGGCGCCGTCCACATAATTTTGTGGAAGAAAATCCAAATCCATCAACTGCAGACATTCCAACTGGTTTGGATAGAGAAATTATAGAGGTTCTCCCCATATTTGTTTACAAATCACAGGTGGTCAAGAAAGGGCTTGACTGTGCTGTCTGTTTGTCTGAATTTCAGGAGAATGAGAGAGGCAGGGTAATGCCAAACTGTGATCACAGTTTTCATATAGAATGTATTGATATGTGGTTTCATTCGCACTCTACTTGTCCTGTTTGCAGAGCAAAAATTCAGGCTTATTCGTCTGGAAAAAGGGCAGAGTCCGCCATTAATGAGGGTTTAACAGGAACTGATCAAGCGGGTACATCAGAAAATTATACTGGGTTTCTTTACGGTCACGAGATGAACCAGAAGGGTGAAAAACCATTTCCGGAATCCGGGATTGACAGGTGTTGACGCTTTGTCTTTGAATCTTTGCCTTTTTCTATAATCCGCCGAACATACCTACATAAATGATTTATTGAAGTTTTAAAAGCTGGTTGAATGAAGACTATCACTTGTGATGCATTTTGTTATAGAAATGTGTTGGGGGTGATTTTGTATTCTCTAATTTTTGTTAGTCTTATATAATATTTTCTACTTGTTATCTCGAGCGGATTTTATATTTATATAAATTTTGCGTATGATTGTTGTGGATTTTTGTAATGCCTACGCTTTCAACAAAAAAATATAACAGTAAAATTATCGAAATATTTTTTTTTACTTTAATTGCATGTTACACAACACCACATGGGATTCAAATAAAAAACTCGACATCACGTAGGACACTTACATAAACATGAACCCACTCATACAATAGGATAACATGGTGTACACATCAATGTCTTACTCAAACGACGTAAACCAAGACGACAACCCAATAACAATAAGAAGCATAGGATAGGCATACTCCACAAGATGGAATTTTCATGGTTTACATATTCATTACCTTTAGATTTCCATTGTATGACGTAATAGTTTTCAACAGAATTAAACACATAAGGTTTAAAATTTCCTATTTTTATTAAAACTTCAATTACTTTACTTTGCAGTGCATTAGTCTTTAATGGAGAATGAGTGGCTGGTTCCTTTCTCCAATTCCATTAGTTATCCATAGCTAGTTTATTAAATAAATTCATTTTAAACAACTATGAGTCTCCTAATATTCAATTCTTATGATAAAGGTTTGTTTCTCAAAAATTGCTTAGTTGACTATGATTGTCTGAAGATTCTTATAACGTGGGACCCTTCGTTCCTTTACAACTAGGCTACATGTTTTTGTTTAACATTTCACCTATAGAGGTTCCTTTAGAATTTTCTTGTTTCTCTTATGGAAATAACTTTATATATCTTGATTGTGATTAGGAACGTATATACACACATGTACCTTCTAATATTTGACTTAAGGATTTGTTAGAAAGGTCAGTGTTTACTTGGTTTGGAAAAATGCCCTCATTACAAGGAGAAAAATTAACAAGAAGAAAAAGGAAAGTTACTACATCAATAGAAAACCTATCCCAAGTTCAGTTTACAACATTGTTTAATACTAACAATACATTATTTTATTCTCCAAGTTATTACAAACAACTATGTAGGTTAACTAGTTAAGTTGTATCATTCTTGATTCACAATCCGTTGCTCCAATTAGGAATTCATATTTTCACAATCATATTGCACATGGAAGGGTACATTACACGTGTTCCTCTTACATATATTTTTCTTGAATATAAATGACTAATTTCACATTTCAAACTACTTCTATTTCATCGTCTTAAGGATTTGCTCTCATTAGCAACGAGTTAATTAGATGTTTCAACCATAAATTATACTTCCCGAGTAATCCTAGATTTAATATATTCCTATCTTCATCAAGGGTTCTACTAAACTTTACAAGTCTAACTAGAGTGCAATCTCCTTAACTCACAAGACCTTGGCTACAACTAAAGTTATCCCATTCTCAAGGTGACATTTCATTATTTCATTAGCATAGTATTTTAACCAAAAATTCATGCATACAAAGCATGTGATCATGCATCATATTTGGCTTTCCCGTTTATTAGGTTGTTGTATTATTCATGGAGATCTACTTTATCACATTCATTTTATGATCACATTTGACATTTTAGTTCATTTTGACATCGCTCAATGGTATACCAATTTTGTAGTAGTCATTCCTTAGTTTAATCTTATTTACCCTTTTTACTAACTACATTTAATTGGTTATTTGGATTCTCTATGAACATCTTTTTGGAACAAAAGAAATTCCTTTAATAGTTATATAACACTGAAGAATTTAAGACTAAAAAGAGTACAACGTCACACAAGACAACTCATTTCAATGCCCTTGGGCATGTAAGTATAAGTGTATATTGAAAGAGAGATATCCAAAACAATATTATGCAAAGAATAAATCCTCCGAAGGACCTATTTAAATTGCTAGGTAAATACACAAGAAATTTTAAAATGTAGTCTCCACTCACATAATTTAGATCTCATAAGAGATCAATCGTAGGTACAACCACCAATTATCTTACAAGGCTTTGGCCACCCACTAGGGTACTAAGGAATATTATGTACAAGGGGGTTAACCTATTCATGATATGGCCAGATCTACAACACCTAGACATGATCACCTCACTCATCCCAATATGCTAGGTTTCACAACATTAAATCATTGCCTCTTAAAATTTTCAGGAAAAAGGTCCTTAATAAGATTCCTTAGGTGTGAAACAAGACGATGATTAATGAGGTTATAATATTTTAATAACATGATCATTGTTTTATAACTTGGGAAAAAGACTCAAATGGGAGGAGGAAGTACAATAGGCATTATAGCTCGTCCTTTTAATTTCATTAGTTTTGATGAAAGGAGATTCTACCTAGCATTGTGGGTGTTAAGGAAGTAAACCAATAATTAACATAGAAAAAGATTTGTTTAATACCTTTATAACATAGGTGCAACCTTAAGTACAACTTCACATCTAATTCGACACTAAAAAATATACCGACATTGGTGTTCCCTTTTCAAAATATACCAAGAACAATTCTTCAAACAAAAATACATGTCATTATTCTACAATAATACATGTATTTCAAGATTAATACAACTTTACAATGACAACTCATTAATTACAACATATCACATCCAGAAAATTCCTCTACTTCGAAGTACCTGCAACCAATGTTGCGTCAGTCCTAGGACTGAGTATGGAAATCCCCTATACTCAATCATAAATACACACATTCATCATTTTCAACATTTAAATTAAATAGAAGAGAGAGAGAGAGAAGAAAAAGTTCCATTTCTTATGCATTCACATTTTCATAATCACTTGCACTTAATATTTAGGTACTAGAGAGAAAGGATGAGAGAGGAAGTTAAGAGACATTTTATTTTCCACTTAAAATGTCATAACCATTTGCATTTCATTTCCATTATCATTTCATTTCAAACTAATTCATATTTCCCAATTTATTTACGTTTTCAAATCAACCAAGTATCATAGTCGTTTCAAGAGAGAGAAGAGGGTGGAAAGAGAAAATCACCATACATTTCAAAATTCATTTATATAAGATAAAAGATCAAATAAATTTTACATAGCATTGCAATGGTATTATAGGGTCACATGCATGGCTAAAAGTCAAACAAGACTCAAAAAGGAGATTCTAGCTATGGTCGAGAAAATAGTCCAAAACAACAAAAGTGCTTGCAAATTGGGTCTCGAACACACTCGTTTCAAGTTCATTCACAAATTTTGTTGATTCCTACATATTCCCCCATACATATAGAATTCATCGTGTCGATGGAGGTTGATTACGACAAGCAAACCTCTAGCTACAAGGACAACTTCGGGGCCAATTATCGTAATTGCGTCCAGAGCTCTTGTCAAACAAAGGTGACAGTGGCCCCAAAACTCACTTGGGGACAAAAGGGGGTCTTAAGTGGACGCATTTTCTGAAAAATAAAAAACTTCAATTTGTATGATTTTTTCGAAATAGTTACACTCAAAATTGGAAGATTTTGTAGAAATATAAATCGTAAAATTTTGAGTCTAGTTTCTAAGCTACTAAAATTTATTGAAAATGGATAAGTTTAAGTGGGTCAAATAACTAAAATACCAAGAGGTACTCCTATTTTTGTTAAAAAACATAATAGAGTGACTTTCGTGCCCCCCGCCATTTTTTTAGAACCATTTATTATTTTTGAAAACCCTTTGGTAGAAAGATAGCTAGGGGCATCTAGTTTGTGTTAGAAATTTTTTAGAATTTTTTAGGGAAATTTTTTTATGATTTTTCTAGTACATAATTTTTATGTTTTGAAAAATAAAGAGCTCTGATCGTGCCCCCTAACTACCTCAAAAAATATAATTTTTTTTTTTTTTTAATATGTATAGAATTACACCTAGTTTGTGCCTAAAAAATTTTATTCAATTTCGATGAGTCAAAAAAAAGATACACGACAAAATATAGACATGTTTAAACTTCAAAAAATAGCTATAAAAAGACATAGTTAGAAAATAAATAATATGGAAACCTTGTATTTGTTAGAAAAATTGAAAAATAATATTTATACAAAGAAGAAACTTTGCTTTATGTTGTGGTATAATTTTTTTAAACGAATCGATCATTTGATGTTGATTTATCATGGCGGAAGTTGGATTTTTACATTTTTTATGTAAAAACACGCAGTTTGTTGTGTTTGTGTAGGTCCATGCCTCAGGCTTGGGGATCTAAACCGGATCCCAAGCCTTGAGGCATGTGTTGGAAAAGGTAAAAAGCATAACGCATACATGTTATGATTTGTTTATATATTGTGGCCCCCAACGTCCCTTTCATCTCTTTCACAGGAATTCTGCATACATTCTATTTGGTCTACAATTTTCTCTACATTCTTGCACAATTTTTAGTAGTTCATTTTGTCCCCTACCCCACTAGTTGATTTTTTCTAATCATGGGTGATAAAATTCGAGCTAAGGACAAGAGGAAAGTCAAGAAAAAGACACCAAAGCAATTGGAAGAGATGAGAATAAATAAATTGAAGAGAATGCAAAAACTTCATGCAGGGAAAGGTACATATGCTATATCAAATGTAGCTAATGTATTAGAAAATGGGGATGAAATACATAATGAAAATGTAGAGAATAATGATTTTGCAATGAATAATGATTTTATAATGAATAATGATTTTGCAATGAATAATGATATTGAATTGAATGATAATGTTGGTATGGATGAAGAAATTGATATGAATCCAATTGTTGAACCCTTACCTGAGAATCCAAATGTTAACCCCAAAATTTGTATGAAAACACTGAATGAAGAAAGTAACCTTGTAAATGAATCTTCACCTCTAAGAACACCTCCTTCCATTTTGCAAAGAAAACCAATTCACTTAATTGAAATTGATGAAAACATTATAAAACTAATGCCTAACAAAATGTCTAAAATAAGCTGCAAGAAGAAAAGCTAGCGAAATTTAAGATAATTGCTTTGAGAATTTAAATGACACACAAAGATGTCAATTATTTGTTACATTGATAAAATTAATTATGATGAGACCTATAATGAAAACCTGGGGTTAAGAACATCTAATGTTGTTGATCAAAATGCGTAAATTGTTGAAAACATACATAAAGCATACCAAACTGTAGGTGGCAAAAGACGCACCAAAGATAGTAATGCTACACAACATGCACTTACTAATTGTATATTAAGTGATAAAACAATTAATAAACACTTGATTAGAAAAAAAAAAGCAAGTGCTTTGAAGTTAAACAAAAACACTAATGAAAGTAATAGAGAGATGTAAACATATTGAGTCGATTAATAACACTGATTATTGGGATTTCTCTAGCACACTTCCACGAAAAGACAAGAATACATATAATATTCTAAGAGAATTAATTGTAAAATTTTGGAATGAGAACACAAGGGTGTCACCGAAGAGAAGAGATACGAAAAAGAATAATAGGTTCTCGTAATCATGAATCATGTGCAAAACATTTCTTAGATATGACTAAAACACAATTGTTATCTAAGTTTAAGAATAAAAATCCACAAATTAACATTAGCCAAAGATTATTTAAAATGAGCAAAACCTTTTATGTGAAAATCACTCACTCATGTACCACTTGTTGTTGCAGGCATCATGTTGAATTTTCAATGCGTTATGATGTTTTTTGTCAAATATGTCATGTTTTACATATTGACATCATGTTGCAGGAGTGTGGATTAAAATGTCCCTCCAAAATATTCAAGGGAATTTATTCTGACAATATTTTGTGAAAAATCAACTAGACAATTTTTTATAAGAAAACATGTTTAGATGGAACGTGCAATGTATGTTGTGGCTTGATAAATCTGAAAAGTTGTATCCATGAGGAGAGTACATATTCAATAGGAAAAGAATTGATTAGTTTCAGAAAATATAAATCGGTGGCGATCAATTAAAAGATGGAAAAGAATCTAAGAGGTGTGAGCTTGTTACAAAATAGTTACTCGTATCGAATATATGGTCAAATTCGTAGAATTTTTTTAATGAGTATGCAAGGCACAAACATAGAGCTTGATGGTTGGATGAATAATTCAAGTTAAAGAAGGACACATTCCCACTTGGTATTATTGTTTCAGTAGTTGACTTCGTGAGAGAATTACACATTAAAGCCACAAAAGGAGGTTCGATCTCAATATTATAACTCAAAGGCAAGTTGTTATTTTCATGCATATAACATTCATGCACTCTCTGGAAAGCACTAAGCAAGATCAAAAAATATTAAGAGAGTATCATTTCTACATCAGTAATGATCAGACACACATCTCTGAGAATATGTACAAGGTTGTTTGCAGGTGTTTTATGCAAACTTGAATGAGAGAAACAATAGTTTCAATCAACATTACATTTGGTCGGAAAATTGCACATCATAATTCAAGAATGCACAGATGTTTTATTGGCTAAGCATGATGTATAAAGAAACAAATGTACAACATATCTGAATTTTTACTAAGGTAGGGCATGGAAAAGGAGAGCATGATGGTGCAGAGCATGTGTGAAAAGAGAACTTGTAAGAGAAGAGTTAAAGTTCAAGGATGGTGCTAAATTTACAGATGCAAAAAACATTGTTGATTGGTGTGTCAAGAATATGGGCCATGAATCTCAAGAGAGATCAATGGTTCATAGATATTTTTGGTTCATGTAGAGGACCAACATCTGCAAAACTTTGAAGATTGTATGATAGTTGCAAGATCAAGTGATATGCACTCATTTCGTAGTTCAAATGCAAATTCTTGGACTATTTATACTAGGTGCATGACATGTTTTTGTATATCATGCATTGATTTTGCATGGAATGAATGTGAGTCACAAAGTGGGTGGATGAATGGAATTTTAGACCTCTAATTCCACTCAAGACACATCAAGTTCCATAAGCATTACAACTTATAGGGTCTTCAGATCAAATGACAATATCACCCGACTTTGAACAAGTCTCGATTTAGTGCAACAAGGTACATACATATATGTACATGTCATGTTTTATATTTATAAATTATTAAATGGTCAACTCTTAATGTATTTTCAATTTCACTTTAGTTTTACTTTGTGATGTAGGTACGTTTTTGTAATTATTACGACAAAATTTAACGAAGAGGAGGAACAGACTACTTCATGTCTCATTGTGTAGAGGGGAAAAAATTGACTTCCCAGTCATTGATGATGAAGACCTTGAGTATCCCACTAGGTCGGTAGTAGTCATTGGAACTTGGCTTTGATGACATCCTATCAAAAATCAAATATTTGGTTGTTTGAAGACTATGAAATACATCAAAAGATATTTCACTATTCACATTTGGTCCTCTGCAACAATATTAAAGTGATGAAATATTGAGGTTGGCCATTAAACAAGAATCATGGAAGGTTCATGAATCGGATCATTGAGCAATTCTTGCTCTCATTGTCAAGAGTAGAGTTGATCCTTGCGGTTCATTGGATTGAATTTGCAAAGGCATATTCTTCATGAATTTAATTTGAATATTTACTTAAATGATTTTTTTAATCATGTATGATATAAAATTCTATTTAATTTCTTAATAACATGTTTATGTAGGTTAGTGGTGCCAAAGATGCTTCCACCTTCATGTGGTTCATGCTTTATTAGTAGAGAATTTATTATTCTCGAAGCCAAGTGAAGCTAAGAGAAATTAAATATTAGAAATAAACAACAAAAAGAAATTCTCATTTAACCACCTATATAGTAAAAGCATCTTATCAAAATTCTCATTTCACCACCTATATTGTATGAACCACCTATATTATTTAGGTGATTGCATATGACAGCCTTACACTTACTTAGACTACACTATTTCTCTCGTTTGCAAACAATATGACTGAGAGAATTGAATGGAGATAGATAAAACCACGAGAGTATTTCGTAGAGGGCCTAGACATAAGGGTTTTGGATATGACAATATGTCTCTAGGTGCCACGGAGTCCGAGAAATCACTCGTTGAAGATATAATGTGTTTTGGTCTCAGGGCTCTTAAGCAACTATGCCTAGGCGAGGTAGCCCAAAAGCACGAGGAGTGTAGAGAACCAAAAAAATCATCCACTAGCATTCACCATGCCATCCAAAAATTTTGCAAAGATGGTTTTCTCCCACGAGCTACCGTTTGCAGAAATGAATCTGCAGACCTTACCTTACACGACTCAAGCTACACTATTTCATGCATTTGTAAACAATATGACAACGAGAGAACCGAATGGAGATGGATAAAACCGTGAGAGGGTTTCATAGAGGGACCCAACGTGGAGCTTTCAGATCTAATGAGATGTCTCTAGGTGCCATGGAGTCCTTGAAATCACCTGTTGAAGATATAGCGTGTTTTGGTCTCAGGGCTCTTAAGGGACTACGCCTGGACGAGGTAGCCCGAAAGCATGGGGAGTGTACTGAGAACCAAAATAAATCCTTCAATAGCATTCGCCAAGTTATCCACACATGTTAATGGAGATGGTTTGGTCCCATGAGTTACCGTTTGCAAAATATAGCGTCGTGACAAATTGACCTTTACACTGACTTAGACTACACTATTTCACGTATTTTCAAACAATAGGATATCGAGAGAACTAGATGAATATGGATAAACCATGAGAGGCTTACATAAAGGGCCCCGACATGGAGGTTTTGGATCTGACGAGACGTCTCTAGGTTCCACGGAGTTCAAGAAATCACTCGTCAAAGATATAGCGTGTTTTGGTCTCAAGACTCTTAAGGGACTACACGCGGGACGAGGTAGTCCGAAAGTACAGGAGGAGTGTAGGGAACCAAAATAATGCCTCCACTAGCATTCACCAAGCCATCTGGATGTATTAGCACAAACAGTTTGGTCCCACAAGCTATCGTTTACAAAGTATTGCATCTAGAAGCCTTTACAATGACTTAGATTGCACTATTTTACACATTTGCAAACAATAGGACAACGAGAGAACCAAATGGAGATGGATAAAACCACGAGAGACTTTTATAGAGGGCCCTAACATGAAGGTTTCAGATCTGACGAAACAATTCTAGGTTTCTCGTAGTCTAAGAAATCACATGTCGAAAATACAACATGTTTTGGTCTTAGGGTTCTTAAGAGATTACGCCCAGATGAGGTAGCTTGAAAGCACGAGGAGCATAGGGAACCAAAACAAAGCCTCCACTAGCATTCACCAAGCCATCCAGACGTGTTGGCATAGACGATTTAGTCCCATGAGCTACCATTTGCAAAATATAGCATCTGGAAGCCTTACATTGACTCAGACTACACTATTTCACGCATTTGCAAAGAGTAGGCAGCAAGAGAATAGAATGGAGATGGATAAAATTACGAGAGGCTTTTATAGAGGGCCCTGAATTTTCAGATCTAATGGGTGATTTTGTGGACTCTATGTCACCTAGATGCATCTCATCGGATCACGAAACCTCCACGTCGAGTCCCTCATGAAAGCCTCTCGTAGTTTTTTCCATATCCATTCAGTTTTCTTGATGTCCTATTATTTATAAATGTGCAAAATAGTGTAGTTTGAGTAAGTGTAAGGTTGCTTTCTCGTTGTCCTATTGGATATATATATATATATATATATATATATATCTTCGATGGGTGATTTCTCAGACTATGTGATAACTAGAGACATATCATCAGATCCAAAACCTCCATGTTGAGGCCCTCATGAAATCCTCTCATGGTGTTTTCCATATCCTTTCGGTGATGTCGCTTATCCTATTGTTTGTAAACACATGAAATAGTGTATTCTAATTGAGTGTAAGGTGCTTTAGACATTATATTTTACAAATGGTAGCTCATGGGACCTAAGCTATGTCTGCGTGCCAACACATCTAGATGGCCTGGTGAATGTTAGTGGAGACTTTGTTTTGGTTCCCTATGCTCCCGTGCTTTCGGGTTACCTTGTTCGGGCATAGTCCCTTAAGAGCCCCGAGACCAAAATGTGTTATATCTTTGACAAGTGATTTCTCGGACTCCATGGCACCTAGAGACATCTCGTCATATCCAAAACCTCCATGCCGAGGCCCTCTATGAAATTTTCTCAAGGTTTTATCCATATCCTTTTGGTGATATCGCTCTCTATTGTTTGTACACACATGATAAATAGTGCGATGTCGAGTCAATGTAAGGCTATCGGACACTATATTTTACAAATTGTAGCTCATGGAACCAAATCGTCTATGTCAACACATCTGGATGGCCTGGTGAATGCTAGTGGAGGATTTGTTTTGGTTCCCTATGCTCTCCATGCTTTCGGGCTACCTCGTTTGGGCATAGTCCCTTAAGAGCCCTGAGACCAAAATATGTTATATCTTCGATGGGTGATTTCTTGGATTCCATGGCACCTAAAGACATCTCGTCATATCATAAACCTCTATTTTGGGTCCCTCTATAAAATTATCTTGTGGTTTTATCCATCTCCATTTGATTCTCTCATTTTCCTATTGTTTGCAAACGAGTGAAATAGTGTAGTCGAGTCGGTGTAAGGCTATCGACGCTATATTTTGCAAACAATAGCTCATGGGATGAATCGTCTCTACCAACACATCCGGCTAGCCTAGTGAATGGTAGTGGAGGATTTTTTTGGTTCCCTACACTCTTCGTGCTTTTGGGCTACCTCGTCAGGGCATAGTCGCTTAAGAGCCATGAGACCAAAACATGTTATATCTTCAACACATGATTTCTCGGACTCGTGGCACCTAGATATGTCTCGTCAGATCCAAAACCTCCAAGTCATGATCCTCTATGAACTCCTCTCGTGGTTTTATCCATCTTCATTCAGTTCTCTCATTGTCCTATATTTTGCAAACGCACGAAATTGCAGTCTTAGTCAATGTAAGGTCATTAGACGCAATACTTTGCAAACGGAAGCTTTTGGCATCAAACCGAATATTCCAACACATCGCGGTAGCCAGGGTAAACACTAGGTGAGGATTTTTTTGTTTCCTACACTCCTATTGCTTTAGGGCTATCTCGTCTAGGCATAGTCCCTTAAGAGCCCTGAGACCAAAACATGTTATATCTTTGACAGGTGATTTCTCAGACTTCGTGGGACTTAGAAACATCTCATCGAACCAACACCTCCACATTGGGGCCCTCTAAAAATCCTCTAGCGGTTTTATCCATATTATCTCGGTGATCTCACTATCCTATTGTTCACAAATGCATGAAATAGTGTGTAGTCTGGTCGATTTAAGGTGTAAGACACTATATTTTGCAAACGGTAGCTCATGGGATCGAACCATCTATGCCAACACATCTGGATGGCATGGTGCATGCTAGTGGAGGTTTTTTTATTCTCTATGCTCCCGTGCTTTCGGGGTACCTCTCGCGCGTAGTAGACCCTTAAGGGCCCTAAGACCAAAACATGATATATCTTCAACGGGTGATTTCTCGGACTCTATAGCACCTAGAGATGTCTTGTTAGATCCAAAACCTCCATGTCGGGGCCCTCTACAAAATTATCTCATGGTTTTATCCATCTCCATTTGGTTCTCTCGTTGTCCTATTGTTTGCAAACACGTGAAATAGTGCATTCTAAGTTAGTGTAAGGCTGCCAAATGCAATACTTTACAAATGGTAGCTCGTGGGACCAAACTGTCTACGCCAACATGTCTAGATGGCTGGTGAATTCTAGGGAGGATTTTTTTGGTTCCCTACACTCCCGTACTTTCAGGCTACCTCGTCCGGGCGTAGTCCCTTAAGAGCCCTGAGACCAAAACATGTTATATCTTCGACAGGTGATTTCTCGGACTCCGTGGCACCTAGAGATGTCTCGTCAGATCCGACACCTCATCCGAGAGTTCTTGTTTAATGAATATATTGGCTTAAGAATGAATTTGATAGGGGAATTTCTAAGAACACACGGGAGTTATCAATCGCCTAGTAAATCTTTCTTGTTTAGTTCTGAATGGGAGTCAGCTGGCCTACGGCTTAGTGACCTTCCATTCATTGATAATTTATGCTATGATAAACCCATGGATGCTTTCAAAATTTTCTTCAAAAGGATAGGGGTAGTCATCAAGCCTTGTGAAGGGTGTGATGTGATTTCCAAATAGCTTGAAATGCATACTGATTTAAAGGTTATAACACAAATTGGACAAGATTAGAAAATCAAGAATCATTGAGTCTCTATTCATCATAATGTTATTACATTTGGAGACATTCTCAAGCATTGGAGTAATGCATATGGAGAGACATTATCAAAATGTCAACAGATGAAAGGCATCAAATTGTGATGACTCTTAGGTTTTTAACAGGGGAGAAGACTAAGAAGCATTGAAGAATGTAGTAGGTGCATGATAAGATAGGAACTAGTATAAAGAGACCATGAGCAAGAAGAAGCACAAGTAAGGTAAATACACATATACACATTGATAAATTGAATGAATAATTACTCAGATTAGGTAACTCTTTATATACATACATTATATAAATATTGATTTCCAAAGTTTGATGCATATTATACATTAAAAATGCTAGTACATGTACATCACCAATAAATGAAAAAATAATCCATAATGTCTTAAATATTGTCAAGTGCACATCATATTAGTTTCATGCAAAAATAATCTCAGAAATGTAAGGTCTTATACAAAAATATCAAGTTCCAAATAGTGTTTTAATGTGCATAATAAATATAAAAATGCCTAAATAGGTCATATACCATCAAGTTCAAATGCCATATAGGTGTACACACAATGCCATTCACAGGAATACAAAAAAATGTCATGTAAGACATAGATTTTCTAATCATCAAAATCTATCCCTCTCTTGGCCTTTCTCAAAGAAGGACCTCCCTTAGACAAGAGATGGAGATCTATGAGATGAATTTGGATTATCTGAGCCCATAATACGAGTCTTCTTCTACTAAATACTCACCGTAGATGAGCCTATAAATGAAAACAATTTTTTTGTCTTAATTTATATATGTTTGCAACATATATTTAAGACCATGTTAAAATGAAAGTATTTACATAAATACACAAACATATTGCAAGTTGTCGATCACACTAAATCTACATCTCATGCTCATATGAGTCATCGGGAGATCCTAAAGTATGAATGGGGGTACGAAGATGACAAGATGGAGGAGTTTTTGCCCTCAAAGTCTAAGGGGGTCGAAGTTCCCTACATAAACATAAGATCAGAAAATATAACATCAGAATTAGTGACAATAGAACCAAGTACATGTATGTGTAATGACAATATTTTAACTAATTATATCAATATAAACTATTGTTTTTACCGCCACGCCTCTAAATCAAATGAACAGGGGTTCTTTACACATTGCGAGGTAACTCCTGCATATACACAATGAAGGATATTATTAACATAATTTAATAATTCTACAATGAAAGACATTACTAACATGTAATTTAACATAATATGAACTACACGAAAAATTTAACAAAATTTACATGTTGTTCAAGAATACCTTAGTGAGTTGTTGCGTAGATGAAATTGCAGCGGCAACAACTTTCTCTACTTGTCACAGAGATGGTGGGGTGTCTAGTGAATTCAACATCTTTATCAAACATGTATCACGTGAGTTAGATGAACATACATATATTTGACTTCAAAACTAATATACATACATATATATATATTAGTTTTGAAGTATTTGCATGTATGTGAAAATTTTACACAATTAACATTCTAAATTATCTCTATGAATGTATGTGTATGGATGGTGCTCACCACCGTGGTTAGGTTGAAGATGCACCTCCCAGGGGTGTAATATCAATGCATGTACATGTACAAATACAATTATTTCAAAAATTTAACATATATAAGTAAATCAAGTACTCTAAACTTTTTGTAACACACATAATAAAACATAACAAATACCTACAAAGGTGATGTCGATGATTGTAATCCAAATGTATCACTCAAAAAGGCATCTGACATAGTGACATTATCGTGTGCACCCCTAGCACCAACTCCACCAAAATTAGTACACATGAAAGTATCGTCCTCCTCGGGCCCCAAACATATGCTACCACATGACGAGCAAAGATGTGGCCTCATGCTAGTACTCCTGAGGGAATACTCTATGTACCTCCACAAGCATTTGGCTCAAAAATATCCCTCATATGTCAAACAAGGGTCGTAGATAGCCCCCTGAAGCACATGGAGTGTATCAATCTCTATTGTCTCCTTCACTATTGAAGGGACAATCTCAGGGTGAGGGGGATTCATGTATGTTAGGACTCTACCCTCTTGAATAGGTGCACATTGTGCACTGGTCGATCTGTGCGAGATCCTTTTCTTCGGCCCTAGAAAATCGGAAATAAAAATAATTTAGGATCTTGTTGATGATAAAATCACAATAGAGTTTCCTCGAAAGTATAGTGGCACCTTGTTGTTATTGCAAGGTGGAAAATCAAACACCATCAACCATTGGTCCTAAAAATTATTTTTAATCAAATTATTATTGCACCAATAGATAGAAAACCATTTACATGACAATGGAACAGAAAATTAGTGTGGGGGTCCATGAATAAGGCGCATATGAGGTCTTTTGTAATTTCTTTTTTCTTTACATCCACATATGACAATTTGTTGGAATAATAAAACCTACAACCCTCTCTCGTAAGTTATTCAACGAACAATTTTCCCCATTTCCATATCAACTTGAACAAGTAATGCCTCCAATGTGTTTACAAAAGAGGCATGGTGGGGGTTTGTAGATTTTGAATCCCTCATTATTTTGATTAAGTCCTCAAATTCAATTTTTTTTTCAACTATGTGGGCTGCTAAATCTTCTTGACTATCATGGGGATGTTGAGAAATTGTGGGAGGGTTGGAGGGATGACAGGAATAGTAGGGTTTGGTTTTGGTTGATTCCCTCGACCTCAAACTGTAACAATAAAAAAATATATTCAATTCAAATTCTACTCTATAATTATCATATTTCAATGTAATTTTGAGAAAAGAATTGTGCCTACCTCTTCTCCATGGTGACATTGTCAATTCAGATCTTCTCGGTGATCAAGAAATGATCCTTTGAGCTTGATATCTAGCTGAATGAAAAAACACAAGGGCATGGTTAAGCTTTGAAACTCACGTTTGAGGGAGATAAAATGGTAGAGACTCGGGCCTCTTTTTTATTTATAGTAAAATTTTTGCATATGCGTCATGTTTTGGTAAATTCCAAACCTAAGAATTTAAAATGCGGTTATGTTATAATAAAACACATACGAGTTTTGCTTTTTTTAGTTTTTGTCCACTTTTTGGCCCCCAACTTTATGCACTTACCCACTTGAAAATATAGCTTATGAAGGTGTTTTCATTCAACTGAGGTGTGTGTGTTATGTTCATCTTGTTGGAATTTTTGAGATATGAGGTAGTGGTTTTTAATTGCGCTCAAGCTAAGTGAAAACCATAAGCGAAACCATTCATGTTTTTATAAAAACAAACACATCACATAAGTGAGTGTTCGAGATAAGAGGGTTTAGGAATACAACTTGCAAGAACATTAATTAATTTTAAACAACTCGGTTAGGATTCTGTCATCACCAATCCAAAGCACTATGATAATTCTCCATCGGGAACTCCTTGTGCTATGATTATTTACTAATGCATAGCTTTTAGTTTTGTGGATGTAATCTGGAAACACAACAACAAACATAACACAAGAATACCATAGACTATGATATGAAGGAATGATGACAAATCTAAAATATAAGTGTAAATTATAATATCAACATGAAATTGTTACAATCTCACCCATGAGGTACTTCAAGTGTTACTAACTTCACTTGCCTTCCAACAATAACTATGGGAGAAACTTCACAATTACACCTCTTAATGGCTTCTTTAACACACTTACTCATACAATATTTCTCACTACTTCCTTCTATGCTAAATGAGGGGGGTGGCCTCTTTATTTATAGAACTTTCAGGCTTATCCACCTTATCTCTAAGATAGGATAAGAAATCTACTCTGACAAATCATATTCCATACCTTAACTCTTATCTTTACATGTAAGATTATCTTTTAAGATAAGATAAACCTTATCATTTCACATGGGTTCCACCTTTTTAGACTTTTTACAAATAAAATACACAAAATATTTATGATACCACTCCTTGTCCTTATTACTAATATAATATTTCTAATTCCTAATCATTTAGATCCTACTTCTCTACTTACCCTAACTTTGACATTTTAATATTACCGAACCACTAACAACAAATATTTACTTTTTACCACAACATTCCTATTGTACTTTGACCATTACTTGTACTATACATTATTGGTAGCATCGTGATCTTTGGCAGTGTCCTTATCTTCTATCGATGCTACTACTAATTATACTTAACAACATCTTATTCCTAATACATACATTAATGAAATAGAAATTACAGAGGAAAATTTTAGTGTTGACATCTTCCCCTTCCTAGCTTCTACTCCGTCCACTGGAGTAGACTATTCTCAGTGCTTGGAAAATCTTTAACTTGTTTTGGTTTTCTCATTTCGTAATGGGAGTGCCATCCAACTCCTCTAGTTGATATGTACCATTTTCATGCACACTGCTTTGCTATTTTGTAGGGCCCCATCCATTTAGGAAGAAATTTTCTCTTCCTTCTTTTTTGTATACGGAATCATATACTAGAACCAAGTCATTCACATGAAATGGAGACCGACGGATCTTTTGATCAAAGTATTATTTTTGCTTCATTTTCTTCTTATAGCTTGTATCCTTTGCTATTTCTCTCATTTCCTCTAGCAAATGAAGATGTACCAACCTTTCTTTTACTGAATCACTTTCATCCATCCTTTCATTTTTCATAACTCTCACAGTGGGAATATCAAACTCAATAGGAAGAACTGGATCAATGTCATAAGCCAACTAAAATGGAGAGTATCATGTTGTTGACTTTGATGTTGCCCTATATGCCCACAATGCTACATGAATCCTTTTATCCCACTTATGTACTTGCAAGGCTGCATCTTTTCTAGAATTTGACACAACATAAAATTTGTTCATTCCACCTATCCATTTGTGCTTGGCTTGTATGTTGTTTCCTTCCTGTGCTTAATAGAAAACTTGTTGACTAGGGCTTCTACCACCTCATTAATGAAGTGGCTTCCTTGATCTGTTATAATTTCTAATGGACAACCAAATCTGGTGACAATGCGTTCATATATGAACCTTGCCACTTCATCCATAGAAGTTGTTTTCAATGGCCTAGGTTCAACCCACTTGGTTAAATAATCTATGGCAGCTACAATATATTTATTTTGGCATGGGGTAGTTGGAAGTGGACCTACAATATATATTTCCCACTTTTCAAAGGGACCAAGTAGAAGAATAGGGCATAATGGAGTGATGAAGTCTTACGATTACTATGTGTTTGGAAAATATCACATGTCTTACAATAATTATAACAATCTCTAGAAAGAGTGGGCTAGTGATAACTCGCATCCAAGATCCTTCTTATTGTAAGTTGTCAGAGAAGTTTCCTCCACATGTACGATTATGGAATTCTTCTATCAGCTCCTTCCCTTGATCACGTCCAACTATCCTCTTGTACTGTCCATCGATTCTATTTGAAATAATACTTTATACATAATAGAATATGGACAAATGCTTAGCTTAAGTAATCTTCCTCTTAGTATTTGCATTGGCACCATCGGGAAACTTGAATTCATTTAGATAATTCCAAATATCTATGTATTCGCTAGGATTGTGTCGAGGGATAACAATGTTGCATCTGTGAAATCATCATCATCACAAGATGAACCTAAGCCATCATATGCTTGAGAGAGTGCATCTGCATTTACATGCTTCTTTCTGGCCTATCTATAACATCAAATTCAAATTCTTATAGCAAAATTATCTATCTTGTTATCCTCACCGATGGGTTAGGCTTATTTACAATATATTTTGGAGCTTGATGATCTATTATACCTATAAATTTCTACCATAGCAAGTAATTTATAAACTTCTTTACTGATAAAAATGATAGCTAGAGTCTTTTTGATTCTGGTGATAATTTACCTCAACACTTCTCATTTATGCTGCTCCCAAAGTAAATTGGATGATCATTCTCAATGTCATCCTTTTGGCTCAGAGTACTTCCTAATGCTACATCGAGGCATCAGTATACACAATGAATGCCTTGCTCCAATATGGATTCTTTAAAAAAGCGGTGAAGACACCAAAGCTTCCTTGATTGTTCAAAAGCTTCATGTGCCTTCTTTCTGGTTCACAAGTAACATCCTTCTTTAAGATCTAGGTTAGTGGCTATGCATGTAATCTTTAAGAAATTCTTGATGAACCTTCTATAGTAACCACATGGCCTAAAAATGATCTCAACTTACTTCTATTCATAGGAAATGGTAACTCTTTGATTTTGAAACTTTATCGGGATCAGCACAATACCATCTCTGGATACAACATGCCCTAACAAAACACCTTTAGAACATCCAAAGACACTTTGTATGGTTTAGTGAGGCTTGTGCTTCATCTAACCTTTAAAATGTTGTCTCCATCAAAGTGCGGGTGGTCCATCTTGCTCCCATAGATGTAAAAATCATCCGAAATACTCGATGAAGTTTCTAATGTAGGGTTCAAACACCTTTGTATTCATCAAATGTTAGAACGTTTTGGAGCATTACACAACCCAAAAGGAATAACTCTATAAGAAAATGTTCCCAAGGAGTGGTGAACATGGTCTTCAGTTAATCTTTCTCCGCTATATGAACTTGGTTGTATCTGCTATATCCATCAAAGCAAAACTATAGCACTCCTGACCAACTACTTCATCCAAGATTTGATCTAAGAATGGAAGAGGGTAATGATCCTTATTTGTTGCCTTTTTGAGCTTCCTATAATCAACACAAATGCATAGTTTCCCATTCTTGTTGAGCTTCCTATAATCAACAGAAATGCGTAGTTTCCCATTCTTTTTTATTGAGATCACAATGGGAGTAACCCATTCTAAATTCTCCACAGAAAATATGAATCCTACATCAAGCAACTTATCTATTTCTTCTTTTACAGTCTTGGAAAAATTAGGATTCATTCTATATGGAATTTGATTTATGGGCTTAGCACCGTTTACCAACTCAATAGAATGTTCTACCCAACTTACTTGATGGAGTTCCTTGTAATTAAAAGTGAATAGGTGTATGTACCTTGAAAGAGCTGGAGGTAGGATTCCTTCTCACTCTCCATCACTAGCATTACCAATATTTATTTGTTGGAGATGATCATCAATTTCTTCTTGAGATAATTTTATGGGTTCATGAGTCGGTGTGAATAGAAGGATATCCATGACTAAGACATCAACCTCACTTTCTTCATCTTCTATGTCCACTTCATTGGTACTAGATTAATCGAGAGGATGTCCAATCATCGGTTTCATCACTTGAATCCATAGGTTCTACCTTATGATGCCGAGGGATCACGTTTATCTTCACCCCCTCTCTACGCCACATCCAAGTTTCATGAAGCCTCCATTCCAATAGTTTCTTGCATGAACTCTCCTTAGCCATGGTATTCCCAACAACATTGGGTACGCAACAGCAGTACCATTTTTCATCACCGAAAGTCTACCACACATACAACACCCATAACAGATATTTCCCATTTGAAACAACACCTTCTGGTTTAGTTTTCCCTTATTTAATGACCTTAACATAAGTATTGAGGGTGATCAATTTTTAAACCCAACATATTCATTCTGACTCGGTCATTACATTAAGCGTAGCACCTCCATCAAATAAGACACCATGAATTGAAATACCATTATATAATACCTCAACTTGTGGAGCGTAAGGATCCGCCTCTACCTCCAAAATAGGGACCTCAACCTCCTTACTTCGTCGAGCATTGAGTCCACTTCGTAACTCCCGCCTCTTCTCAGAAGACAGCCAAAAGTTGACCATATGTAATATTTGTAGACCTTTTGGACAGATCTTCTAAGATGGAGTATGGTCCTTGTCCCTGTGAAATTAGAAAATCCTGCACACCCAACTTTCTTCTCTTGTGTTTCTTACTAGTTTCTCCTTTCATCTTCTTATGATCATTTCCATTTTGGTTATCTTTTTCTTTCTTTCTTTTTGTTACAAATACATCTACTTCATTATTTATGCTCCTATCTACTACATCAAAAGAATTCACAGGTGTTTTTCCTTTATCATTATCTCTTGTACCAGATGTAGAAGCTCTATCTGGACAATTATACTTATAATGACCCTTTTTATGACAACCATAACATACAACTTCATAAATATTTCTTTTTGGACCTCTATCTCCTCCCTGAGAACTAAATTATTTTCCTTGAAGAAGATTAATAGTTAATTGGCCCATCTTCCTGAGCAGATCTTCATACTCAGTAGATGTACTAGGAGAAAGATTTGTGCTCACCAAGAGTGGTTGTGGATTCTAGACCAAAGGTGTTGGTGTAGGCTCTACCTTAGCAACAATTTCTTTGGGCTCTTCTTCCATGCTTTCTTCTTGCCTTCTTGCAATCTCCTTTGCTTGTTTGAGGGTCCATTGGGTGGTCATACTTCACTCATTGTCGATCTTTGGCTTCATCCCAAGAATGAAGTGTTTATAGAGGAGATTATCCACGCCATTCATCAACCCATTTGTTAATTCTTCCTTCCAGATCTGGGCATCAAGCTTCCTCCTTAGCTCTAGAACACAAGCATGATAATCCCTTATCTTATTCTTCTCTCCTTGGGATAACTTTGTGATATCGATCATGAGATCTACATATTTGTTGTTTTTGTTCACCAAATTCTTCAAGAAAACTTTCACATTATCACCTAGTGTTTCAAACCACCTAAGGGCTAAACCATCTAAAAAGGTAAGAAAAATTTAGTCCATTGTTCCCTTCTTATGATGCCATTACAAATACAAGATCGTTTAAACTCTTGAATGAAAGAGGAAGTTTCTTCATTAGATTAGGCTGAAAAAATAGGAATCTTCCCCATTTCAAAAGTAACCACAATGAAATACCAACCCACAAGTACAATCAACAAGACTTATGTGCACAAATAATTAGAATCACTATAATAGGAAGTGACTTTACACCTTTCTACAAAGTAAAATAGGAATTACCAAGGTAAACTATGGTAAAATTTAACTTACTACGGTAAAAATGAATTTACTTGTGGTAAACACTATTCACGGTAAAAGTGAAGTTACTATGGTAAATATTATTCATGGTAAAAAGTAAAGTTCTTGTGGTAAATACTATTCACGGTAAAAGTGACTTTACCATGACAACTACTATGCACGGTGAAAACAAGGTTACCCTCAAGCGATTTTCGACTAAGTGGGAATATCTCTCCGAGAAAATCCACCAATGAGGAATGGTCCTGGCCATGGAACCAAAATGTCATCACCAATCCAAAGCACTATGATAATTCTCCATCGGGAACTCCTCGTGCTATGATTATTTATTAATGCATAGCTTTTAGTTTAGTGGATATAATCTGGAAACACAACAAACATAACACAAGAATACCATAGACTATGATACGAAGGAATGATGACAAATCTAAAATATAAGTGTAAATTATAATATCAACATGAAATTGTTACAATCTCACCCATGAGGTACTTCAAGTGTTACTAACTTCACTTTCCTTCCAACAATAACTATGGGAGAAACTTCACAATTACACCTCTTAATGGCTTCTTTAACACACTTACTCATACAATATTTCTCACTACTTCCTTCTATGCTAAATGAGGGGGTGGCCTCTTTATTTATAGAACTTTCTGGCTTATCCACCGTATCTCTAAGATATGATAAGAAATCTACTCTGATGAATCATATTCCATACCTTAACTCTTATCTTTACATGTAAGTTTATCTTTTACGATAAGATAAACCTTATCATTTCACATGGGTTCCACCTTTTTAGACTTTTTACAAATAAAATACACAAAATATTTATGACATCACTCCTTGTCCTTATTACTAATATAATATTTCTAATTCCTAATCAAGTAGACCCTACTTCTCTATTTACCCTAACTTTGATATTTTAACATTACTGAACCACTTATGACAAATATTTACTTTTTACCACAACATTCCTATTGTACTTTGATTGTTACCGTACTATACATTATTGGTGGCATCATACCAAAGAATGTCGTTATCTTCTATCATACACTACTACTAATTATACTTAACATCCTATTCGTAATACATACATACATTAATGAAATAGAAATTACGGAGGGAAATTTTAGTGTCGATAGTTCCTAAGGTGTTCCACTTTACCGGGGGTCATGCAGAGTTACGGTTTTGTGGTATGTTTGGGTATGGCACTCCATGTGCATGAATTTTGATATATATATTTTTTAATAGTTCACAACAATGTAAGATTTTTTCAATTGTTGGGGTTACATCCGTCTATCATTCAACATTATCTTTCTAAAAAAACTAGAAATGATGAAGCGGAATTTAGTGCAAGAAAAATGGATAAAACCATACCTTTTTCCTGACACTTGTTGGAGACATCATCAAGGGGATTTTTCTCCATGGATCTTGACTTGCAAAAAAATCATTTGGTTCAAAAATTTTGATTACTTTTCCACAAATCCATTTTGTGTATATCCAGCAATCGTGGCATTCCATGGAACCATTTTTGTCTTCCACACATTATGTCAAATAGTGCACTTGCTTGCTTATGTTTCTACATTTTGCATACATGTCTTCTAGCGCACCAGAAAACAAAGCATCAAAATTTGTTTGGTGGATGCCCACACTCTAATTCTAGGTTTCTAAGGCATATCAACACACCCATATTTTACAACCAGTAATCATTGATATCCAAAAACCACATTATCTTTTGATATTTTGTCAAACATATCAGCTGCCCTTTGTATGGCTCCACATTTTATAGTTTATGTAAAACAAGATATTGTAACCACCACATTTAATGAAACTCGATGCCACTAATTATTTAAAGAATCTAATATGCTATGTCCCAAAGCTCCTATTTTGGCACACGCATGGCAATCCTAGCAGAGATAAAATGGTTGGGTTAGACACCTGTTGGCTGAATTTGTTGAAATGGTGGAAATGATTTGTGGGGATGTCCATGTCCCACTCAAAAATCCCATTTAGCACAAGCTGAGAGACTGCAGAAGAAGAGAGGGTGCAACAAGGGTCATGGAGTTTGGGCTACACCTATAAATTTCATTTCTCTAAAGAACCGCAATGCCTTGTCAAAACATCTTCCCTCCACATATCCTGTGATCATTACATTCTAGGGAAAATCATTTAACTCAAGCATATTTTCAAGGACATTTTGTGCACCATCTAATCCTCAAACTTTTTTTTCTCATAATAATCGGAATCACACGTGAGGTGTGCGATGATAACGCCGAAAGAGAGGTAGGGGAACAAGGAGAAGGAAGTAGAGAAGAAGAACGCAGTTGACAGAATGGATAAAAGAAATGAAAAAGGGATAAGGAAATGGAGGAGGAGGGAAAGAAAAGTGGTAAAAGTGAAGGAAAGTGGAGAGTGTTAAAAATGAATATATCTCGTAAATGCAAGTAATGGTAGGAGTCAAATAAGGAAAAAAAGTGGAGGAAATCTAAAACAAAGGATAATAAATTGAATTTTAATGTATATGTGAGTAGAAGATTATATAGTTTGGTGGGGATATGGTAAAATTAAGAAAAAGTTGAAAAAAAACATAAGCAACAAGATTTTGAACGATAAATATAAAAGAATAATAGCGAGGTATAACAAATCCATTAATTATATTAGACTGGTTAGAAGTAGAGCGCAACAAGAAACTTTGAACATATTTGCAAACAAACATAGATCAAATATGGTGTTTAAAGTAGTTGCAGATAATACAAACCCGAACCAAAAGGGGTTATCGATACAAAATACACATGATATATACATGCATGCATGATCGCTATAAAGAAGGTTAGGACCATGATTGTTTGACTATGTGACTATATATATATGCATGAAAACTATAAGGAGTTAAGATGAGGGTTGGTTAGGGAGAGGGAGAGAAGAGGGAAGGGAGTGAAGATGAAATTCCTCTTGTAGCCTGGACTGTAGAAGGGGAGTGGAGGACATGCGAGAGTAGCGGGAGAAAGAGAAAGTTGGAGAAATACGAAGGGAAGAAAGAGATGGAACTCTTGACACAGTAGTGAATGTCAGGCCTTGTCTTTCAATTCCACCAATGTCCACTATAGCACGTTGTAGTGTAAGTCCTTGAGATTTGTGGATAGAAAAATCCCAAGCCATTTTGAGTGGTAGTTGTCTGCGGCCCCCTCTAGAAATGGGAGGAATAGGAACATGTAAGGGGTTGTTTGAATCCCAGGGAGGTCCTGTGTAATGATCAAACTTGATGATGACAAAAAGAGGTAGACTTGGAGGTCCGGAGGATACCTCATAGACTATGTTGATGATAGAACCAGTAGCGTCATTGACAAGACCTTTCTCAACCCACAAGTTTGTGAAAGCATTACTTTCTGGTTGATGCAGAGAAGAACCTTGGGCTTCAATTGATCATCTTTAGTATCGCCAGATGTAGAACATCTGGTCTTTTTGCAGTAATTGATCTAGCTATAGGAGAGTTAAGGGATTTCAACATAATAAGGTTGTGTGAGTCCACAAGGTCATTTTGAGTGAAAAGATGAGGGGCATATTTAAATTCAATGCTTTCTTGTTTGGAAAGGAGGAATCGGATCTTGACATAAGAGTTTCCCATTCTGGATCAGAGGGACGGCGTTACTGAATGTTAAGTAACAAGTTTCGGAATGATGCATTGTGTTGGATAGAGCCTTGTTGTCGGAAGATTGAATGAAGGGAGACGGATATGTTGAATTCTCGCCAAAGGGTAGCTCCGTAAGACTTGTTGGCATAAAGAGGAATGTCCATAACCGGAGGAAGTTGACCGAGGTCTCCAACAAGGATCATAGATCTGCCTCCAAATGTAGAATTTTGAAGTGTGGGAAAGCCTCCCTAAGACGGTAGTCGATTCTGGAAAGAAACTTTGGCCCGACGAAACTCATTTCATCAATTAAAATGTATTCGATGTGCTTGAGGGAGTCTTGAAGAGATGATAAAGCTTGGCCCTCTAAGGGTTTGAGTTCTTTAATGGGAATTTGGAGGCTTGCGTGTATTGTCGAAGCTGAAATGTTGAAAGCAACAACTCTGTTTGGGGCGAGCAAAAGGAGAGGTGAAAGGCCCTGGCTGGATGAAGAGGCAAATGAAGACTTTAAAATGTTAATGAGGAATGATTTTCTAGTACCTGTAGTCCCTTGTATAATAAGTCTCAGTGGAGGAAGGTTGGATCTGTGTGTGAAGTGTTGAATAACTATGTTGAAAGCTTGTTGTTGTTCTGGAGATAAACCTGAAGGCTGGAGGGTGAATCTATCCATGAAGGAAGCTGAAATATGTTTTCCTTATTATCTTCGATGAAAGTGGCACCAAGAGACTGCAGAGCAACATGAACATGATGTGCACTCCAATTGTGAAGGGTGTCAAATTCATGAAGTCCCAACATTTGCAAGTTGTCAAGGAATGAAGTGTTCCCGGGGTGGAATCGAGCCAAAATTTTCCAATCATATAGTTTCTCAACAGGAAGGGGGGGCTCGGCCTCGGACTCAGTGTCACTATCGGAGGTGTGTGATGGATTTGATTCACGCCGTGCAATATGCCAGGGATGATAATTGTATTTGAACAAGCTCCAATTAGAAATGGTTTGTTGAGGTGTTGAACCAATATCAATAGAAATGTTGTGGAAAGGTTTGTATAGAAGGAGTTCTGACCAACAGAAAAGCTCAAAAGAGGGGGAGTCCTTAGATGGAATGCATTGAAATTTGGGAACACCCGAACAATAGTTGGATGGGTATGACTCTTCCACCTATTGCGTGCTTGCGATATTTGTTGTAACTCCAGTCGCGTGCAACTTCAATGAGTGGAAGGCTTTCCATGTTTGAAGGTCGGACCCTATATGCATCTAAAAGGAGGGATGTTTCTGCATCCTCACACTCTGCTTCAACCAATCTTCTTAAGATTTTTCTACCTACATTTAGCGTCACAAAAGTGTGACTGCACATTACAAGTGGCAATTTGAGGAGCATGTGGCATGTTTCTTGTGCACTAATGTCATGTTCAACCACACTCTTAGTTAACATTTTTTATGGCTAAATGTGTAGGCAGATCAGGATCTAAACCTCTCGACAATCTAGAAAGCATTTGGTGGTATGTTTCTAACCTTTGTTCACTTTGGAAGCATACTTAGCAATGTATTTGAGGACAACATGGTGAGATAGCACAAGTTGACAATCGATATTGGCTCTCCATATGGATAACATTGTTGGATTGTGTGTGTTCAATCTATCATCATTCCTTGAAGGGAGGTATTTAACTGAAGCACTCTCATCAACAAACAATAAAGAAGTGGCTCTATTCTCCCAAGGTGCGTTGTATCGACATTGGAGGCGGTTTTTTTTCGAAGGAAAGTATTCTCAAACACTTCGTGTGTCATTGAACATGATTTATCAACTCCTCCAAATCTGCAACGGGGAAACTGCAAGCACCTGAGATGAAACTAACAAGAAAGGGTCATCCTGGATATTCCTGTGAACAAATTCTAAGTGGACGGAAGGAGGGCGCATATTCCACGCAAATATGTAGATATCAAAGTATTGTCTTGCTTTTCCAGATTCATTATTTGACCAGTCGATGCGATCAACATCTGGAGCATCTTCAAGCCATAGAAAACCATGAACATGCGTTGAACCTCTATGTTGCCATTCATACCTGCGATAAAGGAAGGTTAATCATTTTGTATTCAAGTAACTGAAAAGTAGAGAGCATTGAAGAATTTTACCTGTACCAGTAGTCTTTGGCATGAAGATGTTTCTGTAACACTTCCTCATGGAATATGGTGAATCTTTGATGTAAGTAAGCAGTGACACGATGAGGGTGGCTAACAATGTTCATGGTCCTCCAGTGTTGTGTCGCACGGGCCTCACCAGGAGACAAACCTAGCATGATGTTATGTAGGTTTGGCCATTTTGTGTCTACGTTGCACTCAGAGTGAAGAAGAGTGTAGGTGCCCCCAATTGCTCAATCATGTCAAGACCTCCCTCTACTCTTTGACCAAAATGTTTGTGTCCCTCACAGGTTGGTTCCGAATCTCATTAAACTCTATGGAAGGCAATCATCAGGGAAATCATGCAGGCATTGCCATAGTTGGCCTATAGTAGGGGGACACCATGTTCAAGGTTTAACCTCATGAATATTGTAGTTGTAGATTGGCTCCTATGTCTCATAATAAGGTTAAGCAAGTAGTACCGGAACCTGGGGTGTGAGCCAAAATGATCATCATGGTAGCGCATTAGGTGGAGGGCATATTCATGCATTTGAACATCCTTCATGCGTGGTTGTTTAAACAATGTTGCACTAGTTGGAAACAAACTTGGAAAATCCATTGAGAAAAGGCCCTCTATGGTGTATTCATTAATTGGTGATTTTCGACTTCAGGCCAAGCTAAGGTGCAGGGTGCAGCCTGGCCATTTGAAAGCAGGTACTACTCGATCAACTCCTCTTCTGTGCCAGTGTTTGGGTATGAAGGAACAAATGAGGATGTCTCCTCGGGATACTCGTAGGGGTTGGAAGGAGGGTTGTCATTATCCTATGGCTCAGAGAAGTGAGAGGCTGGAAGGTCTATAGGAATAGAGTTAAGGGAGGAGGATATGTTTTTCGGTTCCTACGGAGAGAGGAAAGAGCCTCAGTGTCAATAAGAACATCCTTATAGTAGGGGTCATGGATAATTTTATATTGAAGTGCTTCCCAAACATGGGACCTGCTTACATAGAAGTCATATTTTGTTTGTTGCATTCCAGTCTTTTGAACCAACAAGAGATCCAAATCTCCTAGCCAACGAGGAAGGTATTTGGCAATGGAAGAAATGTTTTGTGGGAAACTTATTGTGTGACTGAATATTTATATTGTCCCCCATGCATTTGTGTGACTTGAAAAATGGATTAATGTGAGCAATCAACATTTCTTGACCTAGGTTAAAGATTTGAGAATGGCAGGTTGAGCGCCAAGATCCATATTGTTCCAAGAGGAGAAGTGGTGTCCATTTCTTTCGGACTTGCACCTAATGCATGTGTGTTTTCCTTCATGGAAGGTAGTATTTATGCCTGGGTAGTTCTCAAGACAAATTGAGTAGGTGTGGATGTGCGATAAAAGATCCAGTCTCTGGCAGAATCTGCGTTGGGCATCACCCAAGAAGGGACCACACAAAAAGTTTTGTGGAGCGGCATGGGGAGGGTGGAATCTTGGGTGTGACTTTTCACGATGAGTTTGGGAGGAAGGGGACGGAAGTTTGGAAGAATGCAAAAGAGGCGAGTCGCAAGAGAAGGAGAAGCAAGTGAACTTGCTATCGGCTGACAGCCCAGATGAAATGTGAAGGGTGAATGATTGCAAGGAGCAATGTATTGGGTGAAGTAGATGGAGGGTAGTGTAGTGATGGAGAGGGCTGCAATTTGATGTTGCGGGCATGATGAAGACAAGGTTCGACACAAGTGGTGTGGTTAATGCCAAGAGGGAAAGGAGAATTTTCCGGTGCGAGGGGGAAAGTAGCAGGGGAAGACATGAAAGGGGGGCAGCCAATAGTTTGGAAAGGGGTAGAACTTGTCGGCATCTATTGGAGCTGGTGATAGCGTTCATACTGGGAAGCATTGATTTCATTTTTGTGCAAGGCATAAATATCTCTTCTTCTTTGTCATTTGCTCTGGGGTAGGCATTGTGCATAAAACAACGACCATGTAAATCACCAAAAAAAGGTGGCATAAGAGAAGATTCGAAGAGTACTAAATTATGTATGTGGATAAGGGGAAATGAATGCAAAACCATTTGTAAATGCTTATCTTGCTCTAAATGTTTTATATTTTGGTAGCTAAAGGCAATAAAACAAAAGGAAAATGATTTGTTGTTGCATATATTTTTAAGGAAGTAAAGGAAGAAATACAAGGGTGTGTATGGAGTTATTGATTAGGAAAAAACATAGAGATATGTCTTCATTTTTTTTTCTACATAGGTATTAAGAAGGAACAAGGTAGAAAGAAGAAAAAACTTCGTGTGAAACATAGACAAACCTTCAAGAAATGAATAAAGCGTTCCATAATGTTAGCATAAACTATATATATGTTATATATATATATATATATATATATATATATATATATATATATATATTGGACCATACATTTTTATCAATTACAAAAAGGTGTCTCTGTGATATAGATGTGCATGTAAACCAATATTAACAACCATTAAATGGAAAACTTTGAGAGTTATAGTCCATTAGAACATGCGAGAAAAGCATATTACAAATGTATCTGCATGGACAAAAGCATATTACAGAGGAAATATGAGCAAACAACGAAGAAACTAAAATATAGGAAAGTGTTATGGTGCCCAGGAAAGGCAAAGTCAAGCAACAACTTTGGATTCATCAATTTAAGGGAATCAAGTATGACACATTTCAGCTGTGTATTTCCACGGAAAGTTTCTTTTTTCATGGAGAGAGTGAATTTGTAGTCATGGCCAATTATCTGGTTTGTAATTTCCATTGTAGCCTCGTCATCTATGCACAACAGTTGGAGGTCCTGCTTTCGCGACACCCATGATTGCTTCAGCAGCTGTGTCAAATGTTGTAACCGATTGTAGCTCTCCTGAGCCATCTTGCAAGTTTATACGGAGAGCATACCTATAGTCGCATTGATGCACATGAGAGTTACTACTTGCACAAAACCACGAGCCATTGTCTGTTGGTTTCACTTTCTTTCGGCATTGTTTGTCACCATTTGCAAGGGGGAAAGCCATGTAGTAGAAGTTATCCATTGCGATGTCTGTAATTATAGCTTTAAGCGTAGCCCATTCATTCTTGTTTGTATTGCCCATTTGAAGTATTTATGCAATTGTTACCACTAGTTTTAAGCTTTGAGGAGGACCTAGAATTTTTGTTCATTATAGAGGGAGTTTCAACAGTGTAATTTTCAGAGGCAACCCAGTCTTGCAACGTTTTAGATTCAGGAATCTGAGGATTGACAAACCATTTTGTGTTGAGACAGTGTCTATGGAAGTGCCGTTGAAACTCAAAACACGTGCCACTTTTACAACCAATACTAGGAGTTGTGGAATAGAAAGGAGTTCCTCAAGTTCTTGAGCAAGATCATGTAAATGTTGGCCCCATAAAGTTACACAGTAACACTAAATCATGACATGTCCTTCAATTGCAAGATTCTTCATTTAGTTTCACTGTAATCCCGCCTGTGGATAGTGGAGCAAGGAGAGATTACTAAAACAATGCCAATAACGTCAATGAAGGAACCAATAGGTTTTATAGGTATATCTTTGATTTCTATGAAGTGAAAGTTATGCAAAGGTATTGTGGCATTATTGACAAACAACGGAGAGACAGTGGAAGAAGCTTGTAGGAATATCTCAAATTCTTTGTTAAGGTGGTTGTAACTTGGTTTTGCATTCCCTATCCTTCCATTTGCGATGGTGTATAACTTTCCAGCCTCAATTTGTCCAAAAAACTTTGTTGCAATTTCATTGAAGCATGTAACGTGTATTTCTCCGCCTTCACCATCCACAAAATCAAAGCCAAAATATGAGCCACTGCCATTTGCATTCACATATTCCCTAAGCATTGTTTTCCCAAGGGCACGACCTTCAATAGACCATGTACGCATGGTTGTATTTAGTGCACTTATTTTTAGAGGCAACCTTGAACTGTCAGGGAGGCCAATTTTCTTTTGGGGAGGTGTTTGCGGGACCAAAGTTTGTCGTCTCCATGATTTGTATCGGGATTTGATTGCTTTCCGTGAATGACATGGGCAAGAAGAGGAGTGGGAGCACCAATTTTGGATGTGTTTCTATCACAACTTCCATTTTGGAGACAAGAACAGTCCTGCAAAGGATAAAAATGAAAAGGGACAAAAATTAGTGAATATAAAAGAAATGAAAGTGGAGCATCCATGCACAAAGGAAAATGGATGCATACAATTCATGTTTTATCATTCTACAAAGGGTTTTGCAGTAAAGACAATGCTTCCGTCTTTTAGCCGACCATCTAAAACCTGGCTTGCAAATTTTGAGGGAAAAAGAGTTGTTTGAAAGTGCACACCATCGGAGAGATCCACGCGATGTTGGAGCTCAGTGTTCAACGTAGATCGAAGGGGACAAATGTTGAGAAGTTGGACTATCGGCTCGAGCATCTGTACAACCCTCAATCAAAATAGAGATTCCACCATATGTCAAAGGTGCAGCCATGATGAAGATTGTTTTCAACACACAATGCACTTCTACACAATGAGCTAAATACATTACAATATTTATAAACTTTTTGGAAAGCAAAATTAATAGAAACATTAACGTTTACATCAACACTAGGGAAAGAAAAATGGCATCACCGCTAGGTTGTGTGCAATGAGAACAACAAGTATATACGAGATCAAAAGGTATATATAGATCAATATTTATATAAATGATATAATGCCATTATTTTAAAAAAATTGTAATTTGTGGGACATATTGTATTATTTCGGCATCAATCTATTTTTTTCAAAAATGGGATATCCATCTTAGTCCTTCAGAGCCTAGGACGAATATCGAACACCTCTTGCTTGTTTCGATATCGATTCCAAGCGAAACTATCCTAACGTGATAATTGGCACGTCGTCAAATTTTGCTTCCACAAGTCATAATATTGAAAGAGATGTGGGCCTAAATCGTTGGAGAGTAGTTTGAAGCACCATAGTTTGTTTTATTGTTATTATGGAGAGCACCCTTCCCAAATCACACAACAAGAGTAATTTATGTTTGTCTATTGTCTTCACGCATCACATAATCATTATGTTGGTGTTAACTTTGTATATTTGAATCATATCAAAGTGCCCGGATTGTAAGTTGAAGATGACTCCTTTAGACATTTTGTAGTTGAATATTCTTGTATGTCATCACAACATTCGGTGGAATATTTTAAAACTGAAGTTCAATCAATCAAATATTGATGCAAAGCCAAAAGGATTGCTGACCGAAGTAGAGTGGGACTCATTGGGAATTAAAGTAATACATTAATACATTTTCCTTGTGTTGAAGATGAGTTGAGACTATAATGTTATATTTATATCTATGATTTCAGCCAATCAAGATTTTAACCTTTTTTTCACAACATTGATGGTAAGTGATGTAGAGGGAAGTAGAAAATACTCAATCTATACAAATTAGGTTCATAATTAGACACAAAATTTATCTATTGTTAATGCATATGAAACGCGGAAGCATATACAACATAGGAATTGTTTGACAAAATGTGTCAAAATAAATCGGTTTTGTGGGGGATGAAGTGTGAAAAAGTGTTAAAGAGATAAGGTTAAGTGAAAGTCCCAGGCAAATTAGACAACTACATGTACCTATATAAAATCCAAATGCTAAGAGGATGTCTACATTTCCAAATAAATTCAAGGGTATTTAGGGATTTTATTGACGGTTCAGTTTAGATCTAAAAACCTGAAGAAATTGCTGAAAGACCAAACTATTTAGATTTTGTACTGATGATAAATGTGCTTGCTGCCATGATTCCATTCACAGATAAGTGACTTAGACACAAACCACAAAAAAATGTGCTTAAAAGAGATGTGGGGTCATGGAATCCCATGATTGAAATTCCATGTTATTGAAGCAACATTTAAGCCTCATTACACAGGTATCTTTTAAATGTTCATGGTAGCAATATTGTGCTCAGCTTGTCTTTTTCTTGCATAAATTAATATAGAAAGGTCACCTTACTATTATGTTAGAAAAGCCTTTCTTTATGAACAAAAGTTGCATCCTACTTTGGATCACCCTTTCTTTAAACTTCATTTTCATTGGGAGTTCTATGAGTTGAGTGTCTAAACGTGGTGTTTACTTTCATTCCATAGGTAGTGGAGCTTTCTACACTTTCAAAACTTGTAATAAAGTAGAATCTGCAAGATCTAAACATAATAATGTTGTCAAACTCAGAATTACTCCTCTATTTGAATTATTTATAGTGGGTCTGCAGATTATATCTAAACTGAAATCAAGACCCAACAAGATGCTTTGGATTCTAAATTCTGACAAATTGTTGTTCTCATGATGCATTATAAAACCAGTTGTATGTTCTTGTTCCTTCCTAGCTATTCCACTTTGTCAGTTGGGCTCTCCCTTTGCTGCCCACCAAACACTGATATTTTATGAATCAACTCTCTGCATTCCCTCAATGAAAGAGGAATAAATATTTCTAACAAGTTTCCTTATAGGATTTGATATAGATCAAGATCAAACATTCCCTAGACATTTCCAAAAAATCTAAAAGTTAGAGGCCACTATTTCAGTAGTCAGCTAGAAACATGTGATTCCAGGCAGTCCTAATACTCATTGTTCTATATTCATAGAACCCAAAAAGAAACAGAAGAGCCCTCTAGACTCGCTAAATTTTACAGTAGAATATGAATTTGGATAGTCATGTTGAAATTCCTGAGCTATAACACTCATTGTGCTTAGAAAGGGGATATATAAGACACATGGAAATCTTTCCCAAAATATTATATGCTGAAGAAGAACCATTCTACAAATTTAGAATTTGTTGTTGAAGTCTAGTGACCAAAATTACAGCACAACATCGCTGCACCATAACAACAACAATAACAAAAACAATCAAAAAAAGAGGGATCAAGATATATTAAGTTGAAGATTAGCGTAATAACATTGAATATCTTCAAGCAATTAAGAGAAGTTTAAGCTTAGAAAAAGTGATTTCCCAAGTAATTGCAAAGGGAAATATATAGCAAATATTATCATCAAGAAGACAAAAACCTTCCAAGAATACATATTTAAGTCACCAAAAATAGAAGAAAAACTTCAAAACCAACCCAAGATAAAATAAGGAAAATGAATATTATTTGACACATAAAACAGAATCTTGGGACGTCCAAGAAAATGAGATTGGCCATAGGCAACTTCAGAGACTGCACTTCAAAGAAATACAAAGAGTGGCATAAACACAAGAATCGTACAAACCACAGTGTTGGAGACTAAAACCTACAAATAGATGGACTATCAGTTGAATTTTATAGATAATGTGTGACAGCCAGAGATGACTGTTTGAAAACTATGTTCTGCAAGGACATGTCATGCTAGTCTTATGTCCCCATCACCATCCTATTTTCCTATTCAAACATAAATTATAGGATTTTTCATGTGCTCCTAGGTATCCCCTTTTTGTGAACTTGAGTTCCCCACTAACCTCCCTCCCAATAGAAGTTTCAGTGGAGCAGAGTTTGAAAATAATTAACAGAGTTATCCAGGGACATAGGCAATAGATAGCATATTTCATGATGCATTAACTTGAGCACTTCTATGATATATCTTAACATTGCATGAGATGTCAATAAAAACTTGTACAACATTATGTCTGCTGTTAAGGAAATCTCTTAATGTTTTTTTTTTTAAATGTGAAAAAGTTGATATGAGGTATTCATCTCAATTCATTTTTTTCATGTGCACACCAAAAGAGTAATGAAAAACATACAAAAGCTACATGCACATCGATTAGAAAAGTATCTAGATTTCTAATTATAATACATACTTTTTCTTATTTTTTTGTATCATGTTAAGGCACAACTCTACAATTTTGAGAGATCAGAAATTCATGGAAATTGCAGCTCCATAACAGAAATTGCAGCTTCATAACACAGATGGCAGAACAATTTTCAAAGCAAAGAGAATGGTTTAGAACAGAGACCGGAAGCTGATGTTGGTGACTTAAATTAACTTGTAAGATTGGTAGCATGATCATAAGCATGTCGAAATTTTGTTATGGAAAACTCACTATTTTTCTTTCTTTATAGTAAACAAAAACATTATTTCATTTATCTGAATATTTTGGAGAGATGATTAAAAATGCAGCTCGAACAGTTTCGTCAAGAAATGTACATAATAACTAAAACACTATTTTGCAACAATTTATGTTGTGTATGTAGCAATGAACAGTTTCAAGGGAGCAACATATGAGGGAATTCTTTCAAAAAAATAATTAGAAAACCATCTGCAACAACTCTGCCAAACAACTGAAGATCACCTATAAGAGCAACACATGAAGTTTATAAGATATGGCCACCAGACGGATAATATGATGATAGGAAAGCTAGTTAAATGCAAAACAAAACAAAGTATGAAATTTCTCTATTAAAAGTTTTTTTCACATTAATAAGATTGAAAAAGCGGCAAATGTACAATGAAGCAAGTCTCAAACTTAAGGAAGTAAGAGCTATCAAAAACATAACATAATGTTATTTCGATCAGAAACTGAAAGAGCACATAGTAGATGTTTGCACCATATAGCTACCTAAACTACTTTTATGTACATAATTTTAATGGAGCATGACCTTAATGGTTTTCATTTTTTCTTGGCATCTCATTTTTTTCCTTTGGTGACATTAGCAATTTTTTTGCACCATGTGTTTTTGTCCCTCTAGCATGTATTGTCTTTGCTATTATCCCCATCTTCTTGATGGTGGTCGAGTTCGTATTTCTTATCATCTTTGGGGTGATCATATACAAGCCCAAATCCCCTTGAGTTGGAGCCAGCCATACGGAATTTGAAAAGATAAAGAGGACAGGAAGGATGCAAGCAGAGACGTTCTGCAAAGTTTCACGAGGTTTATTTTGGTTTCCTACAATGGAGCACATTGAGAACAAACTTTGTTTGGTTGAAAGCATCTTATCGACAAGTGTGGAGTGGTGATTGTCACACCATGTGGAGGAAGAACAATTGTATTCGAGTCTTCATTGCTGCAAGTTCACAAGCAACCCAAAACAATAGAAATGAAAAAAACCAATTTTATAGATGTTATATAAACCTCGATAAGTTCCACGCTGGAAATGGAAGTTAAACACATTATTTTTTGTTGTAGAACACAAACAAGGAATCAAAGACAAATATTCGGGTGTCGTCTATTTTGGCAAACAACTTTAAAAGCATTACCAATGGGTAGTCTAATGCCTAATAAAGGGTGTTTTGATACGGAATTCTAGGGGTAAATACCCTCATCTCACACCAAATCTTGCCATTTTAGAAGGCACTTACCCCTTTATGTCGTGGTTGAAGACCGAAAGAAGAAAATAGTTTTCTTTATGCAACACATACAACAATAAGATATTTTAAGATAGACAACTTCACCCACATAATTAAGAATCTATGAAAATGTAAAAGGGAAAAAATGCAAAAAAACAACACATATTCAATAACCAATTTTATAAATAATCTGTTATGGAATTTTCCATGCCATAAAGAAAAATAGCTTATTCTGAGAATAACCTTAAAGTTTATGAACACAGCAACTACATAAAGGCAAGCGAGACATGTCATTCACAAAGAACAATAGCATATTCCAAGAGTAACCTTAAAGTTCATGAACACCACAACTACATACAGGAAAGCGAGCCACATTATTTCTCCACACAAAAGGCAATTATGATCCGACAAACTAAAACATGCCAAAAGTTGTACAAAATGTCACATAATTACAATAATAACAAAACAACCTTATCTTCGGAACGCAATAGTAGTAGTTCAAAAGACTAAATTAGTAAATGTAATTTTTAATTATGTTTTATGGAGAACATAAATGAATTTACAATCCCATGACCTGAATATATAAAGGAACTTCATGAAGAGTAAAAAGAAGGAAAAGGGACATGTATAAGACCATGATGTGGAAAAAAAGAAATGGTGTAAAAGTAACATAACATATTTTCCAACAAATTTTCATATTTTTTTCCTTGAAACAAAACATTAATAGCGGATGATTAAACAACAGTTTTCTGAGCTTATTGTGAACATGGTTTCACTTTCATGTGATGCAATAATATGCTAATGTGTAGGATTGTGTCGTTCCTATTGTAATTGTGATGGATAATGACTGAGCATATAATAGTAACTATACATTGTTAGATACAACAGAATATTGTTTCGAGTGTCAATCTACATCTAGTAGAATTGCAAATCATAGAATTTGCTGCCATGTTTCTAGAACAATGAGTTTCCAAAATTGTTTGCCTTGAAAGAAAACAATTATATCAGGTTCTTAAAAATAGTTTTCAAAGTTTTTTGTGAACAAGGTTAAACTTTTATTTGATGTAATAATATTCTTATCAATTTAAACACTGCAACATGGAGTCATGGTTCCTCGAAACATTTTTCACACACGCACTACAATGTTAAAGGCTATGTTATTTGGAATGGAATGGTGGACACTAAACAATAATAGAAAGGGGATTTTTCTCTAGATGTCGTAGTTGCAAAAATAAAAAAAGACATGCATATGAAACGTGCAAGCATATACAGGTACAGGAATCGTTTGACAAAATGTGTTAAAATAATAATGTGATAAAGGGAGCATACTAATGCAATTGTTGTGCCTAATTAATTACATTTGTAATTAATTAAACCTATTTAGTAGCTACAAAGTGACTTTTCAAAATCAATTTCAACATCCTTCCCCAAGCTTTAGCTTCATTTTCTCTAAGATTTTTCAAATCAATTTGATCTGTGTGTTGCATTTGCATAAGCCTTATAAAGCATTGTATTGAATCGAGCAAGTAGAAAGGAAAATAGATGACATCTATCTAAAATATGAGTGAGTTAAAACAAGTTTTGATCAATTTTTGATGAAAATACAATTCATGTTATGATGAACTACATCAGTCTAGATAGCCCTAATGAGATGTTGTTTTCAGATGTGTTAGTTCACTAATATAAATACATAAGTTGCTCCAAAGTAAAATGATGACTTTTTTAGAGGAAAAGAAAGAAAGTAATGATATTGGTGGGTTCCTAATCTAAACAAAGTGCATTGTATCAGATAATGGTGAAAGAAATGAAGTATAGAAGCTCATGATGGCAGAAAAGAAAAGTACTAATGATAGTGCAAAGAATTAAATTATATAACAAAACCCATAAGCAAAACATTATATAGAGACAAAAATCAGGCCTTAGACAATCTCTACAGGAATTATATTTATTGCAATACTATGAGTTTCTTGCAATTCATTCAAAGAATTAGGCTTTCGGATTCATAGGATATAATTGTACTCTTTATAAATATAATAACATTGAGAATAGGGCTAAACTTGGGTTGATCAACAAGAGAATATGTATTAAAGTTGGGTTGATCAGCCAGGTTGCTCATAGATTTATGGTCAGGTTGTGATGTCAAGAGCATAACTCTGATGGACATGTGGCGAGTTTTGATGCAAGGATTAAATATAGGATGCAGTATTCTATGAATTTGAACAATATGGTCCAAGATTATCCAACTAAAGGCAACCCATAACCCCACCCAAAGAAAATCAATGTTCATTAGCTCAGCAGGTTCTATTACAACTTTTAAAAAGTCTAATTGGTGCAGAATGCACAACAGTTTACACATTGATTATTTGTAGATTTAACTACCACCCAACTGTGTTCAACTAATTTTTCCCATAACTTCCACTCCACTGAACTAATTTCTAGGGACTACACTTTGATGTACTAAAAACCTAGTGCAATGACCATTTTCACATTATAGGAATTCATTTTCGTATCGTTGACCAAACTAATATGAGTCATCCATGCTTCTATCTTGGGTGTAGTGGTCTCAAATTGAGGGGGATAGGATTATTGCTATACTGTGGCATAAGGGTGGGGCAAGGGGGAGTAGATAGATACATTGGTAAATGCGTGAAAGTAATTTTGACGTAACAAGTGTAAGTATCATTTCATTCATATCTATCCGTAAATACGTACAAGTGATTCGTAATGCGAATAGATAATGAAAAACATTACTCATTTCTTAATTGTTGTTTAACACCTGGGGTGTTGTGATAACAATCACCTGCAAGTGTAGGGTACCGGTATCCAACTTCCATGCGCGATAATTGACATTCGAAATTATTACTCAACATTGATGTACCATCATACGATATTGTAGAAGAGGAGGAAGGCTATGGAGGTAGTAGTGAAGAGGAAGAAGACGAGGAAGACGTGAGCGACAACGATGGTGAAAGGAAGGGAATTCATATTGTGGAGGGTTCAAATACTTTTCGCGCGGTGTTTGTGAAAATTATGGAGAGGAAAATCCAAGATGATGCCCTGGTAACTTATAATTTGTTCCATCTGCTTTTGTATAAGGAAAAGAGAGAATTTTCATTTTCCCTAGTAAATTAAGGCACACTAAATATTAGAGTAAATGATTTTAGGCTTCCGGTGTCCATAATGTAGAAAAGGTAGCTTACAGGAAAAACTATGTACATATTAGGATAGTTTCCAAGCTTTCTAGGTTAGTAATAAATTACCTAGCCCTGCCACGTTGAAAAGAGAGCTTTTAGTAAAGACTTTAAACCGCTTTAGATTTTGAAACACAGATTTAAAACCTATAGAGAAGAGATCTTGCTCGAAAAACCTGTGTGGAAAGATTTTAATTTTAGAATGGCTATTTTCACTGGAAGATAACGTTGAATTTATTCTTGATGAACTGCATAGAAGGTCGGAGATCTTTTGTCAAGTTTTGAAAAGAGATATTATGGACAGAAGCTTCAAGCTTTTATGCACTTTATACTACTTTTTGTTTTTTTGCTAAGAATTAGATTATTGACTTCGTGGACACGCTTTGTGGCTCACGGGACCATTTTCAATTTACATTTTACATAGTTACTTGTGGTGGTGCTTTCATTAGGACAAAAATCCCTCTTAAAATATGAGTTAAACTCTCTATCATCACCAATCACTATACAAAATATAGAGAAAAGATGTTTTTTTACCCTTTTCTTTAAATCTCGGTTGTGCTGTTAGATAGCTTTCCTCCAGTGATGCAGTCTCCAACTTCAATCACACCCAACAGCCAAATAAAAAGGGACTTCTCAGCTTCAGTCTTTGACGGCCACAGACAACAACCGCAAAACCCTTCGCCCAGCCCTAAGCAAGACATTTTTAAATCTTTCCTGGACTGAAATGTACTGCCATACAAGGAGGTACCCATACTCCCCTTTTCATTCTGATGGCAGAGGCATGTCCACCTCCAGCCAGGACTTTGGCATCTTTCCTCCATTTCTGGCTCCTGAAATGGCTCTCCCTCCTTCGAGCATGGTGCTGGGGTCTCCTCCTTTCAAGATTTCTACGGATCACTATTCACAAAGATATTTGGTTTCGCGCCACATATAGGGCTCCAAACTTGCCATCCATCTTCGATTGCTCCATCTCGGGCCGTTGCAGTATCCTTCGTTGTCGGACTGTTATCCAAATCCACCCTGTGGTTGATTTGATAACATACATCGAATTCTTGAGTCCTGCAAATGGATGGATACAGGCAAAAATCATGTTTCTAGGGTCCCCTCGTAAATTTTTCTAACTCTCTGTCTGGTTCAAAAGAGCAAGCTTTGAGAAAATGCGAAAAAGTTGCAGAAAATAAGCTTGGGCTAGAAAAAATTGTGAAAATCGGCTAAGTCCTTGTCCTAGGAACAGTTGGGACATTCGGATCACCAAGGAGTAGTTCGGCTGAAACGCCTCCGGGCGGCCCGTGAAGCACCGGGACAAGTAGAACAAATGGACGCGAAGGACGCGAACAAGTGGTTCGGTTGAAACGTAAAACTCAAAGACAATGACATTTGGGACAAATGGACGCGTGGGGACGTGGATAGCGAAGGAGCCGAAAGCCAATCGAGATCATGCCACGTGTCATCGACATAAAAGGGAAAAGGAATCCCATTTCGAGTGGATTAGAGGATTCTATCCCGTGAAGCATCGGGACATCCGGGACAAAAAGACAATAAAAGAGGACACATGTCCAATGAAGCAAAGAAGGAGAGAGAATCACGCGACCAATCAATGCATGCCACGTGTCATCCAGGTGGCAGAGCGCGGGAAGAAATTTAAAAATCTGTTTTCACCTATTTTGTGCCCTAAATCTTCAGATCGACATATCTTTCGATCCAAAGCTCAAATTTGCATGTTCTTTATATCAACGGAAAGCTTATGAAATTATCTACGTGATTCTAGGTTAATCTTGAGTTTTAGTGCAGTTTAGAGGGAGAAAATTGAGAAATGGCTCGACACGTGTTCATGGCTAGAAGTGACATTCCACTACAGATTTAATGCGTAATGGGTCGCATTCTCCGTATTCGGTCAAAATGAGAGGGTATGGGTTTGTAAGGTTCCCATGCCGTTTTAATGCACCCGGCATGATCAAGAAGGGATGGGCTCCCATGCTTTTTACGTTTTTCGTCCCTTGGGCTCGACCCATGCATGTAAAAGCCGATTTGGCTCATTTCGAAGGGGGAACATTTTCTTTGGATAGCAAGCTTCTTCTTTCACTTGTAACAATTGATTTTTGCAAGTATCGACCTCTTCTAAAATCAGTAACAGGTTTTCTACCTTTTGATGTTGTAATACAAGGATTTTGACAGTGTAAATGACAATACAGGCTCTGTGATCAGTTTTTAGTCCTTTGTTTGTGTTGCTTGTTTCATTTCAGACCTCTGATTACATCTTATCAGCTTATGCATGATGTTTTATGTTGCATTTTTATGATCTGTGTCTATCTACAGAACAAGAAGTGTTCACCACTCCTTTGGTGTATCACCTGTTAGTTTAGTTTCATTTTTGCACTTTCTATCTCTGTCTCCTTGGATTTTAGAGTAGGATTAGGTTTCAAACCTCTGTAGTTTTGCAAATATAGATCTAAATCAGAGGAGTTTGAGGAACCAACCTCTAATCTGGAGATTCCTCTCTCAGTTTCACAAGTCCCCACACTTGGAGAGAGGTTTCCATGTTGTGCAATCACACTGGATGCTAGAGTGATCAACCTAGAAGCCTGATCTGCATCCAGGGGTGCTGTGAGTCTGCAACAATAGTTTTGGCATGCCGGTGGGACCTAGAGGTCTCATTTTTATTGTAGCAAGGTTGATGTGCATCTGCTGAATTTTTCTTGCTTAAAAGAGCTATTATTTGCATATCTAGCAATTCCAAGGTGAAGAATCAACTGGTTTCAGCAGTGCAAGCCTAAAAACTCATGAGAAGAATCACCACAAGGTCAAGAGTTGGAGAAGAAGAAGTGTTGTTTGAATACCTGCAGTTATCTCCAAGAAGAAGGCAAAGAGGAAGAAGGATTCAGAGGTCTCCATCTCCACCAAACAGAACTCTCTCAACTCCTCCACCTGATAGGCCTTTCATTCAGTATACAAGGGCTTTAAGACCGATTAGAATGGCTCAAAACAACCCCTACATCAACTTTCACAGGCAGCAGCCCACTTGCTCTCAATGCACAACATCCAGTTCCTATTGCAACCCTGAAGAACATTCCCTACTTCATCGGAGAAAATTAGACTACTCCAGGTGATCATGTTAAAGATATTGCTAACCTTTGTGCAATCCATGAAATCAATGAAATGCAAGTGGCTGTCAAGTTACTGGCATCTTCATTCAAGGGTAAAGCATTGCAATGGTTTAGGAGCCTTGGAGCTGGTTCTATCACAAACTGGAATCAGTTGTGTATTGCACTTCACGAGTAATTTGGAGAGAAGGGAGACAACTTGTCTCTTTTGGAGCAGCTGACAACTATCAAGAGAGCCCCCAATGAGCAGCTGACTGACTTCAACTTCAGATTTCAAAGGTCTTGGGATAGGATTCCAGTGGCAGTCAGGCCAACAGCAGAAGGTGCTTTTCTATATTACCTTAAAGCTTTGAATTCTGATATTTCTATGTTAATTCAATCTATGGGAGGCACAACCTTACCTGCTGCTTATAGTATTGCCATTAGAGCCGAAAATTGTCTTATTCAAGTTGGTAAACTGGCTCCTAGGCCTCCCATGCCCTTGTATCCAAACTTAGAAAATCCAAGCACTAGTCAAGCACCCACTTTGGCTCCTGTTCCCACCCCTAGAAATCAAAGTTCAAGTGAAACTTCTACTTCATCCTCTAGTGCTTCAAATGAACTCCAAGAGGTCATGAACAAGCTTGCAAAATTTGGAAAATGAGTGGTTACTATCAAAAGACAAACAAGCTCAAAGTGCTAGACCATATCGCCTCAAGCACGAGTGCAGTGCTAGGCCCCCATACCAACAAAATAGGTCACCAAATCAGGCTGCAAATCAAAATCAAAGCCAAGTAAGGCCTCCCGCTAATAGGCCATTTCAGCCCTATAACCCCAATGTTGTATCTACTTCTAAAGCATTAGTGCCAGTCCAAAATAACATGGCCCAAGAATATGATTGGTGTTTCCCGTGTAGTCAGCCACACAACCAATCAATGTGCTTTAACGGTGCATTAAATCAAGCCCTGATGGTGCAAACCGTCAGTGGGTCGCAAGAGTCCAGCCACGAAGGAGATCAGCAGCAAGAAGCACCTCAGCAAGGAACATCTCCGAATGAAACTACTCTTGTCAATTGGCAGGCTGAAGATTTCTGTGGTATGAATCAAATACCCTCTCAAAGTGTTGCAGCCAACACAAGGTCAAAAAGGAGAAATTTGGGTGACGAACAACCATTGGCCCCAAGTAGTTCACAACCTTCTGTCACTCCACAAGGTGTTGGCAAACAAAATGCAGTTCCAAACATGCAAGGAGCACCCAAACCAGCTCCTAAACCAACTCAGATGCCAGTTGTTGCTGCCCATGTGCAAGGAACGAATGTGCAAGCTAGGGGACAAAGCAAAGGGATGCTTCATCCCCATTCAACATCATTGACTAGATGAAGAAGACAAATGTAAACATATCAATGTGGGAATCACTATCCATCCCAGGCCAAAGAGATTTGCTACAAGCTACCATAAAGGACTGGTCAATTTCAAATCAACAGGGCCAAATGCAAGAAAAGGTACTCACAAATGTTGCCCAGCCTAAAGGAAATCATGGAGGTCAAAGAAGGTAAAATGTTGAAGCCCCCTCCATTTTATGTTTCATTGATCATAGAAGATAAGTTGGTACATAATTGCATGATCGACTCTGGGGCAAGTAGTTTAGTAATGCCCAAGCAAATAGCTGATCACTAGGGCTTTAATATGAAGTCATCTCCAAGGGTGTAGTGCAATTAGACGGGACAGCAGTGACAATAGTTGGAGTAATCAAAGGTTTGAGCCTCACACTGCACGCATGTCCCAACGTAATAGTGTTGCAAGATGTGTCAGTCATAGACCTGCCACCACTCTTTGCATTGTTCTTGTCAAGAGACTTCACTGCTAAAATTGGAGGCTATCTTTCGGTGGATCGGTCACATATGTTGTTTAGAACAAGGTATGGAACCAAGGCCACAATCAGTCTGAACCTATTGCGAACTTTCACATTGAGCCTTACACGCCAGCCAAATCAATACCAAGCTGATTCGGGGCGTTGCTCGATCAAGAAGATTATCCAAGCACTGATGAAGCTGACACCAAGGTTGGAAGCATCCCAGATTTGACTCTTGATGAATGGGCAAGCAAGGTGCATGCTTTTGATCCCTATCAAGAAATAGAAGAATCTGAGCTAGGAGTTTATTGTTTACATGAAGAGAATCAACCTCTCCCCAGCATCACCAAGCCAGATCATAAGGACAAGAATGAAGTATGGCAGTTGTTCTTTGATGGATCAAGGAGTAGACAAGGTGCAGGAGGAGGAGCTATGCTCATTTCACCGCAAGGTATAAGGTATTACTTAGCCTTCTGTTTCCAATTTTCCTGTTCAAACAACACGGCTGAGTATGAAGCCTTAATTCATGGACTACACTGGGCAAAGAAGAAAGGCATCAGGAATTTGCAAGTATTTGGTGATAGTGAACTTATCGTCAATCAAGTCAAAGGAAAAAATGCTGCAAAAAATGATCTGCTTAAGTGCTACAAAAATCGGGTATGGGATCTTATTGAAGATTTTGAGGCTTTTAGCATCAATTCCATCCCAAGGAAAAAAATGAAGCATTGTGCAGGACTTGCAGCAATTGGGGTTGTATTTGATGTTGCAGAGAGTATCAAAAGTGAGAAATCTCAGCCTCATATCAAATTGGTTGTGAGACCAGCTGTTCCAGATAACAACACAAGTTGGCAAGTCTTCAAGAATGATCAGCAAATTGTTAATTTCCTACAAGAAGAAGCTGAGTTCTCCGCCAGAAATCAAGACAAGCTGGAGCAGCAATATGGTGATCAGGTAGTACAGCTGAGAACTAACAAATTACCAAAAGGCCTCATAACCTTGGAGTCAATCTTCAACCCGAATGATCAATTCCGGAAGGAGAAAGCAAACATTCAAGTGAAGGGTGAAGATTCAGAGCCTATTTTAGTGGAAGAAGGCAAAACATTGCAGATTGGCAAAGTAAGTACCTCACAAGAGAAATCTGATTTTGTTCAGCTTTGTCAAGAGTTCCCAGATATCTTTGCTTGGACTTATAAAGATCTAAGAGGTTTCAACCCAAAGCTGGCACAACATACTATTGAGCTAGATCCGAAATCCAAGCCTGTTAGGAAAAAGCAAAGGCCAATGAATCCCCATATTGAACCTCTCATGAGAAAAGAGTTAAGCAAGCTTATTGAGGCCAGTATCATCTTCCCCATCAAACACTCAAGTTGGGTTGCAAACTTGGTGCCAGTGAGAAAAAGAAATGGAGAAATCAGACTGTGTGTTGACTTCAGAGACTTGAACAGAGCCTCCCTCAAGGATCATTATCCACTCCCTTCCATGGAGCAAATATTGCAGGTGGTAGCTGGTTCAGAAAGGTTTTCACTACTTGATGGCTACTCAGGCTATAATCAGATAATGGTGAAGGAAGAAGATCAATTCAAGATGGCTTTCACCACCAAATGGGGCACCTATGCCTACAAGAAGATGCCATTTGGCCTATCAAATGCTGGAGCAACATTTCAGCGAGCTATGGATATGGCATTCAAAGGCTTAATCAACAATATAGTGCTGGTATACCTAGATGATATCATTGTATTCTCAAAGGATGCAGCAGACCATCTCTTTCACCTCAGACAAGTGTTTCAGAGGTGTAGAAGGTTTGGAGTGTCATTGAATCCAAAGAAGTGTATATTCTTGGCACACGAGGGCAAATTTTTGGGCCACATTGTCTCTAGGGAAGGGCTAACAATTGATCCTGAAAGGGTTGAAGCCATCCAAATGCTCCCATTGCCACACCACAAGAAATCTCTTCAAAGCTTCTTAGGAAGGATAAACTTTGTCCGCATATTTGTGCCTAATTTTTCCACTCTTGTGAAGCCTCTAATGATGATGTTGAAGAAGATTCTGGCATTCAAATGGACAGTCAGAAGGCAAAGAGAGTTTTGAAAGCATCAAGCATGCAATATCACAAGCTCCAACTCTTATCAACCCATACTTTTCAAAGGACTTCATGTTGTATGCGTTTGGAGGATCAGACACAATCTCAGCTATCTTAACACAGCTGAATAGAGAAGGTTCAGAGCATCCCATAACATTCTTCACCAAACCTTGGAAGATTACGAAATAAAGTATTCTTTCATCGAAAAGCATGTCCTTGCTTGTCATCAAGATTTTGAAGAAGTTGGACATTTGGTCTCAAACAATAAGATTCAACTGCTAGTCTCACATGCTGGGGTTAAGGACTTCCTCCTCAACAAGGATTTGAATGAGAAAAGGGCAGGTTGGATCACCCGTGTCATGGAGTATGACATTGAGATCAAGATCACCAAGCTGGTAAGAGGGAAAGGAATGTGTGTGAGTAGCTGGTTTTGGGAAGCAAGAGGAAGTATGCAATGAAGAAGAGGCTGTTTTGATAGTCCAAGACAGCCATGAGCCAAGTGGAAATCAAGAAGAAGACAATGCTGCCCCGACTCCTTGCTGGACCCAAGGTATTATGCACTTCCTAGGCACAGGCCTATGCCCTCCAGAGATGAGCAAGACCCAAAGGAGACACTTCAGATTGCAGGCTGTCCCGTATGCCATTGTTGATGGAGTATTGTTCAAGAAGGATGTGAATGGAGTGCTGCTGAGATGCATTAGCATAGGTCAGATTCAAAGGGTGTTGGAGGAGTTTCATAGTGGACCAGCTGGTGGCCATTTTGCACCAAGAGTGACAGCTCTAAAAATCATGAAGGCTGGTTATTATTGGCCTAAAATCTTCAGTGATTGCTATGCATGGATCAAGAGGTGTAAGAATTGTGCATTCTTCACAGGAAAAGAGAGACTTGCTGCCCTTCCATTGCATCCAATCTCAGTTAACCAGCCATTCATGCAATGGGGTTTGGACTTCATGGAGTCATAAATCCCAATTCAAGCCAAGGGCACAAATGGATTTTGTGACCACAGACTACTTCACCAAATGGATGAAGCAGTAGCACTCAAAGAGGCAAATGAGTCTAGCATCTTAGACTTTTATGAGGGGATAACAACCAGATTCAGTGTACCTACTACAATAATCTCTGATAATGCATTGGCATTCATTGGATCTAGGGTGACCTGAGTGGGTCATCAAGAATGGTATTTACCAAAGCACTTCATCGAACTATTACCCTCGGTGGTAATGGCCAGTGAGTCTACAAACAAGAATTTTTGAGGATCATTAGGAGGACTCTTGGTGAGAATCGAGGTCTTGGCATACCAAGCTGAAATCAGCCTTATGGGCTAATAGGATCACTCCCAAAAGATCCATGGTAACTCTCCATTAAGGGTTGTCTATGGAAGAGAGGCAATCTTGCCCATGTCACTTGAGTTACCAACGTTAGAACTCATGAAGCAGCTGGAGTTGCTAGAATTTGAGCCCATGGAGGTGAGGTATGCAATTGATGGAGTTGCAAGAGATCGAAATCAGGCATCCCAAGCAATGGAAAAGGATCAAGTGTGATCAAGAAGACCTCTCGATAGAAAGGCCAAAGATAGATCTTTTCAAGTTGGAGATCTAGTGTTAAAATGGGATGTGGATAGAGCAACACCGGGAAGGCATTCAAAATTTGATGCCATTTGGAGTGGCCCATACGTGGTCACAAAGTGCAAGAACAGCAATGCTTTCCAATTAGCCTCACTAGAGGGTGAAGAACTGCAGATTCCAGTCAATGGAATCTATCTCAAACGTTGCTTCTAGAGGGAAGTTCACTACCTCTGTAAATATTAGATTAGATTTTCTTTCCTCCAAGTGCTTGTGCACATTGTTTTGTTGTAGGTTAGTTTTGTTTTCCCTAAGTGCTTTGGCACAGCTTACTGTTCATGGAGATGTTTTGTAGTCCTTGCTTTCATCGGGCGATATTCCATCTTCCTTCTTACACATTTCGAGTCAGTTGAGGTTCTAAACAGAATATTTGATGACTCCATGCCCAATGGACTGCTTCAAGAAACTGGTATCTTCTACCTAGCAGCAGTGTATCCCCGCCGAGTCACCAAATTGTAATCCAAATCCACCCCCAGGGTTGATTTGATAACATACATCAGAATTCTCGAGTCCCAGGCAAATGGATGGATACAGGAAAAAATCATGTTTCTAGGGTCCCTCGTAAATTTTTCTAACTCTCTTATCCAGTTGAAAATAGCAAGCTCGAGAAAATGTGAAAAAGTTGTAGAAAATAAGCTTGGGCCAAAAAAAAGCGTGAAAATCGGCTAAGTCCTTGTCCTAGGAACAGTTTGGACATTCGGATCACCAAGGAGCGGTTCGGCCGAAACACCTCCAGCAGCACTGTGAAGCACCGGGACAAGTAGAAAAAATGGACGCCAAGGACGCGAATTGGCCGGTTCGGCCGAAAGCGGAAAACTTCAACACAAGGACATTTGGGACAAATGGACACATGGGGACGCGGATAAATTGAAGGAGCCGAAAGCCAATCAGATCACGCCACGTGTCATCGGCGAAAAGAGACGAGGAATCCCATTTCGGGTGGATTAGAGGATTCTATCCCGCCGAAGCACTAGGACATCCGAGACAAAAAGATGCAGTGTGGACGCGAAAGAGCGGCAGAACTCCGCAGACCAACGCGAGATCATGACACGTGTCACAAGGAGAAAGGTTCAAAGGTCAAAGGGTGATTTTTGAAGGAAAAGCCCGAGCCAATAAAAAGAGGACGCATGTCCAAAAATTCAGATAAGGAGAGAGAATCACGCGACCAATCAATGTATGCCACGTGTCATCTAGGTGGCAGAGCGCAGGAAGAAATTTAAAAATCCGTTTTCGCCTGTTTTGTGCCCTAAATCTTCAGATCGACATATCTTTCGATCCAGAGCTCAGATTTGCACGTTCTTTATATCAACGGAAATCTTATGAAATTATCTACGTGATTCTAGGGTTAATCTTGAGTTTTAGTGTAGTTTAGATGGAGAAAATTGAGAAACGGATCTGACACGTGTTCATGGCCAGAAGTGACATTCCAGCGACCATTTAATGCAGAATGGGTCGCATTCTCCTGTATTCTGGTCAAAATGACAGGGTATGGGTTTGTAAGGTTCCCATGCCATTTTAATGCACCTGCAGTCAAGAAGGGATGGGCTCCCATGCTTTTGTACGTTTTCTGTCCCCTGGGCTCGACCCATGCATGTAAAAGCCAGATTTGGCTCATTTCGAAGGGGGAACATTTCTTTGGATAGCAAGCTTCTTCTTTCACCTGTAACAAGTGATTTTTGCAAGTATCAAACCTCTTCTAAAATTGTAACAGGTTTTCTGGCCTTTTGATGTTGTAATACAAGGATTTTGACAGTGTAAATGACAATACAGGCTCTGTGATCAGTTTTCAGTCCTTTGTTTGTGTTGCTTGTTTCATTTCAGACCTCTGATTACATCTTATCAGCTTGTGCATGATGTTTTATGTTGCATTTTTATGATCTGTGTCTATCTGTAGAACAAGAAGTGTTCACCACTCCTCCTTTGGTGTATCACCTGTTAGTTTAGTTTCATTTTTGCACTTTCTATCTCTGTCTCCTTGGATTTTAGAGTAGGATTAGGTTTCAAACCTCTGTAGTTTTGCAAATATAGATCTAAATCAGAGGAGTTTGAGGAACCAGCCTCTAATCTGGAGATTCCTCTCTCAGTTTCACAAGTCCCCACACTTGGAGAGAGGTTTCCATGTTGTGCAATCACACTGGATGCTAGAGTGATCAACCTAGAAGCCTGATCTCGCATCCGGGGTGTTGTGAGTCTCGCAACAAAAAGACCCATAGAGCCTTTCCACCATAGTTCACGCCTTTCAGCGTAATTATATCAATAAAGGGTTCAAAGTGATGTATGAACAAGTAAACAAGTAAGCTCACAAAGTGTGCGTAAGAAACTATTTATACAAACCAAGACAACACATAAACAAAATGAAGATGAAGAATCAAAAGCTAAACCTACTATTACAATAACTAGTGCCCCACAAGTACAAACTTTAAGTAGGTAGACAGAAGAGAATCTAAAAGATAGTGAAACATAGGTTGGAAGCTCTAATGTTGAACTAACAATGACGCAAGCAGTAGAAGATTGAGGAGGGGATTTGTAAACAAAAATATAAACTTGAAAGCACAAGTTTATCCCACTCTGCTCACACATGCACATAGTTGTACCACAAAATATGCCAACAACTATGGAATACTAGGTGCCCACCACATCGGCCATTGTCAAAATTGTTTAATTAGACATCGAGAAGTTTCCTTTGCAAATGTAGATAGAGGGAGTTCATGTTCTTCAAGAAAAACATTGAACAACTACTCTTCAATTGGCACAACACAAAACTACATTAAAACAAACATCACACAACCTAAAATAGTAGATTGATGACAATTATCCTAATCTCATCACCACTACAATAGGTTCTCAAGTCATGAGCAAGAAATGTCAACTAACTACCCTAGATAGCAAACTAGTGGACAATTGGCAAGAACAAGAACTTGTGCTTAAAGTTAGGAGTCAAGTGATCTAGTAAAAGTAAGACACCAAGGGGGTGATTGTAGTTTTGTAGGAATATATAAAGCACCTCCAACAAGCCAAGGCCCAAGCCAAAAATATTACTTTTGAATTATTGGATTTGAATGCACAATTGTAGATGAAAATGAACCACAATTAAAGAGAAACTCAACTTGTGAAGACATTGCATGCGTAGATGACAATTGTGAAAGATGACCAAGAATTCAAGAAAGCATTGCTAACTTCCTTACAAGCTAGAGTTAAAGTGAGCAACATACTTGTATAAATAAGAAAGAAGTACACCGTGAAACACTTTTTCTAGGGTGCAAGCGTAAAGATTATGAGATTGCATGGAAATTCTAATCCAATAAAAATAAAAAGGCTATATCTCTTTTATGGCCTCATTGTGGATGCAAAAAAAGAAGATATTATATTGGAAGTGATGCAAGCCTTGCACAACCTGCAAGGATATTTTGGTAGGTTGATGAGACCCTCACAAATTGGAAATGACTTAAGGTAGAATTGGAAAGGTTTTTACAAACTACGAAGAATATAAAGAATGCTATGAAGTTTGTACCTCTCTAGGCCATGCTTTGTAGAATCAACAAAACATGGGATCCACTAGTTCCTCCACCATTACAAGTGTAACAAGCTCTATCTACATAGTCAATAAAGAAGAAGTAGGCCCAAATTACCACAATTTTGATACAAGGAAAAAATTATGTATATAATTGTACAATTGTGTTGGATATCTCTAAGTAGACCCATATAGATTGAATACCCCAAATGATGATCTACGAGGAATTTTCTTTAGATTGACAACTCGAAAGGGAAATCTATAAAACAAACTACTTATTTGAACACCTGCAAGGGCATTTAATTTGTGCATAGGGAATGAAAAATGATAAAAAAATGTTCCATGTGTCAACCGCAAACAACGATTATGAATGAACAACACAATAAAAAACATCATGATGCCAAAAATGAAGATAAAGTACATCCCAAACTTTGTAAGTTTGTTCTATCTTGGGATGAGATAACTATAATTTAAGTTTAGGAAAGTGTTGTAAAGGTTCCATGTTAAAATTACTAACTTGATGTGTTTTGTATAATTTTGTATATTGCAGTGATCGAATCTATGTGTATAGTTGAATATATATATATCACAAGGGTTCACTTATTAAAAGTATGGTATAGCACATTCATTCGGAGGGTATTAAAGAATACCCTTAATGCAAGTTTTTACCTCTAATTATTCAATTGGTAATACCTCTCCCGTTATATTATTGGAATCAAAATACCCCCAAATTTTCCCTTGTACCTTACCCATTTTTGCATTATAATATTATTTACCCCTTTTATTTCTACCCTAATATATCAAATAGAAAATATATCATGTTTCTCACTCTATTATTATTTTCTTACTACACATTTTCTCTCAAACAATGGTTTGAAGCCATTTAAGACCTATTACCAATTGCCTTATATATGTCAAGCTTTCATCATTTATCAATAACTTTTTTCAAATAATTAAGATGGTGAAATAATATCACTTGTGTTGAAAAGCATACTCAAACCTAGTTTTTACCATCATATTATTTCTTTGTTAAGAATCTCTTAAATGAGATTTCCTTATTCAAAAGGAGATTATAATTTAACTTTATGACCAAACTCCTGTACAATTTTAAGGTACATTTAATTTTAAAAACTAGGGTTCAAATGTTTTATTTTTATATTAAAATTAAATCTCCTATCCTTTGGCACATCTTTCGACCTACACCAATATCTGATTTAGAATATTAATAAATTAAACCCTTTCACCTTCTTATGCCTCTTTGGTATATTGACTTTACTTTGATCAAATTTTTAATTACCTCAATTTCAACGAACGTGCTAGGATATTTCCTAGCTATTAATGACCCTCATGACACACACACACACACACACACACACACACACACACACACACACACACACACACACACACACACAACTCTTCTAATGTAGAAAGGAATGTGAAACACTCCTATAGCCTGAAAAAGGAAGACAAAGGGGTTAGAAGGCTGATAGTTAACTAAGATTGTATAAATTAATGTGAGCACATTGCAAGATAGGTTGATCTTTATATTGTCTTGATTATTTGAGATAACAAAATCTCTATAGGGTAATATAATCCAAGTATTTGTGACATTCATCTTTGTAGATTGTGTGTTGTCATTATGTAAAATCCTAATATGTAGCTCATTACATAGTTTGTATGTTGTGATGATTTAGACTCTTTCACTCTAATTAAAGATTTCTAAATGGACTAGTTCTTTCAATCAATTAGACTACAACTGTAGCATGTCCTAACAAGTGATTCCAAGACCTTTTCTAACACCTTATAATATTGCACAAACCCTTTATATTTCTTTCCAATCTCTTTGTTCTCTCATGTAATCCTTCTTGCAACTCTTTCCTAACAACCTCGTAGATATTTACCCTTGTTATTCTTGTGATTACAATTCTCTTTGCAACCTTACTATTGTCATTTTACAACCGGGGTCTATTTAGACACCACTACCCTATTCTAGGTCTAGGATTTGGAACCTTATACCTCATATAGAGTACGTAATAATGTCTTCCTAATTTTGCATAGACATCTACTTATAATTTAAGATGTTCAAACCTTCTAGAGAGATTGTATAGAGAAAGTATTAAAAATAGCCTAATGTTAGCGTTGATGCTCACGGTATGGATTAATATCATGTATGTTAGTATCTAGGTTTATCCATTATTATATATAATTATATGTGAGGATTGGGAGGTTGAACCAACCCACATTTATTACTATTTAAGTGAGATGTAAATATAGAGTTTTTTTGGGTATATGCTTGAGTTCATTGAACAACTCATACAAGTATAGGTGTGGGTAATATTTAAGGACTTTGTGATAATAGAATATCCTCTCTCGATAAAAATTAAGCATTATTAATGTCCTTAGGGTGTACCTTGTTAACCAAATTGTCATTTGGTATTAGAACAAGATGAAATCGTGAGAATTGTTTGGGGTAATTCACATATTCATGGTTGCCCATATATGCAATAAGTTATTATCATTGTTTCAACTTGTTCTATGTAGATTGATATAGTTTATTATATGGTAATCACATTGGCATCTATTGAAATTCATAAGATGCATTGATTTCATGCTCGAAATACGATCCCTCTCCATAGGTTTCATATTGATCTAGGTGTCTGAAGTGAAAGTGGAAATTTATGTGACCGTATTTTCTTCGAGTTTTTGTTACAGTGTCTACATATGTAATCGATCTTGTGTAGAGAAAAGTCTTTGTTATATCTTTATTGTGCTATCATTCTTCATGGCTAGATCTGCACACCACACGGTCTTTTATCCATTGGTAACTTGGTGCTCAAACCATGACAGTTTTCTAGCATGGTTTTCACTATTTTGCATTACATGAAGATTGATCTCCCATGTGGTATCAACACGTCACAGTCATTACATTAATATTTGCATTTTGACCACTGCGAGCCCTCCATTTTCCAACCTAACTTGCTATTTTCTTGAGGCGGCCAACCATTAGAAATGGAGGTCCTTCATATTACCACCGAAAGTCTCCTTGTGAGAATGTACAAATACCTAGGATCGATTTGAATTATGTTCCCACAAGAGAATTATTGATCTAATTAGTGTTATCTAATTTCCCTCTTCTAGTGAAATTGATAATCGTGCACACTATGCAAATGCGCACTGCACAGTAACAAAGACAACGGGGGTGATCGAAGGGGGTATTGCAGAGAAAACAGAGGTACTACTTAGAAAAGTCAACAAAAATGTGGTAAAAGAAGATTAAAAATGTCCCGAGCGGTCCAAGGGATAGTTGGAACGAAAGTATGCATGGGCCTCGAAAAGCCAAAGTACCTACAAAAGAGAAATGAGGTAAAAATAGAAGATTTTGTCCGCATGGTCCATGAGACAGCTAGGAAAAAAGTACACGTGGGCCTCGAAAAGCCGAAATAGCCATAGCCATTGAAGTGCAAAGATGGCAGAAAAAATGTCCTAGACAACTAGGACACACAAACCTGAAAATTTGAAATACCCGTGGGGGAGTGGTGCGAGAGAAATCGGCGGTCAACGGCCCACCTAGGCCGGTCAATGACGAATACGCGAGGGTAGAAAAGATCGAGACGAGTGATGCAGAGAAAGGAGGCCTGCACGATCTAAGTACCTGGGACGAGAGTTACCCGAAAACCCGTAATACCTGTGAACCGAAAGGGAAAGTGGAACGTCCAACCCCGAACTTCAAACATGCATAACTTTTGACTCAGAACTCTGATTTTCACAAAATTTGACTTTTCGGAAAGGGCACAACATCTTCTATGCCACAAAAACTGGATTTATTATTTTTAATGAGGGTAGGTGGGTGAAAATAAAATAAACATCTCCAAAAATTTAAATGCTCATTCCCGTAAAATGTAAGAAATCCCTGACAAACTCAAAATAGTTGCTCACACTTAGAATGCCATATCTTTTGCATTATCAATGAAATCATGAAAAACTAGTCTCGTTGGAAGTATGGCTCCGAGCCCAACACGAACAATTGAGAAATATAGAATTTGATTTGGATTTCATAGAGAATTTTGAGGAAAATGGACCAGGTTCAAAATAATGTTTTAATTGGTAGTTGGGAGTGCAATTAAGAGGCATGGTCATCATTTTCTCCAACTACAAGTTATGGAACAGAATGCGGAGCCTTTTGCAAGCAACATACCATCATTACACTTCATTTATTACCTCTTTCAAGTGGTTGAAAGGAAGATTTTAGGATTTCAATCTTCCCTCTTCCAAATTCTATAAATTGGAATATTGGGCTCATTGTAAAAGGGGGATAGTTTGAGTAGCAAAACTCTATCATTTTGGTTTTGTGAAGCCAATGTGTTGTAGACCCTTATATTGGACTCCTTGCATGGTGATCCAGGCCTTTATTTTGTAATAGATTGAACTGTGCATATCATGAAGCAATAGATGCAAGTTTGTGGATGTATCTTCCCTTGTTGTGTTTGTTTGCATTCTTCTTGCCTCTTCAATCTTATTGCAAATATATTGTGTCTATTTTATGCTCTTGCAGGGATTCATTATCATTATGTGTGTATGAAATATTGTTGTGAATGCAGTTGTTAGACTGTGGAGAACTATTATCACCCTCTCTAGTATGCACTTTGCTTCCATTTTTCACACATTAGAAAGCTATTCTCATTCCCTTTATTTTGGTACATCACCTCTGTAGTGTAGTTTTCCTTCATTTGCATGTTATTTCTCTCTCCCTAGTCCCTTGGAATTGTAGGATAGAGATAGTTAGTAGCTTCATTTCAGTAGAGTTAGTTTGCACTAGGATTAGGAAGAAGAACTAGCTTTCTTTGGAGGACTGTCTCAAGTAGCAAGTCCCACAACTTGGAGATAGTACCCATGTTACCCAGTCACACTGTGAACTCAAACACACACACTTGTAAAAATCAAAGGGTGTTGTGATTCGGTGATAACAATTAGCTCTTCTAAAATTGTGAAGTAGATCACATCAATTACCATGAACGTAGAATCGAGGTCAAGGTTACTTTTGCTTTCGACACATGATTATTAAACATTAGTATGGTTATTGTAATCTTAAAGGCATTGTAAGTTTAGCATTTTCACTTTGGGGTTAATTATTTTGGGTATAATTTGTCTATGTGTGCCACTTGTGTTTTGATTATCTCGTATTGTCAAAACTAGAATTGTTAGTATCGTCTCAAGTTAAATACAATAATGACGATATATTTATTATATGTCCACGTAAATTGAGTTTTGGTATTCAACGTCAATGAAATATTTGCAAGAGTCAAATAGTGTTTGTCAACTGTTATAATACTTGGGTATACTTTGTCAAATTTTTGTCCTTATAAGAGTGTCAAATATTGTAGAGAAAAAAATAATTGTTCACTTTTATTGTCTCTTACCTATTTTCAAAAACATAAAGTCATAAACATTGTCTTGTCATTATAATCATTTTGTCTAAATTTAATGTTTTGTTAGTCTTGTCATTGTGTTGTCAATTCAAATAGTGCATTTTAAATTACAAGTGTTAAAAATAAAGAAGTATTGTTTGTTATAGTCAAATTGTCAATTTGTAAAGTGTGAATGGTTGTTTCGATTTGTTGTCGAAAGTTTTTAAAAATAAAAATAAAATTCCCCGATAGAAAATTTTTGGTGTTAGCTAACGTCCCGAAAATAAATGATTTCACTTTGTGGTGGGGACATAATAACCAATGTGGAAATAATTAAGCTTCAAATTGCATTCAACTATGTAAGCAACGCACAAACCGGGAGGATGGAGCCATAAGAGGATGGAGGACAAGAGGATTCCTCTCACTAGCCATAAGCAATGTGGTCACACGATGAAGTTTTAGCACTTGTGTTTGTAGTCCTTTTCAAAGTTCAATTTTCCACTATGTTATATGAATATGTTTTGAGAACCTATATTTGTTCATGTTTAGTTTAATGTTGGTTTATATTAAGATATTTTCTTGCTTACTATTACAACCCCAACAAGAAAGAGGCAAACTCAATCCGGACATTTTCAAAGAGGTTCCAATTACCAAATCTAGTTGTATTCATTTAGATATCACATGCTAGGTGGAGAACGATGCGTGGTTTGATGCCTTTTAGAGTAGTACTAATGTTGGTGGTGCAAATATTGCACTTCAACCCAAATAATGTTTTTTTTGCAGGATCTCCTACCCATGGCTAGGGTTTGAGATCTTATTTAGAATATTTAGAGGGCTTGTAGCATGAATGATAACTAGGAATTAACAACGAAAAACATTTCTATGAAAGTAACAATGTTAGAAAGTTATAAAGTAGGATTTGAATAATAGGGTCAAAACTATACATAGGTGCAAAACCGTATTGACTGCTCCAACATAGGTGTATAGTCCTACACTAGGTCACATTCAAGCACAATTCTAGAGACAAAGCACTTATAGATGTAAATCTCCCGCTTCTAGCAGCCTACACACCTAGAACTTCTCGGATCCACCTATAATTAGCCAAGTACACTCCTTTTGTTGTGTTTTTGAGCACACAACATATTGTATACGCTGGTCAGTAAGAATTAATGTGTTGTTTTGATATTATATAATTCATGTTAAAAGTTAATTAATTAGAATAACCTCATGTATTTGGCTAACATCCAAGTAAGGGGGAAAAGTGAAGAGATTGAGGCTCCTCCATAGTTTGCACTCTCATTCTCCAAGTTTCTTATGGCCTCTATAAGAGGCATTAAACAAACTTTTATGTTGGTATGGCTACAAAGGTGATACAAGATTCATTTTCCATAAATTAGTTTTATTTTTGTAAGAGGAGTAAAATCCCTCAAAGTTTATCCATGTACAATGGAGTTTATGTTCATCCTATATTATTGTGTAACGTTGTTATGTATAGGTGTCATAATAATCATAAGATCCCTTATTACAGATTTTTAGAGGGTGTGTGGTTTCCCAATGGATGTGTATTGAATCTCCAATCTCCAAACTTGTCCAAGGTCCATTCACCTCTTAAGGTATTATTACAAACACGGCACTCTAGAACGTCGGTATTGTCCTATTTAGGACGGTCCATATTACGAAAGTAATGTATTATTGTTTTGTGCCCTCGAGAGGCCAAGGAATAAGAATATATATGTGTGTCGAGTAACTTTAAAAGGCATCAAGAAAATTAACGTATTATTTCGCGTAGTGTCATTAAGAGAGGACCTTTCAAAGTCATTAAGATAGAACCTATCAAATTTTTGAGGATGTGAACCACTTAATGTGATTTGATTATGATCGTTAGACATGGCTGTCTCACCATTATTTTTTGGGTGATTGGGTGATTTACGTTATATAAAAGGGTGGACTCTTTTCTTACCTCATTCACATTCAAGTTACAATTGAAAATACCAAATTTTGAGGATTAATATATTAACAATTAATACATATCTTAAAAAGATATTAATTTTGAGATTCTCTAACTTAAATTTTTCACATATTATATTGAGTAATAATTATATTATCTTTTTTTCTATTTTTTTAATTAGTGAATAATTGTATAGATCTATCCACATTAAGTTGTCGGACTTAAAAAAATATTTTTGTCTAGCATATATGTTATATACTCCAGCTTTAATGAAAACTTAATTATAAATGATGATTAAATAGGCATCGATTTAAGTTTGAAATTTCATGACGATAAACAAATAGACGTCCAATTTGATGTTACAACTAAAAGTGAACCACTCACTCTATTATATTCCATCTAATTTCATTGTAGAATGCCTATCGACATAATTAATGATTGAACTTAAATTTGATGCATCTTTTATCAAACTTAAATTTGATGTCTCTTTAATCAATACTTTTAATCTTTGATTTGATGTTTACTTGATTGTTAATTAAAGGTTTTTCCTTATAAATTTTTAGAATAGAATCAGGTGTTGGCCCTATATAGAACTTGGGCTCCCACTTTCTAATCTCTACTTATGGTTTATTATCATGAGCCTAATTTTTCTTTATATATTGAAAGAATGAAGAAGAGTACATAAGAGTCTTCAAGTTGAGTGTCAAAGACACACAACTTAAATATTATAAGATAGCATCATAAAAAATAGAATATAACTATAACATGGCATTATAAAGCTTTTGTATAATGGTTGACCTCTTTAAATTTGTTGCGAAGATCTTCATCCTTGTTTGCTAAGCGCTTCAGTTGTACTTTAATGTCCTTCATCTACTTAGCAAGGTCCTCGTTAGCGAGGAGTAGAGGTTGCATAACTGTTTCATAGAAGAAAATTGAAGCAAGAAGTCAAAGTAGAGTTTGTGCATAACAATTGTATGAGGAGCAATGCTGTTACAAAATCAAGAATGACATCTAATTTTCCAAATATGTTTAATAGTAATTTGTCTATAAGTTTTTGAAATCACATTCATAGATATTCCCACCCGAAGAAAGGCTTTTTACCATAATAATCTATTTGTAAACAATGTTGATAAATCATCTTGGATCTTTTTCCAAATTGATTTGGCTGGAAAACAAATCCACAAGGCATGCTTGATGGTTTCTTTCTTATAGCAGAAGGGGCATGACAGCTGAATTTGTGGAATAAACTCTTGTTTATCAGCAACATGTAACTTATAGTGAATGACTCTCTATGCAAGATGTTGGGCAACAACGTCGACTTTTAATTTCTAAAATCTATAAAATAATTAATGCCAACTGTGCTAAGTCATCAAACAGCTCCATTTGAGGCTTCATGAGCCTAATTTAGAGCTGCCATCATATTTTTGTTGAGGGAAATTTTATTTCCAATACCATCGTGAGATTAATATCGTTTAACATTTTCCTATACATATATTTTAATTCTTTTCATTTTGTCGTGGATAGTGACTAGCAACAAACATTTGGGTAGCAATGAAGCTTCAATAAATATCGACGTACCACTCTCCCCCGTGTCATGAAAGAGACATGAGACGTATCTCTAACGTATACTAAACACAAATGGCCGGATCTTCCCTCAAGAATTTCTTATTTACTGATGTGAAGTTTTATAAGAGTTTAATTGTGGTGAGGGAAAAGAACAAATACATTTCCATCAGAAAAGGATCGCTGCATGCCATCCATTTTTGGTGTTTCCATCAATCAATACCAGCTCCACTCTGTTCACACAAATGATCACACTCTCAATCGCACTTAATTTGGCTTAATAAATCTTGGCGAACAAAGCAAATAACAGGATTGAGAAGTCAGCCGCAACTGGATTTGTGAGCTTGCTGAACAAAATGTCAGTGATATTGATGATCCTTGGTCTTCTTTTGATTGTTTATTTGATTGCTCGCTGCGTCAGATGTCTAACGATTTCTCGAAGGGGCCGCCCACATAGTTTTGCAGAAGAAAATCCAAATCCATCGACTACACACATTCCATCTGGTTTGGAGAGAGAAATTGTAGAGGCGCTGCCCATATTTGTTTACAAATCACAGAAGGTCAAGAAAGGGCTTGAATGCGCAGTCTGTTTGTCTGAATTTCAGGAGAATGAGAAAGGCAGGGTAATGCCAAACTGTGATCACAGTTTTCATATAGACTGTATTGATATGTGGTTTTATTCGCACTCTACTTGTCCTGTTTGCAGAGCAAAAATTCAGTCTTATTCGTCTGGAAAAAGGTCGGAGTCCGCCATTAATGAGGGCTTAACAGGAACTGATCAAGCGGGTTCATGAGAAAATTATATTAGGTTTGTTTACGGTCATGACATAAATTTATTTTCGGAATCCGGAATTCACAGGTGTTTGCTTTTGTCTTTGAATCTTTGTTTTTTCTATAATCCGCCTACTCCTAGCATACATAAATGATTTATTAAAGTTTTGAAATAAGATATAAGCAAAGAGAGCTAGTAGTAGAATGAAAACTTTTCAGGCAGGATAATATATATTTCATGTCAGCCAATTATTAATGGTACTCCAAACTAATCATATACACGAATTTTTCTGTCAGGGTAAGTTTTATAATGTATAAACTTTGAATTGACATATTTACATAAATATAATTTCACATAAATTAATTTATTAGAATTTTGATTGGTGAGAAAGGGAGATTTGACAATTTTTTCCCCTTATTGAGCTACAAGTTTTTCTATTTTTTAAGCCAAAAAATTGTAAATGGCCAAGTGGCCTGACATTTATTAACCCCTGTCAATTTGTCAATTCATCTAATTAATTGTTGATAACTTGCATTATAAGTGATTACCCTGTACTTGACAAGACCTTAGACATTCATTAATTGTCAATGCAAGACACATTCTACTCACCACACAACCTCCAGCTCCCAGGTACATTGTTTTACTTTTTGCGAGTCGCGACTATTGCAAATGGTGACCACTATTTTAGACTTTCAGTAGAGCATTGCATGATAAAGCTAGCATCTTTAATATGTATGTTAATAACATATATACCGTCACAATCAATGGCAATTACTAGAACTTTTAATGCGAAAGAAGAAAAAAACTAAAAAAACTCACCAAGGCTAGTAAAGCCTAGCTCTATCCTTGCTTGGTTCAACAAAGTTTTTATTACTTCATCCTGACTCATGTATAATTGTAAACATCTTTCAATCAAATTCTGCACCTACAAGATAGTCAAAACAGTGAGAAATGGTTACCGGAATGGCTTTCAACATAATCAAAGGTTCAGTGTTATTGATATCCGATAGCATTAACATTAAGAATGAAGAAAACTTAAGCCAATGGCATTGCCAAGCCTAACTTCATCCTATCCATGCATTGTAAATCGAATTTGGTAGTACAGAACTAATTCCAATTTAGTCGCCTCCAACAATAAATATAAATGTAAAACTTGACTCTCAGACATGTAACAAATCCCAACAACTTTCAAGCATTGTACTTTTTACTAAAGATAAAATCTGACCACAGTGTCAAAAATCTATTGTAGATAAGTTTCATGCTTTTCCTACTTACAAGTTGAATATCTTCACATGACACCTTTCTGGTTTCGCCGCTTGAAACAAGATCTGAACCAGATTTGGTCGCAGGAGCTTCACTTGGGTCCTCGGCACTTGATCACCTAACTCTTCTGGAAATTCTAATGTTGATATTTGTTCCGTACTGTCTTGAAATAGGTGTTGCTGGTCCCGATCTTGTTGAGATTCTACAGGCTTTGACATGTAGTAATTGACATTAATATGCCAAGAAAATATGCAATTATCAAGATACATCTGACAAAGACAGTTTTGAAGATCTCTCTCCCTCTCTCCCTCTTAAAGTGCTTGAATTCAGTTCCTTGTTGTCAAGAGAGTGTAAATATTATGAAATAGACTCACTCAGAAATTAAAATGGAATATAAGCCAAACAAAGACTACTTGGAAACAGAAAAGGCAAATGCTCACGTACTGCCTTAATATAGAAGCATTGATTTCACAACTTTTCAAACCAACCACAACTAGGGCACCATAGAGAAGTATTCAGATGACTGAAGACTCTATCTCGAGTCAATAACATGAAAATAAACAAATAAAATGCCGATCTATTGATTCATATAGATCCAGAAGACAATTCATCTCATCAATGAACCCAAAACTCAATCGGAACATTTTGAGCAGAGACGAAACAACGGAGGCTATTCTCCCCACAGAATGCACCACCATACATAAAACTACCCATAAAAGGTACCATAGAGACATGCATGCCCATGCATGGGTGGGACCCGCGTCAATAGTCAAATCACAAGTTTATTATTTTTGAATATATCCAATTGAAATCATATGGTTGTATGTGGCAGGTTAGGTAGGTTGGTAGCACAAGAAGTGCTACTAAAAGTAGGACGTAACTTCAAATCACCTTGAACATAGGTGCCTTTACACAATGTTGAAATACACACTATGTTTTTCAACCAAAATCGCAAAAAAAAAAAAATGTCTTGAACCATGTGTCACGTGGTGGTGGATGCATATGATGGTCGTCATGGTGCGGTTTTATGAATGTGGTGCATTTTGTGGGGAGATTAGCCTTCACCGAGACAAAACAACCAGATAAAGTAGGGTGGCATTTGTGTCATGACGTCTGTGTTAGTGACATGGTCGTTCTGTCTCAATACTGATGACAATCTTTCCCATTTCAAACAGGAAAAGAGAGTAAGAAGAAAACATGCACTCTTCAAGTTCTAAGATGATTGGACGTACTTTAGTGCATGAAAGGACACCTTCAACACTTCCAATTTTCACTTATAGCTATTTCTACAAAATTGTTTTACAACTCCAAAATTCCACTTATACCTCTTTCTTCCAACCCTTGGCCAACATATCACTTATAAAAATAGAAAAATATAGCTTAAACTTTTGCAAGATGAATGACAGAACTGCCACTTCGCGGCTCTTGTTTTATGATAGAAATATGTTGTGTGTGATTTTCCTTTTACCAATATTTGTTATAGTATTATGTATTATTGTCTAATTTTTATTTTATGAGTTATGAAAATTAATTACATTTCATCAATTTATTAGTTATAACCTTACTATATAAAGGTTGTAAATCACATTTAATTATTGGATAATAAATAATTTATATATATATATATATATATATATATATATATATATTAAGAATGCCAATAAATGATTTAATAAATTTTTAAAAATATATTTAAAATTAATTTAAATTATGATTTCCCCTTCATTTCAATATCTTAAAAAAAAAATATAAATTAAAAAATTATTAGAATTTTCAAATCAATTAAAATTTACATTCCTACATTATCTAATTATATCAACCTACATAGTTTAAACAACTAGTGACTCTTCGAAGACTAACTTCTTTACTAAATCTAATTTATAATAATATTTTAAATAAAATTTTATTTCAACATTATCTAAATTTATTTATTTTTGTTACCAATATAAATATTAGTAATATTGAATTTTAAACGACAAAAATAAACAAAAGTTGAACCATGTGAATTATACTATTAAATTTTGACATTTACTTTTGGTTTTCATTCATATACTACCCCCTTACATGTTTCCATCTAATTTTTCCTATTTATACCCAAAAAAAAAAACAAAAATCTCCTTATAATTACCCAAAATCATTTTTTTCCCAAATGATTCTTCATTCTTAAGTACCCAAACTCAAACCACAATTACATATATAAACAAACATTTGTTTAAAAAAAAATGAAAAATATCCTAATTTAGTCTCTTCAATCTTTTACTATTTGGGCTCTTTATATTAATAAAAATAAAAGACAGTTACATAGTAAGGGGTGACCGAGATAACACATGGTCCCACAAAATGCCACAAGGGCACCAAAAAGTAGAAAATGCCACAAGAGCCACATTAACACGCCCATAGGGAAACCAAATAGCATAAAAAAGCACCACCATCAAGCACACATTGTTGCACCAGGAGGAGGGGAGGATCATCTCGAGGAGGGATGAAAGCTCCAATGTTAGGATCCGCCGAAGGAGGATCCACTTGCGAACCATCATGATCAGGATATTGCATTTATAATGGAACCATAATTCCCCAATCGGGGAGGAGTTCGTGTAATGGTGTAAATGGCCGTGCAACAGAGAACCCCATCGTGAAGAGTTAGCAATGCCTTTCCCCGCGGAGGTGGGCTCCAAACCGTGTCAAGAGGAGGATGGGGCCGAGGGGCCGCCCGAGGGGAGGAAAAAAGCTTGATGGGCTGTGCAAAGTGGCTCCTCTAATGTGGTCCCATAGAGGTCACATCATCGGGGTGACAAAGGTTGAGGTGGTGACAACCGAGGATCCGACGGGACCGACTCATAGTGTAGGCTACACTTCCCCACTCGATCAAGATGCTCCTACGATGAGCAAAATCAAGAAAAACTCTTGACGGCTTGAACTTGAATCAGATGCGCATAGTAGATGTAATAATCACATTTTCATTAAAGTAGAAAGAAAATAAAAATTGATCATGATTGACAATTAAAGCATCATGAGATTTATAGATATGAAATAGAATATAGGATCGAAAAAAATTCCAAAGTATATTAATATAACGGGGCAAGGAATGAAGTCACCAAATAAGGCCAGGTGCCAAGGGAAGAAATCAGGGTGATAAGGTTGAAACAAAGAATGGATCCACCTCCACATTGACTGATCATAGGGACACGAACAAAAGATGTGTTTGAACAACTGTGGCTAGGACAAAAGGACAATTAGGAATATGGATGCCAATATGACTAAGTTTTTTTCCCACAAATAAACCTTAGTAAACCGTAAACCAAAGAAAGTGGTTAACTTTAGGCTCAAGAAGAGAGTTCCAGGTATGGGAAAGCTGACAAAGCCAAGTGGAATGTGCATAATGAAGTCCTCACCGAGCATTGAGATTATCAATGGCTAGCGAGAGTATACTCAATCTGTTGATAAATGGTCCAATTGTTGTATTGGTGGAAAGCAATTTCCCAATTCCAAGATTAGTCTCACCACCAAGTTACGTGGAGGTTAGATTCCCAACTTATGGAACATAACACTGGAAAGAGCTCTTGAATTTTGAAGATAGATGGAAGGTCCAAATTGTCCAGATTGAATTTCAGCTTGAGCTCGGGCCAAGGAATCCAGTCGATGTGGCTCACTAAATCATAAATGGTATGAATGACCATGGAAGAGAAGGATTGCTTTTATGCCCGGAGTTTCATCAAATGGAATATTTCCTTCAATGATGATAAGAGACCACCAAATGTTCGGGAATTAAAAGAAAACCCTGTGCGAAAGCCATCGCCAATCCACCTCATCAATGGCTTCACCTTACTTGAAGGATTTCCAAATACTTTTGGAAACAAAGGTACCCGTAATTTTGACAGAACCAAAGTGATAATAATTGTATGCAACCCAATACTATTCTATCACTTCTTGCAAAGATTTGGGCTCCGTGATTCAATATAATGGCACAAAAGAATTTTCCAATCTCGATTACTCGAAAGACACTAGATGACCCATTTGAAAAATAAGGCCACGCTCTTAGGTAAACATTAATGATCCCCATGACACCTTGATCACAAGGAAGGTTGTAGATATCTCGAGAAAATCTATGAAAACTAGTGAACCAAAAATTTTACACCATAAAAAGTTTCAAGCAGATTGTAAAGTTGGGTGAATGAATTACAAGAAGGGAACCAACACGTAGAGTGATAAACATGAGTAGCGGAAAGGATTTTGGTACAAACTTGGAATTTACCAGCCATAGATAAGGGTTTGGATGACCATTTGGTAATGCTCCACCCAATTAAGAACATAATTCCACAAAGTCGCATAGTCACTATCAAAGGAAAAGGGAATGCCCAAAAATTTGAATTGCTCCCCATGACTAATCCATTTCAAGGATACGCCTTAAACTAGTATGGAATAGGAAAAAAAAATTGTCGATAGCGCAAGGTTTTAGCCATTTGAATATTAGAACTTGAAGCCAAACAAAAAGTGTCAAGACATTCAAAGACCCTGACAACATTATGCTTAGACTCAACAATAGTCATAAAGGAATCATCGATGAAGTGGCCATTGATAAGCTAAGTCACATGATCCGAATAACAACCCCGAATGTGACTATAATGCCAACATTTTCAACACCAAATTCCATGGTAAAATTATCAGAATAATTTTTTTACTTTAATTGTATGCTACACAACACCACATGGGATACAAATAAAGAAACTCGACATCACATATGAAACTTACATAAACATGAACCCACTCATACAATAGGATAACATAGGGTACACACCAATGACTTACTCAAATGATGTAAACCAGGACAATGACCTAATTATAGTAAGAAACACAAGATAGGCATACTCCACAACATGGCCTTTTCATGGTTTACATATTCATTACATTTAGGTTTCCATTGTATGACCTTATAGTTTTCAATATAATTAAACACATAAGGTTTAAAATTTCCTATTTTTCAAACTTCAATTACTTTATTTTGTAGAGCATTAGTCTTTTAATGGAAATGTGCGGTTGGTTCTTTTCTCCAATTCCATTAGTTATCCATAGCTCATTTGTTAAATAATTCATTTTAAACAACTTTGAGTCTCCTAATATTCAATTCTTATGTTAAAGGTTTGTTTCTCAAAATTGTTTAGTTGACTATAATTGTCTGAAGAACACATAACATGGGACCCTTCGTTCCTTTACAACTAGGTTGCATGTTTTTGATTAACATTTCACCTATAGTTGTTCCTTTATAATTTTCTCATTTCTCTTATGGAAATAACTTTATATAGCTTGATTGTGATTAGGAACGTATATACACACATGCACCTTCTAATATTTGAATAAAGGATCTGTTTGAGAGAGTCGTGTTTACTTGGTTTGGAAAAATACTCTCGTTACAAGGAGGAAAAATTCACATGAATAAAAAGGAAGGTTACTAGATCAATAGAAAACCTATTTCGAGTTCATTTTATAACATTGTTTAATACTAACAATACATTTTTTTCATCTTCCAATTATTACAACCTACTAAGTAGGTTAACTAATTAAGTTGTATCATTCTTGATTTACAATCCATTGCTCCAATTAGGAATTCATATTTTCACAATTCTATTACGCATGGAAGGGTACATTAAACCCGTGTTCCCATTATGGATACTTTTCTTTAAATTTAAGTGAGGAATTTAAAATTTCAAACTACTTTTATCTCATCATCTTAAGGATTTACTCCTAATAGCAACGGGTTAATTACCTCTTTCGGCCATAAATTCTACTTCCTGAGTGATTCTAGGTTTAATATATTCCTATATACACCAAGGGTTCTACTAACTTTTACAAGTCCAACTAGAGTACAAATCCCTTAACTCGCAAGATCTTGGCTACAAATCTGAAGTTATCCCATTCTCAAGGCTACATTTTTTTTTATTAGCATTGTTGTTTAATCCACATTTATGCAACAAAGCAAGTAATCATGCATCATATTTATTTTTTTTTATTAGGTTGTTGTATTAGTCATGAAGCTCTACTTGATTACATTCATTTTATGATCACATTAAACATTTTAGTTGGTTTTGTCTTCCGTAATGGCGTGCCATTTTTCATAATGATCATTCCTTAGTTTATTCTTATTTACCCTTTTATTAACTACATTTACATGATTACTTGGGTCTATATAACATCATGTTGGAACAAATTTATTCCTATAACACTTACGTAACACTTAGGGATTTAAGACTACAAGGAGTACGACCTCGCACAAGACAACTAATTTTAATGCTCTTGGACATGGAAGTATAGTGTATATTGAACGAGAAATAACCCAAACAATCTTATGCATTTCAAAATTCTCCTAAGGACCTATTTCAAATGTTGGGTAAATACGCGAGTAATTCAAAACGTAGTGTCAACTCACATAATTTAGATCTCACAAGAGATCCATCATAGGTACAACCACCAACTATCTTACAAGGCTTTGGCCACCCACTAGGGTACCAAGGAAATTATGCACAAGGGGGTTAAACTTATTCATGGTATGGTCATATCTACAACAACAAGACATGATCACCCCACTCGTCCCAATATGATAGGTTTAACAACATATATGCACCACATCATAAAATATAAAGGAAATGGTCCTTAATAAGACATATTAGGTGCGAAAAAAGGAGATGAATAATGAGGTCAGAGTATTTTATTAACATGGTCAATGTTTTATATCCTAGAAGAAGGCTCAAATGGGGGAAGGAAGGACAATATGTATTATAACTCGATCTCTAAATTTTGTTAGTTTTAATGAGTGGATATTCTACCTAGCATTGTGGGTGTTAAGGAAATAAACCAATATTTAACATAACATAGGATTAATTTAATATCTTTAAAATTTATATACCACATTGAGTACAACTTTACATCCAATTCGACACTATAAAATATAATTACATTGATATTCCCTTTTCAAAATATACCATGAACAATTCTTCGAATAACAATACATATCATTATTCTATGGTAATACATGTATTGAAAGGTGAATATAACTTTATAATGAAAACTCATTAATTACAACATATCACATCTAGAAAATTCCTCTTGTTTGTAGTACCTACAACCAACATTGCATCAGTCCTAGGACTGAGTATGGAAATCCCCTACACTCGAGCATAAATTCCACACATCCATCATTTCAACACAATCGAATTGGGAAATAGAGAGAGATAAAGATAGGAGAGAGAGACATAAGAGTAAGGGTAGGAGGAAGCAAATCTAGGATTCATTTTCTTTTCAAATTACTGTAACATCCTTTATCCAATTTTCATTTCATTTAAAATCATATACATTTTGACCCATTTACATTTTCAAAACCCAATCAATATTTTAATAATTATCTCTAGAGAGAGAAAGGGGAATAGAGAGAAAGTATGGATTTTATTTTCCTTTCTAATCATCATATCATAATCACATACATTATCAAGTTTTCATTTCATTTCCAATCCAAGACATTTATAACTCATTTACATTTTTAGAACTAGTCAACATATTAGAGTAACTTCTAGAAAGAGAAAAGGGAAGAGAGAGAAACATCATAATTTCCTAAAAAGAATTCATACAATAATTTGATCAATTCATACTTTATGAAGTGTGGAAATGATATGTACAAGGTTCCACTTAGTTAGGAGTTTACAAAACCCTTAGAAGGTTTGTTTAGCTAAAGTTGCAATTTTGGTGCAAGCTGGCTGAAACATCTAAAGTGCCTACAAAATGGGATTGAAAAACACTTGGTTTAAGTTTTATTATGAATTTTGATGATTCCTACTTACTCCCTCATAAATAGATAATTCTTCGTGTCCCAGGAGGTTGAATACGTTAAGCGAGCTCAAGTTGCAAGGGAGACTTGAGGCCAGTTATTGTAATTGCCTTAGCAACTCTTGTTGCACAACGACCAGTGGGCCCCAAAACCCACTTACAAAGTTAGTTTTCAAAGGTGTTTTCAATGGAATGAAAGTGGATTACAATACTCTTTTGGTAGTCTAGAGGTAGGTGGCAAGTTTGTTTTCAATTTCACTCAAACTAAGCAGCAACCGTAAGATGAAACCGATCACGTTTTATTAAACGAACACGTCACACAAGTGATTGTTAAGCTAAGTGGCTTCAAATTTGACTTGTAAGGATGCTAAATAAATTCAAATGACTTGGCTAAGTAACCCCATGGTGTCTCACATTACTAGGGGTCATGTTAGGAGTTTGGGCTTGCGGTATACTTGGGTGTGGCACTCCATGCACGTGACTTTCAAGATCAGAGTTTTCTTCTTTCTTTTTGTATTATTATTTTTTTGTTTGTTGATGTTTTGAAAGTTCATGTCAAAGAGATATTTTTTATTTGTTGGAATTATGCTCCCTATCATTTAACATTCAATTTTGACAAACCTTAAAATGATGAAGCGGAATTTAATACAAGCAAAAAGGGGAAAACCATACCCTTTTTTAATGCAAAACTCGCGATCCTCACATTCAACGTGACCGCATCAGCTTGCCACATTCACCAAGCGCAAACCACAAGACTAAGCATGATGATCTCCACAAAATAGAAAATTTTAACATGGTGACACCGAAGTCACAGGATGAAATACAATACCAACCTAGCATTTCCTCCAAACAACCAAACCCAACACCGAGGCATCTGATCGAACTATTTTTGTGTCTTTTTCTTGATTCCCAAATACCACTAAGGCCACCAAAACCTATTTTCATTATGTTGTGACTGAGTATCCACGCCCTGTTGCAAAGCTCTTATTCTGACTTTTGTGTGGGAGGATGTTGGCGGGTTAAGGAGGACAAGGAAATAAAAATAGAGGTCTCACGTAGAGGAAAGTGAAAGAGACAAATCTATAGAGGCATTGGTTAAATAGAAGAAAAATGGATATTCTAAATCCTCAATAAATAAAAACACCACTTGAAATAAATAAAAAATAAAGGCAGGGAAGAAAATGGAAATGCAAGGTTACAATTCATGTAGCCAGAGCTTAGGAAAGGAAGAAGCAAAATCAACACATCTAGGCACTACGATGCCTCTTAAACCTCAATCTTCTTCTTCCTTTGTGTACAACAAACAACACATTGACAAACAAGAATCTCCTTTCATCCCAAAGGCATTTAAAAAGCTGTTTTTTAGGTACGTATACATATCCAAATCAGTCAATATGTAAATATTAAAATGAGGAAACCATATGGATATAGACTTATCTCTCTGCTTAGGATTATTTATCTCCACCTGTAGGGCTGATTTAACCGAGAATGAGATAGAAAATTAGGACGGCTTGCTAGAGCTCCATTTATCACGGTCTGAGATTATACTAGCAGAGGGGGTTGATCATATTTTGTCACCTGTTCGTTGCCTTTAGTCAAATGGTTCCAAATGATTTAAGGGGACGTCTGGTGTTAATATTAACAATAAAGCAGGCCCATTCTCAGATTTGATACTAGTAAAAATAGTCCCAATTCCTTATCCACAATGAGTGAGCCATTACTCAGTCACATCTGAATACAACTAGGAAAAGTGAGTCATGGCTTTCTTATTTGCTAGATGCACTGCTCAAAACTGACCTGAGGCTCCCATTTGGCACAAACTGGGGTACGCAGTCAAAGGATAAGGTGTTTGGATCCCAAAACTACCCTACTTTATGCATAGATATCCACCCTCACCCTATCCAATTCTTCCACCTTGGCACAAGCTGTTAGTGCATTGGAACGAGAATTTTTTTGTTGGAACATGTTTATTGAAAAGGTGGAATAGAATGAATGTTGCGTGAGGATGAATTTTTCTACTATGCCAATGAGGAGATAGGAGGGGCACTACAGTGACTCTGGGAAAATTTTTGGGAAATTAAATAACCCAGGGCATCGACATCAAGAAAAAAATGTCGGCCCAAGAGGGAACCCTATCGATAGAGTAAAAAAATGTTGATGGAAGTGGATTGGTGACCATTAATGGTGAACTAGGCATAAGCATTTGAAAACAATTTGCTAATGATTAATTGAAAGAAATCACCAAATCCAAGGGCTTTAAGTATGACAAGAATGAAAGGCCACTCGATTCGATCATAATACTTCTTGAAATTAATCTTGAGGAAGAGAGTCCTCTGTTAATAAACCCATGCCCATTACATGCCTTCCTGATCGCAATAATATTATCTCGGATGTAACGGCCTTTGACAAAACCAATTTTCTTTTGTCGAATGATTATAGGAAGAAGATCTTGTTGGTCTTCAAACTTGCACCCACATCTTAGATCTGGAAGAGATGAGTAGTTTGAGATCACAATGGAATCGTCTCCAAGTTGTGGGACCTTACGCGATTGAAATGGATCTCTAGAGAAGGTTGGTTCCTCTATCTATTTCTATCGCTATCTGCATGCTACTACTACTACTACTGCTACTTCTAAAGTGCTTTGAAAGGGGAAACTAAGCTAATAAATGCCAAGGGACTAGGGATATAAGGATAACATGAAAATTAACCACACTAAAAAGGTGATATCACAGAAAAGAGGGATGAATAATATCTGCTCGAAAAGGAATTAAATGGGAACACGTGAAAGGAGGCTAGGCATGAGTAACATAGCTGAAAACATGTTTACCAGATCATTCTCATGGAACACAACTAAATAAGGAACTGCAAGGGACATGAAGTGGCACAATGAACACACAATGTAAAAGAAAGGAAAGAAGAAGAAATGCAAACATGTTAGGACAAAGAATAGTCACAAAACAATGCTTCTATTACTTGTAGAAATGCACAGAGAAGTGCATCACAATGGCGAAAGAGGATGATATCCACATGCATGAGCCAGATCTAGAGGTCTGTAACTCAGAATACAAAAATATGAAGTCCTTAGCAAAACATGTAAGGATTCAGAGTATCCAACATTAATAATGAGCCCAAATCTTACATTTATAGATGAATCTGTGTAAGGAGAAGAGAAGGAGGGAAAACCTGAATTTGAAATACAACCACCAACAAGAAGCATTCAATGCCTAAAAATCTTCCTAAGAATCTATCGAGTGTAGTTCCCCAAGCCTGTTTGGTGTGTTGGATGAGGAAGGAGGGAGGATCATATCAAATTAGGTGGTTGAAGCAATCAAATCTACTTCATTAATGCTCAAAAAGACATTTTCCCATTTCTCACCTACCAGGTCTACCAAAATTTGAATTTGAATGTCTAAAGCACTATGGCTTATGTCAACAACTCTCTAACAAGTCCAAGCGTGCACCGATCAAAGCTCTATAGCAAAAGATATGATTGTTAGAGCCGTCTTTGCACACAAGGCATGTGGCACGTGTGAATTGGCTGAAAGGATGGCTAGTTGTGCAAAATGTTTTTTGTTTCTGCCACGTGTCACTCACTAATTTTTAGTAATGATTCGAATCACTTTGGCACACTTTGGATGGTTACATATGGCACATTCAAGCATGTTAGAAGATGACCTAGCACAAAAGGGCACAAAGGAGGGCATGAGGGAAGGGCACGTAGAAGAAAACAGAGGAAGGCGTAGAGGAACGCACACTTGACGCGCGCAGGGAAATGAGGAAAATTGATGAGAGAATGCATAGTCAAGGTGCAACCATTACAAGATGATATGTGGACACACACGAGGGCTAGGGACTTAGTTTCTTGAAGCACATGCAAGGTGTGTGCGTATGGTGAATGGTTGTTAGGAAGAAGGTGAATGCGTAGAAGACGCGCGCAAGGGGAAGATGGAACAAAGAAGAAAAGGAAAGGAAGGGAAGAAGGGGAGCGCACAAGGGCACATGAGGAAAAGAAAGGAATGTGCCAAGGGAACTTGAGTGTGCGTAACCTCATAATGAAGAGCTTAGAGCTAGAAGATGTATACAAGTTATCCAAATCACTAGGAGAGTTATTTAGATAATAGTTTTGGTGACTTTTGGGGCCATCTGCCTGCTAGATGAAGGATATCAGTAGCCTGAAGCATCCATTGGGCATGGATTCTACTATGTAATCATTTGAAGAAATTCCCTTGAAGTCACTTGAAGGATCATTCTTGACTTGATTCTAAATCATGCAACTACTGAAAGAAGATCTGCATTTTGGAAATAACAAAAAGAGCACACGCAGGAAGCACGCGAAAGGAAGGAACTATGTACAAACAAACAATGTGTGCGCAACACACTTGGAGGAATTAAAACTACTCTAATATATACAGAATGATGCAACAAAATTAATGGAAGGCTTGGAGATAGATCCCATTTCTTTGGGATCTACATCGCGTTTCTATTAAGATGAGTTAAGTAAAAAGAGTAAGTCTCTTTTGCACGAACTGATGATGTATGGGCCACTCCAAAGTGCATAAAACCTTGAATGGCACCTGGTTTAGCTCTATCAACATCCCATTTTAGAACTAAGTCCCCAAATTTGAAAGCTTGGGGCCTAGCCTTTCGGTCAAACCATTTCTTTTTTACTTGTTGATGTTGTTCTAGCTTGATCATGGTAGATTTCCTTAGTTCTTCAAGATTAACCAGCTCTACCATTCTGATTTCTCTCTGGTCTATGCCTTCAAATTCTAGCTACTGGGCAAGTGCTAATGAGTTCAACTCTAGTGTCAAAGGAAGGGTATCCTCCTTACCATAGAAAAGCTTGTAAGGTGAAGTTCTATTGCCTTTTTTACTATGATTCTATCTAGCCTAGAGTGCATGCGAGACCTTTGTATGCCACTGTATTTGCTGATGTTCATTGCACACTTCATGATTTTGATCAGGTTTTTGTTTTTGACTCTGCCAAACCGTTACCCTAAGGGTAATAGTTGGAATAAGTTTTCAGGTAGATGCTCATATTTAGTGCCCAATCAGTGATTTTAGTACCAAGGAAGGATTTTGCATTATCATAGATAATGGTTTGAGGACACCAAATCTTGTGACTATACCTTCGAGAAAATCAAGGATGACTGACTCGGTTTATTCCTTGAGTGTGACAGCTTCTGTCCATTTGGTGAAATAGTTCGTAGCTGTTAGCACCCACTTGTGTCCAAAGCACTTGAAGGTGGATTGATCATGCCTATGAAGTCAAGACCCCATTGCGCAAAAAGGATGAACCGCTTGGATTTGTTTGAGGGGAAGCACTGCTAATTTTTTCTTTCCTGCAAAGAAAGTGCACTCTCTACATTTTGTGACCCACTTGTGTGCATCTGCAAACAGGGTAGGCTAGAATATTCTTGCCATTATGATCTTCATTGTTGTAGTTTTGGTAGAAAAGTGTCCACCAGAGAATCCATCGTGAAATTCTACTAACACCTTTTCGGTTTGAGCGCTCTTAACAATGTAATATTCTAGAAACCCTTCATATTATCAAATGAAGAAGCTGCAATGTTTATAGACATTGAACAACTATAACAACATCCACGAAAAGTGGATCAAATATACTAACTACGGAAAATATGCATAAATAGCATATTGCCCCTAACTAATCACATCCAGGAACATCCAGAACATTCTAAAGCAATAAACTAACAATAGTATAGCCCCCACTAATCTAGGGATGTGACAACTAGATAATAGCTAACAAATAACTAAGTTAAAGTAATAAAATTTAATTACTTTAACATTACAACTTAGTAAATGATGAATTAACCTAAGTTTATTCCTAACATTCCCCCTTAATTCATCATGGTCTGAAGTGAATAGGAGAGAAAAAAATCTAAAACAAAATATGTTTACATGAGGTAAACATTTATTAGCAAACACATGCTAAAAGAAACCTATTCTAAGGTGAATCAAATGTCTTTATCAGTTGCCCCTTAATTCAGTATGATCTCTCTAGATCTCATCTGAATAGGAATCATGGATGAAGGTACTTCCTCTGAACGGTGTGAAAGAGATGGAATAGGCTCAGGAACTATCTCTGGATGTCTAGAACCTCTTTTGGGTTGGCACATGTGCTCAAAAAATAAATGAGTAGCTCTGAACGTTTTGAAAACCTCTGTTGGGTTGGCTCTTGGCTCAATAAAACCTCTGTTGGGTTGGCTTGTAGCTCAAAATTGGCACTAGCATGAAAAACTACCCTCCATTCACTTTGCTCTAATCCGCAAGGAATACCACTATTGAGCAATCAATGAAGAATTTGCAAGTCTTTCATCTTTTCCCCCTAAATTCTGAGTGAAAAGTGAAGATAACTAGCTCCATGAGAATGAATATGTTTTTAGCACTTTATAATGATAGTGCGATTACAATTTTTTCTCTTCTTCTGTGGAAAAATTCCCTTTTGGGATACATTGTGAGTACAAAATTGCAAATTTTATACTTTTTTAGCTTATTTCAGCCTTTGATTTTAAAAAAAAAATTATAAGACAAAGCTTATTAAAAGCTTAATCAAGATGTAGAGATCGAAAAATCATACACTTAAAAAAAAAATGACACCTCAATCCGAGGTACCAGTTGAAAGTTATCACTTGTTTAAATTCCAATTTTAATATCTTTCGGGCCCCTTTCCAAAAATAGAAAAAGAAATTCTCTACTTGTTTTTTTTTTCCAAAATCCAAGACTGGAATTTGTTTTTAAAAAATGCAGCCCGATTAGCGGTTACCTGGCTCATATGCACGCGACCTAGGTTTCTCTATCACTTTTATATATCCACTCCCGTCCTACCTCCTTATTTTAATTTTCCCCTCATTGTTTTGATTTCAGAGATGATTTACAGATTTGCGTGGTGCTTTGCTCACGAATCAGTTGTATTTGCATGCAGGTCACTGGAGGAGTTACCTTGTATAGGTCAGCTTGTTGTTTTGTACACCCAACTCACCGATATTTTTTTAGGGTCGATGGTTTCACTAGGTTATTTCCGCCTCAACAAACAATGGCTCACCCAATGCAATGATGGGATCACTGAGCAACTCACTTTAATGGCTCTATGTAGAGCTCACAACTTGATTGCAAACTCGGTCTGTATGGCTCGTGGATGGTAGTGATCTCCCCTCTCATAGACTCGTGATGGATTTTTATAAACCCATTTCTTTGCACAGATCTGAAACTCAGTGGCCTCCAAATTTGGCACAATCCTCCAAATACAACAGTCTGCTAAATGTAGTAGTACAGTCTAATTTTTATTTTTTTGATCTGCAGCAATTATTATCTGGATTTGTAGACTATGTGTAGAACTCTATGGGTGATGAAGTAGGGCGTTGCTTCTAAGAGACATGGGACATATATGGTTCCTCCAAGCTCAAAATTTGTGAATGAACCCTTAACCTTTTGCAACATATTCTCCTTAGAGGATGAGGGATCCTCATAGAGACTGGGATCAACCAGCTCTGATACCAAATCTTGACAATGTAATATTTTGGAAACCCTTCATATTATCAAATGAAGAAGTTGCAATGTTTATAGACATTGAACAACTATAACAACATCCACGGAAAGTGGATCAAATATACTAACTACGGAAAATATGTAGAAATAGCATATTTCCCCTAACTAATCACATCCGGGAACATCCAGGAACATTCCAAAGCAAAGTAAACTAACAATAGTATAGCCCCCACTAATCTAGGGATGTGACAACTAGATAATAGCTAACTAACAACTAATTTAAAGTAATAAAATTTAATTAATTTAACATTACAAATTAGTAAATGATGAATTAACCTAAGTTTATTCCTAACACGAGCCGTTAATACATCTTAACAACACGCCATCAATATTTTTCTTGAAGAGAATTCCATCAACCAAAACATAAGGGATAGATTGTAACCTCAGATGTCTTCTCTTTTCCTTGTTCAAACCAAGAGGGTATGCACCCTCGGAAAGGAATGTGATCATGTCCTTCATCCAATCATGCACGCCAACATTTGTATTCTACTCAAGCTCTACACATAGAAGACCTTCATCTAGAAATAATGAAGTCTCGATTCATTTTGTGCATCCTTAGCAATCTTCCTGTAAAGTGCACTACCTCTTACCAATCTTGTGGCTTTGATAGTCACATCATATTCCATGATTTTGGTCACCCATCGTGCTCTCTTTTCACTGATTTCTACTCCCATGATGAAGTCTTTGATAGAAGAGTGGGAGACTAATACCTTGATATGATTTGTGGTGAGCATACTTTTGAATTTCTTGAGCATGTGCATGATGGTGAAGACCTTCTCTGTGTGACTATATCTTAATTCATAATCCTTTAACGTTTTTTGAATAAATCCATTGATTGTTCCATCTCTTGTTCATTTTCTTATGTTACGACAACAATAAAACTAGTATTAGCGCCATAAGCATAAAGGATGAAATCCTTGGAATAATATGGGTTGATGAGTGTTGGCGCGACAAGCAATTTCTTGCTTGATTTTGTTGAAGCTTTCTCTTCCTTCTACTGTCCATCTGAAGGCTATGTCCTTCTTAAGCATCAAGGTGATGGGCCGAACCAGTCCTACAAATTTAGGGATAAAATGCCTAACAAAATTGATCTTACCAAGGAAGGATCAGAAGGCTTACTTGTGAGTGGCAGGAAAGCTCTAGGATGGCTGAAATGCGTTCATGATCAATTGCAATACCATCCTTTGAAACCACATGGCCCAAGAGCTTGTCCCTGCGCCACCATAAAATTACACTTCTTGGGGTTAAGAGACACTCCATTCTTTCTAAATCTCTCAAATACTTTCTCCAGGTGTGCCATATGGTCCGCACCTCGCTTTGAGAAGATTGTTATGTCATCAAGTAAAACCAAGATGAAATCATTGATGTAACCTTTCAAGGCAATGTCCATGGCCCATTGAAATGTTGGACCTACGTTCCACAGACTAAAGGGAATTTTCTGATACGTAAATGTTCCCCATTTGGTTGTAAAATGTGTTTTGAATTGATCCTCTTCCTTGACCAAGATTTGATTGAATCTTGAATATCCATCTAACATTGAGAACCTCTGCGCCGCCACGCCACCACGGATCTGTAAAATATGCTCCATTGAAGGCGAAGGATAATGATCCTTTAGAGAAGCCTTATTCAAATCTCTGAAATCAACATAAAGTCTAATTTCACTGTTCTTCTTGTGCATTGGAATTAGATTCGTGACCCAAGTAGAGTATTTGATGGGAAATATAATTTTTTCCTTAATGATTTTGGATAAATCCTTTCTTATGAGGGGTTCTATCTTTGGATTGAATGGCCACTGCTTCTATCTGATGGGCTTGATACCAGGATCAAGGTCAATGGAGTGTTGAGCAATACTTAGAACAAAACCTTTGAGGTCTTCATATTCCAATGAGAAGATATCACTATATTTTTGAGACAGAGAGATGAAGGCCTTTCTTTCATCATGCGTGTAAGCATTGCTGAGAAACAACTCCTTTTTGTGCACAATAGTGACTGGGGAGTAGTCTTCTTGTGTGGTGCGAATATAATTTTCTTCACACTTGAACTCATCATCAGGGCTAAACATTTTCTCTAAGGTGACCAGCCATTTAGGAAAATTATTTGTCTTCAGTTGTATTACTTGGTCACCATAGCTATCATGCAAGTCAGCTTGCATGCTTGATGAGAACTCAACTTCATTTTGGATGAACTAGACGATCTGCGCGTCATTGTAAAACACTTGCCAGCTGGTGTTGTTGTCTGAAATGGATGGTCTAATTACCATCTTAATGTGTTGAGTGTTTCCTTTGACAAAGTCCTCGACAAGAGATAACTGTGAACCAAGAGCGGCCATTTGATCAACTTCCTTGTTCATTTTACGCAACACCACCTGTAGGTTTAGAGCATCAAAGCTCTCAAGGAGGTCCCAAACTCTGTGCTTATAAGATTTGAGAAGCTTATTCTTTGTTAAGAACTTGTTGGTAACTTGATGGATGACCAAATCTATATCCCCAAATATTTTTAGCACCTTAATCTTCTTCTTTTCAGCAATCAGTAGACCATGCACCAATGCCTCATATTCTACCACATTATTGGAGCATGTAAACTACAGCCTATGCGTGAAGAAGAATTTCTCATCCTTGGGAGAAATGAGAACAACTCCTACTCCCATGTCGTTCCTACTTCTGGAACCATCAAAGTATAACTTCCATAGGCCAAGTTCAACTCGGTCTTTCTTGAGCGCATGCGGTAACACAACTTCTTCTTCAAGAATGTAGTAAGTACCAAGCCTAGTTTCATAAGATTCTAGTTATTTAGCATATGGATCAAAAACCGGGTACCATTTGTTCCGAGACCAATCAAAAGACAAGTGACCCCTTGAGTGGTGAAATCTTGATAACATAGGGTAAACAAAAATCCCTAAAATTGACAAGGGAAATAACCATACCGGAAAATTTTGTTTTCCGAACTTAAAATTTTTGGTAGTTATTTTTGGTCTTTTGGGGGCACATGGAATGACTATGTAACATCAACTTTTGATGCCCCTTTAAACCTTTTAGCGCATATTTTCCTATGTCAACAGAGCATTTTGGTGCGCCTTTGATATGTTGAGTCTTTCTCGCGATGCGCCAAGGCGCATGCGCCTTCGTGTCAACAACACTTTTTTGCGCCACACTTTTTGGTGCGCCAAAGGCGCACATATTCTATGTCAACACCACTTTCGGTGCGCCAAAGGTGCACATATCTTTGTGTTGTGTCGATGCTTTGGTGCGCCAAAGGGCGCATGCTTCCTTATGTCGACAATGCTTTTCATGCGCCACTTGAAAAGTTGGTGGCGCATTTATTACTTCTTCGCCTATATATAGGCACGTCTGCGTTGTCATTATCACCAATGCAAAACACGTGATATTTTCTCTGAACTTGTCAGTATCTACCCTGTCGCTTTCAACACGTTGTGGACCCATTCTCACGCTTTTTCATCATTTATATCCGGGTAAGTGGTTTTCTCTTTCGTGCTTTTTGTTTTTGTGGATTTTGATTGCTAGGATGGATCAGTAGGATGAAGAGAATAGATTATGATCTTGCCCCCTTTGCTGTCCTTCCACATTTCCTCCTCTTTCCAGATCTACTGGAAGAAGAAGCTCTGTCCTAAAAAGATGTTGGCTTGATGATCCTTCTTGGTATTGCACTCCTTCATATGAACCTTGAGAAAGCTAAAACTTATGTGGAAACCCCTCTGAGAGAATGAACAGACCTAAAAACCATTTTCACCTGTGGCGCATAAACTTGCTATGCAACATCAAAAATAGTTGCGCCTTTGGCGCATCTGTCGCCTCTGTTACATCATAAAAAGATGCGCCCTCATGGTGCATTTCTCTCACATGCTGCAACCGCTTCCCGTGCGCCCCTTAAGCGCATCAAATTTGGATGCAACACAAAAGATTCGTGCACCCTTTGGCGCACCCAGCATCCATGAAACACCCCTTTCATACGCGCTAAGTACAAAGCTATAACGGCGCAGGCGCATTCCTCATTACAGCAACATCATGTTGTGTAGACCCTTCGTGCGCCACGCTAAGTTACCTTTGGCACATGAAAATTTCATGTTACACAAACAATACATGCAGCTTTGGCGCACCAATTTTCCACGCAACATGAAAAATACATGCGCCTTTGGCGCATCCTGTCCCTATGTAACACCAAATCTCCATGCGCCCTTTACAAAATGTACCCCCGCAAAGATCTATGCGCCATGCACCTTCGCACCGATTTAACCTCGTAACACCTTTTTCTCGTGTGCCTTACCTATTTAGCCCTGTAAGATGCAGCTTTCATGCGCCCTGTGCCCTGAGCCTCAAAATCGCTAACTCTTTCTTTTGTTAACACTTCAATGGAAGATCAAATGACTAATACAACCTTTTTGCGTTGGGTCTCGCTTCTTCTTCATGCAGATCAGCAATTAAGCTCAGAAGAACATATGTCTACATCAAGCAAGAGACCTACCAAATCCAAAGGCAAGGCCAAACTTACAGAAGAAGAGATGAAATATAAATATCAGAGGGTCAGAATGCCTGACTCCCAGGCCGAATGCGACCTAGACATCAGAGACTCAGAGTTGGGTCACATTGATATGGAGGAATTCTGGGTCAGGACTCAGAAGGTAACAAGAAGTCCATGGATGGACAAACTAATGGGCAGTGCCCTACACTTCGCTGGAGGAATCCCAGTCAGCACCGTCAACAATGAATTCATGATGGTGGTTGCCCGGTGCTACAACAAGGACACAAGGTGTGTCGTAAATGACAAGGGCGAGGTCATCATTAACCTCACTGCCCGCCACTTTGAAATAATACTCGGCATTCCTCATCATCGGCACTTTGTGGCCGTCAGCCGAGAGGATTGTATTAAGGCCTGGGACGACAATGAAGATCAGTGCATGCAGCTGATGAACGAGGTCTATTTGAAAACAAAAAGGTAGTGACCCGATGGCCACAAATCATTCACCGCAGTGATTTTTCGGAGGAGCTCAGTGACACCATCACATTCCTGAGTAGGGTCTTTGGGCTTCCTGACGCCCACTTTTTCCATAAATGGATGTTGCGGTACTTAGAGACCATGAATAAGAATATGCCCGATCAGCGCTTCGAATGGGCAGAGATTATAAGCAGCACAATCTCCGAACAACTTCAACAATTCAATACAACAGGGAGATTCTACATGAATTCCTATGTTGTTTACGCTGCAGCATCAGAAAGAGACTACCCAGGCCTGATGCGGAGTGGGGTTTGGCCTCAGGTCAAAATATATGAATACTACCCAGAGTTGAGGCTGGAAAATAGCATCCCTCAATTCACAAAGATCAACGATGTGTTTTTCTACCACATCATCTGCCTGTTGAGGCCAAATATGACTTACGGTCGCACGACCAAGAGCATAGTGGCAGCCACTGAGAAATGGGGGGCCCTGTTCACCCAATTTCCCACGTTCACCTATCTGAGGGCAGCCAACTTCTTGGGAGAGCCAACTAGACTGCCGAGGTATGCTGGACCCAAGCTGATTCTGCTAGAGCTGTCAAGGCAGCTGATCACCTATCATGAGAAGTGCCTCAAAAGAAAGAAGGGTGGAACTCCTTTCCCCCTCACAGTGGGCAGATATACATGCCTTACCCATCACAAGGCAAAGGACATGTTCGCAGAGCTGGAGCTGCTTAATTTGAAACATGATTTCCCGGCCAGGCCTACCTTCGACCCAAGAAGTTGTCTGCCAAGGGCTAAGCTAGATCCAATCCACATCCCTCAGATCGAAGACATCTACATCGACGTCATTCATGAGGTTGAGCTCAGGAGAAAGGACCATTCTCGCTTAGCCTTGGCAGAAATCATCCAATACGGGGTAGCAATTGTCCCCAAAGGCTTCCAAACTATGGAGGATGAAGTAGACCAAGTATATACTAACACAGATGGGGACAATTGGCCTTTTCCAGCCATTGATAGAACTAAGGCACCTCAGACGATTGAGGAGAGGGTCAAGGAGACTCTGCGCAGAACAGAGCATTGGTGCCGGATGAACGGATTAATCTACCTCGGGGTTGATTTCACAACCTCCCCATTGGGTAACGCACCTCCTCGATCTAAACAATAGCCTAAAGGCAAGGGCAAAGGCATAGAGGGTGAATCCAACACCACTCAAGAAGAAGCTCCTGAGAGTCCTCCTTCCGCGGCACCCAAACAGGTCATAACTCTAGTTACGCCAGAGAAAGAAGCAGAAGAGGATGTTCCAATAGGCCCATCCACTCAGGATGTCAGCATTGCTACAACAACCGAGGTCCCTTCTCCCCTCTTCTTCTCTCTTCCTTCCTCCTCGAGTGACTCAAGCGACCATCCCTTTGGTCGTGTCCTCTCCCCCTTCTTCTACTATTCCTCCCGCTTCTTCGTCCATCTTCTCTTCCTCGCATGGATCTTTCCTCCATTTCTTCCCTCATCTCTGAGCTCCCTTCCCTTCCTATGTCTTCCTCAGCTGCAGTATCCCTTCCTCCCGTGGGCACTTCTTCGGCTGTTCTCTCCATGCCGCCGCCACGTGTCTCCACGTTTTTCCCTTCTTCTACTATAGCTGCCCCCTTCTCTGTTTCCGGCCCTTCTCCCATAAGTCCAGCCTGGATCTCCCAGCAGTTAAGTCAGCAAAAAGGAAAGTTCCCATCGCTCCGATGGACTTTTCTGTAATCCCATCTAAGGGGGCAAAGAAGCAGAAGCCCGTCACACGCTTCTCTCAAAGTGCTTCGGGAGAGAGGGTAATGGAGATCGCGTACCCCAATCCTCTCAAGGAGAAAAAGGATCTGTCTCCGACAGATTATACTGTGACCCAAGTCACAATGGGGACGTCTTCTGAAAGTCTTCAGGGGGAGGCCCTTTCTGCAGTTGACGCCCTCTGCAAGAAGCTTCAGGAAACAAAAGAGGAGAAAAGGCAACTGAAAGAGAAAAATAAATATCTGCTCCAAGCCTTACAGAAAATGGGCAGTGCGCCTCCCACAACTGCCGCCGAGACTTCTGAGCTTCTGAGCTAGGAGAAAATTAATGAATATGCAAAGATCGGCGAAGGTGGTATGGCGCTTTCCGCTGAGGAGCCAGATCCTCAAAGACAAATGAAAAGTAATCGCCAAGCTCTCTGACTTGTATTTGAACATCAACAAGGTGAATAAAGAGCTCCAAGCATTAGCGGGACCCATATCAGAAGAGCTGGAACATGCTAGACTGCAGCACGAGACCTTTCAACAAATGTTCGACTATTCACCAAGATCCGGTCAAGTTCGGCATCTTCGCCATCCTGTGGCCCTCAACAAAATCATGTCCACTCTGGATTACCGGTGGATCAGCTGGAATTTGTCCTAGAAAAGATCGACAAGGTGAAGGAAGAAGCCCTGGACGCGATGCACCAAATGGAACGGATCATTCTCAACATGTCGCCAGGGTTGCTTACTCCTTCCTTCACTTTAAGAAAAGTTGATGAAACCATCCAGATCTTCAAGGAGATCGTTTCTCAAGGGATGGCGCCAAAGGTCACTTTTGACGCAGAGTCTATCAACAACCTGCTGGCCTGTCGGGACTTCATTGGGTTACTCTATCAAGTAGAAAAGACTATTCCAAACTCCCGAGAAACTCATAGATGAGCGGGAGACTTGTGAGGCGATCAGTGAGCGGCACAAGGATCCTTCCCAGGATCAACTAGGGCCCATGATCAACAAGTTTATGGAATACCGCTCTCAATTCCATATCTCGTCACCTGAGCAACAGCAAAAGCAAGCCACTCCCTTTCGGCCGCAGGATGACGATGATGACGAGTAGCTTCTCCTCCTTCTTCTTCTTCTCTCTCTCTCTTCTTCGACTTTCTTTTTGGGAATATCTGGAGTATGTTGACACAAATGATGACATCATCCATGTTGCATCATGGGATGATGTCATCCATCAAGTTGTCAAAAGTCAACATGACTTTTAGATATTTTGTAAATATCTTTGTAAATAAGTGGTTGGCTCCTTTTTGCCTTCTTTTCTCTCCTTCTTCTATAAATACCCCAATACTTGTTGTATTGGGCATGAGTGAATATCTTTCAGATGAAAAATAGGAGTGAGGAGAAAAGACTTTGAGCTTTTTGTAATGTAAGGATTATTAATACAATATTTAGACTTTTGTGCCGAATACGTGTGTTATTTGCATCGATCTTTCTTATGTATGATCTATGTGTTTATTCTCATAAATCTGCTTCTATTTTTTATTGTCATTTATTCATCATCGTATTGCTTTGCTCGCATTTATGCAAGTAGGTTTGGCTCATTTACTACCAATCCCAAAACATAAACCTTCCGACCTTTTCGCTTTGGAATTCATTTCTTTTCTCCTTCGACTGCTCTTTCTTCATCCCCTCTTCCTTTCCTTTCTTTTCGCAATGGAAACACCCTACCGGGATGAGATCCCAAACCCCGAAGGTAGAATATTGTGAGACTTGCACAAGATTCCCGCCTGGTAGAATAGCAATAAACCAGTTTTCACGACTCAAAGAGGGGCTATGCCCCGCACACCGTTGGCTGCTTATCCATAGATCCGCCCAAGCGATGATTTTTTAGGACCAACAATTTTTGGCGACTCACTGGGATCGAATAGATCTATCGATCTATGATGGTGGTAGGATAGAAAATCGAAAAATAAAAATCACCGCCTGTTTGCAAACTTGAAATTTTTGTTAAAAATCTAAAATTTTGCAAAGGTGCTCCAAATTGAAAATTTTCTTCTGAGATCCATAGATCTGGCCTAGTTGGAGACCTTTAGTTCGCTGAGTTTTTATAAAAATCAGTATTTTTCCATAGATCTGAGTTTTTGACTGTCTACCAAAAGATTGAAACCCTTTGAAAAAGTCAAAATTAGATCTGAAAATCAGCTTGCTAATCTTCTCTACCATTTTATCCTCACTGTTATTTGTCATTAACCGCAATCGGTTTTCTGAAGAGGATAGTTTTTAAATATTTAGAAAAGTACATGCTGCTGGTTTTTGCCAGAAAAGCCAGAAAATCAGCAAGTACAGCCAAAAAGAAATTTTGAATCAGCGCTACAAAATCACAGATCAGGAAGACACGCTAGTAGGTGAACCCTTTACACGTAGCAGAAGAGCTCGTGGAGAAACTGATCCTACTTTCGATTTGCTTCAAAGGCACAATTTCAGTGTAACACCGACACGTTTTTCAACGCTAAGCTCGGCTGACCGGTCATCCAGGAGTATCTCACCTCCACGAAGGAAAAATCTTTCGCAAGGGGCATCCACATCCCTTTCAGTAGTGCTCGCTACTCAAATGGAACCACACTTCCAGCTCGTGTTCTTTTTCCGGCTTTTCAAATGGCGGTACCATGGGGAAATGCTATGGGTCCCTTGGCTTTACCACATCCAGTTCACGCGCTCCCTCACGGAAACCGAAAGAATTTTCCCAAATTCGACGGGAGTGGAAATCAAAGCACGGATTCCCACATATCTGCATTCATCATGTCATGCAGTATCCTGGATGTAACTCATGAGGATGTGTCGGTTCACCTTTTTCTGGAAACTCTACAAGGACCTGCAGCTGAATGGTTTTAGCATTTACCAGCCGGATCTATTACTAGTTGGGCCACTCATGGGATGCTTTCAAGACAGTACAAACCTTTCGAAGATGCATTTGCATTATTATCACGGATCACTCACCTGAAGAAGGAGGCAAATGAGACCATGCGCGATTTTATCGCCAGGTTCAATGCATTAATCAACCGTGTCCCTGTTGCCATGCTTCCAACACCGGAAAATCAAAAGTGTTTCTTCGTAAACGCTATGAGCTCAAAAGTTAGTTTCTTGCTCCTTCAAGAGTGAGTGGCTACCTTGATTCTCGCCCAGGCCGCTGCCATTCGAATAGAAGATAATTTGATAATATCTGGCGAATTGAAAAAGGAATCATCCAAGCCTAAATCTTTGGGCCCTTCGCCCACTACTTCGTCTGATCCGGCCTTTCAAAAGATGGCGAACGACTTGCTTCAGATCAAGAAGCAAGTTGGCCAGCTTTCCCAGCTCCTCATACCGGGATATTCCATGAGGAATTTCGCTCCTAACAATATTTCACAAAGGCCGCGCTTACCCGCAGAATCGCCTCCACGGCCTGGCGCTGAGGCTCCTCCGCCAACGCCCGCCGAAATTCAAGAAGAAGAGCAAGATATGAAGAACCTACATCTCAGACGAAGATGATCAAGATGCGGTGAGCCGATCGGCGACTCTACTATCGGATATATGGAATTTGATGAGGAAGAATCGATGAAGAGGAAGGTACATGTGCTATGCGAGTGGACAATCATATGCTGTTTTTACCCGCCGCAAGGAAAAGAAGCAGAGGTCGCCGCCCATGTGCAATGAGAAGGTCGTGTCAAACGCGCTCCAACCATTGCTAAAAGAGGTAATCCTCTTCCTACTCAACTCCCTGTTAAGTCTTTTACAAGGAAATATTTTCCCCCCATCTCTCCTCCAAATCAGCCCTCTCATGTTCCTACCAAGACCAGTAATCCTATTCCACCATCGAAGTGAGGGACTCATTCCTTCACCAACGCAACCCTTGGCCGCATTTGATATCATAGATCATGCAAAAAAGACCAAGATCCAAATGTCTGAAGCTGAGTACCTTCAGTCAAATCCCGAACAGCTTGTAAGATTGACCAAGTATATTCAAAGTCAAGCTGTTGTATCTAATCAGGTTTCCCCAAAAGGAATCCTTTCCACTCCCCCTGAATCCCACATAAATGTTGCTTCAACATCTGCATCAGGCAAGATAGAGCCTTTCTATCTCTCCCTCCTAATCAATGGTCACAAGTTGAGTAACTGCATAATTGATTCCGGAGCTTCTGATAATGTCATGCCGGTAAAAGTCACCCATGCTTTGGGCCTCACCCTTACCAAGCCTTTTGGCAGATGTTATTCCTTGGAAACCAAGCAGGTTCCGTTAATTGGTCAAATCAAAGACGCGTAATTTGCATTTGTGGTGTTCCCAGATAAAAGAGTAAAGATGACCGTCCTCGTTGCCGACATTCCAGCAGCCTACGGAATTTTGCTGGGAAGAAGTTTTTGCAGCGAAGTTGGTGGGGAGATTCATATGGATTGGTCTAAGGCTAGAATCCCCATCAAAGGTGTAATGCAGACTTTGGAGCCAGAATCACAAAAGAAGTACTTAGTTACTAGCTCTGAGGACCCCAAAGCTCAAATCCTTTTTGAATCATCAGGGATGGGGAACTATTTCTTGTCTACCGAGTCTGACAAAATGGTTGTTCTCATTCAAGAAGGAGATCTTAATAAGATCTAGACCTTGTAGTTTGATGGCAAAGCAGTCAGGCAACTAGTGGATGTGGCGCCGAGCCATGCTAATATCTCCCGAGAGAAGAAGTCATTCCTCTCTCTTTCAAGTTGCAGTTTTTTAACACAAATAATACTGTTGAGTATGAATCTTTGCTACTTGGCATGCAAGCCGCAAAGGAAAGAGGGATTAAGAATCTGAAAGTGCAAGGTGATGCAGAGCTAGTTGTAAATCAAGTTAAAAGGATTTACCAAGTGAAGAATGAAAGGCTCAGGCATTACCGTAATGCAGTATGGGACAAGCATTGAAGAGTTTGATGCTTTTTCAATTGAATCCATTCCAAGAGCTCAAAATGACATGGCCGATTCATTGGCTGTTTCAGCATCCCTCATGCTCCTCACCCAGGTTTGAAAACAAACAAATACACCATTGAGGTGGTTTTCCGCCCGAGCGTGCCAGATAATTCTCAGCATTGGCAAGTGTTCAACGATGATAATCAACTCATTGCCTTTCTAGAGAAGGTGGAAAATTTTAAAGAATTGCACTTTGAAGGATCTACTTCCACTTGCCGTGAATCAGTCACCGATCAAGACGATGAATCTGAAGGGAACGATGGCATATGTCAGCTCAAAGGAAATAAAATTCCAAAGGCCTCGGTTTTCTCGGGAGCGGTTGTTCGAATGTGCATGATCGTTTTGTGAAAAAGAAGAGGCGAGATGATCCTGACTCATCCCCAGAAACCGAACCGGTCAATATAGGTTCGGTAGAGCACCCGCAATTTGTGAACATTGGAAAATGTTGCACGCCTGAAGAGAAGCGGAAATTTGTCAAGTTGCTGAAGAAATACATGGATGTATTGGCATGGTCCTATGCCGATCTAAAGTCTTTTAAGCCAAAGGACGTCCAGCATGACATCCCGTTGAAAGAAGATGTCAAAGCCTTTCGCCAGAAGCAGAGGCATTATAATCCTAAGATCTCAGGCACCATCCAGGCCGAAATTTAGAAAATGCTAGATGCGAGAATCATCTTTCCTATCCATCACAAGATTGGGTAGCAAATATTGTGCCAAGGCACAAGAAAATGGAAGATACGCATATGCGTAGATTTTCACAATTTGAATCAGGCTTCCTTGAAAGACAACTACCCACTTCCTATAATGGATCAAGTTCTGCAAGCAGTAACTGGATCAGAGATGTTGTCCATGCTTGATGGTTTTTCAGGCTACAATCAGATTGAAGTTTCACCTGAAGATCAATTTAAAACAACATTCACTACTCCCTGGGGTACATTTGCCTACAGCAGGATGCCTTTTGGCCTAACTAATGCTGGCGCCACTTTTCAGCGGGCCATGGACTTTGCATTCAAAGGTATGATGGGGAAGGTCATTGTGGTTTATCTAGATGACTTAACTGTGTTCTCTAAACAACGAAATGATCATTGTGATCATTTGGAGCAAGTATTGGCCAGATGCCGAGAACATGGGATCTCCCTAAACCCAAAAAAGTCTGTTTTTGGAGTCACGGAAGGAAAGTTGCTGGGACATGTTGTTAGTAAGGAAGGAACGAAGATAGATACCGAAAGAGTTAAGGCTATTCAGAGCCTTACTCTGCCTACAAGTAAGACTGGCGTTCATTCTTTCTTCGGAAAGGTGAACTTTCTCAGGCGTTTTGTTCCCGACTTTGCTGAGAAGACTCATCACATATTGAACATGATGAAGGGGTCACCAACTTTCCGGTGGAGCGAGGAAGGAAAAAGGTCATTTGAAGAAATAAAAGCTTCCGTTGCTCACGCACCAGTCCTGGTATGTCCCGATTTCTCCAAGGACTTCATCATGTATAGTTACGCATCTGAGCATACTGTGTCTGCAATCTTGATGCAAAAGAATTCTGAGGATGTGAATCTCCGATTGCATTCATGAGCTCTCCTCAAGCCTCACGAACTAAAAATGTCTCAACTAGAAAAGCATGCCTTCGCCGTTGTCAAAGCAAAGTGAAAATTTCAGGTATTACATTCTAAACTCTCACACACGGCAGTGCTGGTCCCGACACGGCGGTCAAATCAATTCTAACTCAACAGAGTTAGGAAGCTTGAGGAAATTGATTGGGAAGGTCCCAGAGTACGACTGGATATTAAACCAACCAAGCCGGTAAGAGGCAAGGGCCTATGTCACCTTATGGCTGAAAACAAAGATTCGTAAAACCCCGATGAAAAGGATGACTACACCGATGAAGCACAAGACCGGCCGGAAAACCCGATTCACGCCTCCGGTCTATTTGTCATGCGACTAGTGATGAATGGTATTCGATATTGCTTTCTTCCTCACCTACGGCGAATGCCCAAAGCATGCACCTAACTCGCAAAGGAGAAGCACACTATAAAGCTCAGAGAAGCTAAATATGTCATCCTGGGATGACGGTTTATATAAACGTGGGATAGATGGTGTCTTTTTGCGATGTGTCGACAAACCACAACAGTAAAGTTACTTGAAAGTTTTCATAATTCAGCCTCGTGGAGGTCATTTCTCTTCCTCCGTGATAAACACATAAGATCATCCGAGCTGTGTACTATTGGCCGACGCTCTTCCAAGATACACACTGGGTGGCAAAGTGTGAACCTCCAGCCAGCTTCCGTTTCGGCAAGCCCAAGTTGGCTACTTTTCCCCTTAGGCCTGCATTGTCAACGAACCATTCAGCAATGGGGAATTGATTTTATGGTGCACTCAATCCTCAATCGAGTGCCGACATAGTTATGTCCTTACAAAGAACGGATTACTTCACCAAGTGGGTGGAAGCCATACCTCTCAAACATGCCACTTCTGAGGTTGTTTGCAATTTCATTAAAGAAAATATCATCGTCAGGTTTGGCATTCCAAACAAGATTGTTGCTGATAATGCTTCTAACTTCTCCTCTCACGAGAAGTTATTAGTTTTTGCTATGAATATGGGATAACTTTGGCTCATGCCTCAGATTATTACCCTGTGGAAATGGTCAAAGTGGAATCCAAGAACAAGAACTTGGTGACCATCATACGAAAGTTAGTGGATGAGAATCAACGAATGTGGCACAAGTCCTTATACGACGCTTTGTGGGCCGATCGCATTACTCCCAAGAGGTCTCTCGGTATGTCACCTTTTCAAGTGTTATATGGCACTGATGCCGAGCTTCCCATTTCTCGCGAACTTCCCGCTACTCGCGCTTGGCACGAGCTATCGAAGATGAAACTTTCCAAAATTCTCTTGAAAAGAGGATCATGTATTCCGACAGAGCTCAAGAAAAGAGAGTAAGAGTGGTCGACAGATCACCGAACATCGAATCAAGTCAAGAGATTATTCGATAAAAAGCTAAGCAAAGGAATTTCCAGTGGGAGACCTCGTCCTTTTGTGGGACAAGCGAAGAGAGCCAAAGGGCATGCACGGAAAGTTTGATTCCCTGTGGAGAGGGCCCTTCAAGATCAAGTAGCTCAACGGAGAGAATAGTTTCTATCTCTCATATCTGGATGGAACCGAGCTCCCGCTTCCTTATAGTGGGCAACATCTGAAAATTTTCAAGAAGTAGAGCTTGCTCTCTTCTTTGTACAGTTTGCTTTAGTTGTGTGTTTGTTTTCGTTGTGTGTTTGCTTTCGGTTTGTTGTGTGTTTCCTTTGTTCTCCCTCCGGTCGCCCTTGTTTTTGACTCTGTTACCCAATGGATAGGCACATGAGATCTGGGATTCTCTACCCCCAAGTTTTCTCAGGGATAGTCCCCAGAAAGAGCCAGCTGTTATCCCGTAAAATTGACAAGGGCAATTTTACCGATAACCATACCGAAAATTTTGTTCCGATCCCTCGTCAGGGATCCCTTGCATTCGGAACGTTGCAAAATCCCTTCTCCGGGAAATCTGGTTTTCCGAACTTAGTTATTTTTGGTCTTTTGGCTGGGCGCATGGAATGACTATGTAACATCAACTTTTGATGTGCCCCCTTTAAACCTTTGGTGCATATTTTCCTGTGTCAACAGCATTTTGGTGCGCCTTGATATGTTGAGTCTTTCCTGCGAATGCGCCAAGGTGCATGCGCCTTCGTGTCAACAACACTTTTGTTGCGCCACTTTTTGGTGCGCCAAAGGCGCACATATTCTATGTCGACATCACTTTCGTGTGCCAAAGGCGCACATATCTTTGTGTTGTCAGACGCTTTGGTGCGCCAAAGGCGCATACTTTCCGATGTCGACAATGCTTTTCATGCGCCACTTGAAAAGTTGGTGGCGCATTTATTACTTCTTCACCTATATATAGGCACGTCGTCTGCGTTGTCATTATCACCAATGCAAAACATGTGATATTTTTCCGAACTCACAAGATTCTACCCCTCGCCGCTTTCAACACGTCAGGACCCATTCTCACGCTTTTTCATCAGTTTATATCCGGGTAAGTGGTTTTCAGTCTTTCGTGCTTTTTGTTTTTGTGGATTTTGATTGCTAGGATGGATCAGTAGGATGAAGAGAATAGATTATGATCTTGCCCCCCCCCTTTGCTGTCCTTCCACATTTCCTCCTCTTTCCAGATCTGCTGGAAGAAGAAGCTCTGTCCTAAAAATGATGTTGGCTTGATGATCCTTCTTGGTATTGCACTCCTTCATATGAACCTTGAGAAAGCTAAAACTTATGTGGAAACCCCTCTGAGAGAATGAACAGACCTAAAAACCATTTTCACCTGTGGCGCATAAACTTGCTATGCAACATCAAAACAGTTGCGCCTTTGGCGCATCTGTCGCCTCTGTTACATCATAAAAAGATGCGCCCTCATGGCGCATTTCTCTCGCATGCTGCAACCGCTTCCCGTGCGCCCTTAAGCACATCAAATTTGGATGCAACACAAAAGATTCGTGCACCCTTTGGCGCACCCAGCATCCATGAAACACCCCTTTCATACGCGCTAAGTACAAAGCTATATAGGCGCAGGCGCATTCCTCATTACAGCAACATCATGTTGTGTAGACCCTCTGTGCGCCGCGCCAAGTTACCTTTGGCACATGAAAATTTCATGTTACACAAACAATACATGCGCCTTTGGCACACCAATTTTCCACGCAACATGAAAAATACATGCGCCTTTGGCGCATCCTGTCCCTATGTAACACCAAATCTCCATGCGCCCTTTGCAAAATGTACCCAAAGAAAGATCTATGCGCCATGCGCCTTGCACCGATTTAACCCTCGCAACACCTTTTTTCTCGTGCGCCTTACCTATTTAGCCCTGTAAGCTGCAGCTTTCATGCGCCCTGCGCCCTGAGCCTCAAAATCGCTAACTCTTTCTTCTGTTAACACTTCAATGGAAGATCAAATGACTAATACAACCTTTTTGCATTGGGTCTCGCTTCTTCTTCGTGCAGATCAACAATTAAGCTCAGAAGAACATATGTCTACATCAAGCAAGAGACCTACCAAATCCAAAGGCAAGGCCAAACTTACAGAAGAAGAGATGAAATATAAATATCAGAGGGTCAGAATGCCTGACTCCTAGGCCGAATGCGACCTAGACATCAGAGACTCAGAGTTGGGTCACATTGATATGGAGGAATTCTGGGTCGACTTAAGGTAACAAGAAGTCCATGGATGGACAAACTAATGGGCAAAGGCCCTACACTTCACCGGAGGAATCCCACAAGCACCGTCAACAATGAATTCATGATGGTGGTTGCCCGGTGCTACAACAAGGACACAAGGTGTGTCGTAAATGACAAGGGCGAGGTCATCATTAACCTCACTGCCCGCCACTTTGAAATAATACTCGGCATTCCTCATCATCAGCACTTTGTGGCCATCAGCCGAGAGGATTGTATTAAGGCCTGGGACGACAATGAAGATCAGTGCATGCAGCTGATGAACGAGGTCTATTTGAAAAACAAAAAGGTAGTGACCCGATGGCCACAAATCATTCACCGCAGTGATTTTTCGGAGGAGCTCAGTGACACCATCACATTCCTGAGTAGGGTCTTTGGGCTTCCTGACGCCCACTTTTTCCATAAATGGATGCTGCGGTACTTAGAGACCATGAATAAGAATATGCCCGATCAGCGCTTCGAATGGGCAGAGATTATAAGCAGCACAATCTCCGAACAGCTTCAACAATTCAATACAACAGGGAGATTCTACATGAATTCCTATGTTGTTTACGCTGCCAAGATCAGAAAGAGACTACCCAGGCCTGATGCGGAGTGGGGTTTGGCCTCAGGTCAAAATATATGAATACTACCCAGAGTTGAGGCTGGAAAATAGCATCCCTCAATTCACAAAGATCAACGATGTGTTTTTCTACCACATCATCTGCCTGTTGAGGCCAAATATGACTTATGGTCGCACGACCAAGAGCATAGTGGCAGCCACTGAGAAATGGGGGGCCCTGTTCACCCAATTTCCCACGTTCACCTATCTGAGGGCAGCCAACTTCTTGGGAGAGCCAACTAGACTGCCGAGGTATGCTGGACCCAAGCTGATTCTGCTAGAGCTGTCAAGGTAGCTGATCACCTATCATGAGAAGTGCCTCAAAAGAAAGAAGGGTGGAACTCCTTTCCCCCTCACAGTGGGTAGATATACATGCCTTACCCATCACAAGGCAAAGGACATGTTCACAGAGCTGGAGCTGCTTAATTTGAAACATGATTTCCCGGCCAGGCCTACCTTCGACCCAAGAAGTTGTCTGCCAAGGGCTAAGCTAGATCCAATCCACATCCCTCAGATCGAAGACATCTACATCGACGTCATTCATGAGGTTGAGCTCAGGAGAAAGGACCATTCTCGCTTAGCCTTGCGTAAATCATCCAATACGGGGTAGCAATTGTCCCCAAAGGCTTCCAAACTACGGAGGATGAAGTAGACCAAGTATATACTAACACAGATGGGGACAATTGGCCTTTTCCAGCCATTGATAGAACTAAGGCACCTCAGACGATTGAGGAGAGGGTCAAGGAGACTCTGCGCAGAATAGAGCATTGGTGCCGGATGAACGGATTAATCTACCTCGGGTTGATTTCACAACCTCCCCATTGGGTAACGCACCTCCTCGATCTAAACAACAGCCTAAAGGCAAGGGCAAAGGCATAGAGGGTGAATCCAGCACCACTCAAGAAGAAGCTCCTGAGAGTCCTCCTTCCGCGGCACCCGAACAGGTCATAACTCTGGTTACGCCAGAGAAAGAAGCAGAAGAGGATGTTCCAATAGGCCCATCCACTCAGGATGTCGGCATTGCTACAACAACCGAGGTCCCTTCTGTCCCTTCTTCTTCTCTTCCTTCCCCTCCTCGAGTGACTCAAGCGACCATCCCTTTGGTCGTGTCCTCTCCCCCTTCTTCTACTATTCCTCCCGCTTCTTCGTCCATCTTCTCTTCCCTCGCGGATCTTTCCCCCTCCATTTCTTCCCTCATCTCTGAGCTCCCTTCCCTTCCTATGTCTTCCTCAGCTGCAGTATCCCTTCCTCCCGTGGGCACTTCTTCGGCTGTTCTCTCCATGCCGCCGCCACGTGTCTCCACGTTTTTCCCTTCTTCTACTACGTAGCTGCCCTCTCTCGCTTTCGGCCCTTCTCCCATAAGTCCAGCCTGGATCTCCCAGCAGTTAAGTCAGCAAAAAAGGAAAGTTCCCATCGCTCCGATGGACTTTTCTGTAATCCCATCTAAGGGGGCAAAGAAGCAGAAGCCCGTCACACGCTTCTCTCAAAGTGCTTCGGGAGAGAGGGTAATGGAGATCGCGTACCCCAATCCTCTCAAGGAGAAAAAGGATCTATCTCCGACAGATTATACTGTGACCCAAGTCACAATGGGGACGTCTTCTGAAAGTCTTCAGGGGGAGGCCCTTTCTGCAGTTGACGCCCTCTGCAAGAAGCTTCAGGAAACAAAAGAGGAGAAAAGGCAACTGAAAGAGCAAAATAAATATCTACTCCAAGCCTTACAGAAAATGGGCAGTGCGCCTCCCACAACTGCCGCCGAGACTTCTGAGCTTCTGAGCCAGGAGAAAATTAATGAATATGCAAAGATCGGTGAGCAGGGTATGGCCATTTCCACTTGGAGGAGCCAGATCCTCAAAGACAGTGAAAAAGTAATCGCCAAGTTCTCTGACTTGTATTTGAACATCAACAAGGTGAATAAAGAGCTCCAAGCGTTAGCGGGACCCATATCGAAGAGCTGGAACATGCTAGACTACAGCACGAGACCTTTCAACAAATGTTCGACTATTCATTCAAAGATCTAGTCAAGTTCGGCATCTTCGGCCATCCCAGGGCCCTCAACAAAATCATGTCCACTCTGGATTACCGGGTGGATCAGCTGGAATTTGTCCTAGAAAAGATCGACAAGGTGAAGGAAGAAGCCCTGGACGCGATGCACCAAATGGAACGGATCATTCTCAACATGTCGCCAGGGTTGCTTACTCCTTCCTTCACTTTAAGAAAAGCTGATGAAACCATCCAGATCTTCAAGGAGATCATTTCTCAAGGGATGGGGCCAGAGGTCACTTTTGACGCAGAGTCTATCAACAACCTGCTGGCCTGTCGGGACTTCATTGGGTTACTCATTGAAGCGGAAAAGACTATTCCAAACTCCCCGAGAAACTCATAGATGAGTGGGAGACTTGTGAGGCGATCAGTGAGCGGCACAAGGATCCTTCCCAGGATCAACTAGGGCCCATGATCAACAAGTTTATGGAATACCGCTCTCAATTCCATATCTCGTCACCTGAGCAACAACAAAAGCAGTCCACTCCCTTTCGGCCGCAGGATGACGACGACGAGTAGCTTCTCCTCCTCCTCCTTCTTCTTCTCTCTCTCTTCTTCGACTTTCTTTTTGGGAATATCTGGAGTATGTTGACACAAATGATGACATCATCCATGTTGCATCATGGGATGATGTCATCCATCAAGTTGTCAAAAGTCAACATGACTTTTAGATATTTTGTAAATATCTTTGTAAATAAGTGGTTGGCTCCTTTTTGCCTTCTTTCTCTCTTCTTCTATAAATACCCCAATACTTGTTGTATTGGGCATGAGTGAATATCTTTCAGATGAAAAATAGGAGTGAGGAGAAAAGACTTTGAGCTTTTTGTAACAGAAGGATTATTAATACAATATTTAGACTTTGTGCTGAATACGTGTGTTATTTGCATCAGATCTTTCTTATGTCTGATCTATGTGTTTATTCTATTAAATCGCTTTTGTTTTATCATCATTTATTCATCATCGTATTTCTTTTCTCGCTTATGCAAGTAGGTTTGGCTCTGTTTACTACCAATCCCAAAACATAAACCTTCGACCTTTCTCGCTTTAGAATTCATTTCTTTTCTCCCTCTGGACCGCTCTTTCTTGATCCCCTCTTCCTTTCTTTCTTTTCGCAATTCTTGGGATGAGATCCCCTCTTCCACAAGATTCCTCGAGTTGTAGGACTCCTTTAGACAAGGGGCTATACCTAAGACCTAGGACATTAGCTATCTTCTTGGGCATAATAGAGGTACTAGCACCGAGTCTATCATGCAATTATGGACAAGATGTTCTCCTATGATCAAGGACATATAGAAGGGTGGGGTTTTAACAACCTTACTTACTTGTTTCTCCTCTTCTTGGAGATGTTGATAGAAGTGCATGGCTTCTATATGGATGGATCAGCGTGTGAGAGTTACACCAAATATTTATTCAATATATCCCAATGAGATGGAATAGTCAGGGCATCCCACATTGTGACATTTATATTTTTCTTCTTCATTTGGTCAACAATGTTGAATGGAAGACCCGCTGACTTGTGCATTTGGGGAACAACATCCCTTTTGACTATTCAGGCATGGAAGCAAGAGTTTTAGCTGAAACAAGAGCTTGAACTACGAGGAGGGGTGCGCGCCACTTGAAGCCACTTGTGGGGCCTCTTGTGTAGGGACTTGAGCGCTCTTACTACTATATGCCTTGGCTACTTCTTTTTGCTTTTGAGGGTTGGTCTCGTGTTGTTAGGAGTGTGACCTGCATGCCTAAATCCAACATTCTCTTCTTATATCTCGTGTTGTCTGCAACTTGGGCACGCGGTCTACTTGTATCATCTTTTACTTGGTTGATTACACATAATTCCTCAACACCAAATAACATCAAATTTACCTCTGGAGGAGCTTCTGGTCTTCCTTGATTTTTTGTTTTAGAGGCACTTGTTGAAGGCTCGCAGTGAAGCATTCTAGATCATGTAGGCTTGGGTGTGCGCAGAATTCACATAATGATATTGACTATGAGGCATGTTGCAAGGGAAGAACCATTCTAAATCTTGCACCAAATTGTTGTAAACTGAAACAAGTGCCTAACTTGACTGCTAGTAATCTTGGGAGAGAGGGTGCGGGAGGAATGACTTGCAAGGGCAGATGCACGTTAGCATGTCATCTATCATTTTTCTAGTTGGGCGCATATCTTTGGTTTCCATATTGATTCCACCAAGGCTGATTGTTTTGGCTATGTGCCTGATTAGAATTTCCTCTATAGGCTTGCACCTGTTACTTTTCTAATGATATGACTTTGTTTGATAAATTTCTGATCAAAGCCTTTAATTATTCATCCTCATTTTGTTGTATTGGAGAGCAGGATATTAATGTAATTAGTTGCAAGCTTTGCTCAGGAACAGGAATAGGGGCCACGTAAAGCTAGATCACTTGTGACATATCCGGGAATAAGGGCATAAGTGGTCTAGGAGATATATTTCCCGCATGAAAAAGACTATTTTCTTCCCTTACTGCAATACTATAAGAATCGGTAAGGTCCTATCTCCCATGAATAATGACTAAGATATCATTGTTCAATGCCTTTAGATAATACATAAAAGTGTGCTAGGCTGTAGGTCTTACCACAATAGGGATTATATCCCAAGTCTTCTAAAATCTGATGTTGAAATTAGTCATTTGGTCATTGGGTTCCCTTTTTATTGTTGTCAGTTGCTCCACTAGAGATAGGTGATCTGACTTATCTTCAAAGTAATTGTAAAGAGTTGTTCCCAGTTCATCCCAAGTGGTAATAGATCCAAGTCTCAAGCCTTAGTACCATTTAAGTGCTTTAGCTTTGAAAGAGGCTGAAAGTAACCTTACTACTACATCATCATGTGTGATAAAATAGAGTGAACACACATTTGCTACATCCTATATATGATCCTAAGGGGTGACTTGATTCTCACCAATGAAGTATGGAATACTTTTGAGCATGTCATTTGGCATGTCATTTTACACAGCCAGCACTAAGGGACTTCCTCTTATGAAGTTAGAAAAATTTTATTAGTGGAGGAGGTGACTAATATGCCATCACATGGTGCATGATTATCCGCATTAAGGAGGAGTTGAATGGGTGTGACACACGGGAGATGGAGATGCACGTACAAACTTTCTCGGGCAGAATCTTCTCGAGAGATAGTTGGAGGTACTCAAAAGAATCTCCAACTACTGCACTTCTTCTTGTATGCACTCCTCTCATGAAAGGGGCTGGGGGCTGCTAAAACAGAGTTATAGAAATATTGGGAGTCACTAGATGTGTTGAAATGATCCTCCAAGGATGAAGTACTAAGTCCACACACTAGAACCTAGCAATATGAAATTTAAGATTTCATTGCAGGTCCCACTAGGCATGCGAAACTTTTGGTCTTCAAACTTGCACCTACATCTCGAATGTGGAAGTGATGAGCTATTTGAGATCACAATGGAACTGTCTCCAAGTTGTGGGACCTTGAACGCTTGAGATAGATCTCTGGAGAAGGTTGGTTCCTCTATCTATTTCTACTACTTAGCTACTCCTAGTGCTGAAAGGGGAAACTAAGCTAATAAATGCCAAGGGACTAGGGATAGAAGGATAACATGAAAATGAATCACACTAAAAATTTGATAGCACCGAAAAAGAGGGATGAATTCTATCTGTTCTGAGTGGGAATGAAAAGGGAATGCATGAAAGGAGGCTATACACGAGTAACACAACTGAAAATACATTTACCAGATCATTCTCATGGAACACAACTAAATAAGGAACTGCAAGGGACGTGAAGTGGCATAATGAACACGCAATGTAAAAGAAAGGAAAGAAGAAGAAATGCAAACATGTTAGGACAAATAATAGTCATAAAATGATGCTTCTATTACTTCCATAAATGCACAGAGCTATTACAATGGTGAAAGAGGTCGATATCCACATGCATGAGCTAGATCTAGAGGTCTGCAACTCAGAATACGAAAATATGAAGTCCTTAGAAAAACACGTAAGGATCTAGAGTATCCAACATTAATAATGATCCCAACTCTTACATTTATAGATGAATGTAAGGAGAAGAGAAGGAGGGAAAACCCAAATTTGAAATACAACCACCAATAAGAAGCATTTAATGCTTGCAAATCCACCTGAGAATCTATCGAATGCACTTCCCTAGGTCTTTTTGGTGTGTTGGAGGAGGAAGGAGGGTGGATCATATCAAATCGGGTGGTTGAAGCAATCATATCTACTTCATTAATGCTCAGAAAGATGTTTTCCCATTTCTCACCTACCAGTCCACCAAAATTTGAATTTGAATGTCTACCACTTGTGGTTGATGTCACAGATATCTTACAATTCTAGATATGTGCCAATCGGAGCTCTGTAATAAAATATACGAATGTCATAGGAAGTCGAGACGTATGCACACACAAGGCACGTGGGGCGCACGAATTAGCTGAAAGGATGGTCAATTGTGTAAAATTTTTGTCGTTTCTACCACATGTCACTCACTGATTTGTTGTAATGATTTGGCGCCCTTTGATGTGCTTTGGCTAGTTACGTGTGGCATAAAGGAGGGTGTGAGGGAAGGGCATGTGGAAGAAAATAGAGGAATACGTAGAGGAACGCGTGTGCGCGTGCATAGGGAAATGAGGAAAGCGATGAGAAAATAACACATGGTCAAGGCACAACCATTACAAGATGATATGCGGGCGTGTGTGAGGGCTAGGGACTTACTCGATTGAAGCATATGCAAAGTGCACACGCAGGTGAATGAATTCCAAGAATAAGGAGAATGCGTAGAAGACATGCGCAAGGGGAAGATGGAACAAATAAGAAAAGGAAAGGAAGGGAAGAAGGGGAAGCGCATAAGGGTGCACAAGGAGAAGAAAGGAATGTGCCAAGGGAAATTTAGCACGTGGAACCTCGTAATGAATAGATCGAGTTAGAATATGTATACAAATTATCCAAATCACTAGCAAAGTTATTTGGATAAAAGATCTATAATGCATAGAGATATCACCTTAACAAGAATCTTGTCAGAGAAACATTCAATAGGGTGATTGGCCTTTAATTAGTCATATGTTCAGTGGTTTTCTACTTTAGGAATGAACTTGATGTTGTCTTGATTGATGAAACTCCCAAGGGAGTGAATTTGGAGAGATTCATTATAGACAAGTAAATCGGGTCCCACACAAGACCAGTCTCTTTGTAAAACTCGCTTGGGAAGCCATCCAGACCTGGAGACTTGTCATCTGCAAGATAGAGAAAAGCTACATGGAGCTCCTCCAAAGTGAAAATTTCATCACATGAACATGATATTTGCGTGAAAGTTTATTAGGTACCACATAATTACATTTCTACATAAGCGGTGACACAATCAATGAATCCTCCCGAGCTTGAAAAACTAGACGATAGTGTTTGAAAAAATCATTAGTGATCTCGAGATCTTAGTAAGCCGTTAGTGAGAATCAAAAATAGATTTGTTCCATTGATGAGCATGCTTAGCTTGAGAGGGATTTGAAAAATATTTTTGAGGCTTTATCTCCCACCCAAAGCCAATGAATTCTTGACTGGATCTATGCACCATTGGCCAAATGGGATTCAATAAAGTGAAGCTTATATCTAATACCAACCAGGGATAATTTTAGTGGTGAATATTCATAATATGGCGAATATTCCATTTTGAAAAATTTGAAAAGGTGAATTTTAAGTGCAGTCGTTGACTGTTTGCCTAAAAATTACAATTTTATTTATTTTAGGGTCGGTTTCACCTTACCCTTGAAACTATCCCATATATAATCCTAGATTATTCACCAGTAGAAGACTACTAGCTCACTCAGACTAGCATGAAAGAGATTTTTTTGACATGCAACATGGAGAGTTTGTTGACACACGATAAGAGTGCGGAGGAAGAAGATGTGCAACAGAGAGTTTGTTGACGTGTGACACGGAGATTTTGTTGATGCGCAACATAGAGGGTTTTTGACGTGTGACTAGATGGTGGAGGCTACAGACACGTGATAGAATATTTGTTGTCATGTGACAACAAACTCGGATAACACCCTCTCGACGCATGTCAACAAGGTTATTATCACATGACATCAAGTTTGCTGTCATGCGATAAAAACCTTTTGACGCACGACATGAGGAGGTTTGCTATCGCGTGACAACAAGTTTATTTTCGCACGACAACAAATCTCCTATCACGTGTCTACAACCTTCTATCACACCACTTGAAAATCAGGTGAAAAATTTGCATACAACCCCCAAAAAATTCACCTTTCTCGCAAAACTAGTTCTGGGGATATTCGCCAGGTATTTTCCACCTCCGATTTCCAAGAGGTCTCTTAAAATGAACCCTGATACCAAAAACCTAGAACTAAAGGTGAGATTCAAAAGGATTGGACTCAAGAAATAGATATATCCTTATGAATTCTTTATAAAGAGCCGAATTGGCCTCCATACGAACTTGAGCTATTTGTTTACCGAATCGGTAGAGGAACCTAGTGGTGTAGTGAACTCGCCACCTCCCAACATAAAATCCAAATGACAGAAAAAGGAAGATGTGGTGCCATATTCCAAATTTTTGCAATGAGTGGGATTACTCGGGATGAATCAGTAGAGAAACATTAAGAAAAAATTGATTATTGGGTACCTTGGGAGGGATCCCCACCAAAGAACCTTAAATTTGATGAAATGGTGGTTTGACGAAAGAATTTATAACCAAACCTTGATAATGGAGAATCCTTGCATGTCAAAATCAAAATAAAGTTGTTGTGAAAGAATTTCACATTCGAGGCATTTTAAAACCCGATCATATCTGTCTCGAAGATTGGTCCAAGTGAACCATTCTTGGTCTTTAAATTCCTACCTCTGTTTGAGAAAAGGATTGGAAAGGCCCCAATGTATTTTAAAATAATACCGATCTACATGTTCTCCGATACACCAATACAAAGGAAGGTAACCAAATTTATCATTCGGGTGATTCACCATATTAAAGTCACCACACACCAAATAATAAGCAATGTGTAAGTTGTCACCTAACCATTTCCATAATATTGTTCTTTTGGGACCTTCATTAGGGGTGTAAATATTAAGAATATGAGAGAAAAGATGATTAATACTCATAATAACCCACACAACCCTATTATTGGGGTACTACCCCAAGGTGGTGATTAATACAAAAAAATTCAGCACGATGGAAATGCTAGCACCACATCTCGCCTTCAATTTGGTGCATGTGAAAATGCGTAAATTGAGGAAATAAAAGTCAAAGTATTCTAAAGCAAAAACTAGAAATCTTGATTTCATGTAAACAAATCACATCTAAACTGTTAATTAACTTGCAAGATAAACGAACAAATAATTTTACGGACGGATCTATCAGACCCCGAACATTCCATGACATGAAATTCATGAAAAATTAGACATACCAAATTACCCCTTCTCGTTAGGAATTCCATCCTCAGAGCCAAGAATGGAAAAATTATTGGCAAGAAGAAGTTAGTCTGAATCATTATGCTCAACATGAATGGAGTGGCACTTGGCCCCATTTTCTCCCCTCACACCGCTTGAATCCTCTTGGGATAAACTTCATGAAAATCACAAAGGAAGATAGGTTGATGTAAAATTCCTGCATTATTTGAATTGGAATGAATAACCTAGATTTGCGAGGCCTCGAAGGAATGGAAATTGAGGGGCTAGGTAGCACCGCTCTTGGCTCATCCTAGACGGGGTGGGGAAGAAGATATAGGTAGAACTTTAACAGAAGGTTTCACCCCGAGATCTTCTTAGAACCAACCACATCCAACCATTAGCCAGAGGGTCAACTTTAGACTTTGAAACGACAGTTGTGTTTGTGTTGGCTTGGAGCGGGTCAAAAGAGGACAGTCCCAAATGTGATGGTTCGGGGCATGACAATGAAAGCACGTGTTGGGGAGGTTAAAATAAATAACCTTTTAAGAGATACGCATGGAATAAATTTAATATCTAGATGGTTACGCATATATGTCATGCTAAGGTCCACTTTATGACACACACATTCTTGCTAGGATGAGAAAAGAAAATATTCTCCTGTTCATGGAAAATCATCCTGCCAATGGGTTTCACAATCTCTATTAAAAAGGACTAGAGATGAATGGGAAGGCCAGGAAGCTTGATCCAAATAGGGATTTTGAATGAGACTTGGTTACTAAGATTAAAATCTAGGGACCATGGAGATAGCACAAGTAAGGTATTACCAAGGTACCAACATGTCGCCTTTAGAAAAGGGCTTGAAGATGAGAATGGTCATGAAAGGAAAGTATATAAAACAACTTCGTGACATTACGGACACCTAAGACTAGGATACCGTTAGACGCCCAATGATTTTTCATCCAGTTCTGCAGGTAGGTTTCAGAGGGAATACAACCACATAAATAGGCAATAAGGAAATGGTTTTGATACCACTTGACAACAGGATCCAAACATTCATAAGAAATTATAACATCCGAAGGGGATTTAGAGTCCATACATCATCTTATACTTTCACCATAAAATTCCTCATGTGCTTAGGATCCATTTCCACCAGTTGTAATAGTTGTTGCAATGGGAGGAGAGTTGGCCATTAACAAGTTTGGCACTATCTTAGCAAAGGGGAAAAAAATTCAAGACACTATGATAGGACCAAGGGGAAACCACTAGAAAGGCTATGGATGCACAATTTACACAACATAGTATGACATGTAAAAGCATCCTCTTCAATCCCTTGAGTAATCCATAAGAAAAAATAATTAGACTCACTTTTACAAAGTAATACCTAAAGGAGGAAGAAAAGTTGGTGGATATCAAATCCAAATTAAACTCTTGCATTTTTAAACACGTGCTAAATTTTGTACACTTTATTGCTACGATTTTCATAATCACATTATTTCCAATTACGTGGGATAGTGTATAATTAACCTATGGATATTTAGTCTCTAGGTCAATACTACCGTATTAAGTTTTTACTTGTATATTATATGGTTGCATCATGTTTACAATCTTGGGAGGCGGTTTAGGTGTAAATATCAAAATATTATTAGAGTTGGAAACAATTTGATACAAATCAATTAGTAAAGCATTAATTTAAAAACAAAAGGTGGTAGATTAAAATTATAATATTTTTTCGTACGTTGTTAAATACAATGTATTTACACATAGTTAATATAATGTGGTTATAAAAAAATCAAAAGAAATTTTAAGTATAGAAGTGGGAAAAAAGATCTTTGTGACCATGGGTCCAAGAATTTGTAGAGATAGTGACACCAATGTAGCCACATATCACCCATCGGTGTCCTGGGTGTGTGTGGGGAAGTTAGTTTTTATTTTATAATATTAAGCAAGAACCTTCTTGTTTAGAAACCATACACAAAATATATGGTTTTGGTTTATATCTTATATTTAAAATAAATCATGACAGATCCCTTTGTTGTTGTCGTTAGTGTTTAAAATGTAAAAGTGTTCCAAAACAGGTCACCCACTTTGTATAAAACTACGGGGTGGTTCACTTAATAAAAGTATGGTAGAGGACATTCGTTCGAAGGGTATCAAATAATACCCTTAATGTTATTTTTTACCTCTAATTATTCAATTGATAATACCCTCTCCTATTATTTTTTAGAATGATAATACCTCCTATATTTTCTATGTACCTTACCTACCCATTTTCCATTACAATTTTATTTACCCTTTTTATTTCTACACTAATATATCAAACAAAAATATCTTATGTTTCCCACTCAATTATTATTTTCTTTATAAGTCTTTGTTCTAGGAAGAGAGTTTGAAGCCATTTAATACCTATTACCAATTACCTTAATGTTAAGATTTAATCATTTATTAATAGTTCTTCAAATAATTAAGATGGTGAAATAATATCATTTGTGTTGAAAAGTATACTCAATCCTAATTTTCTACCATCTTATTATTTCTTGGTTAAGAATATCCTAATTGATATTTCCTTATTCAAAAAGAGATTATAATTTAACTTTATGACCACACTCTTTTGCAATTTTAAGGTATTTAGTTTTAAAAACTAGGGTTCAAATATTTTAGTTTTATATTAAAATTAACCCTACCTCTCCTCCAACTCACCTCTCTAACCTACCCCAATACCTAATTCAAAATATTAATAAATTAAACCCTTTCACCCCCTAATGTCTACATGTATATTGAATTATATTTTTATCAATTTTAATTAGTTCAATATGAATGAAAGTGCTAGGATATCTCCTAGCTAATGAAACCCCACGTATAAAACAAGGCGATCTCATTAGACTTTGTCATATGGGGACACACATGTGAAATATCAAGTGTGACATATGAATGTAAGATATATGTGTGAGATGATTATAGATACATGATGTGAATGGTGAAAAACACATGAGTGAATGTATGAGGTAGTTTGTAATCCCTTCTTGAAGGTGTAACTGCAAGTGGATCTTTGGAAATAGTGGGAGTGTTGGGTGAAATTGAATTCTCAATAAAGATAAGTGATTTTTAGTGGGTTTTTTACCTTTCATGGTTTTCCCACTTATATATTGTGTCAATGTGTTCATTTTATTTTCTGTTTCATGTTCTTTATATCCTGTAATATGCAATATAAACATCATAATCTATGTTTTAATCAATACATTTCATAAACTATAATTCTCATTAATTTAATGTGGTGGGTATATAATTTGTAATATTATTTATCCCTCGAATTTCCCAACATGGTATCAAATCTTGTGTTTATGCATGTGTAGGAGATTTGCTTTTTTATTACAAGTGTGAAGAAACTTAAATATTTTTCAAATCTATGAAACCCAAGCTATTTTCATAGTTTTCTTCAAGTTTATTAGGTGCAAAACTCCTTTTGAATGTTCGAATTATTTAGCTCATCTATAGAAGATCAAATTTTGGTTTTTGCATATGTTTTTATCTTCCTCAAAGCCTTCTTGTGTCTGGATCTACATTTTTTGTCATCCACAATTTTCCTTTAAGGTTTTCAGGGCATTTGCGAGTTTTCCCAATCCTTCACAAATAAATTGAATATTTTACGACATTTTAAAATAGTAGGCGACAAATTTTGTCTTCGCAACATATTTGAGGCTTTTACACCCTTGTTTAGTCTTTCTTGGATTTTTCAAATCCTTAGTGGATTTTTCACAATCTTGTGCAACATTCTCATCCCTCTATAGCCTTTTCTTAGCCCTTTGCAGACATCCTCACTTCAAAAATTTCCTTGTTCCATAGCATAGTTTATTCTTTTACGTCTTATTTTGATATCTTCTAGTTTTTTCTAAGTCTTACATTACAAATTAGCTTTGTGGATTTGTTTCATGTGCTACGTGAGAATCGTTGGCTTCACATCTTTATTTCATGTTCTTCACGACATCATCCTTTAGTCTTATGATACTTTTCTAGACTTGCATAGGTTTTTAGTCTCTTGCAGATTTTTACCATTTCTTCATATCCATGAATCACTAAAATTTGGAAAACCCACGAAACTCTAGTATTTGAAAGCTTCCATTGTCTCGTGGACTTTCCTTTGGTCTATAATTTTTGGCTTAGTTTTTCATGGAAAACTGAAACCCACTAAACATTGATCTGTGTGTACTATGGGGCATGTCAATTTCTTCAAAGGCTTTAACCATCTTCTTAGTGCCTTGTGACCTCTCACATTTTTTTCCTTAGTGTTGTGTGATCTTCCTTCTAGGTGTTATCACCATATTTGAGTTTTTATGAAGCTACAAGATCGCTCCTTTGATTTTTAATCGGTGTAGTATGAGTTTTTATAATTGTGGATCTTTGTAACTTCTAAAACCTGGTCTAACACTCTGGTTTTTATTTTTGCCAAGTTTTCTTAAAAATGGCTAGTTCTTATGTTTTTTCTATGGATAAAACTCAACTTTTAAATGGGTCTTATTACTTAAAGTATTTGGAGAACATGATCGGGCTAAGCTTATGGATAGAAAAATATGAGATTTAGTTAGTGGTGTTGAGAAGAAACCCACACTGGAGACAAGATACACTGAAAACATGAGTATTTCTCGCATAAACCCCAAGATGCCATGTCAATCCTATTGCAAAGCATCAAGGATGAGTTTTTGTTGCATATAGGTCACATGGAATACCTTGCTAATGCATGGATGAAATTGAAAACTAACCATGAAGGTAGTAGCCTCCTCTCCAAAATAATCAAGTTGATCATGTAATTTCATAACTCCTATTAAAGATAATGAGAAAGGTATTAATTTATTAGCTAAAATTAAGAACGTTAAAGTTCAAATAGATGGATGTAATTGTGAGTTGTTTTAGGATAAATTTCTCATGAATTCATGAAAAATTTAGAAACTATGTTTCCATTTTGAATTCGAATACCAAAATGAAGATGACTTTCCTAATTTAGACACCTTCTTTTCTCCTTATCCAAGAAGAGAGTGTCATGGAGAAATTTGACTCAAAAGAGAATGCATCTTAGATATTATTCTCACAATCTAGAATAACAACAATATAAATCAACAATCTAACTTCAAACCTAAACATAATAGGAATAATCAAAAGTTTAAAGTAAAGTTTGATGGAAATTGTACCAATTGTGGTAAATTTGGTCATAAAGAAGCCATTTTCATTCTAATAATAAGTCTAAGAATAAACTTCAAAAATTAACACAAGAAGAATAATAAAAATCAGGAGCATGCTAACAACCAAGCCAATAATGTTGAGAAAACTATTGCTCTTTATACTTCCCTTTTAGCCTCTAATGGTAGTGAATGGATCCTAGATAGTGGTGCCTCTAGACATATGACATACATGCATGATATTCTATCTGATGTTGTTGATTTTCATGAGAATATCTATCTAGGTGATAATTTAGTCATCAAGTCTGAATGTTATGGAAATGTTAAGTTAGCAAATGACATCATTAAGAATGTTTTATTTGTTCCTAAATTAAAGAAAATCATTTCATCTTGTTCTCAATTAACCAAAGAAAACTATAAATTTATGTTATTGCAATATAAATGGTATGTTGAGAATGAGCTTGGTAATTATTATCACAAAAAAAAACACCCTTTGCTTTTTCATGAATGGATGAATGAGCAATCAGTGTTTTTGGGTAACATGGGATTGTCTCCAAGTTGTGGGACTTACTACTTAAGACAAACCTCTAGAGAAGGCTAGTTTCGTACCTAATCCTAATGTTAAACTAATCCTAAGGAAATGCAAATATCTAATCTACTCTAAAAATCCAAGGGAAAAGGGGAAAATCCTAAGTCGACAGAGGTGATATCACCAAGAAGAGGGGGAAAGAAACTCTCATATGAGTGGAAATGGGAGAAAAATGAAGGAGGAGAGGGAAGAAATGAGTGCCATAGTCAAAAACAACATTCAAACTCTCATTTCCATGGAGCACAAAAGAAATAAACCCGCAAAAGAGAACAAACATATCAATGTACCACAAATGTAATAGAGGGGTAAGATAATGCAATAAACATAGGCTAGGGAAGTGAATAACACAAAAACATGAATTTAATTTCTTCATAATGATGTAAAGTTCATTACATTGGAAGAGGAAGGCAAGAATCACTCTGCAAATGTCCAAATATGAGGCCTAAAACTCAAAATACAAATGCAACACCCATAGAATGATGTACTAGTATTCGAAGAGGGTCTAGCCTTTACAAATGAACATGGTTAACTAAAATTAAACTAAACTATAAGAAATATATAATAATAGTTAATCTAATATAAGAGGACTATAATGTAAACTATGCTAAGACAATATGGAATAATTTTAAATAATTATACTAAATGAAATAAAACCCTAAATGTGCAAGGATGTAAAAGGAAAGGACTTAGCTGATTGTTGGAGATTTGTCATAGGTTGCCATGGGTTTGATTGTGGATTCCAGAAGTAGGAACAATCACTCAGAGGTCTAGAAAATGTTAGATATGGAATATATAAGGGGACTGCAACACCCAGGAAGGTCTTTGGGGCACCCGGGTGTCATGTTCTACTGAGAATAGGCACCCTGGTCTCTGTAAAAACTTAGAATCTGATTTTGGTAGTGTCATAAGATGACCTGAAATATTCATTGGCTATCACATGGATCTCTTGAATCGCGTCGCTTATATGAAATAATGCAAGATGAAGGAATGACCTGTAAAAGATAAAGAAGTATAAAAATCCCTAAAAACAAAAGATGTAAAATGAATGGGTTAGACTGACCTCGGATGCCACAACAATGGGATTAATAATATGAGTGTTGCACTACATTTCGAACCCAAATTTAGTTATGGTGTGTGTGTGTGTGCATGTAATGCCTTAGGTGATCTTGTGACAGTCAGTCACACTTTGTGAAGTAGGGAGAAATAATAACTATAGAAAAATGTAATAAAATGTGTGCATGAAATAAAATAGAATCCCTCCCCTTCATGTGTGTGTTGATTCATATCTCCTAGTCTTGATGCATGACACTTTGTGGATGTAAGTGATGTAATGGATGCAACTCTAGATGTAATTGATGTAAGCTGAGAATAGGCACCTGGTCTCTGTAAAAACTCGGAATCGATTTTGGTAGTGTCACAAGATGACCTGAAATATTCGTTGGTTATCACTGCTTGGATCTACTCGAAGCGTGTCGCTTATATGAAATAATGCAATATGAAGGAATGACCTGTAAAAAGAAAAAAAAGAAGTATAAAAATCCCTAAAAACAAAAGATGCAAAATGAATGGGTTGGGTGACCTTAGTTGCCGCAACAATGGGATTACTAATTTGAGTATTGCACTACATTTCGAACCCAAATTTAGTTATGGTGTGTGTGTGTGTATGTAATTCCTTAGGTGATCTTGTGATAGTCACGCTTTGTGAAGTAGGGAGAAATAATAACTATAGAAAAATGTAGTAATATGTGTGCATGAACTAGAATAGAATCCCTCCCCTTCATGTGTGTGTTGATTCATATCTCCTAGTCTTGATGCATGGCACTATGTGGATGTAAGTGATGTAATGGATGCAACTCTAGATGGAGTGATAGTAGTATGTGATGCTAGGACCCTCATTATGGTCTCATAACTTTATATTTATAGGGTTCTCTTGCTCTAATTTTGTAATTAACCCCGACATGGCCACTAGGAAGAAGATAAGGATGAAAAATAGCTAAAAGAGGCCCAAAAAGAGGTAGGAAAGTAGAACATGGATCGAGGCACCCTAGGTGGGACTAGGGCACCCCGAGGCACCCCAGTACAGGCCTGGGTGCCCCGGTTTAGGCTAAAATGATGGGACAATTATGAAATAGGTGGGCATGCATAGGAAAATACATGGGAATGATAAAATAAAAGGTAAAAATAAGATGGCCAAAAGGTGGGATTAATTATTACTTTCTTCACTTGAGAACCCTCTAAATAGTAGTATAAGACCGGGCTAAATAATGCCTAAAGTGCATGATTTTGTGACTAAATTTTTCCCCCACTTTATGTTAGTGAGCGAACACTTGGTAACATAAATTAGATAAAGATATGTACCTGATATCCATGTAGAGTGTAGTAGAATATGTTTTGATGGACTAGACTCAAGTGTGGAATGACAAACAAAAAAGTGGAGGAGCGTGGATTCTAAATATGAAAAATGCGCATAAAAAGTGATGAGAGTGGACCTAGGGTGAAAATTGTGTGTAGCTACTGCGATGTGTCATGTACCTGCATGGTTAGTAAAGGCTAGTGTCATTGCAGTGTGTTGTTGTTGCACCTTCATCTTCATCATCATCATCATTGTTGTCACCCTAATTTGATTGCTTGTTTCTCACATGACCAGACCTACAAGCTAAAAATGATCAAGTAGTCAAATATGTATGTATGTAAATGTCAAATATGCTATGTAAAATATGCAAGTGTAAAATACGCTGATTGAAAAAGTAAATGGAACATGTGCACCTAATCCATGTCGAGAAAAGGGTGTAGAAGGATATCTTGTACTGTTGTGAGTTTTTGGGTGATCTCATGCCACCCTGGTTGAAGAAGTGTAGGGAGGAAATTCTCTCGTGTCCTCCAACTCTAACCACTTCTACTAAAATGTGTGAAGAGATATTTGTAGCGTCCTAGTTTTTTTGGTGATCCGATGCTAAATGGTTGAAGTAGTGTAGAGAGACACACCCACTATAATCTCCAAGCTTGTGACTACTTCCCATAAATGCCAAAGGACACCATGTCTTGTAAAGGCCAATGTGTATGGAGTTTGTAGACTAGTATGAACTCACTTATTGTATGTAAACCCACAATGCCAAGGGAAAAAAGTGCATTATCTTGAACTAGTGTAAATTTTTTGTGTTAGTATGTAAAACCCTCAATTATTCCTACTAGGTGTCGTTATTCCCTTCATTTAATCAACTCTTGGTTGATGTCATATTCAAACCATGGGTGTGTCTGAAGCTATATGCAACAAGAAGAATCTTAGTGATCTAGTAATTGATTGTAGGTATTTATTATTTTTATTTTCTGGGGGGTTTTAAAGTGTCTTTAATATTTCTTATAAAACCTTATTAAAAGCTAAGAAAACTGAAAGATTAACTTGTGTCTTTGAAATAAACAAACACATTAAAGCTAAAATAAGTAAATATTTTAGAATAAGTAAATATTTTAGAATTGAACTCTGGAAATAAATAGTCTTTGTAGAATGAAACAAATTGCTAAAAATAAATATATGTTGCAAAATTAAACACACTACTTGGAAGTAAACACACATTGCAGAATGAAACAAACTGCTTGGAAATAAACACATGTTTGAAAATGTTGTTAAAAATGCTTGCAAAGAAATAAGAGTTTAATCTACAACACCTGTAAGAACAATTACGTAACAAATTTCAACTGAAGAACCAAAAGTACTTACAGAACTGCTAGAGAATAGATTTATACAAATTGCTTAAAGATATAAATACCAATAAAATAAAGGATCATGTTTCTTGGAGGAGTGGGCCCTTGCTCCACCTTGAATCAGGAGTTGACAAAGTATGATACTCTCAAAATGAAATGGCTATCTTATTATTGAATTGTTCTATCTTACAAAACTTATATATGTCTATATATCTATATCATATATATCCTTTTTGATCTATCTATAGGTATTTATATATATTTCATCATCCGAAGATGCATTTACAATCATAAGTGCTCAATAGTTTGTCTATCCACCTATAGGTTCTAGTGAAACAAAATAGTGCTCAAAGTAGATGTGAAATTTAGAAACCTAGTTGGACATACAACTATTTGGTCTTACATAAGTATTTTTGGAGTGTGAAGAATCAACAATTTATTGATCTGTTCCTAATTGGAGGGCCCATTAATTTCTCTATCACAGATTTTGTCAAAATAAATAGATTCCCATTGATTTCGGAACTTTGGAGAAGTTTTGGAACCAAAGGGAAACATTCAGAACTAACTCTACGAAAGTTTTGGAGCTAAGCGTAGGAGTTCCGAACTAAGTGCTGGAGTTTTAGAACTAATTATAAAGGTTTTAGAGCTAAGTGATAGAGTTCCTTAGCTGAGTGATGGAGTTAGGAACTAAGCTTGAAGGTTCCAGAGCTAAGCCGCATTGAATCCAATGTCCTAAAAAAGGTGTTGGTTGCTTCATACTTTTCTTATCTAACTGAATGTGACCTGTTTTATTCCAAAAACTAAATTTCCACACACTTTGTTAGGAATTACAGAGTTTTTAGACGTTAGAAATAAATCAAACAAAATATGGACAATTACATCCTAACTTATACTAGATCAAACAAAAGCCACAAAATGTAGTCAAACTTGATTAAAAGGAGAGTAAAATGAGATCATTTATTACACATTGATGAGGCATATTTTGGCCTTATCATCTCCCCCACACTTACTTGTTTGTAAGTCCTCTTACAAACTCTATTCTTCAAAACGGGATTGTGAATTTTGCATTCCAATTGACTACTAAGGTCAAATGGTTGAAACTGAATGTCCCAGTGCTTCTGTTCAGAAGTGTTGTATCCTGATCCCTCCTCTATATTTTTCTACCACTCCTCAAAGTGAGTGGGATCCTGAGGCTCTCTATTTTTCCATGGAGACATGGGAGTGAGAAGGAGAGGAGGCCTTGTTCTCATCCCCATCCACATGCCCCTTGCATTTTTCACCGACTTGAGGGATGAGTGTACACAAAGATCTAGCTCTTTCTAGACTCCATATTAAATTTGTGGGAGATATCACTTCTCTTCTTCTTAATGCAATAGTGAGAAACTCCCATCTCTTCAGGAATCCATCATAAATGTCTTCAAAGTTTTTCTCTTCATAAGAGGTGAAGGCATCAATACTTTTCTGCAGGTTGGAAATATAATGTGCCTTGAATCGGTTGTCAAAGTCATGTGATCTAAAATGTATAGAAAAGGCATATGGTTTTCCATAATGAGCTCTCATGTAGAGGCCATAGATGAACATATACTTTAATTAGTGTTCATTATACCTCTCTTTCCAAGTTATCTGATTTTGGAGTACAGAAACAAATGCATTGAGATGGATTTCCCCTACATCTAAATTAATCATGAAGCTCTGCATTATTATCTAACATAAAGTTTACAAATATAGAATTCATGGAAAATATTTTCTACTCTACACTGGTTGAGGAATATGCTATCATGAATTCTGATTCATCCTTCACTTCATGTGGAAGACCACATGAAATCCTTGATAGTTGTCAATGGATAAATTGCTCTTCTAGAAAGACACTATATGCAGGAGAAGGTCTCCTACATGTGAGTAATCTTTCACTCATTATACAAACCATCTGTATCTTTTCCAGGCATTTAAATTTTCTTCCTCCATTTTGTAGAATTTTTCTTCCCACTCTTTCCTTGCCTTCTTCTCCTCTTCCATATTTCTTCTTAGTTCCGATTTGATATTTTGAACTCATTAATATTTTTGTAGGTATCATCCCATAACTGCTTAAGTGGCCAATAAGTTAGCTCAGTTTGCACAATTTGATCCATGAAGATATTTTTGTCATAGCACTCTGTTCACTAGCCAATTGACATTCTTTTTCTTTTTCCACCATTTTTTGTTTGACTAATGTCAATTCTTCATTCTTATATGTGAGTTGAGTTTTCAATTGTTCAATGAGAATTTCCTATGCTCCAATTTGTTTTTGAGGAAGTTTAATTCCTCATCCTTCTCCCTAATGATAAGTTCTTCTCTAGACAAGAACAAAGCCTGCCTAACTTGTTGTTTTTCTTCTTTTTTAAAGTTCCTTAGGGAATGAGCATTTCTCTTCCACCAAAGGGGATTTCCATTTTTGTTTCCAAGATTCCAATTCCTCTTCCTCATGTGACAGTATTGCTAAGTCACCCATCTCCTGAAAATCCTGCTCTTCAAATCTTTCATCTTCTTTCTCCAACTCCTTAGTTTGACTTGGTAGAGGAGGAGACATTGCCATGCTTCCTAGAATATCAGCACTTCTTTCTCTAAACCCTCCTGTACTTCAATATCCACTAGATTTTCCCTAGAATTCTTATGAATTCTTTTCCTTTGAGGAGCTTCAAAATTTCTGAAGTGGGATTTCTCCTTGAACTTCTTTTGATTTTTACTTCATGGTCCAGCTTGGGTGAACTATCACTATCAGAGACAGGTATTAGTTCTTCTGGTATTGTTACAGAGGAAGGATTTTCTTTTGAAGAAATGGTAGTTTTTAGCTTTGATCATCCTTTCATATCTCCTCCTCTTTGGTACTTTAACCCCACTTATTTCCTTCTTTTTCTCATCAAGGGGATCAATTTCCAAGTTACTTTTAGGAGAGAAAGGGGTTGGTATTCCCCTTCTGATAATATCAAGGCTTTGTTTGAACTTATTGAGGAATTTTTCCCATGCTTCTTCTCCATTTTTATTTGAGAGAAAATGATGCTGACAAACCTAGATGGACTAATCCATGGTGCCTAATCGTCCCAACTCCCCAAGAATATCTCTGAGCCATTGTCTGGATGGATTCAAAGAGGAAACCAGGAAGGTTTACTATATACTCTATTTTTCTGCCCCATACCTAAGATATATCAACATTTTAAGGACCTCCTTCCCACAAGTCCCATATTGGTCATCGCAAGTTAGGTACTTAACTACCCAAAATTCTACTTTGTCGAAGGGTTTAGGCAGGCTAGCTCTTCTGACCCCCTTGATGATCTTCTTAGTATTATAAATATATTGGGGTTTAGATTCACCCTCTTGTCTTAAGGTTTCCACTAGTTCTTTTAGGGTTCCCTTTACAGGATTTGGAACATGTACAATTGGTACCCCAGATACATTTCTCATTGTATTAACAATAAAGGGAATTACAATGCTTTTAACCTTAGTTCTAGACTACTCTAAATTTACAACAAATTCTCTTACCAGTTCGTCATTGTATCTTTGAGAATTTCTTTAGAAACTCCATCCAACCTGCTTGTTCAAAAATGGTTACTACTTCTCCATCTGCAAGAATTTGCATATCATCTTTTGGCTCTGAATTATTTTTGATACCCATGGAAAAGAGGACGATTCAAATTCTTTCTTCTTTCAAATCCTTACTCTACTGGGAGATATATGGAACTAGTGGATTTGGACAAAATTACTAGATTTGGATGTAGAACTACTGTATTTTTCTACGGAACTACTAGTTTTAGCTTCGGAACTCCACATATGATTCTACTTTTCTTCTTGAATTTTCTCTGCAACTATTCCCACTTTTCATTTATTCCATCTAAATGACAGTTCATTATTAATATGCTGCCACTTCCATTTATTTATTGACATCACCTTCATGATTATTCCCTTTAATCATGATGTATAATAAATGACTCATTATACCAAGTTGACTTAAATAAAGTCTAATCACACATGTATACTTTTAATTTAACCTTTAATAAGATCAAGACACAATTACCGTCCTTGCTGATGTAATCCATCCGCCTTGATGACTCATCATTCCTAAAACAAAGTGAAAAAAAAGGTTAGGAAAGATAGTTGGAATTCTAAATAATTTCCTTTTATTTTAATTAGCCACTAATTAAGGAGACCATTGCCATTTCTAGTTTTCTAGTTGGCCTTTTGGGAGAATTTTTTTGGGGAAGAGAATACCATTTAGTAGTTTTCATTCCCTTCCATTTTTGTTGTTTTATTTTTTTATTTTTTATTTATTTTTTCAAGAAGAGAGCATCATTTTCTGGTTTTCATTTCCATCCCTTTATTTTAGATCTTGCATCTAATCACTTGATCATTTTGGAAGAATTAGGTTCTTCCATATGATCAAATTCCTTGTCTGCTTCAATTTGCTTCAAGAATTCATCCTTGGTAGGAGGCTTCCTATAGATTTTTAGCCTATTTCCATTGACCAAAAGTGTCCTTCTGCTACCATCAATGGGAAGTAGTTGAATATAGCCATTATTATAAATCTTCTCAATCTAATAAGGTCCTAACCACCTGGTTCTCAACTTTCCTTTGAATTTTTGTTACTTGGAATCAAACAGTAATGCCCAATATCCTATCTTGAATTGTCTTTCCTTGATATGTGTATCATGTCACTACTTCCTTTAAGTCTTGGATTATTTAACATACATTGAAGTGGTTCTAATCTCATCTCATCCAATTTAATACCCAATTTAGATGTTGTTCAATCAATGTTTGTAGTTCAATAAATGGGTAAAAAGGATTTTCTCCTTAGAATAACTCATATGGTGAGAAACCTATTATAGTATTCCTTGTGTTATAATCCCTTATTGATAGCCTCAGGTATCCTCTTCACCCAATATCTTCTATCTGGCTTCAACTCTTTTGGTGAGAATTTTATTTGATCATTCCCTGTTTATGTATTTTTATTTTTTTATTGTCCATTTGATTGTGGGTGATAAGGATATGACTTCCTATGATTGATATGATAGTACATTTTGAAGGCATGGATCATCTCGATGGACATGAACCTTGTGGACCTTGGGTTCGAAACTATACTTCTTGGTGCATCAAACTTCACCATAATTTTGTGCCAAAGAAAATCGAAAGCGCATCTTCATTAGTATTTGTTAAAGCATGCACCTCTTCCCACTTTGTCACATAATCAATACATAAAAGAATATACTCTTTTATCTTACTTCCTTTGTTAAAGTAGGTATTTACCTTCAATCTAGCTCATCCAATTCATTGAGTTGTAGAATTATTTACCTTTATTGTATTTATCCTCACCCATTTAGTTGTGTTCCTTTCTTTTATCTTATTTAGATAAAAGGAGATATTATCTAGTCATTAGGTATAGTTCTTTCCTTGATCTTATGGTATTATAGATCCTTGATGTCTAGTTCTCTCCTAAATCTATGGTCTTGACTAGTTCTTTGAGAAAGTTTTATTTCCTTGATTTATGGCTTCATCTATGACCATTGAATGGTTCTTAGATTGATTATTCCTTGCCTACTTAATGAAGACCCATTCTCAATGTATTGCATTGAGGTTCCATCCATATATATATGATATTGTTGCTCATTTGTTTGCAAAGGTTTTATGTAAAGTTATTATGGCAAATTGCTTTCATCTTATTGATCGTGGTGTTTGATTAGCTATATGTGTTCTTGGCTTTGTACAATCTGGTTATATAAAATCCTTTCCTTGTGAAGGAGGACTAAAAGGCCAACAAAATCCATTCCCACCTTTCAAATGGTTCAATCACAACTTGAGGTTGCAGAGGAATTTCACTAGTGAAATTTGGTTGTCCCATCCTTTAATAGGGATCAAACTGCTTGATGTATTTCTTCACATCTTTATACAGAGATGGACAATAATAGCCAATGCCAAGTATTTTGTGGGCTGTTCTTTTTACTGAAAAGTTCTCTCCACTTGGTTCATCATGACATGCCCTAAGTATGTCAAATATTTCATCTTCTCTCACAACTGCGTAAATCAAATCTTGACCACATTTAAATAACATTCCATTTAACCATTTAAATTGTGCACTAATTGGTTTTGATTAATCTTTTAATTTTTTCTTAGTAAAAGGAGGAAACTTCCCTATTGCAAGATAATTTTCCATATTAGCAAACCATGGTGTATCAGCTGAAATAGCAAATAATTGTTCATCTAGAAATTTGTCCTTAACTAGATCTTGCTCCCCGTAGTGGTTAATCTTGACAATAAATTAACTACCACATTATATTTTCCTAGATTATCCATAATGGTAATATCAAATTCTTGTAAAATTAATAACCATCTAATTATCCTACCTCCAACCATTGGTTTGTTCATTATCTAATTTTGAGTGATATGTATGTACAAATATTTTGTACCTTGTAATATAATGTCTAAACTTATTAATTACATAAATCACAACAAGAAATTATTTTTCAGTGGTGGTTTAATTTCTTTCAGTGGGAGTAGGATTTTTACTAAGGTAGTAAACAACATACATTTTACCTTCTTCATCTTTCTATCCCAAAACTGCACCAATTGAGTTATTCAAGCCATCTGTTTGGATGTGAAAAGGTTTCTCCCAATTAGGTCTTCTTAATATTGGGGAAGTGATTAATTTTTCTTTAATCTCTTCAAAATCATGTTGACACTTTTCATCCCAACGAAATTCAAAATCCTTGGTAAGAAAACCAAACATGGGGGCATCAATTTTACTAAAATATTTGATAAAACACCTATAGTATCCAAAGCATATCCTAAGAATGACTTGATATCCATGGGGTTTTGAGGAACATGTAAGTCTAAAATAATCCTGATTTTATTTTGGTCAACTTGAATTCCTCTTTTTGAAATGTGGTGTCCTAGTACAATTCCCTCATCAACCATCATCAAGCATTTCTCATGACTAAGAGACAAATGGTGTTGCTCACATCTTGTTAATATTTTTCCAATTTTTCAAGGCATCATCAAATGTTTCTCCATGCATAGTAAAATCATCCATGTATACTTCCACACAATCATTGGTTAGATATGTAAAAATTGCTAGTACAACCCTTGGAAGGTTCTTTGGAGCATTACATAGTCCAAATGGAAATACCTTGTAGGAAAAGGTACCCCATGGACAAGTAAAGGTAGTTTTGTCTTGATCCTCAAGTAGCCACCCTGATTTGATTATATCCACTAAAGCCATCCAGAAGGAAAAGTACATTGTTTACCTGAAAGGTTGTCTAAAACTTGATCTATGAATGGTAAGGGAAAATAATCTCTAAGTGTAGCTTTGTTCAATTCCCTATAATCAACACAAATTATCCATTTTCCATTCTTTTTAGGCACAATCACAAGAGGAGACACCCACTGACTATCTGAGATAGGGTAGATAAAGCCTACTTGCAATAGATTTTCAATTTCCGATTGACTATGTACCTCAAGGCCTGGGTTGATCCTTCTCGATGTTGCCTAACTAGTTTAAAATTTTCAGTATAAATGTGATGGGTAAAAATACTTGGATGGATTCATTTCATATCTTTATAGTCCCAAGAAAAAGCTCTAGTATGACCTTTTCAATACATCAAACAATTTATCTTCTTGATCATTTTCCAACCAACTATTAATGTTCAAAATTTTACCTGGTTGAATCTCAATTTGTTTGGTTCTAGTGTGTGATGAACTAATTTGTTGAAAAGGTTCCATTAGGGTGTTTAGTGGACATGAATGTGGTAACAACATATGATATGCAACAATGTCTCTAAAGTTACCTTGAGAAAGAATATTAGACAAAGGAAGTAGGCAAAGTTATGATACTTATCTTCGTTGATCAAACTCCTCATCACTGTTGTTTTCCAAACATTCCTTATTGTTACTTGATATCTTTGAGACTAAAGCTACTGATTCTGTAGCTTTTTTTTCCCCTCCCAAAGAGAAATCACATTCCTTTAGAGTGAAATTATTTACATCTGCATGGAATTGTTGTGGTTCCGAAGATAAGTATGAAGGTTCTAAAACTAAATCTGAAGGTTCCAAAACTAAGTCCGAAGGTTCCGGAACTAAGCTCGAAGGTTCTCGAAACTAAGTCCAAAGGTTCGGAACTATCCCCACTTATTCCAAAGACAATTGTTGATCATTCAATGGATGATTAATCATATTATCTATCTCCCGTATATGATATTGTAATGTTATCATAGCCAAAGAAGACAAATTTTGTTTATTAGTATCGGGATAATCAACCCATAATTTTCTTGATTATCAATAAAATGTTGTGTAGAAGGATATAGGAAATTTTCTTAGAATTCTTACCATTTGATATAGTCACATCACCGATCTACAATCAATTAAGGCATCAACTATAACTAACCATGGTTTGCCCAAAATAATGGGATAACCAAGTGTTTTAAATTTTGGCCGTAGTATAAGGAAGTCCACTAGATAATCTGATAACTCCACCATAATTGCCACATCTTCAATGATCCCTTATGGTTTTTCTACCGACTGATCTGCCATCTGCAATATGGTGCTAGTAGGTTGTATACCTATCAATGGTAATGTTTTCAAAGTGTCTATTGTCATCACATTTATAGCTGCTCCCAAATCAACCAAAACATTATGTATATGTTTATCACCTATGGAGATAGAAATAATAGGCTTCTAAGATTCCCATATTTGGGAAGTAAGAGTTTTCCTACTAATAAATCAACAAGTTTCCCATCTACCTTAATAGTCCTAGGGTACTACTTCTTCCTTCTAGGTATTTTCAAACATAACATTTTGATTAATTTGTTTAATTCAAGAATGTCCTTGATTGCTTGCAATAATGGTATTTCAATATTTAGTTTCCTTAATTCCTACACTAATTTAGATTCCTTGGTCTCAATAACTTCCTTAAATCTTTTTGGAAATGGATTTTCAATAGAGTTGTTATCTATCGCTTCTCTTTTTATTTTTCATCCTCCTTAGGAATAATGAACTAGGGTTTCAGTTTCTTTTGTCATCTCAATAATTATAATAGGTGGACTATTAATTATTTTTCCAGATCTTGTTTGAATATCCTTATAGTCCATGACATTAAGATCAACTAGTTTTTCTTTCTTTGTTCCATAGACATGGGTTGTTTGTTTGTTTTTGGGATAAGCCACTAGTTGTGCTAGATCTATGTTTGAACCATAATTTCAATTTGTAGAACCATTATGTTGATGTCTGGTTGGGATATGTTTTCCTTGAGCGTAGTTATTAGGGTTCCACCTAGGTTGTGACCAAGTATAAGGGTTACCTTGACCAAACCATGGTTTTTGGTGTCCTTGAGCATACCAAGCTTGTCTTGCCCAATCTTGGGGATTCCATGTTGGTTGAGGGGTCCAAGGTGGTTGTCCCCAATTTTGTGGTACTATCTGAGCTACCCATGGCATCATCTAGGGATTAGGAATAGATCTTGGTATGAACTGCCCTTGGCTAGGTTGTCTCTGGACAAAGTTTACTTCTTCTATAGTGGATGAAGTGTTGGTTTGTTTAAGCTGATTTTTTATGAATGGAAGAAGAGAACAAGCATTAACTTCATGTTCCCTAGATTCAAAAATAAGACATATTTCTATTTTATCCAAAGGAAAATCTCTTATTGCATGCTTCTTTCTGCATCTAGGACAATACATAGCTAATGGTTCAAGTATTAGCATTTTCTTTGGCTTGCAATCCATCCATGGTGGAAGTTAATTGAACTAGGATATATGTTTAAAAGTTTGATAGTTCATCCCAAAGTTTGTTTATGTCTTGATTTGCACTTTTCATAGTTTTTCCTTTACTAGGTCTACCCCTTATTCTTGAATAACTTCTACAAAGGTATTTAATATCATTTAGTCTTAATTGATTGATGTTTCCACATCTCATGAAATTAAGGTCTTTCCTAGATTCATCATCCATACCTTTAAGAAAAATTGATTTGCTTAGCTCTTCCTGAAGTACAAATCCACACCTTTTACTTACAAAGAGGAATCTATCTAAATATTCTTCCATATTTTCATCTTCCTGTGTGATCCTAAAAAATTATTCCTTCTGTTTCTCCCTCTACAGTAGTATTGATATTTGTCTAGGAAGGAAGTTTCCATTTTCCCCCAAGTGGTAATAGAATTGGATGTTAATCCCATAAACCACCTCATCGTTGCATCTTTTAGAGTGGATGGGAACAACTTGATTTTTTGATTTTCTTGTTTTGTAATCATAAGTCTAGCATAATACTTTAAGTTCAAAAAACAATTAGTTAGGGTCCTCAGATGACATCCCTCTAAATGTAGGCAAGTGTGTAGGTGAAATATTCTTCATAGGTGTATCATCATCCTCCAATTGAATTAGATAAGTAAAAGTCCTATCAAGTTCTCTTTCATCTTCTCATGCAATATTTTCATTATCTTCTAGATATTTTTCCCAATCAATGTGGTATGTGATCCACTTTGGTGAAGGTGAGAAGTTAGGAGTAGGAGGCTAACTAATTAGTAGAGAATAAAAACTTGTTCTAAGCAGGTCTTGGGATATAATCCTCCTCCTAAGAGTTCCACTTCCTTCTGATGATTGATCCATAAATTCCAAAGGTGGAAGTATTGCTTCTTTCCTAACAGGGGATAACGGTGCTTCTAATTCTTTCTCAACTTCCTTATTTCAACTAGACGATGTTGATAATTCTTGTTGAGATATTTTTGGTAGAAATCTACCCTTCGAGTCTTTTAGTCTACTCATAAATTTTATGATAATGTAGGGAAGATTTTTCAATTACTAGATGTATGATTGTTGTTCTTGTTGACATCTAATTAGAAAATTCTAACTAGTGGGTCCCCAACAAAAGTGCCAAAAATTATGGGTGTTGTTATTCCTTCATTTAATCAACTCTTGGTTGATGTCATATTCAAACTAGGGGTGTGTTTGAAGATATATGTGTAGACACCAAATTTGTGTCTTACGACCCCTTGTGACCCGCATCTCATCTCGCAACCTAACCTCATCACCTAAACCTTACACAATTATTTATTAATTACCTTGTAATTGACAAATCCACATCATCTCCGCCACCTCATTTTGCCACTTCATCATGACCTAGCCCTAACCCTAAACTAACCTAATTAAGACCTATAACTTGGTCTACACCTACACCCATGACTAATGACCCCTTTCTCGCACCCAAAAATGACCTTCTAGTCATTTGACCAAGCCCGCAACTAATCTCTCGGGAGAAAAGCAGGGAAGGTGGGCTATTTTACTAAAAATAGCCTACTTTTTCCTTACCGATGCCGGTTCCTACTCGACCGCCGTCGGTTACGTAACCGCCATCGGTTCCCTATAAATGGGCTCCCCGAACCAAAATCAAAGGTGGAAGGATTTTAGGAATGAAGAGAGATCATTTGGGAGTGATAAAGAGAGTCCAGATCTTCACTTGACCAGAAGCGAGAGATGAGTGAAGAAGCCGAAGAGTTTGCAGCAAAAAAGGAGATCAAGCCCAAAGCTGCAATGAGAACGGCTAGAGTTCTCGGATACTCGGTGATCATCGGGAGGAGATATTTCATCTTGTTTGTCTAGCCATCCTACCTAGAGTTACGCCTTTGTCATCGAGTTCTTGGACTGCATCTTCAATCGAACCGGTAAGTTACATCTTGCATGTCCTCTTTAATAACATTTCTTAGACTTTTTGAAGCACAATCCTCACAAATCCATTCCTAGATCCACTACCCAGCGTCTTTATTGCATCTAACTATCATTCATCTACCTCTCATCACCTTATTTCCTAATATCACCTATATCTGACCTTACAAATAACACAACTACCAAACAACACAACCACCCCACAAAACAACCAACCTTCAGATCTTAGACCATACCGATATCGGTTATCAGCAACCGGTATCGGTTATCCTGACTATAACCAAAAACAGCCTTTCCCCTACCCAGTTCAACGAAGCAATTTAATTGATATCTTATAGTCTTTTGTGTTAATTCATATTAGCGAGGCTGACCACCTTGAAAGGAAGTTTTATATTTCCTGGGCCCAAGGCAGTTCCCTCATTTATTGTCTAATCAAAATCGTGTGGTCTTGTGTTCTTATTTGCAGGTAGTCCTTCCAAGACAAAAAGGAGTTCTTCGCGATCAACTTTGATCTTTCTCTACGATGCACGCGCACACCATCTCGACGTTCAACAGGTATTCCTCCTAGCCCTAACCTTATCTATTTCTAAAAGGAATGAAACATTCGAGTGAAACATTTTGGCACGCCCGGTGGGACCCATTTTGGGTTTCTTTCTTTCTTGCTTGCTTTCATATAGGGAGTATACTTGCTGTTTTCTTCTTCTAAAAGATATTCACAAGGTTTTGTATTATTTTGATAAAAGAACTTGCTTTGCTTTTACATCTCGCATTAGTGAAAGTCATCTCTTTTGCTTCATCGAATATCATTTTCGATTTGGGTTTAAAACACGTGCATTGCATTACTGCTTGTTGTTTTCAATTCTAGTGAACATAGATTAAGTAACAGGTCGTACACGTGGGGGTGATATCCACGGTATTGACAAGAAATTAATCTTACTTTCACTGCACAACACATACCGAATCACTTCACAATTAACACAATAGCTCAAACATCCCCCTTTTCCGCGGTATTCCTCCGCCCGATTGAGGTAACCTTATAAGCCAAAACAACTTGACATTTCCCCTAAGTCTTTTGTTTAGGATTGACATCATTCCACGTCTAAAGGCATAAGCCCACAATAATTAAAATTAACCCTAGGGTTAGTCTCTGGATTTGCGTGTGCATCTTGCTTGTTTTTAGTTCTATTTTCTTTCTCATACCCTGTCTTCTGTGATCAATAATTGGACAAGTATACTAAACGTTGTTAAAAATCAAATTAGCAGCCTTTTATATCTTGTTAGCCCAGACTTCTTACACCGACATCGGTTACCTGACCGACGTCGGCTATAGTATAACCGACGCATCGGTTTTGAGACCGATATCGATTCTTGTCTTTCCCAATTCACGACAAACCCGCAACCTACCAATTTCACCGATCGAGTTTGTTTCATTCTGACATGATTGAAACCCTCTTGTGAACTCCTGTCCATGGTTTGTTATCACTCGAAAGCAAACCGCCGCCATGGTTTCACATGCTTGCTTTGTTTCTTTGCTGAATCACCCCCTTCACATTCGTGGGGAATCCTACGGATACCGGCGAGGTTCCTAAAATTCTGTGGGAGATAAGGACTTTGCCAAGTTTACGGATGCTAATTCTAGTCTTTGTACAATACTATTTGTCTCATACCCTGACCGTACGCTTTGATGGTCAGCTCCTTGTTAGTATGCCTATTAGTATAGCTGCTCATTTAGCTCCCACTCGCTTTGATAACACCGCCTTGCTTCCGCATCTCTAGCCCCGTCTCCCAATCCGGCGGCCGAGAGGTTCATACGACTCAGATTGGCTTTCCGTTGGTTAATCTTGGACCCCACATATCATTACCGCTGATTGCCCCTACCTCATCTCTCTTGCAGACTGCTCCGTTCATGACTTGCTCTCTGCCACCTATCCACACTAGCTTTCCTTCTCAAGCTCCGCCTACCTTTTCATTCCCATACACGTATCCAGTGACCTCAACATCTTATATGGGACATCCCTATTCGGTCACCTCAACATATTCATCCTCCATACCTTATCAACACTTAACCCCACCATTGTCCAGCGGAGGCCCTTGGCCCAATTTGCCTCCATTTACCACAATCGCACCATCATCTCATCCAACCACGGATTTCATTAAACAAATGATGGACAAAATGCAAAACCTGGAGGCTTCTGTTTCAGGAAGTCGTAGCGCCTTGACATACAAGCAAGTTTGTCGGGAGCCTATTCACCCGTCTGTCCCCCTTCATTCGTATCCTCCTCAATGGGAATTACCAAAATTTACCCGTTTTAACAGTAAAGAGGACCCTCAACAACACTTGCGATCATTTAGACATGCTTGTTATTTGATTGCTCATGATGATGCCTTGTTACTCCACACCTTTCCCATGTCCTTATCAGGACCCACCTTGGAGTGGTACAGTGCTTTAACCCAGCACTCAATCTTCTCTTTTAACCAACTAGCCCAATCTTTCTTGGATCATTTCTCCATTAACATTGCCAAGAAAGTATCTATCACTGACCTTTATGCCATCCGACAATTCGAAGACGAATCTATCGCAGATTTCGTTGGACGATGGCGGGGCCTTATCAACCAACTTACATATGCCTTGCCTCAGGCTGAACTTATCGAACTTTTTACGCGGGCATGTGCTAAGCACATTTCTCCTACTCTTCAAATTCAAACTTTCGCACATTTGATGAGGCCTTTACCATGGCTCGGAAACTAGAAATTCGAGCCTTAGAAGAAGAGAAATTGCGGTTGCGTAACAAAAACCCCAATTTCCGAACTCTAGATTCCACCAACAAACCTAACACCACCAATCCTCACCCATCGACCGCTTCGAAATCAAAAGGGGCCGTGCACGCGGTGATGGTCAAATCCCAACCACCGTCTAATACCCCGCCAAAAACCACTTATAAGTATAAAGCAGAACCCATCAACTACACTCCCTTGGGAGAAACATATGGTGTGATATTGGAAAAATTGCTCAAAGCAGGAGCCATTACCTTACCTCCTGTTAAACCTCACTCCGGGTTTGATTCTACCATGTTATACCTTCTGGTACAAAGAAAATGACACCGTAACTTTCACCGCGTAAAAGGACATAGTCATGAAAAGCGCAAAATGTTGAAAAACATAGTGCAGGAAATGGTTGATGCAGGTGATATAACCCTCGATAATCCTAATGCCCCTGCCAACCGAAATTTGAAAATCTTCAACAAACCATTCCCAAATCACTCGTCCAATAGTAACGTAAACCAGGATATCTTAGCCGAGGAGAGTGTTCATGAGATCCATGCAGTCTTCGACTCCCAGCCAAAAGCCTCTATCGAGAAAATTTTGAATCAAGCCTCTCCACTAACACAGGAGTCCGAACCTCCTTCACCACCATCAAGCCAAAGCGAAATCATTCCTTTACCCATAAAAGAGTTAACTGCCCAGACTTCTCTTCTCATCAATGAGTCTGCTTACACCACATCCCTACAAGACTGTGAACGGATGTTATCTAATCTATCTATTTCCCAAATGTCCCCTTCTACCGCTCTTGCTGCACAAGAGGAAGGCTCACCACTCCTTTTGACATCCTTAGGCAGAAATCTCTTGCACCAACATCACCAAATTCTTTAACCATAACAGACCCTCTCAAACATGCCCTCCTGCCTATTAGTCCTTCATCGCCTAAATCTTTTCAACAACCGGTCGACCTCTTAATATCTATTGATACAGTACCTCATCTACCCCCTGTATCACACCCACAGTGGACTGGAATCACAACCCGTCTTTCTTCCGTACCAAATTTACAATTCATGCCTGAAGATTGTCATTCTCCAAAAGATAGACGAGTCCTATGGGAACGTTTGAGTACCCCCTATTCTACTCAAATGCAGGTGACCGATCCGGACACCTCTACCATATATCCTAAGTGTTTACAGAAACTCAAAATGCCTATGTCCTCAGTCTCATCCCCCGTATCTATACCAAGTAGCCCATCCACCTCTATTAACCTAACCAAATCTTCCCCTACACTTGGGACCTCACCAATGCCCAGTCTAACGCACCCGCCTAAGTGACTTGATTTATCCAAAAATAAAGCCGCCCCACCACCTAGGAGACAAACTCAATCCATGCCTCTATCACAATCAAAACCATCATCGTCACACCTACCTTCCATATTGGGACCTCATCCCTCCACCTTGCATCAATATATCATACCTCCTGCGTTTTCTTCAAAACGACCTACGCCTTATACGCACCTATCTGAGAGATCAAAGGGTATATCAACATTGTCACCCCACATATCCTATCCACCCATCAACCCTAAACGAACTCCATCATCAAAGGATTTATTTTCTGTCACTCCCCTTTCTCCGTGGTTGTTTCCGCTACCACGTCATCTGTAGCCTCATCATCTAACCAAGCTGAATATAGCTTCTGCGCCAAAGAAACCACGTTTAGTGAAAACCACGTGTCAACACCCCTCGGCTAAACCACCACCCATACGAACCAACCACGCCCAAACATTACCAAAACCCGCAAAACCAATACCCTCATCCTCCTCCGATTTTGACCCACTCAAAGGATCTTACGCCAAAATCCTTGCTATGTTGGTGGAGAATGCGACCATTTCCCTACCCCCACTTAGACCTTATGACCCATCTAAACCTCGACCTATAGGTTATGATGAGTCTAAAATCTGCGCCTATCACCGCACACCAGGACATGATGTGGAGAGATGCAAAGCTTTAAAAACCATCCTTCGTCAGTCACCTCTCCCAGATACAAAGGTTAAGAAAGACAACTTACGAAGGGAGAGACCTTTAGCTTCAATTCCCTCTACTATACCATCTATCCCCGCCTCACCAAGATCTATCATTATTACAACCCCACCTCTTGAAGACCATGATTTATCCCAACCATCTTCCTCATCTCAGGTCTATGAGATTAATATGATTAGTGTTGCTACTCGAGCGCAGAAAAACAACGAGAAAGCAAAAGAAAGCACACATGCGTCCTCTCTTTCTCCATCCAGCATCCCGATTGCACCACCACCCAAAGTGGTTATTCGTGGACCCGCTTACCCCGTCTCTAATGGAGTTGCCCATCGAGCCATGATCAAACAGCTTCACCAATCACCCGTAAAAATGACACTATATGATCTCATTCGGACTTTGAATCCCATCGACAAGCTCTCGTTGAAATTCTTCAAGGATCGAGGTCTTACCTAATGAAACCACACTGTTGCCTCCATTCTAACACCCGATCACGTTGCTTCTCTCACCAAACAACCCCTTTGCCCCAACCACTTCTATACAACAACAAGCTGCGGTGATCGGTTTCTCACGAAGATGAAATTGTTGACTTTGGTACAGAAGATCCTGACCCTGCCCTTTTCATCTCAGCTTACGTCCGGGACATTCGGGTACGTCGTGTTATGATTGATGGGGGCGCTAGCCTAAACATCATCTCTTCAAAAGCCTTCCAACAAATGAATATCCCTTCTAGCTACATGTGTGCCAATCCCATCATGTTGCGGTCATTCAATGACGCTATTACCTCTACCTTAGGCACCGTGATCCTCAACATTCGGGTAGGACCACGTACTTTACCCGAACTCTTCTATGTCCTTGAAGGAGAGTTCCAATATAACATATTGCTAGGTCGCCCTTGGATCCGGGCTATGGGATGCGTTCCCTCAACATTACATAGATGCATAAAATTTGAGTACGAGGGGAAGTCCTACACCGTAAAAGCTGATCCTCCCCCCTTTAAAACCTGCAATATGTTATACCGCCCTAACGATGTGCTTATACCAATCAAGACACCCATACATTCAACCCAACCATCCTCTTGAATGTACCTCAACCATCCACCTCAACCGCACCTATCGCCTTGGTATGAAACCACCGTCGTAAAAAAACCACTTCCCTTCCCCTTGACTAACATCCCAACCATGCGAGACCCCTTAGTAGATGTTTTCAACGCCTTACTGTTTGGGGAGTATCACCTATATAACGTTAGTTCTTTCCATACCCCACAGGAATACGGACAGGTACATGCACATCCTACCTATGACCGTCGTGTGGGGGAAGTAATCTCTTACGGACCACCCCATTGCCGCACCAACCTAACGTATGGGGGTGTTGACGCATCCTCCATTACCCCTGAACCCCCTCTTGGTGTGGTTCCCTTCCAATCCGATTTTCAATACTTGACAAATCGTCGTTTCGCCCTCACCTTCTTGACTCATTTTTCTTGGAAAGGCTTTGGTTTTGGTCTTTATGAACAAGGCCGACATACACTCATTCCCGTGACTACACGCAAACACAATGATCGCAGTGGTCTCGGTTTTCCTGAAACACCTACACAGGAGGAACCTCGTGTCAGTTGTCTTCTAGAAGACAACGCGTCACCCCCTACCGAACCATCATCACCCATTTTTCCTTCGTCACCCACAGAGTCGATAGATCCGAATCTATCCCTCCTAACTTTTTTTTTTTTCATAAATGCTATCTTCCTAGGTCCTCTCAATTATCAACGCGATAATGAGGACCCCTCTTCTATCCCCCTTCTATATCCAGACATGATCGAAGAGGATTCACCTTCGATTAATGTTGTTGAGTGCGGGATGCGACTCCATCCTCACTTACCTTGGGGCGGACGACTCCTATATTGACGCACCTTACCATCTGAAACTCAAACCATGTTGAATGAATCGACTATAGAAATCAACATCCACACGGAGGAGGATCCTCACATTGTGAAGATCGGACAATCCCTTAACACATCAGAACAAGCCGCCTTTACTACCTTTCTCCGTACCCATAACCAAGCTTTCGCTTGGTCCTACGCGGACATGCCAGGAATTGATCCTACCATTGCCATCCATAACATCACTCTAAACCCTGATTCCAAGCCAATTAAACAGAAATTGAGAAAAATGCATCCACGCATTGCTCTCTTGGTCAAAGAGGAGCTTCAACGACTCCTTTCTGTTTCTTTCATTCTGCCTATTGACTATCCTCAATGGATTTCTAACATCGTACCTGTCACTAAAGCGACGGGGGGACTTCGGATATGCACGGATTTCCGGGATCTTAACCTCGCTTGCCCTAAGGATGACTTCCCCCTGCCTAGCATTGACCAACTTGTAGATCTCACTGTAGGCCATGAGATGCTCTCTCTCATGGATGGTTTCTCGGGATATAACCAAATTTTGGTTGCCCCCGCCGATCAACATAAAGCGCCTTCATAACTCCTTGGGAACCTTACATTACCGTGTAATGCCATTTGGCCTTAAGAATCTTTGGTGTGACCTATCGGGCTATGACCTACATTTTCATGACATTATGCACACTATCCTTGAAGATTACGTCGGCGATCTTCTTGGCAAATCTAAACATCGTAGTGAACATCTCGATGTTTTAACCATTATTTTTGATGCTTTGTTACAATATTCATCATCGCCTTGACCAAAGAAATGTGTCTTTGGTGTCCTTTAGGAAACTTCTTGGCTTTATCGTCTCTCTTTGCGTGGCATCGAGGTCGACCCATCTAAAGTCAAAGCTATCCTAGAAATGCCCCACCTACCGATCTCAAACAATTGCGTAGTTTACAAGGTAAGCTCAATCTATCGACGTTTCATCTCCCACTCTCGGATCGATGTCAACCTTTTCATCACCTTCTTAAAAAGGACATTGATTTTCAATGGAGCGAAGAGTGCCACCTAGCCTTTGAAGCTCTCAAAACTTATCTCTTGCAGCCACCCGTGCTTATCCCACCTCAGGACGACCGCCCTTTCTACCTTTACCTTTCCGCCATGACTTGACCCTTGCTTTGTAGGGGCCATGCTTGCACATCGTGACTCCGAGAATCGAGAACAAGCCGTTTATTATATAAGTCGTACTTTGGTGGACTATGAGACTAGGTATACACATGTAGAAAAGTTATGCCTAGCCCTATCATTCGTGGCTACCAAACTCCGACACTACCTTCTGAATCACAAAACTTTCGTCATCACCAACACGGACCCCATCCATTACATGTATGCCAAACCTCATCTAAACCAACGCATCGCCAGATGGCTCATGCTCCTCGCCGACCTCGACCTTGAGTTTGTCCACCAGAAATCAATCAAAGGACAAACTCTTGCAGACCAACTTGCGGAGGCCCCTTTACCTAGGGAACAATTTACCAATTTTACATTCCCAGACGAACTCATCGCTACTCTTTCCCTCAAGGAGGAGTCGTATCCAATGACCCTCTTCTTGATGGATCAAATGCCACCATGGTGGAGGAGCCGGCGTTGTTCTCATTCCTCTCGGCTTTGAGCCCATGCCTCTTTCATTCGACTCGATTTCCCTTGCACTAATAATACGGTGGAATACGAGGCCCTTGTTACAGGTCTCAAGTTGCGTTACACACTTAGGTATCAAATCTATCAATATTTTTGGTGACTCTCAATTGGTAGTCAATCAAGTTATGGGCATCTACCAATGTAAAAATGAGGAACTTCAAAAGTACAAACACTACGTGGATTCACTTCTAGCCTTATTTACTCACTATTCTATCCAAACCATTCCCCGCTCCACTAACAAATTTGCGGATACTATGGCTTGCTTAGCCTCGCAAATTCCAGCTTCATCAACTGACTCTGAATTATTCGTCTTGGTCCAACAACTTTTTGCCCCATCCTACTCAACCCCGGTAGTTTGTATGATAAATCGTGTCTACTAATTCGCGGGATACTGGTACCACCAATTTCACGACTACCTTCTGACCTCTGTTCTCCCTTCTGACCTTACTAGTACTGGCAAACGCACGCTTTTCTTAAACACGTTTCTCGTTATGTAGTTATGGGGGGACTCCTTTATAAACGTGGCTTTGATGGCATCCTCCTTCGATGTCTCACCGGCGCGGAGGTCACCCATACCATCCAACAGGTCCATGACGGTATCTGTGGCGGACATTTTAGTGGCCTTGCCGTGGCCAAACGAATCCTTCGCCTTGGTTATTATTGGCCTACTCTCAATAACGATTGCTACGAATATGTTAAGCGTTGTGTTATGTGTCAACAACATGCCAACCTTCAACATACTCCTAGCCACCCCCTACAGGTCGCCTGAGATCTTTGGCCTTTCTCAATGGGGTTTAGACCTTATTGGTGAGATTCACCCATCCTCTTCGCAACGTCACCGATGGATTATCACAGCAACCGAATATTACACAAAATGGGTGGAGGCTATTCCACTCATTTCAACCAAAAAAGAAAAAATTGTAGAGTTCATTAACCACCACATTATCTGTCGTTTTGGTGTTCCTCATCGCCTGATAACAGATAATGGAAAATCTTTCAAAAATAAGTTATTGCAAGACCTTTGTGACAACTTTGGTATTAAACTTAGCTTCTCATCACCCTACTATCCACAAGCAAATGGACAAGCTGAATCCTCTAATAAAACCCTAACCAAAATCCTCATGAAAGTTGTCAATGAGTCCGGAAGAAATTGGCACGATCACATCCCCTTTGCCCTTTGGGCTTATCGTACTAGCATTCGTACCTCTACTAATGCTACACCTTTTTCTTTGGTATATGGTGCAGAGGCTGTCTTGCCTCTCGAAATACAAATACCCTCCCTCGGGATATCTCTTGGGATATTCTCACCAACGATGATTTCCGCCAAGAGCGGTTAGCCCAATTGGAGCTTCTTGACGAACGTCGTCTTACAGCTCTCGATCACCTTCAAATCTATCAAAAACGTATCAAGCGTGCTTATGATAAGCGACTTCATGAGCGTACCTTTAAGGTTGGTGATCTTGTCCTCAAAGAGAATCAACATGTAACCAAACTAGAAAAGAGCAAACGTGGAAAATTTGCTCCTAATTGGATTGGGCCTTATATAATCACTCACACTTATGGATCAGGCACTTATCGTTTAGCTTCAGCTTAATGGTAAACTGAGCTGAACCCCTTAATGCCTTGCATCTTCGACCATTCTACTGTTGAATTTAGTGTTATATCACTTCTTATCTACCTATTGCTCGTCCCTTGAGCTCATTTACTACTACATACACTTTGTTTCCTACATCTCCAAATAAAATCAAGCTCACTTCTCACCTCCCCTCAACGATGCCTTCCCCTTTTTAGTCTAGTCCATGACTTCAAAGTATTAAAATAACACCTTCTTATGGGATTTTCTTGAGTCAAACTTCCTACCAAACTAGATGCTTCACGCCAAAAGAACATCTAGCTATCTAAATTATATATAGACTGCTCCCTCGAAGGACAGCTATATGCCAAATTATTGCTGCTATTATATATAGACTGCTCCCCCGAAGGACAGCTATGCACTAAAATCATATCTGCTACTATAAATAGACTGCTCCCTCGAAGGACAGCTATACACAGTCAGCCTTTATCAGAAGCTTCTCGCATGGATCAGCTTTGTGAAGACCTCAAGAATAGCACAATCAATATCCCTTGTAGACTTCCCGCATCGATCAGTCTATATTCAGTAAAATAAAAGCCTCATTCAAAAGAACTTTTTGGGTCATGGACTTGTCTATTTAGGGTAGGTTCTCTTTCGTCAGAACACTCACTTTGTAACAAGTTCTCTGTACCTCAGCTATATCATCCACCTCACCTCACCATTTGTTTCAACTCAAGGGACGTAACGTACACCCGATATATTGTGATCATACAACTCTTTTCACCTATTGACTTCTCGTCTATGCACGGTACCTAGGGCTTCAAGCTCGTTCTACGTTGTGTGGTTTGTTTAGCTCTTTTCACCTACGGAGCAATCTTTCCTCTTTGCCTCGCATCTAGGATTGTGTGTTGATCTTAATCAGGGCATGATTCCCTACCACTTGGGTAGGCTAACTTTCACTTCCCTTATACCTTTTACAACATCACCAATTCATTACCAACACCCTCAACCTTACCTTACCAATATTAATATCAACATTTTTACCAACCAACCAATTGCCTAATCGTACCAAATTGCCTGAATTCACCTCTCCCTGATCCTAAGGGAGAACTACATCGGTCTGAGGCCCTTCCTTGCTTTGTGCAATGGGCTATGTAGGCAACACTTAGGAGACATGGGGTCTCCCAAGGTTAGCTCGACCACCCCCTACCATAACCTATCATGTGTGGTAAATATAAATATTTTTTGTGTATTTCTATTTAATCACATTCCTCTTTATCCTTTTTCAAAACACCAAAAATCACAATGCAAACATTCTTATTATTATCAAATCAACATACATATTCAGTCTTATCTAGATGTTAAACAAATACATCTTCTCTATCATCGACACGCAGGTCGGCATCCTTATTTATTCTTATACCTTGCTAACATTTACTTAGACCCTCACGATTCATCCCGACCCAGGAGATGATCGTGATCGTCGACGCCTCTCGCCGGGCCTCTCCATCCTCAAAGGTACCACGGCTATTGGTGTACCCACGATCTGCCAATCTCTCCTGTAACATATGAATACGCCCTCTCGCATGGAGGAATCCAGCCTCTAGTCTCTCCGCCCGTGACTCCGCAACCGCTAACAATCCTCTTGCCTCATTCACCTGCGTTTGGAGCTGCTGAACTAAACTCTGCAGACGATCTCTCTCATTTGTAATCACGGCTATGTCGGGTGATCACGTACACCTCGCATGCTCTGCTACCCACCATAACCTATAGGCCTCTGTCGTTCCTGCATCCATTACTGCTGCGATCGACTACTATCTCCTCTCGGCCCTTACGGAGGTGTTGGCGGGGAGGTGAGAATCTTTGCCTCGGCGTCGATCCTCATATATGGTCTATAAGCCGGGGTATATCTGCACAAATCAAATTGTCGCCCGTACGCGATCTAGAGGAATCCTCTCATACTCACGGCTTTGTGCCCTGCGATCCACCTCAATCGCTCTACACCCCTCAACTCCTCGGTATATTCTCTGTTACCATATAGTTCCCGTAAGGCCTCAAGAGATATCAGCAAATCGTCACCCTCTCCCATACACACTGTAATACTCAATGTCACCCGTCACGGCTGAGATCTTGCCTCTTGTTTGCATGCGGACCCATCATCGAATCCCGACCTCGTACTCCGGTCTCTCATTTGGATGGATCGCCCTCTTAGTCACACACAAACAATGTGCTCATAGGCCCAACGAGTGTAATAAGTATGAACAATCCGGTTAAAGTGTCGTCTGTGATTTCGCCTCTACAAGCCCATAAACCCCTGTATAACTCCGCCAAATATGCGGTGCCCATGCAAAAGTCACGTTCCTTTCTATCATCTCCCGGATAACACACATCAATGCCTTTGGAAATCTTCCCCTTACGCCCTCGGTAATGCATAATACCCTACCGCTATCATTAATATCACTTTGCTAACCTTGTCTCCTCGGGGTGTGTGCTGCATACATTATCCCATATGTGAATGACAAACCTCGTTGTGTCAAATCTCACGCGTATGGACCAAATATTGTTGTTATCGCTCCCAGCGCGCGCTAGGTAATGCACGATATCTTGGTTTTCTGTAATAGGGAGCCTCAAATACGGAACACATCTTCGATATTCTTGTCATCTCCCCTGTTGGCGGATAGAGCGTATTCTTCTCTGGATTCCATCTTTGATCAGCGCGCTGCTGACATAGCATGGTTACGTGTGATTCGTGAATAATAGTGGATTCCACTTAACCCCAAACGATTTATCAATGTCCATTCCCTTTGGTGTTACATCCGCTCGGATTCGTGACAACAGCGTTTAGCACACTATCATTCATCCTCAGCCCCGCCTGCCTCTGCTGCGTACATCAAAACAACAAACAACCATTCAATCCATCAAATCCCTAAGGGTTTTCTCACATTCGGAAATTCCTCCGACGGTATCGGTTATAAATAAGCGAGTACCGGTTCGATAACGATACCGGTTATCCTAACCACTATCGGTCTTGCATCGATTACATACACCTTGCCTAAACAACCACCTACGACAATAAATTGCTCGTTTATTCCTCTCTGTATACACAGACATACCCAAAACCCTTGATTACCTACCACGTAACACTCACCTCATTTATAACCCTTGTTATCATGTTTTCTTTCTCATATCTACCCACCTACTCTCCCCCATCTTATTCACAAAACATACAGTAATCAAATCACAACAAAAGCGTTTACCTCTTGAGTTTGCGCGGCTTGAGGTGGCCCTTGTCTTCCCTCTCGTCCCTGCCTGCTGGATGCTTCTCCTCATTCTGCCATGATCACCACCCTTTTCAAATTCACCTTTCTGCCTTCTGAATCTCAGAACACATTCACTTTCCCTGTCTCTTTTCTCCTTATCACTCAAATCTCTCATGCAATTACCTGTCTCAGTCGTCAAAAAGCGTCGCGTTCGCGTATTTAACTTCTTGCATGGCTCTCAAAATTAGAACTTAAGTTGCCACCCTAGCTTTTCTATTTTTAGAAAAGCTCATACCTAAATAACCGGTATCGGTTACGTAACCGATATCGGTCTACTAACTACCGGCGTCGGTTACCTAACCGATATCGGTTACACACCTGCCTTTTTGAAACATAGTTCTTTTCTTCATTTTCTACCTAATTTTTTATCGCGCCCGCCTCTTTTCCTGCATAACAACACCATTATCCATATTTGTCCATCCAATCCACTTCTCATTACGATTTCATCCATATCATCTATCTACATTACCCAAAACAAACATGCCATCATCTAAGGATATCAAAAAACTATCAATCTATACACCATTTGGATCCAACTCATCAGATACATATATAACAATGTCACCAAACCAGCAACAAAACATGCCACATTTCATCATATAATATGTCATCCATATATACGTGCAAAAGACATCAACATCATCAATATATCAACATGTCAATTAAACTCATCATACAACCTATATCACAAACCATTGACGAAATACTTAAAAACATTTTGAACACAGCATGTGGGTCATCATATCATATATATATATATATATACAAGGTTTCAAATATACAACGTACCTGCATCGGGGCCTCTGTGATCTCATAATACAACAACAAAGCCGGCACGCAGGCCGCAATAAATGTCAATAACCTCGACTCGGCTCGCAGGCCGGTCCCTCATATCAAAAATATACTCGGCTCGCAGGCCGGTATCAACTATACAACCCGTACTCGGCTCGCAGGCCGGTATACAATAAATGAATGAATAAATGAATAAATGTAGGCACGCAGGCCTCTATCCACACAACCGGTGCGCAGACCGGTGCCCATGTCCATATACAAAAACAATGCAGGGATCCCTCAGCTCTCCCCACCGCCCTCAGCACCTCTCCCTGCTGGTCCCTGTGGTGCCTCTCGCCTCCTGCCTGTAACAGACACGCCGGCTGTGGCTGCACCTCCCTGCGATCTCTGACTATGGGAGGTCTCTGCTCTATAAGCTGCATATGGCTGATACTCAGCTCCGGTACCATCAAGAACATCTTGATAGTAGCGGGCCTCCGCTCTCGCCTCCATATATCTATCCCGTGCCACCGTAGGTGTTGGGGCTGGTCCCCGGACTCCTACTACCAGTGCCCCCTGTGCCTGTGATGGTGCCACTGGTGGTGCCTGTGGCCGTGGTGGTATACGTGCTGTGCGGGGCTATGGCTATGTGGCTATACCTTCTTTGGTGGTGGGTACTGTACATGCTACTACTATGCACATGCAGAAATTTAGGGTTTGTCTGCTGCTTCTTGGTGGTGGTGGTGGTGTGCACATGCACTGAGCTGGGCTAGCTGCCCCTGTAAAACACCTATACGTGCTGTGCGTGACCCAGTTGCCCTGTAATAAGCTGCACTTTTTGGCCCCTGAGCTGATCTCGCTCTGCTTATCTTCTTTGCCAAGTCAGGCATGCGGGCGGTCTTATCTGCTGCTCTCTGACCAGCCCACCACACCATGTATGCTCCCGTACAACCAGCATCATCTACACCATCACCTGCTGGCCTCTCAGCAACCCAATCTGGGTCCAAGGGCTGTGGTGCAGGCAGTGGGGCCTCTACATCATCCCTCCTATACTGAGGGAAGGGAGGTGGCTCGTCCTGTCGTAGCCCCATCTGCCTGCGTACCCTCTCCAGGGGTATCCTCTCGTACTCTCCCGGCCTCCGTCCTGCTATCCAGAATGTGTACTGAATCAGGCGCAACTGTAAGCGGGCTCCTCTGCGAGGGTGATGACCTCTGTAAGGTCTCCATACGATATCTACCAGCTGTCAGGCCCTCTAACAAATGTCTATAATAAGCAACGTCCCGACCTGCAAGCACTGCTCGTGGCTGCCCCACGACCCCCAACCACCTCTGAAAGCCGTATCTGTATATGACCTGTGGCCCTGGCTGCTTGGGTAACCCTATTAGTCTGATGCATATGATGTGCTCATATGCCCAACAGTGAAGTAAAAATGTCGAACAAATCCCGAATCGCCTCATCCGGCGATAGCCCCACAGCTCCCTGTATAACTGCACCAGATATACTGGTGCCCAAGCATAACAGGTATGCTCCTCCACCATCTCATGAAGCACCCCCATCAATGCCCATGGAAAGCGGCCTCCCTCTGAGTCGGGAGGGCGAAGCAGGTGATCCCGATCATCATCAACACGGCAAGCCGTGTCTCATGTCGGTGCGCATGGTACATATCACCATACCCGATGCTCATAGCTGTGATATGTCACTAGCGCAGCTGCATCCCCGAAAACCTGTAGGATGTTGTCCATGGCTGTCTCTGCATCCACCTGAAAAATGGCCTCTCCATCAATAGGTAATCGAAGGATGTGATATACATCCTCCAATGTGATGGTCATCTCTCGGGAGATGGAACACATTGGTCACCGGATCCCATCTCTCGATGAGGGCAACCATCAAACTATGATCTCTGTCGATCGCTCTATATCATTTGGACTCTGCCGAGTCCCACCTCGCGCATGATAGCCCAGTGCGCTGCGGACACATGTGGTCGCATCCGCACCAACAGCGGAGGCATCCTGTCCCGCATCGTCAGCTGCTGACGTGCCTGCAAAACCCACCCACTACATTAGCCCTACTCTTCATCACGATATCTACCTATACCCCCTTTTATCCCCCGACCACATCCCGACTCTCTAACCCACCCCTTTATACCCCCTTTTATCCCCAGGACCACACCACAACTCTCTAACACCCCCTCACAGCCACCTATCTTCTCCACTATCCCCCTCCCTCTTCCCAACCCAAACCCAACCCCCATACCCAAACCCAACCCCTGACCCAGCCCCCAACCCAACCCCCAACCCAACCATAACCACCCCAAGCCCAACCCATACCCAACCCCCCCAACCCCAAACCCACCCCAACCATAACCACCCCACCCAACCCCCCAAACCATACCCACCCCAAGCCCAACCCATAACCCACCCAAACCCACACAAACCCCAAACCAACCCACAATACCCAAAACCACCCCACCGACGCCGGCCGATATACGACCGGCGCCGGTCAGCAACAAAACACCCTGCCCCTGAAATTTGCGACCGCTGCCGGTCGCTTAGCAACCGACATCGGTCACTGTAAAAACGTGGAGCCGAACCCGACGCGGCCCCCCAAACCTATTTTTTGCCTATTACTACCCTTTTACCCATTGAAAAGCCCTACAAACCTACCCACCCTACCGTTTTAGCCTAACTACCCTACCTACCCTCTCTATTTTCCAAACAACTTCCATTTATTCATTATTTTATCAAAAACTTGGATTCATACCCAAAACCCCAATTTAGCATAATGCAATAAAATGAACACAATGAGGGGTTTCGAACCTACCCGTACGATGACACGTCGTCGTGGTGGGATGGGTGGTGGTGGTCCAGCTGGTCCAGCCCCTCCTGCTCCTCCTGGCTGGGCCATGGCTCCAAATGTCCTCTTCTGGGTCCTCCACCAATCAACTACTGCCTCCTCCTCACTCGGGCCCGCTAACAACTCACTCCTCCGGTCAAATAACGCCACCTCACGCAACAAATGCTCCAATCTCCACTCTCCACGTCAGACAATTCAAATTGGCTTCCAAATTGCAAAAGTAACAATGACAGGCCGTATTTTTCTTTTTATAGGTTTTTCACCCCTAACCGATATCGGTTTTATTCTGCCCTAAGAAACCGGTATCGGTCCCCTAACCGATATCGGTCATTTACAATCGACATCGGTTGTATTCCACCTTTCCCCCAATTTTTGCCCTTATTTACTATTTGCCCTTTTTCACCAACATCGCCTATATCAACCTTTCATGCAAACATTTTACCCATTTGGCCCGACCCAAGGCCGCAACCAACTAATCCGGCCCGACCCAAGGCCGCAACCAACTACTTTGGCCTGACCCAAGGCCTCAACCCAACCATTTGGCCCGACCCAAGGCCGTAACCAACTAATCCGGCCCGACCCAAGGCCGCAACCAACCATTTGGCCCGACCCAAGGCCGTAACCAACTACTTTGGCCCGACCCAAGACCTCAACCTACCCATTTGGCCCGACCCAAGGCCGCAACCAACCCTTTGGCCCGACCCAAGGCCGCAACCCAACAACTTGGCCCAACCCAAGGCCTCAACCTAACCATTTGGCCTGACCCAAGGCCTCACCCCAACCATTTGGCCCGACCCAAGGCCGCAACCCAACAACTTGGCCCGACCCAAGGCCGTACCACTTCAATACCTCGCCCAACATCAACAACATACACTTTTCTCCACCCATCATGTACCTTCTTGTTCAATTGAGCTCACCTGTTCGTGTTTTAGCATGATTCGGGTCCTTGACTTGCTCTGTCGACCAACTTTGCCTAGACCTAGACCGTGATGTTTATCTCAACCAAACCAACCATTTGGTACTGCCGAACAAGCCTAAACGTTCCTGTACCTTACCCGTTATATACCCTGGGGCTACTTCCTATGCCTTGGATACCAGGATTATATCACCCTTGTTTGGATAAACTATCGACCTTTGCCTATGCATTGCTGGTTTGATCGTCAAATCATGTACCCTAGTCGCACTATTGCATTTCAACGTGCGCCTGCTTTCTTGGACCTACCCCACCCTCTCACCATTATCTCTACACCATTTACCCTTTATCAACCCTATCCCTGATTTCACGCTACCTCAATCTGTGATAGATTTGAGGGGGATTACCTATACCCTTAACAGGAGAAACCACTTCATATTATTGTCGCACAACTTTACAAAACAAGCTACACAACAATAAGGGGCTAATGTAGACACCAAATTTGTGTCTTACGACCCCTTGTGACCCGCATCTCATCTCGCAACCTAACCTCATCACCTAAACCTTACACAATTATTTATTAATTACCTTGTAATTGACAAATCCACATCATCTCACCTGCCACCTCATTTTGCCACTTCATCATGACCTAGCCCTAACCCTAAACTAACCTAATTAAGACCTATAACTTGGTCTACACCTACACCCATGACTAATGACCCCTTTCTCGCACCCAAAACCGACCTTCTAGTCATTTGACCAAGCCCGCAACTAATCTCTCGGGAGAAAAGCAGGGAAGGTGGGCTATTTTACTAAAAATAGCCTACTTTTTCCTTACCGATGCCGGTTCCTACTCGACCGCCGTCGGTTACGTAACCGCCATCGGTTCCCTGTAAATGGGCTCCCCGAACCAAAATCAAAGGTGGAAGGATTTTAGGAATCAAGAGAGATCATTTGGGAGTGATAAAGAGAGTCCAGATCTTCACTTGACCGAGCAGAGACGAGTGAAGAAGCCAGAAGAGTTGCAGCAAAAGGAGATCAAGCCCAAAACTACCTGTGAGAATAGCGAGTTCTCGGATACGGGTGATCATCGGGAGGAGATATTTCATCTTACGTTTGTCTAGCCATCCTACCTAGAGTTACGCCTTTGTCATCGAGTTCTTGGACTGCATCTTCGTCGATAACCGAGTAAGTTACATCTTGCATGTCCTCTTTAATAACATTTCTTAGACTTTTTGAAGCACAATCCTCACAAATCCATTCCTAGATCCACTACCCAGCGTGCTATTGCATCTAACTATCATTCATCTACCTCTCATCACCTTATTTCCTAATATCACCTATATACTGACCTTACAAATAACACAACTACCAAACAACACAACCACCCCGAAAACAACCAACCTTCAGATCTTAGACCATACCGATATCGGTTATCAGAAACCAGTATCGGTTATCCGACTATAACAAAAACCAGCCTTTCCCCTACCCGGTTCAACGAAGCAATTTAATTGATATCTTACAGTCTTTTGTGTGTTAATTCATATTAGCGGGGAACCGACCACCTTGAAAGGAAGTTTTATATTTCTGGGCCCAAGCAGTTCCCTCATTTATTATCTAATCAAAATCGTGTGGTCTTGTGTTCTTATTTGCGAGTAGTCCTTCCAAGACAAAAAGGAGTTCTTCGCAGTCAACCTGATCTTTCTCTACAGTATGCGCACACCATCTCGACGTTCAACAGGTATTCCTCCTAGCCCTAACCTTATCTATTTCTAAAAGGAATGAAACATTCGAGTGAAACAATATGCAACAAGAAGAATCTTAGTGATCTAGTAATTTATTGTAGGTATTTATTATTTTTATTTTTTTGGGGGTTTTAAAGTGTCTTTAAGATTTCCTGGCCAAATCCTTATTAAATCTAAACTATAAGAAACTTTCTGAAATAAACACACATTTCTGAAATAAATAAATCTTTCAGAATTGAACGTACTGCTAGAAATAAACACTCTTTGTAGAATGAAACAAATTACTGGAAATAAATATACGTTGTAGAATTAAACACACTTCTTGGAAGTAAACACACGTTGCAGAATGAAACACATTGCTTGGAAATAAACACACATTTGAAAATGTTGTTAAAAATTCTTGCAAAGAAATAAGAGTTTAATCTACAACACTGCAGGAACAATTACGTAATGATTTCAACTGAAGAACCAAAAGTACTTACAGAATTGCTAGAGAATAGATTTATACAAATTGCTTAAAGATATAAATACCAATAAAATAAAGGATCTTGTTTCTTGGAGGAGTGGGCCCTTGCTCCACCTTGAATCAGGAGTTGACAAAGTATGATACTCTCAAAATGAAATGGCTATCTTATTACTAAATTATTTTGTCTTACAAAACTTGTTTGTGTATGTGTCTATATATATATATATATATATATATCTTCAGGTATTTATATATATTTCATCATCTAAAGATGCATTTACAATCATAAGTGTTCAATAGTTTTCTATCCACCTATAGGTTATAGTGAAACAAAATAGTGCTCAAAGTAGATGTGAAATTTAGAAACCTTGTTGGACATACAACTGTTTGGTCTTATATAAGTATTTATGGAGTGTGAAGAATTAGCAATATGTTGATCTGTTCATAAGTGGAGGGCCCATTAATTGCTCTATCACTAGATTTTTTCAATATAAATAGATTCCCATTGATTCTGGAACTTTGGAGAAGTTCCGGAACCAAAGGGAAACAATCTGGAAGTAACTGTGAAAGTTCAGGAGCTAAGCACAAGAGTTCTGGAACTAAGTGTTGGATTTCCAAAACTAATTCTGAAGGTTTTGGAGCTAAGTGATAGAGTTCCTTAGTTGAGTGATGGAGTTTTGGAACTAATCCTGAAGGTTCCAGATCTAAGATGCATTGAAGCCAATGTCCTAAAAAAGGTGCTGGTTGCTTCATACTTTTCTTATCTGACCGAATGTGACTTATTTTATTTCAAAAACTAAATTTCCACACACTTTGTTAGGAATTACTGAGTTTTTAGACGTTAGAACTAAATAAAAAAATATGGACAAGTACATCCTAACTTATACTAGATCAAACAAAAGCCACAAAATGTAGTTAAACTTGATTAAAAGGAGAGTAAAATAAGATCATTAATTACACATTGATGAGCCATATTTGGGCTTTATAAATTCCCCCTCTCTTTGGTGGTGCATGCGATGTCATGGAAAGGAGAATGCGGCCCCAAAAGAGGACCTAACACACTCTATACTATAGAAATCTTCCTTGTAGGGGAAAAGGAAAGTGCTTGGTATAAACAAAGGCGTGCACAAAAGGGGATGGCTAGCCAAAAAAAAATTACTCCGAAAACACATGTATACAATTAGACAAGTGTAAAATACGTATAAAATGTGGTAACTACGAAACAAAGTAGTGTAAACACGTAAGAAAACAAGATGTAAAATGTGGGTTGTAAACATGGGACATCACCCATGATGTCGCAAGAAACACAAGGACATCATAGCCACAATCAATAAACAAGTGTACACACAAGCAAAGGGAAAAGCCCACATATAATGACAAACAATAGCATACAAGTAGTCATGGAAACATGTAATCCTGCAAAAAAATTGTTGCACATGGAACACCCATTATCATGTTAGAGAACTAACCAATATGTCAAAGCATTTATCAACACATAAATATAAGATTCTAAGTAAAAATGAAATAATAGCACTTGGATAAGATGAATGTGGATGCCTCCATCGACTAGTATAAGAAGGGTAGAAGGTGAGCATCCATGTCATGTGTAGAGTCCGTATCGTGATCATAATAAATAAGGGTGTGAACGCGCATGTATGTATGATATAGATAATGACATATATGAAAGTATTCTAAGATGTGTAGTAAAGTGATCATGTAGAAACCTAGCAAGCAAATGTAAATGTCCCCAAGAAAGTGAAGTATGTTGTGGATGAGTGGAGTGGAATGCAATATGGAATGGTAGGAGAAATGTGCCCCCGAGTGTATGGAAGTATATGCAATGAAGTTCATTTTTTTTTCTCCCTTAGAAGTCAAGAATGAACCATTAATGAGAGTGTGTCATCGGGAAATGGTCAAGTAGTGTTGGTTGTGTGTCTAGCACGCTGCGATGAGTGTGTATATGTAGTGGTGATAAGATGCAACGTGTGGGGAGATGTACGTGAACCCTATAGCCAAAGTGTATATCATGACTTGTTGAATTGATGAGTGATGATTTATCCCTTGGCATATATGACCATATGATGAAATAATGAGTGATGATTTAGCACTAAGTGTATGTCACTACATGGTGACAAAAATAGGTGATGATTTATCCTAAAGCGTATGTCACTACAAGATGAAAGGAGGGAGTGGTGATGTAACCTAAGGTGTATACCACTACAAAATGATAGAATGGGTGATGATTTAGCCTATATCATATGTCACTAAGTTATACATGTTACACGAGGAAATGTCACATGGTGAGTGTAAGGTCCATTTGGTAGTAAACCCTTGGCGGTCGAGTATGGACCGAGGAACCAAAGTGCAGCATAGGGTGGTAAGTGCACCATGTAGAAGGCAATGTATTATAAACCACCAAGTGATGAATATGGTATGTAAATGTGTGGTGTGGGAAATGTAATATATGATGTGAAGAGTATGCAGAGTATGTAATATGCAAAATGTGGTTATAGGTGTAGATAGAAGTAAAATATGTAGTGATAAAATGTAAATCTAGACCCATATATAATGGAACCTAGTGTAGTATGTAGAAATATGTGGAAATGCATAGATGACTATGTATAGGTTATGGGAGGATAGCCTAAGAATGTATGGGGTGTGTAGGGCAAGGACTAGTAGAATGTAGATTGTAGGGATGAAATGTAAAACTAGACTCATAGCTAATGACAAATAGTATAATGTCGATATGAAAATGCACAGTGTATAATGGGACTAAGTATGTGGATATTGTAATGAATGCAATGCATAGATGAGGATGAGAATAATGTAGAAATAGATGTAGAATGAATGGTGCATGAAGCACAATGTATGATGGAATATAATGTATAATTCCTAGGGCCTAGGGTGTAGTGTGTGGGGCTCGGTGTAATATTAATCCCTCAACAACCAAGTGTGAATTAAAGCAAAAGAGTGTATCATCGGGTAATGAAAAATTGTATGATGCACTATATGGTATGCTTATAGGAAATAAGGGCAATCAATGATGATGTGTTGATGTTAGGATGGGGGATGCCATACTCCCCAAACGTATATGAAAGAGAAATTAACCATTGAGGGTGAAGGATGAAGGTCCATCAAATGATGCCTTGGATAGTGTAAGTGGAGAACCATGGTCTAATAGTGTTAATATAGTAGATAAATGTGGAGCCGATGAATAAAATATATTTGCGATTGAAGAATGAATGAATGAGGAAGAGTGGATGTAGTAACACACTATAGCATTGAGTCCGATGGGGGAGACAATGAACTCGTGTGAAATTTTGTCTTTGAGAAGGTACTTGAGTAGGACTAACTTGAGACTTGTGTGATGAATGAGCCCGATGGGCTGGATGGTGAATAGGATATGGTTACACATCAAAGGAGATAAGTCCTAGTTATTTGATATTTGTAATTATACGTGAAAAAGTGTGACAAGCATTGGTATGATGTCCATGCATTCGATGATAGTGGAAATATGGACGATCACGGTAGTGTACTAGTCGAGAAGGAGGATAGTGATGAGTAAGCGGTAGAGTAATCATTTGACGATTAAGAAGCTTAATGAAAATGGCATGTACTATAGCAGTAGAGTGAAAGAAGAGAGGTGGAGGAAATGGTGTTCTTGGAGGGTCAAAGCAAGAGGGCATGTAATGGATGTAGATGGTGTTTGAGGTGGATCATGAGTACCAAAATGAGATCAAAAAGCAACCTTAAGTTACTCAATTTCAATAATGAGAGATGTAATTGTGGCTTCCTTGGACTGACACTGAGTTTGCAATATGTGTATGGAATCCAATAGGTGTGTATTAGATGGATGACTATGAAGGTTGAAGTCATCAACTAAATGGGTGGATATAGGGCATATTTGAGGTGGTGACAGATTGGTGCTACTGTAAGGAGATAAAGGAGAAGTAAGATCGTCTAAAAGGTCATCAACATTATTGTCAAAATCGTATGGAACGATGTGGGAAACTTGATAAGTAGTGGTATGTGGTAGGTCATCCAAATAACCATGATTGTGTAAGATATTGATGACCACGGTGCATCGTTCATCCATAAAGAGAGGCAAAGGAAATTCCTGAGCATACCAAGTAGTGAATCGGGTGAATAGCAAAGAAAGGAACTTCTACAAATGCGCATAGTGCCAAATGGCATGGGAAATGCTATATCAATGTGATCAGGATCTAGAGTGCCTCCGATATAATCTAACCAAGACTAGCCAAGAGTAAGAAGAGAAGTGGTATGATAACGCACAAGATGAACTACAAGATGGAAAACATGTAGGTCATATGCAACAAGTAAGAATAATGGAGCCATGATACAAATTTGGATCGCATAAAGGAGGATGGAGGTCTACAAAGTTAAAACCAAGTCGAGAGAGACCATCATGTGAACATACAATGGTCATGCATGAAGTGTTGAGTGGTATGTACTCCTAATAAGAATTATTCATGAAGAGGGTGTAGGTGAATGGTGAACACACTAAAGAGGGTGATGTTAGCGTGTATGATGGAACAACATCCATGTATTGTAAAGGTTCCTGATATGGAATAATAATTGTAACATCGGTAGGAGAAAAGGGAGATACTGGGATTGATCACTGAATGGAACCTTCAGGAGGTAAATTGTATATAAGGGCATGTTGTGTAGAGAGCGGTAAGACAAGAGAGTAGTGTGGAGTAGGTTCTATATAGAACACTTTGTTGATGCATAATCATAACACCCCTTATTGTTTGCAACTTGATAGATTGAAATTGTCAGTGTGATTGCATAATATGGAGCTTTTCCCAAAGTGTGGGACTTTGCAAATGGGAAAGTTCTCTAGATGAATTCCAATTCCTATTACTCTATTCTAATGCACACATCCAAATTGTAGAGGATCTACTTTTAAACCTACTCTAATTTGCTAAGGAGACAGGGTTAAGAAGATTACAAGAAATTAAACCTAAACTAATAGGGGTGATACACCAAAAGGAATGTTGAACACTTATTTTGCATGAAGATGGAAACCAAAATCAGATTGAGAAGGGTGAAAACACACCATAGATCAATCCAATGATGAAAATCCACTAACCATTAAACACAAATCATTAAACACGTAATACAATAACCATACAGATATCCAAGATTGCAATGAGAGATCGGGGAAAGAAATGAACACAAGAGAGGGTTAAAATTCATCCACAATATTCTATTATTGCTCCACGGATTTTGATATGGTACATTACAATGGCCAAGAGGCACAAAATTGCATTACAACTTGAATGAGAGGTTTTAATTCCACAAATTCACTTATAGACAAGAGAAGAAGGGAGGGTGCAAAGAAAAATTATCCAACATTAGAAAAATGACCCTCCTTACAATATATATGAAGAATGAGAGAAAGGAGAGAGGGAAGAAACTCAAAATCTTTCTTCAACCACCCTAAAATGCATTAAAATCTCCTGCAACAATGATGGGTGCCACTGCAAAACCCATGCCTCCTTGTACTTTGCCTTGTTGGGAAAGAAAGGAAGCCCATACTTCATCATTGTGGTAGGTGAGAAACTGGAACATCCTCTAAAATGGCAGACTGTATTTCTTCATTTTTAATAACTTAGTCTCACTTAAATTAATATAACCAATTTGTAGTTGTGTAGAGACACGAGAGATTTCCAAAAGTCCTTTCTTGTGCAAATCCAAGCTCCCAGTCAAAAGTTATGGCCATATGAAGATTGGGGTGCCATACTATATTAATCTGCAGTGGTGGTTGGCTCTATTTTTTAGACTCGAAATGCCTTCAATAACCTTCGAAATCTGAAAATTTAGACTTTCGTAATTTAGGCCTTGAGACATTGATGCTTCAAAAGTCTTTGGCATTGTTTCTTGGAAAACTGGCTTGAGAGTTATGAAACTCCGAAACCCGAACCTATGAAATAGGACCTCCAAAAGTTTGAAATTGGAACCTCTAAAAGTTTAAAAATCTCCCCACATTGACCCCAAAGTCAAGTTTGACCTTGAAACTTGAAACCTTTCAAACTTAAGAATTTTGGGATTTTGGGCATTAGCTCTCATTTATGCATTTTTCTCGATGAAGACCCCGAACCTCCAAACCTACGAAGTATGAAATTTATAATTTTGGAGTTCGGACGAAATTCCATTTTCTTAATGTCGTTGACCCCGAAAGTGGAGTTAAACCTAAAAATTTTGAACCCTTTCGGTCTTTGGCATTTCGAGGATTTTGGGCCTTTTTCTTTATTTTTACATGCCTGTGTCGAAACTCGAATCAGTAAAACCTTTGAAGTCCCGAGTCCTCATTTTTCTCATCTTGACTTTGAGCTTCCTTCAATTTCTTTCCTCTGACATCATTGCCATTTTCGATCCCTCCCGCAACTTGCTTGGCTAATTTCAAAATGCAAGCTCCCATGACTGAATCAATCCCTCTATTTTCTCGGTGTGCAAGTTCATGTCTTTCAATTTTAACTGAGGGGAAAAAATGGATAACAAGTACCATAACATGAGTATCATCAGGAGTAAGTGAGGAATCAGTAGGGACTATATCAATCATACAAATAGTAGGAATCACATTAGGTTCACCAAACTGATTAACTAAAATTAAACTAAACTATAAGAAAGATATAATAATAGTTAATCTAATATAGGAGGACTAAAACACTATAAACTATGATAAGACAATATGGAATGATTTTATATAATTATACTAAATGAAATAAAACCCTAGATGTGTAGGGATGTAAAAGGAAAGGACTTAGCTGATTGCTAGAGACTGTTGTAAGTTGTTGCATGTTTGATTGTGGATTCTGAAAGTAGGAATGATTAATTAGAGGTCCCATAAAGGTTATGTATAGAAGGTATAAGGATACTTTGCATTACCCAGAAGGTACTTGGGTGCCTCTGGGTGCCTTGGATTGTAGATAATGTACCCTAGTCTCTATAAAATATAGAATCTAGTTTCGGTAGTGTCATAAGATCCCCTAGAATATTCCTTGTATGTCATACTAGTTCTATTTGAACCGTGTCGTCGGGTATATGAAATATGTTAGGAAATAAGGGATAAAATATGCGGAACAATCCCTCACAGAATCGCAACAGTAGAAACTAATATGTAGAAAATATTGTAGATTTGAAATAAAAGTGCAGAATAAAAAAGAACACAACACAAAGAGAAAATTTTTAATGTGGTTGACCCAATTTGGGATAACTCCACCAAGAATCACTTGCTCGATTTTATTACAAGCTACCTCCCTCTCAATACAATACCAAATCTGTTAGGAGCTATGCTCAACAAACTCTATGGAATTCACACTTGAACTCACACACATCTGCAATGTTACATCAACCCTACCATATGCACAAAGCCACATAAATAGGAAAATGCTTAAGAATTTTTACAATACCGCAAGTACCTAAACCATGGGTCAAAATCATGTTGCATAAACCTATGGGTAAAAATCCAGCCCATATGAGAAGAGCACGTTTCCGATATATCGTGCACGATTTTTTAGGCCAATTTCTTTTTTCTACTTGCTACTTTAGACAAACCTCTAAAGAAGAATAGTTTCTCTACTTAATCCTAATTCTAATCTAAACCTAAGGAAATAAATGCAAATATCTAATCCTAGTCTAAAATTCCAAGGCACTATTAGTGAAAATCTACAACACCCCCTAAATGACCTTGAGATCTCGTTGTCCATAATTGGGTCATTTAGTGTGAATGTGCAACATTGAGTTTTCCAAGGTGTGGGACCTTGTAAGGTGAGAAAAATCTCCAGAGAAAGCTGGTTCATACCCCTCTGTTTAAGTGTATGCATGAATTTTGTAGAGGTACAATGCTAAATCCTACTCTAGATTCCAAGGAGACAGAGTTAAAAGATGCAAAAGGAAACAAAATTAAGTAAAAAACGGTGATACACCAAAGGAGTGATGGACCTCTGTTTTTGCAAATAGACATAGATCATAAGAATGCAACACTAGAACATGCAAAAATTACCAGAATGTAATGAAGGATCAGAAGGAAACAATAAATGCAAGAAAGGATTGAAATTTCATTCACAAAACATGCTTTATCATTTCCAGTTTTTGATACGATGCATTACAATGGAAAAGAGGAAAAAAACATATTATAGTTCTAATGGGAGGCCTGAAACTCCATGAATTCATGTGCCAAGGGGAAGACTGGAGTCTGCAAGAATAAAAACGTCCAACCCTTCACAAATGAGCCAAAACTAGCTTTCAACGATGAAGTAGAACGAAGGAAAGGTAAAAAAGTGGGAAAATTGATTTTAGATCTCCAACCACCAAAAATATTCATTAAAATAGAAAGGGCACCCTCATAAATCCATTTTCAATGCATTTGGCCATGCTGGAGAAGAAACGAGCGCCATACTTCATCAATTTTGGTAGTTGGGGGTCAGTTCTACATTTTTTTCCCGTACTGAGAGACATTTCTTTATTTTTCTCTCACGGACCCTACCAAAAAAAAATTGAATAGTCCATCATGTGGAGAATTCCAACAAATTTCCAATGATATAAAAAACGTGAAAATCTGAGCTCTGGATCAAAAGATATGGCCCTCTGAATATTAAGGGAAAAATCAGGGCATAATTTTAGGCACAAATTTCGAGGCAAAAAATTAGGGCACACTTGGCGGAAAACTCGGATTTTGAAAATGGTTCCGTGGGCTGAGATTTCACTTTTTGCACTTTTGGAAAATTTTCCAAAAAATCCCCGCGCCTCCGCTACTCCAAGACACGTGGCATCTCCTGGTTCCTTTGATGGGATCGCAGATCAAGACCTATCCTTTTTCTCTTTTTATAAATTGGGAAAATTTCCCCCAAAACCTCTGCATCCCTGCTCCTCCAGCGACACGTGGCACCCTCTCAGTTGATTGGTGGGGATGTGCCTCAAATTTTCACCTTTGCACCCTTTTTGGTTTTGGCAAATAACCAAAAATCCCTCCATCGGTCGATCGACTCCCACCGCTAAGCTGGACACGTGGCATCTCCTGGCTAGGTGTGGGCCTAAAACAATTTCTTTTCCTTCTACACTCAGGCACGCAGCAAAAATTTTCCTTTGCACCTTTTGACCAAAGTGCCAAAAACTTTAACTTCCCCCCGATGCCCACCAATCCACCAGCGACACATGGCATCGTTGTATTGGCTATAGGCCTACCCAAGGAAAATTTCCCCAAAACCTCCGCCGAGACATAACTTGAAAATTACAATGAGTTAGGAGGAAAATTTTACCCTTACGGAAAGGTCATAAAATTCTCTATTTGATGGAAACATACCAAAAAAATTTGAGTTCCTGAAGTGTGTAAAAAATTCATTTTAAGTACCAACAAAGGAAAAGGAGGAGGAGTTAGCCAAAAATAAGCATGGGCTTATTTTGGATAACACTTTTGGCGACTTAGAGGGGTCATCTACCTACATTGGATGAAGTGACCAGCTACCTGAAGCAATCCATTAGGCAATGGAGTCATGAACTTAACTACTTGTTACTCTCAATTCATTAGAAAATCTCTAAGATGAAGATTGTGAGAGTAGAAAAATCACTTTGGCCTGGAACATGATCTGCAAAAGATGCATCCTTAGGGCAACAAAATCTATGCCAAAACACTTATGGAAATGTAAATCTAAGCTACAACAAAACAATGTGTATAATAAGAACTTGGAGGAATGAAAGAAGAATCTAAGCTAATATGTATAAGGTGAGAAGTTTCCCTTCTAGTAGCAATGCTTTAGATAGTTTCCATTCACTGGAATTTGCAGTTCCTCACCATCCAATGTAGACAATTAGAAGGCATTGTTGTTTTTGCATTTTGTGACCATGTAGGGGCCACTCCAAATGGCATCAAATTTTGAATGCCTTCCTAGATTTTCTCAGTCTGCATCCCATTTCAACACTAAATCTCCAACTTGGAAAGTTCTAGCCTTAGCTTTCTTATCAAAGCTTCTCTTGATCAATGCTTGGTCCTTTTCCATTATTTGGGCTACATGCTCTCTAGTTTCTTGGAGTTCCATCAATTCTACATATCTAACCTCCATGGGCTCACACTCCAACAATTCCATTGCTTCATGAGTTCCAATGTTGGCAACTCAAGTGATATAGGCAAGACTGCCTCTTTCCCATAAACAAGTTTGAATGGAGAGTTACATGTGGATCTCTTGGGAGTTATCCTATCAGCCCATAGAGCTGATTTGAGCTTAGTGTGCCAAGTCCTCTAATTTTCATCAAGAGTCCTCTTGATGATCCTTAATAGATTCTTGTTTGTGGACTCAGCTTGGCCATTACCTTGAGGGTAATAATTTGATGAAGTGCTCAAATAGATCCCATTTCTAACAGCCCATTCAGTTACCTTTGATCCTATGAATGCTAATGCATTATCTGATATTATAGTGGTAGGTATACCAAATCTAGTTGTTATCCCCTCATAGAAGTCTAGAATGCTAGATTCATTTACCTCTTTGAGTGCCACCACCTCAGTCCATTTGGTGAAGTAGTCTATTCTTTGTTGGAATCCATTTTTTCCCTAGGCTTGAGTTTGGATTAATGACTCAACAAAGTCCAAACCCCATTGCATGAATGGCTGGTCAATTGATATTGGGTGTAATGGAAGTGTTGCTAACCTCTCATTGCCTATGAAGAATGCACAATTCTTGTACCTCTCAATACATGCATAACAATCACTACACAATTTGCAACAATAATAACCAGCCTTCATGATCTTGAGAGCTGTCACTCTTGGAGAAAAATGACCCACAACTGATCCATTATGGAACTCTTCTAACATTTTCTCAATATGATTTGTATCAATGCACCTCAACAACACTCCATTGATATATTTTTTTGAACAAGACGCCATCAAAAAGTAAATATGGAATAGCCTACAATCTGAAGTGTCTTCTTTTGGCTTTTTTCATGTCTAGAGGGGATAGGCATGTTTGTAAGAAATGCATTATATCTTGGGTCCAACGAGGAGTGAGCACATCACCATTTTCTTCTTGAAAATCTCTTTGTTCTTGGTTTTCTTGTAGCACCAAAACAACATTCTTCTCTTTTTTTTTTTTTAATCGGTTGACTCAAGGCCAATTTCTCACATAAACCCTTTCCTTAGACCAGCTTGGTGACTTTGATCTCAATGTCATACTCCATGAAACAAGTAATCCACCCCTGCACATTTTTCTTTTAGATCTTTGTTGAGGAGGAAGTCTTTAACTCCCACATGAGAGACCGACAATTAAACCTTGTTGTTTGAAACTAGATGCTTAAATTTCTTCAAGCTCCTAATCACTACAAGAACATGCTTCTCAATGAAGGAATACCTTACTTCATAGTCCTCCAAGATTTGGCTAAAGAAGGCAATTGGCTGCTCTGCATTTTCTTCGTTCTGCTGTACTAAAATTGCAGAAATTGTATCATCACCACCAAATGCATAAAGGATGAAGTCTTTGGAGAAATCTGGGTTAATGAGAGTTGGAGCCTGTGAGATAAATTCTTTGATCACCTCAAAACTTGCCTTACCTTCAGCTTTCCATTTGAATGCCATACTTTTCTTTAACATCATAGTTATTGGCTTGACAAGGGCTACAAGGTTTGGAAAAATCCTTCGAAATAATTTGACTCTTCCCAAGAAAATTTGAAGAGCCTTCTTATGACTTGGTAATGACAGTGCTCTTATTTCTTCAACCCTCTCTGGATCAATTGTTAACCCCTTTTTGGAAACAATGTGGCCTAGGAGGTTTCCTTCATGAGCTAGGAATATGCATTTTCGGGATTCAAGGATACTCCAAATCTTCTACATCTTTGGAACACTTGTCTCAAATGAATGAGATGTTCTACCTGCAATTTTGGAAAATATAGTACTATCATCTAGGTATATCAGCACTATTTTTTTGATCAATCCCTTAAATGCCATATCCATTGCCCTTTGGAAAGTAGCTCCGACATTAGACAACCCAAATGGCATTTTTCTATATGCATAGGTTCCCCATTTGGTGGTGAAGGTTGTTTTGAACTGATCATCTTCCTTTACCATGATCTAATTATACCTGAATACCCATCTAACAATGAAAACCTCTCAAAGCCAGCAACAACTTGCAAAATCTACTCCATAGAAGGAAGTGGGTAGTGATCCTTGAGGGATGCTCTGTTCAAATCTCTAAAGTCTACACACAACCTGATTTCTCCACTCTTCTTTCTAACTAGAACCAAGTTTGCAACCCAACTTGAATGCTTGATGGGGAATATGATACTTGCCTCTATTAATTTATTTAATTCCTTCTTCATGAGAGGCTCAATGTGTGGATTGACTAGTCTCTATTTTTTCCTGATGGGCTTAGCACTTGGATCTAGTTCAATTGTGTGTTGAGCTAGCTTGGGATTGAAACCTCTCAAGTATTTATAGATCCAAGAAAATACATCTCGGAACTCTTTGTGCCCTTTGAGAAAAGCACCAAAAACTTAATCTTCCCCCCGACACCCACCCACCACTGCACCCTGCCACGTGTCAATTTCTCATTAGCCGCGGGCATGTCTAGGGAAAATTTCACCAAAAACTCTGTTGAGCCATAACTTGAAAATTAGGAGTCGGGAGGAAAATTTTACCTTTCGGAAAGGTGAGAAATTTTTCTATATGATGGAATCATACCCAAAAAAATTTGAGTCCCTCAAGCATGCAAAAGCTGTCATTTTAAGTACCAACAAAGGGAATGGAGGAGGGTTAGCCAAAAATAAGCATAGGCTTATTTTGGATAACATTTTTTGTGACTCAGAGGGGTCATCTACCTGCTGGATGAAGTGACCAGCTACCTCAAGCAATCCATTGGGAAATGGAGTTATGAACTTAACTTCCTATTACTCTCAATTCATTAGAAAATCTCTAGGATGAAGATGTGAGAGTATAAAAACCACTTTGACCTAGGACATGATCTGCAAAAGATGCATCCTTGGGGCAACAAAAATTGTGCCAAAGTACTTAGGGAAAATTAAATCTAAGGTACAATGGAACAATGTGCATAAGCACTATGAAAAATCTAAGCTAATATGTATAGGGTGAGAAGTTTCCCTTAGTAGCAATGCTTTAGATGGATTCCATTAACTGGAATCTGCAGTTCCTCACCATCCAATGTAGACAATTTGAAGGCATTACTATTTTTTCATTTTGTGACCATGTAGGGGCCACTCTAAATGGCATCATATTTTGAATGCCTTCTGGCTTTTCTCGGTCTGCATCCCATTTCAACACTAAATCTCCAACATGGAAAGTTCTAGCATTATCTTTCTTATCAAAGCTTCTCTTGATCAATGCTTTGTCCTTTTCCATTGTTTGGGCTACATGCTCTCTGATTTCTTGGAGTTCCACCAATTTTGCATATCTAACCTCCATGGGCTCAAACTCTAACAATTCCAATTGCTTCATGAGTTCCAATGTTGGCAACTCAAGTGACATAGGCAAGACTACATCTTTCCCATAAATAAGTCCGGATGGAGAGTTACTGTGGATCTCTTGGGAGTTATCCTATCAGCCCATAGATCTTATTTGAGCTTAGTGTGCCAAGTCCTCTCATTTTCATCAAGATTCCTCTTGATGATCCTTAATAGATTCTTGTTTTGGACTCAAAGCATGGCCATTACCTTGAGGGTAATAATTTGATGAAGTTCTTAGATAGATCCCATTTAAACAGCCCATTCGGTGACCTTTAATCCTATGAATGCCAATGTATTATCTAATATTATAGTGGTAGGTATACCAAATTTGGCTGCTATCCCCTCATAGAAGTCTAGAATGCTGGATTCATTTGCCTCTTTGAATGCCACCACCTCAGTCCATTTAGTGAAGTAGTCTATTGCTGTTAGAATCCATTTGTGCCCTTGGTTTGAGATTGGATTAATGACTCCAATGAAGTCCAAACCCCATTGCATGAATGGCTGGTCAATTGAGATTGGGTGTAATGGAAGTGCTGCTAACCTCTCTTTGCATGTGAAGAATGCACAATTCTTACACCTCTTGATCCATGCATAACAATCACTAAACACTTTGGGCCAATAATAACCAGCCTTCATGATCTTGAGAGCTATCACTCTTGGAGCAAAGTGAACCCCAGCTGATCCATTATGGAAATATTCTAACATTTTCTCAATTTGATTTGTCCCAATGCACCTCTGCAACAAGTGCATATGAGATATCCTACAATCTGAAGTGTTTTCTTTTAGTTTTGTTCATATCTGGAGGGAATAGGCTTGTTTGTAAGAAGTGCATTATGTCTTGGGTCCAACTAGGAGTGATAAAACCACCATTTTATTCTTGAACATCTCTTTGTTCTTGGCTGTCCTGCAACATCAAAACAACATTCTTCTCTTTGTTTGCTTCAATTGGTTGACTCAAGGCCAATTGCTCACGTAATCCCTTTCCTTAGACCAGCTTGGTGACCTTTATCACAATGTCACACTCCATGACATGAGTAATCCACCCTGAATGTCTTTCATTTAGATCTTTTTGAGGAGGAAGTCCTTAACTCTCGCATGAGAAACCAACAGTTGAACCTTCTTGTTTGAAACTAGATGATTAAATTTCTTCAACCTCGTAATCACTACAAGAAAAATCTTCTCAATGAAGGAATACCTCACTTCATAGTCCTCCAAGCTTTGGCTTAAGAAGGCAATTGGCTACTCTGCATTTTCTTCGTTCTTATGTACTAAAATTGTAGAAATTGTATCACCACCACCAAATGCATAAAGGATGAAGTCCTTCGAGAAATCAGGTTAATGAGAGTTGGAGTCTATGAGATAGCTTCTTTTATTGCCTCAAAACTTGCCTTACCTTCATTTTTGCATTTGAAAGCCATACTTTTCTTCAACATCATAGTTATTGGCTTGACAAGGGTTGTAAAGTTTAGAACAAACCTTCGAACAAAATTGATTCTTCCCAAGAAACTTTGAAGAGCCTTCTTATGACTTAGCAATGGCAGTGCTCTTATTGCTTCAACCCTCTCTGGATCAATTGCTAACCCTTCTTTGGAAACAATGTGGCCTAGAAGTTTGCCTTCATGAGCTAGGAATATGCATTTTTTGGGATTCAAGGATACCCCAAATCTTCTACATCTTTGGAAAACTTGTCTCAAATGAAAGAGATGGTCTGCTACACTTTTAGAAAATACAAAGTAATATCATCTAGGTATATCAGCACTATTTTATTGATCAATCCCTTGAATTCCATGTCCATTTCCCTTTGAAAAGTAGTTAGCGTTAGACAACCCAGATTGCATTTTTCTATATGCATAGGTTCCCCATTTGGTGGTGAAGGCTATTTTAAACTGATCATCTTCCTTTACCATGATCTTATTATACCCTGAATAACCATCTAACAATGAAAACCTCTCAGAGCCAACAACAACTTGCAAAATCTTCTCCATAGAAGGAAGTGGGTAGTGATCCTTGAGGGATGATCTGTTTAAATCTCTAAAGTTTACACACAACATGATTTCTCCACTCTTCTTTCTAAATGGAACCAATTTTACAACCCAGCTTGAATGTTTGATGGGGAATATGATACTTTCTTCTATTGACTTATCCAATTCCTTCTTCATGGGAGGCTCAATGTGTGGATTGACCGGTCTCTATTTTTTCCTGATGGGCTTAGCACTTGGATCTAATTTAATTGTGTGTTGAGCTAGCTTGGGATTGAAACCTCTCAAGTCCTCATAGCTCCAAGAAAATACATCCAGGAACTCTTGGAAAAGTTGCATGAATTCATACCTTTCTTGTTCGGTTGCCACTTTACCAATTTGAAGTGACTTGCCTTCTCCAACTGAGATGGGCTTTGAATCCTCTCCCTTGACTTGGATGTTTTCTTTCTCCTTCCTAAATTGATCATTAGGATTGAAGATAGAATCTAAAGTCACAAGTCCTTTTGGCAGTTTGTTGGTTCTCAAGCTGTACCACTTGATCACCATACTATTGTTCTAACTTTTCTTGATTTTTGGTTGAGAACTCAGCTTCCTCTTGTAAGAAATTGATGATTTGTTGGTCACTCTCAAACACTTGCCAACTTGCATCATTTTCTAGCACTGATGGCCTCACAATCACATGGATGTTTGGCTGCATTTTATCTCTTTTGATACTTTCCACAACATCAAAAGTTGCTCCAACTGCTACAAGCCTATCAGTAGCTTGGTTCTCTTTCCTAGGGATGGAGTTGATGCCAAATCCCTCAAAATCCTCAATGAGGTCCCACACCCTATTCTTATAACTCTTGAGTAGGTCATTCTTGGTAGCATGTTGTCCTTTAACTTGATTAACAATCATCTCACTATCACTAAAGACTTGCAAGTTTTTGATGCCTCTCTTCCTTGACCAATGAAGTCCATGTATCAAAGCCTCATATTCGAGTAGTGTTGTTAGAACATGCAAACTGAAATCTAAAAGCCGAATAATACTTAATTCCTTGAGTTGAAACAAGCATACCTCCTCCTCCTGCACCTCGTCTACTTCTTGATCCATCAAATAACAACCGCCATACCTCATTGTCATCTTTATGGTCTGGCTTGGTGATGCTAGGAAGAGGCTGATTTTCTTCATGCATGTAATAGATTCCTTGTTCAGATTCCTCTATTTCCTTATAGAGATCAAAATCATGTACCTTTCTTGCCCATTCGTCAAGAGTCAAATCTGGAATGCTTCCAACTTTGGTGTTAGCTTCATGTGTGCTTGGATAATCCTCTTGATCAAACAATGAACAATTGGCATTGATTGGGCTTGGAGTATGAGGGTCAATGTGAAAGTTTACAATAGGTTTGGACCTGATTGTGGCCTTGGCTCCATACCTTGTCCTAAATATCATGTGTGACCAATCAGCGAGATAGGTAGCCTCTAATTCTAGTTGTGAAATCCCTTGACAAACATATGGCAAAGAGTGGTGGAAAATCTATCACCGACACATCTTGCAAAACAGTGACATTGGGGCATGCATGAAAAGTAAGGCTCAAATATTTAATTACCACAACTATTACTACTACTGTCCCATCTAATTGTACCACCCCCTTGGACATGAATTCATATTGAAGGCCTAGCTGATTAGTTATTTACTTGGGCATCACAGAACTAATTGCCGCAAAATCAATCATACAATTATGTACTAGTTTATCCCCAATGATCAATGAAACATAGAATGGAGGGGGCTTAAAAATTTTACCTTGCTATCCTCCATGATTCCCCTCAGGATGAGTAGCATTTGTGAGTACCTTCTCTTGCATATGAGCTAGCTGATTTGAGGTTGACCAATTCTTCATGGCAGCTTGTAATAGATCCCTTTGTCCTGGGATGGATAATGACTCCCACATAGATATGTTCACATTGGTATTCTTCATTTGTTCAATGATGTTAAATGGGGATGAACCATCTCTTTGTTGTCCTTTAGTCTGCACATTATTTTCTTGTACATGGGCTATAATAGTTGGTATTTGAGCTAGTCTAGAAGGTGGCTTGGGCTGTCCTTGCACATTTGGAACTGCATTTTTCTTGCCAACACCTTGTGGAGTGATGGAAGGTTGTGAATCACTTGGATCTAATGATTTCCCTTCACCAATATTCCTCTTCTTTGACCATGTGTTAGCTGCTACACTTTGAGAAGGTGTTTGATTCATACCACAAAAATATTCAGCCTATCAATTCACAAGTGTAGTCTCATTTGGAGTTGTATCTTGTTGAAATGTCCCTTGTTGTTGGTTTGTTTCTTGACTCGCTCCACTCTTTATACCAGTTGTTTTCACCATCAAATATTGGTTCAAAGCACCATTAAAGCACATAGATTGGTTGTGAGGTTCACTACATGCGAAACACCAGTCATACTCTTGAGTTACATTATTTTACACTGGCACTAAGGCTTTAGAGGTAGATGCAACATTGGGGTTATAGGTATGAAATGGTCTATTGGCAGGAGGCCTTACTTGATTTTGATTTACAGGTGGGGTGGGTTGCCTATTAGGCTAATATGGTTGTCTATTAGGCTGAGTTTAAGGCTAATAAGAAGGTCTAAAACTTTGATCTTGTTACCTCTTGAGTGTAACCATATCATTGCCCAAATTTTACAACTATTTCATAATTTCTTGAAGCTCATTTGAGGCACTAAAGGATGAAGTAGATGTTTCATTTTAAATCTAGTTTCTAGAAGTGGGAATAGGCGCTAAAGTAAGTGATTGAGTAGTACTTAGGCTTCCCAACTCTAGACATAAGGGCATAAGAGGCCTAGGTGCAATTTTACCAGCTTGGATCAAACAATTCTCATCCCTAATGGTGATGTTGTAAGTTGCAGGTAGAGTTGCACCTCCCATGGATTGGATCAACATAGAAATGTTAGAATTTAAAGCTTTGAGAAAGTATAAGAAAGCACCTTGAGCTGTTGGCCTCACTTTGCCAATGGGATTCTAACCCATGTTCTTTGAAATCTGAAATTGAAGTTTGTTAGCAGACTCATTGGGAGCTCTCTTGATAGTTGTTAGTTGCTCCAATAGAGACAAGTTGTCCCCTTTCTCTCCAAATTGGTTATGGAGGGTGTGCACAACTGGTTCCAATTTTGGATAGAGCTTGCATCAAGGCTCCTGAACCATTGCAAGGATTTCCCTTTGAATGAAGATGCCAATAATTTGACAGCAATCTCCATCTCAATAATCTCATGGATTGCACAAACATTAGCAATGTCCTTGACATGATCACTAGGATTGGTCTGATTTTCTCTAGTAAAGTATGGGATGTTCTTCAATGCTGTAATTGGAACTGGTTTTGTGCATTGAGAGCAAGTGGGTTGCTACTAGTAAAGTTGACATAAGGATTGGGTTGTGCCATTATGATTGGCCTGAAAACCCTTGTTGATTGGATGAAAGGTCTACCAGGTGGAGGAGTTGATAGAGTTCTATTTGGTGGAGATGGATACCTTTGAATCCTTCTTCCCCTTTCTCTTCTTTCTGGGGATAATTTTAGATACTCAGACAATCCCTCTTCTCTGGCACTTGACCTTGTTTAGATCCTTCTCATGAATTTCAAGTTTAGACTGCTGAAACTAGTTGATTCTATCCTTTTGGAGTCGTCAGATGTGCAAATTAGGGCTCTTTCAAGCAAGAAACTTACAACAATTACACATAATTTTTTTTTAATGAAGTTGAAGACCTCTAAGGTCCCATCGAACTTTCCAAAACTATTAGTGCAAATCTATAGCACCCCCTAAATGACCTTCAGATCTGTAGTCTAGAATTGGGTCATTTAGTGTGATTACACAACATTGAGTTTTCTCCAAGGTGTGGGACCTTGAAAGGTGAGAAAAATATCCAGAGAAAGCTGGTTCTTACCCCTCTTTTTAGGTGTATGCATGAATTTTGTAGAGGTTCAATGCTAAATCCTACTCTAGATTCCAAGGAGATAGAGTTAAAAGATGCAAAAGGAAACAAAACTAAGTAAAAACGGTGATACACCAAAGGAGTGATGGACCTCTATTTTTGTAAATAGACACAAATCATAAGAATGCAACACTAGAACATGCACAAATTACCAAAATGTAATAAAATATCATAAGGAAATAATAAATGCAAGAAAGGATTGAAAATTCATTCACAAAGCATGCTTTATCATTTCCAATTTTTGATATGATGCATTACAATGGAAAAGAGGAAAAAAACATATTGCAGTTCCAATGGGAGGCTTGAAACTCCACAAATTCACGTGCTAAGGGGAAGAGGGGAGTCTGCAAGAACAAAAACGTCTAACCCTTTACAAATGAGCCAAAACTAGCTTTTAACGATGAAGCAGTAACGAAGGAAAGGTAAAAAATGTGGGAAAATTGATTTTAGATCTCCAACCCCATACAAGATTCATTAAAACAACAAGGAAACCCTCAAAAATCCATTTTCGATGCATTTAGCCATGTTGGGAAGAAACTAGTGTCACACTTCATCAATTTTGGTAGTTGGGGTCGGTTACGCATTTTTCCCATGCCAGAGACATTTCTTTATTTGTATCTCACTGAGACTCCCACCAAAAATCAAAATTGAATAGTCCATCATGTGGAGAATTCCAATGATTTCTAAGGATATAAAAAACATGAAAATCCAAGCTCTAGATCAAAAGATATGGCCCTCTGAATATTTAGGGAAAAATTAAGGCATAATTTTAGGCACAAATTTCGAGGCAAAACATTAGGGCACACTTGGCAGCAAAATTGGATTTTGAAAATGGGTCCACAGGCCGAAATTTGAATTTTTGCACTTTTGGAAAATTTTCCAAAAATCCCCATGCTTCCACCGCTCTAAGACACGTGGCATCTCTTGGTTCGCTGATGGGATCACGGGTTGAAGACCTATCCTTTTACTCTTTTTATAAATTGGGAAAAATTTCCCAAAGACTTCCATGCCCCACTCCTCCACCGACAAGGGCACCCTCTCGATTGCTTGGTGGGGATGCACCTCAACTTTTCACCTTTGCACCCTTTGTGGTTTTGGCAAAAACCAAAATCCATCCGCCGATCCGACTCCCGCCGCTGATTGGACACATGGCATCTCCTAGCTAGGAGCGGGCCTCAAACAATTTCTTTTCCTTCTCCTCTGTGGGCCCGTGGTAAAAATTTTTCCTTTGCACCTTTTGACAAAAGCACCAAAAAATTGAACTTCCCCGACGCGCCGCTCGCCCGCGACACGTGGCATCGTTGCATTAGGCTGCCGCGAGCCTCGCCAAGGAAAATTTCCCCCAAAACCTCCGCCAAGACATACCTCGAAAATTACAAGGAGTTAGGAGGAAAATTTTACCTTTCTAGAAAGGTAAGAAAATTCTATATTTGATGGAAACATACCCAAAAAATTTTGAGTCCCCGAAGTGTGCAAAAATTCATTTTAAGTATCGAAAGGGAAAGGAGGAGGAGTTAGCCAAAAATAAGCATGGGCTTATTTTGGATAACATGCACTAGGGGAAGAGAGAGGTGTATGAAAAGGGGAAAATACTAAGCTAAAAGAGGTGATATGACAAAGAAGAGGGGGAAAGAAACTCTCACATGAGTGGAAATGGGAGAAAAATGAAGGAGGAGATGGAAGACATGAGTACCACAAAGTAAAAAAAAAAAAAAAACATTCAAACTCTCATTTCGGGAGCACAAAAGAAATAAACCCTACAAAAGAGAACAAACATATCAATTTACAACAAATGCAATAAAGGGGTAATATAATGCAATAAACACAAGCTAGGAAAGAGGATAACCATAAAACATGAATTTAATTTATTCATAAGGATGCACGATTCATTATATTGGAGGAGGAAGGCAAGAATCACCACGAAAATGTCCCAATCTGAGGCTAACTCAAAATACACTTGCAATATCCATAGAATGGTGTACTAGCATTCAAAGAGGGTACATTATAGGAAATTAGTGTTCATAGTGTGAACATCTAGTTTAAATATTAGTATTATTTAATATTTAAATAATATGTGAGTGTGCACAATTAGTTGTCATGCACAACTCATAGAGATAGGAATGTGTAAGAATATCTTGGGATTGAAAGTAAGATTAGGGAATAAAGAAGAGATATGGGGATAAAATGATAAGACTTGACTCCATGATTTAAGGAACAAGCAATTGTATAAAATGCTCTGTCATATTCAATAGAAATTGCTCCATTCTACTTTCATTTTTCTGTATTTTCTATACTTTTCATTTCATGAGTTAATTTGATTTATTATTGTTGAATTTATTTATGAAAATATAGAGATTTAGCATCATTTGGTATCAGAGCAGGTTTCCTTTTGCAAGTGTAGAAGAAGATGGTTGAAGGAATCCCGTAAGAAAATTTCTAGCAGACACATCATAGTAAAAAGAACACAATTTACTCATATGACATCCGATTGATGTCTTATTTTTGTTTCGGAAAGATAAGAACAAGATGCAAAATATTGCAGTTTACATCAGCTTCAGATTTGTCTTGTATCTATGCGTAAAATTCTGTGTAAGTTGAGTGAAAGTTTTTGTTGTTTTTAAAACAAACGTTTGATAGATTGAATGTATCTAAAAACCCAGATTTAAAATATTACGAAATTTATTGGGTTTGTTTAGTTAATATATGGAAAAATTATGCTAAAATTTTACAAAAACTCAGTTTCTAGTTTAAGAGAAAAGTGGAAATAAAAATAGGGATTTGAAAAAAAAAAAAGTGGTGCATAATACATTTATGTAATTTTTTAATTGGACGCATTTTCGCTTGCACGTGACGTCCATAGTCAGGGGGTGCATTATCGGTTGAATCCAACACTCAGAAAAATTGTGTAATGAGCCTAAAAGCTACATTTTCTAACTAAGTAGCATCATGATGGAGGAAGGAGGTTAATCAGTGACCTCTCGCCAGCCACAAGCGAAGGGGCCACACAATGAATTTGTGGCATTTATTTTTGTTGTGTTTAATTTTCATTGTGTGATGTAATAAGAATAGATGATTTATTCATGTTCACTCTTGTAATAAGTGAGCTCTGCGTGAGTGATATTTATTGTATTTTCCCTTGAATGTAAAGATGGGGGTGGGGAAACGTGTACGCTGCTATGAAAGTGGTTGGTGGTCCACTAGAAAACCAATTTGAGAGTTTGTGAATCTCTTAGAAAATCACATATAGAGTGGTTAATGGTTCCACTAGAAAACTGTTGGAGTTGATGGTACTCTTTGAAAACCATCGTATTGTAGAACATGAGCAGGTACTAGACAAAAATCACCCATGTTCACACTAAGGGGGTGAATGTTAGGAAATTAGTGTTCATAGTGTGAACATCTAGTTTAAATAGTAGTATTATTTAATATTTAAATAATATGTGAGTGTGCACAATTAGTTGTCATGCACAACTCATAGAGATAGGAATGTGTGAGAATATCTTGGGATTGGGAGTAAGACTAGGGAATAAAGGAGAGATATGGGGATAAAATGATAAGACTTGACTCCATGATTTTAGGAGAAAGCAATTGTATAAAATGCCTTGTCATATTCAATAGAAATTACTCCATTCTACTTTCATTTTGTCTGTATTTTCTATACTTTCCATTTCATGAGTTAATTTGATTTATTATTGTTGAATTTATTTATGTAAATCTAGAGATTTAGCGTCAGTCCAACCTTTACAAATGAACATGATTAACTAAAATTAAACTAAACTATAAGAAAGATATAATAATAGTTAATCTAATATAAGAGGACTAAAATGATGTAAACTATGCTAAGAAAATATGGAATGATTTTAAATAATTATAGTAAATGAAATAAAACCCTAAATGTGTAAGGATGTAAAAGGAAATGACTTAGCTGATTGTTGAAGATTTTTGCACATTTCCACAGGTCTGATTATGGATTCTAGAAGTAAGAACGATCACTCGGTGGTCCAAAAATGGTTAAATATGGAAGATATAATGGAACTGTAGTGCTCAAGAAGGTACTGGGGTACCTCGGGGTACCCTAGTTTGTAGAATAAGTGCCCTGGTCAATGTAAAAACTTAGAACCTGATTTTGGTAGTGTCAAAAGATACCTGAAATATTCGTTGTCTGTCATACTAGATCTTCCAAACTACATTGGGTATATGAAATAATGCAAGATGAAGGAATGACTTATAAAAGATAAAGAAGTATCAAAACCCTAAAAATAAAAGATGCAAAATGAATGGGTCAAACTGACCTCAGCTACCACACAGTGGGCTTACTAATATGAGAAATGAACTACATTTCAGACCCAAATGTAGTTCTAGTATGTGTGTGCTTGTCATGCCCTAGGTGCTCTTGTTCTAGTCACACTTTTTGAAGTAGCGAGCAATAATAACTATAGAAAAATGTAATAGTATGTGTGCATATAATAGAATAGAATACCTCCCCTTATGTTATGTGTGTTGATGTAGATATCCTAGCCTTTATGCATGGAACTATGTGGATAAAAGTGATGTAATGGATGCAACTCTAGATAGAGTGATAGTATCATGTGACATTAGGACCCTCATTATGGTCTCATAACTTTATATTTATAGGGTGCTCTTTCTCTAATTTTAGAATTAACCCGACATGGCCAACTAGGAAGAAGATAAGGATTAAAAATGGCTAGAAGATGCCCAAAAAGAGGTGAGAAAGTCAATCATGGATTGGGGCACCCTAGGTGGGACTAGGGTGACTCGTGGTGCCCCAATACAGGGCACAGGCGCCTCGATTCGGCTAAAATGACAAGACAATTACGAAATAGGTGTGCATGCATAGGAAATTATGTGGGAATGATGAAATAAAAGGTAAAAATAATATGGCCAGAAGTTGGGATTAATTAGTACTTTCTTCACTTGAGAACCCTCTAAATAGTAGTATAAGACCTAGTTAAATAATGCCTAAAGTGCATGATTTTAAGTGCGAGATGAACAAGCTGATCAAAGAACTTATGGAACATGGGAACTCTTCCATTTGTTCCCTCCGGGCTAATCATAACCACATTTTCCACACTTTTTCTATGCTCTCCTTTGATCAGTGTGATTGGCCATGTGGGGAACTAGTAGAATGTGAGAATTGTTCCTTAAGTTCCTCTGGTACCTACTTCATCCACAATATTGTGTCCACTCCATCCTATTCTTCCTTTTTCTTAATCGGTGACGCGGCCATGTGGTGAACTAGCACTTGACATAAATGTTTTCGTTTGTTCCTCCCATGCCCGATTTAGCTTAGTTTTTCCCAAATAGCCCAATTTTTATTTTTTTGCAAAGTATGGAAATGAGGGCTTAGAAAGAAGGAAATGAACATACCAAACATTTAATTCTCACACTTTTGATCAATTTATATTGTTTAAGTCCAAATGAAAACATAAGTTATCAAAATATCCATATGAGGGAGTATTTTGGATAACAATTTGGTGACTCCATAGAGCTATCTCGCATTCAGGATGAAGTGATCGCAGTGTGATTAAACTAAAATGGAAGATGGAGACCTATTTTAGCTTAATATAATGTTATGGAAAGTAGTAAATAACAACTAAACAAATAAATGAAATGACCTAAGTAACTAAGTAAATGTAAATGTGAAACCCTAATGTGTAAAGAGGGTTAAGAAGTCCTTAGTTGATTTGAAAATATGTCAAGACTATGTCGCAATGGAGATCGATTGGACATGAGGATTAAATGACCACACCAAGGTTAGAAAAAGTGCATATCCAAGTTAGATTTCTAGATTAAGGAGCTTGAAGAGGGAAGGAGGTGCCAGGGCACCATGGTCTAAAATATGGGCACCTTGGTATATAGAAATGACATGGAACCTCCTCGGGAGTGTCGGTGATTGATAGCTTGTGCTCGCTTCTTGTCCCGTGTATGTCGCCAAACCTCACTAGATGTCACTGCAAATCAAAGTTTGAGAAAGAATCTATAAAACCCCAAGAAACACATCAAAACCATAAAAATGAAAGATGTATATGAAGGCGTGGGAGTGTATTCAACTTCTAAATTGATGGACCTATCACTAAGCACTACAATACATCTCGGACCTGATGTAGTTCTAGGTGTGTGTGTGTGAAAATCATGCCCTAGGTGCTCTTGTCCCAGTCGCACTTTGTGAGTAGAAAGCAATAGATAGATACCGAATGTAAATAAATGGTGTATGGAGCAAAATTAACTCCTCCTATGAAGTGTGATGTAAAAAAATAGTCTTGTGTCACTTGTGATGGAGCTAGATGGATGCAACCTTAGGTGATTGTAGTCTTGCTTAATGCTTGGTACCTCATTATGGTCTCATAAATTTATATTTATATTCTTCTCTTGATCTAATTTCATAGTTAACCTGAAAAGGTGAACCCCCAAAAATATGAAAAGCTCAAACAACTAGAAAGTGCCCAAAAGATGAGAGTAAGGTGTAAAGAGGATCAGGTCTCCCCAAAGGGGATAAGGGCACTGGTCACCCTAGTCTGGTGGGTGACCCATTCAGTGGTGGGAAAAACTTAGTGTGACAAGAACTCGATTGGGAAAATACATGTGAAAGATTGAAAATAATGACAATAAGCAAAGTAAAATGGCCAAATACATGGGTTAATTAGTACTCTTTTTCACTCAAGAACCATATGAATAGTAGTATGAGACTGGGACTAAATAATTACCCAAAGTGCGTGATTTAGTGATGAAAGTTGAAAGGACATCCCAACTACTCCTGCAATTAAAAATTCCTCTCTCTCTCATGCATTTCCTTCTATAAATTGTAGGAGATTACATTGTGCAAAGGGTTGGTCATTTTCTCCTCCCATGCACCCCTATTCTTCTAGGGATTCAATCCTTCCCCAAACATTGTAATGGATTCATTCCTTCCCATACATGCAATATAATGTGTAAATTTTAAGGAGAAATAGAATTGTGTTCTGTGTTGGTTCTTCTAACATTTATATACTTTTAGTGTTTTGTCTTGCCTCTCATTGTAAATAGGTGGTTGTGTATATCCTTGTTCATTACAGATTTGGGTGTGTTGTGCTCATTTTGGGAATGATGTATTAGGTGTGATCTAGTTTGTGGTGCAAGACCACCCTTCCTAGATTCATTTATCCATCATTTTACGGAGTTGGGAAAGTGATTATCACTCCTTTTTTGGTGTATCACCACTTGTAGTGTAGGTTTATTTCATGCAATCCTTCTATCCATGTCCCTTGGAAGCATTAGATTAGGGTTAGTTAGTAGTTTTTCCTACATTAGGAGTAGTTAGTGACAAGTAGGTTAGGAGTAGGAACCGGCCTTCTCTAGAGAGCTATCCCATTTCACAATGTCCCACACTCAGGAAAACTCAATGTTATGCAATCACACCGAATGCCTCATCTCAAAATCAAGAAATTTGGAGGTGTTGTGATTCTACATCTGTTGGCGAGGAAATTTTTTGGGTGGAAAAACTTGTGGATTCCTCGCAAATGCTCTAGGATTCTAGGTCCCTCTACTTAACCAAAGTGTAGATGTCGTGTGTATGCATGTGTGAGAAAGCATGGATTTTGTGGTGGCCTTTCAGCCAGGGGATCCAATAGGGCGCTCCACTTACCTGCGGAAAATTCTTACAGTTATCTCGCAAGGGGCGAGTTTCCTATGAAGATGGGAAAGGGAGTGAGAAAAAGAGGTAGGAGAACTAATGTTGTAGGTAGAAAATCATATTCTGAACGCACTAGATAGAAACTTCAACACATGCATTTATGACAAGAAACAACCCCGCAAATGGCAACAAGATGACATAAGATTGTGAACTCAAAGAGGCTACAAAACCCTTCTTCTTATTGATGCTTAAACATAGATTGTACATAATGTGGGAATGGAAGAAATTTGAGAATGGAGGAAAGTAGAATAAAATGGCTATCTCCTTTGTTTTCTCTAAGTACAATGCACTCATGAGTTTACAAGATCAATTACCCACTCTATATAATGGCATGAAGAAGCCATTAATTCTCCTCCAAGAAATGGTTACAACTTATTCTTTGTTGGCAAGAAATAGTTTACAATTTCTTTTCAATCTTTCGCATCTATTCATATTATAGATTCACAAAGAAACGCCAATGGTGAGAAAAACAAGACTTTTCATAATGCATCTGTTACACTCATTTTGTAACTTTGAATTTAAACCATTCATCTTGCCTTTGAAACTTTAAACCGAGTCATCCACGTGGAAGAAAATTATTGGAGCAGTGTGGAGGATGCCTTTTGCATTTTGTGACTTTATAGATATTTGGCATTTTGGAACATTTTGGCCCACTCACCGCTTTTGAGATGGTCTTGACACGTGGCCTGAGTTGAGTGGAGGCAGTCGCGGGCCACTTTAAGAATTTTTCCTTTTTTTTTTTACTGTGGGCTCAAAAACACAAATTGCTCTACCGGCCCACCTACCTACTTGGACCTTCGATGCGGGCTTAGTATTTGAATTTAGCCCTTTTGTTTGATTGGGGATGCGGGTCACTTTATGATTTTTCACCCTTTTTACAAAGAGGCTCAAAAACAAAAATTTCTCCGCCAACCCACTTTGACTTTCCAACGGTGGGCTCAACATTTGACCTTTTCCTTTAAGCCCTGCTTGTGGTGTGGGTCACTTTATGACTGTTATCCCTTTTTACAAAAAAGGCTCAAATTCTCAAATCTCCCCGACGATCTGCCTCCCTACTTTGACTTTCCAATGACGGCCCCAAGATTTGATATTTTCTTTTAAGCCTATTCGGGTCAATGCGGGTCATTTTATGAATTTTAGCCCTTTTTACAAAAAGGCTCAAATTGTCAAATCTCCTTGACAATCTACCTCCCGCTTTGACTTCCTAATGGTGTGCTCAAGATTTGACTTTTCCTTCATTCTTAGCGGGCTGCGGGTCACTTTTTAACTTTATGCCTTTTTAAAAGAGGCTCAAAAATAAAAATCTCTTTTCCGAACCCGTTTCCAATTAGATATGTCCATGTACCCGTGGATAATGGAGCCAAATTTCAATGGGGAAGAAAAAGCCCGCCATTCACGACTGTGGAAAAATATAGAGAAGAAGAAAACTCCACCATTTCGCGCCCAATTTTCAAATTTCTTTCATGAACCAAGGGATTGAAAACAATACAAGGTTCGATGATCCATGGCCATAGAAAGATTGACAATTTCATTCAAATGAGGACAACAATAGAATTTTCACGGGTCCAGACAGGAAAATGGGAAATTTATCAAAACGTGTAGACTGAAGAGTTTAGACAACTTCAAAGCATGAATTTCTCTATCTTTTTAGACTTCCAACTTTACTTGAACACCTCTGGAGGGCGTGAGCTCAAAATCTTTGAATTTTACTTAGAAAATGAGGGGGATTTTGAGGGTGACAATAATTGGCTCTAGCTTGGGGACATGACATGGACTAAGCATAGTGAAGACATGACATGGGAATCTAGAATCTCAATCTCTAGACCCTATAATTCATTGACCAGTGCCTTATCCATTGGGCCTTGTAGAGTCATGAACAACTTCAAGAAAGAAAGATCAGAAGAAGGAAACACATAGACACACAACGGGAAGGAAACACACAACACACAACAAAAGGAGAAACAAAACTACACAATAGAAAGGGAAACACACCTAATAATCACATATGGTACAAGCCGGGGTACAACCCACTTTCACTGATGATACAATTTCAAGTATTTCCCACTCTGAGGCAATTCCAGTGGCATTCCATCCAAATATGAGAGAAGAAAATCGTTCTTGCCACAAGCTTCACGAACTGGAATGCGCTGATCTATAATGAATAAAAATTTATGTGGGTGCCTTTGGGTTCTCTTCTCTTGTCCCATAGAAGGATGAAGTCTCTAACTTTGAATTTTCTACCTTGGCCTTCTTATCAAAAATATTATTTACTTTCAATTGGTGCTCCTTAATGCAATCCACTATTTGGAGTCTATTTTCTTCTAGCTTCTCAAGAAAGAGGATCCTCTTGTCAATGGAATCCTTGTATTGACCATCTTCTATTACTTGTAATAGCTTGAGAGCTAGCATCTCGATCGTGAGAGATATTTCTTCTTCAACTCCATACAACAATTAGAATGGTGACATACTTATTTCCTTCTTGGGAGTGATCCTATCCACCCACAATGTGTCATACAACCTTTTGTGCCAATTCCTTTGATTCTTGTCTACAAGCTTGCAAACAATGGTCACAATGTTCTTGTTGCTTGATTCGACCTGTCTGTTTCCTTGTGGATAGTAGTCAAAAGAATGAGATAGGGAGATTCCTAGCTATAGAAAAACTTGGTCAGCTCTCTTGAATAGAAATAGGTAGCATTATCTGCTATAATATTTTGTGGCACTCGAAATAGACTATGATATTCTCCTTGATGAAGTTGCATACTATTTCAGTGTTGGCTTGTTTGGTCAGAATGGCTTCCACCCATTTGGTGAAGGAGTATGTTTGTGAGTAGATAGGTGTGCCCCACGCTTGAGTGAGGGTTCAGAACAGCAATGAAGTCTAGCCCCCACTGTTGAAATGGTTCTTCAACAACCACAGGCATGAGTGGTAACATAACGAGTTGTGTTCATCTAACGAATGTTAGCATGCTTTGCATTTATAAACCCAATCTTGAGTTTCGTAAATATGGTGGGCTAATAACACCTTCCTTGGAGGATCTTGTGTGTAGTGACCATTGCTGAAAAATTTCCACCACACGCTTGGTCATGGTATGCTATAAGAAACTTTTCTTGTTGCTCTTTATCTACGCACCTGAGGAAACAACCATCCAGGCCTCTTTTGTAAAGTACATGATTCCAGATTACAAATTTAGTTGCCTTCATCTTGAGTGTTCTCCTTTGCTTGTAATCAAGATGGGGAGGGAATTCTCCATAAGTTAGGTAATAGGCAATATCAACATACCACTCATCAGTAGTGGTGACAAAGAGAACCTATGGGTTGTCTTCTAAACAAGTTGAGCAAGCACAATTTTCTTCACCATGTTGAACTTTGAGTGTTTCATCTTCAGCAATCAACTTGCACAAGCCATTTCCCCTTACTAGATTGGAGGGTCAAATCTCCAAGTCATATTCTTGATTATTTACAATCCAATTTCCTCTTTTAGCTCTAGGATCCTACTGTGTCAAGATGGACTTGATTTCACTGCCAAGGACCATCACCACCATATGGGAATTGAGGATGTAGAACCGAAGTTTTTACAGCCTTGAACACCGCAAGGCATGCTTCTCCAATTGGCTATATTTTATTTCATGATGTTTCAAAGGGAGACTCATGAAAGCAATAGGTGCTTCCATGCCTTCATCATTTTTTTGAATGAGAACGACAGAGAGTGTATGTTCTAATGCATAACAATACATGATGAATTCTTTGTTAAAATCTAGAGATACAAGATTCGGAGCCTTGGCAATGGATTTCTTGATCTCTTCAAATGCTACCTTCCCTTCATTGTTACATTTTAAGTTTGCTTGTGGTTTCATCATGGAAGTGATGTGCTTCATCACTCAAGCAAACTCAAGCACAAAATGACGAAGAAATTTTACCTTTCCGAAGAATGAATGTACTCCTTTCTTGCTTGTGGGCGGGGCTAATGCTTGAATGGATCTAATCCTCTCAGGATCAATGTGTGCTCCATGTTTTTCACAATGTGACCCAATAACATGCCTTTCTCGTGACTCCAAAAATGTATGTTTTTGGATTTAGTGATATGCCATGTTTCCTACACTTGCGAGTACTTGTTCCAAGTGATAGATATGATCACCCCTCTTCTTTGAAAATATTGTGAGATCATCAAGATATATGACAATGCAATGCTTCATATCTTGAAGGCCAAATCCATCACCCTTTGGAATGTAGCTCTTGCATTGATTAGGCCAAAAGGCATTATGCTATAGGAAAAAGTGCACCAAGGTTTTGTAAAGGTTGTCTTGGTGTGGTCCTCCTCTCGCCAATTTGATTTGATTATATCCCGAGAACCCATCAAGTAATGAAAGCATTTCAGATCCGGTGACTACTTGCAGGATATGGTCCATGATAGGAATAAGATAATTTTCCTTGGTGATGCCTGGTTCAAAGTTGCAAAATCTACACATATCCTTATTTCACTATTCTTCTTTCACATTTGAACAATGTTAGCCACCCACATTGAATGGTGGATGGGAAAGACAATCCTTGCATTAAGCATCTTCATTACCTCCTCCTTGATGGTGTCGGCAAGATTTGGGTTATACTGCCTTTGTTTCTTCCCTGAAGGGCTTAACACCCCGCATCAAAGTAATTGAGTGATGCATTTCCTTTGGCTAGAAGTATTTGAGTTCATCATAAGAGTAGGCCAAGACATTTGAGTATTTCTTGAGTGATGCAACAAACCTTATTTTTTCTTCAGCAAGAAACATTTTCCAATATTAACCATCCTTGGCTCCTCCAGGTACCAATGTTTTCTCTATGAAAATCAGTTGGCACCGAGAGGATTGCTTTTATTTCTCTTGAATGAATTTGTCATGTTTTTCAAAGAGGTATTCTAAAGAGACTAGGCCCTTTGGAATTTTGTTCCCTTTAAATTTTATTACTCCCTCATCATTAATCCCTTGAATTCCTTCTTTCTCTTCTTTGGGATTGCTTCTTGGTGTGGATTTTCACCTCCTTTGAATAAGAGATTATTGAAATCATCCCTTTGCTCTAAAAAAGATAGAATTTTATTATCATCATTGAAGACTTTCCAATGATTTGCATTGTTCGGGCACACTAGGCCTGAATACCATTTCAATTGTCACTTTGTCTTTACCAAAATAAGGATAAGGTGTCACTAGGAAGTTGACACTGCAATAGAATCAGCCTTTTCGTTTTGTTTCCATAGAATAGATTCAATGGAAAATGTATCAAAAGATTCAATGCAGTCATACACTCTGTTTCGTAATGCCGGAGTCTTGGATTCTTAACCTTATATTACTTGGCGGACCTCCTTTACTACAACCTCCGCATCACCTCAAAATCTCGGTTTCTTGATTCCCATGTCCTCTGCTGCACTCATGCCTAAGAGTAGTGCCTCATACTCTACATTGTTATTTGTATTATAAAATTGGAGCTTGTAGGAAAATGGGTACAACTCATTGGAAGGAGAGTACAATACTACACCAGCTCTCAAGCCCACTCTGGAATGACTGCCATCAAATTCAATTGTCCAAATTTGATCTTCCTCTTCCTCCATGAGAAGTGGCAAGTTCTCTTTTTTTTTTTTTTATGTGAGGAAGTAGTTTCCTAGCCCAAAATCTTGAAAGAGAATGTTTGCTTTTGGATCATCGGACTTTCGATCTTTGTAAACTTCATCTTTCTTCTTTGGTAGCAACTTCTTCATATCACCTTGTACTGGGATAGTTGCAGATGACCAATCCATTTTTATCTCTCCACCTAGGTCTCTACAGAAAATCCTACTCAATAGCATACCAAAGGATGCTAGGATGTCTGCTACCAGTATGGTTAGGAGCACCTTCTTATCTAGAAAATCAGCTAGTGCTACCTGTGCATCTTTGATTCTTCCTACCAATGGCACTTGTTTGGATTCCATTGAGTAGTAGGTGTCATTTACCTAGGTCAAGGTGAGGCCTATAGAATTTTCAACTTTGATTGGCATCACATTGTCTGAGGCTCTAAAATCTATGATATAATTATTTAGCTAGAAGCCTTTAATGAGGAGTGACAGGTAGAAAGGTTCAACCTTGTTGGTTTTGGAGGCACTGAGGGCTAGCATGTTTTGGGAAGGTGGTGTGGATGGTGTGGGAAGTAAGCCTTTAGAATTAGGACTCAAGGATATAGGGTTACCACCATGAATCTGTATTAATGAACCTATCAAACTAGGTAGGGTGTGTTTGTAGGTATTCTATTTCTGAGAGCTGGACTTTGGTTTTGCTTGCATGTTCCACAAAGTCAAATGGGGTTATGGTGAGTGAGGAAGAGGTTTTGGAAATGGAGGAAGATTTAAATGGTAGAGGATTTTCTACTTTGGGTGTTGAATTCTCCCTTTTGGTTGTATCTTTTGATTGAACCTTAGATATATTTACTGAGGGACAACATTTAAAAGAGAATTGTTCTTAGAAAATTTTGAGGTGGGAGAAGAATTAGATGACTTACTTGGCATATTAGCATGATCCCTAAAAACTAGTGAGTCTGGTTTTTCTTTGGTAGACTCCATAGAAGGTGAGAACAGTGATCCTCTGTTGATGATTTTATTTTGTAGGACCCTGGAGGAGAATCTTATTTATTCTTCTTATCCTTTACCACCATCGTTGAGGATGAAGCACCTTTCCTAGATTATGCACAAGTGAAAACAACACATGAGAAACTTGGAGCTTCTTCATCATGCTCATCTTCATCATAAACGTACTCGATTAGGCCATTGTGCGTATCAACTTCCTTGACCTCAAGATAGTTTTCATAGTCTTCCATATTCTCTTCTTCAGTTTCATTAATTTTTGCTTCCTCCTCGACTCTTTAGTGTCACAGATGGCATTGATTGGTGGTGCTTCAAGAGCAAGCTGACAAGGAGGTGGAGCAATACTTGGCCTATCTGGAGGGTTTGGTCTCGTTGAAGCATTCTGCATTGTGATTTGAGATAGCTACTTCTTCAAGGCAACCAAGTCATTTTCCATTTTTTGGAACATCGGATATGTGGTGATAGAGTTTGAATTTTGACCCTTTTTCTTTCCATTGGGGCCTTTCACTTTACCAGACAAGATTAGATCATCATCGGTTTCTATTGCATGGTCTTGAGCTTCCCTTAATGTTCTTGGTTGGGTTATTCTAAGGAAGAAACCTACTTCTGATGGCAAGGCATTGATGAAGAATCTCTTCAAATTATTTTCAGGAGGCACCACATCTTCAGGGATTCTTCTTATCACTCTGTTATATCTTGCTACGAAGTCTCTCATTGATTCGAGGTTTCTTTTTTCATTTGTACCAATTAGACCAAAAGATCCTAACAATCTTCTAATGTGCTCTTGAACCTGTGTTTAAATGCACTTCTTATATCTTCCCAATAGGTGACAGACCTTAAGGGTAGCATGTAGAACCATTCGGCAACTTTCTCTTAGAGTGACTCCACAAAGATTAAGACTGAAACATCTTCATCCTCAAAACATAACACACCACAAGCAGTAATAAATGCTACTACATGCTCTTCAGAGAGTTAAGGACCATCCCCTCTGAATTTTGGGAAGTTTTTTCTTGAGCCTCTTGGTAGCTCATGGAGTGGTCAACCAAGAGCCAATGGACAGTGTTTCTCCCCATGGTACATTAGGCCTATGAGCCTCATAATCACGTTCACAGTCATGATCTCCCATTCTATTTCTGTTTCTATATTCCAACCTTACTAAGGTTGCGGCTTCTACTGGTGCTCTTTCGTCTAACTCGACTTGAAGTCTCTCAATTTATTCGAGTTGAGATCTTATTTCCTCATCGGATCCCACCTCTCTTGCTCTAGATTCTTCTTGGTCTCCATGTCATTGATGTCTATAAGGTTCTCGTTGATGTATGGAAATTCACCATTGAAAGGATTGGCAACACTCAGGCCCCCGATGTGGCTGGTTGCTTGAAAAGGATGCCTCTGGATTCCGAGTAGCTCTTATCTCTTTTAAAGTTCCTCAAAATGGGATTAGTGTTTCCCCATTGTCTCTATTGCCAGGTGAATATTCTATCCACCAGATTGAAAATATATGCTCTTCTTTGCGGTGCTGGAATTTTTCTTTGCCTCTCTAATTCAGCAACGCGTTCTTCTTCAAGGTCTAGAATTCTCGTGGCAATGAAGTAGTGATTGGAACTTTGTCTATTATGCTAGATAGCTTCCCTCAAATCTGAAGCAATGTCTTCTTGGATGTGGAAGAGAAATTCAGGTCTTTCAATAGGAGGGTTTCCTAGAATATCCATGATTTGAATCCATGTGGCTCATATAGCCATTCAAATTCCAAAAAAATCTCTTTTTTGAATTTTGAATTTTCTGACCTTGTGGTCGTATTCAGGTGAAGATGCTACTAAATTTGCCCCACAGTGGGTACCAAAATCATTGGCAAGGAAATTTGTTGGGTGGAAAAACTTTTGGATTCCTTTCCAATGCTCGGGAGTCTAGGTACCTCTACTTCACCGATTGCATCTGTCGTGTATGCATGCGTGAGAAAGCATGGATTTCTACGGTGGCCTTTTGGTCATGGATCAAGTAGGGGTACTCCACCGACCCCGCAGAAAATGCTTGTATTTATCTACAATGGGATATTTTTCTATGAAGGTGGGAAAGGGTGTAAGAAAAAGAGGTAGGAGAACTAATGTTGCTGGTAGAAAATCGATTCCTGCAAGCACTAGTTAGAAACTTCAACACATGCATTTATGAAAAGAAACAACCCCTGCAAATGACAACAAGATGACATAAGATTGTGAACTCAAAGAGGCTACAAAACCCTTCTTCTTGTATTGATGCTTAAACATAGATTGTACATAATGTGGGAATGGAAGAAATTTGAGAATGGAGGAAATTAGAATAAAATGGCTATCTCCTTTGTTTTCTCTAAGTACAAAGCTGAACATTCCAACGGTGAGCTGAACATTTGACCTTTTCCTTTAAGCCTGTTTGGAGTCTATGGGTCACTTTATGACTTTTAGCCCTTTTTACAAAAATGGCTCAAATTCTCAAATCTCCTCGACGATCCACCTCCCCACTTTGACTTTCCAATGGCGGGCCCAAGATTTTACTTTTTCCTTAAAGCCATTGGTGGTTGTAGGTCACTTTATGAATTTTAGTCCTTTTTACAAAAAATAATCAAATTCTCAAATCTACGTGACAATCTGCTTCCCCGATTTGACTTTCAAATGGCGTGCTCAAAATCTGACTTTTTCCTTCATGCTTGGCGGGGTTGCAGGTCACTTTTTAACTTTACGACTTTTTTACAAAGAGGCTCAACAAGAAAAATTGCTCCACTAAACCATTTCCAATTAGATATGTCCACGTACCCATGGATAATGGAGCCAAAATTTGATGGGGAAGAAAACACCTGTCATTCACGATTGTGGAAAAATGCAAAGAAGAAGGAAACTCCACCATTCTTTGCCCGATTTTCAAATTTCTTTCGCAAACCAAGGGATTGAAAAAAATATAAGGTTCGACAATCCATGACCATAGAAAGATTGAAAATTTCATTCAAATGAGGATAACAATAGAATTTTCACAGTCCAGACAGGAAAACGGGAAATTTATCAAAACATGAAGATGAAGAGTTTAGACAACTTCAAAGAATGAATTTCTCTATCTTTTCGGACTTCAAACTTTACTTAAACACTCTCGGAGGAGGGTGAGCTCAAAATCTTTAAATTTGACTTAGAAAATGAGGGGGGGATTTTGAGGGTGACAACAACATCAACAATAGATTTTACATTGTTTGTGTAAATTGAACATGATATTTTACATACATGTTTGATCATACTCACATTGACTAGACATCCTTGTTTGTACACGCCTTGGTTTCTACCAAGCACATTCCCTTCTCCCCGCAGAGTACGAGTTCATGCAATTGGTCCTCTTTTGGGGCCACATTATCCTATCAACGAAGTCTCATGCACCCCCAAAGAGGGGGGGCATTATTTGGGGGTTTTCACATACTAATGCAAAGATTCTAAACCATTTTGATTCAATTATATACAACGAGTGGGTTTAGAAAAGTCTGCGAACCCCATACACAAGTGGATTTTATAGGACATGGTGTCCTTAGCATTCTGGGGAAGTAGTTACAAGCTTGGAGGTTACAATGGGTGTGCCTCTCTACACTACTTCGGCTAGTGGCATCGGATTGCCCAAAAACCGGGACGATACTGAGATATCTCTACACACACATTTAGGGAAGCAGTTAGAGCTTGAAGGAAACAAAGCATTTCCTCCCTACACTTCTTTGGATAGGGTGGCATGAGATCACCCAAAAACATGTAGTACATGATATCCTTCTACACTCTCTTTCTTGACATAGATCAGGTGCACATGTTCCATTTACATTTACATATTTACATTACATTTTTACACATACATATATACATATTGACTACTTGATCGGTTTCTCCTTACAGTCAGGACATATGAGAAACAAGAAGTCAAATGGGGGTAAAAAAATAACAACATCAACATCAACACTCCATGACACCACACATGCTTTACTAACCATGTAGGTATATCACACACTACAAGCAGCTACACACACGTTCCGCCCTAGGTTCGGTCTCATCACCTTTTCTCTGTGCATTTTTCATCTTTAGTTTCCACACTCCTCCATCCTTTTTGTCATTCTATTATTTATCTAGTCCTTCGAATTCATTCTTCATCACTCTAAATTAGCATTAGGTACACATCTCTATTTGGTTTATGTTAATGAGCTTTCCACTCACCAACATAAAGTGGAGGCAAAATGTAGTCATAAAATAATGCACTTTAGACATTTATTTATCCTAGTCTTATACTAATATTTAGAAGATTCTTAAGTGGAGAAAGTAATCCCCATATTTTGTACATCTTGTTTTATTTTATTTTCATCTTTTTACCTATTACACCCATATGCCAAGTCACCTTCTATCATCCTACATCATTTCAGCCTCAACCGAGGCACCCAGATTAGTACTAGGGCACCCGTGGGTGCCCTAGTCCTACCAGGGCACCCCGATCCCTTTTTCACATTCCCATAACGTTTTAGGCTCCTTCAATACTTTTTATATCCTTATCTTTCTTTTGGTCAGCCTTTTCTGGGTTAATTAGGAAATTAGACCAAGGGAACCCTATAAATATAAATTTATGAGACCATAATGAGGGACCTAGCATCACTTGCTACTATCACTCCATCTAGATGTTTCATCCATTTATTGCATTGGATATCACCTTGGCATCCACATAGCTCCATCATCAAGCCATAAGGCTAGGATATCTCGCATCACACTTCATAGGGGGAGGGATTCTATTATATTCCATGTACACATACTATTACATTTTCTACATTTAACTATTTCTCACTACTTCACAAAGTATGACTGGCACAAGAACACCTAGGGCATGACATGCACAAACTCACTTGAACTACATTTGGGTGAAATGTAGTGCAACACTCGATTAGTAAGCCCATTATTGTGGCGGTTGAGGTCATCCACCCTATTCATTTGTATCTTTTTTTAGGGTTTTGATACTTCTTTTTGTATTTTATAGGTATTCTCATATTCTTGGATTATTGGCAACAATCTAGTACGAAACAATGAATATGATGTGATACACAAAGAAGGTTCCAAATCATCTTCCGACCTGTAAAAATTAGTTTGAGCCTTTTCACGACTAAGGCACTCAGATTGGAGACCAATGCACCCAAAGGCACCCTATTCCTTCTCCGTGCACTCCAGTCCATCTAGATTCTTGAGATCCATCCTTTTAAGGACTTCGCACAATCGTTCATGTTTCTTATTTTTGAGTCATCACTATGACATTGTCCACCATGCATCTATTATTAAGATGAGTTATTTCTTCTTCCTTCTTGCACATTAGGTTATTTTTTCCATTTACATACTTTCTTTATTACTTTTATTTACTTTATTTACAACTATTCATAGCTTAGATTAACTATACCCACACTACATATTTAGTTAATTTTAGTTAATCAACATACAATAACAAACAATAACAAGAAAGTACAAATAACATATAAACATGGAAGTAAGTAATCTTGCAAAATAAATGTTGCACATAAATCAACCATTAACATGTTAGAATGATCAGACAGACTAATCATTATTCAGAAGCCATGGCGGCTCTTTGGAGTATTAGACTTGCCAGAGATTGTAATATTCCAAATATCATAATTGAAGGTGATTCTCTAAATATTATCAATCTTCTGAATAAAAAGCAACACCCCAGCTGGTCTATCAGGGATTATATTGAGGAAGCTATTGATATATGTAAAATCTTTGAAAATGTCCAAATCACCCACACCTATCGGGAAGGAAATAGGGTCGCTGACAGCTTGGCTAACTTCGGTGTTAATAATTCCTTTCAAACTTGGATTAGGGGGGACGTTCTGCCCGCTCATGTCAATAAAGCCATTATCATTGATCTACATGGTAGTGAAAATCATCACTAACGGCTGTATTTTAGACGCTAATGTGTGGATCCCCAAGTACATGATGATGACATCACAAAAGATATGGATGACTGATGCGATCTGTGCGGGCTGGACTGTCATCATTTCTTGGCATAGGAGGAAAGCCGAGGAGCGGGGCAATAATAACAAGTGTAGCATAATAATTACACCGGCTTTCATGGGAAGGAAAGATTCAAATACCAAAATCAAAGTTCTGCCTGTCCCGCACATTGGTAGCTACTTTACCATTGAGAACAGAAAAGGAGCAGAGGAAACATGGGGGGTCCACCATGTAAACCGAACCGACCCACAATCCTGAGTGGAAAGAGAACACGGAGCTTTGGGATTACCTGCAAATCGGGGGCCTGTCTAATTTCATTGAAAGGATTCAAGGTTTCGACCAAGACATTTCTATCAAATTCACCCAGGGTTGGAAGAATAGGATAGTCAAATATAGTAACATGAAAATGGAAATCACGGAAGAGCTCATAGCTCAGATCACGGGACTCAGCCTGGAAGGCACAAAATTCTTCAATAAGAAGGTAGACAGGGAGGTGGAAACCAAGAAATTTCTGGAAGAGGGGGAGAATCTTGAGTTCGTGACTGCTGGCCTCAAGGTGGTGTCGATTCCTGAACCTTTTGCTGAACTAGCCAAAATGGTGGTAAGGTATGTTACCCTTGAAGGAAGATATGTGACTATACCTCAAAAGCATCTGATTTTTCTAAATCATTTTTGTAGAAATAACATTATCAGCTTTCCTCACTATCTGATTAACTCTCTGGAGAAATCTATAAGGGAAGTTCAAAGCCACTCTAGGGCTGTCCCTTTGCACCAAGGTCTTATCCTCTTGATTCACCGCCATTATTCCAGCTACCCTCCCGTGAATCCTATACCACCTCCCTCCTCCATACCTCCACCTGCCCACCCTACTTCCACCCCACTACTAAAAAGAAAGAATGAAGATGTTGTCTCCAGCAAGAAAAGCAAGAGCCTCAAAGCTAAAATCCCTGCTTCCCAACGAGTCCTAAGGAGCCACAAAGACTTGGAACTAGCTGAAAACCTCCTGCATATTAGCAAGCTAGTGGAGGAGCCCAAAGAGGAGGAATTGCTAGATAGGGTGGATGATTAGAAAAGGAGATACAAGAGCTCAAAGGGGCTATAAAAAACATGGAAAGAGCTAAGGGTAAAAGGATCCTTCAAAGTGAGGAGGAAGAGGGGGTTATTGCTGAAGTCTTCAAGAAACTACAGTCCTTAGATGGCAGATTGGGGAATGCTAAAAGCCACAATGACTGCATATTGTCTGCCCTCAAAAGCATTTATAATTTCATTGAACAACATGTCCACAGTGTTTGCAGTTTAAGTGGGATTAATGAGGACATATGGGGCCCTAAAGAGAAAAGGGACATTGCAATTGCCCAAGCGGATTTGCAAGACTCCTCTTAGGCCACTGCCATTGCCTTCTTCATGTCACTGCAGGCTATCAAGACCAAGATTGACAGAGCAATCAAGTAACGGGTTGTTGTGATGTTGTTTTTTGGCTGCGATGTGGCTGTCATCTGGCGGTTCTGGAGCTATTTTTTGGTGGAGCTCTTTATGTTGTTTCTCTTTTGGTTCCTTTTTTATCTTTCCTTCTCATTTCTGGATCTTTGTACGTTTAGATCCTTTTTTCAATTATATTGTAATATTTGGCTGTTGAGCCTTCCTTGGTTGACTGTTTTGGCCTTCTCTGGGCTGCTTCTCTCATCTTTACTATCTGGATTTTGAGCCCTTTTGTATACAGGGTATAGTCCCTTCAAAACTATTTTCCCTTAATAAAAAAACATGTTAGAATGATAACCCATATGTCAATAGCATGTGTAAGCAATAAAAAGGTGGTTATAAGTATAAAATAAAACAATACCACCTTTAGTATACAAAATTAGATGCCCTTGAGTAGCCGTTTTGGGACTGGTAGTAGCCAAGCATCCATTTTGCGTTTAGAATCTCTCGTATCTACAATCATAACTAGAAAAGAACATGAACGTGCATGTGTGTATGGTAAAGATAATGACATACAAGAGATATATCTAACATGTGTAATAAAGAAAACATGGAGTAGAAAATGCAAACAAGAGTAAAAGCAACCAAGATATGCAACATGTTGTGGATGGATGGAATGTAATGTAAGATGGATGATAGGATCTGCATGCCCTCCGAGTGAATGTAATTGTATGAAGTGAGGTTCATTTGGTTTTCCCCATAGTAGTCAATAATGAACCATAAACGAGAGTGCATCATCAGAAAATGGTCAAATTATGTGTATTGTGTAGTGCACTGTGATGAGTGTATATTTACATTAATGATATGTGACCTAGAGTTGATGTGGGCATGACCCTATAGCCAAAACATATATCATGACACGATTATCGAATGAGTGATAATTTATCTTAAAGTGTATATCGTTACAAGATAAATAAAGGGAGTGGTGATGTAGTATAAAGCGTATACCACTACAAGATGATGGAATATGTGACCATTTAGCCTATAACGTACTTCTCTAACCTAGGAATGTCACATGGGAAGATGTGGAATGATGAACATGTGTGTGTGATGAGGTCCATTTGTGATGTAGACCCTCGCAGTCCCAAGATGGACCATGTGACTAGAGTGCGTCATATGGTGGTGAGTGCAATGAGTAGAAGAATATGTAGGATGTGTGAAGATAATAGATGACCATGTTATGAGAAAAATGTGTAAATATGTGATGTATAGTATGAAATGAAAGATGTGTAGATAACCAAAGAGTGTGAAGTGTGCACTATATAGTACGTACGATGAAAAGTTTGTGAAGCTAAAATCATATAAAATAGGAGTGTGACACATATGCGATTAATACTATTATGGTGTGTAGAATATGTATGATGTGCAAATGTCAAAATATGAATGATGTAGAGGAACTTGAAGATGTAGTATGCAAAATGTGAGATGTATTGTAAGATGTGTGAAGAGATGCAATGTGTAGTGCCTATTGTGCAGTGTGTGGGGTTCATGTGTAGTATGCCCTCAATAGTAAAGTGTGAACCAATGCACACTAGTGTGTCATTAGGTAACGATGATGATTATGATGAGTATGCATATGCTAGGAGATTGATATATGATTATGCAAAGACAAAATATGTGTTAATGCTAAGATAAGGAGGGAGTTGGATTCTATACCCCGAAGTGCATGTAAGTGAATTGATTATGTAATGAAAGTGAGGGAAAAAGATCCTTCATTTTATGTTTGTGGTGACGAATGTGTATGACCATGTGATAATAATGATGGTATAGTAGATAGGTGTTTTATAGGTGAGTGAAGTTGATGTGCATGTGATGGATGAATATATGATGAATGTCATGGTGTGAAAAAATGCGTAGGCGATGGAGATCTAAGTGAAGCTGAGCACGAGAGGTGATGAATCCCTTAAGGAATAAATAGAGGTGGATAATTACATCGAGATGTTGTAATAGTATTAGGAATGGACCTATGCCTATGTGTAGGACTAGCAGAGTGGTAAGGTCCCGTAGATAATGTGTGAGTGGGTAAACTAGGAGTATATTGTGCTTATAATAACATATATTATGTGTTTAGATGAAGTAGGCTATGTGTTAACTGATGCTTGAGGAGATGAAAACCATGGAGTAGATGGAGGTATACCGTCAATAGAGATAAATTGATTGTTTTGAATGAATTTCAGTTGCAAATGATTCATAGAGATAATGGATTGAGACATAGGAATCCAATCGAGTCCTAGAAGCATGTCACAACCGTTAATTGCTTGTCTAACAAGGAAAGGTAAAAGTAAAGTGAGAGGACCAACCATAACATGTAGTTTGAAGATAGCATATGAGTTGTTCATCGGGCATAAAATTTGTGATACTAGATAGCCAATAGTGATAAGAAGTAGGATAGAGCATGTACTAATGGGCCAAGACAGTCAACCTTTGTATTGTTGATAGAAATAGAGCTAATTGATGCATTGATATATAAGTGGTAAGAAGTGAAATTTGTATGATAATTACTTGTCACGAGAATGATATGATTGGTGGAGAAGTGTCGTATGCACAACAAGAATTCAAGGGCCCCAGATACATGGGAGGAGGTACTGCGTGATATGAGTGATTAGCCTAATATTTAGCTACTTTCTTGTCATGTTGTGGAGGTGGGTTATTAAATAATTTGAGATTATGGGTTACACTGTGATGGAGAGTCTCGTAGATTACGGGAACTCAAGCTTATTACTTTTGATAATATCTTGGATGATGGTACAAAGCTTGAGACACCTATTCATAGGCTGCCCTACACAGCGGTGATAATCACATTGAAATTTCTCATTGTAGTTTATTCCCTTTGTTCACAATGGGTCTAATTGAAGTGGTGGAGGAAGCGTAATAAGATTACTCTCAATAATTTGATGCAATATAAGGTGTGGGACCATGGGGAATTTAATGAATGTGCACTGAGAAGGTTGTGATTGAATATATTTAGTAGTAGTAACCACATTGAAAGTGACTTTAGTGTAACTTGGATTAGTTATGGATGGTTTAAATGTTGACTTAGTTTGAAAATGCATAGAGAACGACACTTGTTCTTGGTATTTAAATTTTCCTATAGATAAGAGCTTGGTTTCAAAGAGCTTAAGAGTATGAAAAATTTTATCAAAAGAAGGAGAGGTCTCAAAGAGATCACTTTCCTGGACATGTGGTAAGAGAATCTGGATGAACAAGTCCCGAAGTCAAAGTATTCTAGCACATTTGACAAATTAGCTAGATTATTTTTGTATCTCAAAACATAATCGAATAGGTGTTCATTAGATCCTTGTTTAAGTTGTGCGAGTTGGCCATAAGAGATCTTGGAGCCAATGTTGATAAAGAAATGAGTAATAAATGCATCAGCCAGATGCGTGAATGAAGTTATTGAATAGATATGTAGGTCGTAAAATCAACACATCACATAATCATGGAGACTATGGGGAAATATTTTAGCCAAAATAATATGATCATTTGCAAAATCAAGACAAGCTACATGGAATGCTCTAAGATGTTCTTGCGGATCACCATGCCCATTGAAAATGGGAAGCTTAAGGGTGAAAAAACTAGGAGGAAGTAGATAAATGGATATGGTGGGTGTGAATGTGGTGTGCAATAATAAGGTAGAATTCAAAGATGCAAACGTGCGAGAAGTAGCTTATTGCAATTGATGAATTTGTGCTTGAAGGTCATGATAAAGGGAAGTTAAGTCTTGAGCACCAATGGATGAAACCTATTGTGTATGAGAAAATAGAGGTGGTGTGAAGTGATTGGTAGGAGTAGTGACATAAATGGGGATGGTAGAAATAAGTGGGAGAGTATAAGCAGGTGGTTGACTAGCAACGATGAAGTTGGTATGGCCGTAGAAGTGGTGAGCTCTGCCAAATTAGTAGCTTCCTTACGAGCAACATGTAAGAGAAAGTATAGATCTTGGGGATGTTTAACAATATGATCATTAATGGATTTAAGATGTGCTTCAATAAAATCATCGTAAGATTGAGCTATGGTGGGAGAAGAATAACTCTAGACGGAAGGTGGATTCAAAGGATAGGTTCACCAAAATGATTAAACTAAAATGGAAAATGGAGACCTATTCTAGCTTAATCTAATGCTATGGAAATTAGTAAATAACAACTAAATAAATAAAGGAAATGACCCAAGAAATTAATTAAATGTAAATTTGAAAACCTAATGTGAAAAGAGGGTTCAAAATTCATTAGATGATTCATAGATGTGTTGGTCTTTGTGTCACAATGGAGACTGAATGGAAATGACCGCACCGAGGCTCGAAAAGTGCATATCTCGAGATGTTTGGCTAGACCGAGGTACATGGAGAGGGAAGGAGGTGAAGGGGTCACCATGGTTTGTAGAAATGACCATGGAACCTCCTCAAAAGTTTTGTTGATTGATCACCTACACTAGCTTCCCATCACATGTATGTCACTAAACCTTGATAGATTTTGTTGCAAATAAGATATGGATAAAGCACCTACAAAACCCCAAGAAAAAAATCAAAACCATAAAAAATAAAGATGCATATGAAGGGGTCGGACTATCCTCAGTTACCAAATAGATGGACTTATCACTGAGCATTGCACTACATCTCATACCCAATGTAGTTTTAGGTGTGTTTGAAAATCGTTCCCTCGATGCTCTTGTGCCACTTGCACTTTTTGAGTAATGAGAAATATATAGATGTAGAATGTAAATAGATGGTACATGGAATAAAATTAAATCACCTCCTATGAAGTTGGATGTAGAAAACCATCCTTATGTCCCTTGTGATAGAGCTAGATAGATGCAAATGGAGTAGTAAAATCATTTTCTCGGATGCAACCTTAGGTGATGGTAGTAGTTCTTAGTGCATGGTCCCTCATTATGGTCTCATAAATTTATATCAGAGATTTTTAGTGGTGAATATTTGTAATTTGGTGAATATTCCATTTTTAGAAATTTGAAAAGGCAAATTTTTGGAGTAGGTCAGTGATCTTTGTTCACCTAAAATTTCCAATATAAATTTTGTTAGGGATCGGCTTCACCTACCATTGAAAAATACTCCTATATAAACCTAGGTAATTCACCTAGAAGTATACTAGTAACTTACTAAGATACCATCCGAATTACTTGTAAATTACAAGAAGACAAAGTGTGGATCGAGTTTTGATGGTTGTTGTAGACTTACAACAGAAAGTGTCACTGATGCGTGACAAGGAATATTTTCATTTCCAGATGGGTGACAATATAGTGTTGCTAACACGTGACAAGAGAAGGTGTTGATGCATGAAAAGAGGGTTTTGTATGTACAATAAGGGAGGGTTACAGGTGGGTGAAAATGAGTGTTGTTGATGAGTGACAAGGGGGTTGTAGACGGTCAAAAAAATGAAGCATTTTTTTGGTGTCGTGCAATGAACCTTCTTTGTCACACGACAAAAATTATTTTTTCGTATGAAAACAAGGCTTCTTGTCATCCAATAGCAAGGCTTGTTATTGTGTGACAACAAACCTTGTTGTCACCCGACACAAAAAAATGCTAAGTGCTCCCCCTTAAGAAAATGACAGGAAAAAATTTGACTCTGAAATCCTAGAAAATTCACCTTTCCGACAAAATTGGTTCGAGGTATATTCTCCAGGGGATTTTCCACCTCCAATTTACCAGAGGATTCTTAAAATTAACCCCCGCTTTATATTTATATATTTCTCTTGTACTAATTTCGTAATTAACCCTGAAAAGGCCGACCACCAAAAATAGGAAAATCTCAAACGAATAGAAAGTTCCCAAAATATGAGAGTAAAGTGTAAAGAGGATCAGGGCACCCTAAAGGGGTTAAGGGCACTGGGTGCCCTGATTTTATTTGGACACCCCATTCAGATTGGGAAAAACACGGTGTGACATAGCCGATCGGGAAAGTATAGGTGGAATATCGAAAATAACAACAAGAAAAGTAAAATGGCCAAAGACATGGGTTAATTAGTAATATTTTTCACTCAAGAACAATATGAATAGTATTATGATATTGGGACTAAATAATTACCCAAAGTACGTGATTTAGTGACTACACACGGTGGCCTTGAAGTATTCATTGGGCATGGAGTCAAACTAATATACTAAAAATGATATGAAACTCGAATCTATCATCCATGAATCCATCGAAAGTAGTTCTTAAACTTGGAGCTGATTTATCATGCTTGAAATCATCATTCTCACTAGGGGATTATTCCAAATTAATTTTTATGAGAGTGGAAAGTTGTATTGAATCTAAAATTCCACCACAATTTCCTAAAACATATCTTCTTTGGAGTCCTTAATGAACCATTCTATAGCGAAACCATGTCATACAAAGCAACAAAACATTATACGAGAGAACTTAGGAAATTTAAACTACACTACCAACAAGATAATGTGTTGAAAGAACTCGGAGGAATTAAAACTAATCTACTATGTACAAGGGAGGGTCTTCTAATTCAATAACAATGCTTAAGATAGATACCATTGACTATTATCTACAACTCTTCTACAACTAATTTTGACGAATGGAAAGCATTGTTTGACTTGTAGCCTGAAATTATGTATGAGTCACTCCATATCACATCAAACATTGAGTGAATTCTGGTTTGGCTCAGTATGCATCCCATTTCGGGACTAGATATCCTTCATGGAAATTCTTGGCCTTTTACTTCTTGTCAAAACTCTTCTTGATCGAGCTTGATATTTTTCCATTATCTACATTGCTTGATTTCTTAACTCTTCTAGATCCACGAGATCTCCATATCTAACTTCCATGGATTCAAACTTAGATAATTCTAGTTTTTTGGTGAGCTCCAATGTTGGAAATTAGATAGATATTGGCAATCTTGGTTCTTTACCATAAATCAATTTTTAGGGAGAGCTACCAGTTGTTCTCCTAGGAGTGATTCTATCATCCCATAAGGCTGATTTTAACTTTGTATGTCAAGTCCTTTGATTCTCATCCAAGGTCCTCCTTATGATTCTAAAAAGGTTCTTGTTGGTAGATTAATCTTTCCCATTACCTTGGGTGTAATATTTTGAAGAGGTGCTCAAGTATATACCATTTTTTACATCCCAATTATATATCTTCATGTTGAGGAACGCTAGAGCATTATCTTAAATGATAGTTTAAGGAACATCGAATCTGGTCACAATACCTTTGTAGAAGTCTAGAATGCTATCCTCATTTGCTTCCTTTAGTGAAACTACCTTTTTCCATGTGGTGAAATAGTCAGGGGTTGTGAGGACCCACTTATGACCCAAGATTGAATGTGGGTTTCTCACTTCCAATGACGTCCAATCCCAATTACATAAATGATTTTTCTACTGAGATGGGGTGGAGTGGAAATGCTTGTAAGATCTCTTTTACTATGAAGAAGGCACACTTCTTACATTTCTTGACCCATGAATAACAATAAATAAAAAGGTTAGGAAAATAGTAACCAACTTTCAATACCATGAGAGATATTTCTTTTGGAGAAAAGTGTCCTCCTACTTCTCCATCATGAAACTCATGCAACAATTTCTCTATCTCGATCGGTCTTAATGAATCTCACAAAAACTCAGTTTAAATATTTGCTAAATATAATCCCATCAATAAGCATGAAGGAGATGGAATGAAATATAAAATACCTCTTTTTTAATTTTCTTAAACTTTGGGGAATTTTCTTGTTTGGAGAAATTTAACCACATCATGAGTCCAACAAGGAGTAAGCAAGGCATTGTCTAATAGCTCTTGATCATGTTGAAGCACAAGGATGGCTTCTTCATCCGCATGCTGATTTGAAACTAGTTACTCACACCATCCCTTGTCTCAAACTAGTTTAGTCACCATGATATCAACATCATATTCCATTAATTTGGTTATCCAACCAACTCTTTTCTTGTTCGGGTCCTTGGTGAAAAGAAAGTCTATCACACCATGATGTAAAACTAGTAGATGGATTTGTTTGTTGGATATCGGGTGCTTGAATTTATTTAAACTCCTTATAACATAAAGGGAATGTTTTTCAAAAAATGAGTATCTTACCTCATAATCCTATAGACATTGTTTGAAAAATGCAATAGGATGTTCTCGAGCATTCTTCATTCATTTGCACCCATATGGAAAATATTGTCTCTGTACAAAGAAAAGCATAATAGGTGAAATACTTTATAAAATCAGGATTAATGAGGGTTGGGGCACATACTATTGCTTTATTTATAGATTCAAAGTTGTTATTTCCTTCAGTATTTTATTTAAATACCACGCTCTTCTTCAACATTAGTGTCAGTCATTTGACAAGGTTGGAAAAAATTGGGACGAACCACCTAAAAATGTTGATTCTTCCTAAGAAGCTCGGAGTTCTTTCTTGTGACTAGGTAGTGACAATCCAAGGATGAAACTAACTCTCTTTGTATCAATGATTAATACTTATTTAGAGACAATATGGCTAAGGATATTACCCTCGTGAGCTAGGAAGATGTAATTTTTAGGATTGAGAGAGAAAAGAGAGACCAAACTTTCTACACCTTTCAAATACTTGTCTCATATGGAAACAATTAGCAAATCCATTTTTGGAAAATAACATGATAAAACCCAAATAGAGCAAAACATTTTTATTGATCGATCCCTTAAATGCCATAGACATGGCTCTTTGAAATGTTACTCATGCATTGGATAAACCAAAAGGAATTTTCCTATAGAAATAGGTTATCCATTTTGAGGTAAAGGTAGTTTTGAATTGGTCTTCCTCATTTACCATGATCCGATTATAGTCAAAATAATTGTTGGTCATTCAAACTTGCACTCGCATCTCGGATTTGGAAGATCTGAGTTTTTTTTTTATAAAAATGGGCTGTCTCCAAGTTGTGGGACCTTCCATGTTTGAGACGGATCTCTAGAGAAGGCTAGTTCCTCTATCTATTTCTACTGCTATTACTCCTAATGCGGGAAGGGAAAACTAATCTAAAAAGGGGTGATAACACCATAAAAAGAGGGATGAACACTATTTGTTCTGAGTGGAAATAATGGGAAAAGCATCAAGGGAGGCTAGGCACGTGTAACACAAACCAACATGCATTTACACAATCAATTCCATGAAACACAACCAGAAAATGGAGCTACAAGGGACGTAAGGTGACACAACAAGCACATAGAGTAAAAGGAAGGAAAGAAAGAAGAATATAAACACACTAAGGTAAAGAATAGCCACAAAATGATGCTTCTATTACTTCCAAGGATGCATAATCTGTTACAATAGCACAAGAGGCCAATATCCACATGCACGAACCAGATCTAGAGGTCTGCAACTCAAAATACAAAGATATGAAGTCCTTAGCCAATAGCTTAAGGATCCAAAATGTCCAACATTAACAATGAGCCCAGCTCTTACATTTATAGATGAATCGATAGAAGAAGAGGAGGATGGTAAACCTGAATTTGAAATAAAAACACCAATAAGAAGCATTAAATTCCTTCAAATCCACCTACAAATGTATCAAATACATTTCCCCAAGTCTATTTGGCATGTTAGATAAGGAAGGAAGGAAGATTGGATCAAATCAAATGGTCGAGTAATCATATCTCGCTCATCAATGCCCGAGAAAGACATTTTCCCATTTCTCACCTACTAGATCCACCAAAACTTTGAATTTGAATATCAAAAGCGTAGCCAATGTCATAAGCTATCGATTGATACTATGCATCCACCAATCAAATCTCTGTAGAAAAATATATGAATATCGAGAGGATTATCGAGCCATCTCCACTCACAAGACATGTGGTGCGCGCGATTGACTTAAAGGACAACCATACGTGTAAAGTGTTTTGTCATTTCTACCAAGTGTAAACTATCGATTTTTTTCAAGGATTCAAAGGTGCCCACCTAACACACTTTGATTTGTTGCATGTAACACACTCAATATTTTTAGATTATGAGGTGGCAGAATATCACAGAAAATTGTATGAAGGCACGAGTGCGTAAGAATGAGGCGTGAGAGGAAAATAGAGGAACGGTGTACAAAGGTGCTTGCTTGCGGGAGGAATGCGAGGAAACCATAAGGAAGAAGCATATGGTCAAAGTGTAACTTCTACAAATTAATGTTCATGGTGTACGAGAGGGCCGGGTAGCTAGATAATTTTGAAACAAGTGTAAGGTGCATGCACAAGATGCATGAACTACTCTGGAAGAAGGCGGGTGCACAGAAGGTACACATAAGGGAAGAGTGGAACAAAGAGGAAAAGGAAAATGGAAGAGAGAGAAGTGAAGTAACAAAGTGTGATTGGAACGCGAGTAAATAGAGCCAAGGAAATGTTCCAAGTAGATAGATGGAGTATGCACAACCTGTAATGAAGGTCTTAGAGCGAAAGTATGTACGTAAGTTGTCCAAATAACTAGGAGAGTTATTTGGATAAAAGTTTTGGGCCATCTTCCTAATAGATGAAGGAGATTAGTTGTTTGGAGCATCTATTGGTCATGGAGTCTTCTATGTAATCATGAAATTATGATCTACATCTTTGAAGAAATACCCCTTAAAGTTACTTGAATAATCATTTCTTAACTTTGTTTCAATCTGCAAAACTACCGAAAACCTGTTGGAAAACAACTAACATCCTAGAAGCAAAAGAAGAGTGTGTGCAAGAAGAATTCAAGAATAAATAACTATTTACAAATAAATAATGTGTGTGCAATGCACTTGGAGGAACTGGAACTACTCTAATATATATATATATAATTATGTAGCAAAATTAATGGAAAGGTTTGAGATAGATCCCATTTATTGGGATTTGCAGTGTGCCTCCATCAAGATGAGTTAACTCAAAAGAGTTAGCCTCCTTACATGAACTGATGATGTATGGGCCACTCCAAAGTGCATCAAACTTTGAATGACACCCTAGTTTATCTTTTTCAGTATCCCATTTTAAGACCAAGTCCCAAAATTTGAAAGAGTTAGACCTAGCCTATCTGTCAAACCATTTCTTTGTTACTTTTTGATGTTGTTCTAGCCGATCATGATAGAGTTCCTTAATTCTTCAATACTAACCAGATTTATCATTCTAATTTCTCTCTAGTCTCGTGCCTTTAAACTCCACCTATTGGGAAAGCACTATTGAGTTCAAGCTGAAGCCTCAAAGGAAGAGTAGCCTCCTTGCCATAGACAATCTTGTAAGGAGAATTTACTATTGCCTTTTTAATTGTGATTCTATCTTCTTAGAGCACGCACGCGACCTTTGTATGCCACTGTCTCGGCTGATGTTCATTGTTTGCTTCATGATCCCGATCAAGTTATTATTTTTGATTCTGCGGACCATTTCCTTGAGGGTAATAGTAGGAAGAAGTCTTTAGATAGATGGCGATTTAAACCCCAATCGGTGATTTTAGTGTCAAGGAAGGATTTTGCATTATCGGAGATAATGGTATGAGGAATGCTAGAACTTGTGACTATGGCTTTGATAAAGTCAAGGATTACTAACTTAGTTGATTCCTTGAGCTTGAAAACTTCTGTCCATTTGGTGAATTAGTCTATAGCTATCAACACCCACTTATATCTACCACTCGAAGGTGGATTGATCATGCCTATGAAGTCAAGACACCATTGCGCAAAAGGTTGATCTGCTTGGATTGGTCGGAGGCGGAAGCACCAATCTCTTCTATTATGCAAAGAAAGAACATTCCTTATATTTTTGACCCACTTGTGTGTATCTATAAACAGAGTAGACCAAAATATACCTACCACTATGATCTTCATTCATGTAGTCTTGACATGTCCACTAGAGAATCCATCATGAAATTATGTTAACATTTTTTCCATCTACATGCCATCAATACACATTTGTGATGTAGCCTAGAATTTACCAGATAACACCCTAGTCACACTAGCACATCACTCAGCCTTGACTGAGCGCTCACTCGAAGTGCGTAAAGGTACTAGGTCCCTCTTTAGGGTTGTTATAGTAGGATGTTAGCATGATGAAGGAAGAAACATATAGATTCATAACTAATCCATCATTCTACAATGCATGCTACCCTCAGATCTATGAAAGAACAAGTTTAAACAGTAATCATGATTGAATCAATAACATGCACTACTCAATTACACACAGAATGACACTTAGATTCAGCCAATATCTTCCATCTATTAATAAATATAGAATCTCCTTACAGTAATGTCAATCTATACCAATGCACACATGGATCTGTTACAATAATTTAGTCATATGCATATATCTCTATACCTCCATACATCCATCACACTCTCCCTCTTCTACTATGTACCTAACATGATATATATAGGGTGGGGAATTTCCCTTCACCACATATCTATTATAGAAATAGGTCGCGTGCTATTGATAGCCATGCGCCATTTATAGGCATAGCCACACATACAAGTGTGCTATCTATAGACCTCTTATATTTAACTGAATTGCCAATCCTATTCTTAGCTCATCTCCATGCGAAATGCTTCGATATGATCCTCCAAAGGTAGACAATGCATGGCGTACACGTCTTTGCATCGTTGGTGTGTTCTCGCATGCCATATTCTAAAAATAGGTCTTCATGCTCAAAATCAACTAAGTCCTGAAAGCTAAACTTGCCTTCCGCACATGGGTCCTTCCTATCCCTCGTCGCCCTTGATCCTAGCCTTCTCTCTGGCGCGAATTCCTTGTGTGATCTTTGACAAGTATTTTTCGATCAACATTACCCCACACTAATCTCATTTTTGTCCCAACAATGGGTATCTCTAAAAATTGAAGTAAAGAATAGAAGAATGGAAAGAATAAGAATGAAATAATGTAGATAAATAAAGAATTTTTATGAGGTTATGAGGCAGCCTCCTCTGTATCAGTTTGAAGTATCAACTCTAGATACTCCTTTATTTTGGCCTCCAAAACCTACCATTTAGTGAGTGCTTGTTCTGCTTTTTCTGGGATGTCCACAACAATGGATTCCAACTCATCCCTCACAATCTCTCCTTTTTCATTTTGTAGAACTAACACAATGTTGGACATTGATGTCATTCTTCCTTCTAAAAGATCCATCTTCTACATAATTAGCTTCCCAAGCTCTTCTAGCCAAGTCTTGTGCGGATCTTGTGCTACTACCAGGGCCTTGTGCTTCTACTTAACCATTGACAATCTTTCTACGTGGCCTAATGTCTCATCCTTCATTGCTTTCTAGACCTCATTGTTTTCTTCTAGGGTCTTTATGTTGATAAGTGCCTTTGGAGTTGTGTATATGTTTAAAGCCTGGTCTTCTTTCTTCAATACTTCTTATAATTCTTGCAAAGCATCCCTTCATAAGATGCAATCTTTTACATCACTGATGCTTTCTCTTATTCGGCATCTTTCTCTGAGCTCCTTGGCACTGGCATGCATAGAGGTTCATCTTCAAGTACCAAGTCCACCAACTTTCCTACATAGTGTATCACTAAAGGAAACGTCTGTGGTACCTTAGCCTCCAAGTGTGGCCTTGCTCTAATGACATTGTCCCCAATATCCTCTGTGATGCTGATAAATACTTCATTTTTATTCTACGTGAAGTCCCTCTCTTACATTATGTGTGTTATCTCTGCATCCTTTGTCTTCATCTCCTCGCGCAGTGCTCTGATTGTTGCAGCTTTGTCCATGTTTCTTCTAGCAACTTTAGTAGAAACCTTCACCAATGCATTGCTGACCTACTCATCTGACATGATAGTAGGCTTTACTGTCATGTGTCTAGCTTGGGGTGCCTTCTTCAGCCATCTCGAAATGCATGAATCTTCACATACATCAAAGTTAGGCTCATCCATGTGGGTGTGCATTGACAATGATAGTTTATTTCGAGTGCGCACAATTGTCATATCCTCATCCATTAACTCCCATCCGAATAAATCCTACGTATTATCGTTCTTTGCAAGCAGCACAAACAATTTTTCCTACGTTCTTTGCATACCCCATGGCTGGTGGAATGCTCCACTTGTTCTTCTAGACTATTTTCGCTTAGGAGCTTTAGCTTCCAAACTTGGGACTTGTGTCTCCATGTCCTGAACATTCTTTGTAGTTGTCTCCTCTGGTATTTTCTCATCCTCTTCTTTTTCCTTTGATTCCTCACCCTATTCTTCTATGTTTTCTAGAAGTGTAGGAGAATTAGGTGTGATTTCCTCTTAATCTTCCACCTCCTGTTTTAACTTCAGTTTCCTCCTTATTTGCACAGTTGCCTCATTTTTTGGAGAGATTCTGGGTGATATGAGCACCATGGTTGGAGTAGCACCTTGGGACCTTCTTCTCCTAAACTCCCTCTTAAACCTGTGCTCCCCTTAGACTGCATTCAATTCCTCATCATTCCCCTCTTGTGGCTGAGGTGGTGTAGTGGCGCGCTTAGCTTCACCCTCATTTGTAGGATGTATCCTACCTCTATGATCTAAACCACCACTATGTTCATGCTCCTCCTCCTCATCCTCCACTTCAATTGGTTACGTGGGCTTAGTAATCGGGATGTTATCCATTGTATGCTTTCCCTTTAGTGGTGCTGGAAGTGCAAACTCACCTTCCACATACTTTTTATTCTACATCTTTGGCTTCAGCTGAAGATACACCAATTCTACCCCTACATCTGCACTGACCAAAATTATTGGCTTAATATTCAGCACCTCTACGAAATGATCCTCTCAAGATAAGAACTTCTTCCAGGATACACATAATTCTTCCTCAACGTATGGTAGTCACAGTCTACCTTATCTGCATTGAATACCCATCAGCGTGTGTCTTAAATCATGTGAATAGATGCTTGGAAATACCTTACAGTGAATGCATAAGGTAATTTACACCAAGGGCTCCAGACTCCATCTCTCATTGGGAAGCACATGATGTAGAAATGCTGATATACAACAAACTAAACTTGTTTCCCTACTACTGATGGTAGGTCCTTTGGGATGCACCACTCTTCCCCAAATGTCACGCAAATCTGTCATACCATTTCTCCACCCTTTTCTTTATGTCATCTATCATGGCCCCTTTACATAGGTACTTGCTAAACCTCTTAGCTAGTGACTTGTTCTCCATGGGATATTCCCATACTTTTTCCTTCGGTCCCATCGGTACTCCAATTTCCATGAATACTAGTGATAGTAGAATAGCCCCAAAGTTGAACTTCCCTCATGTGCCCGCTTCCTTAACTATTTGTTCTACAATATAGCTGCAATGTTGTAGATTGCCCTTCTAACATATTAATCATAACGTGTAACTACATAGTATTTACATGTGACCACTACTCCTGATCATTCAACTTTGTAACAAGGTGTGTTGCTACTTGCACAACCGAGACAGTTCTTTAATTTTTCTATATCCATACCGCATAGACCCTTCAGGTACCCCAACTCCTGTCTAGTCTTTAAAATCACAACTTTATCTATGAGATCACTTTTTATGTCCTCTCCTATGGCCTTTAAACCTATAACTGATGAGATAAGTGTAGATGAGATTCTAACTCGTGTCCTGCAAAGTAGAAGAAGTCCTCATGCACTCTGCTCATGAGCCACTGATACAAGGGCTCATACTTCCGAAATATGGAAGCTCATATAATTGGTAGACCCCAATTCTCTTTAGAATCTTCTCACCTACATCATCATAAACTATTATTTCATCTATTGTACGCTTGTTCATCCTAGCAATGAGCAAGGAATTGAGCTCCTTGTTCTCCGAAGTCCTGTGATTGTATTCACTTACTTTTCTCTTTCTGATGGGTGAATCCCATTCTTAGCCAACGATGAATCCTTCTAGATATTCCATTTTTGAAAAATCAGTTTTGCGTGCCATCTCTTCCTCCTCATCGACAACCTTCTTCTTTCCTTTTGGTGCTGCTGCAGATGCCTTCTTAGGTGCCATTTTTACCTTGCAAACATTTCCTCTTTAACTCTAATACTTTTTGAATCAAACCCTAGCTCGATTCAATAATACCCTAGGTGGAAACTTTGTGTCCTAACTCCTTTCTATCTACTTTCTTTGCTCAGACCCTTTACCATTGGGGACACAAGCTTCTTTTCACGCAGATCTGGTTGTCACGCTTGGTTTCACACCCTTCGCACCTTAACCCGATCACTCGGCTCTTCACACTTGGCTCTTTCCTCAAATACTCTTAGTTGCAATAGTAAAAATGAATCGCATTCCATCCTTATATAATTTTTTTCAAATTTTGATGCATTTATTTCTCCTTCACCTACCAAATATCCCCTCATTCATTGACCAAATTTGTTCATTCCACGTGGTACATCTTCGCACCCTAGCTATAACCTTCTAGCATGCCTTCCTACCCTCTGGTCACAGACTTCTCTTTAGCATGTGCCCTTGCGCCCAAGTACCTCATCATTGTACCTTCTCCTGGTAGTTATCATGGCCTCCACTTACCTCGCATTATACTATTCTTTCATTCATCTCCATCCTTGGTCACTTTTGAGAAGTAATCTTCTTTTGACTTAAAGCACACCCATAGCAGCTTATTCCTTTCACCTTTCAATTCCCATAGTCTTTTACTTGGATAACTACAACCACCCCACACTAAAGGTATGTGCAGTCCTCTACGCATAAAAATTATTCACATAGTAATTAGCTTCATACATGCAAGCACGCTTATTACATAAGAACAACAACTAAATTGATAAAGCATAGCGATAATGAAGGAAATACATTAAGGAAATACAGAATTGAAAACCTAATCTAAATGGCAATACTACCTTATTACAAACACCAGGAAGACTTATTTATAGCAGGGATTCAACTTACTCCCTTTAAAGTAACCAGGTAGCCATGTTCCATCAAGTGCTTCTAACTGGAAAGCACATCATTCAAGTATATAATTGATGGCATATGGCCCTAACCAATGTACTTTGAGCTTGCTTAGATGGCACAAGAACTTTGAGTCATAAAGAAGTACCATTTTTCCAATCTCAAACTCCTTATCCCTTATGTTTCTTTCATGTCTTGCCTTCTTCCTAGCCTTTTCCTAATTTTGACTCCATCGTGTTATGGCTCGTCACTCATCCAGTTGAATCATGTTCTCAATAATCTCTTCTAAATCTTGTTCATCAGCTAGACCTCCAGTGCACGTAATGTGCAAAGAAGGTAACATAAATTCTATAGGAGAACGATTTTGTGCCAAACACCAACTAAAATGGTGTGGCTTTGTTCAATCTCTTGTAATTTATTCTATATGCCTAAACAACAACTAACACTTTTTCATCCCAATCCTTTCTTCTAGCATCACAAATTTTTGTCAAAGTCTAGCTCAAAATCTTGTTGAAATCCTCAGCAGTTCCATTTTCCTAAGGATGGTAGGGTGTAGTTTTATGGTGTGCAACCATAAACTCATCTAAGAGGATCCTAATTGTCTCATTCAAAAAGTGTGTACCCCTATCACTTGTCAAGCTTAAAGGACATCCATATCTTCTAAGAACATTCTCCCATAGAAACCTAGTTGTTGTAGCTACTATACAGTCCTTCATAGGTGCTGCTTCTTCCCACCGTGTGAGATAATATGTGCAAGTAATGATATAGCACGATCCATTCTGTGCGTGGCTGGCAAAATAGGTCCTACAAAGTCAATGGCCCATTTCTCGAATGGTTCAAAGACTAGTAATTGGTCTCAAAGGCATCTCATCTCTTTGTCCTGGTTTTCCTAGGCATTGAAAATGATCACATGCCTTACAATATTCTTTGCAGTCCTTATACAATGTCTCCCACCATAATCCAACAAGTAGGATCTTCCAGGAAGTTACATCACCTGCATAATGGCCTCCTATAATACCACCATGGGATTCTTCCATAATATCCTTGTGCTCATGCTCTAATACACAACGGCATAATACTTCATCTTTGCCTAGCTTGTAAAGGTCACCACTGATTAACATAATGGTGTTGTGCGTATAACAAATTGTTTCTTTTCTAATGCTTTCATTCCTTTTGGTGCCATAATAGTTTGTAGAAATACATCAATGTCTTCTAATTCCATGGGAACACGTTGTAACCTATATAACTATGCATCTGGCATGGTTTCTTCAATTTTCTATGCTTCCTCTCCTAAATTGATTCTAGATAAATGGTCTGGTCCATAATTGCTTTTTCCTAGCTTCACCACAACTCGAAGTCAAACTCTTAAAATAGGAGCACCCATCTACATATGCTCCCTGTAATATTGGCTTGTTTACTAAGTACTTCAATGCCATGTTATAAAACACAAATGGTTTTCCTAACAAATCTTGTCAAAACTTGTGCAATGCATAGATCATTGACAAAGCTTCGCACTCTATAGTTGTATAATTTCATTCAGCAAGAGTCAATTTCCTACTATCAAAATAGATTGTATGATCTACAATACCTTCTCTAGGTTGAGTTAAGACAGTGCAATGGTCATGCCAAAAGTTTCTACATGCACATGAAATGGTTTATCCCATGAGGGAAAGTGCGAGAATGAGCGTGGTAGTAAGTTTATATTTTAATATCTCAAATGTGCACTTGCTGCGGTTCTCCCAAGTAAAATGTACCTTTCCCCTTCATTAACTCTTCTAAGGGTGCAACAATTTTGGCATACCCTTTGATGAATTTTCTATAATACCCTGTATGAACTAAAAATCTGCGCACCTCACTTTGGTGGTAGGTGCTTCAGGGCCTAAAATGATTACAACCTTATTTGGATCAACCAACAAACCTTCATTGCAAATTATATTTCCTAACAAGAGTATCCCAAATGGCATAGCAAATATGCATTTCTTGATGTTCAAAGAGATACTCAATTGTCTATACCATTCAAACATTAATCACAGATTGTCACAATGATCTTTCACAAGCCCATATACTATCCAATCATCTAGGTAAACTTGTAAGAAGTGGTGAATAAAATCCTTGAATGCTTGAATAACTATGCGTGAGAATACAATAGGCACATTTTTCAATATAATAGGCATCACAAGTATAGGAAAAAATGCCCCATTCAGTAATAAATGTTGTCTTTTCTTGATCTTCCTAAGCAATCCTAACCTGATGATACCGGAAAACCCATCTATGAAGGAATATAGTTCATTCCTTGTAACTCCTTCCAAAGTATTTCCTCAATGAATGGCATAGGGAATGGATCTTTGACGCATGCAACATTCATCTCCTTGTAGTCCACACATATTCTAATTTGTTTGTCCTTCTTGATACTGATCACCATTAGGCTAACCCATTTGACTCATCAAGGGGCTTGATAATTCCATATTTCAACATTTTATCAATTTCTTCTTTTACCTTTTCATGCAAATTAGGATTCATTCGTAAGGTCTCTTTCTAACTGGTCATGCACCATCCTTAAGTTTTATCTTCATTTCCTAAGTGATTCATGTATGCCTTTAAGTTCATGATACCCTTGAGGGAATAAGTCTTGATAATCCCTGAGTAACTCAATGATCTTTGCTACCTCCGAGTATGACTAGTAGTTTCCAATTATGGCCTCCTTAGGCTCAACCTCCAAACCTATATTCACCTTCTTTTTCTTCATGGGTTCATGATAGGCATGCGTATCCTTTTCTGCACTATCCAAGACCTCGTGCACCCCTTGTGAATGTTCAATATCTAGGTTCTCAACTTCCTCATCATCCACGATGTAAACCATCTTTCCTTCTTCTTTTTCAAGGCAAGCATGTTCAAGTAGTATGGAGTCTATTTCTTCTTCCTTTTCAAAACATGCTCCAGGACTCTGTCTCACTAAATAATTCTGAATATGCTCTTCTACTTTTGCACTATCTCCCATAGTTAAGCACTTCAAAATTTTAATGCCTCTTCTACGAGAGGTTTAGTCGAGAAGTACTCAAAGGTCTGGATCATTCCTGCAGTCAAATCTTTCTAGTTCCCAGTCTCTCTATGTAGTTCTGCATATACATACCAGGTGCATGCGCATCCTTGTAGCATAAAATACAATATATGCACCTAGATTGAAGGTGGTATCTGCTTCTGTCCTATTGTCTAGAGTCTCTCACAATTCGAATGTGATTTGAACAAAGTTGATCACCATGATAAGTGCATATCTGTGTAGGTGCATTATTCCTTATAGTCCTAGTAGAAAAAGTGACTCCAATCTCTTCCTAGTTTATAAGATTATCTTTGTGGACTACCCACCAACGCGCTGTTGTCCCACGCAAGGTATATACTAACATATCTCTTCTCTTAATTTGATCTGTCCACTATGTTTCCATGGCCTTCAAAAATGTAGGAAGATCTTCTGCCCCTGTATACCAAGATACTGTGTTCTCTATCGTCGAATTGGAAAAAGTCCATTCTTGCATGCAACCACATTTTTCACCTTGTGCCCTACTAATTCATATGTACCATGAGCCCAATTATCACAAGAAATACTCATAGTATCACTAATAGAATGAGAATCCTCCCACTATAGGATGCCTTCTTTTGATGGCTCATTGACCTCTGGGTCCTGAATAGTGTGTACATAAATTTTATTTAAGTCCTCCTCACTTAGAGGCTCAACATATGGTGTAGAATTCCCATCTGTCAAAGGTATCACAACCCTTTCCTCCTTGTTTTCAAAGTTGATATACCCCTTATTGAATCTCAAGTCAACATTATTTGCATAACACTAAGGGCGTCCAAGCAGGGCTAGAAAATTGTCTGCTTCTGCAAGTGCTAATACCTCAAAATCCCTAGTGAACTTGGCCCCTTGTATAGTGATAGATGAATCTTTCAAAACTCTTATAGGAGTGGCCTTAGTCTAGTTTTCCATAAATAACACATTAGATGATGGCTGCAATGGAGGCCTCCCCATTTGTACCCATGCATCTAATGTAAGCACATTTACTTCCACACCTATAACAATTAATATGTTGCTCAACAACCCACCATCCACAACTCGAGTAATTTCCTTGTCATAGTCAATGCTATCAGGGGGAAGATTTGCATGCAAAATCTATCGTCCGGTCTCAAGACTTGTGCATAGAGTGTTCCCTTTTAACCAACTTCCTAATAGTGGAATAATGTTCTCATGGTGCAACATTTTGCACACCTCTCACATATCATTGATATTAGCTTAGATTGTCTCTGATGCTTTCTTCTTCTCCTTTAGGTATTGTATCTCACCCTGAAGATTCCTTAGCACTTCCATGGTATCTGGTAAACTTCCTTCCGATGAGTAGGATCCGAGTACCTTACATGCAAAAATCCTCCTTGGTGTGATGATAGGCTGCTCGGTGCAATGCCTCTCTTGTGCACACCGCTATTATTGCATGTAGTAATCTTCACTATCAATGCCTCAGGTCCTTATGTTATCTTGGGCATCCACCGATCTTCTACTAGTGTGCTAAATTCTAAACATCTTGGCACCTTTGTTTTATTAGCTATGCTACTTACTCGATGCTCATATAAGTCTAGGCACTCTTCATAGCTATGGTTCTTTCCATAGAAAGAACATGTAATATGCTGAGGACATTCACGCCTTTAGTGGTTAGGAGATCCGCACGTATAACATGTTCCATGAGGGAAATCACCTCTTCCTCCGGCCCTGACACCGTCCCCCATATCCACCATGATATCCATGTCCCCTTCCACGACCTCCTTCAAAACGCCCCTCATTCTTGTCATAGCGTGTTTGATTATGATCACGATCCTGGTGCTCATTCTTAACCCTAGAATTATTTGTTACACTTTTCTATCGTACCCAATGTCTATACATAGCATATGGATCGACCAATCAACCAAAAATCCTCGTATCATGGGTCGTGGACTGCAAATCTTGCAAAATCAAGATACATTCTTCCTTATCACACGTTGTAACGAAGGACAATGACTAGAATCATGATTCAAATGGTAGATCTCATAGTCCAATAGTAATGAGCATATAGATCTGCGAGGGAAACTATCTGTAACATCCACTTTTTGTCACTTCGCCTCTAGAATTTATTTTTTATAATTAACTTTATGTAGCTGATTTAAATACCCATATATTTAAATCTACATAAACCTTAATGCCATCCATTTCCGATAACTTTCATGAACCATGTGTAAAGTTGTATGAGAGAATGCTGAACCTACTCATTCTCCCTCAATGCTCTATACTGAGCCATACATAAAATGTATCCCTTGGGTTCCCCTTTAATAGGATATGATATATAAGTGAAAAACCCCTAAGTGTGTACCTGGGTTCCACCTATGAAATCCACAGGCATCTCACATCTTAGATAATGGTGAAATCTCGACAGTGTAATCAGCAACTTACACCACTTTGCACAAAGTTTCTGAGTCATGTATGCCATGCTCGATTCTATGACAACACACTTGCCATTGGAATCTTGTCATCTCACCTTATTCACTTGTTCAGTTATATGGATTCACAAATATTAATGTTGTAAATAGCTACAAGCCTTGAATGAGGTACAAACCAGTTTAACCTACACAAAGACGTACCTCTATGTCATCCTGTGATGCCTATGGGAAAGAAAGTGTTCTCATAACAATTCACCTTGTTACTTGCCCACATATCTACCTGTAGCCATCATAGGTTGATATAAGGGTGTGTACCAGGGATCCAACCTATCTTGTAACTCTATCAAGGTTTGTACTTAGGACAACACCATACTACAATCTAGTCTCTTGATGAGACAACTCATTATAGATGCTAAACGGCAGTATCCTAATGGTGAAAATCGTCATCATAGGGATATGAATGTGTAGTATATGCAGTGAGTTCACCCGCCTAGAATCCTATATTGGTGCATGGTGTTTAATGTTTTCAAGGTAATCATTATAGAACAGTCTAGGACTTACAACACCTTCTCCACAAATGGGTCATACCTAAGGTTAGGATTGAGTTGATCCTAGGACCCCCAATCTCTATAACATTTTAATTACCTTTCAATATCTCATACCCATGTTAACCATTGATAGAAACAATACTATCAATGTCAATGACCATTATTACAGTTTCAAAACTATCTTGGCTTTAACATTTAGGCTCATGCTCCTTATTTCATATTCTAGGGATATGTACTTACATGAAGCTAAGTATTTAGGTATGATTCATTCCTTGAATTAAGTGCCATAGGCTATCAATGCCAATCCTCTTTTCAGTTTAAGCACATCACTTTTCTTAATTGCAGCTCAATAAAGAGTGTTCATTTATTTTACTATCTCCAACAAGTAAGATATATCTGAGGTATCCTATATGATAGATTTTATGAACCACTTACCCATTTATCTTTCCCTATCATATCCTTTTAAAATATCACTCTCTAATTCTCTTTAGAGATAATTATAGTATTGACTAGGGATGAGATTCAAATGCTATGTTATTTTTAACTTAGTAAGCATGTTCCATATTACTTCCATTGTATCCGACATGCCTAGGTGCTCATAATGATGCATCATGGAACAAACCTAATTTAAAACATTCCATCTCTTTGAGAAAAATATTACATAACACATTTTATCAAAATTATGCAGTTCCCAAAAAGTGAAACCATAATCAATATATAGTCATGTAAGATTACCATAAGCCCATCCTATTGTAGCTTAGGTGTATCATCCTAGTATAGGACTTAGAGTTGATTTCACTTAGAAATCAATATTAAATTATTATATCTTTGATAAGAGTTAATATAACCTGAGTTTATAAAACAGCCATAGCACAGAAGTATCTGATTATCATAACCTTTCCATGGTTTCATGATAATCTAGTTGCTTTCTTAGCAGCAGCCATTAAGATTAGACAATCTTACTTTTAGATATCTTTTACTGGTTGTGTACATTCTATACAAAACCTCTAGAGAACTTATCACCACTTTTCAAGTAGGTTGATATATTGCACTTTATAACGAGGCAGTTATCCATTAGCAACCTCAACTATTTCCAAGTATGCTTAACATATAATTACTTAGAACAAGATATTTTTAGGCAACATTCCTTCAATAGTCCCTTATATGTTCCCTAGAACCTCACACATAAGATATGTATAGCACTTACTACATGATTAATACAATAGTATTGTAGATGCTGATTTCTTAACTTGATAGATTTACGACTCATAACTCATCAATCGAAAATCAACCACTTACATATATATATATATATATATATATATATCAGGATAAATCGACTTAATTACATTTATGAGATAAATACAACTCATGCCTTTAAGCATGACCAAAATCTTTCTTTTAAATGAATAAAACAATTATATTCGTAGCAAAGCCTTTCCTATTTCCAAGAAGATGTAATTCATTTAAGAACATTCAAGTCAGTCATCTCTTCAAACTTTCCTCGATCAAAACAATATACAAAACTAAATACTTCACCCTTCCTTTTCTACGTTTATCTACAAAATTTTTAGCATGAGTCAGTTCACAAGAACTGAGCATGATAAGCACCAACTCACCATAATGACATACACTACTTAATTATTTCATAAAAATAACCCATATTATTTTTATGAATCAATATTGCAAAGCTTAAGTAGATAAACAATTCTTTCTATAACATGAAAGAAGCAAGCAATTTAATGAACCATGTAAGAAATCAGTTTCAGACTTACATTTCAGTACAACTATTTCAGTCCCTCAGAAACAATCATCAAAATTTTAGACATATGAGAATTATAAGTATTCAAAGACTACCGTATATGAGTATCAAGATTTCACTCATGCAATCCCATACTTGCATGCCTGATATCATTATACTCAACAATTAAGTAACCATATAAATATCAAGAACACAATCAAGAAATCTCTCAATCTTCACAACAAATCTAACGAGGACTTCATACACCCATAAGGACTGCTAATGGTTCAGTCAATAATACCAAGACATCAAAAGCATTTGGCTAACGAAATACAATATTAGAGCATTTAACCTCGAGGATAAGAGGAAGAGAACATTCATGGCATCCTGCCATATAGCAATCAGGTATAAATTGAGTAACATGCTACATATAATACTTACCTCAACTTAAGCACTTATTGAACATTCCAAGAATAGAAAAGAGTACTCAATTCCCTTTTTCAGATATGTTTCAACATATCAAGACCTAATAAACACCAAAGTCTTTAAAAATCTGGAAGAGAGAGTAGGTACTATGTGTTGATGAGATAAGATAATTGTTACTTAACCCAAAAAGTTCAACTGAACATTTAATATCCCAAGAGTTTTCTCAACACGAATTACAACTTCTAGCAACCCACTTTTTCCTGGTAAGTCAAGACTTCACATGATTCTAAATTTAAGAATGATCTCCTAATCCCATTCTACTGAACAAGGTTAGATCATACTGAACTAAATTCATGATGCAACTAGGAAAGGTCAATAAGGAACTTTCAAAATGTCAGGGAAGCCCCATAATTAATAAATGAAACCGAGTACAGTTTGCTATAAGAGGAAGAGTCACTTCCGGGTTTGCTGAGATACCACATAATTCAAATCAGAATCATTACACCCAGAGAGGATCTGTCACATCTCATGGACTCAGTTAAAGGACGAATTCAGTTATCATCTATTATAAGAGTAGGAGTATATAACTTACCATTTTGTCCCATAATGGGTTACCATACAAAATCGATGCCTCCAGTTTCTTAATAGAACACATAGTATGACAATGTGATCAACAAACTTGAACTGTGTTAATTACTACAGAGGGTAATACAACCAAACTTTACAACCTTGAAGCCAAGAGACTTCCTATTTTGGGACAACCTTAATCCCCAACCCTACTTGACGACTCAATTTCCAACATTTAGAACATAAACCCAACAAGCACAGATAAGAGCGTAAGGATCAAGAAATCAAACTCTACTATCAATACCAGTTCATACATTGAGATGAGGTGTTCTCAATAAAAGGAACTGAAAAACAACTTTTCAACCATAAAATCCAATGCATAAACCTCTAGAAGATCAGCTCACTTTCTAGGATGGTTTCCTAATGGACAACAGTGGACTACATCTCTTACAAGAGGATGGAGATTCTTAGTCGAAGTCGACATCACTTTCAAACTCAGCAAGAATTGCAAGAAGAACCAAGCTTAGTAATAGTAGTGAATAAATTAGCCCACTAAGTAACATACAAGGTTTTACAGGAGAATGTCCATCCTCCACTATAGAGGCTAAAATGGAACATAAGTGATGAGATTTTAACAAGCTGGAATTAACCATAACAGTAATCAAATCTCAATATAACCTTTCCGTAATAAGGCTTTAAACCCCGAAGAAGTCGAATAGTTCTAGAATTATTAACGAAGCAACAAGGAGATCAACATGATATAATAGAATGAAGTATCTAGAACTTATACAATCTTAAATTGTAAACAAGATACAACATAGTTATCTATTAGAAAACTCAGCTATTCAGTCGTGCCATCATAGTGGCTCTAGAGTAGACCAAAGGTGCCATTCTAAACTGCCTATTCAAGGGTCAAAGAGGTAGACCTTATAATCATCACAACTATCCTTATTATCTACAACTCCATGATAATATTAATTCAGTTGTTTTCTTTCAGTACACATCCTTATTTTAAATAAAACTAGGTCAATTATAAGTACAAATGATGCCTCATACAAGACCAACACGACTCCACAGGCATATATTTATTTAAAGAATCATACCCAGTTATGTATAACCATCAAACACTAGGTCAAGGAAATACATCTACAACAGAAACTCACACAGAACAATTTCTAGCATACCACAATACCTCTATACCTCTATACTTTGGGAGATGAAGAGACATCTCCATATAATTATTATACGGTTGCTGTGGACCTTGACCACATGATCCAGAACCTCTTGTCTTCCCTCTACCTCAAGAACCACCAGATCCACCGGAACTAGAACCACCTATTCCTCCTGATCCTCCACTTGTAGCTGGAATAGGACCTGTAAATGTACTCCCATGTGCTCCCATAGTAGTACTATATTGAACCCCTATAGTATGTGAGGTAGTTCCACTTCCAGAGGTGAATCCAACATTTGCGCACTCACATTCTATGCAGATGATGTGCCTAAGAATGTTCCTCCAAATAACATTGAAGTCGCCTATCCTGCCATTGATGTACTAGATCCCTGACTTACTCCCACTGTCCTACTTCCCAAGGTAGCTTGATGGTTACTTGTCATACTAGATACTAGAAAACCAAGTACAAGGGCTAGATCACCAAGTGGATTAAGATGCACGCACATGGTCTAGGTAGTCTCTGTTGGCGCACATACGTGTGTGAGGCTAAGGGGGATCTCTATCATAAGAGACACCTCAATTTTTTTCATCTTTCATTTATCCTTTCTCGAGGTGCACCATATTATTTGCATTTTCTTTGAGAATATTGTGATGTCATCAATGTAGACTAAGATAAATTCATTGATATATCCTTTGAATTCAATATCCATGACACCCTAAAACATTGCACTGCGTTTGATAGACTAAAGGGTATATTTTGATACTCATATGTCCCCTACTTGGTTGTAAATTTCATTTTGAATTGGTCCTCTTCCTTGACTAGGATCTAATTAAAGCAAGAGTATCCATCTAGCATTGAGAATATTTACGTGTTAGCCATAGTCGCAGTGTCTACTCCATATAATGAAAAGGATAATGATCCTTTAGAGATGCCTTGTTCAAATATCTAAAATCAACATAGAGTCTAATTTCACCATTCTTCTTGTGCACCAGAACTAGATTCGCAACCCAAGTAGAGTACTTGATGGGAAAAATAATCTTCACCTCAATGAGTTTAGATAATTCCTTCCTCATGAGGGGCTCTATCTTTGGGTCTACAGCATCTTTTTGTGTCTAATGGGCTTGATACTATGATCAAGGTCAATAGAGTGTTAAAACAGCACTTGGATTAAAACCTTTGAGGTCTTCATACTCTCATAAGAAGATATCACTTTGTATTTTTTACAAAGAGAGATGAAGGCCTGATTTTCATCATGTGGGAAAGCTTTACTGAGAAGTAAATCCTTCCCACATGCAATAGTGACTGGGGAGAAATCTTCTTGTGTGACACACATATACTTTTCTTCACCCTTGAACTCATCATCAGGGTTAAACATTTACTCTAAGGTAACCAGCCCTTTATGTAACTTGTTTTTTTAGTATCACTTGGTCACCATATCTGTCATGGAAGTCATCTTGCATGCTTGATTAGAACTCAACTTCATTCTCGATGAACTAGATGATATGCACGTCGCTATCAAATACTTTTTGGCTAGTGTTGTTTTCTAGAATGGATGGTATAATCATCATCTTGATGTGATGAGTGTTTCCCTTGACAAAGTCCTCAAGAGGAGAGAGCTGCAAACCGAGTGCAGCCATCTGGTCAGCTTCCTTATTCATTTTGCATGACATTACCTATAGATTTAGAGCATCAAATCTCTCAAGGAGATCCCAAACTTTGTGATTATAAGATTTTAGAAGCTTATTATTTTGCATGCACTTCTTTGGGTGACACGATGGATAACCAATTATGTGTCCCCAAAGATATGCAACACCTTACTCTTCTTCTTTTTAGCAATAAGCAGACCATGCACCAGCACTTTGTATTCGCCATATTATTAGAACCTGTAAATTGCACCTTGTACATGAAGAAGAATTTCTTATCCTTAGGGAAATGAAAACAACTCCTGCTCATGTTTTGTTTCTTCTTCTAGATCCATCAAAGTATAGCTTCCATAGACCAAGGTTCTATTCACTTTATTTGAGTGCTCATGGTAGCACAACTTCTTCAAGGATATAATAGGTACCAAGCTTGGTTTCATAAGCTTCAATCTCACCAACATATGGTGTCTCTTCATCCATTCATCCAAAGCACTAGGTCTAGGATAGGAGGCACGAGAGGTTGTTCTTAAAAAACTTAAACTTGTTATTCTTGAATTAAGCACCTGGCTAGGAGAGGGGACGAGACATATGACTCTACATGATAGGAAAATATTGGCTCAGCTTGTATGGTAAACTGGGTACCATACCTTGTCTTGAGTAGCATATGGGTATAATCAGAAGACAAGTAACTACCCACTTTAGTAGTAAAATCTCTTGACAAATATAATGCAAACAAAGGGGTTAAATCAATGATTGACACATCTTGAGTTATTGTGAGGCTTGGACATGCATGGCAAATTAACTCAAGATTCTTGATGATTCCTAGGGTAGTGAGAGTTTAACCATAAAGTTGTAAGACTCCTTTTGTTAAATGGCTATACTTAAGACCTAATACATCAACAATTTTCTTTGACATGATAGAAGTACTGGTCCCTGAGTCAATCATGCAAATATGGACAAGATGTTTTCCTATGATTAAGGACATATATAAAGGTGGGGTTTTGAAAACTTTACTTACTTGCTTCTCCTCTTCTTGGTAGATATTGATAGAAGTGCATGACTTCGTAGAGCTAAGTCATTTTGTGGAAGTTGAGTTAGAGATTTATGTAACAAGTCGCACTGAGAAGGAATGGTCAGGGCATCCCACATTATGACATTTATGTTTTTCTTTTTCATCTGATCCACAATGTTGAATGGAAGACCCACTAAATTGTTCATTTTAGGCATGTCAACATCTTTTCTTTGTTTTTCATGTGCACTGACAGGGGACCTTAGCTGACACAAATGCTTGGCCTACCAAAGGAGGGACATGTGCCACTTTAGGGGAAGCTTGATGTAGAGCCTCACGTGTAGGAACTTGGGCACTTTTACTAATGGATATCTTAGTTGCTTCCTTCTGCTTTTGAGGATCGACTTGTTTTCAGGATTGTGACTGTATACTAAACTCAATTATTCTCTTCTTATATATTATGTTGTCTGCGTAACTTGAGCACATGGTCTTCTAGTGTCCTTTATATCTTGGTTGATTGTGTAAAAGTCCTAATCACTAATGAATATCAAGTTGGCTTCAAGAGTAGCCTCTGGAGTTTCTTGGTCTTCAACCTCACTTGCGATGATGGAAGGATCACAATTAGAAGCATTCTAGATCATATAGGATTGTACGCACATAACATTACCATAATGATATTAACTATGAGGCATATTGTAAGGAAAACACCACTCGAGACTCTATGCCATGTTGTTTTGAATAGGGAAAAGTTCTTGACTTGTCTTTGAGCACTGGAAGGGGTTGTTCATGAGGAATAAATTGCAAAGGAAAGTACACATTAACATGTCATATATCATTTTGTTGGTTCTACCCATATATCTAATTTCCATATTAATTTTTCCAAGGTTGATTGCTTCACTTTGCACCGATTAGAAATATCTCTTTCACTTATGGTTGCTACTTCTCCAATGATAAGACTTTTTGGACACATTTCTAATCAGGGCCTTTAACTCTTAATATTATTTTTGATATGCGATAGAGTAGGATGTAGATGTAACTAGTTGTGTGCTCTACATTGGAACTAGAGCAATAGTAGGCTAGAGGCACTTGAAAACATTTACGTGAACAAGGGTGCAGGAGCACAGGGACTAACTTACCCACTTAGATGAGACTATTTTCTGCCCTTATGGAAATGTTGTAGGTAGCTAGTAAAATCCTACCTCCCATAGATTGAATCATGACTGAAATGTCACTATTCAACACCCTTAGATAATACAAGAAAGCATGTTGGGTTGTAGACCTTACCACTTGTGGGATTCTATCTCAAGTCTTATGGAATCTAATGTTGCGAGTCAATCATCTACTTGGTAGGCACACACTTCGTTTTAGTCGGTTTATCCACTATTTATAGATGATCTGACTTGTCTTCAAATTAGTTACATAGAGTTGTTCCAATCTCATCCCAGTAGCAATAGATATAGGTCTCGGGGTATGGTACCATTGCAGTGATTTTCCCTTGAACGAGGATGCAAGTATCTTAACAACTACATCATCATGTGTGATTAGGTAGACATGGCACACATTGGAAACATCTTGAATGTGTTCAATAGGGGTGATTTTATTTTCTCCTATGAAGTATGGAATGCTCTTGAGTGCACACTGTAGGAATATCATGTTGTGCATTGAGATTTAACAAGCTTCCACAAGTGAAGCTGGAAAAATTCCTCGAAGAGGAGGATGTTGAAGCACCATGGTATGGTGTGCTTGTTTGTTGTAAGGAGGATTAGAGTTTTCTCAATGCACTTTGGAGATGGGGACCCATGCATGGGAGCTCTGCTACGTGTAATTCTTGGAAAAAGTTAGAGGTACTTGAAAGATCCTTCTACCATAACACTTTGTCTCATGTGCACTCTTCTCATAAAAGGTGCTCTAGCTACTAAAACAATAGATCTGAGTGTTGGGAGTTACCAGATGTGTTTGAAATGAGCCTCCAAAGGATAGAAATTGCTAAGTCACACACCAAACTTAGCAATGCTGAAATCTAAGCTTTCACTGCTTGTCCCACTAGGTATGCCATAAATTATTGGTCATTCAAACTTACACCCATGTATTAGATTTGGAAGAGACGCGTTGTTTGAGACAACAATGGAATTGTCTCCAAGTTTTAGGACCTTGCACACTTGAGATAGATCTCTGGAGAAGGTTGGTTCCTCTATCTATTTATACTACTATTGCTACTCCTAATACTACAAGGAAAACTAAGCTAACAATGCAAAAGGACCAGGATAGAAGGATAAAAGAAAGAAAATACTAAGCTAAAAATGGGGCAATAACATAAGAAAAAGAGGGATGAACACTATATGTTACGAGTGGAAATAACAGGAAAATGTCGAGGAGGCTAGGCATGCCTAACACAAAACAATACATTTACATGATTGGTTCCATGAAACACAACCAAAAAATAGAGTTGCAAAGGACGTAAGGTGATACAAAAACACATAGAGTAAATGGAAGGAAAGAAGAAGAATATAAACACACTAAGGAAGAGAATAACCAAAAAATGATTCTTTTATTACTTCCAAGGATGCACAGTCTATTATAATATTACAAGAGGCTGATATCCACATGCATGAGCCAAATCTAGAGGTGTGCAACTCAAAATATAAATATATGAATTCCTTAGCCAAGAGCTTAAGGATCCAAAAAGTCCCACCTTAACAATGAGCCCAGCTCTTACATTTATAAATGAATCGATGGAAAAATAAGAAGAGAAGGAGGGAAAACCTGAATTTGAAATAGAAACACCAAAAAAAAAGCATTCAATGCATACAAATTTGCCTGTAAATCTATCAAATGTGTTTCCCCAAGTCTATTTGGTATGTTGGAGAAGGAAGGAAGGAATATCAGATCAAATCGAGTGGTTGGAGCAATCAAATCTACTCATCAATTCCCAGAAAGACATTTTCCCATTTCTCACCTACTAGATCCACCAAAATTTTGAATTTGAATATCAAACATTGTAGCCTACGTCAACAAATATCTATTGAGACTAAGCACGTGTCAATTGAAGCTCTATGTCAAAAGATATGGTCGTGGAGGATTGTTAGAGTTGTATGCACATACAATACACATGTCACGCGCTGATTGACTCAAAGGATGACCATCTGTTCAAAGTATTTTGTCGTTTTTGCCACGTGTCACTTACTAATTTATTATAAGGATTCGGCACCCAGTGCGCGCTTTGATTGGTTACATGTAACACACTCAAGCTTGTCAGATGATGATGTGGCACAAAATAGTGCGAGAAGAAGGTGTGAAGTCACACACATGGAAGAATGAGGCATGGGAAGAATATATAGGCGGGCGCATAAAGGTGATGTGCATGTGAGGAATGGAAGGAATCCCTAAGGAAGAAGCATATGGTCAAAGCATAAGTTTTACAAATTAATGTGTGGGGCATGCGAGAGGGCAGTACTTAGTTTATTTTGAAGCAAGCACAAGGCATACACATATTATGCATGAACTCTTGGAAGAGGGTGGGTGCACATAAGGTGCGCATAAGGGAAGAGTGGAACAAAGAGGAAAAGATAAATGGATGGGAGAGAAGTGTAGAATTAAAGCATGCTTGGCGCACAAGGAAATGCAGCCAATGAAATGTGCCAAGTAGATAGTTACAAAGTGCATACAACCCGCAATGAAGGTCTCAGAGCTAGAATATGTATGTAAGTTATCCAAATAACTAGGAGAGTTATTTGGATAACATAACCATCTAGGAGAGAAACCATTTCTAAACCTACTACCATTAGTAAGACTTATTTCATAGAGGGAAGTGGGTAATGATCCTTTAGGGAAGCCTTGTTCAAATCTATGAAATCAACACATAATCTGATTTCTCCATTCCTTTTCCACACTAGAACTAGATTAGCAACCCAAGATGAATGCTTGATGGGAAAAATGATGCTTTCCTCAATTAAATTGTTCAATTCCTTCTTCATCAGGGGATTAATATGTGGATTTACATGTTTTTTTGTCTGATAGGCTTGACAATTGAATCCAACTCAATGGTGTGCTGAGCTAAACTAGGATCAAAACCTATAAGGTATTCATAGCTCCATGTAAAAATATCAGAAAATTCTTGGAAAATTTCTACAAAAGCATGTTTTTTCTTTTCTTGTCAAGTGCCTACCTTACCAATTTGAACCAATTTTCCTTCACCGATTGACACTGGATTCTTAATATTCACCCTTAAATGTCATGTTTTCTGTTCTTTTCTAAGCTATTCATCGGATTTGAAGATGGATTCCAAATTCACTAGGCCCTTGGGAAGTTTATTTGATATGAGTTGAACAACTTGGTCCCCATATTACTTCTCCAACTTGTCTTGATTTCTTGAAGAAAACTCAGCCTCTTCTTGAATAAAATTATTAATTTGTTGATCATTTTCAAACACTTTCCAGTTTCTACCATTATTTGGTATAGTAGGACTCTCTACTACCCTAATTTGTGGTTGTAATTTGTCTCTTATAACGTTCTCAACCACGTCAAACATTACTCTAATTGTATCCACTCTATCAATGACCTCATTTTCCTTCCTTAGAATGATAAGGATGTTGAAGGATTCAAAATCCTTGAAAAGGTCCCAAAATCTATGCTTTTAGGCCTTGAGAAAGTCATTCTTGGCTACATTTGACCCTTGACTCAGTTCATGATCAGCTCACTATCTCCAAAGGTCTATAATTATTTGATATTATTCATTCTTTCCCATTGAAGACTTTAGATGAGGGACTCATGTTTTGCTATATTATTAGAGCAATTGAATGTAAATTTTAAAGATGAGTAATACTTCATACTAGTAGGAGAAACAAGTACTATACCTCCTCCAACACCTTGTTTTCTTCTTAATACATCAAAAAACATTTGTTGAATTCGGCCTTCCTCTCCATTGTTTGATTTGACAACACTAGGAATAGGAAAATTCTTCTCATGTAGGAAATAAAAACAAAGGCACTGTTTATTTAACTCGCTAATATGGATCAAAGTTATAACACCCATTTTTCTATTCATCAAGTAGTAAATATGGAATGCCTTCAATGTGAGTATTTTATTCTCGATTACTTGTGAAATCCTCATGATCAAAGATTGTATAAGAGGCATTAAATGGGATGGGAACATAAGATTATATATGATATGTGGAAATACATTCATACTTGATGGTAGCCTTAGTGCCATACCTAGTTCTGAATAAAGGGAAACTTGTAGTGGAAAATATTCCATATTTTGGAAACTATGAAGAGGTGAATTTTTCACAATATGATAGTGTACCATTTGCCTAAATTTTCTAGTACAATTGTTTAGGGGTTAGATTTGCCTACTATTGAAAACTACTATATAAACATAGGTAATTCTCTGGGTAGTATACTAGTAACTTACTAGTAAGGTACCTTCCGAAGTATAATCAAGTACCATGTGAACTTGTGAAGTACCATTAGATGCACAACAATGGTGTAAATCACATTTACAGACATGTGACAAGTAAGGTTTGCTAACGTGTGAAAAGGGTGCAAATATATGACAAGGTTACAAACACGTGAAGAGGGTGAAGATGCACAACAAGGGTGAAGATGCATGACAAGGGTGAAGTCACGTGATAAGTAAGGTTTTATGAAACACGATACTTGAATACATACATGTGACAAGGGAAAAATGTGTGACATGTATCCAAACATCCAAAAATGGTGTAGGCAAAGCGACCAATTCCCAAATCAAGTACTCAATGGAAGTTGTTAGTGCTCGGAAGAGCTAGAAGGTAACCAAAATATCTCAAAATTCAAAACTATTTAAGTGTTTTGGAAACTTTGCAGCTACTGATATAGCTACCACTAGCACCCATATAGCTACCATTGGAATCAATCAGAGTACAGACTATGTGGAAGGTATTATTGAAGTGGACATGGATTCAACACAATATCAACCAAATGATACCTATGATGACAAAATGCCAGAGCTTGAAGATATTCCTATTGAGATGCTAGAGCTTGAAGATATTATTGTTGAGATGTAACCAGGAGAGGATAAAGATATCTCAAATACTTATCAAATTTAACACCAAAATCAAATGAAAATTCTAGTTCACAAAAGAGGAAATAAGATGATCAAGATATTCCTAAAAATTATGGTCATAAAAGTAAAACTTTGAAAGAAAATAATAATATGTGAACACTCGGCAGAAATATAAGTTCGAATGGGCTGCAAAATTTTCTTTTTTGAACCTTTAGAGCCAAATAATTATGAAGATATCCCAACTGAATCTACATGTACAATATGTACGGAAATTGAGAAAGTAACAAAAATGCAATGAAGTTAGACACAATTGAAAAACATTGTGGAAAAAAATATGTGGTTGTATAGCAAGATGGCCAAAAATAAAAACACAGATGGAAAAGTGAAAAGGAATGTATGCATGTTAAATACACAACATAGTATGAAGTTGAGTAGATAAAACAAAAATAGCTCGTGGAAAAGAGTGGAACAATCACATCACAAAATGGTAAGGCAATTAAATTAAATTTGCATGCTAAAAACATACAACTCTCTACCATATTATGCATCATTCAAAAGGTAAGACCTATTTCTGATTTAATTTATTTTAATATAATTAAATGCACAACATTCCTCAATAAAAATGGTCAAACAACAGTGCATGGGAAATGGATAAATTTCTTGCAATGATTAAAAAGGAAGATTTGAAAGAGAGTGTAAAAATATAAAGTTTATATCTCTATAAATTGATGAATTAATAGTTGAAAAAACCTCATGGGTATGCATCTATGTTTATACTTTTGAAAATCATATAAGGCAATGCATCTCGTTGGTTGTATGAGAAAATAGTTGAAAATTGTAATGCGAAAACCTATATAAAATAGTTATTTCCAATTTGAATGATATTGTTGGCATGAATGAATATGAAATTTATATTAATTTAGTATGTGTTGGTGAATATGTTGCATCATTTATACAGGGTCCTCAAGCTGCTGCTCTGTGTGTTTGATTACAAAAACATTATCCCTTTATATGCTTACAATTTATTGTATGGCTCACATAATGAATCTAACATATAAAATAGTTAGCAATTATGAAAAATTTACAAGACTAGAAGAACTTATCGAGAACCTGTATTCCTATATGTCAAGCTATCCAAAGCGATTTCTTAAGTTTAAAAAAAATCAATTGGAATTATAGATGGTAAAAAGATTCTAAAGGATGTTGATACAAGGTGGATTTGTTTGCATGACCTGTATGAAAAATTGGGGATACATTCCACATTAGTGTGTAAATCGTTGAATCAACGATCAATGACTAATAAGAATCACACGATACCATACAATACCACATTAGTTATCACATGTGTTTTCCCATTTACAATAATGAAGTAATAATCACCAAATACCAACAAACAATACTTACACTCAACAAGTTCCGATGTTAGGCCATCTCAATCGGGCTATGGTGCTTGCCCATTTACTCCTTCAATTTGGTGGTCCACCTGCTACATCTACAACAATTGGAAATAATAGCACCAATCTAGGTGATACCCATTATGTGTTATAGGCCTAGGTACACCCCACATTATTCACCTATATAGTCTCTATAACGCATCTACCTCATTTGGGCAGGGTGCACCAGTTGTGATCTTTTCGGTCCTAGCCTCGCTCTTACCCACCTCGGTAATCTAATATCTCTAACCCATACATATGGTTCTAGGGGAACCTCTTGAGCGATACAAAACTCCTTGAAACACGTTCTACATGAAATAACTCTGTAACTCCCGGGAATTGGTCCACAACCACATCATGTGTCGAACACATCACAAATCTACTCCATCCTCTAACCACCCATAATAGAATCGATATGGCCTCCATATGATGACCTTTGGTCCCATCTGGTCAAGAATCTATATATTACTAGTGGTATCCAACCTCCTACTTTGGGTTCCTAACCATATCGTAGCAAATACATCAGGCCTCACCCAATCAACACATGGCCCACTGAGTGGCCTCAATATCTCAATATTCTCAGACCTTCATGTAACAATGTGGTGGCTCCTAGTATACTACCATCGCCCTCCTGTGTAAACTTGTAGAGATATTTGTATAAATGACGCAATATGCACAATGTGCCAATGCAAATATCATCTCATGCTCCCCTATATGCTAACAAATACCATGCATCTTATACAATATGCCCACTTCACCATCCTCTATTACCACAAGTGAATAAATTACAACTAAAATAAAATTCAACAAGCTGTAGAACACCTTATCTCAATATGGCATCTAGCCTAATATGGATCTCTGTATGTACTCGTGTCCCTATAAATTATCACCTATTTTCTCTCATCTACCTCTAAGCATCCACTTCAGCCCTCACCGGACTCTCTCAGGCCACACAACTGGTTGTCGTAATATACGATACTCATCCTATAGGGTCACTTCCTATTCCTTAGCTTACATGATTCATTTTTATCACTCCATTATTTTTATTTTCTCCTCGGCATGCTTTTTCCATTGATCTACATAGTTATCATGTACACATTTCTTATCTACTTTATGTTATTGAGTATTCACTCAACAACATAAAATGGGGAAAATGTAGACACAAAAATCATGGACTTGGGTTCATTTCTAGGTCCTAATCACATAATACCATTCATATGATTCCTAAGTGAGAAAAATAGTAATTGACATCTATCTTTAACCTCTTTTCTATTTTTCTTGTTTTCTCTTTGATCTTTCACACCCCACACCTAGTCGATCTTCATTTCTTTATCTTTATTGAATCTAGACATCAGCGCCCAACCTTGACTCTAGCTTCTAGGCACCATCATCCCCTCTAGGATCTCATGACTTATTTGTATCTTACTCTCCCCTTTTGGGCCTCTTTTATCTTTTTTTTTCTTATGGGTTAGCCTTTTAGTTTTCAATTATGAAATTCAAACAAGGGAATCATATAAATACAAAGCTATGTGACCATAATAAGGGACCAAGCTCTAAGCATATACTATCACCACCTAAGGTTACATCAAAAGGCATTCTAAGAGCATCAAGGCATCCATCTATTACTCACTTAAGGGATAAATGAATGCATTTTCTACATACATCCATAGGAGGGGAAGTTCATTTTTCCATACACACATCTACTTACATTGCTACATCTAGCTATTTCTTGTTATTTGGTGCATCTTACACAAGATCTTCCTAGGGCACGATTCTACACACATGCACACATAACTACATGGATTCTAAGATTTAGAGCAATAATCGTTCATTAGCTCACTCTGTCAAGTGACCGTCGGGATCGGTCGACTCCCCATTTGAATCTTTTTCTTTTTAGGATTTGATGTGTTTTGGGGTTTTGTAGGATATCATTTGTTTTTCAGGTTATAAGTGAGTTCTTCATACGTAATGCGATAAATAGGTGAAAAATAGATAAGGTTAGAGACATTGGTGTGACACAAGAAAAATCAGTTTTAAGGTTCTATATTGTCACGAGCGCTCGAAGTAGTCTTGATTGCCTAGGCACCCCGACCCGATCCAAATGCCATGGTCCATCTTATTCTGATAGTTATGCAATTTTATGAGTGTAGTTGGGACATATTCCTCCTCATATTCAACAATTTTCCAGCCCACCATGCTTCGAGATTTATTGTGAAATTAACTAAGCCTTCTATTCCCTCTCTTACACCTTAGTTTTCATATTTCTTTATCTTATCACTTTGTCATATTTTTGCATTATTGCATATTATTTAGCACATGTTACTATGAAATTAGGGTTTTACAAATTTAATCTTTGTTAAATAAGGATCCTTCGAAACCTTCCAACAAGACCTACAACATGTAATATGTTAGGTCTAGAGGCGATATCATACAACAAAATTGCAATCATGGATTTTTACCCAAATTTTTAACCTTATGTCAGTCATTCTCCTTCCTTAGTTTGCATCTTGTGACCATAGGGGTTGTAATAGTATTACAATATTCCATTTGTAAATTCTTTAACATCTCCTTTATGTATTTATATTGAGATATGAAAACACCACCCTTAGACTGATTATCTTGTAGTCCTAAAAATAAGGACAACTCTCAAAGCATGGACATTTCAAACTCTCGTTTCATAGCATTTACAAAAATTTGAGTCACAAGTTAATATTTTCCCCCAAATATGATATCATCCACATATACTACAAAAACTAATGAATCTCCCTCTTCATTTTTGATGTACAAATTACTATCAAAAAATCCTATCTTGAAACCTTGTTCAATTAGATACTTGTAACTTCTTCCATACTAGGCCCTAGGGGATTGCTTTAGTCCATAACATTCCTTTTTTAGTTTTCATACATAATATTTCTCATCTGTCAAGGAAAATTCATTTGGATTCACAATGCACACTTCTTCTTCCAAATTTCCATTCAAAAATGCATATTTGACATCCATTTGATACACCTTAAATACTTTAAACTGTCATATGTTAGAAACAATTTAATGATTTCATTCTATCTACTAGAGAAAAACATTCATCAAAATCAACTCCCTAAACTTGTACATATCCCTTACAGACCAATCTATCCTTGTTTCTTGTAACCTCTCCATTCTCATTGAGTTTATTTCTAAACACCCATTTAGTTCCAATAACATTCTTATCCTTAGGTCTAGGAACCAATTCCAAAGTTCTATTCTTTTTCAATCTGATCAAGTTCTTCATTCATGGCCTTGACCCAATAGTCATCCTTGCTTGCTTCTTCAACATTTTAGGCTCAAATTTAGATAGAAATGTAGTATTTTCTTGGTTTTTAAGACTTACCAATTTCCTTCTTGTTGTTACTCCAACATCCTTCTTCCCTAGGATTTGATCTTCATGATGGTCTCTTATGATCTTTCTTGATGGACATTTTGTGTCTTGTATTTATTCCTCTTTTTCTTCTACTTCACCTATCATTACATCCTTTTATTCTTCTTTGGGATTAGTCATTTGCAAAGTGGCTCTTTTTTTCTTGAGAGTTGACCTCATGGGATAGGATTCATCAAATTTCACACTTGCACTTTCAACTATTATCTGAAATCATTTATTTTTATAATTGTAAGATGATATCTTAGAAGAGTATCTAGGAATATACCTTCATCGGACATAGAGTAAAACTTCCCTAGATTCTCTTCAGTCCTCTTGATAAATCACTTGCATCTAAAAACAATAGTGTTCTATATTTACTCGTCTACCTTTCCCTAATTTGTATGGGGTCTTATCACTATTTAGCCTTGTCAAACATCTATCGAGAATATAAACAACTATAAAAATTGCTTCCTTCTAAAAACCATCAAGTGACTTTGATTCATTTAGTATGGTCCTTGCCATATCATGAATAGTCTTTTTTTCTTTCCACTACACCCTTTTGTTATGGTGTTTTAGAAGATTAAAAATACCTTCTAATGTCATGATTTCTAAAAAATCATCAAATGAATCAGACCAAAACTCACCTCCATTGTCTGATCTAATGTGTTTTATTCTCCTCTTTTCCCCATTTTCAGTAAGATCCATGAATGAATTGAATACTTCAAATGCATTTTATTTGTTCCTCAAACAAGCAACCCAAGTATATCTTTTAAAATCATCAATTAGTAACATGAAATAATAATCACCTGAAGTAATTTCAGTTCTCATAGGTCCACAAAGATAAGAGTGGATTAGTTGTAGATGTCTACTAGTAGATTCATGTTATTTGGTCTTGAATTTTCTTCTATTCATCTTTTCATGAAGGCATGTTTTACATAGAGTATCCTCTTGTTTGCTGATTATTGACATGTTCTTTACAAAATTCTTAGAAATAATATTGACAAGATTATTAAAATTTACATGGAATAATATCCTATGTCACAAACAACTATCATTCAACTTTCTCATAAGACATTTTTATTTTTTGAACTCTTTCAATATGTACATGTTATTTTCAGTCCTCTTGGCCTTGGAAATAAGCTTATCTATTTCTATTTTTATAATTTTACACCCCTTATAATCAAATGTTAGGATATACCATAGTTTTCACATTTGAATCACATTGAGAAGGTTGTGTTTAAGTCGCTTAGCATACATGGAATTTTTAGTGAGAGTATTCCCATTAACTAAAATCAATGTTCCTCTTCCTTCAATTCTCATAGCAGTGTTATCACCAAACCTAATAGACCTTGATGCATTTTTCTTTAAAGAAGTGAATTTTATTTTGTCACCAATCATGTGAGAAGAACACCCATTGTCAATATACCATATCATATTTTCATCTTGAATGTGAAAGGAAGTTTGAGCAATCGATACTCTTCATATTTTGTCCTTGATTCTACAAGACCTAAAACCAAAGCATGCTCCTCATTATCATATTTTCATTCTTCACCAACCTTAAATGAATATGAAGATAGATAACATACATCAAGGATGGAAATGCATATGTCAACCCTAAGGATTTTAAACAATGTCTCATTCTTAGAGGAAATTCTTCAACTTTAACTAGTCTACCAGCTATATAAGTGATTCAAAGGATATAATTTAAGTGTGTATACTTATTCAAAAGAAACTTCTCTAATACTAGTTGTTGGAAGGACAATGGACTGAGACGGGGGTGATTCATTCCTTCTAAAAAATTATCCAATTCAAATTAACTTGGATAAATCATTTATCATTCAACCATGCATTAATGTGAGATTAGTAACATGTAAGTGGGAAACCCTCAAAAGAAGAAAACCCAATGAAAATTTTTATTATATTACACAAACCAAAAGACTTTCATGACTATGACACATCCCACAAGAATTTTTAGTGAAGCACCCACTTCACAAAGAACACCCACCCTTAGAGACCCTTGTTGATATTACTCATAATAAATGACTTGCATGAATATTAATCATCACATAAGTTTCAAAAAAATAAGACAACAGATGATATGATACCCACAAAATTGATAGTGATCACAAAATTCAGCTCATACACCTCAAAAACCCTCTTCAAATTCACCTTCTCCTACTTTTCTCAATATTTCTCTTTCATGGGATGATTTGGAAAATTTCCCTGCAAACTAGATCTTCAAAAATATCTAGACATTAAAAAAATCTCTCATATTTGTCTTTATTCCCTCATATCACTTTCACACTCACACCTAGCTCACACTTTTCCCCTCTCATAACACTAGTTCAAAATGAACAATTACATGCACTTTAATACATGACTCAACTCAAAAACATAACTAGGTCATACATTACCATTAGAGGTCAGTCATACCAACTCAAAAAAAAATCTACACACTCATATAAATAAAAATTAAATACCCATATGGGTCAGCAAGTATCAAGACTTATGACAAGCTCTTACTAGCCTAAGAAGACTAAAACACCATCACCAAGCACACCCTGAATTCCAAGCACTAACTCAAGATATATCATACCTCAAAAGGATCCACACATGTCAAAAAAACATATCAACACCTCCAATAAGATCACAATGCTCTGCATCATCCATTTTTCTCACTTCACCACCTAGTAGGATTAATTTCTACTCATATCAGAACTTCTAGGAACCATTCATCAACAATGAGGTCCAAGATAAAACCAAAACAACTAAATTATTCCATGTAGCCACTCAATTGGAATAAAATGCCCTGAATAACACTTATATGAATGTTTGACTTCATGAAACACCTAACATGGAAAATAGAACTACGTTTTTGCTTCAGTAAATGAAACGGCTCAGGAACTCGTTTTGGAAATGAGACCTTATTGCACCCTTGCTAAAACTTCCATGCTAGCTAAATGAATTTAATCAAATAAAAATTAATCCCTCTTCACTCTCCACTATATAACCACCATCAACTAAGCCAAGATATTGGTCTTTTAGACCAAACCCCTGAGGTCCTTAACCAATCTAACTAGGTCAACTTGTGACCTTCTTCATCCCACCTCATATTTATTCCAGATCTCAAAAAATGGATCCAAAACATCATATGAGACATCTGAAACAACTCCAATCCCATAAAAATTCATTACCATGAAGATAAGTACTCAAGAACTTCCATTCAGCATGATCTGTAAAATTGCCCTTTTAGGTGAAAAAACCAGTTAGCCTATTTTTCATGTGTAGGTCATCAAATGGCCTCGACATGTTCTAATATGACTTCAAACATGTAGAATATCTCCCATACATTTTATAACACTAATTTTGACACAATATATAATGGAAAAGCGAGAGTAAAACCTTCTTTCCTAAAAATAAGGACTTCGTGTGGGCTCCACAAAGTTTCATAATCTCTAACCACCAAAGACACGTCAATTTGTAAATTGATGAATCAATGATCAATGACCAATAAGAATCACCTGAAACCATACAATACCACATTATTTATCACATACATTTTACGATATACGAAATTAATTAATAATCACCAAATACTAAGAAACAATACTTACACTCCACTAAATGCCGTTGTTAGGCCATCTCCATCGAGTGTAGGTACCTACCCATTTACTCCTCTAATCAGTGGTCCACCTACCACATCTACAACTACTATAAATAATATCACCGATTGATGTGACACCCACTATGTGTTATATGCCTGGTTACACCCCACATAATCTGCTGTATAGTCTCTATAGCCACATCTACCTCATACGGGATAAGGTGAGCCATACAAAACTACCTCGACACACACTCTACATGAAACAAATCTCCAACTACTAGGAATCGGTCTGCCAACCACATCGTGTGTTGAACTCGCTTACAAATCTACTCCATCCTCTAACCACCGGTCATATTATCGATATGGCCTCTCGTATTATGACCCTTGGTCCCATCCGGTCAAAAATTGATCTATTACTAGGGGTATCTAACCTCATCCTTTAGGTGCCTACCCATCTCACATAAAATGCATCAGGCCTCACCCGATCAGCACATGGCCCACTTAGTGGCCTCAATATCTCAATATGCTCATGGGACCATACATGTAATAATGTGGTGGATCCTATCGCCACCATGGACCTCATGTGTAAAACTATATAGATATTTTTACAAATGAGAGAATACACACCGTGCCCATGCAAATCACATCACATGTTCCTCTATGCACTAATAAATGTCATGCATCTTATACTGAGAATGCCCACTTTTTTAGCCTCTATTACCACGAGAGGAAGATATCACAACTACAATAAACTTCCACAACCGTGGAACACCTTATCTCAATATGGGATCTAGCCTAATGTGGATCGTCATCTATATGTGTGTCCATGTAAAGTATCACCTAGTTTCTTGGTAAGTGCAGCAAGTTGGTGGACAAAAAAGGGGTCATAAGTGGACGTCATATTGCAAAAACAACAAAATCTCAACTTATAGGGATTATTAGCAATACGTGCACTCAAAATTAGAAAAATTTATATAAATATGAATCGTAGCATCCAATCTAGTTTCTAAACTACTAATTTAAAAAAAAATGGACAAGTTTAGCTATATTAAACACTTAAAATTATATGACTTGTTTTTTTTTTGAAAAAAACCTATAAGATTGTAGTCCATTTGCCCACAATTTGGATGACCAAATCTTGTTATTTTTTTCATTTGGTGAAAATTTAGATGTATTTTTCTATCTTGGGATGGATTTTATTTTGTATTTTTTCGAGCAATTTTTTTTTATGATTTTTTCCGTGAAAGTGGTCTGAAAAGATTTAGAAAATGGAGTGCTTTCCATTTTCCCGCCATAACTATATCAAAAAATATCAAAATCATATATATATAATTTAACGTGTATAGAATTTCTCCACACTTGGGATGGTATAAGTTTTATCACATTTTGATAAGCGAAACAAAAGTTGCAGTCTTAAACGTAGACATGAATATTCACGGGAAAAATGTCTTAAAGACCTATTGTTAGTAAAAAATTATAAAATGATATTTATCTTATTCTATTCACTTTAAAATCAATATTTCTATGAAGCTAACAGTCTCCCCTACGCAATGGCACCATTTTTGTGAAAAAAATTTAGTTTTTCAGCATGGTTCAAGTCTGTGGAAGAGAAAATTTGAATTTTTTTGATGATACTGAGATAGAACCACGATCATTTCCCAAGCCTTAGGGTTGGATTTGATGATACAGATAGAACCACAATCATGGTTTTATAACAAGAACCATGATCGCGCTTTATAAACCGTGAGCACAATTTGTAAAGCGCGATTGCGGTTCTTAAATCATATTTACACACATCCCAATGTTCTAATTACCATGTGATTTTTACTGTTTGAATTTACTATACGAATTATAACGAAATTAGGTCATTTTTTTGCGTTTTTCTTATCACCAAAAGTAAAAATCATGGGAGACAAGAAACGAAGTCAAAAAGGAAGTCATTAAGTAAAAAAACACCAAACGAATTAGAGGCAAAAAAATTTCAAAATGTTGAGTGAATGTGGAATCTTCGTGAATCAAGAAGAGGTTCATCTTCAACCCCTACTATTGTAAGCAATGAGGAACCAAGTAATGTTTCTACTATCAATGTTGAAGTTGAATTAAATACTCATGATGAAGATGTTTTTATTGTCAATGTTGAAGAAGAATTAAATACTCGTGATGTGAAAAATCTTGAAATTGAAGGATACAATGAAAATGTGAATAAGGAAATTCGGAGTTGAAAGCGTGAACAAGCAAAATTTGACAAAAACACCTCTTAGGATTGTCCATAAGAAACTTAATTATTTTATTGAAATTGATGAAAACATTTTGAAACCAATGTCTGATAAACTTTACGAATGGAAAATCGGAAGAAAAGCCATGAAATTTGGGATAATCATTATGAAATTTTAAATGATTTCCAAAGATGTTAGTTGTTGGTTAGTTTGATGAAATTGATTAAAATGAGACCTACATTAAAAACCTTAGGATTGACAACATCTAATATGCGTGGTCAAATCTCTACAATTGTTGACAACCTTCATGATGCATATCTCACTATTGGTATCACAAGACACACTAGGGATAGTAATATTGTGCGTAGTGTACTTGCTACTAGTGTTGTAAGTGAATCAATAAAAAACAATGTTTGATTACGCAAACAAGTCGAATGTTGCAAATTAATCGAAAAACTCTAACGAAGCAGCAATTGAAAGACATAATATCCTTCAATCACTCAATAACACCAATTTTTGGACATTTTCTGCTAGAGCACCGCATAAGGACAAAGATAATTCGATGCTATAAGAGAATTTTTTATTCAATTTTGGCATGATAACACTAGAGTTTCACCTAATACAAGAGATGTTGTAAAACGGAGAGTTGGTTCTACTAATCATGAACTACATCTAAAGAATTTCTTAGATATGACTCAAACTCAATTTTTTTGAATTTTGAACAAGAGCATCTAGAAATTAAAATTAGTCAATGTTTTTTTGAAATGTTGAAACCATTCTATGTGAAAATCAACCACGCTCGCACCACTTGTTGTTGTAGGAAACATGTTGAATTTGCGATGCATTATGCTAAATTTTTACGTATTCATTCTAATTTTCATTTTGAAACTATGTTATCAGAATGTGGTGTTCAAGTTCCACCAATATCTTCTAGGGATTTCATTCCTACGATATTTTGTGAAAAAGAAGTTAGACAATTTTTTTATAGTCAGGATTGTTTAGATGGAAGTTATGGTACATGCGGCAGATTACCTAAATTGGAAAGTTGCATCCATGAGCAAATTGAAGGTGCAATAGGAAATAATTTAGTTGAGTTTGATAAATATAAATCAATTGCATACCAATTGAAAGATGGAAAAGAGTCTAAACGGTGTGAGCTAGTTATAGAACATATGCCTATTTTTCAATTTATGAGAAAATTTAAGGATGAAATTGTTTATGAGTATGCTAGGCATACACACAGAGCTCGATGGTTGGATGAATAGTTCAAGATATGAAAAGGAATATTTCCTATTGGTACTATTATTTCAGTGGTTGATTTTGCAAATAATTACATATTACAACCACAAATGGAGGTTCAATCACAATATCACAACTCAGAACAAGTTGCCATTTTTGTGCATATAGCATTTATACATTATCCTGACAGTACAAAGAATGATCAATTTTTTTTAAGAGAGTACCAATTTTATATCAATGATGATCATACTCATTCTACTTGAATTTATGTAAGGGTGTGTCTCTCTTTTTATCGAAACTTGTTTGATAGGGACATCCACTTCAAACAAAATTATATATGGTCGAGATAATTGCATGTCTCAGTTTAAGAATGCATGAATGTTTTATTGGATGAAAAGGATGCACATAAAGATTGGTGTGCAACATATTTGGAGTTTCATTGAGGCTAGACATGGAAAAGGAGAGCATGACGGTGCAGGGGCATATGTGAAAAGAGCTCTTGCAAGAGAAGAGTTGAAGTAAAAAGATGGTGCTAAATTGAAAGATGCAAAGAGTAGAGTGGAATGGTGTATTGACAACATGGCCTGAGGTTCTCAAGGAAATTCCACCGTTCACAAATATTTTTGGTTCATGAACAACAAATTGCTAACTATGAGGATTGTATGACACTCATTGGGTCCAGTGATATGCACTCATTTTGTAGCTCAAATGCTACTTCATGGGCCATATGGACAAGAAAGTTGACATGTTTTTGTGCATTTTGTATCGAATTTGTCACTACTGAGTGTGATTCACAAGAATGGGTGCATGGATGGATTTGTAGGCCTCTAACTCCATTTCCTAGTTATCAACCTCCACAAGCATTATGACTTGTTTCTACAGATGAAGTTGCAACATCCAAGGAATTTGATGAAATTTCAATTTTGGTGCGACAAGGTATTTATGGTTATTTACAATTTTTGTATTGAGTTATGTCCATTGAAATTTTAATATGTACAATTTAAATTTGAGTTGAAACCTTTTTTTTTTATAGGACGTGTTTGCAATTATTACGACAGAAGACAATGAAGAAGGAACAAACTATTTGTTATGTCATTACATCGAGGAAAGAAAGACGTTGACTTCTCTTGTTATAGATGGCGAAGATATTGAGTACCCTACAGGGTCACTGGTAGTTACTGGAACTTGGCTTCAATGGTATCCATTAAAAAACTCCTCTGTTTGGGTGTTTGAAGACTTTGAGATAGACAAGAAAAGACTCTTATATTCACATCTAGTTCTAGCGACAAATATTCAGTTGTATAGATATCGACGAAGGCCTAATAACAAGATTATTTGGAAGGTTCGAGAGTCAGATCATGAAGCAATCATGTCCACTATTCAGAGTAGATCGACCACGATGCTTCATTGGAATGAATTTATAATGCTCATGTCTGGTATATATAATTTCTTTGATATAATTTCTTTGTTATATATAAATTTTTAGTTAGATAAATATAAGTTCATATATTTTCCTAAATTTGTGTATTTTGTATATACCTAGTATGGTTTTGAATTTAAACTTAAATTTCTTTGACTAACACTTTTATGTGTAGGTTAGTGGTGCCAGAAAAGCTTCCACCTTCATGTGGTTAGCATTGTTAGTAGATAATTATAAATTCTCAAAGCTAAGAGAAGCTTTCATTGTTTTACAAGAAAAGAGAAGCAATTAACAATGATTTATGGTACTGTGGAGGGGGTTCTTGGCTCTAGAGGAGGTAGCCTAGAAGAACCTGGAGCTTAGAGAACCAAAACAACACCTCCCTAAGTGTTTATAAGACCATACCTACATGTGTGCACAGTCAGTTTGGTGTCATTACCCACCATTTCCAAAATATATTGTTTGACAGCCTTACACTGGCTCAAACTACACTATTTCACGCGTTTGTAAATAATACGGCAGTGAGAGCACCGCTTGGAGAAGGAAAAAACTGATACAGACTATTGTAGAGGGTCCCTACGCTAAGGTGTAGGATTGAACGAGACATCTCTAGGTGCCACAGAGTGCGCGTAGTCACCGTCGAAGTTGAACGATGTTTTGGTCTCATGGCTCTTAAGGGACTATGCCCGAACGAGGTAGCCCGGAAGAAAAATAATTGTCATGCACTGAAATGATGCCTTCTTTAGTGTTCACCTAGCCACCTAAACGTGTCGGTGTAGTCATTTTGGTGCCACAACCCACCGTTTGCAAAATATATCGTTTGATAGCCTTACACTATCTCAAATTACACTATTTGGTGCGTTTTCAAACAATAGGGCAGCGAGAGTACTAATTGGAGAAGGAAAAAAATTGAGACAAACTATTGTAGAGGGTCCTTACACTAAGGTGTAGGATTAGACGAGACATCTTTAGGTGCCATGGGATGCGCGTAGTCACCCATCAAAGTTGAATGGTTTTTGGTCTCAGGGCTCTTAAGGGACTACGCCCAAATGAGGTAGCGCTGGAAGTAATGACATAGTTGTGCACAAAAACGACATCTCCTCTAGCATTCACTGGCCACCCAAATGTGTCATCATAGTCGGTTTGGTGCCACGACCCACCGTTTGCAAAATATAGCATTTGATAGCCTTACACTGGCTCAAATTACACTATTTCACACGTTTGCAAACAATAGGGCTGAGAGAGCACCGATTGGAGAAGGAAAAAAATGAGATAGGCTATTGTAGAGGGTCCCTACACCAAGGTGTAGGATCAAATGAGACATCTCTAGGTGCCATGGAGTGTGCATAGTCACCCGTCAAAGTTGAATAATTTTTTGGTCTCAGGGCTCTTAAGGGACTACACCCGAACGAGGTAGCCTAGAAGAAACGACATTGTTGCGCACCAAAATGATGCCTCCTCTAGTTTTCATTTAGCCACTCGAACATGTTAGCGTAGTTGGTTTTGTGCCACGACCCACTGTTTGCAAAATATAGCTTTTGATAGCCTTACACTGTCTCAAACTGCACTATTTGGCGCGTTTGCAAACAATAGGCAACGAGAGTACTAATTGGAGAAGGAAAAAACCAAGACAGAATATTGTAGAGGGTCCATACGCTGAGGTTTAGGATTGGACAATATGTCTCTAGGTGCCATGGGTACGTGTAGTCACCCATCAAAGGTGAACAATTTTTGGTCTCGGGGCTCTTAAGGAACTACGACCGAACGAGGTAGCCGGAAGCAACGACATTTTTACACACCAAAAACACATCTCCTCTAGTATTCACCTAGCCACCTAGATGTTTTGGCGTAGTCAGTTTGGTGTCATGACCCACCATTTTGCAAAATATAGCGTTTGTGACCTTCCATTTCGGCTCAAACTGCACTATTTCATGTGTTTGCAAACAATAGGGAAACGAGAGCACCGATTGGAGAAGGAAAAAAATGAGATATTCTATTGTAGAGGGTCCCTATGCCGAGGTGTACGATCAGACGAGATGTCTCTAGGTGCCACGGAGTGCGTGTAGTCACCGTCGAAGTTGAATAATTTTTTTGATCTCAGGGCTCTTAAGGGACTACGCCCGAATGAGATAGCCGGAAGAAACGACATTGTCACACACTAAAATGATGCCTCCTCTAGTGTTCATTTAGCCACTCAGACATTTCAATGTAATCGGTTTGGTGCCATGACCCACTATTTGCAAAATATAGCGTTTGATAGCCTTACATTGTCTCAAACTACACTATTTCATGCATTTGCAAACAATAGGGTAGTGAGAGCACCGATTAGAGAAGGAAAAAACTGAGACAGGCTATTGTAGAGGGTCCCTACACCGAGGTTTAGGATTAGATGAGATGTCCTTAGGTGCCACGAAGTCTGCGTAGTCACTGTCAAAGTTGAACGATTTTTTGGTCTCAGGGCTCTTAAGGGACTATGCCCAAACGGAGTAGCCGGAAGAAACTACGTTGTCACACACTAAAAAGATTCCTCCTCTAGCATTCACCTAGCCACCTAGATGTTTTTTTGTATTCATTTTGGTGCCATGATCCACCATTTGTAAAATATATCATTTGACACCTTACACTGTCTCAAACTGCACTATTTCGCGTGTTTACAAACAATAGGGAAGCAAGAGCACCGATTGGAGAAGGAAAAAACTGATACATGCTATTGTAGAGGGTCCCTATGCCAAGGTGTAGGATCGGATGATATTTCCTTAGGTGGCACGGAGTGCGTGTAGTCACCCATCGAAGTTGAATGATTTTTTGGTCTCAGGGCTCTTAAGGGACTACTCTCGAGCAGAAGTAGCCTAGAAGAAAGCGACATTGTTGCGCATAGAAATGATGCCTCCTATAGCATTCACCTAGCCACCCAGATTTTTCGCTGCGGTTGGTTTGGTGCCACAACCCATCGTTTGCAAAATATACCATTTTCCATCTTTACACTTTCTCAAACTACACTATTTCGCATGTTTGCAAAAACAATAGGCAACAAGAGCACCAATTGGAGAAGAAAAAAAATGAGATAGGATATTGTAGATGGTCCCTACACTGAGGTGTAAGATCAGATGAGACATTCTTAGGTGCCACGGAGTCCGTGAAGTCACCCGTCGAAGTTGAATGATTTTTTGGTCTCAGGGCTCTTAAGGGACTATGCCGAACGAAGTAGCCCGGAAGCAACAATGTTGTCACGCAACAAACCAATACCTCCTCTAGTGTTCACCTAGCCACTCGGATGTTTTGGCGTATTTGGTTTGGTGCCATGACGTCCCGAGGCATGACTTCTCACTACTCACCTCCGTTCATTTCCTAGGACTGCCTAGAAAAGGTAGTTTGTAAACATTTATGCCACGAAGGCTCAAGGAATGCCAAGAAGGCTCTGGATTGGGTGGTTTGACACCAATCCGGGCCTCCCTAGAGCCCACCATGATGTGAATTATTTTATAATATACATTACATACATATTTATGTGTTCTTATCTAGATTGATATGTCGTAACATATGTACAAACATCCTAAATAAATATGTAAAGAATGTTCACAAATTCCAAGTGATATATCGTTTTAAAATTCATTGAAGAACCTTGAAAATTTTTCAAATACCTTGGAATGGTAAGGATGTGAATTATTTGACAAACCCCCTCACAAAAATGTGTATTTTGGACTAGAAGGATTGTAGGGTATACAAAAAATGGGGTTTTTAAAGTGTGTGCTTAAATACAAAAACATATAGGACTTAATAGGGAAGTGAATCTACTTACGATAATCAAATCATGTGTAACTTCTTAGTTGATTGGCATAGCACAAAATTATAAAGAGATATTAAGGTGTATCTATTGATCAATGGGATAATCTCTAAAACAATACATAAATGCTTCCCTTAATTTCTTAACAATTGTACCATGCAATATTGCACCATGGTTTTTTAATTTTAAATCAAACATACACATAGAACTAATATACATAGAACTAATATACATAGAACATACATACATAGAAGGATATCATGTGCAATGAAATTGAATCAAACATATAAGTAATATCGTTATGAAAACCAACACATGGATATATAATGTATCAAACTAAGTGTGTTGGACACACGTCTATGAAAATATAAGTTCATAACATGTGTACATCTCGAACTAAGTGTGTCATACATATAGGACCACATGTGGTCACATAAGGCTATATATACAATGGACTACATGAAGAATCATGAACTAGGACCAGATGGCCTATATATATATATATATATATATATATATATATATATATATATATATATATATATGTACATCCAGGTCCTATGAATCTAATCATGAATAATCTTCCTTCTCTTTGCCCTACTAGAAGTAGCATGTCCATGACCTGTGGATGTAGTAGAGGGAGATTCCACTATGGATTTCATCCATGTGGTCCTAGGCATCTCTAAGCAGGCCTGCAACCTAACCTGCACATTCATAAACAACAAGTTTTTAACACCCATATTTTTAAAATACATTCAAAATTTAGAAACTTAGAATTTAGTTAAAATGCATGTGAAATCTTACCGCAATGTCATGATCCCTATCAATTTTTCATTGACGCGTTGTAGGGACAACAATAGACTCATGAGGGGTAAGCTACATATAAATAATTAAATTTCAAATTAAATATTTCATGTAAAAAATTTGATATTGTAGATTTAAGTAATAAGAAATAATTCCTCCAAAATTTAACAAATTTGAAAAATTGTACCTCAGTTAGTGGATCTATAGATGCTATGGCAGTATCTACAGTAGCCTCCACCATAGTCTACATATATGGAGGAGTCTCTCTAGAAGTCATAAGCTATACAAAAAACATGTACAAATCAATATTAATCTACATGACTACCACATAACAAACCCAAAGCATAATCCACATGAACTTCCACAATTAGAAACAAAGTGTAAATATATACTAACACTGTGTAAAAGTCACATGAGGAGTATCGGTAGCCTCGATTCCCAGTGCGAGATGATGACCCTCCAAGATTCTACGTATAAAGAAAAACATATATTAATATGTACATGTATAGGTGAAACTTTATAATAATAAAATTTCACAATCAAATGAAATTTGAAATTTAAGTACAACTTGAAACTTACATTTTTAACACACCCACTCGATTCTAGCATGTCGACACCCGATGTTTCCTTCTTTGGCTCTTTCTATTTAAAATAAAATAAAAAATTAGTTTTTACATGTATGTACATGACGTACAATCAAATACATATATATTAAATTCTCAAACATGAATTAAACTATTGTATATATATATTAAATATTTATTTGACATTTACTTGTGAAAGACCAAAATCCTTTCCACCAGTTCCAAAAACATCCACCATCATATCATCTAGAGAAAAGAAATCACGTGATCCAACAAATGATGTCTCGCCCACAGTGCATACAACACCACATGATCCATAGTGGTGTGGTGCACTAGAACTAGCACCTCTGTTTCACCTGATTCTCGGCGTTTCTTTGAAAGTGACGAAATAGATAGGGTAATGGGCATAGGAGGAATACCTATTGAAATGTTGGTTGATGGGTTGTTGTGTGCATGTAACTTTTGAATCCTGAGTTGATCGTGAGAGCTTCCTTTTGGCTGGGAGGAACTACGAAATGGAACACAAGACCATGAGAAAAAGTTAAACAATATGTGTAGTGAACGCCTAGCATGTGCTAGATCGGGAAGTGTGATACTTCTAGATGGTTGTCATTCCTTTGTTTAAAACAATTTAATGTGGTAAATAAAGTGAATCCTATCGTAATTGAAATTATTTGGGTATCTCATCCAAAATACAACAAGAAAGATCTAATCTAACATGCTAAGTTAAAACAAGATCTAAAGGTCAAACAACTAGTTTTGGGTCTCTCTACGGGTCTAACAGAGGTCTCGGGTAGGTCACAAGTGAATGAGGATGAGGTAGAAATTGGTGGATAGGTCATTGTTACGAGTTGTATGGGAAAATACAGAGACCGATGCGGTTAAGGGTAATCGATGGCGGTTAGGCGTAACTAATGATGGTTCTTTGTGGAGTTATAGGAATCACACAAATTGAGTTTTAGGTCTCCTTTGTGATTACACAAATGACTATGGTTGGTCGAATGAAGTATTAGGTGGTTTGGGTGGGATTGGCGGGGTTTTAATGGGTATATGGAGGGGGAGTGTTGAAGGAGATCAATGGGTGGTGGGTAAACAATAGGTGATAATATAATAATGAAATGAAATAAACCAAAGAAGTATAACGTTTTACTTACTTGGATTCGGTCTTAGACATCGTGAATGAGGGCTAGAGATGCTAGTAAGAGGTTGAAGGCTGCAAGTGATCACCAATCATAGGAGAGCTTCTGCATGGGTTGCATGTGCATTCCTCTATGTTTCGTTGGATCAAATCCTTGCTAGGGTGAGTGCTAGATGGCTGAGCTGGAGAAAATGCTTGATATCCTTCCTTACATGCATGTTCTCACTTTGAAATTTATTCTTAAAAGATGCGATATCTCTCTCTGGAATGTTCCAATGTTTTCCAACCTCTAAAATAAGGCTTTTGGGGGTTAAAAGGTGATCGGCGGCGATTACAGCTTAACAGGCGACAGATTAAGGCTAACCGGCGTCGGTCAAGGTGGGATTTCCTAGGTTTACTAAACTAGGGAGATCCTTCTAATTTTCTCGGGTCTCGTGTCATTATCCCATGGATTAAACTGGAAGCTTCTTGTTAAGCATGCAAGAATGTGGTTAGAGGGAATGTAGGCATTGATTTTTAGGGTTTGGGTAAGTCTTAGTTAGTTATGGCAACTTACTAAGAACAGGTCTTAGGTTGAGTTAGCTTGATGAGGTGTCTAGGTAAGGTGCATGTGTGGATATTATTTAAATTAGGAGATTTAAATAATAAATATGGTAAGGATAATGAATTAATTTAATTAAATTAATATTAGTGGGGTGAAGGGGCCATGGCTAGGTGAATGTGATGAAGGGTGCTTATTTGTCGAGGGACCAAAGGGGAGTGTGACCTAATTTTAGTGTCTACATTTTGCCCCTTTTTTGTTGTGTAGCTTGTATTGGTAAGCGACGCTAACAAAAATAAGATGTGGTTGCCCCATGTGTGGGTGAAGGTGATCCCCCTCAAACCAGGAACTAACGAGGCTAGAAGGTAGAATCGGTGAGTGGTTTGATAAAAGGTAAATGTGATGAAAAGGAAGGTGGGTAACAGGGGAAAAAGGAGCAAGGTCGATTCGGGTAAGCTAGGTAGTGGGTCAGGGTCAAAGGTATTAACAATAAAATGCACACACGCATATAAACTGCAGCACACTACCGGGTTGAAGAACAGTCAAACTCGACATCGTCTAAGGTTGATAGGTTTATCCAAACAAGGTTGAAGTGATTCTGGTATCCAAGGTATAGGATATGGTTAGGAAACATGACATAAGATAGGTGCGGGGAAGTTTAGGTATGTTCGGTACACCAAAGGTAGGGTCGGGATAAATGGTCACGACAATAGGCTAGGTAAGGTCATTAGGTCAAAAACACGGGAACAATGCCACAAGGTATAGCGAACACCTAAGGTCAAAGGTCACTAGCAATGGTCCGGTCCAAATATCTAGGTCACGGCATGGGTAAGGCCAAGGGAGGGGTAAAGTAATGAGTCCCCAAAGAAGGACAAAGGGAAGTAGTAAATGATGAGGTCAAGAAGGTGAAGGAAATGGTTTGGGTAAAGGTGGGGTGGGGTAAATGATCGGGGTGAAGGTTGGGTAAGGAAAAAAAGGAGGTAGGTAGGGGTAGGAGTGAAGATGAAGTGGTTAGGGTAGAGATTGGGTGAGCTAACCTCCAAGGGCCCCATGCCCTCGGAGTGCTACCTACATAGTTTCGGTGAAAAGGGACCTCGGGATGATGTAGTTCTCCCATCAGCTAGGGAAGAATATGATGAGGTATGAAAATGAGTTAGTAGGTTCTAGGCATGTTGTGGGTTTAGGTTTGTTAGGTGTGGGTGGATTATAGGTAAAGTGATGTAGGTGGGGTCGATTGTGGTGAAAGAAGGAGATTACCCCAAAATTAAACGTTGAGGACCAAGTCTGTCTAAGGTAATCAAAACATAAATAAAAATAGACAAAAGATAAGATGGGGAATAAAGCCACCGATTGGTGAGGATCATACCGAATAGATCATACCTTGGAGGAGGTGATTAACATAAGACCCTAAAGAAATTGCATGATTGATTTTTCTATGGTAAAAATTAGTCACACAATCACCAAATGTCATAGTTCCAAGAGGTCCCTTGAGGTAGTAGGAAATGGGAGTGGGAATGGTGAGAAGGGTGAAAGGTGGTTGATTCTTGATATGGTATGAGGTAGCATGCTCTTGAGGCAAGAGATCCGAGGTCACAATGGGGAATTCCATGACTAAAAAGTGTGTTGTTTTGACTTGATATTTGAGATAGACTGATCGATGTGGGAAGTCTATATGAGTTTGAGGAAATTTAACTCCTTGAGGTCTTCGTGAAGCTGATTGATGCGGGAAGCTTCAATTACTCTCTTTTTTTTATAAAGCTTTACATAGTTTTGCTTCGAGGGAGCAGTTTATTTAGAGTAGCACTTTTTGAGAGGAAGATGTCCTTTTAAGGGAGTCATGTTTTATATTAGAAGTTTGACTCGAGGAGTTGGGTCCCATGTGAGGGCTTTGAAGTCATGGATAGGACCAAAGTGAAGAATAAGATTCTTGTTCAAAAGCAGGGTGAAATGACCATGGTATCTCATCTAAAGTTAGACAAATAGTATCCATGAGGATCATGCTATGTGCAACGCCGTGGTACACATATTCAAGAGAAGATAACAAATGATGGGTACTCACATGATTCTTGTTAAATCATTGGTGATGTGTATGGAGTGGATAGCACTCAAGGGACAAGCATGGATAGAGGAAAAAGGTAAGGTAGGACTATAGGTCAACAGTAGAATGGTCAAAGATGCGGGGCATTAAGGGGCTCGAGCTCGGGTTTACCATCGAGTGAAGATAAGCGATAAGCACTTGATCCATATGTATGAGTCACAATGTATGGTCCAAGCCAATTAGGAGCAAATTTTCCCGTTTACTTTTTTTACGCTTTGTTTACATGTCTATTTTCTTTCGGGACAACATCACCGACTTGGAAGGTTCGTTCATGGACACGTTTGTTGTAGGCACGTTTAATACATTTTTGGTAAACTTGAAGGTGATCAAGAGCACTAAGACGAAGTTCATCTAATAACTCAAGTTGTGCTAAACGGTCCTGGCAAAATTCATCATCATTGAGCATGTCATGGAGAGAAATGTAGAGTGAGGGAATCTGGAATTCAAGAGGTAGAACAGCCTCTGTATCATAGACTAGATAAAAAGGTGTGGCGGCAGTGGAAGTGTGAATACTAGTGTGGTATGCCCATAGGGAAAAAGGAATGTGCATATGCCAATCCTTTCCAGTATCATTAACCACTTTCATGAGAATTTTGTTTAGGGTTTTGTTTGTGGGTAATAAGGTGATGAGAAACTTAGTTGAATGCTGAAGGCATTGCAAAGCTTCCACAATGTTTTGTTTTGAAATTGTTTTTTGTTGTTATTGATGAGGTGATGAGGAACACCAAAGTGAAAAATGATGTGATGATTGATGAACTCACATATTTTCTCAGCTTTTGTGGAGATGAGTGGTAACGAAAACTAAGTCTAAGCAAAGTTTTTAGGATGGGTGTATTGGGTTTCATAGTCTAAAAGAGTACGGCTTATATAATAAACTGCCTCTGCTATCTCGTGTTGTTCATCAAGATGAGCGAGCATGGCCCCCAAGGAATGACTAGTAGCTGAGATGTATAGGTAGAAAGGTTGATCATTTTTAGGTGGAATGAGTACGGGTGGTTGGAGAAGGTATTGTTTTAAGGCCTCAAAAGCTTTGTGGCGTCATCATCCCACTTAAAGGAGACATCCTTCTTGAGCGAGATGATGGAATGGTTGGCATAGATCAGATAATTGTGAAATGAAATAGTGAATAGAATGCAACTTACCTTACATGCTACGAGTTTTGAAGGTTAGTGGGTAGAGGCATTTCGAGAATTGCCTTGACTTTAGAAGGGTCAACTTCTATACCACATACGAAATGATAAATCCCATGAGCTTTCTGAGAGGACTGCAAAGACACACTTCGAGGATGAAGGTGGACACAATATTTAATGAGGCGGTCAAAAATGTTTTTAAGGATGGCAAGGTGTTCGGAGTGGCATTTAGACTTGGCCAAGAGATTTTATATGTAATATTCCAATATACAATTCATGATGTCATGGAAGATGTAATTCATAGCATCTTTGATATGTGACACTAGTATTTTTAAGGCAAAAAGGCATGACTTGGTAGTAGAAGGTCCCCCAAGGGGTGATGAAAGCGGTCTTGTGTTGATCCTCCTGGGGCAAGCAAGATTTGGTTATAACCCAAGAAGCCATCCATGAGAGATAGCATCTCGTGGCCAGCGGTAAGGTCAACTAGCTGGTCAATACCAGGTAGAGGGAAGTCGTCTTTTGGGTAAGCTAAGTTGAGGTCATGGAATTCTATGCAAATGCGGAGTCCCCTTGTCACCTTAGTGACAACGACAATGTTAGAAATCCAATGAGAATAAACAATGGGTAAGATGAAGGAAAGCGAAAGGAGGCATTGAAGTTCTTCTTTGACCAGAAGAGTAATGCGAGGGTGCATTTTCCTCAGCTTTTTTTTTATGGGTTTAGCATCAGGAATGGTTATGATATTGTGGACCACTATAGTGGGGTCAATACTAGGCATGTCAGCATAAGACCAAACAAAAGCATGGTTATGGTTTTTGAGAAAACAAGTAATGGCTTCCTATTGAGTAGAATCTAAAGATTTACCAATCTTTAAAATGTGCGGGTCGTCTTGAGTGTGAATGTTGATCTCGATAGTCAATTCATTCAACATGGTTTGCGTCTCAAATGGTAACAATTGATGAATATATGAGTCTTCTGCACTAAGGTAGGTGAGTATAGATTCATCATCCTGACATTGAACGAAGTTAATTGAAGGTGTATCGTCATTGATCATTTCAAGATACAAGAAGGGAAGACAGGAAGGGGGCTCGCCATCGCGTTGATAAGTCAGAGGCCCCAAGGAGATGGTGTTTATGAAAAAAAAATTTAGGAGGGATAGATTATGGATCCATCAACTTCGTCGGTGAAGGTGGTGATGAAGGTGGAGCAGGTGAAGAAGGTGGAGAAGGGTTGCTGTCCTTGATGAGTTCAATGCAGGCCTTTTTGGTAGGTGGTTTGGAAAATCTGATACCACTACGGTCGTTATGTTTGCGAGTGGTACATGAAATAAAGGTATGGCAGCCTTTCTCATAAAAACCAAAACCAAAACCCTTCCATGCACATTGGTGCAGGAAGGTGTGGGCTAAACAGTGATTGGTGAGAGATTGGAAATTAGCGGAAAACATATGGGTTTATGACGGTGGTTCGGGTGTGTAAGTGGTAGTATCGAGTCCCCCATAGGTGATACTAGTACGAAGAGGATTAGGACCATAAAGGAGGTGTTCTCCTATGCGGTGATCATAGCGAGGGTGTTGATGAAGACTTCTATACTCTTGTGGAGTAAGGAATGTGTTGACACTATATAGGCGGTATTCCCCCAGAGTGAGGCATTAAAAAATGCCTTCCAAGGGATCAGTGGTTGGTATGTATGTAGCTAAAATGGATGATGTGTTGGAGGTTAATGCGGAGGTGGAGTTAACAGATTAGGAAGCTGATGGGTCAGCTGTGGAGGTTTTGGCAGTGGTTGGAATGAAGGAGGTATGTGCGGTTGAGGTAGTGATCAGCTATCTTTGGTAAGCGGAGGTGTAGGTGAAGCTATAATGGTTGTCGAGGTAGACGGATTAATAGGTATGAGAACATCATTGGGTCGGTAAAGCATGTTACATGTTTCAAAAGGTGATGGATCAGATGGGATAGTGTAGGTATGTCCTTCATGCTCAAAATTTACATAACGATGCAAAGTGGAAGGAACACAACCCATAACATGAATCCAGTGGTGCAAGCAACAAGTTATATTGAAACTCCCCCCAAAACGTAAAACAATTCTAGAACATCGTGGGGGCCCACGTGAACATGGAGGATGATAGTGCCTAGTGTAGCTCGGTGATAGCATCATTGAATGAATGCAACATGACCAGATGTTTATGCATGCAATTGTCAGTATGCACATTTGAGCGAATTCATGAGATGAAATGATATTAATGCTAGCACACCCATCAATCATAACATGTCTTACATGTATATCATCAATGTGGAAAGAGATGAAGAGATCTGGATCTGGGTCATGGGTTTGGTGCGGTGTGATCTCTTCATCTAAGAAGCTAAGGGAGGCTACTTGGTGAGTAGGTGATGGTGCGGGTGAAGGTGGTATTTTGGTGAGTGAGGCTACATGGTGGGGGTTAATAATGGATGCCACGAGTGTAGGGTCATTGGGTAAAACCTTGATAGACTAAAGAACCTCTATGAGAGCTTGACGATGGGATTCTAAAGTTTGGATGAGGTCATATAAGGACATTTTGAGGGGGGATTGGTGCAGTTGTTTGAGCATGGTGCGATGTGTAACCCCATTGGAAATAGGATATGTGGGGCCGTGGATAGTGATTTTAGGCGTGGGTGCAGATGGTATGTTGGGTATGGGATTAGTTGGTGGGTCTGTTACCTTTTCCTTGCCTTTGTCCTTCGAGCACGGGTAGCAACGTGGATCATGTTGATATGAGGTGGGGAACTAGGCGAGGTAGGTGAGCCATGGAATATATAGTGACATGAAGGGAAAAAGCCAAGTGGTGGGAAGGAACCTTGTGAGATGAGTTGAGCACACCGACATTTGGGTGGAGGTTTGGCAAGTTCTCTAATGCGAGCCATGTTAATTTCAAATTTTGGGGATGGCTCTAAGAGTCGTAGGGGTGGAGTTTTTGTTGTTGAGTAAGTAATGAGGGAAGAACTATAGGAATAGGTGATGGTGAAATGGGGTCCTCATCGAGAAGGTCATCATCATCAAAGTTTTATTCAGGAGGGCACAACTGGATAAGAATAGTTTTCAAAGCCTTGTAGTTTTCCACATCGTGCCCTAGCATATGATGGTAGGCACAAATTTTGGTGTAGTCAAACCCCTTTCGCTTGGGTTTGAGGGGGTCATAAGGTCTGAGTGGCTGTAATGTGATGATGGAAGTCTCAAGGAGGTTGGTTAAAATTTTGGCATAGGACCCTGCTAGTGGGTCACAATGAGAAGTGAAAGTGGGTTTGGGTGTAGGTGTAGGTGATTGTTGAGGAACAGTCCTTGTAGGAAGGGGAGTGGGTCGAGCTATGATTTTGGGTCTTTGGAGGGTCTTGAGTGTCGGGAGTTTTTTTAGGTAGGGGTATGGTAGATAAACCGGTAGGAGGGTGTGTGCTTGTTTGGACTACCTTATTGTAGGGTAGCGGAATTTTGATTTTGGGTTGCACCTTCTTGGGTAAAGGTGATATGGGTGTATGAGATCTAGAAGGAAAGGAAGATGGGGGAAGAGGGTGAGTTACCCATGGGGAAAACAGAGGTGCTATGAAGGTAGATGATGTGGGTCATATAGGGGGTCCGTGGGATAGAGACTGAAGTGTAGTGGGTAGTGAAGAAGTTACGGAGAGGGTATCGGAGGTATGGGTGGTAAAGATACCGTAGGTGTGGGTATAAGTTGTGTCGACGCCTAGGTAGGCTAGTGGTTTTTGTGGAATGGATGAGCTGTTGTTGTGTGCTTGGTTTATTGTGCAAAGGTCTCTTGACCGTATTGGGAGGTTGAGGTCCTAACATGAATGGAAAAGGGAAAGGTGATGTAGGTGGGATTGGCGCAATGGGGGTTTGAGTTCTATGGGCTTGGTTTTTCTACTTAGGTGCTGGGGTAGGTTTGGTGTTGACTTTGGAGGATGTAGCTAAATCCAGTTTGATAGGTGGATGCGTAAGGCAAGCGGTTGGGGTGACCCCTAAGGTGGTACTAGGTCTTGGTTTAAGAAGATGCTGTAGGTGTGGGTTTGGATTTAGATGTATGTTGGGTTATGGGTAGGGGCATGTGTTGAGCTATGTTGAGTGTCGTGGAAGAAGTTGGGATAGAGGTGGTTGTGTCTAGTTCAATTGGTCGGAATATTTTTGGATAGATAGTGGAAGTATTAGCAAGTGACATTTACATCTGTGTTGAGGCCGGAAGCAGAAGGTTCCCCCATAATAAGGCTCGATCCACATAATATAATTGATTGGATAAGCATGATAATGGCACAAGCTTGTAGGTGAGATGGATAAGGACTTAATGGAAATTCTCATAAAGTTTGTCTTAGAGACAGGGAACTGACTCGCTTCAGCTTCCATGGGTAAGAGATCCGAAAATAAGTCCACAGGAGCTCGGATGGATGATGGAGATTGCTCACCAAGAGGTAAGGGTATCTAAACTGGGTCTGTGATAGGTGGAGGAGGTGATGGGTACTCCTCTGCAGGTGGAGGAGATGATGGGTGCTCTCTATGGGTAGAGGAGATAATGGGTGCTCCTCTGTGGGTGGAGGAGGTAATGGGTGCTCCTCTGTGGACTGAAGAAGTACCATGGGCATCGGTTCCCTAAGTGGAGAAGCTAAGGGTGAGATGATCTTGATGTTAGTGGAAGGATCCTCCATAGGTGAGGAAGGAGGTGAAAGGTGTTCCTTTATGGGTGAAGGAATAGGGGAGGTTGGTTTTGATGTGGAAGAAGGAATTGAGCTAGAATTTCTTATGAAAGGAATGTGAGGTAATTAGGAAGCAACAAGTGTGTCACTAAAAATAACGTGGACCTCATGGGTAAGGGTATCATGAGTCTCACCGGTTTGATCAGATGAAGGGGCATGATTGGGAAATGGTTTCTTGAAGATGTGTAGGTTTTGGTTGGCGGGGCTGTTAGGGTTATCCATGGTTAACTCACCTTTCTCGAGAATTTCTTGGACGATATTTTTGAAATTGATGAAATTTCCATCACTATGACCTTTACGTGATGGTAGTTACGGAAGTCATGTTCTTTATACCATGCAAGCATGGGGCGAGTAAGGTCAAAACCAAAGTGTTTGGTTTTATAGGGGAAGGGTGATGGCTCTAGCTTTAATAATTTTTCTAAGAAAGAAGAGTAAGGTTCCACAATTGGGGTATATTTCTGCTATTCTCATCTGAATTGAAACATCTGGATGGGTGAGAGATTAGATGAGGGGGTGGTCTTTTGAAGGGTGAGTGGGCTGGCCTTGAGTACCACTATGTTAGCAGTGCCCTTGGCCTTGGAATAATTGTTTTTTGGTTTGGAAGAAGAAGAGGCGTCATTCAACTTGAATGCCAAATTCTTATTACGTAATTGGATCTTCTTCTCTTCGATGGCCCAAATTTCTAACTTTCGTGCCATAGTGAATGCTTCATCAAATGTTTGGAAGGTTTGGACTTGCAAGGTCAGTGATATATGCCTAGTAAAAGCCCGTGTGAAGATCTCGATGAGTTATGTTTGTGGCAGGTGGAAGGTGAGTTGGTTGATCAGGCTACGCCAGCGAGTGACAAAATCCACGATAGATTCATCTTCATATTGACGTGTGGAATATAGGTCAGTCATGGTAACCTTCTTGATGATATTGGTGGAAAAGTGATCCAAGAAGGCTTGGGCTACCTAATTGAATGAGAATATAGAGTGTCAGGTAACCCACTATACCAATCTAACACAGTCGATCGAGAGACATGGGAAAGGTTCTTAAGAGAAAAACATTATCATGAGCGATTAGGTAGAACCCATGTTTGACTGACCATAAATGTTGTTGCGGGTTTTATTTTCTATTGAAGTGGTTGAATTTAGGCATCTCCCAATGCATGGATATGGACGAATAGGAATGGATGGGTGGATAGGCTCATTACAAATCTCATCGTAGGTGAGAGTGTTGCGAGAGCTGGAAACCAATGCCTCCAATGTTTGCATCTTGTCCATCATTAATTTGATTAGGTCATTGGTAGGTTGCGATGATTGGGTGCCTCCTGTAGTGTGAGAGGGTTGATTTTGGGCATATAACGGGGGTGGCACTCCAGTGTATGGTGTTGCCATGTAGGTTGATTGAGAAGAAGGAAATGAAATAGGGGGTATGTACCCGAGTGAATAATAGATGAAATGGGAGGTGGTGATAGTATGTATATGGGGGTGTAAGGTTCGTGGTAACCCTAGTGGCAATGGGGCTAATGATCGTGGAATCGAAAGTACCATGTTCGAAAAGGGGTAGGGGTCACCAACACCGGAGGTGGTAGTGTAGCTACGAGTATGTGTGAGACATTAGGGGCAGATGAGGTTGCATTTTGGGTAGTTTTGAGGGTATGGTGAATGTGGCGGGTGTCACAGAGGTGGAAGACGTGGCAGTCATAGCGGGTATAGGACCTAGCTATGAAACAACTGGGGGTAAAGTAGATGTGGCCATCACAAAGCTAGATGGGGCCGATGTAGGAGTGGGAGAGAGAGTCGGGGGGATAGATACGGGCATGTCGTATATCAACTGACCTGAGGCATCTCGAGTGGATGAGTGGGAAAGGTAAAGCGCAAAGCGGAAGGATTTTGATCAAGGAATCATGTAAATTCCTCATCCCGATATAGTGATAGAGATAGGTTGTATAGGTTTCATGGTTGGTGATAGAATGGAAGGTGGTGAAGGACTAGGTGGGAGTGCTTGATGACTGGCGTGAAATACGAGTGCACTTGCTTGTTTTGGGTCAGCACCATTGAACAAGATCTTGCTTGCTCGGGTAGGGCTACTTCTCTGTAAATGACACAGAAAAACAACAGGAACAGGTGAATTTGGTGGCAAAAAGTAGATTCGGTACCAAATGTTGGGTGGAAACTGAAACAGGCTAACCGATTCGGTTAGGTAAAACCGACTCGACTAGGGGTAACCACTTTGTCGGTCACTTTGTAGAAAATGGCCAGTGAGTGAAAAACTAGGTAGAAGGTCAAATCTGATAGGTATGCCAAATCTGATGATGTTTACAACGTCAATGGGAATGATGCGTGTGTGGGGACCTGTAAAAGTGGAAGAAGATGAATAAAATGTCCTTTTGGGTAGGTTAACAAAAGGACCTAGAACCGATGCCGGTTGGGTATAACCTAAGGGCGGTCGAGAGGGTAAGCCGACAGTTCTTTGGACCAACACGGTTCATTGTGAAATTGAAATAATGATGAAAGAATAGTGGTTGTGAGTTAAAATTTGATGTCAAATCAAACCCGAATGCTGAGAATGATGATAATATCGTCCAGGCACACTCAATTGAAGCCAGAATACACCAGCTGTGATGAGGAGCGTGCAAGGGTGAACAAGAAAAATGAAGAACGTGATCTCTCACCTCAAAATGCAAGCCAAGTAGAAACACTAATAAAATTGTGATCCTAGGAGTGCCTTCTCTATTATGTTTGTTTAGCTTATGCTATTTAAGGACCGACACATGAACTGTGAAATAGAATTTTTGGTGAGGATGGCTTCTATAAAGAAAGAGATCTAAAAGGTGACGTTTGAGGTTTGTTATGGGGGGCGGGCTTCACTCAAGTATGACTCGACAGAAAGCGATGGTGGGAGTACTGTTAATCCTCATATCAATGCGATCATTGATAGGCATTCCCAGGACATATATTATTCAAGAATATGTGTTTTTTTTTTAATTTGTGAAATCTGGCAAGACTCGAGAGAGAAAGATATGTGCTTTCTACGATTTGTTTATCAACCATCGGTTGGTTATGAATTCCAGCGTATAGGTTAACCTTAATTAATGCGAGCTAATGTGATAAATCTAAATGGAATGCACTTGTTTTTAAGCCCAAATTGAAGTGTGAATTTAGATGACACAATAATATGAAGAGGAAGAGGGATGCTCTTTCACTACAATGCGAAAACACTAAGAAATGGTTCTTTATAATTACACCAAAAGAAAGTATTCCTTTAGAGCAAATAGAAAGAAAAGGTGGGTTGCAAGGAAGAAAATTAGTGTGTATGCTTTTCAAAAGGAAACAAACACACAAATTTCGCTAGGAATGAATGAAATGCAAGGAACCTCGGATGGGTTCCACGGGCATGCCAAAATGTTTCACCTAATTCTTAGACGTTTCTTTGAAAGTGATGAAACAGATAGGGTAATGGGCATAGGAGGAATACCTGTTGAAATGTTGGTTGATGGGTTTTTGTACACATGTAACTTCTAAATCCACAGCTGATCGTGAGAGCTTCCTTTTTGCTGGGAGGAACTACCTAAAATGGAACACAAGACCACCAGAAAAAGTTAAACAATATGTGTAGTGAACTGCCTAGCGTGTGCTAGATCTGGGAAGTGTGATACTTCCTAGACGGTTGTCGATCCATTTTTTAAAATAATGTAATGTGGTAAATAAAGTGAATCCTATCGTAATTGAAATGATTTTGGTATCTCATCCAAAATACAAGAAATATCTAATCTAACATGCTAAGTTAAAATAAGATCCGAAGGTCAAACAAGCTGGTTTTGGGTCTCTGCGGAGTCGAGCGAGAGGTCTCAAAGTAGGTCATAGGTGAATGAGGGTGAGGTGGAATTTTATTGATAGGTCACTATTCTAAGCTATATGGGAAAATACAGAGACCAATGCTGGTTAAGGGTAACCGGCGATGGTTAGGCATAACCGATGCTAATTCTTATGGAGTTCAGGAATCCACAGAATGAGTTTTAGGTCTCCTTTGTGATTGCACAAATGACTATGGTTGGTTGGAATGGGGTATTAGGTGGTTTGGGTAGGATTTGGTAGGGTTTTAATGGGTATATGGAGGGGGAGTTTTGAATGAGATCAATGGGTGGCTAGGTAAACAATAGGTGATAATATAATAACGAAATGAAATGAACCAAAGAAGTCTAACGTTTTACTTTCTTGGATTCGGTCTTGGACATCCGTGAATGAGGGCTGGAGATGTTGGTAAGAGGCTGAAGGCTGCAAGTGATCACCAATCATAGGAGAGCTTATTCATGGGCAGCATGTGCATTCATCTCTACTTTGTTGGAACGTATTCTTGGTGGGGTGAGTCTTTGGATGGATGAGCATGAGAAAATGCTTGATCTCCTTCCTCGCATGCATGTTCTCACTTTGAAATTCATTCTCGGAAGAAACGATATCTCTCTCTCGGAATGTTCCAATGTTTGCTAACCTCCAAAATAAGGTTTTTTTGGGGTTAGAAAGTGACCAACGGTAGTTAAAGCTTAACCGGTGATGGTTAAGGCTAACCGCGTCGATCAAGACGGGATTTCCTAGGTTTACTAAACTAGGGAGATCCTTCTAATTTTCTCGGGTCTCGTGTCATTATCCCATGGACTAAACTAGAAGCTTCTTGTTAAGTATGTGGGAATGTGGTTAGAGGGAATGTAGGAATTGATTTTTAGGGTTTGGGCAAGTCTTAGTTAGTTATGGCAACTTACTAAGAACAGGTCTTAGGTTGAGTTAGCTTGATGAGGTGTCTAGGTAAGGTGCATGTGTGGATATTATTTAAATTAGGAGATTTAAATAATAAATATGGTGAGGATAGTGAATTAATTAAATTAAATTAGTATTAGTGGGGTGAAGGGGGCCATGGCTAGGTGAATGTGATGAAGGGTGCTTATTTTTTAGGGACCAAAGGGGAGTGTGACCTAATTTTAGTGTCTACACCTCCACCAACATCACGAGATGCAATCGGTCACTATGATGGGTCAGAGTGTTAGTGAGCTCCCTCAATGCATGTAGTGTGTCAAATCCACAACCTCCTTCACTGTAGGAGGGATAAATGAAGGCAATGGGGTTTTGGGGCATGGGGGTGATCTGAAAAAAATTGAAACTTGATCGAAAATGTGTGTTGTATTTTTTTCACTTTTAAAAGTTTCCAAAGATCGTGATTTTCTTAACCAATTTTAAGTATTCTTAACTCCAAAAATTGATTAAATTCTGATTATTATGCATCCATAGAAGTGCGGAAAACTTGTGTAGCAAATAAATAATCAAAAACTGAAAACACTCAGATAACAAACAAGATTGTTTACGGGGTTCGGAAATTCCTACGTCCCCGGGTTCAGATTGAACCGATCCATTAATAATATTCAAATTTAAGTACAATAACTCTTACAAACAACCAATAATTAATCATATCCTACAAATGAGCTGATCAATGTCCCAAGAACACTGAAAAATAGCAAAAACTGTCCCAAGAACGATCCGTGGCTCCTACAGTGTTTTCACAATGTGATCTCCCTACAACTGTGTTATAAAAACACCTACAAATGGAGATTTAAAAATATTCTATCAAAAAAAATCATATATATGAGATCATCTCTGAATTTTGAACACTTTTCATGTTTACACCAAGTCACATTTCGGACCAGAAGTGCATTGAAATTTATGTTTTGCAACTAGCTATCTTGTTAATCCTGTTAAAAATACATTCAAAGCTTCGAAATATATGTTAAAACTCAACAAAAAATATCAAATCTTACATCGTTGGAATCGTCTTATAATTTCCTTCATTTCATATTTTTACTCGAGTTCTTATTCGAGTGCAAGGCCTTCAAAATGGTGTAATCGAGATCTGGTCCTTATCCTCCTTGACACACCTCACAAAAAAGTAAATAATAAGCTTGAGTTGTCCACAATAAACTTAACAAATAATAAGCTTGGGGTGTGTGTGTGTTGCACGGTTGTCTCCATTACAAAGAACGGGTTCCCTATTTATACAAAATCGGGGCCCTTAAAATATGCATTTGCATATTATCTTAGGCTAATATTAGCCTAAACCCGTACCATGTAATTTGGGATAACAATTCCCAATAATGGGCAGCTTAGCATTTTTAATGGGATGAACAATCCCAATTTGGCGCATTTGCATAAGAAATGGGATTAACATCCCCATGTTAGCGGCTCCTCCACCATTTTCCACGCAAGGTAAGTGGATGTATATCCCACATTTTGTGGGTTGAAAATACCTTAGGCTTTATTAAGCCTTTCCACGCATTTTTATAGTGGTCAAAGGACCACCTTAGGCTTAACCGCCCCCATCTCCACTGCTTCACCACCTTCTTCCACGTGGAAACATCCATGCATGGCTTAATGCCCCCTAACAACCGCTTCACCACCTTCCACGTGGTCATAGCATATGCATTTGGTTTTGGCGGTTAAATACTAATGTATGTACATTAATATATCGGTTGACATATACATGTGCATGGCATTTGGAAAGTGGACTTACCAAGTCAATATAATTTCGACCCCTACCATGGGGTATCGAAATTAATTAACTCAATCAATAGCATATATTCCACTTGTCGTCTCCCGATAGGCAAATCGAGTGAATTTGACGAGTGGTGGCAAGCCACGTGTCATAGTGTGATTTGTCCAATATTGACCAGTTGACCAGAGTTGACTTTCCCACTGTCTAAACTTTGACCGAACATATCTAGAGCTCCGATGTCCGTTTGTTGTGTTCTTCTTATAGTCGTTTGAAATCTATCGAGATGATCTTATACTTGCCCTGACACCATTTAGGGATATTTAGGGAACATTTCAAAAATGATCCCCTGATCACACCTCCCCACTGAGAAAGGATTTTTGTCCACAAAAAGTTGTGTATCAACCCACAAAAATATGCTATCTCTTCCTGCATTGCACAAAACACATACAAGAACCCAAAATAACATTATAGGTTAAATAAATGCAAATAGTTTATTAGCTAGTCACATAACCAATCAGATAATAACACCCAATTAAGCTAGTGTTCAACTGAAACGCTGCAACCCTGTCAACTCTACACACAACTGTGAACTGTCATACCCCACTGTAATGCCATCACAATTAACTGACCAGATAATAACACCCATTCTATTACGAAATCTAGTGTTCAACTGTCACTTTGTGATACGGCCGATTACCAAAAATTACAATTCCATAACACAGATCAGTATACAAGACATCTAAACTGCCCACAATTAGGCTAGTGCCCACTGCCCATCTGAAACTGTAACAACTGCAAGTATTCACTATCAGAATATAATAGACTATCAACGCCCAAAAATAGCTATAGTCAACAACTAAATCCACATGAAGCTGCCCAAAACATTGTATCACCATCACCAATAATAAGTCAGATAATAACACCCATCTATAACGGAAGCTAGTGTTCAACTGACACTTTGTGATTATGTTGATTACAAATGCAAATATTCACTATCCAGAATCATTAAACCATCAACGCCCAAAATGGCTATAGTCAAAATCTGAATCAACGTGAATATGCAAATGTTCTATCCATACACTAAACTGTAAAGGGATAGATTATAAATTGTATGCTTACCCAAATTGGTGAACTACCATAATCTACAAAATGATCACCTGGTACCTTTGCAAACCAGTTTGTTAGTGTAATAAATTTACACCCTAATTGCAACCACATCTAATAGTTACAAAAATAAAATTTTCCCAAAATAAGGGTCTTATAAATTAGTGCAAATAACACATGTGGATACAACAAGTTTGTCTATTTATTACAATATCAAACAGGTGCCCGAATGGGTCTTATAAGCATCCATAATATTTGCACAAATGACAACACTATAAAACTACAAGTTTCAAATTTAGACATGTTACTGATGCCTATCCCTGCATACTATTTTCAACAATGGAACTACCAACCAATATGAGAAACCAAAACATGAGTATGATGAACCTATCACTCAAATCTTCTCTTCAGTTGTTTCCATTCATTTTAAAAGCTTAAATATCAACTTAGGAACAAATCCTTATCAATCAACAGGAATCCCTAAAATATATCTCTGGAAAAAAAAATTGCTTGCCTACTACCAACAATTTCTTGTAGTGCAAATATAAAGTTGAGGAGTGCTTTTCCCAACCAATCACTTGGGTTTTTCCATTTTGGTTGTTTTACCTTCTCGCACTACCAAAATGAGTTTTAGTTAGGTTTAAGATCGTTGATTTTACAATATTGTTCTTTTTAACAACTTTCCAATTTTGTTGTTTAGGAACAAACCAAAAACCTTAACATCATGAATATTCCTATTATAATGGGAGAAAAATTTAACTTCCCTGTTATTAGGAGTCTTACCCATTTTACCCTTCTTAGAACTCGACTACGAGAATGATTCCCCTATTTAGGAGAGGTAACATTCTTACCATTTCTCGCCTTTCCTTGGTGAGATTGGTCTTTAGCACCTGCCTTATCATTCACAAAAGGCATAAACTTCTTAATAAAAATTTTCCTCTTCCAACAATATGCAACAGAATGATTAGTACCTTCACAAAATGTGCAAGGGAAAGCATATTTCTACCTACCAAAGCTATATTGTTCCAACTGAAAGAGTGTATTAGAAGTTTTAGGATTTGATTTTCCCTTAGTGCTATTTTTAGTGTAAGTGGAAGGAGGTGGAATTTGATTACCTATTTTACCTGTTTTCTTACACCTTTCATTGTTCCTCCTGATGGCGGAATCCTACAATTCTAGTGGCATAGATCCTTGGTTGTTGGAAGCTTGTCTTCCTTCAGCTGCTTTGGAACTTTCTCCAATTTCCATTTTCCCACTAGAATAACCCAAACCTGCAAACCGAGGCTGATCCTCTACCTATATTGGGTTAGCATCACCTTGTCCATTTTTACCAAGGCCCTTTCCATTAAATCCCATCTAAAAGCTGAATGAGAGGAAGAATTAAAATGTGAACAACTTACAGTGCATTTTGTCATAGTACTGCATCTGATTTGGAAGGCATTTCCTTCTTATGTTCACCTTGTTGCAGCTTTTCCAAGAGGGCATCCTTGGTCCGTATTTCTTCCTGTAACTCTTTAACAAATCCCATCAACTTTTTGCTCTCTTCAAGCATCTTGTTGACATACTCCTCTTTCTTGGTTATAGAGGATTGTGGCTCAGATTTTAACCGCACTATTTCCTCTTCCAAGGAATAAAAATTATCTCTCAAGAAAGAGTTTTCTTCTTGGAGTTGGTGGTTTATGGCTTCAAGCTCATCCAGTTGCTCCTGTTTGGATGACTTGCCCATGATTCCTGTTCTGCAAACACAACCTATACTTCCAAAACTGCACACTGTGAAAGAAGATTAACAAGCCCCAAAATGTCTACACACTGAAAAGTGAAATAAATACTAAAAACGAAGCCAAATTTTCAAACACAATTAGAAGTTAATCCAGCAATCTAAGCGCTCGATACCAAACTTGATCGAAAAAAAAAAATTGAAACTTGATCACGAAAGCGGGTGTTGTATTATTTTTTCACTTTTAAAAGTTTCCAAAGATCGTGATTTTCTTAACCAATTTTAAGTATTATTAACTCCAAAAATTGATTAAATTCTGATTATTATGCATCCATAGAAGTGTGGAAAACTTGTGCAGCAAATAAATAATCAAAAAATTGAAAACACTCAGATAACAAACAAGATTGTTTACGGGGTTCGGAAATTCCTACGTCCCCGGGTTCAGATTCAACCGATCCATTTATAATATTGAAATGTAAGTACAATAACTCTTACAAACAACCAATAATGATTCAAAACCTGCAAATGAGTTGATCAATGTCCCAAGAACTCTGAAAAATAGCAGAAACTGTCCCAAGAACCATCTGTGGCTCCTACAGTGTTTTCACAATGTGATCTCCCTACAACTGTGTTAGAAAAACACCTAAAAATGGAGATTTAAAAACATTCTATGAAAAAAATCATATATCTAAGATCATCTCTGAATTCTGAACACTTTTCATGTTTACACCAAGTCACATTTCGGACCAGAAGTGCATTGAAATTCATGTTTTCCAACTAGCTATCTTGTAGATCCTTGTTAAAAACTGCATTCAAAGCTTCCAAAAATAGGTTAAAACTCAACAAAAATATCAAATCTTACATTGTTGGAATCATCTCAGAATTTCCTTCATTTCATCTTTTTACTCTGAGTTCTCATTCTGAGTGCAAGGCCTTCAAAAATGGTGTTTTCTGAGATCTGGTCCTTATCCTCCTTGACACACCTCACAAAAACAGCAAATAATAAGCTTGAGTTGTCCACAATAAACTTAACAAATAATAAGCTTGGGGTGTGTGTGTGTTGCACGGCTGTCTCCATTACAAAGAATGGGTTCCCTATTTATACAAAATTAGGGCCCTTAAAATATGCATTTGCATATTATCTTAGGCTAATATTAGCCTAAACCCGTACCATGTAATTTGGGATAAAAATTCCCAATAATGGGCGGCTTAGCATTTTTAATGGGATGAACAATCCCAATTTGGCGCATTTGCATAAGAAATGGGATTAACATCCCCATGTTAGCGGCTCCTCCACTGTTTTCCACGCAAGGTAAGTGGATGTATATCCCACATTTTGTGGGTTGATAATACCTTAGGCTTTATTAAGCCTTTCCATGCATTTTTATAGTGGTCAAAGGACCACCTTAGGCTTAACCGCCCCCATCTCCACTACTTCACCACCTTCTTCCACATGGAAACATCCATGCATGGCTTAATGCCCCCTAACAACCGCTTCACCACCTTCCACGTGGTCATAGCATATGCATTTGGTTTTGGCGGTTAAATACTAATGTATGTACATTAATATATCGGTTGACATATACATGTGCGTGGCATTTGGAAAGTGGACTTACCAAGTAAATATAATTTCGACCCATACCATGGGGTATCGAAATTAATTAACTCAGTCAATAGCATATATTCCACTTGTCGTCTCCCGATAGGCAAATCGAGTGAATTTGACGAGTGGTGGCAAGCCACGTGTCACAGTGCGATTTGTCCAATATTGACCAGTTGACCAGAGTTGACTTTTTCGTTGTCTCAACTTTGACCGAACATATCTAGAGCTCCCGATGTCTGTTTGTCACGTTCTTACAGTCATTGGAAAGCTCTCGAGATGATCTTCTACAATGACACCATTTAGGAATGTTTAGGAAAATTTTCAAAAATGATCCCTGATCAGGCGGATTGTTGGCTGACCTACGCATGCACCATGTCTACTCTATGCATAGCCACCTCCTCACCCATAAAACTTAGAAAAGTAAAAATAATTTGGGACCTCATTAAGCATGAACTCGCAATATAATTTATTCAAAAAATAGAGAGGAACCTCATTGTTGTTGCATGGTGGATAATCAAAACCATCCACCATCGGTCCCAAAAATTGTTCTTGATTCGGTCATTGTGGCACCAATGGATTGGGAACCGTTTGCAAGTAGCTGCGTGGGTGCATTGGTTCTTAGGTCAATAAATAATGCAAAAATGTGGTCTTTTGCAAAAAAAAATGTCTTTTACGGCCACATGGGATAATTTATCTACATACCACCGCCTATAATCACCTCTAAAGGTATTCCATCTGTCTATTTGGTTGGTTGTAGAGTCAACTTCACCAATCAATGTTTGCAATGTGTTGGCTAAAGTCATGTAAAGCGGATTTCTGTCATGGTTTTGTCTTATAGTATGAATAAGGTTCTCAATGACAGTTTTATTTTGTCGATTCTTCCAATGATATCAGCTTGTGTTCATCTTTGGTTCCGTGGGAGACGAGAAGGAGCCATAGGAGGCATATCTATGTTTAGATGAGGGTTTTAAGGAATGTTTGGAGCGTTTTGAGGATTGTTTGGAGGGTTTTGAGGAATATTTCAATGGTTTTTAGGATTACGAGTTTCTTTGAGCAACTAACAAAACAAAAATATTGTATACATAAACAAAAAATTGAAAAACCCATGAAAAAAAAAAAAAAAAAAACCTAAAATGCAACAAATTGATTAAAATCGAGGGCTTACCTCTTTGTCTTGGCGGCATGGTTGAAACTATCACTATCCAGAAGTACAAAGAAAATTTTTAGGGGGTCTTCAAAACGCAAGTGCCAAAGGTATAGGAGAAATGGCGGTTATAAAGGAAAATGGGGAAAATGAGGAGTCACGGGTCTATTTGTTTTTGTCTCGAGAGGACCGCGATCGCAGATTTTAGGTTCGGAAATCACCAAACCTATAAAAAAATTACGCACCGCGATCACGGTACTTAAATTTTGGGTTTTTATGTCCACTTAATTGTCCACCAACTTGTTGCACTTACCCTTCTCTCATCTACCTATGAGCATCCACTACATCCCTCACCTAAAATCTCTTACCCATAACTAGTAGTAATGCAATATATGATACACACCCTCTAGGTTCACTTCCTCTTCCTTAGCTTACATAATTCATTTTTATCACTCCACTATTTTTCTTGTCTCCTCGGCACGCTTTTGCCATCAATCTACATGGTTATCGGTACACATTTCTTATCTACTTTATGTTATCAAGTATTCACTTAACAACACAAAGTGGGTAAAAATGTAGACAAAACATCATGCACTTGGGTTCATTTCTAGGTCGTAATCACATACTACCATTCATATGATTCCTAAGTGAGAAAACTAGTAATTGACATCTATCTTTGACCCCTTTTCTATCTTTCTTATTTCCTCTTTGGTTTTACAAATCCCACAACCCAGTATGATCTTCCTTTCTTTATCTTTATTGAATCTAGACACCAGTTCCCAACTAGGATGCCAGTGCCCAAGAACCCTCATCCCCTTTGGGCTCCCCCAACCTCTTTGTAACTTTCTCACCCCTTTTGGGCCTCTTTTATCTTTTGGTCATCTTGTTTTCTTATGGGTTAGCCTTTTAGTTATCAATTTATGAAATTCAAACAAGGGAATCATATAAATACAAAGTTATGTGACCATAATAAGAGACCAAGATCTAAGCATGTACTATCACCACCTAAGGTTCAAACCAAAGGAATTCTAAGAGCATCAAGGCATCCATCTAGCACTCACTCAAGGGACAAGGGACTGCATTTTATACATACATTAATAGGAGGGGAAGTTCTTTTTTCATACACATATATACTTACACGGCCACATGGGATAATTTATCTACATACCACCGCCTATAATCACCTCTAAAGGTATTCCATCTGTCTATTTTGTTGGTTGTGGAGTCAACTTCACAAATCAATGTTGCTCGATGTCTTGGCTAAAGTCATGCAAAACGGATTTATGTCATGGTTTTGTCTTATAGTCTAAATAAGGTTCTCAATGACAATTTTATTTTGTCGGATTCTTCCAACGATATCAGCTTGTGTTCCTGCTGGTTCCGTGGGGACAGAAGGAGCCACAGGAGGCGAGATCTATGTTTGGAGGAGGGTTTTAAGGAATGTTTGGAGGGTTTTGAGGATTGTTTGGAGGGTTTTGAGGAATATTTCAATGGTTTTTAGGATTACGAGTTTCTTTGAGCAAGTGACAAAACAAAAAAATTGTATACATAAACAAAAAATTGAAAAACCCATGAAAAAAAAAAAAAAAACCTAAAATGCAAACAAATTGATCAAAATTGAGGGCTTACCTCTTTGTCTTGGCGGCATGGTTGAAACTATCACGATCCGAAGTCCAAAGAGAAATTTTTAGGGGTATTCAAAGCGCAAGTGCCAAAGGTCTAGGAGAAATCGCGGTTGGAAAGGAAAATGGGGAAAATGAGGAGTCACGGGTCTATTTTTTTTGTCTCAGAGGACCGCGATCGCAGTTTTAGGTTCAGAAATCACCAAACCTATAAAAAAATTACGCACCGCGATCACGGTACTTAAATTTTGGGTTTTTATGTCCACTTAATTGTCCACCAACTTGCTGCACTTACCCTTCTCTCATCTACCTATGAGCATCCACTACATCCCTCACCTAAAATATCTTACCCATAACTAGTAGTCATGCAATATATGATACACACCCTCTAGGTTCACTTCCTCTTCCTTAGCTTACATAATTCATTTTTATCACTCCACTATTTTTCTTGTCTCCTCGGCACACTTTTGCCATCAATCTACATGGTTATCGGTACACATTTCTTATCTACTTTATGTTATCGAGTATTCGATTAACAACACAAAGTGGGTAAAAATGTAGACAAAACATCATGCACTTGGGTTCATTTCTAGGTCGTAATCACATACTACTATTCATATGATTCCTAAGTGAGAAAACTAGTAATTGACATCTATCTTTGGCCTCTTTTCTATCTTTCTTGTTTCCTCTTTGGTTTTACAAATCCACAACCCAAGTATGATCTTCATTTCTTTATCTTTATTGAATCTAGACACCGGTTCCCAACTAGGATGCCGGTGCCCAAGAACCCTTATCCCCTTTGGGCGCCCTAACCTCTTTGTATCTTGCTCACCCCTTTTGGGCCTCTTTTATCTTTTGGTCATCTTGTTTTCTTATGGGTTAGCCTTTTAGTTATCAATTATGAAATTCAAACAAGGGAATCATATAAATACAAAGTTATGTGACCATAATAAGAGACCAAGATCTAAGCATGTACTATCACCACCTAAGGTTCAAACCAAAGGAATTCTAAGAGCATCAAGGCATCCATCTAGCACTCACTCAAGGGACAAGGGACTGCATTTTATACATACATTAATAGGAGGGGAAGTTCTTTTTTTCATACACATATATACTTACATTGCTACATCTAGCTATATCTTGATGTATACACCAAAATTGGGTCATACTCCCCTTTAAACCCTATTATTTAAATTAACCATATCCTACCTATTCATATCCCATAGTGCACACGTTAATTAAATTAATTATCTTAATTAAATTAATTAATATCCTCGCTTACCACCTCACATAGTTACCTCACTCAATGACCTACTCAAACCTCATTAATGACCTAAGACCGAGTCTAAACCTATCCTAACTAACTAGGACTTAGTCTAAAGCCTAGACTTAACTCCTATTAACAAACCTAAAATAACTCCCACTTATCTTTCCATGATCTATCACTCGAGACTCGGTAGAAGGTTGGAGATCACACCAAAAATAGTAGCAATCTAGCTAATTTTGGCCAACCTAGATATTCCCGCCTTGACCGAAGCCGGTTATATCTCAAATGATGTCGGTCATCTAACCATTGCGGTTAGGTTAAATACGTTTCCAAAATCCTTTTCCCAGGTTGGTCATTTGATTCAGGATCTCATTTTCTTGGAGCACTCAAATTTCTTTAGCACTCAGGTAAAAGAAGACACACGAGAGCACTACCAACATCGTGCAGCATTCATCATTCTCTTCACGATCACAGATTCAAAAGCAGAGACAGCACAGAGGTTTGAAGTACCATGGCACAAATACAATGGCTCTTCTATCTGGATTTCTACTATCACCATCTTCATCACCTACATTCTCCAATCCACTTTCCAATAAGTATTCAACATCTCTACACTTAATCTCTAATTTCCTTATGTAGATTTATTTATTCATCTCTATAGTCTATTACTCTCCACACCCATATACGTATTTCCTCCCATCAACCCATCACCTGATCATACCTAGAATTTTCACCCATTTTCATCCTCTCCTCATCATCTTTGAGTCTCGAACCATTTTACGACCCCACCCTCACCATTTCCATCCTTTGTGCAATCACAGAGTCTGAAAAACCAATTCTAGCAACTTTCTAATAATTTCCCCTACCAACGTTGGTTAGCCAACCAACATCAGTTACTCCACCTAACCGATATCAGTCAGCCAACCGATATTGGTTACTGTGTCTAGAAATATAACTCAGACCAGTGAGCTAATACCCACTTCCCAATAGCCCAGAACCATTTCTAATCCTTACCAGACCTTACCTAGAGCTTGTACCAAACTTGCAACTCAACACCAGCTAGTCAACCCTCCCATTTTGACCTTAAACAACCTTTTGAATGAACTTTCTTATTGTTTTGTATGAGATACCTAAATTGTTTCAATTCCAATAGGATCTTTACTTCATGTATGATTTAACTAGCATTAATATTGTTATATAAAGTTGATTGACAACCTGTTCAGGAAGTATCATGCTTCCCGGATCTAGCTTCCACTAGGAAATCCACTCATTGTTTTGTTTAACTCTATTTAGTGGTATTGTTTTACATTTATAGGTAGTTCCTCCTAGCCAAAAGGGATATCTCACAATCAACTTGGATCAGAAATCAGAACACACACACAACCTTCAACCGACATTACAATAGGTATTCCTCCTTGGCCTACTACCCTTATCTGTTTTATTAATTTTCTAAGAATCCGATGAAAATTTTTGGCATGCCCGGTGGGACCCATCAGCAATTCCTTTGCATTTTTTCATTCCTAGGAAAAAATTGTGTTTATTTCCCTTTGAAAAGGTATTCACATTAATTTTCTTCTCTAGAATATTCTCCTTCTTTCTATTGACTAAAATAAATTGTAATTTTAGTGCTTTAAAAAGAACATGTCTTCCTTTTACTGCATTGCATTAGTGAAAGAGAATCCATCTTCCTGTTATCCTTCATCGAACGTAATTGTTGATTTGAGCTTAAAACACTTGTATTTCATTCGAGTTTACTACATTATAGCTCACATTAATTTGAGGGTAACCTATATGCTAGAAGTCATGCCTAGCTGATGATTGACTAATTTAATCATAGTTCACTTGCACACACTCTCTATATAACAAACCACTTACATAATTTAAACATCTTCTTAAACATCTTCCTACGGAAGAAGTTGTCAATGATTACATGATCGGAGGATTGACAAGTGGGCACCCAACCTGGTTTCTCTATCCGATCATTTTATCAAATAAAGGACCGCCCCCACAAGAAATTTACCTGAAACCATCCTTAGATCTTGGATTTTCATAGGACACCTTAAATTGAACAAAATATTATGTTCTATTCATGAGTCAGTCTTAAATAGAATAAGCTAAAACATAAAATTCACCCATAGGATTTCGTGTTTCTTAACTTTTGCTTGATTTGTGTTTTGAGGATGTGTTCTCCATTTTTTATTTCTTCCTTTCACACTCCACAATTATAGTTAGTGTATTTTGATTGTTTCGAGTGTGTTAGGGTCCATCACTATCATACTCAGGTTTCTAGGTTGATATTTTACCTGATCTAAGTAAAAAAATCAGCTTTCTCCATCTTTCCAGATTTCACAGTGACCGGCGTCGGTCCAACAACCGACATTAGTTTACTCTGACCATCATCATTTTACTTGACCATTATTAGTTATCTGATTTTTGGTCATTTTACCAAAAATAGTACTCACCACATTTTTGTTCTTTCTGAAGTTCCTCAGACATATCATCATACCCCTGGATCTTTAAAATCACTATCAGATCTAGTTTTGTCTTATTTTCATCAGTTATTGCCCCATTTGCAAAACTTTTGATTTCCTACAGTAACCGGTATTGGTTAAACTAACCAGCATCGGTCACCCTATCACCGTCATTGGTTAACCAAACCACCGTCGATTCCTGTGTTTTAATTTTTAATTAAAACAACGACTGTTTTTACCTCCCGAACTATTTTTCTCCATTTCTTCTATTTTTCTATGTCATTTACAGAGAACAGATTACCAATCCTATGCCAACTCACATGGTTTTGACTCATAGTCAAGACAATGCCCTTGTATTCCATGCAATCCTTCATTCACTCCCGCCTAGCCCATCACCACCTTCCATCCTATCACCTATGGATCCTACTCAGCCTATTATCATCGACCGGTGATGAGGAGTTCGCAAGAATTCTTGACCACAATCCCGCTGCCTTACAACATTATCTCACCCATTCATCTACTCGGGATTCATTAGGAAAACTGGTATATGATATGCATGTTTCCATCCCCTACCCTCACCCCCACTCCCACATTGTCTAGTACTAACTCGGCCTTACCTTCTTCCACCTTACTACCTCGTAGTATCCCAACTTGACCCCACGTCATCAATACCTATGGCACCTAAAACATCGGTCACACTTTTCACGTCAATTGCCCCCATGGTGTCAACCATTCCTTCATCAACCACCTTGAGCATAGCCCCATATACACCCGCCACCTTGTATATACCTAGTCACCTATGGTTTCAATGTAACCTATAACCAATCCCAAAACATCATCCTCTCCATCCCACAATATTTACCTCCAATCACTATGCAAGGATCGCTACATCCACCCCACCTACTTACACATATCACCAACAACCACCTATCTTGTCTATCGCCTATTCGAGATATTTTCCACCTGCATCTATTCCCCCCTCGCAATTCTCATACTCAACACCACCATATACTGGGATATTTTCCACATCATACATTCATCATCAACCCCCTTATATCGAAGGGGGTACCCAGTCATCACAACCTACTAACGACCTTATTAAAATGATGATGGAAAATGTGTAAACATTAGAAACATTAGTTTCTAGCTCTCGTAACTCTTTAACATACAATGAAATATGCAATGAGCCCATTCATCCATCTATTCCCATTCATCCATACCCTACACATTAGGAAATTCCCAAATTCAATGGTTCAATAGAAAAGAAGACCCACAGCAACACTTTGATCTTTCAAACATGGGTGTTATCTAATCGCTCATGATGATGCTCTACTCTTGCAGACATTCCCCATGTCCTTAACAGGACCCACATTGGATTGGTATAGTGGTTTACCTTGACATTCCATTTATTCATTTAACCAAGTGGCTCAAGCCTTCCTGGACCATTTTTCGATCAATATCATCAAGAAGGTCACCATGACCAACTTATATTCAACACGACAAAAATACGATGAGTCTATCACAGATTTTGTCACTCGTTGGCGGAGCCTCATCAACCAGCTTACATTCTAGCTACCTCAAACTAAGCTTATAGAGTTGTTCACTCGAGCTTGTGCCGGCACATCTCACCAACTCTCCAAGTCCAAACCTTCCATACCTTTGATGAAGCATTCACCATGGCTAGAAATCTTGAAATCCATGCCATAGAAGAAAAGAAAATTTAATTCCGTAACAAAAACACTATATTCAAATCCAATGACACTTCTTCCTCTTCAAAAACATAAAAAAATTATTCCAAAGCCAAAGGATCTACCAATGCGGTAGTTTTAAAATTTGGCCCATCTCACCCATCTAATCAATCGAAACCTTCTTCCAACCTTTCTCCTGTTCAAGCTTTCCAGTTCAGGTGAGAGAAACAAAAGTACACTCCACTGGGAGCCTTATTCTTCAGTATTAGAAAAACTTCTTAAAGCTAGAGAAATTTCTCTACCACCCGTCAAACCACATATTGGTTTTGACCCCGCTCATCCTATGCATGCATGGTACAAGGAACATGACTATTGCAACTATCATCACGTTAAAGGCCATAACGATGGTAATTGTATAACCTTCAAAAACATCATCCAAGAAATGTTAGACAATGGAGATCTTGTCTTGGACAACCCAAATGCACCAGCTAATCAGAACTTGCATATCTTCAAGAAGTCATTCCCTAACCATACTCCATCGTCTAACCAAACTAGAAAACCTTCAACTAATGACAGTAATGTCTGTGAGGTCCATGATGTGTTTGAAACCATACTATCCCTTCCTCAATTTCCTCCTATCCCCTCCATTGAGGAGATTCTAGCACGAGCTCCTTTACCCACGGAGGAGCCTATTTCATCTACTCCTTCACCCACAGAGGAGTCCCCTTTATCTCCCCTTCACCCATGAAGGAGACCACAATATCTGTCGATGCCATTTCATCACTCCCCTCATAACCTAATGAATAACCTATGGTGTTAAATCTCCTACCGATGTGAGAGTCATGCTCACTCTCTCTCCAAAGAAAAAAGGGACCTAATTCATCCCACCGGTTATCTCCCTTACCAATAAAGGGTCCTTTAGAAGTGCCCTTTGCTGTTTGTGACAATTCCACATTAGCTTTCTAGGATCCAGGTTGATTTTCTCTTTGCTCTCTTACCCACAGAGTTCAAAACCAGCTAGTTCGTTGTCTCACATACATACAGTTAGTGTAAATTCAGCACCCCTAAATGACCTTTAGATCTCGAGTCCAGAATTGGGTCATTTAGTGTGATTACACAACATTGAGTTTCCTCCAAGGTGTGGGACCTTGCAAGGTGAGAAAACTCTCCAAATTGAAGTTGGTTCTTACTCCCCTATTTAGGTGTATGCATGAATTTGTAGAGGTTCAATACTGATTCCTATTCTAAATCTCAAGGAGGCGGAGTTAAGAGATGCAAAAGGAAATAAAACTAAGTAAAAATGGTGATACACCAAAGGAGTGATGAACTGTCTTGAAAATAAACAAAAATCATAGAAATGTAACACCAAGCATGCATGATTTCCAGAATGTAATGAAAGACCAGAAAACAATAATATATGCATGAGAGGATTGAAAGAAATCATTCACAAAACATGCATTACCATTCCCAAATTTGATACAATGCATTACACTAGTAAAGGCAAAAAAACATGTCACAAGTTCCATGGAAGGTCTGAAACTCCTCAAATTCATGTGCCAAGGGGAAAAGGGGAGTTTGCAAGAAACAAAACATTCAACCCTTTACAAATGAGTCAAATCTGGCTTTTAACGATGAAAACCAGAGTCCAAGAAAGAGAAATGTAGGAAAGTTGAAATAAATGTTCAACCACCGACCAGATTCATCAAAATGGTATGGGTACCCTTAAAAATTCATTCCCCAAGATTTTCGACTATGTTGGAGAAGAATGGAAGCCATACTGCATTAAAAGTGGTGGTTGAATGTCAATTCTACTCCTTTAATCGTGCAAAGGTATTTTTCATTTTTCTCCCAATAGATCCAACCAAAAACAAAATTGAAGATTCCATCATGTAAGGGACTTCAATGGATTTCCAATGACACCAAAATTGAGAAAAATTGAGCTCTGGTTTGAAATATATGGCCCTCTAAAGATTTAGGGCAAAATTGGCAAAATTAGGGCAAAAAATGAGTTCGCGGGCCGAAATTTGAAAAATTTCCCCTTTTTCAATTTTGGGAAAAAAATCCCCAAATATCTCCCCCGGCCCAACCTCCACTAACACATGGCATGCTCTAGTTGCTCTGCATTGGCTCAAATAGTCATTTTACCCCTCTTTTGAATTTTGAAAATTTTCCAAAATTACTCGTGCCCCGTCGCTCCGCCGGGACACGTGTCACCACCGGGTTCTCGGTGGGATTTCACTTGCGTTTTTACCTTTGCACCATCAACCAATTTGGAGAAAATTCCAAGGTCCCTCTGCCACTCGACTCCTACCTCTAACAGGACACATGGTGGCATTTTATTGCTCGGTGGGCTTGTCACAAACTTTTCCTTCTCCTCCGCGGGCCCCTGGCAAAACTTTGCCTTTGCGCCCTTTGCACCCTTTGGAAAATTCTTTAGTTTCACTCCACCAACCTAACCCATGACCGCCACATAGTGCTTTCTTATCTCCTTGTGGGATTTTGGGCCAAAATTTTCCCTTTCCCCCTTTGGCTCCAAAAGGCTAAGTGCCAAAAATTTTCCTGTGGGCCCGCCTTGGGAAATTTTCCTCTCCTAACTCCGCCGAGCCATAACTTGAAAAATACAAGGAGTTAGGAGGACTTCTTTACCTTTCTGGAAAGGGGAGAAGATCCTCTATCTAATGAAGCAATACCTAGAAAATTTTGAGTGCCTAAAAAGTGAAAAAATTTGACTGAGGCACAAAGAAGGAAAGAATGAAGGAAAGTTAGCCAAAATAAGCAGGGGGCTTATTTTGGATAACAATTTTGGTGACTCAGAGGGGTCATGTGCCTACTGGATGAAGTTACCACTTCCTGAAGTAATCCATTAGGAAATGGAGTCATGAACTTAACTACTTTTTACTCTCAACTCATTAGAAAATCCCTAGAATGAAGATTGTGAGAGTATAACATTGCTTGATCTGGAACATGGCCTACAAAAGACGCATCTTTGGAACAACAAAACCTGTGCCAAAGAACTTAGGGAAATATAAATCTAAGATACAAAAAAACAATGTGCATAGGCACTTGGAGGAATAAAAATCTAAGCTAATATGTACAAGGTGAGAAGTTTCCTTCTAGTAGCAATGCTTTAGATGGATTCCATTAACTGGAATCTGCAGTTCTTCACCATCCATATAGACAATTGGAAGGCATTGTTGTTTTTTCATTTTGTCACCATGTAGGGACCACTCCAAATGGCATCAAATTTTGAATGCCTTCCTGGCTTTGCTCGATCTGCATCCCATTTTAACACTAGATCTCCAACTTGGAAGGTTCTAGCCTTAGCTTTCCTATCAAAGCTTCTCTTGATCAAAGCTTGGTCCTTCTCCATTGTTTGGGCTGCAAGCTCTTTTATTTCTTAGAGTTCCATCAATTTTGCATATGTAACCTCCACGGGTTCAAACTCCAACAATTCCAATTGCTTCATAAGTTCCAATGTTGGCAAATCAAGTGACATAGGCAAGATTGCCTCTCTCCCATAAACAAGTCGAATCAAGAGTTACTGTGGATTTCTTGGGAGTTATCCTATCAGCCCATAGAACTGATTTGAGCTTAGTATGCCAAGTCCTCGATTTTCATCAAGATTCCTCTTGACGATCCTTAATAGATTCTTGTTTGTAGATTTGGCTTGGCCATTACCTTAAGGGTAATAACTTGATGAAGTGCTCAAATAGATCCCATTTCCAACAGCCCATTCAGTGACCCTTGATCCTATGAATGCCAATGCATTATCTGATATTATAGTGGTAGGTATTCCAAACCTGGTTGTTTTCCCCTCATAGAAGTCTAGAATGCTATATTAATTTACCTCTTTGAGTGCCGCCACCTCAATCCATTTTGTGAAGTAGTCTATTGCTATTAGAATCCACTTGTGTCCTTGGCTTGAGTTTGGATTAATGACTCCAATGAATTCCAAACCCCATTACATGAATGGTTTTTCAACTGAGATTGGGTGCAATGGAAGTGCTTGCTAATCTCTCCTTGCCTGTGAAGAATGCACAATTCTTGCACCTCTTGATCCATGCATAACAATCACTAAACACTTTGGGCCAATAATATCCAGCCTTCATAATCTTGAGAGCTATCACCCTTGGAGAAAAATGACCTCTAGCTGATCCACCATGGAACTCTTCTAACATTCTCTCAATCTGATTTTTCCCAATGCATCTCAAAGCAACACTCCATTGATATCTCTTTTGAACAAGATGCCATCAACAAGTGCGTATGGAATAGCCTGCAATCTGAAGTGTCTTCTTTTGGCTTTGTTCATCTCTGGACGACATAGACCTATTTGTAAGAAGTGTATTATGTCTTGGGTCTAGTAAGGAGTGAGCCCACCACCATTTTCCTTTTGAACATTTCCTTGTTTTTGGCTGATTTGCAGCACCAAAATAACATCCTTCTCTTTGCTTGGTTCAATTGATTGACTCAAGACCAATTGCTCACACAACCCCTTCTCTCGAACCAACTTGGTGACTTTGATCTCAATGTCATACTCCATGACACTAGTGATCCACCCTACAGATTTATCATTTAGATCTTTGTTGAGGAGGAAGTCTTTAACTCCCACATGAGAAACCAGCAGTTGAACCTTGTTGTTTGAAACTAGATGCTTAAATTTATTCAAGATCCTAATCACTGCAAGAACATGCTTCTCAATGAAATAATACCCTAATTCATAGTCCTCCCAACTCGGCTAAAGAAGGAAATTGGTTGCTCGCATTTTCCTTATTCTCGCTATACTATAATTGTAGAAATTGTATCATCATCGCCAAATGCATAAAGGATGAAATATTTAGAGAAATCTAGGTTAATGAGAGTTGGAGCTTGTGAGATAGCTTCTTTGATTGCCTCAAAACTTTCCTTACCTTCAGCTATCCATTTGAATGCCATACTCTTCTTCAACATCATGGTTATTGGCTTGACAAGGGCTGTAAAGTTTGGAACAAACCTTCGAACAAAATTGATTCTTCCCAAGAAACTTTGAAGAGCCTTCTTATGCCTTGGAAATGGTAGTGCTCTTATTGCTTCAACCCTCTCTGGATCAATTTCTAACCCTTATTTTCCAACAATGTGGCCTAGGAGCTTGCCTTCATGAGCCAAAAAATGCATTTTTGGGATTCAGGATACTCCAAATCTTCTACACATTTGGATCACTTGTCTCGGATGAAAGAGATGATCTGCTGCATTTTTAGAAAACATAGTAATATCATCTAGGTATATCAGCACTATTTTGTTAATCAATCCCTTAAATTCCATATCCATTGCCGTTTGGAAATTATCTTCTGTGTTGGACAGCCCAAATGGCATTTTTCTATATGCATAGGTTCCCCACTTGGTGGTGAAGGCTGTTTTGAATTGATCATCTTCCTTTACCATGATCTGATTATAACCTGAATAACCATCTAGCAATGAAAACCCCTCAAAACTAGCTACAACCTATAAAATCTACTCCATAGAAGGAAGTGGGTAGTGATCCTTGAGAGATGCTTTGTTCAAATCTCTAAAGTCCACACACAACCTGATTTCTCCACTCTTCTTTCTAATTGTAACCAAGTTTTCCACCCAACTTGAATGCTTGATGGGGAATATGATGCTTGCCTATATTAATTTATTCAATTCCTTCTTCATGAGAGGCTTAATGTGTGGGTTGATCGGTCTCTATTTTTGCCTGATGGGCTTAGCACTTGAATCTAGTTCAATTGTGTGTTGAGCTAGCTTGGGATTGAAACCTCTCAAGTCTTCATAGCTCCAAGAAAATACATCCGGGAACTCTTGGAAAAGTTGCATGAACTCATACCTTTCTTGCTCGGTTGCCACTTTACCAATTTGAAGTGATTTTCCTTCTCCAACTGAGATGGGATTTGAATCTTCTCCCTGACTTGGATGTTTGCTTTCTCTTTCCTAAATTGATCATTAGGATTAAAAATAGACTCTAAAGTCACAAGTCCCTTTGGTAGTTTGTTGGTTCTTAGCTGTACCACTTGATCACCATACTATTGTTCCAACTTTTCCTGATTTTTGGCTAAGAACTCAACTTCTTCTTACAAGAAATTTATGATTTGTTGGTCACTCTCAAACACATGCCAACTTGCATTGTTGTCTGGCACTAATGGTCTCACAATCACATGGATGTTTGGCTGCATTTTATCTTTATTTATACTTTCCACAACATCAAAGGCTGCTCCAACTGCTGCAAGCCTATCAGCAGTTTGGTTCTCTTTCCTAGGGATGGAGTTGATGCCAAAGCCCTCAAAATCCTCAATGAGGTCCCACATTCTATTCTTATAACTCTTGAGTAGGTCACTCTTGGCTGCATGCTATCATTTAACTTGATTAACAATCATCTCACTATCACCAAAGACTTGTAAGTTCTTGATGCCTCTCTTCCTTGACCAATGCAATCCATGTATCAAAGCTTCATATTCAGCAATGTTGTTAGAACATGCAAACTAAAATCTAAAAGTTGAATAATACTTAATGCCTTGAGGTGAAACAAGCATATCTCCTCCTCTTGCACCTTGTCTACTTCTTGATCCATCAAAGAAAAACTTCCATACCTCATTATCATCTTTTGGTCTAGCTTGGTGATGCTAGGAATAGGCTGATTTTCTTCATGCATGTAATAGACTCCTAGTTCAGATTCCTCTATTTCTTTGTAGGGATCAAAAGCATATATCTTGCTTTCTCATTCATCAAGAGTCAAATCGGGAATGCTTCCAATTTTGGTGTCAGCTTCATGTGTTCTTGGATAGTCTTCTTGATCAAATGTTGAACAGTTGGCATTAATTGGGCTTGGAGTATGGGGCTCAATGTGAAAGTTTGCAATAGGCTCAGACCTGATTATGGCCTTGGCTCCATACCTTGTCCTAAACAACATGTGTGACTAATCATCAGATAGGTAGCCTCCAATTCTAGTTGTGAAATCCCTTAATAAACATATGGCAAAGAGTGGTGGCAAATCTATCACTGACACATCTTGCAAAACAATGACATTAGGGCATGCATGTAAAGTAAGGCTCAAATATTTAATTACCCCAACTATTGTTACTTTTTCCCATCTAATTGTACCACCCCCTTGGATATGAATTCATATTGGAGGCCTAGCCGATTAGCTATTTTCTTGGGCATCACAGAACTACTTATCATGTAATTATGTACTAGTTTATCCCCAATGATCAATGAAACATAGAATGGAGGGGGCTTCAAAACTTTACCTTGATGTCCTCCAAGATTTCCCTCAAGATGGGTATCATTTGTGAGTACCTTTTCTTGCATATGAACTTGCTTATTTCAAGTTAACAAATTATTCATGGAAGCTTGTAGTAGATCCCTTTTTCCTGGGATGGATAGTTACTCCCACATAGATATGTTCACATTAGTCTTCTTCATTTGTTCAATGATGTTAAATGGGGATGAAACATCTCTTTGCTGCCCCTTATTTTGCACATTCTTCTCTTACACATGGGCTGCAAGAACCGGTATTTGAGTTGGTCTAGAATGTGGCTTGGGTTGTCCTTGCATGTTTGGAACTGCATTCTATTTTCCAATACTTTGTGGAGTGATGGAAGGTTGTGGATCACACTGGAGCTAATGACCTGGCCTTCACCAATATTCCTCTTTTTGATCATGTGTTAGCTGTTACACTCTGAGAAGGTGTTTGATTCACACCACAAAAATCTTCAGCTTGCCAATTCACAAGTGTAGTCTCATTTGGAGTTGTATCTTGTTGAGATGTTCCTTGTTGTTGGTTTGTTTCTTGATTCACCTCACTCTCTACCCTAGTTGTTGTCACCATCAAAGCTTGGTTCAAAGCACCATTGAAGCACATAGATTGGTTGTGAGGTTCACTACATGGGAAACACCAATCATACTCTTGAGCTACATTATTTTGCACTGGCACTAAGGCTTTAGAGGTAGATGTAACATTGGGGTTATAGGGCTGAAATGGTCTATTGGCAGGAGGCCTTACTTGATTTTGATTTGCAGCTAGGTTGGGTGGCCTATTAGGCTGATATGGTTGTCTATTAGGCTAATATGGTTATATATTAGGCTGAGTTTGAGGCTGATAAGAAGGCCTAAAACTTTGAGCTTGCTACCTTTTGAGTGTAACCATCTCATTTCCCAAATTTTACAATTGTTTCATAATTTCTTGAAGCTCATTTGAGGCACTAGAGGATGAAGTAGAGGTTTCATTTGAACTCGATTTCTAGGAGTGGGAATAGGGGCTAAAGTAGGTGCTTGACTAGTACTTGGGCTTCCCAACTCTGGACATAAGGGCATAGGAGGCCTAGGTGCAAGTTTACCAGCTTGGATTAAACAATTCTCAGCCCTAATGGTGATGTTGTAAGTTGCAGGTAGAGTTGCACCTCCCATGGATTGGATCAACATAGAAATGTCAGAATTTAAAGCTTTGAGAAAGTATAAGAAAGCACCTTGAGCTGTTGGCCTCATTGCCACTGGGATTCTAACCCATGTTCTTTGAAATCTGAAATTGAAGTCTATTAGCAGCTCATTAGGAGCTCTCTTGATAGTTGTCAGTTGTTCTAATAGAGACAAGTTGTCCCCTTTCTCTCCAAATTGGTTATGGAGGGTTGTGCACAACTGGTTCCAATTTTGGATAGAGCCTACATCAAGGCTCTTGAACCATTGCAAGGCTTTCCCTTTAAATGAATATGCCAGCAATTTGATAGTAATCTCCATCTCAACAATCCCATGGATTGCACAAACATTAACAATATCCTTGAGATGGTCACTAGGATTGGTCTGATTTTATCCAATAAAGTATGGGATGTTCTTCAATGCTACAATTGGAACTGGGTTTTGAGCATTGAGATCAAGTGGGCTACTACCAGTAAAGTTTACATAAGGATTGGGTTGTGCCATTATGATTGGCCTAAGAACCCTTGTTTATTGGATTAAAGGTCTACTAGGTGGAGGAGTTGATAGAGTTCTGTTTGGCGGAGATGGATACCTTTGAATCCTTCTTCCCTTTCTCTTCTTTCTATGGATAATTGCAGATACTCGGATAATCCCTATTCTTTGACCCTTGATGTTATTTGGATCCTTTTCATGAATCTTCAAGCTTGGATGCTGAAACCGGTTGAGTCTATCCTTTGAAGTCACCAGATGTGCAAATCAAGGCTCTTTTCAAGCAAGGAAATTTCACCAATTTCACATCAATTTTTTTAATGAAGATGAAGACCTCTAAGGTCCCACCAAGAGTGCCAAAACCGTTAGTGCAAACTCACAACACCCCCTAAATGACCTTGATTTGAGTCCAGAATTGTGTCATTTAGTGTGATTACACAACATTGAGTTTTCTCCAAGGTGTGGGACCTTGCAAGGTGAGAAAACTCTCTAGATTGAAGCTGGTTCTTACTCCTCTGTTTAGGTGTATGCATGAATTTGCAGAGGTTCAATATTGATTCCTATTCTAAATCCCAAGGAGGCAGAGTTAAGAGATGCAAAAGGAAATAAAACTAAGTAAAAATGGTGATACACCAAAGGAGTGATGAACTTCTATCTTGAAAATAAACACAAATCATATAAATGTAACACCAAGCATGCACAGATTGCCAGAATGTAATAAAAGACTAGAAAACAATAATATATGCATGAGAGGATTGAAAGAAATCATTCACAAATTATGCATTACCATTCCCAAATTTGATACAATGCATTACACTGGCAGAAAGGAAAAAAATGTGTCACAAGTTCCATGGAAGGTCTAAAACTCCTCAAATTCATGTGCCAAGGGGAAGAGGGGAGTCTACAAGAAACAAAATGTTTAACCCTTTACAAATGAGCCAAATCTAGCTTTTAACAATGAAAAACAAAGTCCAAGAAAGAGAAACGCAGGAAAGTTGAAATAAATGTTCAACCACTAACCAAATTCATCAAAATGGTATGGGTACCCTTAAATTTTCATTCCCCAATATTTTTTACCATGTTGGAGAAGAACGGAAGCCATACTGCATTAAAATTGGTGGTTGAATGTCAGTTCTGCTCCTTTTCTCGTGCCAAAGGTGTTTTTCATTTTTCTCCCACTAGATCCCACCTAAAAACAAAATCTAATATTCCATCATGTAGAGGACTTCAATGTATTTCCAATGACACCAAAATTAAGAAAAGCGAGCTCTGTTTGAAATATATGGCCCTCTGAAGATTCATGGAAAAATTGGCAAAATTAGGGCAAAAATGAGTTCACGAGCCGAAATTTGAAATTTTTCCCCTTTTTCAATTTTGGGAAAAAATCCCCAAAAAGCTTCACCAACTTGACATCTTCTGATACATGGCACACTTTGGTTGCTCCACGGGCTCAAACAGTCATTTTACCCCTTTTTTGAATTTGGAAAATTTTCCAAAATTACTCCACGCCCTCGCCGCTCCGGGACACGTGTCACCACCTGGCTGCTCGGCGGGATTTCACTTCATTTTTACCTTTACACCATCGACCACTTTGGAGAAAATTCCAAGGTCCCTCTCGCCACTCCGACTCCCACCTCCGACAGGACACATGGCAGCATTTTATTACTCGGCGGGCTTGTCACAAACTTTTCCTTCTCCTCCGCGGGCCCATGGGGAAAACTTTGCCTTTGCACCCTTTGGAAAATTCTTCAATTTCACTCCATTGGCCTGACCTGTGTTTCCACGTGGCACCCTCTTATCTCCTTGTGGGATTTCAGGCAAAAATTTTCCCTTTGCCCCTTTGGCTTCGAAAGGCTAAGTGCCAAAATTTTCCCACGGGCCCACCTTGGGAAATTTTCCTCTCCTAACTCCGCCGAGCCATAACTTGCAAAATACAAGGAGTTAGGAGGACTTCATTACCTTTCTGGAAAGGGGAGAAGATCCTCTATCTGATGAAGCAATACCCAAACAATTTTGAGGGCCTAAAAGTGGTAAAATTTGAATGATGCACAAAGAAGGAAAGAATGAAGGAAAGTTAGCCAAAATAAGCGGGGCTTATTTTGGATAACACATACTTAATAGGGATTACAACTAAATCAACATCATCTCCTCTTACAATAGTTTCATTTTCATGGCTAGTATACTGCTTGGATTATGTTGATAATTCCATGCTTTGGGGGCATCTCCGGATACCCTTTTCAACCCAAATGCAAATGTCATCTGTTGATACCTCTATGATTTATCCAAAGGTATTTTAGAAAATCGAACCAACCATGCCCATACCAGTCATAACAACCTCTTCTTCATCACCCTCGCCTACACCTAAACATTTACCAATAATCAAACTTGATCTTATGCCTAAGAACCTACCTGCACTTACATTTTCCCCACATCCAGAAACATCACCATGATGGGATTCGTGTCAAAATCAAGTCTAGTCCATCCTCTTGTCAAATTGGATTTAGCCACATCCTCACATACCCACACAAAAACTATTCCTCCACCTAAAAGGAAAACCCAACCTTCTAGGTTGCATACATTAGTTTTTCCCACTAATACTCTATCACCTTCACCATTGCCCTCCATCCTAGGACCTCACCCATCGACCTCGGACAAACAACCTCCTATCCAAGGCATACCAAAATCACAACAACCCGCCTCTTCATCATGATCTTTTATCACACCCAACTTACCTGCACAACACACACCTTCACCATTACCCACATCTTTCTTACCACCTATATCCCCACCACCTACAGTAACCTCATTAGTACCTATGAGATTTCCTTCTCTTTAACCCATACCTTCCACCTTGCCTCTTCCAAAACCTTCACCGTGCCTCCTTTATCACCTTGGCTAACTCATCCTCTTCCACCATCTACCTTCCCTTCCACATCACATACTCCTTCCTCACCTTTACCCAGGAAGGTGCAACCAAAATTGAAAAACCCACTACCCTCCAAAGAGGTAGTTAAGCCTACAACACCTTCTATTGCTAGTTCATCTACTACACCTTTACCCAAGAAGGTACAACCCAAACCTAAAATAGTACCACCTACCAAACCAGTGGTCAAACCCATTTCACATCCAATTCCACCTCTCGTGATGCCTCTCCCACCAAAATCACCCACACTTCAATCCAGACCCACACTCACCTCACATTGTGATCCATTGGCAGGGTCTTATGCCAACATTCTAGCTAACCTTTTAGAGACCTCCGTCATCACATTATCACCCCTTAGACCTTATGACCCACTCAAACCTAAACCAACAAGGTTTTATGATAATAAAATTTGTGCCTACCATCATGTGCCAGGATATGATGTAGAAAATTGTAAGGCTCTAAAAACCGTTCTTCTCTAACTTTGTCCTCCTGAACAAAAATTTGAAGATGATGATATTTTAGACAAGGACCGGCCCACCTTCACCTATTGCCACTGAGACCATAATATCTTACTTTGTTGTTGCAAATCAGCAGCACCCCTGGATGCAAATCAGGTTTCTAAGTTGATGTTTCAGGCATCCAATGTGATTGCACAACATTGAAACCTCTCTCCAAGTGTGGGACTTGTAAAATGAGAGAGGAATCTCCAGATTAGAGGTTGGTTCCTCAAACTCCTCTGATCAAATTTGTTATTTGCACAATTGCAGAGGTTTGAATCCTAATCCTACTCTAAATTCCAAGGAGACAGAGATAGAAAGTGCAAAAATTGAAACTAAACTAATAGGTGATACACCAAAGGAGTGGTGAACACTTCTTGTTCATGCAAATTGACACAATTTCATAAAATGCAACATGAAACATCATACAAAGGCTGATAAGATGTTGTTAGAGGTCTAAAATGAAGCAAGACAATACAAAGGACTGAAAATTGATCACAGAGTCTGCATTGTCATTTTTCACTGTCAAAATCCTTGCATTTGCAACATCAAAGAGGTAGAAACCTGTTACAATCATGAAGAAGGTCTGATACTTGCAAAAATCACTTGTTGAAGGTGAAAGAAGAAGCTTGCTATCCTAAAAAAATGTTCCACCTCAAAAAATGAGCCAAATATGGCTTTTACAATGCATGGAGTCGAGCCAGAGAGAGAAAACGTGTAAAAACGTGGAATCCATTCCCATTGAATGAAGATGCATTAAAACAACATGGACATCTTTACTGGACCCATGCCCCGACATTTTTGGCCATCTTTGAAGAAGAATGCAACCCATTTTGCATTAAAACTGGTTGTTGAAACGTCATTTCTGGCCATTACCACGTGCCAGAGGTGTTTTTCAATTTTCTCTCTCCAAACTCCATCAAAATGCAAAAATGACCCATAATCTTGTAGATAATTTCACAAGCTTTCCATTGATATAAAGAACGTGAAAAACTGAGCTCTGGATCGAAAGATATGGCGATTTGAAGTTTTAGGGCAAAACAGGCCAAATCGGGTCGCTTTGATATTTTGGCTGGACACGTGGCGAGTTCGATTGATTGGCGCGGGCCTTCTAGGGGAAAATTTCCCACAAAAACTCCGGTGAGCCATAACTTGAAAAATACATGGAGTTAGAAGGAAAACTTTACCTTCTCGGAAAGCCGAGAGAGAGCTCTATCCAATGGTGTCATTTTTAGGAAGATTTGAGTGCCTAAAAGCAAAATATTATGTCTCGAGGCACAAGAAAAGGAAAGATGAAAGGGAGTTAGCCACAAAATGAGTAGGGGGCACATTTTGGATAACAATTTTGGTGACTCGAGGGGTCATCTCGCTAGCTGGATGAAGTTACCGGTTTCTGAAGCATCCATTGGGTATAGAGTCATGAGTTGTAGCTCTGCAAACCGATCTAAACTTTGAAAACCTCCTCTCTCGAGCTACTTGGAAACCCTTTGAAATGGACTGCAAGAGAAAAAACAGCACCACAAAAACTATGTACAAAATAAAGGTCATACATGCTCCAAAATGGAACATGCAAAGTGTGCACAAGCACTTCTTTTCTTGAAAGCAAACCTACCTACTCTACCCTAATGGAAACAAAGGTGAGCTAAACAAACCCTACAACTGGTTGTGCAAAATAGCTTCCTTTCTTCAAAATTGGCAACCATGCAACTAATTTGGCACTGAACATGGCTGATTGGATGAGTGGAAAATCAACAAGAAGCTGGTCTTCTACCCAAATCATGAAGGTGTCAACTGAAAGTAAATCCAATACCTCTTTTAGTTGTTCTGCATTTGGATTGGAGAGGTATGACAGCTAATCCTTGGTTCCTTGTAGCTCATCCTCATGCTTAGAAGCAAGCATGACTAGTTGTGACTTCTCCTTTGGCTCCAATAAAGCCAAATACCTGATTGGGCAAGGTATGGTCCTTTGAGTATGCCCATTGCCCTGATTTTCAACTCCAAGAATGGAGTCTTCTTGTAGACCTTCTTGAATGGATGGTGCAGAAGCAAAGGTAGAACCTTTTTGCCCTTTCTCTTCCTCCAATGAAGGACATGAAAGGTTAAAATATTCTAATCTTGGTTCCAAAGAGCTGTTATAAGATGCAGGCTGCTGCAAATGGGTGCTCTCCTTCATGATGAAAGTAGGCTCGGGTGTTTGGAACATGGATGATGAAAGAGAGAATGGTAGAAACTCAACCGGTTCTTCTTCATCAAAATAGTCCTCCAAATCGATGACAGATACACTACCTCATTGTTGTCTGATGCAAATGCTCAACTTCCTCCATATTGTCCTCTTGATCTAAGAATTTGATCATCATGGTTTCTTTCATCCTCCAACATTGAGTTTGAGAGATCAAACTCTTCTTCAGCACTAGAACACGAGAGGGATGAAGTAGAAAGAAGAACTAAAGGTTCTCTTGTAGCCTGCCTTGTGTTCAAAGCCCTTGGATCTACACTTTTCTTCTTCATAGCTAGAATGTTCTCCTCTTCTTTCGCATTTGGAGCGGCTTCTCCCTCCTCTACTACTTGAAGGCAATCTTGCTCTTGATAGAACTCTTCTTCTAGCATGAAGTTTTTCAAGTCAAACTCTTCAATCTGCTGCTCTAGAGGACAAGTTGGGACTGCAAGATCTTCTTCTAAGCTTTCTTCCTCCATGGCTGATTGTGTAACTTGAATTGAATTGGCATTCCCTTCAAATAGAGTGCCAACATGGACACTACTTTCTGAGCAAACTAACTGCTAGTCTACTTCTTCTTTTTGCTCTTCTTCTAATGTCACAAAATCAGTCCTAACCACTACTTGTTCTCCAACTCCAACCTCTTCTGAAGGCTTAACCATTAAGGGGATCTTTTTCATCCCAAATTTAAGAGCCCAACTCTTCAGACTTTGAATTTCTTCATCTTTGTTTGGATTCTCTTTTTGCTGCTGTTTTCCTTGATTGGCATTCTAATTTTTATCCTCCCAACATGGATTTGGGAATGCAAGAGGAGAAGTGGATTGTAACTCAATTGATTTTGCAATTTTTTTGGTGGTGGAGGTAGGAACTCTTGTTTCTTTGGAGGGAATGGTTGTTTGGAAGGGAAAAGGATAGAAGAATTGAGGTGTGGTGGGAGACTAGGGAATGGAGAAATGGAATTAACTCTTGGGGCAGCATTGACTGGATTTAGAATTTGAAATTCCAAATGAGATGATGCTTCTTGAGTGATGGGGTGAGAAAAACTAGATGATGGTGTAGGACTTACCCATTGACAAGGTTGTTCAACACCAAGTGTATAGGCCTCTATTTCTGCTATCCATTGTGCAAGTTGGGGCAACATCTTCATCATAAAGTCCAGCTTCTCCTGAGGGCTGAAGTGTCTTGGAAAAGGGCCTCCCCATGGACAAGGAGTCCTGCAACTAATTCTGAAAGCCTTCATTTGAGCTGCTGCTCTTGATTGCACCATCTTTGCCTCCATCTTTTGGATTTTTTCCACAAAATCTACATCTTCCATTTGATTTTCTTCATTGCATGCGTACCCTTGTTCTTGATGTGCTTCACAACCAAACTAACTTTGGCACTGCTGCTCATATGGGTAGATATGCTGATTTTGAATTTTATCAAAATGCTGATTTGGAGGATTTGTAAAACATGTTGGAGGTGTGATATACTTCTGTTGTAAATGTGAATTCCATGATGGAAATGAAGTCATGATTGCACAACTTCATGGAATGGAAAAGAATGAAAATGATGGAAAGAAGAATGGATGGAAATGAATGGAAAACAGGTCTGCAACTTAGAGAATGAGTTGTTTACCAGATGGAGTCGCTAGATGTGATTTTGAAAGTTCCTCCAAAAGGATGAATCTTTAATAGGAACACACCAACCTATCAAAGATAAAGTGGAAGACCTCTAAGGTCCCACCGGGCGTTCCAAAACTATTGTTGCAAATCAACAACACCCCTGGATGCAAATCAGGTTTCTAAGTTGATGTTTCAAGCATCCAGTGTGATCGTACAACATTGAAACCTCTCTCCAAGTGTGGAACTTGTAAAATGAGAGAGGAATCTCCAGATTAGAGGCTGGTTCCTCAAACTCCTCTGATCAGATCTGTTATTTGCATAATTGCAGAGGTTTGAATCCTAATCCTACTCTAAATTCCAAGGAGATAGAGATAGAAAGTGCAAAAATTGAAACTAAACTAATAGGTGATACACCAAAGGAGTGGTGAACACTTCTTGTTCATGCAAATTGACACAATTTCATAAAATGCAACATGAAACATCATACACAAGCTGATAAGATGCAATTAGAGGTTTGAAATGAAGCAAGACAATACAAACAAAGGACTGAAAATTGATCACAGAGTCTGCATTGTCATTTTTCACTGTCAAAATCCTTGCATTTGCAACATCAAAGAGGCAGAAACCTGTTACAATCATGAAGAAGGTCTGATACTTGCAAAAATCACTTGTTGAAGGTGAAAGAAGAAGCTTGCTATCCAAAAAAATGTTCCACCTCAAAAAATGAGCCAAATTTGGCTTTTACAATGCATGGGTCGAGCCCAGGAGAGAGAAAACGTGTAAAAAACATGGAAGCCATTCCCCATTAAATGAAGATGCATTAAAATAGCATGGGCATCCTTACAGACCCATGCCCTGACATTTTTGGCCATGCTGAAGAAGAATGCGACCCATTTTGCATTAAAACTAGTTGTTGAAATGTCATTTCTAGCCATTACCACGTGCCAGAGGCATTTTTCAATTTTCTCTCTCCAAACTCCATCAAAATACAAAAATTGCCCTGGAATCTTGTAGAGAATTTCACCATCTTTCCATTGATATAAAGAACATGAAAAACCGAGCTCTGGATCGAAAGATATGGCGATTTGAAGTTTTAGGGCAAAACAAGGCCAAATCGGGTCACTTTGATATTTTTGGCCTGGACACGTGGCGAGTTCTGATTGGCTGCGGGCCTTCTAGGGGAAAATTTCCCACAAAAACTCCGTGAGCCATAACTTGAAAAATACATGGAGTTAGGAGGAAAACTTTACCTTTCTGGAAAGCTGAGAGAGAGCTCTATCCAATGGTGCCATTTTTAGAAAGATTTGAGTGCCTAAAAAGAAAAATATTATGTCTGAGGCACAAGAGAAGGAAAGATGAAAGGGAGTTAGCCACAAAATGAGCAGGGGGCACATTTTGGATGACACTTACTTATCCAACAACCTTCATCTCCACCTCCACAACCCATTTATCCTCCTCCAAAATTTGAGATCAACATGGTCCGCATAAGAGAGTTAGCCAAACCTTTGCCTAAATGCCAATGCACTACTTTCTTTGCACAACACTAATATATGCCATCATCATTTTATTGTCCATCTTGTCACTACACTTATCATGAATCAGTTTCTCCCTCACCCCATATTAATATGGTTAGCATTGCCACTCGTGCCCAGAAAGACAAAGGAAAGGAGAAATCAACTATCCCATCCACCAATCTTGTGCCCAATATACCATCTGCACCCACACCAAGAATTACCATTTGGGGACCCACATACCCTATTTCTAACGGGGTCGCCCAATGTACAATGATAAAAATATTGCTTCAATCCCTCTAAAAATGTCTTTCTATGACCTTGTCCAAACTTTGAATCCCATTGACAGGACCTCATGGAGGTTCTCAGTAATCCACTAAGGTTTTACCTAATGACCCTACGCCCGTGGCCTCCATTATCATCCCTCACCATGTTCATTCACTCACCAATTTATCCCCTTCCTCTAAACTCGCTACCACTCATCAAGTAACGCGCTCATTTTTCTTTGATGACAAGATTTTACCTATCCACTTAGATGATCCCGATCCCGCCCTTTTCATTTCCAATATTATGATCAATGGAATTTCTAGCATCAACATCATTTCCTCCCATGCGTACAACAAAATGCACATCTCTTCCAATTACATGTATAATAACCTAGTTATGTTGTGTTCATTTAATGATGCCATCACTTCCACCCTTAGCACCATCATTCTCCATGTTCGTGTGGCCCCCGTACTATTTTGGAATTGTTCTATGTATTAGAGGGGGGATTCTAGTATAACTTGTTGCTTGGTCAACCTTGGATCCATGTCATGGGTTGTGTCCCTTTAACCTTACATCATTGTGTAAAATTTGAACATGAAGGACATAACTATACCATTCTAGCTGACCCATCACCATTAAAAACATGTAACATGTTGTACCGACCTAATGATTTCCTTGTACTAGTTAAGGCATCTACCACTGCTTCCACTTATCCTTCACCCACAACCCCATCCACCAATGTTATCGTTACCTCTCTCGCACCTAACTCCTATATTCCCACCGCTCGCCGTAACCTCAGTGACTCACCCATCCGCTAACCCATCTTCTTCTTAACAAACCAATGCTTCTTCTTCCCAATCACCTAGTGATTCATCTATTCCTTTACCCACATATCAATCGTCGATCCCTTAGAAGGTGTTTTTCAACGTCTCACTTGGGGAATACCACATGTACAACATCGACACATTCCTTACTCCTTAAGAGTATGGTAACCTATGCCAACATCCTCATTATGATCACCGCATAGGTGAGGTCTTCCCTTACGGTCCTCCCCACCTTCGCACCAACTTAACATATGGGGGACTTGATACTTCTACCTACTCGCCTAAGCCACCTTCCCAAACATGACCATTTTCATCTAACCTTCAATCTCTTACCAACTACCACTTCACCCACACCTTCCTCCATCGTTGTGAATGGAAAATCTTTGGCTTTGGGTTCTATGAACAGGGCTGCCATACTGTCATCCCATGTACCACTCGTAAACATAAAGACCAAGTGGTATTGGATTTTTCAAACCATCTTCCAAGAAGGCCCACATCAAACTCATGAGGATGACAAACCTTCTTCACCTCATTTAACAACTTCACCCCTTTACCCACGAAGTCTATGGGTCTAGAATCCATTCCTCCTAACCTTTTTTTCGTGAACACCATTTCCCTAGGACCTATGACTTATCAACGAGATGGTGAGGCTCCCTATTCTCTTCCCTTCCTATATCCTGACATGATCGATGATGATAAACCTTCTATTAACGTCATTCAATTTCAGGATGATGAGTCTATTCTCACCTACCTTGGTGTCGAGGATTCTTATATCCATCATTTATTACCTTCTGAGATGAAAACCATGTTAAATGAATAGACCATCGAAATCAATTTTAACACTCAAGATGACCTGCACATTCTAAAGATAGTCCAATCTTTAGATAACATTGAAACAGGAAGCTTTTAATTCTTTCCTCCGAGATCATAAAAATTATTTTACTTGATCCTACATTGATATTCCCGATATTGAATCAAACATTGTGGTCCACAATATCATCACTATTCCTAAATCCAAACCCATAAAATAGAAGATGCGGAAAATGTACCCTTGCATTGTCCTTCTTGTAAAATAAGAACTCAATGCCTTCTCTCGGTTTCCTTCATCCTACCCATTAATTATCCCTAATGGATCTCTAACATCGTTCCTATCACAAAAGCGACAAGGGGACTCTGTATTTGTATAGATTTTTGTGACCTTAACCTATCTTTCCCTAAAGATGACTTTCCTCTACCTAGTATTGATCAACTAGTTGATCTTCACTGCTGGCCATGAGATGCTATCACTCATGGATGGTTTCTCGGGTTATAACCAAATATTACTCTCCCCGAAAGATCAACACAAAACCTCCTTCATGACTCCCTGGGGGACCTTCTACAATCGAGTCATGCCCTTTGGCCTTAAGAATGTTGGTACTACATATCAGCAAGCTATGACTTATATCTTTCATGAAATTATGCATCGCATATTGGAAGATTATGTTGATGATCTTCTTACCAAATCCAAACATCGGGCCAAACACCTTACAGTCCTTAAGGTCATATTTGATCATCTCATCAAGTATTGTGTTTTCCTTCAACCTAAGAAGTGTGTCTTCATTGTTCTCTCTGGAAAGCTCCTTGGTTTTATTGTTTCTTTGCGTGGCATTGAAGTTGATCCCACTAAAATCAAGGCTATTCTTGAAATGCCTCCACCTACTAACCTTCATCAACTTCATAGTTTTCAAGGCAAGTTGCAATCTATTTGTTGCTTTATTTCTCATCTTTCCGACCGCTGCCATCCATTTCATCATCTCCTCAAAAAGGATGTCTCCTTCAAATGGGATGATGAATGCCATAAAGATTTTTATGCCTTAAAACAATACCTCCTCTAACCACCTTTTCTCATCTCTCCTAAGGATGACCAACCATTTTACCTTTACATTTCTGCTACCGATCATTCCTTGGGTTCATGCTCGCTCATCATGATGAGCAACAAGGGAGAAAGCATTTTATTATATAAGTCATACCTTTTAGAGTATGAAACTAGATACATCATGTTGAAAAACTTTTCTTAGCCTTAGTTTTTTTGTCTCTACTAAACTACGCCATTACCTACTTAACCACAAAAAATTGGTTGTCATCAATACTGACCCTTACATTACATGTACGCTAAATCCTACCAACATCAATGTGTTGCACGTTGGCTCATGCTTCTTGTAGACCTAGAACTCGAATTCATTCATCAAAAATATGTCAAAGGAAAACTATCACTGACCAACTTGCAGATGCACCTCTCTCTAGAAATCAATCCTCTAAATTTGATTTCCTTGATGAATCCATCACTACCCTCTCTTTGGATAATACCATTTACTAGATGACCTTATTCTTTGATGGTTCCAAATGTCAACATGGGGGTGGTGCTAGAGTTATCCTCATTCCTCTTGATGGTGAGCCTATGCCATTATCTTTCAAACTAGATTTTGATTGTACTAACAATATTATCGAATATGAAGCACTCGTATTAGGCCTTCAAACCACCATCGCCTTAGACGTTAAATCAATTAATATCTTTGGCAATTCCCAACTAGTTGTAAACCAAGTTAATGGTATATACCAGTGTCGTAATGAGATACTTCAAAAGTATAAGCATCATGTTGACATAATTTTGACTACCTTTGACCATTATGAACTTCAAACCACCCCACGTTCCACTAATAAATTTGTGGATACCATGGCCTATCTTCTTGATTCTCAAATACCCACTTCACCTTCTGACTGAAAATATTTTTCATAGTACAAAGGATGCAATTACCTTCCTATCTATTTCGAGATGTCAACCTTGTCAAAACAATTAAAACTGACCCACATGACCTTTGGTATAAGTAGTTTTTAACTACCTTTCCCTTTTACTTCTTCTTCCGAGATATTACTTGTAATGGACAACGAGCCTTTCTTAAAAGAATCTCTTGTTATGTCATCATGGGTGGTCTTCTTTATAAACGTGACTTTGATGGCATCCTCTTACGATACCTTACAAGTTTTGAAATTCCTTACACCATCAAAGAAGTTCACAATGAAATTTGTGGAGGTCACTTCAGTGGTTTAGTTTTTGCTAAACGCATTCTCCTCCTGAGCTATTATTGGCCTACCTTAACTGTGATTGTTGTGATTATGTCAAATGTTGTGTGAAGTTCCAACAACATGCTAATCTTCATCATACCCTAGTCATGCCTTACAGGTCACACGAGACCTTTGACATTTCTCTCAATGGGGTTTGGATCTTGTCGGAGAGATCAATCCTCATTCTTCCCAACGTCATCAATGGATTATTACTACTATTGAATACTACACTAAATGGGTATAATCCATACCTCTTATTTCTACAAAAGTCAAGAAAATATGTGAATTCATCAAACATCACATCATTTGTCACTTTGGTGTTCATCATTGATAAAGGAAAACAGTTCAAAAACAAAACCCTACGGAAGATTTGTTATTCCTTTGGCATTTAACTCATTTTTCTTCACCCTATTACCCTCAAACAAATGGCTAAGAAGAATCAACCAACAAAACCTTAAACAAAATTCTTATGAAAGTAGTTGACGATACTGGAAAGGATTGACATACGCACATTCCTTTTTCCTTATGGGCTTATCACACTAGTAGTTATACCTCAACTGTTGCCATGCCTTTCTCTCTGTTCCATAGTACAGAGGTTGTTCTACCTCTTGAAGTCCATATTCCATCTCTTTGTATCTCACTCAAAGAGATTCTCAATGATGATGACTTTTTCCAAGACCGTTTATCACTACTTGAGTTATTAGATGAACATCGTCTTAATGCTCTTGACCATCTCCAAATCTACCAAAAACGTATCAAACGTGCCTATGATAAACATGTCCACGAATGAACCTTCAAGGTTGGAGACATTGTCTTGAAGGAAAATCAACATGTAACAAAAGAGGAGAAAAGTAAACGGGAAAATTTTCTCCTAATTGACTTGGACCCTACATCGTTACTCATACCTATGGATCAAGTGCTTAGCATTTTCTTCACTTAAAGGTAAACCTACAACTGAGCCCCTCAATGCCTTTGGATCTTTGACCATTCTATTTTGAATCAAGTCCTATATCACCTTTTGTCAATTAAATGTGTCCCTTGAGCACCATTCACCTTCCGCTTACCTATTTTAAGGATCAATGACTAAACAAGAATCATGTGATTACCCATCACCTTTTAAGCCTTATCTTCAATATGAGTACCATAACTCTACTCATGGCATGATTCTCATGGATACTTTTCATCTTTTTCAAGATGGAATCCCATGGTCATTCATCATTTAAACCCTCTCTTTCATAGTTAGCCTTTGTGTGTTATGGTTTTTCTGCAACACAAGAGCCTATTAGTCTCTATAGTCTTGTCCATGACCTAAAATCCAAAAAAACAATTTCAAAAGTAAAATGGGATTCAAACTCCTTGAGTCAAACTTCCAGAAAAAGATGACTCCCTCAAAAAGGACATCTATGCTTTCTATCTCACTACTATAAATAGACTTCTCCCTCAAAGGACAACTATACCAAGCTAGCCATATTGTACATAGTCTATCATAATAAGAAGACTATTCTTGCAAAACAATAAAATAAAATATTCAGAAGCTTCCCACATTGATCAACTTCACAAAGACCTCAAGGAGAAAATCTACTCATCCCACATAGACTTCCCGCATCGATCAGTCTATAAAAACAAAAACAAAAGCAAAAGTAAAAAAAAAAAAGATTAAATTTTTTTTCGTCATGGACTTGCCTATTTTGATCTTGGGTCTCTTACCAAATAGGCATGTTGTCTCACACTAGGTTACACTAAAACCAACCTACTTTCACCTCATCACCTTTTTCACCCTAATTTTCTTCCCACTCAAGGGACGTGCCACAAATGTGACATTTCATGATCATGTGACTTTCTTCACCCTTTGAATAGTCAATCAGGAAATGCCTTTAGGGTTTTACGTTCATAATCCCATATTTGGTATGGTAGAATTTTATGGTTCTTTACCAATTAGGTGGCTCTTTTGGTCACCTCTTACCCTTCACCTTATTCATTACTTGTTTATTCTCCTATACATGACTAGACCATCGACACCTACATTTTAACAATTCCTCCTTCACCAACATCACCATGCCTAACTGACCTAAACTCACCACCATACCTAACCATGACCTAAATTTAACCATGCCTATGACCTAGAACTCAATCATGCCTAAAACCTACCAACTCATCCCTCTACCTCATCATATTCTTCCCTAGCTTATGGGATAACTACATTGGCTGAGGCCCCTTTTTGCCGGGGATATGTAGGCAACACTCTGAGGGCATGGGGCCCTTGGAGGTTAGCTTGGCCACTCTTTACCCTAACCAATTTCCCCTCATTTTTTTATTAACATTCTACCTTACTTAGTTTCCATTTTTCACAAACATTTGGAAATTAAACAAATCATAAAAACATACATACCTATCATATCATCAAAACATCCAATTAATCATTTCACATATCCATGATATCAAGTATTTCACAAATTTACACCATGACATACATATACATCATCATTTATTTTCCATACTACCAATAACTTGGAAATTAAATCAAACCCATACACATAACCAAACCATGCCTATACCTGACTCCATCATGCCTACATGACCTCGACTGCCTAAATTACCTAGACCCCACCATGCCTAACTCACCTAGACTCCACCATGCCTATACCTAACTCCATCATGTCTATACTTGACTCAACCATGCCTAAATGACCTAAACTCAACCATGCCTAAATGACCTAAACTCAATCATGCCTACATGACCTCGACTCAATCATGCCTAATTCACCTAGTTTCCATCAATACACAATAACAATGGAAATTAAAACATAGGTACATCATCCATGCAATAAATATCATCATCTATATAAATAGAAAAATTTTGTGTATCAATACACATATACATAGATACAAATACATACAAGTATCTCAAATCACTCAGATATAGCCTCACTATCTTCTATCTTGACACATAAGGCTGGTATAAAAATCAAAATAAAAAAACTCTCATATATAGCCTCACTATCTTCGGCACGTAAGCTGGTATATATATCAAAAATCAAAACAATAATCATACCAAGTGACTAATCATCACCCCACCTCATATCCTCCAAGCCAGTCTCACTTGTCTCCTCCTTCCAACTGTTTGCATCCCTACCAACATCTCTCCACCCTCCATGGGTCTCATCTAATCTCCACTGGCCCTCAACTACTCGGCCTAGCATACGTGAACTAGTAGCCTTGCCTGCCCTATCTTTGGGATTTCACCCCCTGTTCTCTCTAAATTTATGAGTGCGGGATCTCTTCCTCTCACTCATTTCTTGTTGGGATCTATAATCAACATACGAGGTAACATCTATCCCGATAGTCATCAAGTGATCTTGATAATAATGTGCCTCATTCAGGGCATCCTGAACCTCGCCATAGTCACCATATGAGGTGGTGTCATAGGTCTCAATACAACATGTGTCCCTATACTACTAATACTAGCCTTGGTCCCCGTATATCAGGATCCATGTCCTCCTCCTGTACTATAGGACCCTATCCCACCACTAATGCTTGTAGTATGGGACCCTATCCTTGGGCTGTGGAGGTACTTGTGCTGCTACAACCTGGGCCTATAAGGAAACAACTTGTGCTGTGTAGTGGCCGGATGACCGTGATAACCTGTTACTTGTTCTGTAATGTGCCCACCTATACTCCATCCCATCACCACCTTTGCACGGCACTGTTTGTACCTAAGATAGATGAGCTTGTAAGGCTATCACCTAGGCCTGCGGGGTGGTAACTTATGCATGAGCTATTGTCAATTGACCCTACCCACCTGTGAGCTGTGTTTGAAGGGTGGCCACCTACCCCTTTAAGGCATCTCTCTATACTGTCACAGTAGTAAGATTTGGCTGCCCTAGTCTTAGTGGTGCCGCCCATCAACGTCATGCTACCCAACACTATCTATATCCATTAGTAACTTTGTCATCATTTATCTCGCCTATCCACCACTGATCCTCCCACCCTGTCGGGACACTCAAACGTGGTGGAGACATGGGTCTCTCCACATCATCTCTTTGGTACTGTGGGAAGGTCGGGGTACATCATATGGCAACCCAAACCGTCATCTAACCCTATCCACGGGTATCATCTTGTGCTCACCTGGCACACCATCCATGTATCCACTTTAGTAGTTGAAGCTCCTCTAACTCATCCATCATGCCTCTATAAGATGGAAACCCAACATATGGCCTCCAAACAATGTCAACTCTCTTGATAGCCTCTCCAGTAGTTTCTGTAGTATACAACATCATATGTGGCCCTAGCCACCCTATGTTGCCCACCAACTAGTACCCAACGTCTGTATCCAACTCTGAGTAATCCACCCCGAACCAATCATGTCATGGAAAACCAACTGGGCATAAACACACAATGTGATCATATGTCCAACAATGTAGTAAAAAGGTACAACACAAACTAAACTACCTGTAATCTCCCATAGGCCCATAGCTCCCTATATAGCTGCACTAGGAATGTCGGTGCCCAAGAAAAGAAGATCCGCTCCTCCATCATATCTGGAGCACTCCCATCAATGCTCGTGGGAATCTCCCACCCTCATCATCTAGTAAGGTGAAGCAACATACTGCCTCCATCATCAACACACACTTGACCTCGTCTCTCTCGAGGAGTAGGATGTATACATGTCTCCATAACTAAGGCTCACACTATGATACCTCAGCTCACCCATCACCTCCCCAAATATAACCACTATCGGCTCCATTGATGCCTCTGACAAAATAGAGTAAACTGGCTCTCCAAAAATTGGTAGCCACAAGATCCTGTACACGTCCTCTAGGGTGACATTCATCTCGGCCATTGGTAGATGAAAAGTGTTGGTTGTTGAATCCCATCTATCAATGAGAGTGACCATCAAGATAGGGTCTCGGGCTATGTGCCTATAGCATCGATCCCAAATAATCGACATCATTCATATGTTTCCACACTTTCTGCAGTCACACTGGACCACATCTGTACCAACAAAGGTGGTACTCTATCCTACATCTTAAGTTGATCTCGTGCTTGCATCATCAAACACACCATTATCAAGACTTGACTTCCCAAAAATCACCTATTTCCCACTAAACCATACCCACCACATCAAACATGCCTACACCCTTTACCTAATTCACCTACAAACCTACTACCCCTTATCATCATTACCCATTATCTTAAACTCATTTAACCTACTTCCTTGTCTCTTCTCACCAAAATCACATTTTACCCTCTTCCCCCTATTATTCATCCTCACCTACCCCTTCTTCACCTCTTTTACATTCCTACCTAGCCCTTCTAACCCCTATTTTCCCTTAACCTTAACCAACACTGGTCTCAGGACCATCACCAATTTTTCTTAACCGACATCGGTTTCATTTAACCGGTGTCGATCACCTCGCACTCAACCGATGTTGACCAACCGATGTCGGCCCAAGCTGACCAACGTCGGTCTCTATCACGACATCAAAAACCAAAAACCCCCACCCCCATTTCTCAAAAATTGACAAGAACACCTTACAAACCTACCTAATCCCACCCACATTTACCCCACATTTATTTCTCACCCTACTTAACCTATATTTGACCTTTTTCCCCCTAATTTCGTCACTTTTCCACCTACAAATCAAAACCAAATCCCACCCAATTCTGTTTCTTTAAAATCAAAAATTTCAAATTAAAAGTGAGGTTTTTGGATCCCACCTACCTCAACATAGCATCGCCTACTTGGTGGCTCATCCGGCCTGCTGCTCTACTGCTGGTGGTCCACCCGAACCCTCTCCCACCTCAACCATGCCATAATCTACCTTGAATCTCTCCACCAATCAACTCGCTCTGCACTCCATCTCATGGACTCGCTTCCGATACCCACTCACGTACTAGTAACTGGCCAACTCAAATCGACACTTTGCAATGTCACTTTCCATGGAGGCACAAATTCTCTGTCATTTTCAAAAAGGACAACAAGTTAAAATGAATATGAAAAACAAGGATTTTTTTTTTTAAAACCCCAAATCGACATGATGACTTCGTCATTCATGTGTTGTACACTACCAAACCAACACATCGGTTACCTTATAACCAATCGTTCACTCGCCATACCATTTCACCTACATTTTTCCCATTTTGACCTAAACTCATTACTGCCAAATACCTTTTGACCTTACCAACACTTATTACACCCTACCCACAAGCCTAAATTACCTATACATTTCCTTAATCATGTTTAGGGACTTGTTATTTACCTATACCTCGGCCTTACCCATGCCATGACCTACATACCTTGACTGGAACTACCTTTTGTGACCTTTGAACTCATGTACTCATTATACCTTGCGATGTTGTTACCCGTGTGGTTTAGCCTAATGACCTTACCTTACCTATTACCATGTTTTTATCCCAACCAAACCTTTGGTGTACCGGATCATACCTAAATGGTCCTGCACCTAACCTAAGTTGTGTTTCTGGACCATATCCTGTACCCTGGATACCTGAATCACTTCAACCTTGTTTAGATAAACCTATTGACCTTGGATGATGTAGAGTTTTAGCACTCTTCTACCTAGTACCGTGTCACAGTCTATACATGTGTGTGTGTATTCGTTTGTCATTACCTATTACTTGATTTGACCATTACCCATTACCCAAAGTGCCCATACCCTTACCTAAACCATACCTACTTCACTTTCATCACTTACATATTTATCAAACCACTCACCAACTCCATCTAACACCTCATCAGTTCCTAGTTTGAGGGGATCACCTCCACCCACACTTGGGGAAATCTCACTTTCAGCCCTACTTGGGGAAATCTAACCTCCATTCACACCTGGAACACCAATTTCATTTTTTTTTTCGGTGTCGCTTACAAATACAAGCTACACAACAAAAAGGGGCAAAATGTAGACACCAAAATTGGGTCATACTCCCCTTAAACCCCATTAATTAAATTAACCATATCCTACCTATTCATATCCCATAGTGCACATGTTAATTAAATTAATTATCTTAATTAAATTAATTAATATCCTCACTTAACCACCTCACCTAGCCACCTCACTCAATGACCTACTCAAACCTCATTAATGACCTAAGACCGAGTCTAAACCTATCCTAACTAACTAGGACTTAGTCTAAAACCTAGACTTAACTCCTATTAACAAACCTAAAAGGACTCCCACTTATCTTGCCATGATCTATCACTCGAGACTCGATAGAAGGTTGGAGATCATGCCAAAAATAGCAACAATCTGGATATTTTTGGCCAACCTAGATATTCCCACCTTGACCGATGCCGGTTATATCTCAACTAACGTTGGTCACCTAACCATTTTCGGTTAGGTTAAATACATTTCCAAAATCTTTTGCCATGTCATTCATTTGATTCAGGATCTCATTTTCTTCCAGATACTTGGAGCACTCAAATTTCTTTATCACTCAAGAAAAAGAAGAGAAACTACAAACATCGTGCACCATTCATCATCCTCTTCACAATCATAGATTCACAACAGAGAGGCATAGAGGTTTGAACTTCCGCGACATGAATACAATGGCTCTTCTCTCTAGATTTATATTGTCACCATCTTCATCACCTACATTCTCCAATAATTTTCTAGTAAGTATTCAACATCTCTACATTGAATCTCTAGTTTCCTTGTGTAGATTTATTTATTCATCTCTGTAGTCTATTTCTCTCCACACCCATATACTTCCTTCCTTCCATCAACCCATCACCTGATCATACCTAGAATTTTCACCCATTTTCACCCTCTCCTAATCATCTCTAAGTCTTCAGAACCATTTTACAACCCCACCCTCACCATTTCCAACCTCTGTACAATCACAGGGAGTCTAGAAAACCAATTCTAAGCAACTTTTGATAATTTCCCCTACCAACGCTAGTTAGCCAACCAACATCGGTTACTCCGCCTAACCAACATTAGTTACTATGTCTGGAAATATAACTCACACCACGCGTAAGCTAATACCCACTTCCTATAGCCTTGAACCATTCCTAATCCTTACTGCACGGACCTTACCAGATCTGTACAAGACTTGTAATGCAACACCATCCCAATCAAACCTCCCTGTTTAGACCTTAAAACAACTTTTTAAATGGCCTTTCTTATTGTTTTGTATGAGACACCTAAATCCTTTCAATTATAATAGGATCTTTACTTCATGTATGATTTAACTAGCATTAATATTATAATATAAAATTGGATTGGCACCTATTCAGAATTATTACGCTTCTCTAATATAGCTTTGCTAGGTAGTCCACTTATTGGTTTGTTTAACTCTATTTGTTGGTATTGTTTTGAATTTATAGGTAGTTCCTCCTAGCCAAAAGGGAGATCTTACAATCAACCTAGATTAGTAAATCAAAACACACACACAACCTTCAACCGACATTACAATAGGTATTCCTCATTGGCCTACTACCCTTATGTGTTTCATTAATTTGCTAAGAATCCGTTGAAACACATGCATTTATTTGGTGCATCTTACACAAGAGCTTCCTAGGGCATGATTCTACACACATGCACATAGAACTAAATGGTGTCTAAGATGTAGTGCAACGCTCGGTCATAGGATTTGATGTGTTTTGGGGTTTTACAGGATATCATTTGTTTTTCAGGTTACAAGTGAATTCTGTAGACGTAATGCGATATACAGTGACAAATAGAGAAGGTTAGAGACATTAGTGGGACACAATAAAATTTAGTTTTTAAGGTTCTACACGGTCACGGGTGCTCAAAAGTAGTCTCAAGTGCCTAAGGACCCCCGACCCACCCGTGCACCTGGTCCATCTTATTCCGATAGTTATATAATTTTATGAGTGTGATTGCAATAGATTACTCCTCCTATTCAAAAATTCTCCAGCCCAACACACTTTGATATTTATTGTGAAATCAACTAATCCTTCTATTCCCCCTCTTATGCCTAGGTTTTCATATTTCTTTATCTTATCACTTGTGTCATATATGTGAATTATTGCTTATTATTTAGCACATGCTACTATGTGATTAGGGTTTTACAAATTCAATATTTGTTAAATCGGGATCCTTCTTAAACCTTTCAAAAAGACCTACAACATGTAAGATGTTAGGTCTAGAGGCGATATCATAAAAAAACTTTCAATCATGGATATGTACTCATATTGGTTTACCTTAGGTGAGTCATCCTTGCTAAATTTTCACCCCTTGACCATTGGATTTCCAATAGACTTGCAGTATTCCATTTGTAACTTCTTTAACATCTCCTTTATGTATTTATCTTGAGATATGAAAACACCATCCTTACAATGATTAACTTGTAGTCCTAGAAATAAGGACAACTCTCGAAGCATGGACATTTCAAACTCTCTTTTCATAACATCTGCAAATTTATGAGTCATAATTTCATTGTTTCCCCAAATATGATATCATCCACATATACTACAACAATTAATAAATGTCCTTCATTTTTATGCAAAAATTATTATCACCAAATCCTGTCTTGAAACCTTGTTCAATTAGGAACTTGTCAAGTCTTGCATACCAGGCCCTAGGGGCTTGCTTTAGTACATAACGTGCCATTTTTAGTTTGCATACATAATAATTCTCATCTATATAGGAAAATCCATCAGGATTCTCAATGCACACTTCTTCTTCTAAATTTCCATTCAAAATGCAGATTTGACATCCATTTGATACACTTTAAATCCTTTAAACCCTACATATGTTAGAAACAATTTAAATTATTCCATTCTAGCTACTAGAGAAAAAGTTTCATCAAAATCAACTCCCTCAACTTGTGCATATCCCTTACAAACCAATCTATCCTTATTTCTTGTAACCCCTCTATTATCATTGATTTTATTTATAAACGCCCATTTAGTTCTAATAACATTCTAATCCTTAGGTCTAGGCACCAATTCCCAAGTTCTATTCTTTTTCAATTTGATCAAGTTCTTCATTCATGGCCTTGAACAAACAATCATCCTTTCTTACTTCTTTAACATTTTAGGATCAAATTTAGATAGAAATGCAAGTATTTTCCTTTTTTGAAGACTTATCAATTTCCTCCAAGTGTTGATACTCCAACATCCTTCTTCCCTAGGATTTTATCTTCAAGATGGTATCTTCTTATCTATCTTGATGGATATTTTGTGTCTTGTCTTTCTTCCTATTCATATTCTTCTTCACCTATCTTTACATCCTCTTCTTCTTCTTTGGGATTATTCATTTGTAGCGAATCTTTTTTTCGTAAGAGTAGACCTCATGGGGTAGGATTCATCAAATTTCACACTTGCACTTTCAATGATTATGTGAAATATTTTATCGTAATAAATGGAAGCTAAGATATTTTAAGAGTATCCAAGGAATATACCTTAATCAGACATGGAGTCAAACTTACCTAGATTCTCTTCAGTCCTCTTGATAAATCACTTGCATCCAAAAACTCTAGTGTTCTACATTTTCTGGTCTACCTTTACCTAATTCATATGGGGTCTTATCACTATTTACCCTTATCTGACATCTATGGAGAATATAAAAATCTATTCAAATTGTTTCCTTGTAATAACCATGAGGTAACTTTGATTCATTTAGTATGATCCTTGTCATATCCTGAATAGTCTTGTTTTTTCTTTCCACTACACTATATTGTTATGGCGATTTAGAAGCTAAAAATACCTTCTAATGCCATTATTTCTACAAAAATAATCAAATAAATCATAAAAAAACTCACCTCCATTGTCTAATCTAGTGCTTTTGATTCTCCTATTTTCCCCATTTTCAGTAAGAGCCTTGAATTACTTGAATACTTCAATACATATGATTTGTTCCTCAAACAAGAAACCCAAGCATATCTTGTAAAATCGTCAATTAGTAACATGAAATAATAATCACCTAATGTGATTTTATTTCTCATAGGTCCATAGAGATCAGTGTGGATCAATTGTAGATGTCTACTAGTAGATTCGTGTTCTTTTGTCTTGAATTTTCTTCTAGTCTACTTTCCATGAAGGCATGTTTTACATAGAGTATCTTTTGGTTTGTTGATCCTTGGCATGTTCTTTACACAATTTTTAGAACTAATCTTGACAAGATTATCAAAATTTACATGGACTAATCTCCTATGTCACAACCAACTATCATTCAACTTGCTCATAAGAAATTTTTCTTTGTTAACCTCTTTCAATATGTACATGTTATTTTCAGTCCTCTTGGCTTTGGAAACAAGCTTACCTATTTCTCTTTTTCTAATTTTACACCCCTTATCATCAAATGTTAGGATATACCCTTGTTTTCACATTTGACTCACACTAAGAAGGTTGTGTTTTAGTCCCTTAACATACATGAAATTTATAGTGAGACTATTCCCATTATCCAAACTCAATGTGCCTCTTCCTACAATTTTTATAACAGTGTTATCACTAAACCTAACAGACTCGATGATTTTTATTTAAAGAAGTGAATTTTCTTTTTTCACCAATCATGTGAGAATAACACCCACTATCAATATACCATATCAGATTTTCATCTTGACTATGAAAGGCAGTTTGAGCAATATGATACTCTTCATCTTTTGTCCTTGATTCTACAAGACATAAAACCAAATAATGTTCCTCATTATCATATTTTCATTCTTCACCAACCTTCAATGAATATGGATATGGATAACATACATCAAGGATGGAATTCCATATGTCAAACCCTAAGGGTTTTAAACAAGCACTCATTCGATAAGAGGAAATTCTTCAACTTGAACCAGTCTACCAGCCATATCAGTGATTCAAAGGATCTCCTTTAAGTGATTATAATTATTCAAATGGACCTGCTCTAATAGCAATTTTTGGAAGCACAATGGACTGCGATGGGGTGAATCATTCCTTCAAAAATATTAGCCAATCCAAATTAACTTGCATAAACAATTTATCAATAAACCATGCATTAATGTGAGCTTAGTAACATGTAAGATAGAAACCCTCGAGATGGAAAAAAAAACCCACTGAAACTTTTGATTATATTACACAAACTAAAAGACTTGCATGAATATGACACATCACACAAGATTTGTTTAGTGAAGCACCCACTTCACAAGGAACACCCACCCCTAGAAACCCTTGTTGATATTACTCACAATAAAGGACTTGTATGAATATTACTCATCACAAAAATTTTAAAAAATAATACCACTAATGATATTCTACCCACACAACTGATAGTGATAAAAATATTCAGCTCTACACCTCAAAACCCTCTTCAAATTCACCTTCTCCTACTTCGCTCAATATTTCTCTTTCATGGGATGATTTGGAAAACTTCCCTTGAACACTAGATCTTAAACAATATTCATACATTAACACACTCTCTCATTTTTCCTTTATTCCCTCATATCAGTTTCACACTCATGACTTGCTTGAATTATTTCAATCTCATAACACTAGTTCAAAATGAACAATTACATGCATTTTAATACAAGAATCAACTCAAAATAAGAACTAGGTGGGACATTACCATTAGATGTCAGTCATACCAACACAAAATAAAAGCTACACACTCATTAAATCAAAATTTAATACCCATATGGCTCAAAAAGCACCAAGACTTATGACAAGCTCTCACTATCCCAAGAAGACCAAAAAACCATCACCGAGCACACCATGAATTCCAAGCACTCACTTCAGCTATGTCATACCTCCAAAGGATCCAAACATGTAAAAAAATGTATATAAACACCTTCCATCAAATCACAAGGCTCAACATCATCCATTATTCTCACTTAACCACCTAGTTGGACTATTTTCTACTCATATCAAGATCTTCCAGAACCATTCATCAACAACAATGAGGTCCAAGATCACACCAAAACAACTCAACTATGCCATGTAACCACTCAATAGAAATCCAATGACTTTAATAACACTTATATGAATGTTGGACTTCATGAAACACCTAACGGGGAAAATAGAATAACTTCTTCGTTTCATCAAATTAAACTACCCAAGAACCAATTTTGGAAATGAGACCTTATTATACCCTTTGTGACACTTCCAAGATAGATAAATGCATTGATTTAGATAAAATTCCATCCCTCTTCACTCTCCACTGGATATCCACCATCAACTAAGCTAAGATATTGGTCTTTCAGACCAAACCCCCGATGTCCTTAACCGGTCTAACTAGGTCACCTTGTGACCTTCTTCTTGCCACCTCATATATATTTTGGAGCTCAACCAATTCATAAAACACATCATATGAGACGTTTGAAACACCTCCAATCCTACAAAACTTCATCACCATTAACATAAGTGTTTAAGCACTTCCATTCACCATGATTGCAAAATTGCCCTTTTAGGCACAAAACCAATCAACCTATTTTGACATGTGTAGGTCATAAAATGGCCTCAAAAATATCTAAAATAACTTAAAACATGTATCATAGATCCCATACATATCATAACACTAATTTGGACATAGGATCTAATAGAAAACCTTAGATTAAAACCTCCTTTCCTTAAAATAATGACTTTTGTGTGGGCTCCACTAAGTGTCATAATCTCTAACCACCACTATTGGAAATATGGAAGATTCCTATCCATCCTATAATCATCACATTTTATGATCCAATCCATTATGGTATTAAACAAGAAATATTTCCTCCATCGCTATCAAACTAGGGTTTAAGAAGGGTTTTGACCTTCTTACCTTCTTAACAATTGTTCATAAATAATAGACCCTCATTTAACCTCATTCCAACTCTGAGACCTTCTTAGCTCCATGATCCATCATCCTTGAATGGCTCAGGTTCCCATGCAAAGGTTACATGTGCCAACCAAGTCAATTTCTCTCATATCAAGCTAGAAAACATGCTCTCTTGAACCTTGTTTTTCTCAAAACACCATATCTTGAAAAATATTCATCATGCAACTATAATTTATTTCCCACATCACTAGGACCCCTATTCTAACATATCCAATTCTGACCTTATCATAAATAGGTTTGCATCTTCTCAACCACTAGGACTTTCATGACTAGGCCTTGGGGTTTTTCCTAGTTCAAGTCACAACCAAGTGTTCTAACATAATAACCATGAATAGAAACACTAAACACTACCTATACATGTTTAATATAGTATGAAATACCTTCCTGAGTGTTTACAAGATCTCACACTTCTGCAAGTGACTATCATACACCAATAGGCCTCTAAACACTAAGATTAGGTCTAGTTTAGACCTATACCAAGTAGGAAAACACCATACCTCTGCTTCCAAGCTCTCCAAAAGGACCTAACACACTTGAGACAAAATATATCATACCTCTGCATACATCCATGAGCTCTCATATCCTTACAACTCACTCTTATGCTCTATTTGGCTTTCAATAACCTAGACTAGGTCTAAATGAGCACCTTCAAACGATACTAAAACCTATAATTTCACTCTAAGAATCACATGAGTGTCTCAAAATACTCTAATAATTATCACCAAGCCTCTACCATTCCCCTCAAGTGCACATGCAACTCAAACCATCGTTCTCTATCACCTAAGCTGACTAGGTCACCTGATTAGGCCTACTAAGCCAAACCATTCTCATTGTCTTCACCCTTACCATCAAGCCACATCTTGTTTACGCATAGAATAATCATTATTTATAACTCCTAGACATCATAAACCTTTATATCATTAACGGTCATACACTTCTACATCAATGAAAACACCTAACTCACTCATGCCAACATGCACCCTCAGGATCGTAACGTAAGCGGCCACTAGGGTTATGTACCTTACCAATCGCTAGGATTATGTAGCTCTGTGTCCACTCGGCTTATTTCACTTATGGATTCTAGTTTGATCTAACTTTATGAACGCTATTCTTAAGTATCTTAGTGGTAGCTAGGCATATGTAATTTAGCGGCCATTAGGCTTGATAACATGTGGTTGTTAGGCTAATGTAACTTTTACGCCACTAGGATTATTTGACCTAGCCTCTATGTAAGTTAGCAGTCGTTATGCTTATGTAAGTTAGCTAGGTTTATTTATGGGAATCCAATAATAATTAAATATCAATCCTAAAATAGCGAAATTGAAATCCAAAAATCAGAATTTAGAAATTGGATTCCAATAGTGGAGAAATTTGAATCCAATAATAGTGATATTGGAATCCAATAATAGTGAAATTGGAATCCAATAATAGCGATATTGGAATCCAATAATAGTGAAATTAGAATCCAATAATAGCGAAATTGGAACTCCAATGAGTCCAATAATGACAATATTGGAATCCAATATTGCTACTAATGGAATCCAATAATAGTAATAATGGAATCCAAAGTATAAACAAAAATGGAATCCAATATACACAAAAACAAGTGATATATTTCTTCCAAAACTTGTAATATTGGAGTCCATATTCACTAGAATATGTCCAGATTTATTGAAATAAGCATTACCACCAAAAGGATGCAAAAGGAGACACGCAAAAATTTTGGTGTGCATCAAAATTAATGACAAAAACATGAAAGCATAAGATAGTCCTCCTTCCCATCATGTACACATAGTAGTTCCTTAGATCACCCAGCACGGGTGTACAAACTATGAAATTGCAAGGATTGGTTAGAGTAGTCAAGGTCAACCTTAAGAATCTACTTTGTTGCAAACCCAAATTTAAGGTATGTATATGATTCAAGAAAACATCAACGTATATAGAATTCAATTGGGCTAGTAGAAATAAAACATGGAGTAGACATTGCACAATTTGAAGTCTCAAATTGTGGATAATTGTACACAACTTGCCACCAAATTCATAAATGAACAAGTCGTGTGTGAAATAATGCAATTGACCCGATTGATTGATAAACTTGTGCGTAATTGGTAGGAGCAAGAAATCGCAAATAAGGTGAAGCCATAAAAATTCAACAAAAGAATGAATTGAAGGATTTTGTCCTTATTTTTGAGATTATGTCAAGCATCTCCAACAAGTGAAGCACAAGAAAAATAGAGTATATTTGATCTCCCAGATTGTAACACATAGCTTCAGGATACCATAAGAAAAAAAAATATGACACTCGACACTATGAAAATAAATAAAGCTTAAAAACTAATGGAGATATATGATCATTAGGTGGAAAAGTAATTATAAAAATCATTTCAAGCTCAAGACAATGTTGGTGATAAACTATGAGAATGGGAGCACAATATGCCACACAATACTTTTGTAGAAGTGAAAGCACAATGTATGAGGGATCAACTAGAAGGGATGACCCATGACATAAAAAAATTTATAAGTCAACATAATCTAGCTACTAAAAATGTAAAAGATGATGATATTTTTGAATTCATAGAACTATTGTCATAGTTTCATATATACTTTTGTAAAGTAAATGAAGCTCTCGTAGATTAGAATGTGTATAAAATAGACTTGGAAATCTTACTACTATCTATGAATATTATGAAAGTTAATCCCAATTATGTCATCCATATAATGATATAAATAATACATGAAGCTCAAGATATACCACCTCCATCATACACTCTAGTAGTACAATTGCCAACTATATCGAGAAGACCGAACAATAACAATAAGTTGAGGATTAATACAATTTTACGACACGTAATATAATTTTAAATTTTATTACACAAATATTGTTTAGGTATATGTAAGTAGGGATCCATATATTGCTAACTGAAAGGGTGGTTTATGATAGAGTTTCCATATATTGAAAACCCAATAGGGAATTCTATTGGAAATTCTACCCAAGTGAAAACCTAAAGGGGGTTAAGTATTTCACAAAGGATGAAAATCGATGAATGACATAATTTATGCCATCGAGCATATTATCTTAGAGAACAACACAATCAACATCTTTCAAGGTCATAAAATAGATCAGAGAACCTCCCAAATTGTCGAAGCATGTTTTGTGTAGGGACAAGACAACAATTTAAGTCCTAGAAAGTGTTAGGAGTGTAAAGGGGTTAAAATATGACTTGAACCTATTTTGGATGTTGTTATACATTGCGTAATTTCTCATAGTATGTGCCTAAGTATAAAATATGTAATGCTCTTTAATAATAGATAGATAATCTGAAGAACATGTTTTGTTAAGGAAAGGAAGAAGAAGGACTGGTAGCTCAAAAGTTGCCTCACATTGTATAAAAATCATATAAGAAAATTGTGTAGAAGATTCATTGAATCTATAATATTGATATTAGTTTCCATTCTAATTTTATGTCTGATTTCTTGATTGATAATACATAATTCATTGTATTATTTCATATTCCCATCTCTTAGCTACATATTCCTTTACTAGTTTCGGTTATTTAAATATTGAGTGATGTATCGTATGCTCTAATTTATCTTTTGCACCTTTGTTTAAATAGAATAATATGAATTTATCCTAGAATACAACCTATTGCATGTCTTGATGTCGTGATTCTAGGGACCTATCTTAAAAGTGGGAACTTTCATTTCCCTCACACACTTCCTTGTTTATGCAAGAAATTATACTCCATCATTAGTGAAAATTGAAAGGCCTCCTCCAAAGATCCTAATCTAATCATAGTAAACTCATCTTGAATGGAAATACGTGACTTAATAAAATAATTTTAGATCTTTTGTTTCATCCCCACATGACCCATGTTGATGGTGAGTCGATATAACTCTTCTAGATGCACTTCTTCGCAATTATATCTTTTAATGGAACATCTAGAACTGTTTGAACAAATAAATATACTAATACATATTCATGCATTTGACCTCCAACTTTTTCACCAAACTATCCCAACTATTGATCCTTCTATCTAATTTATCATTACACACATGTTCCCACCACAAAGATGAAAAACTATTCAAATTTGTACATGAAAATCTATTCAAATTCATACATGAAAATCATACATTCTTGGTATTTTGTACACCTTCATACTTTAAGTAGTTCTCCATTTCTACAACAAAAATGATTATTTCTTCTAGATCCATGCTATGAGAATAAATTGGAACTTCCATGTATAGCTAAGTTTCCATACTTATGATCACGTGTAATCTATCCTCTTGTGTATTAACATGCTCTAATTTAGTATCCTTGTTCATATGCACTCTTTTTGCATGTTCATCATCACTATCGTCATCATCCACCACTATTTGTCTACATTGCATTCTTGTAGCCTCCAAACAAGATTGTACTTCTCTTAAAATCACCTCCAATGCATCAAGATATAAATTTTTTCTCAATTCATCCTTGGGTGAAGAAAATGGATCAAGGTACACATGTACATCCTCAGTAATCGTATCAATGTTGATAGGAGATTATATTAGATACATATATCATCATTGCAACATACACAAGCACTCCTCGTAGGATGTGTGGAACTTAGCAACTTGAACCATGAGATCGAGTATGCATCACGCCATCAATGACGCTAGGTGGCATTGCAAAAATCTTGTCTAGCATCAAAGTTCCACAAGAATGGTTGTGCACAAGGCATGCGTGGTTGTGTAAGATCGGGACAATGTATTCATGAATTAGAATTCATAACACTGAACTCTCAAAAAAATTGCAAGGTTTTTGAATCCTAGGTGCATAAGATTAATGTCATCTAATATGTTTTTAGCTGCAATAAGTTTTGGAAATTTATACCATGCTATGGTTTTGGTTGTGCCACTTTTGTACATCTACCATTATGGTCAAGGTTTTCTTTTTCCTTCCTTTCTTAGGTTTGTTTTTCCTTGTTATACGGATGTGTTCTCCTCTTTTGGTTGCCTCACTTACTTTGTGATAAATCATCTATCACTCTATAAACTATATTATCTCTTTCTGACTTTTCTATATATATTTTTTCTACAATTTTTTTGCAGTTAGGTATAATTTATCGATATACATCATTATTTAAATTTAATTCCAATACACTGTAATTAATTGTAGTCCACATTATAGTGCAAAACCAGTTTCCAAATGTACCATGAGGATTTAGTCATGGTTATAATTAGAACTGGATAAGAGTACCCATGGAGGATATCTCAATCGCTTATCTTCATTTAACATAAATTTCTTATAATCATACGCTTGTAGGATCAGCATAAAAGATTAAAAACAAACACAAAACAGAAACAAGGCCAATATGAATACAAAACAAGGCCAATATGAGTACAAAACAAATCAGTTCATTTGCACGGTATAATTATTGAACAAGAAATAGTGTCATATAAATACATTCTAAACGCCATGCTCTTCTGTTAATCCATTATTGTTGCCAGAAACCTGCTGATTATGGTTATCTGATTCCACAGCAATCAAAGGAAGTTCAGGAGGCTGAGCAGAGGTTCTACAGAGAGGACAAGCAGAATGAGATTGAAACCACATATCAATACATTCCATATGAAAAGTATGCTTGCAATTGGGAAGAAGTCTTGTTTTCTCATTCTCTTCAAATTCACACAGACACACTGCACACTCAACCCCATTTTTGAAACCTTCTGAACTATACTCAAATATGGGAATATGTTGTACCACAGTTGGGCTCAACCCTACTGTCAAATAACTCAATTGATCCACTCGATGCCCGGAAATACCATTATCAATAAGTGGAGGAATTGTTTCTTCCCTTCTCCTCCATGGGTACACAAAAATCCAAAGAGCGAGAAAAACTAATGTTAAGATTACAAATGTGCAAGCCACAATAATGTTCCCAATGGGAGTGGAATTATGATGGGAACTCATGGCTGAACCAGCTTAAGTTTTAATTTGAATGCTTCAGGTTTTTATATGAAACTCTAGCCATGTTGAAGGGTATGAGATTTTTGTCATGACTTAGGTCAATGCTTACAAAGTGTAGGTCGCTTTCATTGAAACGGATGTCAAATGAGAAAGCGCCATTATTCTCTTCGGATGGAAGCAAGGTCATTTTTTAATGAATGTTAATGCAGGCACCACATTTCCACCCATTGTGAAGCTTCTTTTGTGGGGGTCAACTAACACTGTTGAAGTGGACTTGACTGTGGTGTGGCTCATAAAAATGCTTTGGTTTATGACAATTCATTACCTGGCTTCAGAGGGAAAACAAAGCATCACACAAAGCTAAATTGGGAAAACAAGGTTTTAACACCTGACGTGTTTTTGCAAGGGGGTCTATTATTGAGAGCACTCATCTTGATGATAATTGAAGTGTGAACGTGAATAGCAATTCATTTGGATAACATAATTCTCTGAATTATTAGATTCATTTCCTACTCTCTTTTTCTTTTTGTTTTGCAAGAGCTTTATTTAAAGGGGTAGATTAAACAATATTATTTAAATTAGTAAAGATATTTTAATTTTGATTGACTCTGTATTTTTCACCATCGCGGCTTCATTTTTTATTATGGTATCTTTGGGCCTTCGCACTTAGCAATAATTGGATCCTAGTAGGTTCTTTGTGAGCCAAGCAATTTCACCAATGGGCCAACAACCATTTGATTAATATAGATATTTTAAATACATTTGTTTAAAATAAATTTGAGAGATATAAATTTTAAGATGTCTATATTTAATTTGTGCATAAGTTGAAATTGACATCTCTCTACATACTTCAAATAAATATATTTAAGATGTTTATACTAATAATATCACTAGTGTTACATATATTTTTGAAAGCAATATTTATGAAATATTATGACATGAGTATAAAATATCTAAAAAAATATACATTAAACAATATAATATAAAACTTTGCCTATCTTATATTCCTTTCCATGAAAAATTGATGTACTTTTAAAGTTAATTGTGTATTGTTATATATAACAACGTCATTTTATAGATATGTTAAGGAGAATGGATTCAATTAGTAAGGTCGGTGGGCTTTCTCTCCATTTAAAGCTGCCAAATATTTTCTAAATTTTATATGTACAGAGTTCCATCCTTATATGTAAGTAAAAGTGTCTAATTTTAAAGATAATTTCTATATTATTTTGATGAAATAGTTGGAGTCTTAAGGGTACATTTCAATTAAAAAAAAAAAAAAAAAAATTGATTTTTGTTCTAATCATACAAATTTATTGTTTTGATTACACTAATCAAATATGGTGATTTTACTTATTTTTTTCACAATCTGTTACAAAAAAATGTGAAAAAGTGACGTTTTTCTCTAATTTATAATAAAATATTATATTATATAATTAAAAATTATTGTGCATTAAAGAAATGAAACTTATTATTATTTTTATTAAATTTACCTTTGACTGCAATAAGATATATTTGTGTGCTTTTTGTGATTGTATTATTTATAATTATTATATAATTAATTATCAATTTTAAAAATAATTATATTTTTGAAATATATATTTTATCATTTTTTCATATTGTCTTGATAGATTATTATTTCCATATTTTAAATCCACTTCCCTACAAAAAATTGTTACCTAATTTTAATCATAAAAAAACCTTAAAGGATTTCTTATCAAGTTAATCAATTATAAATTATTTAAGTAATATTTGTCACATCATTATACAACATCTAATGAGAATTCAGATTTACAATACTTTATAGATTCAAAATTAAATTTATATATTTTAAAATATTATATTTTAACTATTAAACAAACCTTGGATAAAAATTTTGTAAGGTTGAAAGGTCCATGTTAGGTGATGGGCATAAATTAAACTTTATCCAAAAATTTCAAAGTATAAAGTCTATATCCATAATAGATGCTTTCATTTTGTGGAAGAGAGATTGTTAAAAACAAAATAATTATTTTAATATGTATGGAAAATGTTATTACATATCACGTAATGTTTGATAGCTTAGGTAGGGAAGTTAAGTTTATCCCAAAGGAATTTTTCTTCAAAAATTTATTAAAAATGTCTCTAATTACAAATTTATTACCTTGAGTTGTATTTGTCTCTTCAATGTCTTTCAAATTGTTTATACAATCGTATAAATATTTATTAAATTATAAAAATAATAATCGTGCTTTAATTGATTCGTTTGACCCGTTGTAACATATAAACCCCAATATATCATCATCCTTATATCAATAACGGTGAGACCATAATGGAAGTTGTTTTCTTACTAACATTATAGTAGTTTATTGTGAGATTCTAGTTTAATTATTCATCCTTCCCCTCTCATCCTTTGTGGCTTCAAAAACATCACCAAATGTTACTACCCTAAGTTAGATATACCTCTTTAGTACATCTAGGAATCACTTTTACAACTTCGAAAATACTCATTAAATAAAAATAAGTAATCTGCGTTAGTTTATTGGCTTGGTCGATAGTAGCATATATAAACCTTAATACAACATGATCCTAATGCCAATAGGGGTGACACTACAATGAAAGTGGACCTTTTACTAACATAATGGCTAATTGGTTGTAGAATGAGTATGTTTACTTGCTCGGCCTTCCCATCTCCTCCTATATGGCTTCAAAAATTATGAAAAAGCCTCTAAACATATGCTTACTACTCCACTTCAAATATTTATCTTCAATACATTTTTGAATTACTTCTATGACTCTAAAAATACTCACTATCTTAAATGTCAAGTTTATGATTAACTCGTGATTTTCTAATATCTTTGGACATATCCTTAGCTTCAAACCTCCAAATATCTCTTCAAACATATCCTATCTAGTGAGTCTAGAAATGGATTTATGACATTTTCCTATATTTCATATTTCTTTATGTTTTTCCCTATTATCCTTACGAGTCTAGATATTCTATTTTTTTAGCAATGAATTTTTACCTCCAAAAAAATTCATGGTAAAGTTTTCTATGTGTAATTACCTAATTTGGGCATGAGATTAGTTAATTGTTATGGTACTAGTGTATTTATGTGTTTATCAATTATTGGTTTAGGTTAGGATTATTTGTGTGCATGCTCCATGTGTTGTTCAAATTTTGACATGTTTCCCTAATTTTATATATAGCTATTAACACTACTCTATTCAAGGAAATAACTACATGCATGTGTGGGTAATTATAATTTAACAATTGGACAACTAACAAAGCATATATGTCCAAACATTTACAAATGACACCTAATGAAAAGAAAATAGATAAGACAAAAGGGGTGTAATATTATCTTTGCTTGAATAACGAATTTCCCTCAAATATTAAGAAGAATAAGTTGCGAGATACAATGTGAGCAAGGTTTCTCATGGTGCATCTTTAGTATAATTCCTCTTCATTGTAAGAGGAGCTATCTAATGATGTAAGCATGCGATTGTATATGATTGAATAAGGTTCAAAGGGAATATCGAGCTCGGGTAGTGCTATGTGAACTTGAACATGTTGACCAATGAGCATCTTAGAAAAATATATAAGAGGCAAATATATTTATGGGATATATCTAATATTTGATGATATTTATTCCTAAAGGAGGGCTTCTTATATGGTTTAGCTAGAGGATAACCATGTCCCATATGTGGAGGGCATGTTTGGGATGGTGTTCATCTTCATGCTACTTTATCAAAGCTCTAGATGTTTGGAATTTTTCCCTAAGAGTTCAAAGGATTATATAGTGAGTTTAGAGTGTGGAGAATACTTATTTTACTTTGTAACATCTAGGGATGTATGACTAAATAGATGGTGTTCGTTGCCTACAAAAATATTCACAAGTGATGGTCTTAGTTGACTTATATAAATACCCAAAAATGAAAAAATACCTTGTTATTGATTTTAATTATTTCTAAGAACACTTTTGGTTAAAACAAATAAAAGATATTAATTTCCATGTCAACACTCTTTTATTATTATTGATCTTTAGTAATGATTCGTAAACACTATTATAACTCTCATTGTTCAATTTCCATGTGTTTTATGGAATTCCCACCATATGAATTTTATTTGTGCCCTTATGTATCCATTATAAACTTAATGAGTCCTTAGACAAAATTGAGATGGTGTTTTCCAAGGCTAAAAACCTTTCCTACTCCTTTTTTCACTCAAACTTATCAAAACTATATACCTTCAGTCAATATTTTGGTCCTTTTAATTTTTTATTTGGTTTGGTGACCATATACATTACAATATGGTTACATGTCCTTTTGCAATGATATGTTTTGTATGTTCCCATACTAAGACAAATTCTCACATTCATAATCAAGTCAATATATTTCTCTAGATCCTTTGTGACGTATTCATCTTTACACTCTATTTTGTCAACAATTCATGACATCTTATCTTATCATAGTAGTAAAGCATCCCTTTGCATCATTCTACAAATTTTCATTTGGCATCACATTTCTCCTCTCTAGGAATGTGTGTGGTCAATATAGTGAATCCAGTCTTGGATGACTTGTATGATCCCGACCTTTCTCATTCTCTAATTTTTTTCAATTTAAATATATTTATTATGTTATTTAATCTTCATAGGGTTAGCCTATTTATAATATTTCACCTACGAAAGCTTATATAAGCTTATATCTTGTAAATAGATATGAAGGAACCCGTAAGGGATTGGCTTAGATCACACCCAAACATACACAAGAAACCTATGAGAATTATATGAAACTCGTATCGGGTATATGGGCATGTAGTGCAACGCTTGGATAGGTTTGGCTAAGTTGATCGTTAAAGGTGTTCCAATCTTGCCATTGATTTAAAGAAATTTCAATATTATCAGAGGAATAAGATCAAACAAATATAATATTAATAAGTAAGATATACCATGCAAAAGGAAAGAAAGTATGTACAATGGAGAGATAAGAGTGACTTAGATTGTATTTGAAGATCTAGGTTGATTTTGATATGGAAACTCGGTGGAACATGATGGATCTAGATTAAGAGTGATTTGTCTCGAAAACTAGAACTTGAAACTCCTTCGAGAGAGAATAACCCAAATGGGCAAAAGACCACCTCGAGATGCTAGTGTTCGATCTGGGTGCCACTATCCTAGAAGATGCTCTGCTTCCAATATTTTTAGGGTCTAAAATTATATTCTTCCTTTCACTCTTTATTTATCTTTATTCATTTTAGGGTTCTATGTTGCACTGAAATTGCAAAAAAACCCGCTTACCTACATATGCTTGATTTGGGTGACCTCGATGGTCACCCTAATGCGATTTTCATTGAGCCTTACACTACATTTCTTAATCAATGTAGTTCTTGTGTGTGTGTGTGTGTGTGTGTGTGTGTGTGTGTGTGTGTGTGTGTGTGTGTGTGTTTCTATATCGTGTCTCGTATGCTGTGTGATTGAATCGTGTCCTTGAAGCTATGGTTTTCCTTGTTCTAGTCACACCATGATAACATGTTACAACTAATTTTACCCTAATATAAATGTGTGGGATGGAATTTAGAAATAAACCCTCCTATGAAGTTAATAATGTATCCAAAATTCAATCTTTCGATGTTTCTCTTTTCCCAAGTAGTAGATAGTAAGTAATAGCCCACATTTCCTAGCCCATAATAATGGAAACTCATGCATATATATGATTATGTTATTTGAATTTCATCATTAAAAACCAAAAATATCTACCCAAAATGATAAGAAATCTGTTTAAAAAGATAATAAATGATGTGAAATTTCAAATTTGAGAAAAGCAGGGAAAATGACTAAAGCGCTCTAAGGGGACAAAGTAGCACCTATGTGCTCCCGTCCCTTATGGGAAGTGTTTTCTAGGATTCTTAAAGGATATAATAATAAATACAGAGTTGGGTCACATGTTTTCCAATGTCTAAAAGTAAATTATACATTTTAGAAAAGCAAATGATAAGAGTATAACAATGATATTTAACAATGTAATAGAAAAATTATTGTTGTTAATGTCTACTTTTATCACTTAGGAATTTTTGGTATGAAGGATTTCATTTACCTCTTGTTAGGTTTTCCCCTCACACATGGTGATTCATCTCAACTTAGGTGAGGTCATAGCTCTTAGGTGTCATTAGGAGTTTAATGACACATGACATATTCTATCATAGAATATGCCATTTGCGTCAGTGTGTGTTAGTGTGTCATCCAAGAGTTACATTCCATTTGGATCATAAATAATTTCTCCCATTTGGAGGTATGATGGGTATTACATTGGGAGTTACACATAACTCCTATTTGTACTTATTTTTTGATCTATGAGAATGAGAGAGCATTTCTCTTGCATGGAAATGTTTTATGGTGGTTATTTCTTTCTTACTACTTGGAGCTATGTCACAATTCCATTCGAGTGAAACTTGGTTGATGTGCACATAATCAAGATTAATCCTCATGCTCACTTTCTCTCACAAGTAATAGCTCGTATTTCTCATAATCATGTCGCTCACCCGTATTCATTACATACTACTCAAGGTTTTGTGGTTTTACTAGTTCTTATACAATTTTATGAACAACATTTAATTTTTGATGTACTTACATTAATTTGGTTTAATCTCATTAATTTATGAGTTTTTGTGTGTGATTTTCTAGTGTTGTTATGTGCATGATGTATTTTGAGTTTGAGGGTTTCTTCGAAAAACATTTCTATCTACAACTAGATTTGGAAAGACACTACTTTTGGAGGTATTTATGTTTTTAGTTATGTTTGGAATGTTCATTAAGTTCATTCTTAGACCATTTTATTTTCCTCAAAACTTTTTTCCTCATCATTTTCCTCTTTTGTACTTCATCTTGTAGTCACCAATCTATTTTGCACCATCCTTTCCACCTCAAGCTCTCCAATGAGCTCATCGAGATTTGTTTGGTCTCTACAAGATCCAAACTGAACTCCTTCACCAACTAAAAAGTTAGGTTCCCATCTCTCGCCTTGAGTTCCACTTTGGAACCTACTGAGCTCTTGTTTTTGTCAAATGAGCTTATCTCAAACAACTCGAGATCACCTATTCTTATCACACACCTTGAAACCCTTGTTCGAACCCTTACTTCTCTTATTCGACATTTCCCTCACTTTCTCAACTTGTCTTTACTTGAAACTCTTGGACACACACTTCTAAAAATTCTTTAACCTTTCATACGCTATCTCATATCTAAAACTTTTCCTTCGTATATTTAACACACACTCACATAGGTCGCACCTTTTCCCTCTCAAGCAACTCGTTCAAATTTGAACTACAACTTCACTTTTATACCCTTCTCTTCATTAACGTAGGTCAGTCCTTAATGAAAAATTAGACCAAAATAAATTTTAAAAATCCCAAAAAATTCATTAAAATATTCATAATGGGCCCATGTAGGTCGGCATTCCCAAAACCACTCAGCGGCTCAAAACCACTCAAAACCCCATCATTTGGATGAACTAAAACAAAAATGCCAAAACCATGACTATAAAAGATAAAAAAATAATAATTAATGTGTAATACATCCTAAAAACATAATCCATGGTCTTTAATCAGCTTGGACCAATCAAATAAATCATAACACAAGCCAAAAGGCTCATATCCTTCAAATAACGATTTGCTTCCAATACATTATCTTCACCTCGGGCCTCAAGACCACCCAAGATCAACTCAACTATGGAACATAACCACTAAATGGAATCCTATGGACCCGTAGAACACATCCATGAAAGTTAGACCTCATGAAAAATTCATATGTGTAAACCACAACTACTTTCCTCTTCAACAAATCAAGCTTCCCAGAAACTAGTTTTAAAAACTAAACTAGTTTGCACCCTTTATGCCACTTAAAAGACCTCAAAAGGCCTTAAATAGGAAAAAAATTCATCCCTATTCACTCTTAAACTTATATCAAGCATCAACTAATCCATCTCATGCCTCATTCACTTCATTCTTTCATCTTGAGAAATCCTATCCTAGAAAACCAACAATCTTCTTCCTCACAAACTAACTTCGACGACCTATCAAAACCCATCATCAAGAGACATAAAATTCACCATAGAAAATACCTCTAAATCCTATTTCCATAACATATTTTTTTCATTCCAACTCCAAGTGGAAGGCCTTCAACCAAGACCATCTCTAAAACTGCCTAAAACTGCCCCAAAACTGCCTTTTGACTAGTCTTCATAAATAGGGCACACTTTTCCATTTAGAATCATCACCATGATCTGAAACCATCATGGAAAACAAGAAAAAAATCCCATGATAAAATATATTTCAATTTAGTTTTCGACTTCTTTGGACAACCTTGTCCCAAACAAAACTTCTTCGGGAATTTACTTGTTTGAGTGGGGTCCACTCATCACCAGATGAGATGGAAATCACTTAATCAACAAAAAAAAACTTATTCAAAAACCTTAATCCTAGAATTTACTAGTAAACATTAATACATCATACCGAGCACTCTATGCAAAGGTACAAGGCCCCTCTTTATGTTCTTGATGAAGACTTAATGCATTCTAGTAATTAATACATCATTAAAGAATAGATCTAAAGAATAAGACTAAATGATAACCATGATGAATCAAGCATGCAAGAACCAATTATACTCAGAATTAACACTTTGATTCAGCCAATACACTCCATTATATTAAACATGATAAATACACAAAAGCTCATTACAATAGATAATACCATAGTTTATGTGCACATCAGATTTGGTAGCATAACCTCACAATAATTCAGTTCTCACATACCACTACTATACTACGTAGTTCATTACATATTTATAAGGGTGGGGACTTTCCCTTCACCACTTATCTAATCCCAAAATAGGTTGCATGCTAAGAATAGCCATGTGCCTTTACAATAATAGGCTCACATGCAAGAATGATAATAATAGACCTCTCTTAGTTAACTATCAAGTACAACTCTATTCTTAGATTGATCCATGCAAAGCACTCCATATCTATTCTTCCAAAAATAGTTGATGCATGTCGCGTAAGTATTTTCCTGTTTGTGTGCTCGCATGCCATCTTCCAAAAATAGATCATAATTGTGAAAATGAATAAGTCCCGAATCGATGTCTCTGTCCTCCACGTGTGATTCCTTCCCGATCCTCTCACGCCTTTGAACGTGCTCTCTCTTCTGCGTGAATTTTTTGTATATGCCTTCGCTAAGTGTTATACATTTTCTTCTCAACATTACCCCACACTAACTGCATTTCCACCCCGCAATGGTTACCTCTTGAATGTTCAAAGAATAAGAAAGAATATAAATGGAAGATAGTAAATAATTTTCTATACAAAAGAATGATTTACTCAGTAGTATCCTCTGCTTCAACTGGAAGAATGAGTTCTGGATATTCTTCCTTTATTTTGGCCTCTAATGTCTTCCATTCACTTAGTGCGGCCTCTACTTTTTCTAGAATATCTACCGCAATAGACTCCAGCTCATCTTGGGCAATTTCTCCCTTTTCATTCTACAAAACTAGAACAATGTTGGACATTGTAGACATTCTTCCTTCTAGCAGATCCATCTTCTACGCTATAATCTTCCCCAACTCATCTAACCTTTCCTTATGGGGTTCTTGCATTGTTGCAAGGGCCTCACACTTTTGTTTTACCAATGTCAACCTCTCTACGTGACCCAATGTCTCATCCTTCATCACTTTTAGGACTTCATTATCCTCTACCATGGTCCTTATCCTGATGACCACCTCCGGAGTTATGTAAATATTCAATGCTTGGTCTGCTTTCCTCAGCTCCTCCTACAAGGTTTGGAGAAATGCCTCATAAGATGAAATCTTCCTCATCACCAAAGCCTTTTCTCACTCTACTTCCTGCTCAGGATCTTTTGGTGTTGGCATGTGCATAGGTCCATCCTCAAGCACCAAATCCACCAAGGTATGTACATAATGCATTTCCAAAGGAAATTTTTTGGGTACCTTGGACTCCAAATGTGGTCTTGCTTTTAGGACATGGTCTCCAATTTCCTCTACCATGCTGATGAAAGCATTGTTCTTCTTCTGCTCTAAGTCCTTCTCTTGTTGTAGGCATGCTATCTCTACATCTTTGGCCTTGATCTCTTCTTTCAGCACCCTAATAGTTGCAGCTTTATCCACATTCCTCCTTGCCACCTCTGTAGATACCTTCACCAAGGCATTACTTACTTGTTCATCGACATAATAGTAGGCTTTACTATTATGTGTCTGGCCTGAGGTGTCTTCTTCAATCTTCTTGATACACAAGACTCTTCACATACATTGAATTCTAGTTCATCCATATGTGTCTGCATTGACCAAGATAGTTGTTTCCTTGTGTGCATGGTGGCCATGTCCTCATCCATCAGCTCCCATCCATACAATTCCTTAAGGCCCACCGTGCTTTGGAAATGGGTGTGGAACAATTTTACTTGTGTCCTCAAGCATAGCCCATGACTAGTGCAAGTATACTCCCCACTTGTCCTCTTGATCTTGGCCCCTTAGGAACTTGAGTGCCAAGATTTGGAGCTTGTTATGCTATGCCCTGAAGTAGTCTCTTGCATTATCCCATCTACCTCCTTTACTCCTTCTTCTCCATCCTTCATTTCTTCGTCCTTTGGCTCTTCCACATCCTTTAGATGTGTAGGAGATTGGGCACACTCTCCTCAGACTCTTCCTCCTCCTCATTCAATTTCAACTTTCTTCTTCTTTTCTCAGTTGTCTCCTTCTATGGAGAGAGTCGTGGTGATCTGCGCACTGACTGTGGTGTAGCACCTTGGGTTCTGGTTCTTCTGAATACCCTTTTGAAGTGACACTCTCCTTGTACTTGCATCTAGTCCTCATCATCTCCTTCTTGCACCTGAGGTGGTGTAGTCACATGCTCAGTTCCTACCTTGTCTGTAGGTTGCCTTCATCCTCTATGCTCTAGGCCACCACTATCTTCTCATTCATCTTCCTCTTCATCCACCACTATAGTCTGTAGGTTGTGGAGTTGGCACATTCTCTACTTGTATGCTTACCCTTAGGCAGCCCTAGAAGCGTGAACTCATTTTCCACATATTTTTGTTCTCTAGCTTGGGCTTGAGTTGAAGATACACAAGTGTTGCTCCAATGTCTCGACTTCCAAGCTTATTGGCTTCATGTTTATTACATCTGAGATAAGCCTCTCAATGTAGGCAGTCCATCCTAGATATACATATGTTTTTCTCAGAGTGTGATAATCACAATCTACCTTATCTGTGATGAAGTTTAGGTGGTGTGCATCTATGAACTGGTGAACTGATGCCTATAAGTAGCGTGTTGTGAAGGCATATGGATTTGCACCAAGGGCTCAAGCTCCATCCTTCATCACAAATCACACGATGCAAAAATGTTGGTAGACCACAAACTGTACTACCTTACCCACCACCGAAGGTAACTCCTTGGGTATGTGCCACTCCTCTTCAAATGCATGCATGGAGCCTATCATACCACATCTCTGCCCTCTATTTAAATGGCCCACCCATGGTCCCTTCACATAAGTATTTATCAAATATTTCCGCTAGAGATTTATTTTCCGTGGGGTACTCCCAAATCTTTTCCTTTGGCCCATCGGGCACTCCAATCTCCATAAACACCAAAGACAATAAAATAGTGCCAAAAATAATTATGTCACCTATGTACGCACTTCTTCAATGATTGTCTTCTCTGCTATGTAACCCGTGATATTGTAGATCACTCCTTGAGACATTTTCCTTGTAATGTGCAGCCACATTGTATTCACTGTGACCACCTTTCTTGGTCATTCAACTTTGTTATCAAATGTGCAGCTTACCTGTACCACTGGGTACTTCTTCAATTTATCAATGTCCATGCCACGCGGACCCTTGGTATATCCTAGCTCCTTCCTTATCTCCAGGATCATTGCTTTATCTGTTAAGTCACTCTCCAGATCTGACTCCTGAGGCCCTTAATCTTGTCACTATTGAAATTAAGGTGGTTGTGATTCTAACCCTCCATCCGGTGAAGTAGAAGAAGTCCTCATGGACTCTCTCATCAACCATCGATACAATGGTTCATAATTTCCAAAGTATGGCAGCTCGTACAACTGGTAGACTCAATCTACTTTAGCAACTTCTCTCCAAGCGTCATCATACACTTGGCATGTCTTTTGTTGTGTATTTTTTTTTTTCATGCTCAACAACGCATCTAGTTCCTTCTTATTATCCAGTGTGTGATGGTTGTAATCATTGATCTTACATTTACGGATGTGGGAATCCCATTCTTGTCCCACAATCACGCCCTCTGGATACTGCATTTTTGAGAAATTACTCTCGGAGAAATTTCTTCTTCCACTTCGACCTTCTTCTTCCCTTTTACTCCTATTGTAGGTGCTTTCTTTCACTGCCATTTGAAAATATCTCCTTTCTATCCTCTGTAACAAGCAAGTTAAAACCCTAGTTCAAATCTCGTGCCCTAGTGGAAATCACATGCCCTAGCTCTTTTGTAATGCATCTGCTTCACTCAAACCCTTCACCTATGGGGACGCAAAGCTTCTCCTGCACACAAATCTTCTCTCCACATCTGGTTTCACACTCTTTGCACCTCAACATGATTCACTCGGCTTTTTGCACTTAGCTCTTTTCAAATTCTCACAATTTCAATGGTAAGAATGAACTCGCATCCCATCCTTATATATATTTTCAAAAATTTAGTGCATTTATTACTCCTTCACCTACCAAAATCCTCTCATTAATTGACCATTTTCATTCTTTTCGTGTGGTACATCTTCATGCCCAAGCTATAACCTTCTAGCATGCCTTCCTACCTTCTAGCCATGGACTTCTCTTCAGCATGCCTCCATGTGCCCAAGTACCTCACCCTTGCCTTCCTTGGTAGTTCCCATGGCCCCTGCTTACCTCACGTGTTATACTTGTTTCTTCATTCATCTCCACCTATGGTCCTTGTTTCTAGAAGCAATCTCTTTTTTAACAATTCTCCAACTTGAATAGCACCCGTAGCAATTTGTTCCTTTCATGTGTACTTATTTTCAATAGTCATGTACCTAGATATCAATAACCACCCCACACTAATGGTATGTGTAGTCCTCTACGCATAAAAATTTCTTCAAATAATAATTAGCTTCTAGTGCGCAAACGCGCTTATTACACAAAAACACCAACTAAATTGACAAAGCATAGTGACGAAGAAGGAAATACATTAAGGAAATACATAATTGAAAACCTAATCTAAATGAAAATACTTCCTTATTACAAACACCAAGAAGACTTATTTATAGTAGGGCTTCAGCCTACTCCCATTGAAGTAAACTGGGTAGCAGTTTTCCATCAAGCGCCTCTAATTGACAAGCACATGTTTTAAGTATGTGAGTGATAACATATGGCCCCAACCAATGTACTTTGAGTTTTCTAGATGGCGCAAAAACTTAGAATCATAGAGAAGCACCATCTATCCTATCTCAAGATTTTTATCCCTGATGTGCCTATCATGCCATGCTTTCTTCTTGGCCTTTTCTTGTTTTTGACTCCAACGTGTTATTTTCATCACTCATCCAGCTTGATTAAATTTTCAATCCATTCTTCTAATGCTTGTTCATCAACTAGACCTCTAACACACGCACAATACGTAAAGAAGGTAGCATGAATTCCATAGGAAGAACTATTCACGCAAAACACTAACTAAAATGGTGTGGCTTTGTTCAACATTTTATATGTTGTTGATATGCCCAAAGTATTGCAGACACTTTATCATCCCAATCCTTTCTTCCAACATCACAAATTTTTTTCAATGTTTGGCTCAAAATTTTGTTGAAGGCCTCATAGTTCCATTAGCCTGAGGATGATATGGTGTAGTCTTATGGTGCACAATCATAAACTCATCCAATAATATTTTGATTGTCTCATTCAGAAAATGTGTGCCCCTATCACTGGTCAAACTCAAAGGACATCCATACCTTGTAATAATATTTTCCCATAAAAACTGGCTATTGTAGCCTATTGTACAATCCTTTATAGGTGTTGCTTTTTCCCACCTTGTTAGATAGTCTATGCAAGTAATGATATAGCGTGATCTATTCCTACACGTGGCTGGTGAAATAGGACCCAAAAAATATATAGCCCATTTTTCAAATGGTTCTGCACTAGTAATAGGTCTTAGAGGCATTTCATCTCATTGACCTGGTTTCCCAAGGTGCTGACAGTGATCACAAGCCTTGCAATATGCTTTACAATCTTTATATAGGGTCTCCCACCATAATCCAATGAGTAGAATCTTGTGCGCAGTGGCGTCACTGCATAGTGGCCACCTGCAATACCACCATGAGCTTCCTCCATGATATATGTGTACTCATGTTCCAAGTACACAACGGTGTAATACTTCATCCCAACCTAACTTGTACAGGTCACCACTAATCAACATATAGGGTGTCGCACGTATATAGCAAGTTGTTTCTTCTCTAAGGATTTCATTCCTTCTAGTGCCATACCTATTTCGTAGAAAGACAACAATGTCCTCTAATTTTGATGGCACTCATTATAACCTATATAATTGTGCATCGGCATGGTATCTTCAATGGCTTGTGCTTCTTCTCCTAATGTATTCTAGATAAATGGTCTGGTCAGAATTACTTTTCCCTAGTTTTACCACAACTGTGAAATCAAATTCTTGAAATAAGAGTACCCATCTACATATGCACCCTTGTAAAATGGGCTTGTTTACCAAATACTTCAATGCCATGTGATCTGTATAAAATACAAATGGTGTAGCTAGCAGGTACTGTCTGAATTTATGTAGCACATAGATCATTGAAAAAGCTTCATGCTCTGTAGTTGTGTAATTCTACTCTGTAGGAGTCAACTTTCTACTAGCAAAATAGATAGGATGATCTATAATACCTTCTCTAGGCTGATGAGCCAACACCACGTAAATGGCCATGCCAGAGGCATCCACATGTACATGAAATGGTTGGTCCCACAAAGGAAAGTGCAGAATAGGCGCGGTAGTAAGTTTTCTCTTCAATGTCTCAAATGCGTGTTGTTGTGGTTCTCCCAGTAGAACATACCTTTTCCTTTTAGTAACTCCTCTAAAGGTGTGGAAACCTTGGCATACCCCTTTATGAATTTCCTATAATACCCCATGTGACCAAGAATCTACACACCTCACTTTGACTAGTAGGCTCTTTTAGGTTGATAATGACTGCAACCTTAGTTGGATCAACCAATAAACCTTCCTTACAGATTATGTGTCCTAACAATATTCCAAATGGTGTAGCAAATATGCACTTCTTGATGTTCAAAGAGATACTCAACTATCTACATCTTTCAAACATTAAGCGTAAATTGTCACAATGATCCTTAACAAGTCCATACACCATCCAATCATCTAAATAAACATGTAAGAAGTTGTGAATAAAATATTTGAATGCCTGAACAACTATGCGCGAAAATACAATAGGTGCATTTTTCAAACCAAAAGGCATCACAAGTATAGGAAAATCTGCCCCATTCAGTAGTAAAAGTAGTATTTTCTTGATCCTCCTAGGTAATCCTAACCTGATGATAACCAGATAATCCATCTATAAATGAATAGATTTCACGCCCTGCAATGCCTTCTAGTATTTCCTCAATGAATGGCGTAGGAAAGGGATCAGTCACACATGTAGCATTCAGCTCCTTGTAGTCCACACAGATCCTAATCGACCATCCTTCTTGATATTGATCACCATTGGACTAACCCATTTTGACTTGTCTAGGGGTTTGATGATTCTAGACTTCAACATTTTGTCAATCTCTTCTTTGACCTTTTCATGCAAGTTGGGTTCATCATGTAGGGTCTCTTTCTAACCAAGCATGCACCCTCTTTAAGATTTATCTTCATCTCTCCTAATGATTTATGCACGCCTTTAAGTTCATGGTACCCCGAGGGAATAATTCCTGATAATCTTGTAGTAACTCAATGATTTTTTCCACTTTGCAGATTCGACCAATAGTCTCCAATTATGGCCTCCTTAGGCTCAACATCTGATCCAATATTCACTTTCTTTGTCTTCATAGGTTCATGATAGGTGCATGTGGTCTTATCTGCACTGTCCAACACCTCACGCCTACCTGTTGAATGGTCTACATCCATATTTTCTACTTCTTCATCATCCACTAAGTAGACCATTTTTCCTTTTTCTTTCTCAAGGCAAAGTGCGTTTGAAGTAATGTGGCATCGGCCTCTATTTCTTCAACAAAACACATTCCTAAGTCTCCTTCATCAAATAACTCTCTGAATGAGTTCTTCTTCCTTGGCACTATCCCCCATAGTTAAGCACTTTATAACCTTTAATGTTTCTTCCACCGGAGGTTTAGTAGAGAATAATTCAAATGTCTGGGTCATTCCTGTAATTAAATCCTACCAATTTCCAATCTCTCTATAGAGTTCTGCATATACATACCAAGCACGTGCACAACCTTGTAAAGTGGAGTAAAACTTGTGCACCCAAAGTGAAGGTGGTAAATTTTCCCTCCCCTCTATTTAGATTCTCTCACACTACTTGAACATGGTGCTAAATAGGTTGATTACCATGATAAGTACATATTTGAGTAGGTGCATTTCTCTTGAAGAACCTAGTAGTAAGAGAAATCCTAATTTCATCCCATCCTACAAGATTATCCTTTTGAACCAACCAACCACTAGTGATACTAGCATATTGTCCCACGTAGGGTATCCTAACTTGGTCTATCTATTGTCCCTCCATGGCACACAGGAACACCATAGGGTCTCCTTCTCGGGTGTAACGTTGTACTGATTTGTTACCTATTCTCCTAATACAACATGGTCTACTATCCCTAGAAAATATGCTCTTTACTTCACGCCCTACCAACTCATAAGTGTTATGAGACCAATTATCACAAGCAACACTTGTAGTATCGCTAATAGACTATGCATCCTCCCACTAAATAATTCCTTCTTTACATGGCTCATGCACCTCTAGGTTCTAGAAGATGCATACATAAATCCTATTCAGGTCTTCGTCACTCAAGGGCTCAACATAGGGTGCAGATTTTCCATCTGTTAAAGGGATAATAACCCTCTCCTCCTTATTTTTAAAGTTGATATAACCCTTGTTGAACGAAGATCAGATTAGCATATCACCAAGGACACCCTAGTAGATTTGGGAAACTATCTCGCCTCTGCCCAAAGACTAAAACCTTGAAATCTCCAAAGTGAAATTGGTTCCTTGTATAGTGATGGAGGCATCTTTTAAAACTCTGATGGGAGTGGCCTTAGTCTAGTTAGCCATGAAAAATAAATTCAAAGGTGGATGTAATGGAGGTCTCTCCATTTGTAACCATGCATCTAAGGTAAGAACATTGACTTCCATTCTGTATCAATCAATATATTACTCAAACGCCACCCATCCACAACAAAATTCAGAGTGATTTCCTTATCATAATCTAGGCTATGAGGGGGAAGATTTGCATGCAAGATCTATTGTCCAGTCTCAATCCTTGCATGTGGAGTGTTTCCTTTAACCAATTCCCTAATAGTGGAATGATATTCTCCTAGCGCAACATCTTGCACACTTATTTCAAGTCATCCATATCAGATTGTACCATCTCTAATGCTTTCTTTTGCTTCTTTAAATACTTTATTTATTCTTAAATATTTATGAGTACCTCCATGGTTTCCTGATAAACCTCCTTCTGATGGGAAGGATCTGGGTACCGTGCATGTAGAACCTCCTCCTTAGTGATGGTAGGCTTCTGTTGTAATGCTTCTTTGGCATGCGGCGTTTTAGCGTAGATAGTGATCCTTACTTGCAATACCTCGGATTCGGTTCTAACTTGGGAATCCACTTGATTTTCCACAGCGCGTTGTATCCTAACCATCCATGCACCTTTGTTTTCTTGTTTATGTTTCTTACTAAGATGCTCATACAAGTCTGGGAATTCCTCATAAATATGATTCCTTCCACAGATAGAACATGTAATATTCTGAGGACAATCACGCCTGTAGTGGTCAGGAGATCCGCATGTATAAGATGTTCCATGAGGGAACTCACCTCGTCCACCACCACGGAATCTTCCTCCGAATCCACCATGGTATTCTTAACCTCTGCCATGACCGCCTTCAAAATTCCCTTCACTCCAATTATAGCACGCCTGATTCTGATCCCGATCCTGATGTTTGTTCTTGCCTTTAGAGTTATCTGAAACTCTTGTCTGTCATACACCAATGTCTATAGCATCATGGATCTAACCAATCAGTCAACAGTCTTTGTCATGAGTTGTGGACCTACAAATTTTACAGTAACAAGAGACATTCTTCCTTATTGCACGTTGTAATAATGGGTAGTGGCTAGCATCATGGTTTAAATGACATATCTCATAGTCCAACAACAATGAGCGTATTGATCTATGGGGAAAAATATCCTTTGTGTGACCTTCCACTTCACAATTTGTGCACCAAATCCCCATGCGCGTCTCATGTACCAAATTCTCGATAGCTTCTCCATTTTGCTTCACCATAGATATGATCGTGCTTCTAAAAATGGGCTCACCCCAATGTTTATACTTCTAACTACCTCAGTGCGTAAAGATGCTTCAAGTGCTTCACGTGGATTAGTGTATGTATTATGTGATAGTTCCCTTCTAAAATGTGTAATCAGGCCCCCAATGAACCATTGTGCATGTGTTGTCTTGTAAATGTGTGAAGGGGAAATTTGCAAGTCTTTAAGCAAGACAACTTTCTCCTATCTCAAAGTTTCCATGTTCGATCATACTTAGGTACTCCAAGAAAAATTTATAATTCTGACCGTGCTTCTTATAGGATGTGGATAGGTTATTTAGGAGATTCTTTTCATCCCCTAGGTGGTTTGTAGGATTTTCTTAAGGATAACATCTTATGGCCAAATCGGGAAGGCTATCAAGAACGGGGAGAAGCCTCAAAGCACATTTCAGGATTTTTAGGAATCAAAGAGTAGAATCAAGTCTTGGCACCCCCACCATTAGATTCAGAGCATCATTTCCAATCAAAGTCATATAAGGTTACATAGGCAAATTCCACTTGAAGCTCAAGATATTCGCTATGCAAGTTTTCTCTCCCCAAAGGCCATTTTTGGGACTTAGCCAATTTTGAAGTCAAGTCATTCCAACGCACTGACGGAGGCATGGAGGAAAACTTGGCACTTAGCCCTCTTGGCTAAAAAGACTCAAAGGAAAATTTTGGCCCGCAAGCATGTAAAGAGGGAAAATAAAAGGTCTTCGGCACGTGTTGAAGCAAAAGGCGCCACGTGTTGCAAAGCGGTGGGACCGCAGAGTTTTTTTGGAAAAAATTTCCAAAAAGGGAAAAATTTGAAGTTTGACCCCACCAACCCAAATTTTTCCCTAATTTTACAAGTTTTTCCCTAAATCTTCAAAGGGCCATATCTTTTGAACCAGAGCTCAGTTTTTCATATTTTTGATATCATTGGAAAGATGTTGAAATTCTCCACACAATGGACACTTCAATTTTAAATTTTGATGGAGTTTTGTGGGAGAAAATTGAGAAAACATCTCTGGCATGCAAAAATGCAAAAATTTTCCCCAACTTTGCTCCAATGTTCTCCTGCCACGTGGATGGCCCGATTTCAAAGCAATTAGGGAAAAGGATCGAATGGTTCATATGAAAACTAGAAAATTGAAATATAAAACGAATTTTTCGCATGAAGCTCTTCTTGGGCTCGTTAGAAGCGTTTTCTTTGTGGAAGAGGAATTTGGAAGAGGAGAAATGATCAAATTTGTTTGTAACCGCTTCTTGGCCATTTGGGAAGTCATGCTTGCGCCCTTGCATGCTATTTCTTGTTCTCGAGAATATCATTGTTTAGGATGGAAATCGAATTTGAAAACTAGAAGCACGTTTTTGTGAACAGAGGACAAAAATGACAGTCAGTCTTCTTCTATTCTCCTTCTTTGTGTTATTTCTTCTATTCCCACTCATTGTACAAGTTTCAACTCTGAGATCAATAAAAAAGGAAGGAATTTTATGTCCCCTGGATGGAAAGATTGATTGGTGCTTTGTAACCAGTGTGTTTTATTTTGTCTTGTGCTCAGAAATTGCAAATTTGTCTTTCTTCTGTTAATGAATGCATGTAATGAAACTTCCAGTTGATGTGTGTGGGCATCTGACACTCTACCCACAACATTGATTTTCCCCTCCTTCATTCTCACTCCCTCCCCTTTCTCAGATTGATTTTTGCTATAGCAAGGAGTTGTTATTATTGCCATAGGGACATTGGAGTGTTCCTGTGGATCTCTAGTTGAAAAACCACCATTGAATCCACTTGTTTTTCATGCATAATATGAAATTTGCACCGTTATAAGTAGAGGGACTTAGATTCCCATAGTGTTGTTTTGGAAACCACCAATTTGTCCCCCAGACAAATTTCCAAGCCAAAGATTTTGGCGCCCACCGTGGGGTAGATTTTGCAGCATCTGCACCCTAGAAATGATCATGAGGTCATAATATATCATTTGAGTTTTTATTGAAATTTTTTGAAGTTTCTTATGATCCACATGGATACCAATCATGGCGATTCTCACAAATTCTCTTGTTGAAAGACCTACCTTGCTCTTTCACATTCAAGAAGATATCACTTGGACTGAGGGAGGCTATTTTGCATAATAGGCAAAGCGTAAACCATTGCTATATTGCCTCAAGGATCTTTGACTAAGAAGAAGAACTTGCCCTTGAGTTGGAGGAGCAAAGACAAATCTTGGCACCTCAGAGAAGACAACAAGTCTTCAAGCTAGCTAACAAAAGGTATACCCGTAATTGAGATCGGGAGGATCTCTTAATCCTACTCTTGACGAGATTAAGGAAGAAGAACAAGAGCTAGAAAGAGAGGAAGCGAGATAGAGTTCAACTTGAAAGAGAGGAAGTAATTAGGGCTCGGCTTGAAGAGATTAAAAGACTCCTAAGAGAGGTAGAGGAAAGAGAAGAATCCTAGGCTCTTTGAAGAGGATAGAAATAGAAATAGAATGGCGGATAATGAACATGAAGCACGTAGACCCAATGTACCATGGGAAGAAATACTAGTCCACTTGCTCTCCCATGAATAGCCCATGATCTATCGAGAGGCTCAAGAAAGAACTTTCCTAAATTTAAAGGAGATGGCTCCCAACTCTCGAGGAACATGTAACGGCTTTCATCACTACTACTTGTGGTGTGTTGGGTGTCGAAGATGAAGATGTGTCGGTTAGACTTTTTGTGGAATCACTCCAAGAGAAAGCTCTTTGAGTGGTTTTACATGCTTCCCCCAAGATCTATCACTTGGCTGGGAGGACATAAGGAGTGCATTTGAAAGTAGATTCAAGAGCACATAAGATGGCCAAGACTTGTTGGTTCAATTGGTGCAAATGAAGAAAGAAGTCTCTAATTCTATGAGAGATTTCGTAGCAAGATTTTATAGATTGACAAGAAGAATCCCCAAAGATGTAGTTCCTCCTGAAAACAACTTGAAGAGGTTCTTCATCAGTGCCTTTCCATCAAAAGTTGGTTTCTTCCTCAGAAGAGATCAACCAAGAACATTGAGGGAAGCTCAAGACCTTGCAATCGAGGCGATGACGATTTAATTCTTTCTAGAAAGGTAAGGGCCCAAATGGAAAGCAAAATGGTCAGAGTTCAAACTCAGTCACGATAGACCCCATGTTTCAAAAAATGGCCAATGATCTAGTTTCCTTGAAGAAGCAACTGTCACAAATCACTATGAGGAACAATCCAAGAAGACCAAACTTTAATGATAAGTAGCGTATTGTACCACCTCCTTGCTAGCTTTCTTTGTTGAAGCACCGCGAGTCAATGTTATCTATGACACCGAGAGAATCAAGAGAGGATGCTGAAATTGATGAGCTTGAAGGATAAATAGCAGAGGATTACAAAGGCTACCTCGAAATTGAAGAATTTGATATGCACAATGGCTTGTTTGAGTTTGTGGATGATGGGGAATAAGAAGAGGAATCCCCAAGCTTCTCATGTGTTGTCTTCACTTGAGCTCAATCCAAGAAAGATTCTCTACCCTCCATGGCTCAAAAGGAAAATAAAACTAAAGAATATCCCATTCCAGTAGCCACACAAAAGAAGATCATCAGCAGAGGCTCACCATTGCCACCATCAATGGATTCAGCCAAAATGAAACTAGGTCAAATGGCTGCTAGAGATCAGGCTATTATATCTAGTAAGTCACATTTTCCTTCTTCTAGCTCACAAGTTATTAAAAACACTCCTCCCTCTAATGAATTCTATCCTAAGTCAGCCAAAGTTCCTCAAAGACCCTTACCATGTAAACCTTCCCTCACTCCAGGAACTTCCCCTCATCCAACATTGTCCCATTTGATTTTGTGGAACATGCAAGTAAGACCAAAGTGTAGCTCTTAGAGATTGAATACTTGCAAACACACCCTACTCAGTTTGATAGACTAATCAATGTTGTTCGGAGTAGTAGTTCTATACCTTCAAGTTCAAATTATAAAGGTCTTCTCGACACCATCTACACCACCTGCTCAAAACATGTTGGCCCTAAGTGCTTCCAAAATAGATAAGGTGGAACCCTTCTACTTATCTCTTCTCGTGAATGGTTTTGAGCTCAACAATTGCATCATTGACTCCGAAGCTTCTAATAATGTAATGCCACTCAAATTTTCCAATTCTCTCGACCGACACTAACGTAATTAACGGATCTTATTACTCAATGGAATCTAAGCAAGTACCACTAGTAGGAAGGATAAAAGATGCACAAGTGGATTTGGCTAAATACCTTGATAAGAAAGTACTTCTAACCATCTTAGTGGCAGACATTCTAGCATCTTTTGGCATGCTCTTGAGTAGAAGTTTTTGTAGAGACCTTGGTGGAGAGATAAAGATGGATTGGACCTCTGCAACTATTCTAGTAAAGGGTGAGATGAAGAAGTTGCTTTGGTAAGAAAAATGAAGTTTACAGTAAGAAGTTCCAATGACCCAAGAGCTAATATCCTCTTTCAAGATTGTGGATTAGGAAACTATTTCCTTACTTCACAACGAGAAGAAGACTTGCCACTTTCCTCAGAATCAGAGAAAGATTAGGTCTGGACTATGGATTTTGATGGAATCCATTCCAAAGTAGTCTCAGGGGCTGGTGTTGTGTTGTACTCTCCTTCCAATGTGATGCATCCTTTTGCATACAAACTGTAGTTTGACAACACCAACAATACAATAGAATATGAAGCTCTTCTCTTGGGTATAAGTGAAGCGGAAGACATGGGAGTCAAAAAGATGAGATGCCTTGGTGATGCAGAAGTGATAGTGAAGTAAATCCGCCAGCAATACCAGGTGAAGAACCCAAGGCTTAGGAATTACAGGAATAGAGTGTGGGATTGCATTGAATTCTTTGATGCATTCTCTATTGAAGCCATCCCAAGACAACAAAATGACAGATCTGATTATCTTACAGTATCAACATCCCTATTGACTCCTCATCCTTCTTTTGGCAAGGACAAAATAACCATTGAGATGGTCTTGGACCAAGTATTCCCGATAACGCAGATCACTAGAAAGTTTTTAATGATGATAATCAGATTTTAGCCTTCTTGAGAGAAAGAGACAACTTCAATAATATCTTCTTTGAGGGAAGTGTTAATCCACATAGAGAAGTTGTGGTTGAAGATGCATCAGATGAAATTGAAAGAGTGGATGATGAAGGCATGATCAGATTGAAAGGTAACAAGATCCCCAAAGGTCTAGTCTCTCTGGAGGACCTATTTGACAAGCATGATAGATTTATTCATGAAAAAGAAAAGCTATCTTCTCGTTGTCCATTTGATTTTGACAAGGAAAACATTGGGACTTCTGAAGATCCAAGGATGGTCAACATTGGAAAATGTTTCTCACCTAAAGAGAAAAGGAAGTTCGTTGCTTTGCTTAAAAAGTACTCTGATGTGTTGGCCTACTCTTACGATGAGCTCAAATATTTTCAACGAGAAAGAAATGCAGCATTCCATTCCTCCAAAGTAGGATGCCAAGCCCTTTAGCGTAAGCAAAGACCCTATAATCCAAAGATTTTTGATGTTATCAAGGAAGAAGTGAACAAGATGTTGAATGCTAGAATCATTTTCCCTATTCACCACTCAACATGGGTGGCAAACATTGTACCAGTCAAAAATAAAATGGGGAGATCAGAATATGTGTAGATTTTAGAAATCTGAATCAGGCATCTCTCAAGGAAAATTACCCTCTTCCGATCATGGATCATATCCTACAAGCAGTTACTAGATCTGAGATGCTCTCTTTTCTTGATGGCTTCTCAGGGTATAATCAAATTAAAGTGGCCAAAGAAGATTGTAACAAGACGACTTTCACAACTCCTTGGGGCACTTTTTCTTACAGTAGGATGCCTTTTGGCCTGATCAATGTGGGAGCCACCTTCCAAAGAGCCATGGACCTGGCTTTCAAAGATCTCAAGCATTGCATTGTCATATACCTTGATGACTTAACCGTGTTTTCAAAGAAGAGAAGTGAGCATATCTTCCACTTGGAGAAGATTCTTGCAAGATGTAGAAAACATGGCATTTCTCTAAATCCTAAAAAGTGTATCTTTGGAGTCATATAAGGCAAGTTTTTGGGACACATCATGAATAAGCATGGAGCACATATTGACCCTGAGAGGGTAAGTGCTATTCAAGCACTATCTCTTCCCACCAACAAGAAAGGAGTGCACTCATTCTTTGGGAAGGTAAATTTTCTTCGCTGCTTTGTCCCGAATTTGCTAAACTAACAAAGCATATCACCTCCGTGATGAAGCCTCAAACAAGTTTCAAATGGAGTAGTGAAGGAAAATCAACATTTGAAGAAATCAAGAAGGCCATTTCCAAATCTCTAACGTTGGTATCTCTAGATTTTAGCAATGAATTCATCATGTATTGTTATTCCTCAGAGCACACTCTTTCTACTATCCTAGTTCAGAAGAATGATGAAGGATTGGAAGCACCTATTGCTTTCATGAGCTTCCCTTTGAAGAAGCATGAACTAAATTACAATCAATTGGAGAAGCATGCATACGCAGTGGTCAAGGCCGTGAAGAATTTCATATTTTACATACTCAACTCTCACACTATGGTGATGGTCCCCGGAAGTGCAATCAAGTCCATTTTAACACAACAAGATCTCAGAGCCAAAAGAGGAAATTGGATTGCAAGGATCCAAGAGTATGACCTGGATATTAAGCCCTCTAATCTGGTTATAGGAAATGGTTTGTACGAGTTGATTGTTGAAGATGATTCTCTCAAAGTTCAGCTTGAAAAAAGAGACGACACTTTCCCAACCTGCTCGAGAAGATTTCCCACAAGTTCTCTTTTATGAACACTACGAGAGGAATGGTATGTAGACATTTCTTTCTTTCTTACCTATGGGGACTTACCTCCTCATTTAGATTATAAGCAACGAAGAACTCTCAGGCTGAAAGCAGCCAAATATGTGATTTGGAATCATGCACTCTACAAGAAAGGGATAGATGGTTGTTTTCTCAAGTGTGTTGACAAGGAACAACAAGAAAAACTCCTCAAATCCTATCATGATCAAGCTTGTGGTGGACACTTTTCAGCCATGGTGACTTCCCACAAAATTCTCAGAGGTAGATATTACTGGCCTTCTCTTTTTTTGATACTCAGAGCTAGGTTTCTAAATGCAAAGCATGCCAAAGCAATTTGTTGGAAAACCATAGTTAGTTGCATTTCCTCTCAAGCCTATGATTATTGAAGAACCATTTCAACAATGGGGGCTGGACTTCATTGGCATGTTGAATCCCCATTCAAGTGTTGGGCATACTTATGTGCTCACTGCCATAGACTACTTCACCAAATGGGTGGAAGCCATTCCAACCAAACAAGCTAGTTCTAAAGTTGTTTGCAATTTCATAAAAGAGAATATCATTGTTCATTTTGGAGTTCCTCAAAAGATTGTAGTAGACAACACTACTTATTTCTCTTCGAAGGAATTGACAGAATTATGTTATGGCTTCGGGATTTCTCTTGCTCATTCTTCTGACTACTATCCTCAAGGGAATGGTCAAGCTGAGTCAAGCAATCAAAAATATTGTGACCATTATCAATAAGCTTGTTGATTCGAATAAGAGGAATTGGCACAAAAAATTATATGATGCATTGTGTGCTGATAGGATCACTCCCAAGAAGGCAATAGGCATGTCACCTTTTCAGCTGCTATATGGAGTTGAAGCAGAGATTCCTATTAAAATTGAAATGCCGGTGATAGGATCACTCCTAAGAAGGCAATAGGCACTTCTTCTATCCTTTACCTAATTTATTCCCTCACCTACCTCATGTTGTTTCTCTGCTCTTCATTTTGTGTACTTGGTATTTATTCTGGCCTTCTTGACACCACAATTCATTATCCACCATTTCCCCATGCACTTTCTCAATCTTACGCACTCCCTTTTACTAGGCCACTCAACTTTTACTATTGGTTTATACTTTAGTTTGTAATACTCCACCCCACACTTAAATAGATGTGCGGTCCTCTATGCATACACAACTTTAGAAAATAATGTGGTTACTGGAGCACAAGGCACAAAACGGAACAGAAAGAAAGGAACAAGCAACGAGAAAGGGAAACACAAGAAAAGAAAAATCATAAAGGGAAATCCTAAGCTAACTGGCAATAATGCCTTATTTACAAACACCAAGAAGACTTATTTATAGTAGGGCTTCAACCTACTCCCATTGAAATGACTTGGTAATCTTGTCCCATCTAGCGCTTGTAACTAGTAAGTGCCTGAATCAAGGATTATAAGATGATGTAAGGTCCTAGCCAATGGACTTTCAACTTCCCGGATGGCGCAGAAACTTGGAATCATATAACAACACCATCTTCCCAACCTCAAACTACTTATTTTTGATATGACGATCATGCCATGCCTTTTGTCTTGCCTTTTTTGTCTTCTAACTCCATCTAGCAAGTGATCACCTTTCGTCTAACTGCATCAACTTATCAATCCTTTCTTCCAGCTTGTTCATCATATAAACCTCCTACACGTGTTATACACAGTGATGATAACATGAATTCAACTGGAAAAATAGCTTCCGTACAAACACCAATTGAAACAGTGTGGCCTTGTTCAACCTCTTGTAGGTTGTCATGTATGCCCATAGAATGGTTGATACTTTGTCATCCCAATCTTGTCTTCTAACGTCACAGATCTTAGTCAACGTGTGACTTAGTATTTTGTTAAATTCCTCAGCAGTTCCATTCGATTGAGGGTGATAAGGGGTAGTCTTGTGATGGGCCACCATAAATTCTGCTAACAAAATCTGACCGTTTCATTCAGGAAATGTGTACCTCTATCACTTGTTAAGCTTAAAGGACAACCATACTGCTAATTATGTTCTCCCATAAAAATCTATCAATGTCATCCGTGGTACAATCCTTTGTAGGTCTTTGCCTCTTCCCATCTTGTCAAGTAATCGGTGTAAGTAATGATATACTATGAACCAGTCCTTCGCGCGGATGGAGAAATTGGCCCTACAAATTCAATTGCCCATTTTTCAAATGGTTCAACGCTAGCTATTGGTTAAGGGCATTTCATCCCTCCTTCCAAGTTTTCCAAGGCATTGGCAATGGTCACAAGCCTTGTAAAACTTAATACAATCCTGGTAGATGGTTTCCCACCAAAGCCTTGCCATTAGAATCTTTCGTGTGGTAGCATTTCCTGCATAGTCTCCTCCTGCAATCCCACCATGTGCTTCCTCCATAATTACCACACGCTCATATTTCAATATGCATCGGTGTAGAACCTCATCACATCCTAACTTATACATATCTCCACTAATCAACATGTAGGGCGTGGCGCATACTTTGCTAGCTAATTCCTCTCCGAGCCTTCATCTTATCGACACCACACTAGTTTTCAAGAATAATGTGATATCTTCCAAGTATAAGGGCGCACGCCACAACCTAAACAGTTACACGTTTGGCATGGTATCCTCAATGCTTTGTGTTTCCTCCCGCAAGTCTTGATAAGTGGTCAGGTCCTAAATTAATTTTTCCTAGTTTTACAACCACTGTGAACTCAAACTCTTGGAATAATAGGACCCAACGAAATATGTGCCCTTGCAAAATAGGGTTGTTTGCCAAGTATTTCAACACCATGTGATCTGAATAGAATATAAAATGTGTTGCCAATAGGTACTATCTAAACTTATGCGACGCGAGATCATTGTGACGCCTCATGCTCAGTAGTTGTGTAATTCTATTCTTTTGGTGTCAACTTCTTGATTGCAAAACACAAGGGGTGATCAACAATCCCCTCACTAGGTTGTGCTAGTATTGATCCCATGGCTATTCTGAGGCATCAACATGTACATGGAAATGCTTATCCCAAGAAAGAAAACATAGTATGGGCACAGTGACAAGCCTATCCTTCAAAGTGTCAAATGCCTTCTACTGCGCTTCTCCCCAATGAAAGGAACTCTTATGTTTTATCAATTCCTCAAGGGTGCGGTGATCTTGGCATACCCTTGGATGAATTTCTTATAGTACCCTGTATGCCCAAGGAATCCATGTACTACACTTTGACTAGTAGGCTCCCCCAATCCCATAATAACTGTAACTTTGGTGGGCTCTGCTAGTAAGCCTTCCTTACATATAATATGTCCTAACAGGGTTCCAAATGGAGTAACAAAGATAGTTCTTAATGTTGATGGATATCCTCAATTACCGACATCTCTCAAACATCAGCCTCAAATCATCACAATGGTCTTTTACCAGCCCATACATAGTCCATTCATCCAGGTAAACTTGAAGAAATTTATGGATGAAGTCCTGAAGCTCTTGTACCATGATGCGCGAGAACACAATAGGTGTGTTCTTCAATCAAAAGGCATAACCATGTAGGAAAAACTTCCCCATTTGGTTGTCTTTTTCTAGTCTTCCTTTGCAATCGACTTGGTGATAACCTGAGAAACCATTCGTAAAAGAGTATACCTCGCGCTGGCTTCTCCCTCTAGAAACACTTTAGTAAAGGGGTTGGGAAAGGATCGATGACACATATTGCATTCAGGTCCCTGTAGTCAACACAAATCTTTATTCTTCCATCCTTTTTAATACTGATGACCATTGGGTTTATCCATTCTGATTCCTCCACAACCTCAATGATACCAAATGTTATCATCTTGTCTATTTCTTCCTTGAACCATATGCACAAATTCAAATTCATCGATAAGGCCTCTTTCGAATTGAGTGCGCACCTTCCTTCAACTTGATTCTCATATCTCCCAAGGAATGGTGGACACATTTGATTTCATGGAACCCGCGAGGGAACAAATATTAGAACTCACGCAACAAATAAATAACCTTTGAAACTTCTTTTTTGATCAATAGTCCCAAATGATAGCTTTCTTGGGTTTTGTCTCTATCCCAATGTTAGCCTTCTTTGTTTTCAAGGGCTCATAGTAGGTGCGTGCTCACTCATTAGTGATATCTATGATTTCACGTGTACCTTAAGAATGGTTAACATCCAAACTATCCATCTCTTCACCGCCTACTACATAGACCATTTTTCCATTTTCCTTTTCAATGCATGCGCGTGCCCAAACTGTATTTCTTCTGATTCTTCTTCATTAAGGCGTGTCTCCAAACAAGGCCCATCCAAAAACTCCAGTAGCCTATCTTCTGCCATAGCACTATCTACCATTGTAAGGTGCTTGACAACTTGCAATGCCTTATCCACTGATGGCTTGGTACTATGATACGTAAAATATTGAATGAGATCAACCGTTAACTCCTTCCAATTCCTTGTCTGATAGCGTGTCTTTGAGTGGATATACCATGCATGTGCACAACCCTATAAGGTGGAATATAACTTATGCACCCATAATGAAGGTGGTAAAGCTTATATGGCCTCCATCCAGGCCTTCTCACAAGCTTGGATATGGAACAAGGCAGGCTCCTTTCCATGGTAGTCTTGGATAACAGTGGGCGCATTGCTTCTGGAGAACCTTACAGAAAATGTGACTCTTACCTCGCGTCATTCTAGGAGACTCTCACAATGAGTTGACCACTAACACACTGTAGTACTGAGCAAGTTATAATTGAGCATACTTCTCCTTTCGCCCTCATTTTTCCACCGAGCCTCCATTTCTCGTAAGAAGTCATCAGAGCTTGCTCCTCTGGACTAACATGGTGGCTTCTTTCTTCCCAAGAACTTGACTGAGCGCACCTTCATCACCCTTGTTACAAATCCTCTTAACTGTCACCCAATCAACTCATAAGTCCCGTGCACCCAATTTTCACATGTTATGCTAGTTGTATCACTCACCAACTGAGCATCTTCAAATTGGATAACCCCTTATGTAGGATGAATTATTTTAGGGTCTCTGATGGAGCGCACATAGATTTTGTCGAGGAATTCCTCTCCTAAGGGATCAGTATAGGGTGTTGATTTCCCATCTGTTAAAGGGATAATAACCCTTTCTTCCTTGTTCTCGAAACTGATATACCCCTTCTTAAAACACAGGTCGGCATTGTTCTTATAACGCCAAGGGTGCCCAAGTAATGTTAGGAAAATATCCGCCTCGGCGAGTGAGAATTCAAAGTCCCAGTGAACTTGGCCCTTGAATAGTGATAACCACATCTTCAAGACTCAATGGGCATTTCCTTTTTCTTGTTCGTCATATACGGTACATTCAAAGATGGTTGTAATGCAAGCATTCCCATTTGATGTCTTACATCTAAAGTGAGAACATTGACCTCATCTCTTGTGTTGATGAGGATATTACTTAGAAGCCACCCATCAACAATTGCATTTAATGTAATCTCTTTATCATAGTCAAGGCTATGAGGAGGAAGGTTTGCATGCAAAACCTACCTTTCGCACTCTGCTCCAATGCGTGGTACCTTCTCCCATAGCCATTCTCCTAGCAAGGGAATAATATTCTCTTTCCTTAACATCCTACATACTTCCTTGACTTCATCTAGGTCCTCCTGCAGAGCCTTGACATTCTTACTTTGCTCTAACTACTTTGAATTCTCCTTTAGATATTGGATTTCCCCTTGTAAACTCGAATCACATCCATAGTCTCTTGATACACTTCCTTCTGATGAGTAGGGTCTAGATACTTCCCATGTACCACTTCTTCCCTAACAACCAGTTTCTATCTTGGCATCTCCCTTGCGTGCACAACCTCTTCTCACGTTGTTACCAAGTACAGGTTCTAATCCTAACTCACACGCCACTCTTGGCATCCACTATGGGTCAGACCTTCTTTATACTCACCATCCCAAAGTGCCTTTGTCTTTTCGATGTTGTTGGCTCATGTGCTCAAACAACTCAGGGCACTCCTCGTACTTATGTTTTTTTCACACCATGAGCACTACAATAGGTCAAGACATTCACACTTATAATGCTTTGTAGATCCACAATTATAATAGGTTCCTCGGAGAACTCACTTAATCCTTCGTCGTGGTCACTTTGTGACCACAAAATCCTCTGCAAATACCTTTTCCACATGCTCCTACATCTCGCACGCCCTTCATAGTGACGATCATCATCCTTGGAACTACTTGCAAGACTATTCTAGTGCACACCAATATCAATAGCATCATGGATCTGGTCAATCAGTCTGTAATCCTTGGTATCATGGGTCATAGAGGTACAGATCTTGCAATAGCAAGAAACATTCTTGTGGATTACGTGTTGTAGTAGAGGACACCTATTTGCATCATGATCCCCATGGAAAATATCACAGTCTATCATCATTGCGTGTACCTTCTTCAAGGGAAACTATCCTTTGCATGCCCTTCTACTTCACAGTCTATACACCAAAGCCCACTATGAACCTCATGTGTGTAGAGTTTGCAGAAAACTTCTCCAACTACTTGGCCATTGCAGCAATTTGAGCCTCCGAAAAAGGCTAACACCAGTATCAATGCTCCCAACAACCTCAATGCGCAGGGAAGCTTCCAAGGCCTCGTGCGGGTCTGTGAAAGTCTTGTGTGATAGTGCCCTTCTAAACGATGTTATCAATCCTCCAAAAACCATTGAGCATGTTGAGAAGGGTGAATGTCATAGGATAGTTTTGACAAGAGATTTTTGAACCACATGTCATACTCTCGCACACTCTCTGTCATTCCTTGTTAGATCTCCTTTAGAGCGTTGATGCTCTTCTGCTCAAATTCAGGGATATGGAACTTTCTCTAGGAAGGTGTTCTTTAACGTAGTGTAGTCTATCCTTGTTTGATGGGGGTCATACTTCGAGACCAACTATGTGTGTGCCCTTGTAACGTCATTGCAACCGACTTGCCTTCCACTCTCGGGATAGTGATCCCTTTAGCGTGCCATAGTAATTCACACTTATGGACATGCTCTACAAAGCATCCTCAATACCCATGTAGTAGTCTGGTAAGTGTAAGGACATCTCAAAAATACTTGCGGAGGTGGTTATGACCCTTGTCCTCCTAATCCGAGCCTTGGTTCCCTCCGGTGTTCCATCCTCCACCAGATTCACTTGATTCACTGTGTCCTATTCCTCTGACCCACCGAGATCCTTCAAATCCGCTCATTCCTCTAGGTCCTCTAGCTCTATACCACCAGATCCACCTCCTGTAGTCATCAAATGGCACGAAGTGGTGGCACCTAGTGTTCCTAACGTCCCACTAAACTATGTGTCGATGGTTTGTGATATTGTCTCACTTTGTCGGTTGTGTGTCCCGCACCACTTCAGATGCGATACCCAAACCTTTTGTATTTACACCTTGTCCAAAACTTCCTCCAAATATTGGAATGGTTTACGTAGCCATGGATGTCCCGAACGAGAAATTATATCTCACGGGCATGATCGATTACTCCTACTGATACCAACTGGGTTAACAATGCTTCTCTCTTGATCTAGAAAACTAAGCGCTAGGGGTTTGGTCGTTATGTGGGTTCGGATGCGCGCCGATGGCTCTCCTTTCTCCATGTGACAACTCTCTCATCAGAAGCTGAAGGGGATTCTCTCCTGCACTTGCCAAGATGGGGTAGCACAGACTGCTCAGGTTCCACATCCTCTACATGAACCTCAACTCCTTCCCACAACGTCTACCTCCATAGATCCATCACACTTGCAACCTTGCATTGTCTATCCATCTCCTTTCCACAAGCTTCACTATATTTGAGTCATCTCTCTTCTCTTTCCCTTTCAGCCACAATGTCTGCCATCTTCCTCCACCCTAGTTTCCTCACCCAATGCTCAGAGAAGCTTAGCCGGCCATGGGAAATGCCTCTAAACTTAGGGTAATGATCAATATCTTCATAGCCAGGGGGATAACATGCAAAAATGATCCTCTGGGCTCCCTCAAAAACTCGAACTCAACAACCTCTGGGTAAGAATACGTAGAAATGGCATATTCCAAAGTATAACTAGTCAGGACTCCTTTCCACCAGTGATCAACAACACACGTCCAAGTTAGATCTGCATCCTGCAACCTCTAGTAATCATCTTGGGTCCATACGTGTGGTCATATTACCAGCTCAATCTGGATGCATATGCTGAAAGCCATCCATATAGTTCTACCGGAAAACAACAAAAGAACGTCTCATACAACTCATGGTACAGGTTCTCTTCTACCCATATACGTGCATCGACGCGAGGTCCGATGCTAGATCTTTGAGAAAATTCGTCCTCCATGCTCTTGAACCATGCTTCAACACTTTCCAAGGTCAAACGTTCGGTCATCACGCATCACAGGGACCAAGATGTATTCCATTTCTCACAACAACTTTGAAAAGAGGTCCCAAAACGAAACCAAGATGTAGTCATTTTTATACCCCTAGAACAATAGTCTAATCCCATGTGCATCGGCCTATCACCCAGCGGGTATTGGGCGCTCACGAGGCACGCGCGGCGTCGAGCCCCTCCTTTATATGAGTCTTGTGAGAATACATCCTTAATGACATATTTAGATGCAGGAAAGAAAAGAACCATGTGTTCATTCTAAGAGCTTAGGATGAGTTATTATATCAATGCATCCATTCAGATAACAAAAGAGAAGTATCAAACAAAATACATAACACAAAGGAAAAGCACTAGGATTTATGCTCAAGAACAACATATATTCTTTATAACATAATCTTGTATTCATGTTAGCAAGTTCAATAACCACATTACATTCATTAAGGCCATAACAGACCAATATATCAATGCAGATCAAATTCATGCATTAGGACCCTAAACTATGCTTTTCACATTACAAAACCGGATACGAATCAATCCCTCTAAAAATGCCATCACTCCTATAGTTCTCTTAATCCCAACCCAAAGGATCCTTCATTATTTCCTGCAGGACCTTCGCATATCCAGCGCTATATGAGGCGGCTCTTGGTGTGTGTCTCTCCCTCTCTCTATTTTTTCCCTTTCTTCTACCTAAGCATCTCTATATATAGCTTTAGTCTCCACCGCCATGCCTTCCTGAGATAATAGATCGGTTGCCAAGTGTCCATGTGGTCCTCCAATGGAGCATGCTTCCTTTGATATGAGCTCTCCACTCTTTGCAATGATGTCTTTCTGGATCCTTCCATCGCATGCATGGAATATTCCATTCTTGACCATACAACTACCAGGCTGGCACCTTATCCACTCCGCATGCTAGGACGGGTCATGCTTTTCTCGTGTCTTTGCCCTGGAATCGTTGAATATGGCTAAGTCCCAAAACCATTGTTTCACCTTGTGCGTGCACCTTGGGTTTTGCCAAACCCTTCTAAACCCCCGTCCTACGCGCCTTCACCTTGCACACCCTTCTTCATATAGGCCCCGCACGCCCACGCGGCTTCTTGTACTTAGCCAATATTCCGAGGTCCAACAACATCACCTCCCTTTTTTAGTTTTATCCTCCTTACGTTGTCCCCTTGGAATTGTTAGCTTAGGTTAGACAGTTTAGAGTATAAGTTGGTATAGGTTTAGTTACAATAGATTGTAATGAAAGGAACCAACCCTTTCATCTGGAGAAAGAACACGAGTAACCCACATACTCATGTTCAAACCATGTTACATCGAAATTGTTGAGCCAAGTTTTAGTAGGCGCATATTTCATTTCTGTGATAATTAACAATTTTTTATTTTAAACTAGTCCATTATGTATTCGCATTGGAAAATGTTCATCAACTTGTATCGGCAATGTAATGTAAGACGTTGTTGGTTAGTTTGTTGTTGATTGTATTCATTCGACAATCGAAATGTTTTTAACCATTTTGGTCCTCCAAATTATATATCTTTTATATTATCTCTTTTAGAAGGGTTACTGCCCTTTCAAAACCTTATCTTCACCTATTATAAAAATTTAAAAAGGGTGGCTAGCAACATTAAGGTAGCAATCGAGTTCGGTGACATGAAATAGGAATATCTTTTATCGAGTGGTTTGAGTCATTGTACCCTCTTTTAAGTAGTTTCGTATCATTATTCGACATGGTGGGCACCATTACAAGTCAATTATTGAGAGGAGTGCGTTGTAGAAACGATTACATTTTCCAGCTTTTGAAAAAGATTTCAGATCAGACAAGCAGCATGGAATCCATTTGGGTGTCCTATCCTATCAACCACTTGCTACCACAAATAATACCCTAACAAGTACTGTGACTTTACTAAATACTCACACTGGATAAAAACACAAGCTAGGTAAAGTACTTAGGTGACCCAGCATCAAATAAAGTTTCAAGACTAAAGCCTTTTTTTTTTTTTTGGAGGAAATGGAGCATTCTGCTGCTGCAGATGGATTTGTACACTTGCTGAACAAAATGTCAGTGGTAATATTCATCTTTGTTCTTCTCTTAGTTATTTATTTGATTACTCGCTACGTGAGATGCGTCAGCAGAAACATGACAATTTCTCACAGGCGTCTGCGAAATCGTTTTGCCGAAGAAAACCCGGTGAATATTTTGGACATTCCGTCTGGTTTGGATAGAGAAATCATACAGGCTCTGCCCATATTTGTTTACAAATCACAGAAGGTCAAGAAAGGGCTTGAATGCGCAGTCTGTTTGTCTGAATTTCAGGAGAATGAGAAAGGCAGAGTAATGCCCAACTGCGAACACAGTTTTCATATAGACTGTATTGATATGTGGTTTCGCTCGCACTCTACCTGTCCTGTTTGCAGAGCGAAAATTCAGGCTTATTCGTCTGGAAAAAGGGCAGAGTCCGCCATTAATAGGGGCTTGGCAGGAGCTGATCAAGCGGTTTCGTCAGACAATAACGGTGGTTTTCTTCAGGAGCTTGAAACCAAAGGACAGACGAGCTGTGACGAAGCAGAGACGAAGAAACCATTTGGTGAAACTGCGATTGGCGTACCAAACAGGTTTTGACGGTTTTGTCTCTTGTCTTATCGGCATGCTTGGTTTTGGTATAATCCACGTCGTATGCAATGTGCATATCAATCCCTTCGCAGATTAATGTATTAAGACGATTACGAATTTCGATCTGGTTTTTAATTGCTTTTTTCTTTCACATTAATTTGAGGAAATGTAATGAGAATCGGAGCACTTATAATATGCGTATCTAGTCATACTTTGAAGATGACCGCTTTATGTGGACCATATTTCTTTCTTTCATTATTGTAAGTAAAGTACCTAACGGATTTCATTAAATACTCAACACGGCCCACAATCTAAGATCAGATATGAAGATGTTAACACATTTTTTTAAATGTTCGTACTCATATGTACTCGAAATGACAAAGAGGGGGATTAAGGCCCAGGTAATGCCTAGGGTTTTAACATTGCAGGGGACATAATTAATGTTATTTTATTTTTATTTTTTATGAAGAGGAGATTAATTTATTTATAATATATGTTGGTAGAAGTGAGTGGCCAATCTTATATACCAATTCAATTCATTTTATAAAAATAAAATAAAATTTACATTATTCTATATCAAGATTATGATATTTAGTGGGCCTCAAATATTTATGCAAGTGACGATGTTGTAGTCTTCTTGTATTAAACTCAGACTCTTGTATTTTTCACATTTTGTATTGTTTTGAACTCTTGTAAGTTTTATTGGGAGGAGATACCAAAAAAGTGAATATGTAAAGAACTTGAGAAAAAAATAGGTTGGAAATATATCATAAAAGGAGGATTATGATAGACTATATGTTAGAGAATTAATTAGGGATTTTAGGTAATAGTATATACAAAAATCTATTAGCAAGTTTTTATTGGATGGTAGATGCATAACATATCAAGTAAAGTTTTGAATGATGCTCACAAATGATGTATTGCTTCGATTGAAGAGTGCAAAGATGAGCAAGTCAATCAAAAGTTAGAGAGATGTATCTTTGGACTTAGAATGTGAGCATTTGTCTTAACAAGGGAACATAGTCAAACTTGTCATTTCCAAAGGATAAGTTACCAAATTTGAGTGTTTACCAAAGATAAAGTGAAAGGAATTTGACTAGTGTGTTAAATTTGACAACCTCCTAAGCTGTCATTTCAAACCAAAAAAAGAGAGCAAACAAGAGGTAACCATGTGTCACCAATCGGTCTTGCCACCTAGCCCAATGAGGAAATCAAAGGTTGATGGATTTCTTTGTCATTGATGTCAAATAATTATGGTCATATTATAGCTCGTCAGGAGCTAGAAGTATAAATGTTTTAGAGCTAGAAGCATAAATGGTTCAAAGCTCGAAGGAGCGATGTAGCTCATTTAGAGCTAGAAGTATAAATGGTCCAGAGCTTGAAGAATAAATGCTCTGAAGCTCGAAGGAGCGATGTAGCTCGTTCGGAGCTAGAAGTATAAATGGTCTAGAGCTCAAAGGAGCAATGTTTCTCATATGGAGCTACAAGTACATTTAGTACGAGCTCGATAGTATGTCTTGATTGAAGCTCGACAACATGTTTGGTTCGGTGCTTTCAGAGGAATGAAGGTTGGAGTTGGTTGTATGAATGGTCGGGTGTCAAATTAAGCTATAAAGTAAGTTTTGAATATGGGATGACTCTCCAAGACATGAAAGATAGGTTTTATAATCATTACAAGGCGTCAAAGAAAACAAGTTAATAATCTTGAACGATGTTGGTTGAGTCTCCTTGTTTTGGCGACCCTCCTTGTTTTGGTATTGACGTTTAACTTATAGGTCAAAGAGAAGATATAGTTAAAATTAAGATGTGTGGTTGAGTGGAGTAATAATGAACCGCTAAAAGGAGAAGAGAGGAGTGAATAATGAAGACACATTTCTAAGTTTCAAGAATTTTGAGCATGGAGTTTAAAGCATAATGAAGACATATCAAGAAGATTTATAATGAAGAGATGAGCGAGTGTGTGAGAGTGCATAAGCGAATGTGAATAAGAGAAAGTGGAATAGGTGTGTGGAGCGGCACTGTAAAGACATATCATTAAAGCTTAAGGTAGAGTTCAAAAAGAGAAAAGAAGAAAACAAGTGGATCATTCAAGGAAAATTTTTGTAAAGAAGATGTATTTAATACATCCGGTGAATAAGTGTATTTGGGGATTGATTTCTCCTATGAGTTGGTGCTCACAAATTAGCCAAGCCGGTGTTTGGCATTAGGGATTGGTGTCTCCAATGAGTGGGTACTCATGAAGTGACTAAGTTGGTGCTCGGCATTGGGGATTGGTGTCTCCAGTAGGTTGGTGCCTACAAACATTTGTAAAGTAATTAATTTTGAGACCGAATTTGGACGGTAGATCCAAAGCAGTCTTTTCTCTCGTGGTTTTATCCCAAAAGGGTTTCCACCGAAATATTGTGTTTCATAATTGGTGGATCTTGTTTGATTATTGTTATTGTGGATGTTAAAATTTTAAATAAGTACTAGATTGCGCAATACTGATTCACCCCCCTCTTAGTATTAGTGTGTGCTCTTCAACTACTATCAGAGTGAGTTTCTTCAAAACAATTTGACCACATGAAGGTAGTTCTTTGTAGCACACATGGAAGGACAAGAAGAATTATCCTCAAACATAGATCCATTGTTTGATGGAACTAATTATATTTTTGGAGTATAAGGATGCACACTTATTTAATGGCTCTTGGGTTTGACATTTGGTAATCAGTTGTAAGTGGTTATGTAGCTCCAACAACTCCTCCAATAGATCAAGCTAAAAAGAAGGAAAATGAGAGCAATACAAAAGCTATGAATGAAATATCATGTGGATAGTTTAATTATACTAGACATTATGTCATTTAATTATACTACATGATGTTATTTAATACAATCAATTCATTGTGAAATTTTCTTTACTAGCTCATACATGTGTAAGAGGCACTGTTGAAGCTATGCCCATAACAACTCCAATATCAAATTATCATCAAATTTTGAAATGAGACTCTAATAATGTCATCAATTGAAAACAAGAAAATGTTACACACATAAAAGTTATATGACATATTTGCACACGTTAACTATAATTCATTCTCTTCATATATGATGATTAAAAATAATAAAAATCACATTAGTATATTCACCAACATGCGCACTCATACCGACATTCACATGTTCAACATCAAATTGTCATTTTAGGATAACATATCTATATGAAAAAAATTAACACAAAATATTTACTAATTTATTACAAATTTATACGAGGGGTTGTCGTGCTCACAAACAAATGTGAAGAAGGGGAATGTGATATTGGATGTATAGTTTGACCCTGTAATTTTATAAAAAAATACACATGACTCGTTAATTTTCATTCATAATGGATTAATATTGTTAATTATAAAATTTCTTATGAAAAATATATACTAAATTGCAATTAACTTCATATAAAATTACCGTTGGTCAATACCAAAGGTCGAATCCAGTAGAACATTTGTGATGATGATAGTGTCCAACACAAAATCACGATGTGTATCCTCCAATCAAACACCCTACTCAAGCTTGTGGAGCATCCTGACTAGGCTATGGAGTAGCCTTGCTAGGTTGTGGAGCCGCTTTAACAAGTCGTGTGTAGTTACCTCATCAATCACATAGGTGATTATACTCCCACAAACATGATAAACTATGTTATATGATGTTTGATTCCTTGAAGGACCAACGTCATCAACATGAGAGAGATCGCATTGTGTCAAATACCTAATATAATCAAAAGTCTCAACCTCCATGGCCTCCTTCAAAATAGAAGGGACCGAAACATGTTGAATAGATGTGTGAGGAAGGGGTCTAAGTGGTTGATTATGCAAATGTTGTGCCTTCAATATATCTTATGCGAGCCTTTGCCTCTTCTTTAAAACTCTCGAATGTAAAAATAGTTTGGTATTTCATTGATGATGAAAAAATTAAACATCTCATAAAATAATGTTGTACCTCAAAATTGTTTTAAGGTGGTATTATTTTTAGGGTTCCTGAATAAAGCACACAACTCGTCTTCGGTGATTTTTTCTTCACTACATCATAAGACAACTTGTCTGCATAAAAATTGCGATAATTGGTTTTGTAACCCTCCCATGTGTTTATTTGACCCACCACATTATCAATATTAGATATTAATGACTCTAATGATGTAGCAAGGTTTTGACGATGGGTATTTGTCACATTGGGGTTTCTTAGGGTATTTATTAAACCCTTAATTTGAACTTTGTTATTCTCAATCTCCCCTAAAATGTTTTCTTAGGTGTTTGGAGGATGTCTTGGAATTGAAGGGGGTGTTTCAAGTATGTTTTGTTCACCTTGGTCTATAGGTGAATGAGGGCTTTGGTGAACCTATTGGATCCTTTAAAAATAAAAATAAAAAATAAATCAAGAATAGTGCAAGAAAAATTAGTTTAATAATAAAAATTACCCTAAAATCAACTAGAACTCACCTTTTGAACTCTTTGTCATGGTTGATTCGATTAATAGACAAGTTTTGACCTCCCAAAACACGCTCGCCCTTTTTCCCGCTCACGTTATTTGCACAATAGTGTTTTTTGCTTTGTGGAATGATTTTTGAGATATCAAGGCCATGACTATTTTTATTACAATCATAATGCGGACTAATTATAACGCGCTCACATTACGGATTTGGTAAATCCAAGTCATAATGCGAACACGTTATGGTAAAAATGGCCAAAAAGTGGATTTTTGCCACTTTTTGGTCCCCCTTCTTCATGCACATGGCCACCTATAATACCATTCATCAAAGCATTGAGATAAATAATAAGATATAAATCATGTGTGTGGTGAGGTTGGACTACCCTTAGTGGTTGAGCCCATCGAATTAATCCAAGTGTTACACTACATGCTCTTGCATGGTCAAACCTCATGTAGTTCTCCTAAGTACTTATCCAAGTGTGAATGTGATCTAAGAAAACCGCTATGACTGCCCTTATGTATCTTGAAAAAATATGGTCAGATAATTATAGAATAGAGATTATACTCAACATGATAGTAATGTTGTGTAGTGTGCTTCAATTGTGTGGCCTAACCCTTTGTCCCTTTAAACCCTTTGAAAATTCCTGGAGTGACTTTGTTTTTTCTAAGACATGGCTATAAGACCTTTCCATGCTTAGAAATGGAGTAAGCTAGACTCTTTGAGTTGGTTGAGTGATTCAAATGTCTACTAGTGGATACTTTAAATGATGTGAAACTACTTTAGGTAGATTTAGGAGAACCTTTAGTGTTTTTGGAGTGATATTTGTAATATTAACTTGTTATTTGTTAGGCAAGTAATAATGTGATATTGACTTGCTTATGTTTCCTTTCGTGAAATGACACAATAAATATACTAAACTTGAAATCATAGTCAAAAGAGAAGAAGAATCGGGATTGTATATGTAGGTCGGTGTGGTATAACACATTCTAATCAAACTATGCGGTTCAAGTAATGAAGTATGTGATGTGAAATAGAAATTTCTACAATGATGTGCATGGATGATTTACTACTTTGATTAATTAATATTTCTTGAGTTTGCGACATAGTGAGTGTGGAGACGAGTAAGTCAAGAAAGTGTTAGAGATTTGTATTGATTGGATTTAGAATGTGAGCATTTGTCTTAGAAAGGGAGCATAGCCAAACTTCTCGATGTCAAAGGATAAGTTACAAAAGTTAAGTATCTACGATAAAATAAATCACCTGGTGGTACACAACATATTTTACTTGGTATCACCACCAAACACACCCCAATTAGATTTGTAAACAACATAGGTTTCAATCTAGAGATATAGAAAAAGATGTTTGCAATTTTTCAGCACAAATACTTGTTTACTCATTCTTGTTGTTTGATCTTTCTTATAATTCAATAGTTCCTTGATCATGGATTTATCTAGAGATTAATTCCCTTGCACATGTTTTCATATGTTTGCAAGAGAACATGCTCCCACATCCTACACCCAAGATAATGGATGATTAGGTTAGGGATTTTCTCAATCCTCCACTATGGTGATCGTGTAATATTTCCTTCCTTTTTACTTTCAACTTATTATTACTCCACCAACTTCGAGAACTCTCAACAAATGTCAAAGTGACGGTTTTTGTAAATGGTATTTTTTTCTTTGATATGTGTGCACGTACATAAAAGTAGGGAATAATATATCTACACCTCATTTAATATGATACTATTTAATTACTATGTTGCTAATTTATTGGTCTATTTACTTGTTATAGATCAAAATTAGGCTATTATTGGCACAATTTCCTTATGTTTTTGGCGTTCAACTTGTTCCTATTATATTTTGTGCAAATTTGATGCTCTTGAATGTATATTGTTCCATGAGACTTTGTATTATGTTTGTCAATTCCGTGGTCATCCATGTTCTCCCACAATTTTTCCATGTTCACTTCTATTTCTTTCAGTTTCTTTCTTTATCATATTTTGCATTTTCATTCCTACGTACCCATGTTGTTTTGGACTTTTTCTAGAACTATACATGTATGGTTTCAAATCTTGTTTTTGGGCCTTTTGACCCTTATTTTGGTTTCCTTGGTGTTTTGTGTTCCTTTTTCTCATTGTTTCCTACCAATTATGTGTTGATGCGCATGGCGATAAGGTTATATTTTCTGAAATCAAGAAGTCCATAAATACATAATGCATTAGTGAATTTTGGATATCAAACAAATTTTCAAAAGAATTGTATTGAATAAAATCTTATAATTTATGTTTCAAGAGGTTCCTCGTACCAAAACCATAGATCAAACATTTAGAGAGCATATAACATTAACTACTTGTTGCATACATTGAAAGGGTGAGAGTTAGGACACTTGCATACACTAGAATAGACTTGCCGATTTGGTGATATTGAGTGTTGATTTGAGACTTTTCCGTTGAAGGAGTTTGAGTAAGACATATCGTGAAGCCACACCCAATATTTTATTGTGTTATAATATGTTAACGCTAGATTTGGGTTTGGAGGAAAGAGAACAATTTCCCAATGAGTCATAACAACTTTTGGTAAAGCTACCGAGGTTAGAAAGCCCAAGAGTAGAGAATTATGATTGTCAAATTGAATTCATAACTACATAAGGTTGTTAAAACCATACTTTTATGATTTTACTTAAGCCACATTTGTACTTGCGCAATTATAGTCAAGGTGATAAGATTTCACTATCTTTTCTAGGTTTGTCAAATTATTCTATAAATTTCTATTTTTTTGCTTATACTCTTAAATTATAGATATGTTTATAGTTAAAATATTTTTTTATATTATATCTACCTAAACTTAATTATAAATAAGTGTGGTTAGTGTTGGGCATTTATTATGGAAACCATTTTCCACATTTAGGCATTTAGAACCTTTTTGTATTTAACAAATCTAGTTACAAAAATTGAGCAACCCAATGGAAGGTGTGAAAGGGAATATTGTCAAAGAAGAACAATATTCAGCCTAGAGCAAGATCTATACACAACACCGAAAACAACACAAAGTCGGTTGTAAAAACACCTCACAATATATGAAAACTAATACTTTAAATAGAAATGACACTTTGAGTACAAAGGTTGAATAAATACAAAGTATTATCTCATAAAATTCCGCAATCCTTATGTTTGAAATGATAATAATGCAACCTTCTCCTTTTTTGAACGAGGTGGAGTTAAATAATTCATTCATCTTATAACAAAGTAAAAATGTATCATGATACCGCCATGACTTGAACAAAGCAAAAATGAGATACTTCAGATCGCAATCTATTCCCTATGTGCTCATAGATGACATATCGTGTAAGAAGGACACCAATGGTGTTCTTCTAAACTATGTTGATGTGTTTTACAGGAGTTCCATGATGGACCCGCGGGAGGACGTTTTACTCCCATAACCACACAAAACTAAACTAGCTAAACCTCACAAAAAATCCATGAAAATTTGGTACTATGATAGGGATTGGATCTGGTGTTCGGAGGAGCTAGATATAGAGTATGAGAGTGGGCCTTTCTTGGACCTCCCGCCAAACAAAAGGTATGGAGATAAAAAACCAAGGAACAGAAGGCATGGAATTCAAGATGGCATCATTACCATCCACACTTATTGGCGTTTTCCAACAAGAATTGATCGTTTGAACTTTCGACGTCTTTATGGTTAACAAGGCACTTAAATATTGGCATTGAGCAACACCATTCCATTTCCCCGTAGTGCGGCGTGAGTTACTGTACCCATTTTCATTTTGCTCCTCAGTGATTTTTTTGGGTTAGCAAGTTACTTTTCTACGGTTGACGGAAAATTTGTCTGCCGACCTCGCTCTAAGATTTGAGTAAGTGATACTTGTTCCCCTTGGTGGCGTACACCACAATGGAGGGATTCCAAGAAACTCTCTTCGATCTCCACTAAATGATCGGAATATGAAACATTTCATTGGATAGGCTAGTACGTCTGATTTTTCTCATCCACATCCTCCAATTGCACGAGTTGCAAGATACGTTGGATTAGATGCAAATGGAATTTTCTTTGATAATAATGTGTAGTTTTATTATGTTAATGTCTATTTATTAAAATTAATTTAAATATTCATTAAAGAAGAAATATCTAATCATAAAGGAGATAAAACATATGCGTATATATAATTTTGTATGTGTAACTTTAATATAATATAATATAATTATTTGAGAGAAATGACCATATAAAGCGAGGAAGATTAGTAGTAAAAACCATTAGTTATTTTTCCTTTTTCTCCACCTCCCACAACTTATCATCAGAGACATGTACGTCATGACACCTCCTCTATATTATAAATCAGGGCTTGAGAAAACACCCCATCAGTATATGAAGGTAGCGATGTACTTTGCAAACTACATATGAAAATTTCTAAAGTCAATAACATGGTCTTAATCTCCAACCACCTATTCTCCATAGTGCCAAGTGTTTGACCAAATGAATGAATGAGATGTCGCCTCATGGAACATCATAATTCTATCCTACAGAGGACACAAGCATCCTTATAGAGGAGCATTGACAATATTTTTTTGAATGCATCCAACAAGTGTCTAACCTAATGGGTTCCCCTTTGCTAGCATACTCCCTACCTGCACTAAAATAGGTGTGAAAGAGGGTAAATATGTATGCAAAATGTGGAAGCATTAACAAGGCGTGGTGTACCTTATTACAGGTCCAACATTTGTTTACAGATGTCTTCATGTAGCTTACCAATAATCTCAAGAATAACATTCTCCTCTTTTGAAATGATGGAACCAATTAGCATTTTCCATAACAAATTAGCTTGCAAATATTTTGGAGATTAACTTGGTTGTAGTGTGGAAAGTAGCACAACTCAAAGGATTTCTATGATTCAATAGTTGTTTGGTGGGGCATGATTAACAATCCAAATGCAATTTCCAACATGTCACCATGGTGTTAAAGAATTATTTCTTTTTCCTCCTTGTCTACATAACTCATTACATGTTTTCAATCCAGAAGATATCCTCTTGTCTTCATATCCCAAGACAATTTCTCTAACTTTGCATAGATCTTGTGTCTATGGTGGTGATCTATCTCTTATAGAAAAAACATGAATCACTTTTCCATGTAGGAAAATGCAATATGAGGATACATAATTAAGTTTTTATTTCTCAAACGATCGATGTTTGTGGATATTGTTGGATGTGATAAAATATTTATTATTTACTTGTATACCCATTATTTCAATAAAACCTTATCATAGAGCCACAATTTAAAATATATAATCCAAACCTAGACATGCCAATAAAACAAAAATTAAGTTGACATGTTAAAGGTATGTTCTATATAACTTCATTACTACAAAGAATTTGATAACTTCCAAGCAAACTATTTTTTTTTTTTTTGCATATCCGCATTTTGTCAAATAGTTCACATGCCTTGTGCATGCTTCCTCAGGTTGCATACCTACCTACCATAGGACTTGCAATCAAAATGGTTCTGATATTCCTTGATAAAACATCTATATTCATGGAAGGGTAGGTGGTGAGTGACATAACTACGCAGTTACCAAATCCTTCTCCTACCATATAGTAGTTTTGGCCATGAACTTTCAATCACATTTTTCTGGTTAGAGTAATCCACAAATGTTGCTAGTAATGGTGAACTGACCAGGTTGGACACCGTCGGTTGCATTCAGTGAAACGGTGTCAATGCAACAAACCCTTTTTGTACATCTCCTTCGATTAATACAGTCCATTAGGCCAAAATTCTGGTAGGCATTTAGTCAAATAGTTCACATTGCAGCTTCTACATTTTGCATACACACCCGTTTTGAGTTTTGACACATCCACATGCTTCCGCATTTTGCAGACATATCTACTAGGGCATTTGCAACTAAAACATTTGCAGAAATTCCCAAATGGACGGTAATAACTTTGACATAATTTATTCAACAAAAACATGGAAGTATTAAATCTTTAGCTGATAAACAGAAAAATAAAACCCTCATTAGGTGCAGAAGAAAAGCATTTTACTTGAGCTCCTGGGCATCATCCAGAAGCTTGTCGTGTAAATACCCACCACATTCCCGAGCATAGTCCTTCACATGGGTTACAGTATGAGTGAGCCTCATATGAGCATGATATATCTATGCAGAACCAGGAGGATGCTTTCCCTTCACATGGTTATACAACCATGAAACACCAACAAATACTGCTACCCGATTAAGCCCGGCAAAGAAAAAAGTCCCGTAACTGCGAGTAATGATTGTATCACTGCTCCTGAACCATATACAACTTATAAATTTCTATCAATGTTTTGGGCTCATATTCATGTACCTCTCTGCCCAAACAGGTTACCATACTAACCCATCATCTCGGTAGAAAATACCATGCTGTTAGCCGCATTTAGTAGCATCCTCACATACGCATCCCTCAATTTCCTCAGCGAAATCCTGAGATTAAACCACTTGAGTTTCAACCTTAGGAACAACTTTAACCTCGAAATCTTGCGCCTCCGCCCGCCCATCTTGGTGATTCTAAGCACCCGCCGCCACCATATAATGATATTTTGCAGCTAAAATTGGAAAAATTGCCGGCTGGGAAAAGACTGCCCGGGAAATACATATGATGTGTAGAAGCATTGCATGATAGAAGCATGAATATGGTGTGTTGTATTTTCAGGCGGATACAAATATTTCGAGCATTCATGAGTCCACTATTACATCTAGTAACAGTTGTGGCAAGAGAAACCCTGAAGTCGGTGAGTGGAAATCAGCTTACTCAATAATGGTGCCGGCTATATGTTCCCTACAAAATGTTGCACGGAATTAGGGATGAGATTTGACGTCCACCCCTACCCTTCAAATCAAAATTTGAGGACAGTTTGATGTTTTCACATACCTTCTAAATACGGTTTGTGGTCAAACTTTGGGCGGTCACTTATCTTCGCCACATCACATGCCCGAGTCTGAGTCCAAATGCATAATCCTTTGCCCAATCCTCTGCAGAAAATGAATCATTGATGGAATACACATGCCCTGGAATTATTGGTACATTTTTTTGTTTAAATATTTTTAAAGTTACGATAAAACATTAGATATATTAATACATAGCTAGACCTCCATAAACAAGTATTGCAAACACAATAAATTAAAAAAGAGCCACATTAAGGGTTTTAGTCGAAAATATCAGTAGCACACAATGGATTTCAGTCATTACATTGATTGCTTAAAATCTTAATGTTACTTGGAGATGAAAATAAAAAACTTGCAATGAAGACAGGAGTAACAAATTTGGAAACAAACATGACAAAGAAATAACTCCAAACATGTGAAATTGTTATTGGTGGATTTGAATGGACCAACAAAAGGCATCGATGTAGATGCACAAATATATTAAAAGTACCATTTATCAGTGCCATTGAGTACAAGACCATTTGACATCGCAGTGCCTCAGATTAGCATATTGTAAAGAAAGACTAGCCATGAAATCCATGTCATCTCAAACTTCATATAACACTTGTTTACCCTCAATATGGCTCACTTTTCTCTTTACACAGGACAAAATATGTATCCACACACTCATACAACCTCAACCCACTAAAATATGGTACATAAACAAAAAGGAACAGAAGAGATTCGAGAAAGAAACGCTGAAATTATGAATAATCTATTATCCTCGTGAATGATAAAGAAACTACTTTGTTTAAATAGTAAACTGGGTGAATTGGTGATTCGGTGATGAAATGACCAATAACACTGTATTTTGATTCGGGAGTGGGAGACTGGGAGTGGGACTCGGGAAAGATCTGGAATAAATGCGAAGATATGAAATAAATACAACTTCTTCTAGTTTTCAAATCAATATTGATATTTTGAATTAAAAAATTACAAACCTACGGCCGCAGCCTGCAAGATTTTCACTTCTCGCCACTACCAGTCATATCGTGGCATATTTAAGAACAAAAATTGAAGTCCAAGTTGGACTGTCCAACTACCCATTTAATTTATAAATAGAATTAAACACTAACAAAACCGATGGTTGATTAATATTGATGAACATAAATTTTAGGGTTTTCTCTCACAAAAACCATAAAAAACGTCTGTAAGTGCCAAAAATTCTCGGGATGGATGTCAAATCTCATGCCTGCATGGAACAACTATTTATGATGTGTTCTGTTTATTCATTTTTGTCATTTATATGTATTTAGTGTCCTTCAAATAAAAATTTACATCGATGGCTTACCTCTTTCTAATGATTCGAATTTCAATATGTTTTATATGCATTTTTATGGTTTGCTCACACACACACACACAATATTTTTACATGTTATATATATTTATGCTTCATGTGTAATATTTCTCAGCACTCCTACACCTTTGGTACACACATTGTACCATCATTACCCAATGACGCACTCTAGTGCTATGGTTCACACTTGAATGTTGAGGGCACACTTCATCAATGAACCTCACATCATTTACTCTTCTTTGCATTTCACGCTCAATGCTTCATGATACATCTTTCCTAGCATCTATTACTCTATCTCGCTCTCGTGCTTCATGACTATCTTTTTAAGCATCACCATATTGTTGGTTCACATACTTCATCTTTGTTTCCCGATGATATACTCTTGTTCTATGGTTCATTCTTGACTATTGAGGGGGCACATATGAATCAACCTCAACTCACACACATCTTCTAGGGGCAACGTGGTTCCTCCTATCTTCACATCTTGCAGTCAAAGTGCAACACACTATCATACTCACACAAATTTTTCATTTCTTGGTTGCATTTAATCTTGTTAGCCTATAAAACTTACTTATTGCACTTTACTTACTATGCTAGAAGAATTCTTAGTATGTAATTATCTTTTCTATATACACATGTGCATTCGCTTGGTATCTCGAGGTGAATGTAGGACATATCACGATTCATACATGATGCATGATGTTTGACACACCTCTTTACCGGTCCCACTTTGAGTCTCTTGGGGAATCTACCATTGCTCTACTCTCACACTCCAAATATTACAGGTTCTAATGTTACATTATTCATTACTCTTGCTTCTACTACTTTATTTTCACTTATATCTACACGCTTTGACATAACACTTATATTTCTAACATGCTAAACGGACACTTTATGTGTAGCATTTTCCTTCTGAGAATCAATACAACCATGACTATCGCCACTTCTTGTTTCCTATTTTTTTCTATTATTATTTGCGGGCTATGCCCTATGCCTTGTTTGATGATTGTATTCTTTTAGGGCCACTCTAACCTTGATTGTCTTATGACATTATGAGCAATGTCCCATGTTTGAAACTCACTTTTCATGGTCCATCTTGTCTTCCTTGTTTCTTGTTACATTTTATTCTCTTGCATGTTATCTTTTATACTAACACTTGTGTTGTTATATGTTTTTGCAAGGTCAAAATTCAAGTTGAAAAAATGACAACTTTACCATAGTGTCAAACAATTTGTTTGAATCCACTCCTAAAGCATCCTTTGGATCATTCCGCATACGTGTCATAACCATACCATCCTTAAAAATATTCATAATGTGATGAACAACCTTTCTAAGTGTTTGAAAATGTGATCATGAGGTCATTCAGTCCATTCATTGAATGTTGTCAAAAGATGAAATCTCTAGTAAGCCTAGAAAGGTTATTTTAGCCTTCCTCGGACAAGTGTGCATCCTACAAGATTAATAAAGATTCCTAAAACCATATGGAGATGTTATTGAGGAGTTTGAAATGAAATGGAATAGGTTTAGGAAGATTTAGGAAGGTTTCAGAGGTTTAGGAACAAGAATAGTGAAAGTGGGTTTTGGAGGGTTAAGGAGCTTGTAGTTGAAAACAATACCTAAACTTCAATCAAGGCTATGTGATGAGTCAAGAGACAAAAAATATATAATTATAAATATTGAAGAGTCCTATTCATGATGGAATCAATTTTTTTCCCAAAACATGGTTTCTTCTCGGGAATATCGAGTTTTTGTGCGAGACTCGCCTTGATGTCCTAAATGAAAAAAATAATTATTTTAGAGAAGGATGTAGAATCAAGTCTTGAAAACCATCCCATTGATCTTGAAATTATCTTGGGAGTCAACATTATACAAAACATTTCCTGAAAAGAGTTCCTAGAGCTTTAGGAAAAGTGATTTCAATATTTGGGGACTTAGTCATTTTCTCAGTTGGGTGGGTGGCACATTTTGGTGTCCCGATTGTCCCAACTATCTTGAATGTCAACACTGTACCAAGTGTCCATGTTATCCCAACTTTCCTAGGGATAGTGAGGATAGTGGGGATAGTTGGGACAAGAAAATTCACCCCACCCCTCATTTGTTTCTCTTGGTTCACCATATGACCTTCTTTCTTCCCAGTGGGAGCTAAGTTGTTGTGTTTACAAATTGGCTAAGTTTTTTCATGAAACCCATGGGTGAATTTTACTGTCCCAACTATCCTAAGCTGTCCTTGGGAAAATGAGGATAAAAAAATGTTCCCTACCCTCAACCCCTTCCTAGGTTCATCATGTGACCAAATTTTTTTCTACCTGGGTGCTTAAGTGTTTCTCTCTCATCACGTTTTCTTACTCAACTCTTGCTTCGCCACTTGTCTTGCTGGGTATGGGGAGAATTTTAATTGAACTGAACTAAATGTCATGGGGATAGTTGGGATAGTTGGGAAAATAAAATGTGCCCCACCCCATCTTGCTTTCAAAGATAAATTTTAAAGTGTTTTCATAACATAAAACTTTTATGAGATTTTAAAGACTTCTACTATAAGCTTGTTTTATCTCTTTCATTTTATAGATCGATCTAGGAAGCCATTTTTGATGTAAAAAATCTCCACACACATGAAACTTCATCATAAATACCTAGAAATTCATCTAGGTCAGCCACGAGCATCGAAACAAAGAAAAATTAATATATTTCAAACTAGTGAGCGGATTCGAGTAAAATTTTCATAGATGTTCTACAACCTAGCACCTTCAAGAAGTAAATGAAATAAAAATATATGATGTTTTGATTTTTAATGGCAAAAAACCCTAGTTTTATGCCCTATTTACCACTTTTCAATTTTCTAGCATTCGATTATGTGGCGGATTGAGGTGAAATTTTGAGCACGGTAACTCGAGAGCGAACCTATTCGGTGAAGTTATTTATATCACAATCTAACAATGTTAGTGCCATTTATAAATATAGTAAGTATTTGGTATTTTTAATTAATATAAATAGAAATCTTAGGAAAAAAATCAAACACTCTCGAATCGGTGCACTCAAAGATCATAGAGAGAAGACAAACTGGGAATTTTGATCTAAAAAGAAAAAACACTTTCTAAAAATTAGTAACTGTAAAAAATCATCTAAGAGACATCAAAAAATTGTATGTAGTATGTTAGGAGATTTAGGAGATTTAAAAAATAAGAAAAATTAAAAAAGTAGAAAAAAGCAACCCATAGCTCCTACTTACTAAAAATAAAAAGTTTTTGTTTTAGGTGCAGAAAGTTGTTATCTTCCTCATTTTCTCTCACCTAGTGTATTTTTGTAATAATGAAGTTTAAATTTTTTTGGTTTAGAGCCCATTTCTACCCTTGCATCAAAGTATCCAGATGTGGGAGACATCTAAATCGCTCACATAGACTTGGAGGATCTAAAACCACGAATGCTTAACATTCCTAGGAGCCCCTAGAAGAAAAAGTATACACAAGTGGTTTATATGCCATATGTGGTCACCCATTATCCATCTAGAGCATAGAATTGGTGATGGCTTGTGCTCAACACTATGAACCAGATATGAGAATCATAAGGGCGAATGACAATTCAATTTTGGCAGTGCTCACTCCCAAAGGAATATCACAAAGTATGTAGATCCCGACTTGGAACAACATGGTAATCATCCCAAAGGAATTTTCATTAGGAGAATGGTCAAAGACAAATTCATACTGATTTAAAAAATATGGAATTTGTGAAATATTAATTATAAAGTATGATAAATAAATGATAAAGCACATATTTGACACAAGTAATAAGGTACATAAAAATGAAACCTTAGGTGAAAGAGAGGATAAAATACTTAGATGATATTCACTTAATTGCAAAGTATTATGGACTTGGTAAATTACTAAATAAGAGGAGGTGCTCATTTCGCAATTACACACAAATGTTTTTGAATTGTTGGAAGAGCCGGGACTAGGGCGCCCAGGGACAAGACCGAGGTACCTATGTGTTAGAGACCATTGGTAGTGCCTATGACCACACAAGAGCTTGGAATATGGTTTTTTGTGTCACAAGATGGTCACTAACCTTCACTATTGCTCACATAATTGTATGTTCTTTGGATGATCGAAACGTATTCACCTATAACCTGAAAAAATAAATGTTATCCTACAAAACCCCAAACTACATCAAATCCTAAAAATAAATATGCAAATGGGGAGTGGGACCTGACCTCGATGGTCACCTGACAGAGTTAAATTACAACCGAGCACTACACTACATCTTAGACTCCATATAGTTCTTGTGTGTGTTATAGAATCATGCCCTAGGAAGCCCTTGTACAAGTGCACGTGATAACAGGTGATATCTAGATGTACCGATGTAGATATATGTGTGGATGGAAAAATGAACTTCCCTCCTATGCGTGTATGTAGAAAAACTAGTCCCTTGTCCCTTGAGTGAGTGCTAGATGGATGCCTTTGGATGCAACCTTAGGTGGTGATAGTAGATGCTTAAATCTTGGTCCTTTATTTTGGTCATATAGATTTGTATTTATATGATTCCCTTGTTTGAATTTCATAATTAACAACTAAAAGGATGAACCATAAGAAAATAATATGCCCAAAAGATAAAAGAGACCCAAAAGAGGCGAGTAAGATAGAAAGAGGTCAGGGGCACCTAGAAGGATGAGAGTGCCTAGGTGTCGACGTCCTATATGGGCGATGGTGTCCAGAGTCATGAAAGATAAAGCAATAAAGTACCGATTGGGTTGAAGGGTGTAAAATACCGAAAAGAAGACCAGAGAAAAAGTAAAGAGGCTAAAGATAGTAGTTAATAACTAGTTTTCTCTTATGAATCCTATGAATAGTAGTTGTGATTACTACCTAGAAATGTACCCAAGTGCGTGATTTTTGTCTACACATATCACCGGGGACTTCCATTGGGGTAATTATTGGCGGGTAAGAAATACCTCTTGTGTACCAAAGTCTTGGTCTAGGCATGAGTTTCATGAAGGATTTTAGGATGATATATATCATATTGAGCATGGTGATGGGATATGAGACCACCAAAGATTCAGGATTGGATGAACTTGTTCATCCTTACCATCATTGATGGAAAGAAAATGATCGACTAGGGTAAGATAATTAGTGATGATCTCCATTTTTTAGTTGTTCCAAAGGCTACCTATCACTAGGAAATTCACAATGACATCATACTTAGTATACGCTCTCACCAGTATGAGATCATTCAGGGATCTAAATCTCACACAGTATCCCAAATGATCCCTGCCTATGAGAGATATCCACAGTTGACCCTGAAGGAGAGTAATCACCACTTTTAAAGGGCGGATGATGTACTCACCATGTATGACAAGTCGTAATATTGTTGGAAGGAAATCCCAAAATGAGACTATCCTCACAAGCTTCCATGTTGATCCAAAGATACAGTTCCTTCTTCACAAAGTTGTCGACTTTCTCCTACATCGGTAAGTATCTTGATTTGACCTTGCTTTGCAAAAATTTCCATGGTACCACGATTACAAGATTTTCATGTTCGAGCTTTGTATATAATTTGCTCATATCAATGGAAAACTCAAAAGCAGGAAAAAGAAAGGTGTGTCTTTCCCTATCTCTTTGGGAATTTTCTCTTGCAAGTCTCTTGTTGATGCATCAAATTTGGAATTGAGCACTTATGACATATCTCTTTGGGAATTTTAAGGACCTTGAGTATCAAGTTGTGAAAGCTTCACCTCTCCGTAAATCTCTTAGAGCATTTAAGAATGGGGGGATATGAATGAATGAAATGAGGAAGTGATTTAGAGATACAGAGAGTGGTTCAACAATAATAGATATGCATTCATCAAGTCAGGAAGCCTCTAGGATATGAACAAACAAACATCTCCCTCTTCACTTCAAAGGAAGCGAGAAAGCTTCAAGTTCTACCCACTCTGAAAGGATCACTAAAAGAAAATCAATGGAATCTGAGCTAACTCACTACTGAGAACGTATAAGAAGGAAATAATAACCCAAGATCATGTAAAAGGTATAGGAAAAGGTGAAACTAATCCACATTATCCATGGATCCTTCAAAGAACTCAAAGTATTTCTTCTTCCACAACAACAACTATTCAATCGGAGAAAGAATCTACCGTCATGCCCAAAATTGAACTTGAATAAAATGAAACATTCTCATGGGTGAAGGATATGATTAATGGAGATACATGCATGGTAAAAAACATGTTTATATTAGATTTCCCTCCTATATCCACAATGGTGAAAGAAAATAAAGGGAAGAAAGCTCAAATTGGATCTCACTTTTTCAATGACACTTCGGGGAAGTAGTACGTAGAGGTAGCTTGACCTAAAATCATAAAGTCTATAAGTGAGATGGTGCCATCTGATTATGATATATACACCATACCTATAGGAGAATAAAAGGATGATGGATATGATTACCTATTCAAGGAATCTTCCACTCGCCTTCTTGTGAGAAATCAGGAGTATAAGGAGAAAATTGATCAATTGGAAGATCATGTAAGGACCCTCACCTCATATGTGTAGACATTCATGGAACCAAATGTCTTTCCTTCTCTCTCGACTAAGGAAGTTACTCCCATTAGTAGCTTCGATCCATAATCCATCAGAAAAACACAAGGTTTCACTATGTAGGGCAGGGCAAATGATAAATGGGTGAGAAAGATTCTGGAGAAAGGTAAAATGTTTCTTCCTAAGATCCTTTCATTGGTTAAGTACATGATTGCAACGGCCAAAAAATTAAGCATGAATAGATAATAAATTGAAAAATAAAAGGATCATTGGGACCAGGTGTTTCCACTAGTTATTGAAATAGGAAAAGTCAACTCTTTCCTACTGATGAGAAAGAAGGTATTCAATTCTGCATCTGAAGACTTGCCTCAAGTCTGGGATAGAACTATGGTTTCTCATTATGAAATGCTAAACCATGTCCTTGGTGAATTGGATTTGTACAAAGAAAATACTTTAAATATGTAAGATGATGTCAATGTTGAGATACAGTAACTTGGAGTGCCAGAAGCTGATGAGAACACTTAGTTGAATGATTTGCTTAAGCCATGTGAAGATATTTTAAAGGAGGATAGAGATCCATTTTCCTTCAATGAATACACAATGGAGTATCTTGCTGAGATAAGGGATATCATATCAAACACAACAAAGGAGCATCAGTCATGGTTCATGAAATGCAATAACATCAACGCTCTCTTTGAAAACTAGGTCAAGTCTTTGAGCTTTTTCCACATTCCACAAGCTAAGAAGGTTGCGCCCACAACAAATTGGTATAACAAGGAATTCAAAGGGACTAACATCTCTCTAGGAGATCTTTCTAAGAGCCTATCATTAGAGGAATATCCATTAGAAAATGATGTATTGTCTTCATTCGATTAGTTATCTCCTCTCCCTTATCTCTTCCCCCTTTCCTCTCTTCTTTCACGTTCTATTTATTCATTAGGGGTTGCACTTTTCATTTTTGTATTATTCATTAAGATGTGACTATAGTTGAAAATTGTAATAAGTTTCCCTCAATTAATAAAAAGGGGACTTAATTTCTTTCCTAGGAATGCAAAGAGTCACAAGTTGTAAAAGACAAGTGAAAAGACATGTGGGGGTAGGTGAAGAGTCTCTTTTGAAAACTATATATTGTAGTGACTTCCTCACTTCAAGGGGTTGTCAATTTTATGAGTTCATGAGTAGATAACTACAAAGAGTAAGAAAATATAAGACTTATTCTATTTTCCTTCCCATATTTTCCCTCTCTCTCATGTTGCAACTTTGTAAACATGTTAATCAAGAAAGGTGTTTTAGATTTTCGGATGAATGAATGAATGAGATTTTATGCTCATAGTTTATTTTGTCTTGATATAATTAGTAGATTTGTTATTCTTTCTAATTGTGTGTTGATATATTTCTAGTTAATAATTGTAAGAATATGATTTATCCTAATTGTAATATTAATCCCCTCTCTAAATTCCCACTCCCTACATCTCACATTCCTTGCAAATTCCTCCCTTACACAAAATTACAAGCATTTTCGTAGGTGCAGTGGAGTGTGCCTATTGTGTCCCTAACCTCTTGGCCAATCATAGAGTTATTTTTTTCACATACAATAAGTTATCCCCCTCTCAAGAAGGACATATATTATCCCAAAGTGTTGGTGAAAAACACCTAATTTTTCCCAAAGAAAAATTATTTTTCCAACATTTTTGGCACCCATTGTGGGGAAGATTTTTCTATTCTCGCACCCTTATATATTTGAAAAAATAACAATAAATTAGATATCTAAAAAACTAAAATTATGAAAGTTGAAAATTCATTGAGCCTTATGAATTCCACTAATGGTTATTCTTAGTAATCCCATAGTCCTAAGACCCGAAGTTCTCTTTCATACCCAAGAAGACATTGCCTCAGAATTGAGGGAGTCTATTTGACACAATGAGAATATATTTATTACATTACCACTTTGCTACAGGAGTTCTAGATTCGAATAATAACATGTATAATCCTTGACAAGAGAAAGAAAAGTTCAGAATAATAAAGGAGAGCCTAGAAGAATTTTGGTTGAATTGTACATTAAAGCTGGCAAAAAGATGGTATACAATATCTTCAAGAGCTAGTGGTGAAAATGATCCTAATTTTGGATAACACTTGCAAGATGATTTCTGCCTTCTGTTAATTAGATTGTAAGAAGATTAGGTCACTAGGAATTCCTTGAATTTGACCCAAACTTGCATCTCAAATATCATGATGACGAAGTTGTAGTTGAACCATTGAACTATATCCCTCCACAAGAGGAAGTTGCTGAAGAAGTTATTGAAAGAATTAAAGAAGTTATCGAAAGAGTTGAAGCATAAGAAGAAGCTGAAGAAGAGGAACCACTAATGGATCAACAAGCACCACTTCCTAGAGGAAAAATATGGGCCCATTAGCTATCACCCTTCCTCTACATGATTTACCTAAAGGGTCAAGAAAAAAATTTCCCAAGTTCTATGGTGATGGGAAACAACATCCAAATGAACACATTGCAACCTTCATCATTTCTTTTGGAGTGCTAGGAGTTGGCTATGAGGATGTATTAGTCTGAATTTTTGTAGAATCTTTGCAAGATACATTAGTGGACTAGTTCTATAAATTTCCGAGTAGGTATATAACTAACCGAATTGGTATGAAGACCAATTTTTAAACTAGATTCAAACTTGTAGAAGATGCTCATGCACTTTTGGCCCAATGGTCTCAATTGAAGAAATAACCCTTCGAACCAATGAGGGATTTTGTGGAAAAGTTCAACAAAATTCTCTACAAGATTCCTGAAGTTTCCCGACCTATGGAAGACAACAAGCTAAGATTATTCACAAATGCCCAACTTCTTGAGGTGATTTTTATGTTGAGAAGAACTCAACCAACTAACTTACATGAGGCACAAAAGCTTGCAATTGAAGTCGAAGATGACTTGATCATGTCAGGAAAGATAAAATAAGGTCTAACTAAGGAGAAAGGCCAATATTTAAATGTAGGTACAATGGAATCATTAATTCAAAAGCTATCTAATGATGTTCTTTCACTCAAGAAGTGGTTGGATCAAGCTTATATGAGTAGAGAAACTCCTTAGGATAACTTTCTGAATAGATAAAGGATTGGTCCACCTCCTCACACAATTTCTCTTGAGGAACCTCTAATAAATTTAACCTGTGATGCCAAGGAAGAATAAGATGAAATTGAAGAATCAAAAGAAGAAAACGAGGATGGTAATGTTCTTGAAATTGAAGAAGTAGAAGATGTACAAATCAATTTCCTTGAGTATTCTTTAGGAGAAGATGATGATGATGAAGAGGCACCAAGTTTCTCATGTGTAGTATTTACTCGCTCTTAGTATCAAAAGGGATATTATTCCTCTTCTCCTGTAAAAAATAAAAATAAAGATGATCCTCAGGTGGCGACTCTACAAAACAAGATAATTAATAGAGGATCTCCACTCCCGCCTTCCATGGAGTCTTCGAAAGAAAAACCAGACCAAGTAGTGAGCAAGAAGCAATCTACCATGCCAAGTAAGTCCTATAATACTTCTTATAGCTCTAATTATATATCTAAGACCAATCTTGCAAAAGCTTCAAATTCTCATTCAAAATCAGCCATTGATTCCCAAATCACTACTCCATCTGCTAAAAATACCAAAACTTACAAAGTAGTACCTCCTCCACCTTGTAGAACATCTTTGGCATCTCAAGAATATCAAGTTCATCCACTTTCACTCCATTTGATATCATTAAACTTGTGAAAAAGTATAAAGTTCATATTCATGAATATGAATTTTTCAAACACATCCAGAGTAATTTGAAAGGCTTGTCAGTTACATGAAGAACGGTAACCCAAAGCCCAATGCTACAAATTCCAATTCTAAATGGTTACTACCAACACCACCCACTCCTCCAACATAAAACATGCTCTCCCTAAGCACATCCAAAACCAAAAATTAGAACCATTCTACCTTTCCCTCCTGATTAAAGGCCACCAATTGAATAATTACATAATAGACTCAGAGTGCTTTAGATAATGTAATGCCAATAAAATTTTCTAATTCCCTAGGAATCACCTTGACATGAGAAACTAGATCTTGCTATTCTATGGAGTCTAAAGAAGTTCCACTAGTATAGAGAATCAAAGATGCTCAAGTGGCCCTTGTGGACATTTTAGACAAGTTTTGATGACCATTTTGGTAGCGGAAATTCCAATATCCTTTGGCATGTTGTTGAGCAATATTTTCTATAGAGATATGGGTGGTGAGATACAAATGGATTGGTCCTCGGAAACCATTCCAATGAAAGGAGACATGAAGAGGTTGTCACCCATGCAAAATATGAAGTACACTATCCGAAATTAGAAGACCCAAAGGCTAATAAATTGTTTTAAGATAGTGGATGGGGTGAATACTTCTAGACTTCCGAAAGAGATGAGAATCTACCTTTCCTCACGGAAGATGAAGAAGACTAGTTATGGACAATGGAATTTGATGGAATCCATTCTAGTGCGGGATCTAGACCGACATTGTTCTAACTTCACCGAATGGTGAGTTTATTCCTTTTCTTATAAATTGAAATTTGAAAACACCAATAATATTGTAGAATATGAATCTCTTCTCCTAGGGATGGATGTTGTTGAATCTATGGGTATCAAGAAGATAAAATGTCTTGGTGATGTTGAGGTGATTGTCAAGTAAGTGAGGAATCAATATCAAGTCAAGAACCTGAGGCCCAAGCATTATAGAAATAGAGTATGGGATTGCATTGAGTCTTTTGATGTCTTCTAAATCCAAGATGTCCCCCGTGAGAACAATGAGAAAGTTGATTCTCTCACAGTTTCTACTTCCCTAATGACTATGTACCCATCCTTTAACAAGGAAAAAGTGACTGTCGAGATGGTGTTTAGGCCAAGCGTTCAGACAACATGAATCATTGACAAATGTTCAATGATGAAGGGAACCTTATTTCATTTTTGGAATAAAGAGACAACTTCAACATTATCTTCTATGAGGGAAGTGATGATCCTAACTATGATTCTATTATAGATGAAGACAAAGGAGAAATGGACGGAATTGATTCAGAAGGAGTCATCAAACTGAAGGGAAATGATGTTATAAAGCTCCTCATATCTCTTGAATATTTGTTTGATAAACACGACATGTTTATCAAGGAGAAAGGAAAAGAGTCCTTATGACACACTGTTGAATTTGAGAAAGAGAACATTGGTGCTCCTAAACAACCAAGAATGGTAAATATTGTTCCCCCAAAGAGAAAATAAGTTTTATCTCACTATTGAGGAGATATTATGATGTTTTGGCATAATCTTATGATGAGCTCAAGTCCTTCAGACCCAAAGAGATGCACCATTCAATACCACTTAGGCCCGAATCCAAATATTTCAGAAAAAGTAGCACATACGACCTAAAGATTATGAATACAATCAAAGAAGAAGTACTGAAGATTTTGAATGCAAGAATCATTTTCCCCATTCATCACTCCACGTGGGTGGAAAATATTGTTCCAGTATGAAAGAGGAACAAAGAAATAAGGATTGTTTAGATTTCCGTAATTTGAACCAGGCCTCATTAACAAACAACTACCCACTGCCTATCATGGATCAAATTCTAAAGGAAGTCATAGGATATGAAATGATTTTGTTGCTTGATGGTTTCTCTAGATATAACCAAGTTGAGGTAGCAGAAGAAGATAAACATAAAATGACCTTCACAACTCCATGGGGCACTTTTGCCTATAACAGAATGCCATTTGGTCTTATCAACACTAGAGAAAAATTTTAATGGGAAATGGATCTTTCCTTTAAAGACCTCAAACACTACATTTCCATCTATCTTGATGACCTCATGGTATTTTCAAAAAGGTGAAGGGATTACATAAAAAAATTGGAACAAGTACTTATCAGATGCCGAAAACATGGAATTTACTTGAATCCTAAAAATATATCTTCATTTCACTAAAGGGAAAATAATTAGACACATTGTGAACATAGAGGAGGAAAATTGATCTAGAGAGGATAAAGGAAATCCAAGAATTTTCCTTTCCCAATATTGTTAGGAAATCTATGTTAGTGTTCACATGTGATGAGTAAATAATAATTACGTGAGTAATTATTATCTTGTAAATGGTTAGTAGTTAATAATATTATTGTTATATTAACAATAATATATATTAGTTTGGAGTTGTTTTAACAACTTATGTAATTTGAGTTGTGCATTGTTACATGAGTAACAATCACATCTAAATAGATATTTGGGGGGTTAGTAGGTTGAACAAACTCCTCATTTGTAGGAGTGATATTTCATATATATTTGTATGTCCCGTATGAATGAAATGTGAGAAATAATAGAGAAGATATTATATAATTGTGTTTATTATTATTGTTATCTCTGTGTAGATCTGGTTATATGACATTAAAAATAAATAAGGGAGTCCATTATTTATTTCGCAAGGTAAACTTCCTTTTCCATTTTGTCCCTTATTTTGTAGAACTGACCAAGTACATCACCAATATAATGAAGCCTCAAAAAAGTTTCAAGTGGAATAATGAAGGCAAAGCATCATTTGATCCAATGAAAGAATAAATAGCCAAGGATCCTACTTTGGTATGTCCTAATATTGAAAAGGATTTCATTCTATATTACCATGCTTTGGAACACACACACTTTCAACCATCTTAGTTTAGAAGAATGAAGAAGGCATTAAAGCACCTATTGCTTTTATGAGTTTCCCATTGAAGGATCATGAGTTGAGATACAATTTTTTGGAGCTAAAAATTAAACCCGTCCCAGTTTGGATGAACTGGGATTTTGAGGAAACATGGTACTGTCTCCAAGTTATGGGACCTTTCTGCTTGAGACAGACCTTCGGAGAAGGCTAGTTCCTCTAACTATTTCTACTGCTAAAACTACACCTATGAAGGGAAATACATCTATCTATCACTACTCTAAATTTCCAAGGACCAGGGTTAGAAGGAGATGCATGAAAAGGTAAATCTAAGATAAGGGATATGATAGCACTAGAAAGAAGGGGATGAACAAAACTAGCTTTAAGAGAAAATGAAAGAGGATGTTTATATAGAGGATAAATATGCGTATCAAAGTATGAAACAAAGTCATGCATTCATTTTCATGGGGTAAAATAAAAGTATGAACTTGTAAGGGACGTGAGACAAAGCACACCAAATAGAAAATGTAAAAGAAAGGAAAGAAAAAGCAATAAAAAGAGACAAGGTAGAGAATAACCACAAATAATCTTTTATTACTTCCACAAAATGCACGATCGATACAATGGTGGATGAGGTTAATATCCACATGAAAATACTAGATCCAAAGGCTTTGCAACTTAAAATGAAAATAATTAGAGTCCTTAACAAACTAAAGGGTTCTAACCCTTTGCCATGAGCCTTGATCGTAATTTATAGAAGAAGAAGGAGAGAAGAGGGAAATTAGGATTTGAAATCCAACCACCAACAACAAAAATTAAATGCGTGTAAATCCACTTGAAATTCGATTGATGCACCTCCCCATGTCTCTGTTTGGCTTGTAAAGGAAGAAAGGAGGCAAGATTTGAATAAAATATGGTTGGTTGGGATAACTGGATCTATACATTAATGGCACGAGACACATTTTCCTACTTCTCACTTACCAAATCTTGCTAAAATAGGGTTTTGAATGATTTGAAGTGTAGTTCATGTCAAAGAGATTTCCAACAAGACCAAAAGTGCATGAATCTAAGCCCTGTAGCAAAAGTTATGACGATCTGAAGTCTACAGTGTAAACTAGATGTGCAATGACATGTGGCATGCAATGATTGGATGAAGGATCATCTAGTTGTTTTTTTCTTTTCTACCAAATGTCATACAATGGTTCATTTTAAGGATTCAATTCCTAGTTGGTGCACTTTGATAGGTTGTGTGTTGCACACTCAAGTTTGATAGGTTATGACATGGCATAGTGACTCAATGTAGAAGAATGTGTGAGGTGCATGTGAAAGTAAGGGGTGTGAGGATGTAGAAGACAAGGCATGAGAGGATTGCACATAGAAGAGAAGGAGGGTACATATCTACGTAGAAGGATAAAAGTATGCAAGAGGGGCATGAGAATTCAAATGATAAGCACATAGAAGAAACAAGAAAAGGGCATGTGGAGTAATCTAAGAAGGAGGTGGGAAATGCACAAAAAGTGAAGACAAGATATGCCATGGAAGAATGCGTAAGAATAATGTGAGGGAATTAGAAAACTTTGGAGGGTAAGTCGGGGGTGCGCGTGGAGCATGTGAAAAATATGGGAAGGAAGGTGGGAGTGTAGAAAGGGTGAGCACAAAGGAATGATGGAAAGAAAGAGAGGAATAGATATGGAATGACATTCATAGAAACTACAACCAACTAATGTGCCAATAGAAATAACCAAAGTGTGCACAACCTGCAATAATTGATCTTCGAGAGACAAAATGGCGATGTAAGTTCTCAAAATAACTAGGAGAGTTATTTTGGAAAACATTTGGCATCTTTGGGGCCATATTCCTACTAGATGAAGGAGATCAGTAGCCTTGAAGAATCCATTAGGCATGGAGTTTTCTGAAAACATGAAATTATGATCTGCAAGTTAAAGAACTACCTTTGAAGTCACTATAAGAACTGTCTAAAATTTGTATTGAAATGCTTATAAAACTGCTAGAACTATTGGAAGAACCTTGAACTAAACTCGACATCCTAGAAGTAAGAAAAGAGTGCATGAGAAGAAATAACTAAGTATTAAAAAAATTAGTGCAATGCACTTGGAGGAATTGAAACTACTCTAATAAATACAATGATGTAAAAGAATTAATGAAAGTTCTTGAGATAAATCTCATTAACTAGAATCGTGGCGCACCTCCATAAAAGTGAGACAACTCAAAAGAGTTAGCCTCCTTGTAAGAGATGATAGTGTATGGGCTGCTCCAAAGTGCATCAAAATTTTAATGATGCCCTGGTTTAGCTTTGTCAGTATCCCATTTTAATACTAGGTTAACAACTTTGAAAACTTGATGTCTAGCCTTTCTGTCAAATCATTTCTTTCTCAATTGTTGATGTTATTCTAACTGGATCATGACAGATTTTCTCAATTCTTAAAGTGTAACCAACTCTACCACTTTGATTTCTATCTCGATCAGTACCCTCAAAATCTAACTATTGGCCAAGATCTAATGAAGGAAATTCAAGAGATAAAGGAAGTATAGCTTCCTTTCCATAAACAAGCTTGTAAGGTGAAGTACCTATTGCCTTCTTCACCATGATTTTTCTACCCAGAGTGCACATGAGACCTTAGTGTGCCACTACCTTTGGTTGATATTCATTGTCTATTTCATGATTCTGATCAGGTTCTTGTTAGTAGACTTAGTCTAACCATTACCCTGGGGTAATAGTTAGAAGAAGTCTTCAAGTAGATTCCAAGGATAAGTTCCTAATCATAAATTTTAGTACCGAGGAAGGCTTTAGAATTATTAGAGATAATGGTCTGAGGAATGCCAAACCTTTTTATGATGCCCTCAAGAAATTCAAGGATGATTGATTTGGTTGATTCCTCGAGTGCAAAAAATTCTATCCATTTGATGAAGTAGTCCATAGATGTTAACACCCACTTGTGTCCAGGAGCTCGAGGGAGGATTGATCATGCTTATGAATTCAATACCCCATTGCACAAAAGGCTAATCTACTTGGATTGGTCAGAGGGGAAGCGCTACCAATTTCTTCTTTCTTGTAAAGAAAGTAAATTCTTTGCATTTCATGACCGAATTGTGCATGTTCACAAACAGGGTAGGAAAAAAGTATCTTGGCTTGATAATCTTCATCACTGTTGCTTTGACAGAGAAGTGTCCACTAGAGAATCCATCATGAAATTATGTTAACACTTTGTCAACTTATGCACCATCAATACATCTCAACAACACGTCATCAATGTTTCTTTTGAAGAGAATGCCATCAATCAATGCATATGGAATATACTACAACCTCATATGTCATCTCTTTACTTTGTTCAAACTAGGAGGGTATGCGCTAGAGGAAAGGAACATGATCATGTCCTTCATTTAAGTGCATGCATTAGGATCATCATTCTTCTCAGGTTCAACATGCAGGAGCTATTCATCTACAAATAAGGAAGTCTCAAGTTTAGACTACGCATCCTTAACAATCTGCTTATAGAGCGCATTACCTCTAACTAACTTGGTGGCTTTGATAGTCACATCATACTCCATGATTTTGGTCACCCTTCTTTCTCTCTTCTCACTATTTTTTTCTCCCATGATGAATTCTCTCACACCTGAGTGCAAGAATAACACCTTGATATGATTTGTGGTGAGCATAATTTTAAACTTCTTAAGTGCGTACATAATGGTGAAGACCTATTTATCTCGTATGACTATATTTCAACTCATAATACTTCAATGTATGACTGAAGAAAGCCACTAGCTACTCTATTCCTTGTTCATTTTCTTGTGTCAAGACAATAACACTAGCATCAACTCCATAAGCATAAATGATAAAATCCTTGGAATAATCCATATTGATGAGTGTTGGCTAGTAAGAAATTTCTCACTTGATTTTATTGAAGCTCTATTTTCCTTTTTATGTCTACTTTAAGACAATATTTTTCTTGAGCATCAGGGTGATGGGCCTAAACAATACTACAAAGTTAGGAATGAATCTCCTAACAAAATTTATTTTTCCTAGGAAAGACTGCAAGGCTTTCTTGTGCACTAGTAGGGAAAGAGAAAAGATGGCTGAAACATGCTTAGGATCGATGGTAATGCCATACTTTAAGACCACATGGCCTAGAAGCTTACCCTATGCCACATCAAAGTTAAACTTATTGGTGTTGAGAGACACTCAAAATTCTCTGCATCTCTATAATACTTTTTCTAGATGCGTCATATGATCCGCGCTCTACTTTGAGAAGAAAATCATGTCATCTAGGTAAACCATGATGAACTCATTAATATATCCTTTGAAGGAAATGTCCATGGCTCATTGGAATGTTGCACCTGCATTTGACATACCAAAGGGTATCTTTTTATAAACAAAGGTTCCCATTCAATTGTAATTCCATATTGGATTGATCCTCTTTCTTGACCATGATCTGTTGAAGCTAGAATACCCATCCAACATGGGAAATATTTCCGTTCAACCACACGGTATGTAAGATTTGTTCCATTAAAGGAAAATGATAGTGATCCTTCAAGGATGCTTTATTCAGATCTCTAAAATTAACACATAGTCTGATTTCACCATTCTTCTTGCACATTGGAATAAGAATAGCGACCCAAGTAGAGTACTTAATGGGGAATATTATCTTCACCGCAATGAGTTTAGAAAAATCTTTCCTCATGAGGGGATCTAGCTTGGGATTAATAGGCCTTTGCTTTTTTTTCATGGGATTGATGCTACGATCCAAGTCAATGGATTCTTGAGAAACACTTGGATCAAATCCTTTAAGGTCTTCATACTCCCATTAGAATATGTCACTGTATTTCGGCAAAAAGATGAAGGCCTTCTTCTCAACATCGTGCAACATTTTCCAAGAAACAAATCTTTGCCGCATACAATAGTGACTGGAGTGTTGTCTTCTTACACTATGCATATATTATTTTATTCTCCTTGAACTCGTCATCATGGCTGAAAATTTTCTAAGGCAACCAACTCTTTAGGAAACTTATTTTTCTTTAGCTAGATCACTTGGTAACCATAACTTTCATACAACTGAGCTTGCATGCTTGAAGAGAACTCAACTTAATTCTAAATGAGTTGGACAATATGCACATTGTTGTCACAAAATTTCTAGTTGATGTCATTATCTGGAATAGATGGCCTAATTATCATCTTGATGTGCTTTGCATGCTACCTTGGATAAAGTCCTCGGTAGATGAGAACTACGAACCAAGTGTGGCGATTTGATCTACTTCTTTGTTCATCTTTCTTGGCACCACCTACAGATTCATAGCATCAAAACTCTCAAATAGGTCCCAAACTCTATGTTTATAAGCTTTGAGAATCTTATTCTTTGTTGTGCACTTATTTGTGACCTGGTGGATAACCAACTTAGTGTCCCCAAAAATTTGCAGTGCCTTGACCTTTTTCTTTTGAAATGAGAAGACCATGCACCAATGCTTCATATTCTGCTACGTTGTTGGAGCATGCAAATTGCAGCCTATGTAGAAGGAAGAAATTCTCATTGTTTTCAGAAATGAGAAAACACTGCACTGAGTGCCATTTCGCATTTGGATCCATCAAAGTATAACTTCCATAATCCATAATTTTCTTCATATTGCTTAATCCGTAGTGTGGAAGCACAACTTCTTCTTCAAGGATACAATAAGTACCAAGACTAGTTTCAAAAGTTTAAGGGATTCATCATAAGGATCAAATTCATAGTGCTTATCCACCCATTCATCTAACAATAGATTAGGTATGGGGGAGGAATAGGTTTCTCTATTGAAACTGAATCTTATTCTTGGCCTTCTTGGATTAGGAAATTGGCTTGGAGAGGTGAGGGGTCATATGACTCAATATGATATGAAAATATAGGCTCAACTTGTATGGTAAACAGGTACCATACCTTATTCTAAGTAACATATGAGACTAATTGGAAGACAAGTAGCCACCCACTTTGGAATTAAAGTCTCTTGATAGGAAAAGGGAAAAAAAAGGAGATAAATAAATGATTGACACATCTTGAGTTATTGTTAGTCTTAGGCATGCATTGATGGTTAACTCAAGATCGTTGATGACTCCTAGAGTAGTAATAATTAAACCATCAAGTTGTAAGAATCCTTTGGACATAGGGTTGTACTTAAGACCTAAGACCTCAAAAATTTTATTTGGCATAACATAAGTACTAGCCCCTGAATCAATCATATAATTGTCAATAAGGTGTTTACCTATAATCAAGAACATGTAGAAAGGTAGGGTTTTGACAACATTGCTTTCTTGTTTCTCCTCTGCTTGAAAGATTTTGATAACAACATGAGGTATTTGAACAACTAGATCAACACGCAGAGGCTACACAAGAGATTTATGTAGCATGTCGTGCTACGATGGAATGGCCAGGGTGTCCCACATTGTGACATTTACATTTGTCTTCTTCATCTAGTCCACAATGTTGAATGGAAGGCCCAAGGACTTGTGCATTTGAGGCACAACAACATATTTTCTTGATTTCTCAGGTGTAGAGGTGGGGGCCTTATCTTGTATAGAGGCTTGACCTACCAAAGGAGGGGCACATGTCAATTCTATCAAAACATTTTGCAAAACCTTACGCAAAGAAATTTTTGCACTAGAAGCTGCTAATTTGATTTACACTTGCATCCTTTTGTTTTTGGAGATTATCATGACTGCAAAATTTTAAGGCTTCTTGTATCTTGTATTATCAACAACATGTGTGCACATCTTATGTGGACCATCCAGAAGCTTGATTGATTACAAATAATTCTTCATCCACAAAGAACATAAGGTTGGCCTTAAGAACAATTTTGGCACTTCTTGATTTTCTAATTTGTGCACGCTAGTGGAAGGCTCTATTTGAAGAAGCTTGAATCGGGTAATCCTCTACGTGTAAAGGAATTGGTGCGGTGTATTGGCTATGAGGGTGTATTACAAGGAAAACACCACTCTAACTCCTGGGATATTTTTTTTGAACTAGAACAAGTTCTTTACTTGAAATAGATGTTGGAAGGGGCTACGTAGGAGGAATTATTTATAAAGGGAGGTATGCATTAGCCTACCATCTATCATTCTGTTGGTTTTTCCCATATCTCTAATTTGGATATTGATTTATAAAGGGTTGATGGCCTTGATTATACCCTTGATTAGAATTATTTGTAAAGGATTACGCATGCTGCTTTTCTAAAGATGTGACTTTAATGGAAAAGTTTCTAATCAAGGCCTTCATTTCTTTATCCTCCTTTTTCTATGCCAGAGAGTAAGATGTGGTTGCAACGGGTTGAGAAATTTTCTCGGGAATAGGAGTAATGAAAGGCTAGGGGGCTTGAGGCATTTCTAAAAAAAGGGCAGGGACAGTCTAGGAGCTAACTTTCCTACCTAAATTACACAGTTCTCAACCCTAATAACTAATGCAAAGGTCATAGGTACTATTTTACCCCTCATGGATTGAATCATGACAACAATATCATAATTTAAAGCCCTTAAAAAGTAAAGGAAAACAATTTGAGTTGGTCTTACCAAGGCTAGAATCCTCTCCCATGTTTTCTAAAATCTGAAGTTAAAGTCTGCCATGAGCTCATTGGGAGACCTCTTTATGGTTGTCAGTTGTTCAACAAGGAGATATTATCCAAATTCTCTCCAAACTAACAACAAAGGGTTGCCTCCGGGTGATTCAAAGTTTAAATTGACCTCATTGTCAGGACTCCGAACCATTGCAAATCTCTCCCTTTGAATGAAGAGGCTAATAGTCTAACAACCACATCTTGTTCAATGATTTGGTAGATGACGTAAACATTAAAAATGTCATGTATGTGGTCAGTTGGAGTAGTATGGTTTTCCCTAGTGAAGAAAGGGATACTTTTAAGTGAAGACATTGGAATAAGATTTTGGGTAGTAAGAGTAAGATGGCTACTACTAGTAAAATTAAAAATCCCTAATTTGATTGTTGTGCGCCATACCAATAGGTTTTAGAATTCTAGTAGGATGTAAGGAAGGTCTACTGGGAGGTGGTGTTGAATTTATATGCCACACCTTTGGAGATGGGGATGTTTACACGGTTTCTTTATCATGTGTTCTTCTTGGAGAAATTTGAAGGTTTTCAAAAGACTCTCAACTTTGTTGTGATTTTATATAGTATGCAATCTTCTAATTAACGGTGCATGGATTGCTAAAATCAATAGATCTCGAGAGTTGGGAGTCACTAGATGTGTCTAAACAAGCCTCCAAAGGTTAGAAATCACCAAGTCACACACCAAAACTTAGCAATGATGAAATTTAATATTTCGGTGCTTCCATCCTATTAAGTGTCCCAAAAAAGCTGTTGGAGCTCACAATTTCACCCATCCTAGATAAGGATGAATTGGGATTTCGAGGCAACACGGGGTTTTCTCCAAGTTGTGGGACCTTGTACGCTTGAGACATACCTCCAAAGAAGGCCAGATCCTCTACCTATTTCTACTGCTAAAACTACTCCTATGAAGGGAAATGCATCTACCTATCACTACTCCAAATTTCCAAGGGACCGGGGATAGAAGGAAATGTATGGAAAGGGAAATCTAAGATAAGGGAGGTGATAATACAGAAACAAGGGGATGAACACAACTATCTTTAAGTGAAAATGAAAGAGGATGTACATAAAGAGGATATAAATGTGTATCATAGTCGAAACACACTTACACATTCATTTTCACATGGCACAATCATAAAAGAAACTTACAAGGGATGTGAGAAATCACAACAAATAAAAATACAAAAGAAAGGTAAGGAAAAGTAATAAAAATGAGCCAAGGTAGAGAATAGCCACAAAACAAAGATCCTTTTTGCTTCCATGAAATGCATAGTCGATTATAATGGCAAATGAGGCCAATATCCACATGTAAAAACTAGATCTAAAGGCCTACAAATTAAAATAAAAATAACTAGAGTCCTTAACAAACTAAAGGGGTCCAACCTTTTATAATGAGCCTTGATCTGTAATTTATGTAAGAATAAGGAGAGAAGAGGAGGTGATAGAAGAGGGAAATTCATATTTTAAATCCAACCATGAACAACAAGCATTGAATGCCTAAAAATCCACTTGCAATGTTATCGACGTGCCTCCCATGTCTCTTTGGCTTGTAGAAGAAGAAAGGAGACAAGATTTGAATAAAATATGGGTGATTGGGCTAAGCTTGAATCTATGCATTAATCGCATGAGACACATTTTCCTACTTCTCACGTACTCAAAGCCCACTAAAATCTAGTTTTAAATGATTTGGAGTGTACTCCAAGTCAACAAATTTCCAATAAAAAACAAAGTACACAAATTTGAGCCATGTAACAAAAGTTATGAAGTTATGAAGTCTATAGTGTAAAATGGACACACAATGACACGTTGCACATGTTGTAAGTACACGAATTTGAGCCTTGTAGTAGAAGTTATGACATTTTGAAGTCTATAGTGTAAACTAGAAACATAATGAAACATTGTGCATCTTTGTTTGGTGAAGGATCGTCCAACTATTTAGTTATTTTTTTGTTTCTACCACATGTCATGTAATGGTTCGTCACAAGGATTTAGTGCCTAGTTGGTGTGATTCGATAGGTTATGTGTTGCACACTTAAGTCGACGAGGTTATGACATGACACGGTGACTCGGCATGGAATAATGCACGAGGTACACTCGAAAATATGGGGTACGAGGATGTAGAGGACAAGGTACGAGAGGAATGCACACAAAAGAGAATGAGGGTGGATATATGTAGAAGGATACAAGTACACAAGTGAGGCATGGGAATTCAAATAAGAATTGTGAAAAAAAAAGAAGGAAGGGGTGCATGAAGTAATCCGGAAAGGAGGCACACAACATGTAAAAAAGACAAGATACACCACAAAAGAATGTGGGAAAAGCATGTGAGGGACTTAGAAACTTTTCGAGGGTAAGTCGGGGTACACATGGAGGATGCACAAACTATGGGAAGGAAGACTAGAGTACAAAAGGGTATGCGTAAAGGAAGGATGGAAGGAAAGAGAGGAATGGAGAAGAAATGATGCATGAGGAAACTCGCAACAAACTAATGTTCCAATGGAAACAACCAAAGTGCGCATAACCTACAAAAATTGATCTTTAGAGCTAGAATGGGGATGTAATTTGTCAAAATAATAAGGGGAGTTATTTTAGACAACAATAATCAAATAGAGATACATGTTTATGTTGTGGTCAAAGAAGTTAAGAATTTTAGATTCTACATCCTCAACTCCCGCACTGTGGTGATGGTCCTAGGCTTTGCAATCAAATCAATCATAACTCAGCAAGATCCAGGAGCCAAGAGAGAAAATTGGGTGTCTAAGATCAAAGAGTTTGACTTTGACATCCGACATTTGAATCTTGTAAGAGGAAATAGATTGTGCTAGTTAATGCCTAAGGATGAAGCCCTCTTGACTCAAGATTATACAAAGGAGTGTATGTGCTATGAATGTTTAAGTAAATACCTTCCCTAAGTGTGTTTTGTAAGTACCACAAATGAGTGGTATCCTTATATTACTTACTCACTTATGGAGAGTGCACGACTCATCTTGACTATAAGAAAAGGAGTAATATCAAACTAAAAGCAACTAGGTATGTTATCTGGGATCACATGCTATACAAAAGAGGATTAGATGGATGCTTCCTAAGGTTTGTCGACAAAGAGAAACACAAAAAGTATCTAAAATATCATTATGATCAAGCTTGTGGTGGGAATTTATATACCATGATAACTCGCTCACAATATCCTTCGTGGTAGGTATTATTAGCCTACGCTGTTTACAGATGCTCAAAAATAGGTTTCCAAGTGTGAAACTTTTCAAATTTTTTTTGGAAGGACACAACTTTCCGTGCATCCCCTTCGACCAATAGTTATTACGGAACCTTTCCAACAATGAAGCATAGATTTCATTCGAGTCCTCAATCCTCATTCAAGCATAGGGAATGCCTATGTTATAACAAAAAATAACTACTTCACCAAATGGGTAGAGGCAATTCTAGTCAAATAAGCCAATTCTGAAACTACCTGTAACTTCATCAAAGAAAACGTTATCATTTGTTTTAGAATTCCTCTTAATATTGTAGTTGATAATGCCACATACGTTTCCTCTATGGAGTTGGTATATTTATGCTATGACTATGGAATCTCACTTTCTCATGCATTAAACTAATACCCTCAAGGAAAAATTAGGTTGAGCTAAGTAACACGAATATTATAACCATTTTATGAAATCTATTTGATCGAAATAGAGAAACTAACATAAGAAGCTCTATGATGCACTGTGGGAAGACATGATTACCATGAAATATGAAATAAATATGTCACTATTCTAGTTGCTTTACGATATAAATTCTAATATTCCAGTCTCTTTTGAATTTCCAACCCTCCAATTAGTCAAAGAAATTGAAGATGGCCAATTTCAAAATTCTCTTGACAAGAGATCTTGTATCTTAAAAAGCTGAGTGAAGACAAATTTAAGGTGGTTGATAGAATAAAGGAGCATAAGCTAAAACTGAATAATCTATTTGATAATAAAGCAAAGGAAATATATTTCAAAGTTAGGGATCTTGTCTTATTGTGGGAAAAAAGGAGATAACCAAAAGGAAGTCATGGAAAGTTTGATTCCTTGTGGTTAGGACCATTCAGATTCATGAAGCCTGTGGAGAAAATAATTTCTACCTCTCATATTTGGATGGCACATATTTGGAATTACCTCATAGCAAGAAATGCTTGAAGTTGTATAAAAATTGAAGGAGGGATTTCCCCTAAATTTACCATAGGTGAATATAGGATGTGTGTTTCCCTTTCCTATTGTGTGTTTTTCCTTTCCTAGTGTGGTGTTTTCCTTTTGTTTTGTGTGTGTTTATTCATTCATTCTATCTATTTCTTGTAATGAGACTCTGTATAGCCCAATGGATAAGGAACTGGTACATGTTGTGTATTGAGATTATAGAGTTCATGCTTATCCTATCCTCACTTCATTTGATCCAAAATAAGTCCCCAAGTGAGAGCCAACTATTGTCATGTGTTTTTGCAAGGTCAAAATTCAAGTTGAAAACATGACAACTTTACCCTAGTGTCAAAATTTTTGTTTGAATCCCCTCTTGAAGCATCCTTTAGATCATTCTTCCTTCGTGTCATAACCATCCCATCCTTGAAAACCTTCATAATGTGATGAAAAACCTTTCCAAGTGTTTGAAATGTGGTCATGAGGTCATTCAATCCATTTAGTTGAATGTTGTCAAAAGATGAAATATCTAGTAAGCCTAGAAAGGCTATTTTTAGCCTTTCCGGGACAAGTGTGCATCCTATGAGATTAATCAAGAGGCCTAAAACCATATGGATATATTATTGAGGAGTTTTAAATTCAATGGAGCAGGTTTAGGAATATTTAGGAATATCTAGGAAGGTTTGAGCTTTAGGAACAAAAAAACGGTGAAAGCGGGTTTTGGAGAATCAAGGAGCTTACGATTAAAAATGGTACCTAAAATTCAACAAAGGATTTTGAAAGCTCCATGATGAGTCAAGAGACAAACAAGATATCATAAAAATATTGAAGAGTCCTCTTCATTATGGAATCAAAAATTCTTCCCAAAACATGGTTTCTTCTCGGGAAGATCAATTTTTGTAGACTCACCTTGTTGTCCAAAATGAAAAAGAAGATTGTTTTAGAGAAGAAGCATAATGAGGTATTAAAAACCATCCCATAGATCTTGAAATGATCTTGGGAGTCAAAAATATAAAAAAATCCTGAAAAAAGTTCCGGGATCTTCGAGAAAACTAATATCAATATTTGGGGACTTAGTCATTTTCTTAGTTGGGTGGGTGGCGTATTTTGGTGTCCCAATTGTATTAAATTTCCCAACTTTCCCTAGTATACCAAGGATATTGAATACATTGTGGAAAATTTGGATAAGAAACGCACACCATACCTCATTTTTGTTCTTGTTTCATCATATGACCTTCTTTCTTCCCAACAAGAGCTAAGATGTTGTGTTTGCAAATTGGAAAAGTTTTTCCATGAAACCCATGGATGCACTTTACTATCCCAAATTTCCCAACTATCCCTAGGATAGTGGGGAATAAAAATGCACCATACCCTCATTCCCTCCCGGGTTCATCATGTGACTAAATTTTTTTCTACGCGGGTGCTTAATTGTTTCTCTTTCATCTCCCTAACTCTCAACTCTTACCCCGCCACTTGTGATGCTCAAGGTAGGGGGACATTTTTCTTCCCCAACTATCCCAAATATCATGGGGAAAGTGGGGATAGTTAGGAAATTTTTTTCCCCATCCCATATTTATTTTAAAACTAAGTTTTGAAGTGTTTTCATTACTTAAAAATAAAATGTTTTGAGAATTTAAAGACTTCTACAAGATTTTTTTATCTCTTTCCTTCACCAGCTCGGCCCAGACATCCATTTTTGATGTCACGAAGCTCCAAACACCTAAAAATTCATCATATATACATGTTGTTAGGAAATAAGGGATAAAATATGTGGAACAATCCCACATATAATCATAATAGTAAAAACTAATATGTAGAAAAGTATCGCAAATATGAAATGAAATTTGCAGAAAATAAAATAACATAACACAAAGACATTAGTTAACATGGTTCACCCAATTTAGGATACGTCCAAAAATAATAAATTTATCATATTTTATTACAAGCCACCTCTTTATCTCAATATAGTACCCATACCTGTTTAGATTTAAGCTCAACAAACTCTCCGAATTCACACTTGAACTCACACATCTACAATGTTACATCTAACTTACCATATGCACAAAAGCACATCAATAGGAAACTTATTAATCAATTTTACAATACGGTGGCTACTAAAACCATGGTCCAAAAATTCCCTATAAACCTATGGGTCAACATACTACCCATATGAGAATATCACATTTCACGAGGTATCAGAAATGTCTTTCGATGCCCTAATTTTTTTCATTAGCGTACATTCTTCAACACTTACACACATAAACAATACCCACAACATAATAATCTCCAACTTGGAGACTAGTTTTCATCTGAGAAAGCTTCTCAACCATTCATTTTCATCCATGAAGACCAACCAAAGCCGTAGATAGCTTCGGTTTCTCCCTTTTGACCACTTTGGTCATCATGTTTGCAAGATTCCGAGTGGTATGAATATTCTCCAACTTCAAATTATCTTCCTCCAAAGTTGTACCAATGAAATGGTACCTTTACTATATATGCTTCATCCTATAGTGGAAAACATGGTTCTTAGCTAGGTGTATAACACTTTGACTATCACTATATTACTTCCCTTCCTCCCGCTTATGCCCCAAATCCTCAAGAAATTATTAAAACAAATCATCTCTTTGCTTTGCCTTTGTGGCGAAGTAACATACTCAACCTCCATGGTTGATAAAGCCACAATATTTTTTAGTCATGAAATCCATCTCACTACTGTCCCACCTATAGTGAAAATATAACATGTCTTCGTCCTCCTGTTGTCTACATCTCCAGCCATATTTGAATCTACATAACCACGCAAAGTTGTATCGATCCTTTGTGAAGCACAAAACTATCCCTATGGTATCTCTCAAGTACCGAAGGATCCAATTTACTTCCTTCGAGTGATCTCAGTACTTGGATCACTCATAAATTTACTCACTTATCCCTTTCGCATGGGAAATAATAGGCTAGTGCACACCATGACATACATCAAACTGCCAACTGTTAATGAGTAAGGTACCTTGGACATTTGATTTCTCTCCTGCTCTATCTTGGGACATAACTCCTTTGATAACTTAAAATGGCCTGCCAAAGGAGTCCCAACCGGTTTAACATCCTACATATTAAATCTCTCCAAGACCTTCTTAATGTACTCTTCCGAGATAAAGTCATCTCCCATTCCTTCCTATCATAAGATATCCTCATACTAAGGATTTTTGGCTTCTTCAAATCCTTCATAAAGCAAAGAAGTCACTTAGTTTCTTCTTGAGTACTCTTATTTCCTTCATAATTTTACTCGCAACCAACATGTCATCCACATATAAACACAAGATAATATAAATGTTATCATGAAATTTCTGTATATACATGTAATGGTAAGAATGGCATCTAATATAACCTTTCTCCATCATGAAGCTATAATAGTTCTTATGTCATTGTCGCATAGCTTGTTTCAAGGCATAAAATCTCTTCTTTAGTTTTCACACCATCTCCTCTTTACCTTTGAACTCATAGCCCTCTAGATGCTGCATAGATAGATCCTCCTCCAAATAACCATGGAGAAATGTAGTATTTACATCTAATCTGATTTAAGTGCAAGTCTTCTTCTTCCACTATTCCAACAATAGTTCTAATAGAAGCCATTTTTACTACAGGAGAAGAAATCTCATCAAAATCTATACATTTTTTTGTGCAAACCCCTTAACCACCAACCGGGCCTTATATATTTTGTTGTCTCCTTTCCCATTAACTATGTACACCCATTTGTTCTACAATTCTCTTTTGCATTCAGGTAGCTTCACCATATCCCAAGTCTAGTTCTCCATGAGATATTGATGCTCCTCATCCACGACTTTCTCCCACTTCTTCCTAACATCTACCTAAATTTATTAATCAAATATCTCTGGCTCTCCATTGTCAATGAGTAATAAATAATTAAGAGAAGGAGAAAAACATTCAAGTGATCTTCTTACCCTAGAATACCTCCTCAATACAAGAGTTTGGGATTCCTATTAAGTAGGTTACTAAACTGATTCATGTGCCACTTTCCCATCTAGAATATCCTCTACCACTACAATTTATTTCTTGGAATCTTCCCTATTTTCCTGTAGTTGTTGCTTATACATAACTTTATTCGTAAATAACACATCTCTAGATCGAATGATTTTCCTATCCTTAATACTCCAACATTTATATCCAAAGTCATCACCACCATAACCAATGAAAGTGAATTTTTCTAATTTATCCTCTAGCCTTGTCCTATCATTCTTGTCAATATAAACAAACACCTCACATATAAAGAATATAAGAAATGAGTAATCAAATTTCTTACCAAATCATGCCTCCTCAGGTATGCCTCCATCTAAGGAACTTGAGGGTCCTATGTTTATCAAGTACACAATTGTACTCACCTCTTCCACCTAAAAAGAAAGAGGCAACCCCACATGTAATTTCATGATCCTAGATCATTCCATTATTGTCCTATTCATCCTTTTCTCGACACCCTATTCCTTGTGGATTTCCTCAAACCATTTTTTCTTATGGATTCCATTCTTAGAACGATAATCATAAAAATCATTGTTGCAATACTCCCCTCCATTATTTGACCGAGGGATTTTACCTTAAGACATGTTTCATTCTCTACTAAGAATTTCCATTTAACAAAAGTGTCAAATACATAATATTTATTTATAATACAATATACCCAAACTTTCCTTATTTCATTATCAAAATAAGTGACATGATAATTTGAACCCCAAGAGATGATACGTGAGCAGACCCCACACATCATAATGTACCAGATCCAAATTACTCTCTTTCTTTGTAGGTTGAACCTTGAGAAAATTTACTCACTCATGTTTCCCATATACATAGTTCTCACAGAAATCCAAACCTATTTCGTGAATCTAGGAAAATTCTTCTTTATGATTTGCATGCCCTTATGGATCATATGACCGATCCTATAGTGCCACAATGTTATATCTACATCTGAAGCCATAATATTACAATAATTAGTGCAATTAGTGGTTAAATACAATGTTCCAACCTTCTTACCTCTTACCACCACAAGAGATACCTTGGTAAACTTCTAAGAGTCCACTATAAATATCAAAATACAATCATCATTTCCCAAATGCCCCGTCGATACCAAGTTTCATCTTAATGTAGGAACATGTCTGAAATTCTTCAATAGCCATGTATTACCATTCTAAATCTTAACCTAAACACAACCTTTTCTAAATATGTTACGAGGCTCATAATCACCAAGATAAACATGCCCAAATTTCCCTTGAACATAATCAACAAAATAATGCCTATGTAGAGTAGCATGGAAAGAATCCCCTGAATCTAAAACCAAACATTCAACAATATTTTGTTAAGAAAGAATCAAAGCATCGTGAAGGACATTACCTATTTCCACATTCACATCCTTGTTTTCTTCATGTTGTTTCTTTCTGTCTCGAAGATCCCAACCTGTCTTTTTCCCATTCCTAGGCTTTCCATAGTGCCAACAAACCATCTTTCTTTTGGATTTTGAACTTACACGATCTTTCGATTTTCATGGCTTCCTTTATTCTTTTGTCTCCCTCTGGTTTCCACCATGAAAGAATTCCCTGAAGTAGAATATTCCCTAGAGATTTTTTATTTTCATTTCCTTGCTTAGAATCACCCCTACAACTTCCTCAAAATTCAACTTTGAGTTAGGTGGAACCGATTTGCTTACTTCCATGACCAGGCTATTCCAACTCTCAAGTAAAGGGGTACGAAATTAATAAAGCCCTAAATTATTCTTCAAAATATATTGTAACTGAAGCTAACATATTCACAACTGTATTAAATTCATTAAAATGTTTTGCTCTTGAACCACTCTCATACATCTTTGTATTAAACAACTTTTTCATTAAAAATATCTTGTTAGAGGCAAAGGGTTTTTCATATAACTTACCTAATGCATTTATAAGTTATTTTGTAGTATTTTCATTTGACACATTAAATAATAATGAAGATGCAAGAAATACCAAGATTTTCCAAAGTTCCTTCCTATCAATAAAATCCCATTCCAAACCCGGTGAGAAAATTATGGAGAGTGTACAATACGTTTAGTATACGGTCTTCAATGCTTCCACACATGAAAACAATCTCCACAACATAACAATACCTACAAAAGTATTAAAAATGACCCAACCAAGGTAGCCATTTTTGATGTCACAAAGCTCCACACACCTAAAAATTCATCGGGTATACTGTAAACTCTTCCGGGAAGCCATGAGCACAAAAATTAAGAAAATGTCATATCTTCCAAACTAGTGAGTGGATTCGAATGAAATTTTCACATATTTTCTACAACCCAAGAACCTTCAAGAAGAAAATGAAAGAAAAATTTATGATGCTATATTTTTTTAATGGTAACAAAACCTAGTTTTATTCCCTAGATCACACCTTTTTCAATTTCCTAGCATTCCAAAGAAAGGATTAATGTGAAATTTTAAGCATGGGATCTCAAGAGCGAGCATATTCTAGTGAAATTGTTTTGATTGCAATCCTATAGGGGAGAGGAATTTATAAATTTAGTAAGTATCTGGTCTTTTCAATTACTATAAACAAAAATATTTTGAAAAAAGCAAACACTCTCGAATAAGTGCACTCAAAGATAAATAGAGAAAAAAACTAGGCAATTTTGATAAAAAATTTAAAAAAGAAAAAAACACTTTCTAAAAAATAGTAACTATAAAAAATCATCAAAGAGATCAATTTTTTTATGTAGTATGTTAGGAGCTTCAGGAGATTGAAAAAATCAAGAAAAATAAAAAAGTAGAAAAAAACAACCCCTAGCTCCTACTTACTAAAACTAGAAAGTGTCTGTTTTAGGTGCAGAAAGTTGTTGTCTTTCTCATTTTATCTCACCTAGTGTATTTTTATAATAATGAAGTTTAAATTTTCTTCTCTCGAAGATCGTTTCAACCCTTGCATCAAAGTATATGTATGTGGGAGACAACAATGTCACTCACATGAACTTAGAGGATCTAAAAAACTAAATATTTGGCGGTCCCGTGGAATTCATAGAAGATAAAGTATGCAAAGTGGTTTGTATGCCACGGTGGTAACCCGTTATCCGTCGAGCATAGAATTAGTGATGATTGTGCTCAAAACTATGAACCGAGATCAATAATCATAAGGGCAGATGAAAATTTAATTTTGGCAGTGCTCACTCCCAAAGGAATATCACAAAGTATGCAGATCCCAACTTAGAGCAACATGGTAATCATCCCAAAGGAATTTGCATCAGGAGAATGGTTGAAGACAGATTCATACATCTAGGGCCTTGCATTGGGGTCATGGTTGAAGCAGGTAAGAAATCTCTCTCGTGTACCAAAGTCTTGGTCTAGGCATGAGTTTCATGAAGGATTTTGGATGCTATCATCCTATTGAGTAGGGTGATGGGAGAGGAAACCACCAAATATTTTTAGGATTGGATGGATTTTTTCATAATTACCATCATTAATGGTAATAAAATGATTAACTAGGGTTAGATAACTAGTGATAATATCCACTTTCAATTGCTCCACTACTTTAGTCACCGGGAAATTTTTAATATGATCATACTTAGTATATGCTTTCTCTAGTAAGAGATCATTTAGGGATCTAAATATCACACAAAAATATCCCAAAAGGCTCCCACCTATGAGAGAGACCTTGAAGGAGAGTAATCACCACTTTTCAAGGGTAAATGATGTATTCACCATGTATGTCATAAGATTTCTCGAAGGAAATTCTGAATTGAGACTGTCCTCGCAAGCTGCCACGTTGATCCAAAGATACGAGTCCTTCATATGGTTCTCAAATTTATCATACATCAGGGTATCTGTATTTTACCTCAGTCCATGAAAAATTCCAAGGTACCTAAGTGATAATATTGTCATGTTCGAGCTTCGCAAACAATTTTATCATATCAATGAAAAACTCAAAGGTTGAAAAAATAAAGGTGTGTCTTTCCATATTTCTTTGGGAATTTTCTCTTGTAAGTATCTTGTTGATGCATCAAATTTGAAAAATTATTTCTCACAGTTGAATCACTATTCCTATAATTCAAGATCCAAATTTGACATTCGAAGAACTCCTGATATGTTCCATATCACGACTTACACCATGTTCCACAAATTGAGGACTATTGGGTGAATTGTTCTGATGATCTTGAGGTTAGGGAAAGGGATCATATGAGGATGATAGTAGGGAAAATGAGGAAATTTGGTTTTTATTGGTTTGAGGAAGGAATTGATGATGATGGAATTGAGTTGTATGACCCTGAGTATCAAGCTATGAAAGCTTTACCTCTCCCATACGTTTGTAGGAGCATTCGAGAATCGGGGATATCAATGAAAGAATCAAGGTAGTGATTCAAATATCCAGAGAGTGTTTAAAAATAAGAGAGATGACTTCATTGAGTCAAGAGACCTCGAGGTTCTCAAGAAAAATACATCTCCCCTCTCTACTTCAAAGGCAACTAAGAAAGCTTCAAGTTATGCCCAGTCCAAAATGATCACAAAAATAAAATCACTGGAATATGAGCCAACTCACGAAAAGAGGACATGCATAAGATGGAAAAACTGAGCTAAGAGCCTATAGAAGGTATGGAATTAGGTGAAACTAATCCACCTTAGGCACTGATCCTTCAAACAACTCAGATTATTTCTTCTTCTGTAGTTGCACTTATGTAACCAGCCCATGATGTACCTTCTAAACGGAATAAAGAAACTACCATCATGCCCAACATTGAACCTAAAGAAAATGAAATGTTCTCATGGGTGTAGGATATGATTGGAGGAGAGATCCATACAGTCAAACAAGTGGTGATCCCATATTTCTAGGCTATATCCACAATGGTGAAAGTAAAGAAAGGGAAGAAAGCTCAAATTACCTCTCGCTTTTTTAGTAGCACTTTGGGGAATCGATACATAGGTAGCTCAACCTAAAATAATCAAGCCTATCAGTGAGATGGCCCCATCTGATTATGAGATCAACATAATCCCTCTAGGACTAGCAAAACATGAGGGATATTCTCACCTATTTAATGAAGCTTCCACTCTCCTTCTTATGATAAATCATGAGTGTAAGGAGAAAATCAATCAATTGGAAGATCATGTAAGGAACCTCACATCATATGTACAAAAATTCATAGACCCAAATTCCATTCCTTCTCTCTCAACTAAGGAAGTTACTTCCATTAGTATCATCTATCTAGAAAATCATCAGGAAACTACAAGGTTTCACTATGCAGGGTAAAGAAAATGATAAATGAGTGAGAAAGATTCTGGAGAAAGGTAAAATGTTTCGCTTGATATCCTTTTATTTTTAAGTACATGAGTGGAATGGTCATGAAAGTAAGAATGAATAGATAATAAATTAAAAAATAAAAAGAGCATTGGGACCAGGTATTTTCACTTTGGTTATTGAGATGGGAAAATTAGACTCTTCCCTACCGATGAGCAAGAGAGCATTCAATTCGCATCTAAATAATTGTCTCAAGTCTAGGATAGAACTCTAGTTTCTTGCTAAAAATGCTAAATTATTCCTTTGGTGAATTGGATTCGTATGAGGAACATACTTCAAAGATGAAAGAGGATGTCAATGTTGAGATACAAAACTTGGAGTGTGTCGAGTGGATGAGAACACTTTGTTGGATTAGGTGATTAATCCGTTTGAAGATCTTGTCAAGAAGGAGACCAGAGATCGATTTTTCTTCAATTAAGACACACTAGAGTATCTTCTTTAGATAAGATTATCATATCAAAACCCACAAAGGATCATCATTCGTGGTTCATGGAATGAATGAACATCAATTCTTTCTCTGAAAATTGGGTCAATTCTTTGAAAAATTTCCACATTCCTCAAGCTGAGAAGGTTGTGCCAAGCAAAGTGGTTCAATATAACAAGGAATTCAAAGGGATCGAAATCTCTCTAGGATAAATTTCCTAGAGTCCATCATCAAAGGAATATCCATCGGAAAATGTAGCATCATCTTCATCCAATTAGCTATCGTCTCATCCTTCTCTCATCCCCCTTCCTTTATTCTTCCACGCTCTATTTATTCATTAGGGGTTGTAATTTTTGTTTTTTCTTATTCAATAAGACGTGACTATAGTTTAAAATTGTAATAATTTTCCCTCAATTAATAAAAGGGGACTTAAGTTATTTCCTAGGAGTGCAAAGAGTCACAAATTTTAAAAGACAAGTGAAAAGGCATGTGGGGGATATTTGAAGAGTCTCTTTTGAAAAATATATATTGTATTTATTTCATCACTTAAAGGGGTTGTCAATTTTGTGAATTCATGAGTAGATAAATACAAAGAATAAGAAAAGACAAAACTTCTTCTATTTTCCTTCCCATATTTTCCTCTCTCTCTCTCTCATGTTACGGATTTGTAAACATGTCAATAAAATAACGATAAGAAGATTGTTCCAAGCCATGATCTTAGATGATAATAGCACACCACATTAGATTTGTAAAGAAGAAGAGCTACAATACCATATATGGATATCCATCATAATCCATAATGCTCAATACATTACAATAGAATTACTTGAATTATTCAATAAGAAAGATGTACATATAGGAGGAGGGAAGTGCAACTACTACCTAAATCAATGGTGAAGAACTCCCACTAACTAATATTGGTAGTTAAGTTAACTCCAAAAGACTAGTAAGCTAACTCGACATAACTAAGAAGCTAACTCCACACAACTAGTACACCTAAGCAAGCTAACCCAACAAGTGTAGGGCTAACACAAGTGTAAGAATTATCCTAATAAATAAATAAAAGGATAAATAATAACCTACACTAACACCCTCCCATAAGCATAGCTTAGGTGGGTGGAAAAGAAGGTGGGTCTTGACAACAAGGCCTGATGAGGTACCCACATACAATAACTGGGAAAAATGGACACCGCAAGGTACCCAAAACCAGTAATAACAAAGTAGAGAGAAAAATCCTGCTGCAAGATATCCTCAGAAGCTCGACTCCAAAAACTTGTACAATGTTGAAGAAGTGTGGTGCACACTATGGTCTAAATCCACTACTCGATCATATAACTCAAAAACAACTGACACTGGGCTTCACCAGAATAGCTCCATGCAAGGAGACTATCAATGGAGTGATGTCGAAAAGTGAAAAACAAACACCAAACATAATTTGATCAACTGCTACAAATAGGTGTGCCACGATCCAAGAAAAACCAAGGCAACAAGGCAAGGACACAAGATCCAAATAAATAGGAGTGCCACAATCCAAGAAAAAGCCAAGGTAACAAGGAAAGGGCATGAAACTCGAAGAAGCAGTATCAACACCACACCCTCCCATACTACAGAATGGGTAGAGTGACACCACAGATCTGTATGAGTTTTCAAAATCAACTACTCAAACACTGACAAACTAACATTGGGCTCCACCAGAATAGCTCCCCCACAAGAGAGATTGTCAACATGCCAAAAAAAGTGTCGAAAATACAGATCCAAAATATCTCAACAAACAAGAGAGATATAAATGTATACACCCATAGATACAAGAATGTAATACCCAAAATTTTAGGACATCGGGCTCAACCGAAAATGCATCCACAAGTGATCACAACACCCTCCCGAATTTGGCACTTTATAATTGAGTGCATGTAAATATTACAATGAGTAAAAGTACCTTTTACATTTGAAATATGTGTATAAAAATGTCACCAATGCGTAGATCTTGAAAAAATACACAATTTCAAAACAAAGATCACCTTAATCCGAGCTATGGATCAAAAGTTATGAGCTCTACAAGGTTTTGTTATTAAAATAATATTTTAATGCTGATCTTTTTAAAAGGTACACGTGACACCCAAATGTCCAAAGGGTAAAAGAGTGCATCCACATGATACATGCTTGTGACCAAAGGATAAAATCATGTGCCCAAAACCTAAAATGTCCAAAGGGTAAATCATTGCGTCCATAGGGTACACGCTTATATCTAATGGATAAAAGAATGCACCCAGAGGGTATGGATCTGTGTCCAGTGGATAAAAGACTGCATCAAAAACCAAAATACACAGAGGGTAAAAGAATGCATCCAGAAGGTACATGCTTATATCCAATGGATAAAATAATGCACCCATAGGGTACATATCTGCATCTAGTGGATAAAAGATTGCATCCAAAACCGAAATACCCAGAGGGTAAAAGAATGCATCGAAAGGTACACACTTATATCCAAAGTGGATAAAAGAATGCATCTAGAGGGTGCAGATTTATGTCTAGTGGATAAAAGACTACATCAAAACGGAAATACCAGAGAGTGAAAAATTTGTCCGAAGGTACATGCTTATATCCAATGGATAAAAGAATGCACCCAGATTTGACTATCTCAAAACATGGTCAAGTTTACAGTTGATTCTATGGTTTTGGCACCTTCCAAATCCAATTCCGCACTCTATTTTGCATAAAAATGCATGCTGCAAAAAATTTCTAACAAATTCCATATACATGAAAAAATAAACCCTTACTTGCAAAGAAAAACTTACTAGATGTCTACATCATCTATCATTTGATACCATGAAAGGAACGATAAGAAGATTGTTCTAAGACATGATCTCAGATGATAATAGCACACCACATTAGATTTGCAAAGCAGAAGAGCTAAAATACCATATATGGAAATCCATCATAATCCATAATGCTCAATACATTACAATAGAATGACTTGAATTATTCAATAAGAAAGATGTACATATAGGAGGAGGGAAGTGCAACTACTACATAAATCAATGGTGAAGAACTCCCACTAACTGATACTGGTAGTTCTAAAAGACTAGTAAGCTAACTCGACATAACTGAGAAGCTAACTCCACATAACTAGTACACCTAAGCAAGCTAACCCAACAAGTGTAGGGCTAACACAAGTGTAAGAATTATCTTAATAAATAAATAAAAGGATAAATAATAACCTACACTAACACTTCTATTTTCCTTCCCATATTTTCCCTCTCTCTCTCATGTTACGACTTTGTAAACATGTCAATAAAAAAAGGTATTTCAAATTTTCTAGATGAATTAATGAATGAGATTTTATGCTCATATTTTATTTTTTCTTGATATAATTAGCAGAGTTTTAATTCCTTAAAATTGTGTGTTGATATATTTCCAGTTAATGTTTGTAAGAATCTAATTTAACTTAGTTGTAATATTAAACCGCTCCCAAATTCCCACATCTCACCTTTGTTTCAAATTCCTCCCTTGAAAAAAATTACAAGCATTTACCGCAAGTGAAGTGGAGTGTTCTTATTGGATCCCCGACCTCTTGGGAAACCATTGAGCTATTTTTATTCACATATAATAAGAGATCCTCCCCTTTTAAGGAGGAGGGACATTGTCCCAAAGTGTTGGTGAAAATCAACTAATTTGTCCTAGCAACAAATTATTTCACCAACAAATTGCAACCATCTTATCTTGTTTTAATGTTCCTTGGTTTCTATCATACAAATCTCATACCCCCTTTAGGAATCCATTGCAAATATATGCATATTAGTTTCTGGTCCTCTCCTTTGGACTGCATTCTCCTACAATTGTCACATGCACCCCAAACAAGGGGGAATCTATTGGGTGAAAAAATCACCCATACAACATCTCAGAGCTATAATAAAACATAACACAATATAAAATCAACATAGGAACATAGTTAGAGACTAACCCAAAATAAGATTTGTGTTCAAAACATAGAGTAGATACTAGCATCTATTCCTAGATAATAGTAATGGCGCTTGTGTCCCCCGTACGCTAGTGTCTTGGGGAAAATATAGTCATTTTATCACTCCAAGACAACTTTTATCAGTTTTTTATATCAGTTCTCCAATAGTAGGCACTTACCTCCGTAATAGAATTGGTCTATTAGTCACATTTAAGTTACAATCAAAATAATTGGAACAATAAAAAAAAAGGGACATCCATATGTAGTGGTGCTTATTCATGAAACATCACAAAAGGAGAGAAAATATATAAATATCTCCTCAACACACTTCTCTTAGTGTACGATCACCAAAAACACTCGCAGCGTGAAATCACCCAAAAACTCACTCCTGTCATTCAATCACCCAAAAACTTATTCTCGACATGTGATCACCAAAAACCTCAACATCGACATTCAAATTCAACAAGTTCAGTAAAAATGAAAATTTTCTATCTCATACTCTCTTACATACCAGTGCACACTTTCCTTTTACACACTTTTACATTCTTTACTTATTTATACATACATTACTCTTATTTTTCATATACGGGACTTTGACTACTTTCTTTCTCTTCTTTTTCAGGTCCATCCTTATACACAATAAAATTCAACTCACATAAGAAAAGCACAAAATCCAACATCATGCTACTACACATACACCTCATCCCTAGGGTCTACTTCCCTTTCCTAGTGTTTCATGGTTTTCTTTGTGGATTTTGATGAAACAGATAAGGGTATGTGCCAAGGAGGAATACCTATTGCAATGGTCGGTTAGAGGTTGTGCACGCGTTCTAACTTCTTGATCCAATGCCGACCTGTGAGAGATTCCTTTTAGCTAGAAGGAACTACCTGAAATACAAAACAAGACCACAAAAGAGAGTTAAACAATATATGCCAGTGGGTTGCCTAGCATGTGCTAGATCTAGGAAGTGTGGTACTTCCTTGGTGGTAGTCAACCCACTGTTTAATACAACTTAATGTAAGAAATGACGTAAAAAAATGATGTCCTACTATAGTTGATATGATTTGGGTATCTCATTCAAATACAATAAACAAATCTAATATAATAGGCTAGGTTATGATCATATCTAGAAGTAGGGTAGGTGGTCAAGGTGCTAGGATAGGTCAGGGTCAGATTCTGGGTAGCTTTGGTTTCTTGGATGTAAGTTTTTAAGATTCTATTATTGGAGGGATTACTAAATACAAAGATCAATGTCGGTGAGGTGTGACCGATGATGGGGTAGAAATTTAATAAACCAGGTTTTGGGAGTTTGTATGAGATTGAACAGAGATAGTAAGGGGAATAGTTAGGTCTATAGAGGTGTTGGGAGTACTCAAAGGTATTCATGCATCAAGTATAGGTGATTATATTATTGTGGTTGATGGGATGGTTGGGTTCACATGATAATGGTAACAAGGGTGGGATGAAAAATGCAAATGGATCTTTGATAAATAGTGATGAAGAAAATTTGTAATCTAGACAAGTATGAAATGATGCGGAGTTAGAGATACACTTACTATTGTTTTCAGATTTCATGGATGGAAAATGGTTATGGTTGACTTGTGGAATCATGCTCAGTGCTACGGAAATGATTCTCGAAATGCTATTGTGAATGCAAATACCTTCGGATCAATCTTGGTGCTGGATATGGCTATCTGGATGTGTAAAAGGGCTGTGGTTCTTGATTACATGTAGATATCCTTTGTTCCAAAACTTGAGAATGCAACCAACCTCCCAAACAATGTTACCAAATGAATATATGGTAACCGATGATGGTTTAGGGTGATTGGCATTGGTTTAGGGTTGACCAACATCGGTTAAGGTGGGAAATCCTAGGTTTACTAAAAATGCCAGATCTTGGCAATATTTTGGGCCAACTTTGTCTATTCTCATGGATCAAAATAGAATGTTACATTTTAATGAGCAGGAATGTGGTTAGAGGGAGAATAGGCATGTGATTTTAGGGTTGCACTAAGTCTTAGTTCATTAAGGTAGGTAGGACTAAGTCTTAGTTAGTTATGGTGAGTGAATATTGAGTCCTAGTAAAAGGGAAACATGCTAAGAATAGGTTTATGATGAGGTGTCTAGGTGAGGTGGTGGGGTGAGGTGGAAATTAATTTTAATTAAGGTAATTAAATAATGAATATTGTGAGCATGGGTATTAATTTAATTATAAATAATTAAACTAATATTAATGTGGGGTAAAAGGGTCATGGTTAGGTGAATATGTTTAAGTTGGAAATTCAAAAAGGGACCAAGAGGAGTGTGATCCAATTTTTGTGTCTACACCTAGTCTCCATGCTTCACTTTGTAATCACTTCACGTTTCACTTGTCCACTTGACACACTATTGAATACACTCTTCTCTATAGGATTACAAGGTACACATCTTCTATCTACTTTATGATCTAAAGTATTAATCAATAACATAAAGTGGGGGTAAAATGTAGACACAAAATCTATGTGCTTGGGTGCATTTCTAGGTCCTAGAGCATACTAATAAATACATTATTCCTAAGTAATGAAACTAGTAATTGACAATGTATTTTGGGCCTTTTGCTTTGTCTCTTATACTGTTATTGACCTTACACACCCTACGCCCTAGTTGGTATTTGAATGATTTATCTTTTATGGCCTCGGACACTAGTACCTAGTTAGGACACTAGCACCTAGGTGCTCCTATCCCTCCAGTGCTCTTAACCCTCTTTATCCTTTTCTCACTCTTTTGCATCTCTTTTAATTCTTAGGCATGTTTTATACTTTTGGGTTAGATTTCCGGTTGCCAATTACAAAATTCAAACAAGGGAATCATATATACACATATACATATACATAGTTATAGCTCTCAAATAAGGGGTCAAGCACTAGCATTATGTACTATCACCTAAGCTTGCATCCAAATACATAAGAGTATTACAAAACATCCATATATCACATTCATATAAGGGGCAAAGAGTTGGATCACTTATGCATACACAACATAGGAGGGGAAGTATATTTTATTACATCTCACACATTCCATAAATTTTCTATATTATAGATCTATCCCATTATCATTGGGAAACTTATACAAGGGCCTCATGGGGCATCATTACAAAAAAATCATATATAACTACATAGAGTCTGAAATGTAGTGCAACGCTCGGTACTAAGTTCACTATTCGGGTGACTATTAGGGTCAATCTGAATCCAAATTCTGTATCTTTTTATTAGATTTGATGTGGTTTATGGACATGTGCAACTAGGTATCTATTTTATAGGTTACAAGTATAAACAAAAACATTGAAGCAAATCCATAGTAATGAACACATATCAATAACAAAGCTCATCATTAAAAAAAAATCTTAGAACTTGAGAATGCAGGACACTAGTGCCCATGCATTCCTGTCCTTTTGTGGGTGCTTCTTTCATACACATTTTTGGTCTCAGAACCTTGACTGAGCCTTGATGATGTTGTTTCTAGTCTTTTTCAGCTATTCACCTACCTAGATCACTTCTAGATCACTTCTAGATCACTCAAAAATTAGCTAAGTCACCCTCCCTCTCTCTCTTGCTTAAGGTTTCATATTATTGCAAATTTATTGTAAGTTATCATTGTACATAAATCATTACACTAGTTACTTTGAAATATAAATTTAATTCAATTTATATTAAATCACCATGTTCCCTTGTTAAGACAAAAGCTCACATTTTGAATCCAATCACCTCAACTCTCTAGATCTTCTACAATTTGATTATCTTTACACTTTGTTATGCTAACAACTAAAATAATATTATTTGATTAAGTAATACTAAACCTTTGATATTATTGACACAAATTTTAGATTTGGTTTTCATCTCTCTAGTTTGAAAACATATGGAAGGGTCATGATGTAATGTATGGTCTTTTCTGACCTATAAAGTCCCACCCTTTCACATTCACTAACTCTTATTTGAATTTAAAATTCTTCTTTAGGTAATTTCATCTTTTTAGGGTTTTCCTTATTAGAATATTTCACCTATAAAAGAATATAAAAGAAATTCATTATCAATTTGTAACTCACCTATAATTCTCACAAGATACTATTGAAATATCACTCCGAAGAAAAACATATTTCCTAATTTTTTCTATATTAATTGCACATCAACACGAGTAGTCCCTACTATGATTTTGAAGAACTCAACTAGGTTAAAGAGTATATATTCCTCCATTTCCAAGCACTAAATTTTTTTAGAGAAATGTTTTAGCAAGAGTAAAGTCACTACAAACATTATGTAGACAGGGTAAAATATCGTATTACAAATTCTAAACTTCTGAAATCATCATGTAATTACTTCACAAAGTATATTACGACCATTATGATCATTTTTAATAACTTGTGACCACTTTTGATATATTCCTCTATATTATTCAACCTTTGATGACATTTTACAATATTGTCTCGAATAAATTTTTTATCATTCCCATAATTCCCCTAATTACTTCTATCGCTCACACATGATCTTGAAATATTCACACTATGAACCTTATTACATTCATATCCCATTCATAGGATTAATTAATTAATCATATCACTCTTATTATTCATCCCTGTCCCATTCATTAATTGTATTAGATAAAAATTAATTAAATATATCCTTCATTGTCCATTTCCACCTCACCTCTTCCCACTTTCACTTCACTAATTAACATCTCAAGTTAACTAGAGAAAATAAATCAATTAAAGATTAAATCATTAAATATATGCAAGAGGAAAAATTTAGATTAAATCAAATCATGCATTTGAGTTAACTAAACATATCTCCCAAAAGCATGACATTCCAAAAATAAAGCAAATCAATGCAAAAGCTAAAAGTCACATCACTTTTTGGGTGAATAAAACAAAAGACATGTAATTAATATTTAATTCTAAATATACAAAAACATGTGAAACCTTTTCCAAATAAAAATAACTCATCTAAGCAATATCAAATCAAATATCCAACTCCTCAATTAGATTGAAAAATCAATTAAACAATTCAATCATGCTTTAGTTAATCTCATATCACACAAGTTCACCATACAAATCAAGATTAATTGATTGTCTTCCCTCATCTATACATAATCACTCATTCCTCTCCATTACCATTTTTGGAATATTTGAAATATGCATCCTCACCGTGTTGGATTATCATTAAATATCACACACCTTTACACTATCCAATTAATCATGAACCAACAATCGAATTAGCCATTCAATCATTTTTCTCATAGCTGAAATCTACTTCCATTTGGAACATATTTGGAGCATCTAAAATTTTTTTATCGTGATATTCAAAAATCTCGATGATTCATTCCAAGTTTCAATGAGTCTTATCCAAGGTTGCAAGGAGATACGAAGGAGGATCTAGTTTTCTTTTATTGGATTTATTTCTTTCATTTCATAGTATTTACCTTTTATACATTTCTGGCATGCCTAGTGGGAAAACCCACATCATTTTCATTTCTTCATCATTTTTGTGAAATTAACATTTTTTTTGTGTTCTTGTTGTTGTTTTAGAATAACCGACAAAGTTTCGAGGATTTTCATGGAGTAAATTATGAGTAGTTTTAAAAAACAAGTCAAATTGGCTATGTTTTAAGTTTGTTTGTGCTACTACAAGTGATATGTGCTACCGTGACACAATTTTCACTAGTATATCACATAATATATCCTATTGTTACTATACATGTGCTCTTGTTAACTTACCTATGCTACCGTTGCTATATATGTTCTACCATAAACTTACTTGCACTACCATTACTATATGTGTGCTCTTTATCGTCAACTTACCTATTCTACCATCACCATACATGTGCTACCATCAACTTACCTACACTCTTTGTTACCATACTTGTGCTACCTTCAAATTACCTATGCTAACATTACTATAATTGCACTACCATTCTAATACTTGTGCTACCATTCTCCTGGCTATGCTAGTGTTATAAAAAATACGATATAGCACAATAGTAGGTAAACTAGAAGTCTGTGGTAAATTTCACTTTATTTTCTCAAAATTTTCCAACATTTTTATTCTTGATATTTTTCTATGCATTTCTAACAACGATCTACAATCTAACTCATTAAAACAGAACCAAATTTTATTTATATATTTCCAATGTTTTTACAATAACTTTATCTCAAGTTTTGACCTTTTCCGAGGATGTTTAGGTATAAAACAACCTTGAACAAATATCGGGCCCCTTCACATTATATATCTCATTCTAATATTTACAATGATATAAAGAATACCTTAAACATAGTAACGAACGAAAAGTTATGCCTTATGTAAGGAACCCTTTACAAACTAAAAATTTAAAGTGTTTCATTCACTTCATTTTCAGTTTCTAATCTAACTCTTATTTAATAAATTTTCTAATCAATTTTCCTTTTTCCCATGTATTTCCTTCATTTATAGCATCTATTTCAATCAAAATATCCACATGATATTTTCTTGCGCTCTCAAGCAATCTTGAGAATCATAAACAATAACGATCTTTTGTTGTTATTTTCTTCTAACATTGTGTTTGCAGGATAACTAATAATATTTCTTATAAAAGACCATTTTTCTTAAGAGGATCTTCATCTTCCAAAAATAGAGAAATAAACTAATAACACCTTACATGCAGGTTTCATTGGTTAGAGACAAATCAAAATTTGCTAAGTAAAATAAAAAACATTGTCATTGTAGGTTTAGATAAGGGTAAATACCCGTCAGCATAAATGTGGGAAGTACTTAGGCATAAGCCCTTAAAATAATTTTGAGGATTACCACAAGAACCCCAAAGTAGTTGACACAATTGAGAGGACCATCCAATGAAACAGGTAGTCCCCCATCTTGATTGAGTAGTTTTACCCATGAGGAAAACCAAATGTTGTCTGTGGTAATGACCCCATTCTAATTGATTGAGGGTTATAATTTGCATTCAAAAATTTTCTAGCACATGTAATCCTTCTCACAAGTATTAGTAAGAGAATATTCTCCAAATCCCTAGGAATCCTAAAAACTCAGGGCCAACCAATTCCATTATTATTTATATTGTTAGTTTAAAATAGTTTTGTGTTCCACATCTCATATCATCCAAATTCAATCCAATTCAAAAATCAATTATAAAAAAATTCCTATCCTTTCTAAATCCAAAATCAAAATTAAAAATATATCCAAATCCAATCAAATATTGATCAATCAACATCATCATATCAAAATCAACAAACCCATCAAAGTTTGTTCAATCAAAATCATCCTATCATAGTATTATATTTTGGATACCCAAATCCAAGTTTAAGCACATCAAATTATTTCTTTCAAATAAAAATATTATCATTTGAAGACTAAATCTATCCAAATATAAGCACATTAGCATCCAAATCATTCTAATCAGAATCTAAACTGAATCCTATCTAGTCAATCAAAGACTTATACATTAAAGATTCACTTTATTCAATGTCAATAAAATGATAATTAGTCCTAACAGAATCTCAAATAAGTTCGACCAAATCATAATCAGTCCTAATGGAATCTCAAATCAATTCTACAAAATCAAAGTCTTATACTTTTGGATATTCACTTTATTTAAATTTAAACAAGTCAAATCAAATATGATTTCAAATCAAGACAAATCATATCCAATTTTATCAAAATCAAATTAATCCACGATTTAATCCTTTTACATTGGAAATTCACTATAGCCAAGTTTAAGAACATCCTATTTTTTATTATTAGTAAATAGTTTTGAAGGGACTATACCCTATTACAATAAGGGCTCAACCCAAATAGAGCTATAGAGGGACAACAAAAGAGGATCAAAATCTAGATAAAGCATTATGTCCAGCAGTAACCAAAAGATAGTTACTAGTAGAAAGCTAAACAAAACAAAAACTGCAACAAGATAGCAAAATAACAAAAGAAAAACAACAAAAAGACCAAAATATAGCAGCGACTAGAACGAGGCCCTCCAACCTGAGGGATATTACTTGGAAGCTCTGTCAATCCTGGATTTGATTGTTTGTAGTGAAGTGAACAACGCCAAAGTGGTGATGTGCGTGGGGTCACTTGCATTCAGCTTCAATATGGTTTGACTTCTCTCCTTGTCAGTCCCCAGATAGTTTCAGGGACCCCGCTAAGCATGGAAATGCTTCAAACATGTTCTAAGAAGTCACTAATGGCATTGAAGATAGCCATGTTATGATCATGCTTGTCTTTGGCTCTCCCCAATCTGTTGTCCAAAGAGTTCAATTTCTTGTAGATGTCAGCAATCTGATCATTCCCATTATCAGTATCATCATCAATCTTTCTTTTTCCCTTTTTGTTTGGCCATGTGTTGTAGGTCCTTCTTTAACTTCATCATCTCATTCTCTAGAGATTCCAACCTATGAGGAATATTATTCCCCTCCTGTTGTAGGGCCGTATCCTAGCCAACATTACTAATATGTAGCAAATTATGTGCAACTTCCATCTCTTTGGTGCTTCTAAGAACCTAGGCAGAGTGAGGGATGTCAATTTTGGGAAGTTTTGGGTTCTTAGTCTTGGGTTTGGAAGAGGTGTTCAGGATGGAAGTGGGAGCAGTGGAGGTAGGGATGTGCGAGATCACTGGGAGAGGGTGGGAAGCCGGGGAACTTGGAGACACAGAGCTTATGAAGTAGAAAGATAAGGCCTTGGTGAAGAGGGATGGCATGAGAGTGCTTCTAGAATTCTAAAATGGAGTGCTGAAGGGAATTTAGCAAGTAATGCGGGAAGTAGACCGCAAATTGTCTTCTAAAGTGGTTAAGAAAGACCAGGTGCTTGACAGGGACAGTTTTGTAGTGCCCTTCTAGAGAAATGTACCTAACCATCATTTTTGTAACCTCATCAAAAGGCTTGGGGATAGAACTTACCCTAACACCTGTAGAAACAAATTCGAGTTCCTCATCGTTGTCGAGAATTTCTTAGCCTTGGTGGTCCTATCAATCCTTTTGTTGAAAAAATGATATCCCTCCAACTCAAGGCCTATTGCCTCAGCTATCAATTCTTCATTTATAATTACTCGGTGACCACCATACTCCACCTTTCTGTCCTTCTAGTCCATTGTGAAATGAACCGAAATATTTTGGTCATGCCCCTGAATGCATTCTATGAAATGGAAATGCCTCCCTTTTGAAGGAGGTTCCATAGCTCCTCATTGTTCTTCCAAGCCGAGATCACTGTAGGGCTCCAGTTGGCACGGGGCACCTCCCATCTCCTTCTACCATTTTATCACACCTTATACGTTGAATATTAAATTTATTTATTTATTAAGTAAATCAAAACCAAATTAACACTTTATACACTAAATTTTCACTTTATTACACTAGATTTTACTTTATGAACCGTAAAGTCGAATCAAAATCAAATGAATCAAGAGTCTTATACTTTTATATTCACTTTATCCAAATTTAAGAAAATCTTTCATCAAACTAGTCCTAAAATACTTTCTAATCAATCCAAAATCAAATCAAAATAAGAATATCAATCTATTTGATCTAAAACACAATATTAACCTTTGATCAAATCAAACACTAGTTTCACTAAACACATTTACAAGACAACAACAAGAAAACCAATCCAACATCATCCTTTGAGATTAAATTTATCAAACCTCTATCAAGCTTATCAAGTCACAAACCACATTTTTACTTTTGGTTTTTACCTTTAGTATAATGGTGAGCCCACACAACACATTGAACGAAGCTTTATTAGAAAAAAATCATAGGATGTCAAAAAAATTCTCTCACATGGCTTCCTAAGTCAATAATAAATCAAAGAAACAACTGATCATCATCTCTAGCAAATAAAATATTCCACGTGAAGTCAAATGAAGAAAATTCACACCTCTCGGAGAAATTATTTCTAGTGTATTCCATCAATTAGAAAGTGCTAAAATGGTCACCTATCCAATCACAAGACCCTTTGAAGAAGGGAAACCAAAACCTACATGGTATAAAGAATAAGAATATTGTGAATACCACCTGCATCAATGGACATTCTACATATAGTTGTTCAAATCTTAGCCATTACATCCATGATTTATTCAATTGCGTAGATATCAAAATAAAAAAAATCAAATACTAATACACCAAATGAGAGGCTAAAAGTGTTTAAGGACTCATTTATGAAACATGATACCAATGAAAAATCTAAAGATAAGGGTTAATCATCAAACAATTTTGAGCTTGATTCTATCCTTTCATTTCTAGATCCTACACTTAACACCAAGCCTACCATCAAAACCAAAATCTCTAGCCTTAATGTAGAAACAATACAAAAATAGGTTTAGACATTTCCATGACACCTCAAACGTCTAATCCTAAATCTACAACTATTTCAAAACATCCATCTAATGTAAAATCTTCGTCTGTTTCTAATGACATTATCAAATAACCAAAGAATTAATCTATATTCAAATCCCTCTCATGGATATCACCAAAACAGTTCATCTACATTTTAATTAATCCTTACACACAAACTCCACAATGTGCGTGTTCCTAAGGGTATCAATACTCAACCATTTCAAGCTTCAATCACAAATATTTCATCAAATAATTCAATCCTATAATTTTGTTCACACGACCTTTTGAAATATAACATCATAAAAAAATTAATTTTGCAATGAAGCATTCATCACTAATCATAAAATCAAAAAAGTGATTATAGAAAATACAAAAAAATTGGATATGTGTTCTACAAAATCATTAAGATGCCTTGAAGTCCCATCTACAAATCAATCCCCCACTCCCCACATTATTCCATTCATGGTCAAGGACTTCATTAAAGATGATATTAGTTTAAAACCCCAATCATCTATATCTTCTACTCCATCAAAATATTATACTCTACCTACGATGGATATCATTGATAAAGGTATTGAAAACTATGAACTCTAAAATGTAAATTACACATTACCTTTATCCACACATGGCCTTTTGGATGATCTAGTTGATACAAACCTACTCTTTGAAAACCTTTCCTTCAACACTGTTGAATTGGAACTTATCCACCTAAGTCTCATAAGTTAGGACCAATCAAATAACATAACCATTGAATTGTACCTCATCCTCCCAAGTCTCATAAATTGGGACTAGTTAAATCATATAATCATTGACATCATCCACCTAAATCTTGTACATCAGGACAATTTTAAATTAAAAAACATGGACCTCTTCCACAATGATGAGTCCATTGCAAACCCTAATCCACTAAAAATTAAAAAAAGTAAAAATCAAAAAAAGAGAAAAAAATTTGGCATATCAAACCCCTCATCACATTTCTATTTGTAAATTAGAAGCGAAGAAGCAAAAATTCATATACTCGAATACTCTCCACATTAGGGAGGACACTTGTAAAAAAATGTCAATTGATTCATGAGTTGGTAGATATTTCTATTGTTTCATTATCATATCTTCACACTCTTCACCTATAATATACAGGTTAATATTGTTCATGTGGGGTATTATGTATCTCATCCTTATTCTGGATTCTTTCATTCCATATGTTGTACATATAGTATTGTCTAGAAGATTCTTGAGGGAAAATCATCCTTTGAGAGAAGAATTATAATTAAAAAAATCACTAAAATTATTTACCTGAATATATTTTCCACTCATCTCAGTCTAAGGTGATGATCCCTTACATCCTACTAGCTGCGGGGATTGAGATTTGGGGGAAAATTATCTTTCCAAAACTATTTATATGTGTGGTTTAGGTGTTGTCGTTTATGTAAAATATCATGAAAAATATGATGATGTATTAGTGCTAGAAGGTTCTTTAAATGATTTTGACATGGATATTCAAAGTGTTTCATGATTGCATGAGTGGATTCAATGAGATTGGCTTGATCTAGCAAGCCTAGTTAGGTAACCTAGCTAGCCTAAGTGATGGTGCATGATGGTTTGAATTGCTTGGTGGATTTAGGATCATGGTGTTGGTATGGATAAAATGTTAGGAGTGTGTTTAGACACTCACATGAGTTTCAGAGTGCAGGTACATGTTGAAGACCCAGTTCCAGGAGCTCATCTAGACATGGTCTAGGTGTTTGGAGGCCAAATGAGGCATGAGGATGAGGTATAGAGACATGAGAGCTCATGGAGGCATGAAAAAGTGAAATAAATTATGCATAAATGTTGTTAGATACTTTTGGAGAACTAGCAAGTAGAGTCACTAGGTTTGTCTACTTGGTCATAGTGCACACTAGGCCTAATCCTACTATTTGGAGGCCTAATTAGGCATGATAGTCACTTGTAGGTATGTGTGATATATTGAGATCAGTAATGGAGGTATTTTATATTTTTAACATCATGTATAATTAGTTTATAGAGGTTTCATGATAAGATATAGTGTTTATTCACTCGGTCTTGGCCTAGAACATGCAAAACCCCAAAGGGCTAGTCATGCAAATGAGATGGGATATGAAGATTCATACCTATTTGATATAATTTTATGATTGGATATGGTGAATAGGTATGTCCTAGATGTTTGAGAATAAATTCAAGTAATTATCTTTTTTCAAGTTATGATGTTTTAGTTGAAACACGATCTAAGAAAGAGTGATTTCCAGCTTGAATTGTAACTTCTGATGCTCACCATGGATTGTGTGCTTTTAATCAGACATTTTGGATTTTAGGGATGATTTTACATTGAGATAAGATAATTTCACAAAAATAATGAGGTAATTTAATCATCACATTTTTATGAACGAATGTTAAGAAGGTAAATTGCTTTTTATGAGTCTAAAACTCTAGCTCAAAAGTGGTAGGAGAGATATTCATTTTAGGTTCCCAGAATGAAATTATTTTACTAGTATGATTATTGAATGTTGTAGAGGTCTTATCCAGGTTTATAGAAAGGTATGTTAGAGCATGTGATGATTATTGGACCCCACTCAAAAATTCAAGTTTCTAAAGATGTTTAGTGTGAGGAAATGTTGTCCAAAGGAGGTATGAAATAAATTGAAATTGATTTTATCATCGAGTTGTACTTGATGTCCATGATTGTTTTAGATCATGTTTGAGGTACTAGAGGGAAAAGTGTGCCCTATTTATTAAGTGGTCTTTAAGAAAATTTGGGACGAGTTTTGGAGCGATATCGAGAGATTGTCTTTGTTGAAGACCTTACACTTGGATTTAGATATTAATGGCACATAATATATGACTTAATGTAACTCACCGAGTGAAAGTTTCTTTTTGAATTGATTATCCTTTTGAATATGGCCCTTACACCTGTGTCGACTAGGCTAAATCATATACGTCAATTTTAATTAGCCTTTTCCCTTTTGGATTATTGAAGCCTTGTGTAATACTTGGATTTCCTCGCTCTTTAAATTTTTGATGTGTCTTTGAATTTCTCTTACCTTTGATTTTATTTGACTTTTCTCACACTTGGGCTGTGAGTTTATTTTAACATCAAGTGTGAATTTATAAAAATCGGTGCTCGTATCTTGGTATTGGGTCAAAGCATACAAGTGTGTCCCACTTTGTGGCCATAAATATTTTAAAATCTGACTAGTAAATAAATAATTAAAAATACTATAAATTTTTTAAAAATAAGGTAAATTCTGGATGCCTTGCACCTTGGTATTTATAAGCTCTTAAAAATACATGTTTGGTCATTTTATATGTGTTTGGTCATGTTTTGGTTATTAGACATAGTTTCTTTGAAAGTACAAAAACTACAAAAAAAGTGGGACATAGGAAGTGAGAAGACTAAATTTTGAAGTGCGAGTGCTTTAAATTTAAAACTAAGTAAATACTTAGTTCAATTAAGATCAAACACTAGTAACTACAAAATAAGGTTTCTCGGTAAGGATTATTCTTAAACCAAAAGGTAAATATTTTGAATTTATCAAATTTTATAAAACAAAGTAGGTCTCTATCCATCAAAATGAAATCATTTTTTCAAGGTGGGGAAGTTATGCAATAACTAAAATATTTAGGTGTTTTGTTGCCAAACTAGGGATTTGAGCATCCTGGTGCTAAACTTTAGATTTAGGCATATTGTTTAAAGTAAAAATAAAGTATATTGTGATAGGTCATAGGATTTTCCCTCCAACCGTTAACACTTCCCCATGGATAAGTGTTATTGCATATGATCACAAAATCAATTATTAACTTTCCTCAGGTGACACATTATTCTGGGCATATTATTGTCATGTATATGCACTAGGTGTCATTCCCTTATTTAGTTCCTACTTTAGTTCTTTCTTTAGTTCCTAAGTTAGTAGTTAGTTCCTTATTTAGTTCATGTTAGTAACTAATTATAATCTTAAAATGATTTGTAATGCTGCTGAAACTATAAAATATTGTATATCGAAACTACTAAAAACTACTTTGTAAGCTGTTTCTTCCCCCAAGACAAGAGTTCCCATGTGGTACACTAGCACACTGGATGTTCCTATTTTTTCTATGCATTTCTATCCATACTAAGTTTTGTGGCCAAGTATATTTATTTACCTAGTATGTAATTGATTTCTATTCTATTCCTATTGACTATGATTCTGTAACTACTTTCTGTAACTATTGGGAGGCTAAAAAGGTTCACCTAATGTTTATCCCCACTCATTTGGGGTGTGTGAGATGATAAAAAGTGAATAGAGGCCAAAAAAGGACGGCTGAAACTGATGTGCACATCCGATATAGGAATCTTCTACGAGAATAGGGGTTATACAAGGTAGTTACCATGGCGAAGAAAAGCAGTTGGAAATTCCTATCATACTGACAAGTGTTAGTGATAAAAAATCAATGCACATAGAAATAGTAACTAGTAAAAGAATATAGGAAAATAAAAAAAACAAGGAAATAATGATTAGTTGGTTGCATACATGGGACATCACTTAGGATGTCACAAGACAATTGAAGCTGTCAAATCTTTTGCAAATAAGGTAACAAACAAACATATGTCATAGATAACAAACAATAGTAAACAAGGTAAAAAAATGCTCGACAACCATGATTGGAAAGAATCCTGTAATGAAAATGCTATAAATGAAGCACCAGTTAACATGATAGGAAAGATAAATAGTATGCCACAATGTAAGATTTGAATATAGGAATGAAAATGTGAAATATTGCAATGATAGAGCTTGATAGTAAGTGGGAAAATGTGAATTCCTCCAAGAGCCTTAGTGATATTGGTAATAGATAGGGACAGACATCATACATCATGTAACAACCTATAAGTGACCTACATTCACCTCAAGATACCATGTGAACACACATGTGTGTATGAAAAATTATAAAGCATACTATGAACCGTAGTAACATGATAAACAAAGGTGCAACATATAGTAGTATAAGGAAGCAAGAGTACATCCAATCAAGATCTAAGAAAACATGTTTTTGGATTTTTAATTGAAAATATGTGAAAGATAATGATGATAATGGAGGAATAAAGATTCCCACATTTTGTGTGTGTAAAGTGAGGTTCATATAAAGATTCCCTCAATAGTCAAGTATGAACCAAGACTAGTAGAAATATAGTGAACATGAAAGAGAGACTCACAAAAATCCGTGGGAGTGAAATCCAAATATAGTAAGGTATTATCAGTGAGTTCAACAATTTCAAAAAAATTATCATCGAGAATCATCGGTATCAACATTGTGAAGTTAGATAACATGGTCGAGGATATTGGTAATGGGCGTGGATGGAGAAGGAGAAGAAGTGGTAAGAGAAATGAGACCGGGAGTGGGAGTGTGAAAAAGGAAGTAACAAGAGGTGGAGGAATGGAAGTATAATTGCTTGACTTGCCAATATCATATGTATCAAGATGGTGCAAGGGAATAGGTTAAGCTGGGGAAATGACCATGGAGGTGGTAGAGTCCATGCAGTAATACTTGAATGGTTCGGGATTAGTGGTAATAGTATGATCATAACCATCAAAGATAAAATTGACACAATGATAGACAATAGAAGGAACATTTTACATAGCATGGATCCAAGGTCGACTAAGGAGTAGATTGTATTGAAATGGGGCATTCATGACATAAAATGGATTATAAAAGTACATGATCCTACTTAAAGATCTAAAGTGATAGAACCAATGCATGCACGAGTAATAGTGTCATAACCATGGATGATAGTAGTATAATTTTCAATTGCATTACAAAGAATGTGGAGTTGGGAAAGTAATGATAAAGGAAAAATATTCAGTGCAAATTCATTATCGATAAGTACATGCTTAATTTAGAAATATGGAATGTGATCCATGATAAGAAGAGTAGAAGAATCAACAGAAGACTTAGGAGTAATGTCCTCATAATAAAATGTGATATAATTGGTGATATGCTTGAAATAATCCATGAGATGGGAAAAATCTACTAGATGGTCATTGATTTGGATTTTAATAGAGAAAAGGGTAGACTCTAAGGTGCAGACAATCGGGAGCTTCTTGCGATAGATCGAGGAGAGACATCTTAAGCGGGGTATTATTTAATTTCTCAATGATATCATAGGTTTTAGTTGGAGCATAAACTTGAGGAAGTGGTGCACTAATAGGAAGAGGAATAAAGGTAACAAGATGCTAAGGTTCCCTATTGTGGTTGGTGGTGAAAACATTTATGGATGGAGCTCTAGAGGCATTTTTGTAGTGAGGTGGATGCTACATAGTAACAAGGATGTATTCAAATATGATGACATTTGAGGATTAGACATGATTAGGGATAAAAATAGAGGAATTAGCCATGATCTCAGAAGAAGAAGAAAAAGGGAAATGGATCCATGACATGGACATAGTTTTCAAGTTCATCAAATGATTTAATAACATAAATATAAGTAAGGGCATTCTTTGATAAGATAAATATAACAATAAATATGTAAGATCAATAAAAAGAAATACATGTAAGACTAATAAATATGGTTTATAGGATGAATCAACTTGTATTCATGGGTCTGAATTGAGTTTGAGATGGAGAATAATCTAGAAGGGATTGTTATGGGTATGTCTAAGCTTTGTTTTTAATTCTGGAAAGTTACTATCTCAAGGACATGAGCACTTAGAATTGGATAGGACCTCCTAGGTGTTAGTGTCTAATGCGGGCGTTGGTTTCTGCTGGAATATTTATGATATGATTCTTTTATGTCACTTAGTGTCACTTATTGTTCATTTTAGGTCACATCATATTCTATTTACTTCAAATTTATCACAATTGTATCTGCAAAACAAACCCTAACTACCTATACAATACTCAAGTACACATTCGATGAATAAAAATATGCATATGCTTGAGTCGGACTAACCTTGATGGTCACGCCAATGTGATTGTCACTTTGAGAACTATGCTACATTTCAGAATCAATGTAGTTCTTGTGTGTGTGAGAGAGATATTGGAGTAGTGTCCCTTGAGTTAGGTTCCCTAGTTCCAGTCGTAAAAAGAGATATCGGACTACAAATAATTTTTTCAAATGTAAAATGTGTGGTATGGAATTTAGAATAGCTCCCTCTATGTAGTGAATAATGCATCACCTAATGTAATAGATAGAAAACATTAGCTCCTTGTAGATGTATGTGCCTCTTAAATTCTATCCCCGTGATGAGGTTAAATAAGACATGTATATATATGATTCCTTTGGTTAAGTTTCTTCATTAAAAAGGCCAAGTAAGCGTGATAAAAGAAGGCAAGAAGGAAGTAACATCTGAAATATTATAAAAGAGAAAAGGAAGAAAGAAGCACCTAGAGAGGATAATAGTGCCTAGGTTCTCCTGTCACTGATGTGCGGTTCTATATAGGGTGCCAGAAAGATAAAATAGTGAAATCAGAGATGAGTAGGATATCTCTAGCATGATAAACTATGAGTTTTCAATCATCAATAAAAAGCAATAAATATGAAAAGTAATGTCAAAAAGAAAAATAAAGGGGTGTTAATGAGTAATTCTCTTGCTTAGGAATCATGCATTTAAATGAATTATTTAGAGGATATATGTGCATAATGTGTTATTTAGTAGCTAAAATACCACTCATATTAGATATCAATGGGAAAATAATATACCAATGGGCTCTTTCTCTCTCGACCTCAATCTTTTCATCTTCACCTTGGAAATGGTGGTGACAGAAAATTGTATAGAGAGAGGATCTCAAGAAATAGTTCCTTCCCCTTTTCTATGATCTTATCCACTCATTTGTCATTTTCTCTCCCTTTCCTAGTTTACACTTGATCTCTCTTAATCACTTAGGTATCGAAGATTATGATAATATAACTTCAACTGGAGGAAGTGGTGTTGCATTGAGCTCTAAGAATGAATACACATAAGCATTAAGGTTCCAACACGCTCTTCAAGTTGTTCTCTAATATGCTTATTCTCTTGATTTCTTGTGAGTAACTAAGTTGTGGAAACTTTGAATAAATGCACATCTCCTTTGTGTGTGTCCTATTCCAAGGAAATACTTGTCATCTCATAATTATGCCGATAGAAATTCCCTTTCACAACTGAGGGAATTACTTCTGACACTGTTGCGATGAATTGGCGGTTTGAATTACTTAGTACATGCATGCAATGATGTACGACATTAACCCACCGTAGGTTTTACAATTTCCACAAGCGGAGCTGCAGAATCCTTGACCCAAGTAAGTAATATTGATATGGCGTCAGCAATCTTGACATGACAGAAATTATCATGCAACAAAAAATGACACGTCACTAGCCTCCTTCACCTTATCTCAACTTGCACGCTTGCGAGAGCGACATAGAAATTATCTCTCTCGTTATCTTCACGAGAACCATTGGTAGTGTGAAGGAATTATGAGTATCCTTATTTACTGAGTTGCACTTCTCAAATGTAGCAAGCACATGCACTCAAATCGAATTTCCTACATTTCCCTCCCATGAAAACTTGCACCCACCATGACCCGATCCTTCTTTTATCTCTGCTGATTCACAATGCAATTCTTCCATATTTGGAGGGTTTTATACCAACATGGATGGAATGGAATCAAGGAAAACCATTTTGTCGTATCCTATTATCTCATGTGGCTCTAGAATATAAGTCATTGACACATTGGCAGGACGATTCATGCACACTTGTGCCAAGTCCACCACCTCACATTCGTTGTCACTCGGTTTAGAGAAGGATGACAAAACTTCTTTACCCTTCTTCTAAATTTTTCCTTCCTTCTTCTATGCCTTTATTTCTATTTTCCTCTATTTGTGCTTGGCCTTCACTTGTTCAAACTGGTCCATTATAACTTCCAGAGCATTATGCATCACACCAATGAATATTTAATAACATTTCAAAGAAATAGTTTTAATCACAGAGGGTAGAAGTAATTTAAATCATGATTTTCAAATTACAGAGGGATAAATAATTTAAAACAAGATTTTTAAATTACAGAAAAAATACAATTTAAAACAAAAATTACAAATTACCAAAAACTTTGTGCTCTGAATTCTTCTCAAGAGACTTCTCTCACCATAACCTTATGTTCCTCTAGCTTAACACTAGCCTATGGAGCACTCTCAAGCTTGGCTCAGGAGACCCTACTCCCACCATTACCAGTGAAAAAAACCAAACACAAATCAATTGCATTCATCATCTTTCCCTGAACTTAAAAAGGTGAGGAGACTGCTTCTATTTTCCATACTACTAAAGACAATATTTCTTCCCTTTTCTTCTCTTTTTATGTAATTGTGTGAAATTTCTCAAATGGTATTTTCCCTAGTTTTGTTGTATTGTTTGGATGTATAGGCTATGGGAATTTTAAAATCCATTTCAACTAAGGAACTCATCTACAAGTTTGACACATTTTATTTAATTTGACAAGTTTTCTAGACTTGTCCAACAACAAACACCCCTAAACCAATTTTAAGTAAACGTGTTCTTGTTAAAGGACTTCAACGACAACTAATTTAGGTAATCTAGATAAAATTTTAAATTCAAAATCAATTCAATTTTATTAATGATTCATTTTCCAACATTCTATTTGAACCTTTTCTCTTCACATACGTGTTTATGGCGATAGGTATTCTCTTATTATTATTATTATTATTACATCGATAGGTGTTCCCTTTTAAACAAGCGACCTCTAACACCATCACAATAAATCATTGGTTTAGATTTCTTTAATCTAGTACATATAATGAAGCACAAATACAATCAAACCATGAATTTATGACACGTGTGTTGGTCATGCAGCGAAAATGACAGGCATGTAAGTCGCGAGGGATGTGTCCTCTCCATGCTCTGCTTTGGGTTTTGAAAAGCACCTAATCCGATTGATAGTTGGGTTTTTTGACATGAGTTTATTTTCCCACTCAAATTTTATTTTGTTGTTAAATACGCAAGGATTTGGTTAATATTAGGACCACAAATTAATCTTAGTGTGCAATGCTGATTTAGTGAGAGCTCCATCAGATTGGTTTTGGGATGACTAGTACCCTAGAGCTCAATTCCCGTAACAGTTCTCGTAACATCGTGTTTATTTTATTATGTGAGAGTAGAACTTTGCATTTATTGCAACTATCCAATTCTGCTATTAATATTATATTATTTTTTAATTTTAACATTTGTAATAACATTTATTATTAATAAATTTGTATATTATAATTTAGAATAAAATATATTTATTTATGATAAAAAAAATTATATTGCATTTTAAAAATACAAAATAATGTTTTTATATATCATTAATAAAGAAATATAATATTATTATATATTTATTTATATACATGTGTGTATTGTAATATATTTTATATAAATCTATATAAAAATGATGATCATATTTAAAGTTTACATGTCGTATAAAACAATTATTTCAAGTATTTGCAAGTATTTTATGGCTAGAATCATGAAAAATTTCTAGACATCTATGTTTTGACCACTTGCGCTTGCATTGGCAATAACATCCACAAAATCCACCTTCCATTAAGCCTTAATGGTTTTGTTTCCTTGTTATGAACTCCTCTTATAGTGCAGTTGTAGGGATGTCGGTGCATGCTGAAAAAGGCTTCGATGGAAGCGTGATCATTTTCAAACAAGTTAATCCATAACAAAATAACATGAAAGAGAGACACCATCTCATAAGGCGATTGCGGGACCTCAAACAAATCCATGCCATCTTATGAATGGCCTTGCCATCATTCTGCCGATAAGCATAGGCCTTTGCACAATGCACAAGCCTCATAGAGGAGGCAACATAGTTTCAAAAGTATTATCTGAATCTGAACCTTAGCTCTACATAGGCCATTGAGGGACCAAAATGACCCCTATCTAAGTGGGTAAGCCTTGAGCCATTTTTATGTTGTCCATATTCTCGATTACCTTAAACGCTTCGACGAGTCTCCTTCACCAATACCTATAGATAGGAAGCTTCATCATGTTTGAGTCTCTCATGTTTTTCCCTTACTCGTCATGCCCTCCAACTCATCCTCATCATCTAGCTTACCTTCTTCTTTAAGAGATAAAAAAATCAACAAAACAGTCAACGTTGTCCTTGGAGTTGTTGATGTCTAGCCCCTTGAGTCAATGTTCCTATGCAATGAGATCTCCAAATTCAACTACTCCCCCATCTCACTAGCCAACATTCCCACTACAAATCATAACCAAGAACATGACCATAGGAAAGCAAGAGACTAAACTAACCATATTTTTATTCGATACTTGCTTCCCTCTTTGGATTAAATAGTTGTTATTCCCTCATTTTCAAAATAATACTCCTATGTGCTTACTTGTCTATATATTCACTCAAGTACACTACATGGTGTATTTCCATCTCTCACTTCACTTTCATATCCTCCTCTGCACATGACACAATTGCTTCTTTTACGACTATCGATGTTTCCATTGTGCCTCTTTGGTGTGATTTATAGTTAGTATATGTCATATCTCCCTTAGGTTTGATGAATTTAAGATGTGCGACTTCCACATAATGATATCTAGAAGAATAATGAAGAACCAAGAAGTTGTTTGAGATTGATGAGGATAGGATCAGAATAATAAAATAATATATTGATCTTCTACCGTTAACATACATAATACATGGCTAATAAATAGCCAAACAAATAGTAAAAACAACCTCCTATAATTTAGGAGTGGTTGCAAACAATAAGCTAAATACGTGAAGTTGTTTACAACAACTTCACATATAATTCCAGGTAATTGTATCTCAACAACTCATAATGTTTACACTATAATAATATTCCCAACATACACCCCCTTAGTGTGAACATGGGGTGAAGTGTAGTTGAAACCAGAATCATATGCCTACGCATATTTTTAGGTCTGCATACTGCTCCTCTCCTCTGGACACCAGCTGCCCTCCTATACAACTGTTTCACTGACTGACACCTTCCACGCCACATCACAACACTTCAAGAGAACATATAGGAATACTTGCATGTACCAAGAAAACATACACAAACTGTTGCTCTTTATTCTGCACACTAGATAAAATAAACACACAACTAGAAATAAATATGTCACCACCACAAAATACGACCTCATCGTTGGTGACTGACGAGAGGCGTTGAGTAGCCTCCATCCTCCATTTCCTCCTACCTCTAGTTTGGTTATTTTTAGAAGAGATAATCTTCTTCGCTAGGGCAAGAAAGTTCTTCATCAGTTGCATAATCTTCCCAGTCAGTTTCTTCTTCAACAATATAAGCCTTTTGATCAATCTTATCATCCAGTAGATCTTGTGCCCATTTTTACAATTTAAAATGACATGCCCCACTTCTTTACAATAGTAACATTTGATTTGTCCCTTTGTAGGAATGTGCTTTGAATTGTACTTACCCTTCTTTGATGATGTACTAGCTTTATTGTGTACATATAAGACCTCTTCTTCTGGTTTTGAAGGTTCATTCTGATCAAGAAGAGTAGAAACTACTCCTTCTAAACCAATTTTAATCTTGCTCAAAGTAAAAACCATATGAGACATTTTTTTAGGCAAACTATTCAAAAGAATTGCTTTGGCATCATCATCTTTTACCTTCTCGTTAATACCTACAAGCTGATTGAGAAGAGAGCGGAACTTGCTGATGTGTTCTGCCATTTTTATACTTTCATCCATTTTTAACCCGTATAATTTTTGCTTCAGTGTTGTCTTTGCACTTTCTGCTTCAGATCCGAATAGTTTATTTAATGTCTCCTAGATTTCCTTTGCAGACTTTGTGAAGTCTACAGTGGTGCAGGTACACTTTAGACAAACCGAGACCAATAGTTCCCAAGGCCTTTTGATCCTTGATATTCCACTTCGCGAGATCTGTTGGATTTGTTGGTGTTGTCACATTTGGTTTGACCACATCCCACAAATCTTTTTCAATCAAAGTCAGCTGCATTTGGATTCGCCAAGTGTGAAAATCACGTCCTTCAAACTTCTCAACGAGACTCAATTTCTCCATTTTCACAACTATTGTATTTGTAAACAAAACGACTCCAATTGATGGATATAATACGTTTTACAAGAAGACTATATCAATAAATCACTATTTAAAAAGTAATAAAGAGAAATTACTTTTTAAATACTCTAAACAATTTAATCAATCTTAAAAAATTCAATTCGCTGTATACAACCGTTTGTTGTGTGAAGGATGCCTTCTTCACGCCCTTACTAGGATCTGGCTTCGGCCGATAGAGGAAAGACAGCCAGCTCGGAATCCAATGCTCTGTTAATTGGTCTTGAGTGGAGGATCAAACTTGCAGGAAATAAACCAAGAAAATGTAGATAACTGTAACTAACCGTAGATAACCCTGACAAAATATTGACGGGGCCATGAATACAAATAAACTTAATAGGACTATGTAAATCAATTTCCAAATTCCTTAAACTAAGTGGACTGCTCCAACTGCACTCCAATCTCGTCATTGCTCAATGATGCGTGGATTACATTTATTATCCACAGAATTTGTGGCTATTAGTGCACAATTAGACTGCGGCTGTCACACATTTTATATTCTCCAACTGCGACTGCTTAAATATAACTATGTTCTCCAACTGCATGGACACGGCACTCCAAACTGCATAGAGAAACGTATTCTCTCAAACATGCACTGCCATCACATGGGGTAATATCATCGACTGCCCCTTCAAACCTCGTATAGATCAACCTGGCTCTGATAGCACATGACAGGATAGGATCAGAATAATAAAATAATATATTGATCTTCTACCATTAACATACACAATACATGGCTAATAAATAGCCAAACAAATAGTAAAAACAACCTCCTATAATTTAGGAGTGGTTGCAAACAATAAGCTAAATACGTGAAGTTGTTTACAACAACTTCACATATAATTCAAGTAATTGTTTCTCAACAACTCATAATGTTTACACTATAATAATATTCCCAATAGAGATTTATTTGTACACTTAGGTATTATGTACTTTGAGATGACCTCAAATATAGGTGCTATTAATTTTAAACCATTCTTGATTATCCTCCAAGTAGTTCTTGCACCCATGGGAAAGCCTCAGCTAATGTAGATACAAAATCAACCACAAAGGAACTTTGAGGTTCCCGATATGAAACTAAAGCTCATTGAGATGAGATTGCTCAATTTCCTCTAAGGAAACACCTATATCTTATGAATGATTAGGAGATTAGGATGGGTGATTTTTTCCTAGCTCAAGTGGCTCAATAGGATTCATTTTAATTTCTATCTTTAAATGAATCCTCTTTGTGGGAATAACCTTAGCGATTTTTTCCTCCATAAACCTCATTTTAAAAGACCCTTTTGAATGAGAAGACTTAGTGAACTTATCAAGAGCCTTGAGAGAAGAAGTGAGAGACACTTTTTGGATGAAGCCAATAAACCAACTAATTCAATGAAGGAGACTCTATTCTTATTGAACTAATTCTTTGATTTTTGAATCACTACAATAGTTAGTTCTATGATATCTATAGATTCCCAAATGTTTCTTAGAATGAGAATAAGGGTAGATTATTAAACTGATTAATACTCAATATCAAATAGGTATGATCCATCACCATTATTCCCTTCTAAAAAATATTAAAAATTTAAATCCCTCATTTGATCTACAATCATCTACATGTATTCCCCACCTTTTGACCTCAAAATCATCAGAAAATGTTGGCCCAATAGTCTCCAGTTTGTGGAATATGTTGTAAACTCGGTAAATGGAAAGTCTTAGGGTTCTTCTAACTATAAAATTTTTGATGGGATACACAGGAATATAGATTGAATGTTGTGAAGGATTCCTCAATATTTTCCACATCCATGACACTCTTACATAAAAAGATCCCCGAGGAGATAGGGAAATATATACCCTTTCTCTTTACACTTTTACACTTGGTGTGAACATTAGACAACTTCTGCACAACTCAATCATGATGATCTTGTCACTTGGACCTTAGTAACATGTGAGGTGTGAGATAAAATCCTACAACTATGATATAGTTGAAGTTGGGAAAATGGATGAAATAACTTCCATATCTTTTAATTAACCCAGTTGATTGAGGTGAAATTATAAAATAGGGTTACCTTTGAGTAGCCTTATGACATACATGGTGAATGCATCATTCACCCTCAATAAGTGAGAGTTACTCTCCTGATATGTAAGATATGGGTATTTTTCATATTTTGGATAATTTTTGGCACATTTGGTGCAGAAGAGAGACCTATGATAGACCTTGTGTACATGAAGGAATACACTAGATAATATGTCATTAGGAACTTCTTAGAGGTAGGCAACTGAAACAAATTTTGATGAATGCTGTTACTTATATTATTCCCCCAATAAATCATTTGATCTCTTTCCATGACCACTATAATGAATTGAGCCATTCAGTATTGGAAGTATTTTGTATTTTCTTCTCCCATCACCCTACTCAACAATACTATGGCATTTGAGTATGCCTCATGGAATCCATTTTGATACCAAGTTGTAGGAATCGTGAGGGATTCCTTCCTTGTTGAGCCATGATCCAACTACCAAAGCTGTGTAAGTATGAATTTTTTTGTCCATTCTTTTGAGGAAAATTCCCAAGTGATCATGACCATATTATTACAAGTTGGAATTTTTAGGTATTGAGAGATACCTTTTGGAGTGATCATGGGGTTCTCTCAACATCCTTATTTTTGTGGTCCTCAGGATCTATATTTTTTGTTTTTCTTGTCACCCATATTAGGATACTCAATGTTTAATGTGGAAATTGACACTAAAATTGAGTATTTTAACTTCATGGTGATAAAAGGGTAGTTAAATGAATGAGAGATGGATGGGTATGAGAAATTTGACCAAAATCCCAACACTTACTATTTTTAGCAGGTCCTATCCCGGATGTCTATTTTTAGCAAGTTTCTCAAATTGGCACTTTTGAGTGTTCTTGATATAAAAGGAGTGATGATGAATTAGATGGTTATTATTTTTAAACAAATACTACTTACTATTTTTAGAAAGCGGTCTCAAAATTTTAATTTTTTCTTAAGATGCTTTGCTTCAAATTTCATAAGTTTTCAATCACCATATTTTTATAAATAGAAGGAATGTTTTATGGCTGCATTTTTATTTTGTCCATTAAAAATTATCTAGACCATCAATGGAGGAAAGAGTGGAATCAAAAGAAGGGTATTTTTCAAGGAAGGGGCTTTCTTAATTTTAGAGGTTTTTGATGCGGGGTTTTTGAGTTATGAGCAAAACTTCATTTTTGGGAATGGAGGTTTTGGAAATTTTCAGCAGCATAATATCATGTAAATGGATTTTGGGATGGAAAAACATATATTTCAAAATGCAAAAAGGGCTAAGTGTTTGATTTAAAAAATTTCTCCTTTTTGTGCACCTTAACTCATACTTGACTCAACAAGGATTAAACTATGTCAGGTGGGGGTTAGAGGGTGAGTTACACACATGAAAATAGGGAAAGATGATATGAGGGGATCATGGGGACACTAATTTTAAATTTTCATCAGATTGTGACGAGTGTCACCATGTGGGAAAATGTGAGGGAGATGGAGGGGCTGAAAATAAGCTCTTGGGAGTTGAGAAGTGGTTTTACATGTGACCATATATTTCCAAAATAGGTTGGGAGAATTTTTTTGTCCCAAATGTCCCCTTGGATTTTGGGACAAAGGTACAAGTGATAGAAATCATAAAAAAATGTGCCATGGGTGGAGTTTCTCATGAGGAGGGGCTAGGTTGATCAAAACACAAGTTTGAACATCTTCTATCAAAATAAATTTTCACTTTAAGTGATGAAAAAATTTCTTCCACAAAGGGGGTGAAATTTTGTGTCCCCTATGTCCCCTTACATAAATGGATAAGGGACACTTGATGTGAAAAAGTGTGTCATGGGTCAAAGGGGTCATGATTTCAAGTTATGCACATTCCTAGGACACAAGTGGTGTACTTTAAGTGATGCAAAAAAACATCAATAGGGTGAATTTTGTTTTTTTAATAACCCTTGCACTAAGTGACAAGGTAAAATAAATATCCAAGCTGAAAAATCCTTCCAATTACTCAATCGGAGTGTTTATGTCATCATGCCAACACAAAAATAGAACACGAGAATGCCTTTTCTACCCCGAGATAAAAAAATTGAAGTTCCGATGTCAAACCTTATATTATTTTGATTCCAAAACACCTGATGAGTATAATAAAATAAGTTTTAATACATTTTTATTTTTAATTTTGATTTTTAGGCCTAGTAACCCTTTCAGCACAAAGGAGTAACATCAATGACCCAAACTACCAAAGAGAGTAGTGAGGTGTAGAACTAAAAGCTGATGTATCCAACATCTAGTGGACTCAAACAGATTTCAATTGAAATTTTTTTAGCTCCTAAATCCTTTTGGAACTCATGGAATCTTGGATCAATGTCACTTTTGTTGAAGCTCACATTCCAAGAACCCATAGTGAGTCAGTCTTGCTTGAACGGATCCCTAAGCCACATGCCTATATAATTTAAATTGAAAATATAATGGATCACTTCATTATTTTCTCGCATAACCTCAAGATGGGTTAAGACCTTGCAGTTATCTTTCGGAGGATGTCCTCTTACTATAATATGCTTAAAACAACCAATTTAGTGCTTTAGGGAGCATTGTCCACCTTAGAGCTTAGTATCACCATGAAATATTATTGGATCTATATCCCTACACATGAAACACAATTGAAATCCATGTTAGTACATTCTTGTCGGATATATTGAGGTTGATATAGAATCAAAGGGTTGTATGAGTTAAAAGGCTAGCCGGAGGAAGGGTTCATATGACTGGGAAAAAGGATTTCAATTGGGGGTTTAGTTGTCATGACCAAAATTTTAAATTTTGTAAGATATACATTTAGGATGAAAACATACATATATTATCTTAATGTGATTGAGTTATGTAGAATTTGATGTGATATATGTGTTAATTATGGTATTTTATTTGATTAAAAATGGTTTATTTCTTTATGTGAAATTGATTAGGGTTGGCATTTATTATAGTGTAGACACTATAACTTGGTAACTTTCCATTATGCAATGTAAAGTTTTGATCATGTTCCTTGCTTCGAAAAATTATCACATTCAGAATTCAATCACCTCATCTCTCCATATCTTTTATAATTTTATTATCTTTACACTATGATTTATCATTAACTCTAGGAATATTATCTGATCAAAGTAGTATAAATAATTTATTCTTCATAACACAACTATCTATTTATCTTTTCATCTTTCCAGGTTTTAAAACATACGGGCGTTCGGTATGTGAGGTTTGGTCTTAGATGATATATATAGTCCCACCTCCGACATTATATGACTCATCTTTAAATATGTAAATATTATTTGGGTCATTTCATCTTCTTAGGGTTAGCCTTATTATAATATTTCACTGCGGAAGGCTATATAAGCAAGTCAATGGTACTTTATAACTCACATGGAACTCTTACAATATCCTATTGCAAACATAATTTGAAAATAACTATAAGGGATCCTAAATCTACCCAAATATGATGTGCATCATTTATATTAGTCCCTACTACATTTATAAAAAAATCAACTAGGTCAAAGATTATAGATTCCTTCATTTCCAAGCATGAAAAGTTAATAGAGACATGTATTAACAAGACAAAGAAAACTCTAAGCATTTTTCAATGGTTTTATAAAATAAAAAATGAATAGGTAACATACACGAGGCACACCACATCTCACTACCACTGCATTGGGTACATTATATAATATGTAGTTACATTGTTATCTTAGTTTCAAGAGACATGAGGACTCTCCTAGGTGATTGGTTAGTTATTCACACTTGCAAAATAACATAGGACATGTTAAGGAGAAGTTACCTTTAATTAATTTGATATGTAGATCAAGAACTATACTTAGAAGAATAAATCGAGTAATAAAAACAAATTAGAATAGAGAATGAAATTGGACGCAAATATAAACTAGAGTCCTCCGAGTAAGCTCGGGAGAAGATTTATAAATATTCGTACCAAAAGGCCATGAGAATACAAATACTATAATACAAATCATCTCACCACTTCTCCTTATCCATTCCTGCCTTATTAATCCATAGAGGTAAATCTTAACATTCCATGTTTCTCTTCATATCCTTCATGTCTCTTTGCATTTCCCACGTGAGACATATTAAATACACATTTAAGTTTACCCCACTAACACTCTCCGGACTTAAATAGGTATCTCTTCTTAATAAAAAAGTGATGTATATCCGTGATCCTAACTAATGCTACTCCTATGTCTAAGTGCTTTTCTCCTTACCTCCTATCTCGATGCACCATTAGATCAATAAACTTCCTACTTTAGTATCACTATCCCAATCTACTTTGTAGTAACCTATATTGCCATTATAAGTCCACAATCAACTTCAACAACTTCTGTTACACCCTCTCAATTAATTCTAGTCGACTAACCTCTTGACCACTTCTACTCTAATAATTTACAAACATACAAAAATTTGATTCTTTCCTCATATCTAGATGTCCACTCATTCAAGAATAATATTCAAAATCCTCCACTTTATCAATTATATCTTTCTTTATTGCATGATATATTTTGCAATCATTTCCAATAATGGCATATGCCTCACATTTCTCTATGTAATTTATGTGAAAGCATTTTTCTCCTTATTTATTCCTCTTTATCAATGTGTTATCTCCATACATTCCTAGTGTATTAAATATATTACATAGTTTTGTTGGACTTCTTTCCCTATACAACTATTCATTCCTTGATCTTCCTTTTAAATTTTCATTTCCTCACATACTTCTATTTGCAAAATCTATTGGGCAATTTCTATCACATATTCTATTTTAAATTAGTAAATGATAATTTTAATTTTCATGCGCCATGAATTATTTCAATGTAGTTTTTCTAGTGCTTAGTTAGCCAATCTATTGTCCTATTTTTTTCCTCCCAATATTACATATTTCTTCCACCAACTAGTTGATTCATCTTCCCATGCCCCCATTCATATATTCATAGAATAATTCATATAATCCATGCACAATTATTGCACAATCCATTAAATAGTGTTTGATGTGAACTTCCCTGCATAGTCCACCCCATGCTTTGTCCACCTCCCTCGACTAGTGAGTCATCCAAAAATTATCCTTTAGTGCACTCAATGTAGTTTTATTGCAATATTGTTACTATGTTTTAATCCATTTTTTTAGTCTTTGGTGTAACATTGTAACCGCTTGAGTAAGTGTTATCCATATTTTTCCCCCTAGAAAAATATTGGATCAACCACGACCCCGTATCAAAATAACCAAAGAAATCACATTCGAATCCTACAAACAGGTTGCTAGAGGGACTCTATAATGGAGTGGCGGGACCTGCGAAAGATCAAATGACCATATGCGCAGGAGAAATTCAAAAAATGGCTCTGTCGAGTGAATCCATGCCTTAAATCCATTAAAAACATTTACAAGCGGGATAAAAATGGAATAATAGGGTTAGGGAAGGAGAAAACAATGTCAAAAGAGGTAAGAGGCTTAAAGGAGAAAAAGCAAAGGTTTGAAGTCTTGAGCTCAAAACAATTCAAAATGAGTCCTAAAAAAGGCTAAGTATAGAAATGCTAGTAGACATTGCCAAGTGTCCAAATGACGCATCTCCAAAGTTGAATCCAAAAAGGGTGGCTTGAACAAATGCCGGGCCCCACATGTCCTGTGCCCAAAACAGAGGCGAGTAAAAGCTAAAATTCAAAAGGTGGAGGGGCGGGCCTAAAAAAGGCTTAGTATAGAAATTTTAGTGGAGGATGCCACGTGTCATCTTGGTGTGTCTCCAAGGGTGAATCTAAAAGTGGAGACTAAAATGAACACAAAATATCCATGTATTCCAAGTTCAAAAGATAAGAGAGACCGTTGAAAATTCCAAGAGCATGCGGAGGTTTCCACGTGTTGACCCGACGCTCCTAGAAAGGAAAAAAACCTAAGTGCGTTTTAAGTGAGCGTAAAGCCTCCACGCATCCGGTTTCGTAAAGGGACAGGGTTGAGTTGAATATTCAAAGCATTGAGATAGGCCAATAGAGGGTGCTAAGTGTCAGCATGGCTCTAATTCAAGAGAAGAATGAAGGGAGGGTTTCCAGACAAGCACCGAGGCCACCACATGTCCTCGGTCGATATATGACCCCGCCGAGAAAAGGACTTAGCCAAAAACATAAGGAAATTGAGCAGGATGCGGAAGAAGCCACGTGTCAACCCCACACCACTCCAAAATAAAAATATAGAGGCTTCCCTTAGACATGCGCCAGCCCTCCACGTGTCCAGTTTCAAAAGGGGGCCCATTTTCAAACTAGTTTTCCCACTATTTTATACGGACCCGATCCAAATTTCAAATGGGCATATCTTTCGACTCGGGGCTCGAAATCTAGCAAATCTAGCACCATTGGAAATATCTTAGCCTTGTCTATGCCATGAAGATATGAAAATTTAAGTTTGGAGAAGTTAGGTGGGGAAAATGGAGAAACGTCTTCAGGACATTAATGCAGGATCTATTTTTGCCCCAACAACTAGATCGGATTTGATCGATCCACTATTTCCCGCTCCTTTGAGGCACCAAACGAGTAATTGATGCAGTTAAGAAAATTTGGGGTAGATATTTTGTAGGAGGCATTGATGATAGTGGTTGAGCTTCAAACTGGTTTTTCCCGCTTCTCTCTCTTTCTTCCTCTCGTGTTGAATCTATAAAAGTAGGGTTGGGACTCATTGTAAAGGGTTGGACATTCTTCTATTTTGCAGGCTCCCCTTTTCCTCTGGAAAATGAATTCATGGAGTTTCAGACCTTCCATTAGATTGCAACACATTTTCTGCCTTTTGGCCATTTTGTAAATGCATTGTATCAAATCTACAGAGCAATAATACATGTTTGTGGCTGATTTTTGACCCTTTCTTGTCTTCATTTCTCTCATCTGGTCTTTCATTGCAAAATTGGTTATTTGTGCTTGATTATTGTATGCATTTTTTTGGTTTGTGCCTATCAACAAAACAAATGTTCATCATTCCTTTGGTGTATCACCTGGTTAGCTTAGTTTTAATTTCTTGCATTCCTTTCATCCTTGTCTCCTTGGAAATATTAGATTAGGTTTAGGAATCAATCCTTTGCAAATTTCATGTATGCACCTAGACAAAGGAATAGGAACCAACCTTAATCTGGAGAGTTTTCCCATTTGTAAAGTCCCACACTTTTGGGGAAAACTCAATGTTATGCAAATCACATCAAATGACAAGTTTGAAACACCAAATCTGAGAGGTCATTTGGGGTGCTGTGATTTTGCACTAACATTTTGGGACACCCGGTGGGACACTGAGGTTAGATATTCCATCTTTCCAAGGTGTATCATTACAAACAACAAATCATAAGCCACAATGTGACCACACTAATAGTTTTTGGGACAATGAGGTTAGACAAGGTGTCCATTACAAATAGCAAATCATGGGAGAGTTTTGAACACCTTACCACTTCATTTAGTAGGTTGGTGTGTTCTGTTTGGGATTCAGCCTTTTGAGGCACATGTAAGCACATCTGGTGACTCCATCTGGTCAAAAACCCATTCTCTGAGTTACAGATCTTTTCCATCCATTTCCACTCATTTTCATCCATTTTATTCTTCCATCTCTTTCATTTTATCCCATTCCATGAGGTTATGCAATCATGACTTCATTCCCTTCATGGAACTCACACTTACAACAACACAATCCACCTCCAATGCATTTCCCAAATCCTCCAAATCAGCATTATAATCAGATCTAGGACCATTATTCTTACCCATATGAGCAAGGTCAAAGTTAGTTTGGCCATGGAGCTTATCAAGAACAAGGGGACAGCATACAATGGTGACAACTATGTGGAGAATGTTGGTTTATTGGAGAAAATTCAAAAAATGGAGGCTGGCATGGTTCAATCAAGGGGCATAACACAAATGAAGGCATTCAAGATTGGTTGCAAGGCACCTTGTCCATGGGAAGGCCCTTTTCCAAGACATTACAACCTCAGGAGAAGCTTGGCTTCATGGTTGAAATGTTGCCTCAACTTACACAATGGATTGAGGACATTGAGGCTTATGAGAAAAGTGCGAGACAACCTTGTCAATGGGTAAGTCCACCACCTCTTAGCTCTTCATTTTCTCTTCCTCAGTCTTTATCATTTCAGCATGATCAAGAGTCAAGCCCCTCAGTTGCTGCCCCAAGTGTTAGTTTCTCTTCTCCATCCCCTGATCTTCCACCTCATCTTAGTTCTTCTGCCCTTTTCCCTTCCAAATAGTCATCCCCTCCAAATAAATAAGAAGTTCCACCTCCCTCCCCACCACAAACAATTGCAAATCTGGTTGAACCCCAACCTGTCACTCCTCTTGCTTTCCCAAGTCCATGTTGGGAAGAGACTCAAGAATCCAACAAGGAAAACAACAAGAAGAGGATCCCAATAGAAAAGAAATAACAAACAATCTGATGAGTTGGGATGCTAAATTTGGGTTTACAAAGATCCCCTTGATGGTCAAGCCAATAGAGGAGGTCAAGGTTGAAGAGCCAGTGGTGGATGAGGTTGAATTTTCAAGAGGAGGAGGACCATATAGTTTCAGAGGCCCCAAGTGTGGAGTAGGCTACAGAAGAACCTTCAGTTCTTCCTCCCACTTCATCCCCTTTGAGCTCTGATGTTGAAGAAGAGTTTGATCTTTCAAACTTCATGTTTGAGGAAGAGGGAAACCATGGTGAGCAAGTTTCAAATTAGGAGGACACCATGGAGGAGGTTGAGCACATGCAACAGGACAACAATGAGGCAGATTATCTGTCTGACTTGGAGGATTTCTTTGATGGAGAAAATCCCATAGAGATCACATTATTTCTCTTCCATCATCCATCTTCCAAGCATATGAGTATGCTTCCATGAAGGAGGGCATTCAAGAGCAAGCATCCTATGTCTCACAATGTATCTCTAGAACCAAGGTTGGAAGATATGAGTCTTCCATGTTCTTCACAAGAGAAGGAAGAAGAACAACTAGCTCCAAGCCCAATTAAAAAGGAGCATATGGAGGTGACCAAGACAAATTTAGAGGCACTGAATCATGAGCCGGTTGCACAAGAAAATACAACCCCTCTCCCATTCAACCTCTCCAAAATTATGATCTTTTGGAGGATCCTGAACTCATTAGCTTCATGTTTGAAGATGAAGCTTCATATGGTGAAGATAACAAAGATTTTAAGATCACCATGCAAAAGGGAGAGACCTTGTTACAACAAGACAATAAAGAGTTTGATTTCCTACCAGACTCAAAATAATGTTTTGATAAGAGGGAGCCAGTTGAAATTGTAATATTTTCTCCCCCATCATTCATTCTTCAATCACAAGAGCCTGCTGCCATGGAAGAGAGCATGCAAGCACAACCTGCAGTTTGCAACATGCCTCCTGAATCAAAGTTGGAAGATTTTGATCTTCCAAAAGTCACACCTACTATAGAGGAAGAGAAAGAGTATGAGGCTATCATTCCTCCCACACCATCCATCCATGAGGGTCAGCAAGAAGGCTCCATTCTTGGAGTTAGAGTTCAGAACCATGGGCAGATTCAAAGGACCATACCTTGCCCAATCAGATATTTGGCTTCATTGGAGCCAAGGGAGAAGCCAAAACTAGTCATGCCTACTTTAGGGCATGAGGATGAGTATCAAAGCACCAAGGGTCACCATCAACACCTCCAGGAGTCAATGCAAATCAGCTTGAGGAGGTATTTTCCATTAATGTTGATACCTTGCTGATATGGGTGGAGGATCGACTTAAAGTTAGTTTTTCACTCATACAGGAAGCCATATTTAGTGTCAAATCATTTGCATGGATTCCTCTCTTGAGAAAGGGAAGCTACTTCTCCCTACCTATAACAGGATTTGTTTAGCCCCTTTTCTCTTTGGTTAGTTTAGGAGTAGGAGTAGACTTTGTTTCTAGTAGAAGAAGTGCTTATGCACACTCTACATGTCTCATTTGAGGCATGTATGATTTTTTCTTTGTACATAAGTTTGTGTATATTTCTAGAGCTATTGAGGCCAGGCCCTTCCCTATTCATAGTAGGGAAACTCATAGTTACCTGTAATAGTTGGAATTTTCAAAATAAAACAAATGCAGAGTAACTAAAAATGTCTTCAAGATCAACCCATTTAGGGGACAAATGAAAGCCCGAGTTCAAAAAATTTTCTACTCTCAGAAACCATTGTCTCAAGATTTCTTATGAAAATTGAGAAAGCAAATGGTCAGAGAGTCCATTTTGAAAGAAGGTAGATTAGTAAGGCCATCAATTGTGACTCCATGCCTAATGGATGCAAGGCAACTAGTCCTCTCATCTAGTAGGCAGATACCCCCGCAAGTCACCAAATTTTTATCCATTTTTGCCCTTGGAAAAATATTGGATTAGCCATGACCCCACACAAAAGGAACTAGAGAAACCACATTCAAATCCTTGCAAAAAAGTTGCAGAGGGACTCTACAATGGAGTGGTGAACTTGCGAAAGATCAAACGACCTGTGTGAAGAAATTCAAAAATGGCTTTGTCGAGTGAATATGTGCCTTAAATCCATTAAACAGATTACAGGTGGGCTTAGAAATGGAATAGTAGGGTTAGGGAAGGAGAAAATAATGTCGAAAGAGGCCAGAGGCTCAAAGAGAAGAAACGAAGAAGGTTTAAAATCTTCAAGCTCAAAGCGATTCGGAACGAGTCCTAAAAATAACTAAGTAGAAATGCTACGGAGAGCTACCACATGTCCAAATGGCATATCTCAAAGTTGAATCCAAAAAGGGAGGCTCAAACAAGCGCTAGGCCCACATGTGTCCTAGGCCCAAAATAGAGGAAAAGTCAAAGCTAAAATTTATAAGGTGATGGTAGGCGGGCCTAAAAAAGGCTAAGTATAAAAATGCTAGTGGAGGTTGCCATGCATCAGCTCGGTGCATCTCAAGGGTAAATCCAAAAGTGGAGACTCAAACAAGTGTTAGATCACCATGTAGTCCAAGGTACGAAAAGGTAAGAGGGACCATTGAAAATTCCAAAGAGCCGGAGGTTTCACATGTCGACCCAACGCTCCTTTAAAGACAAAAACCTAAAGCGGGTTTCTAAGTAAGTGTAGAGCCTCCACGCATCCGGTTTCATAAAGGGATAGGGTCGGGTTGAATAGTCAAAGCATTGAGATGGACCAGCGAAGGGTGCCAAGTGTCAACATGGCACTAATTCAAGAGCAAAATTAAGGGAGGGTTTCCAAACAAGCGCCAAGCCGCCGCGTGTCCCCGGTTAGATATATGACCCCGCCGAGCAAAGGACTTAGCCAAAAACATAAGGAAATTGAGTAGGTCATGGAAGAAGCCATGTGTCAACCCCACACCACTCAAAAGAAAAATACAGAGGCTACCCTCAGACATGCGCCAACCCTCCACATGTCCAGTTTCAAAAGGGGGCCATTTTGAACTGGTTTTCCCGCTATTTTATATGGACCCAATCCAAATTTCAAATGGGCATATCTTTCGACTCGAGGCTTGAAATCCAGAAAATATGGCACCGTTGGAAAGATCTTAGCCTTGTCTATGCCATGAAGATCTGAAAATTTAAGTTTGGAGAAGTTAGGTGGGAAAAATGGAGAAACATCTTTGGGCCATTAATGCAGGATCTATTTTTCCCCAACAACTAGATCGGATTCGATCTGATCCGCCATTTCCCCCTCCTTTGAGGTACCAAACTAGTAATTGATGTAGTCAAGACAGATTTGGGGTGGATATTTTGCAGGAGGCATTGATGATAGTGGTTGAGCTTGAATTGGTTTTTCCCGCTTCTCTCTCTTTCTTCCTCTGTGTTGAATCTATAAAAGCAAGGGTCAAGACTCATTATAAAGGGTTGGATATTCTTCTATTTTGTAGGCTCCCCTTTTCCACTAGAAAAAGAATTCATGGAGTTTCAAAATTTCCATTAGATGCAACAACATGTTTTCTACCTTTTGGCTATTTTTTAAATTCCTTGTATCAAATCTGCAAAGTAATAATACATGTTTATGGCTTATTTTTGACCCTTTCTTGTCTTCATTGCTCTCATCTGGTCTTTCATTGCAAAACTGGTTATCTGTGCTTGATTATTGTATGCATTTTTTGGTTTGTACCTATCATTAAAACAAATGTTCATCATTCCTTCAGTGTATCACCTGGTTAGCTTAGTTTTAATTTCTTGCATTCCTTTCATCCTTATCTCCTTGGAAATATTAGATTAGGTTTAGGAATCAATCCTTTGCAAATTTCACGTATACACCTAGACAAAGGAATAGGAACCAGCCTTAATCTAGAGAGTTTTCCCATTTGCAAAGTCCCACACTTTTGGGGAAAATCAATGTTATGCAAATCACATCAAATGACAAGTTTGAAACACAAAATCTGAGAGGTCATTTGGGGTGCTGTGATTTTGCACTAACAAGTAAGTTTTGATGAAAATTCAAGGACTCTATATCTTCATAGAGAACATTTTTGGAACTTCTTACCTCTAACTCCTTTCACAAATTATCCATTCAAAGATATGTTAAGATAACTAGAATATCATCCATCTTAATGTTATAAGTCATGCGTTTATGGCCACTCAACCAGACTCATTTATGCATTCCATTATGACTTTGAAACCTTTTTTTATAATTTTTATTCTTCAAAAATGTGTGGTATCTCTTCAAATTATTAGACTCCACCAATCCCTTCTATTCTTTAGGATACTTTGACTTGTTTTTCTATATTATGCAATTTATAGTAATCTTGGACATTATGAAAAATTTCCTAATGTAGATTCCTTTCTTACTATGTAATTATTCACTTTGATATAAAAATCCACACCCATTAATTTGCATCATTCTAGTTCCATTATGCCTATCAAATATCCATTATGCAAAGAAAATATTATAGGGGATACTATGCATCTATGCACCAAGAGTAATATTTATTGCATAAATCATTATCATTTAACATATCGATATATATATGACATAATATTTAGGAATTATATCTCCCACATGGACTTTACTCACTAGATCCTATTATGGATGCATGGGAAATAAGCTTCTAATGGTTCATCAACATATCCAATGTTGCCACAACTTCCACATAAATAACCCTTCACCTGTGCAATTATTTTACTCCTCTTCTCTATGTGTAATCATTGAACTCGTATTTTTCTAACTTTTACACAATAAACCATAAGAGAATGATGTTTTATATGGGGAATCTATCATTATAACAATTTTCCTTTGCAAAAATCAACCAACATCCATGAATTCATCATTTTATTGTGTATTTTAATATTTAGAAAAGCATGCAAATAGGAAGAGTATATCCTTTCCCATCTCTCTTTTCTTCTCCAATCTTTTTCTTCTTCCTACCCCACTTAATCCACTCTTGTTTGCTTCCTAATGTCCATGCCTCAATTTATGCTTGTTCTCATCCATGCTCTAACCTCACCATTTTTAGTAGTGACCCTAGTATAGGTCATGCCAAGGAGACAATACCTTTAATTAATTTTATTTATAGACCAGAACTATAAATAACAAAAGACATTGAGAAATAAACAAAAATGGAATAGATAATAACTTTGGATGTATCAATAAACTGAAATCCCTCATTAAAATGAGATGAAATTTATAATATTTAAATCAAAATGCCATGAGAAAAATATTATAATATAAATCAGTTCACTTATTTTCCTCATCCATTCCTTCATTATTTATCCATAGTGGTAACTCTTTTAATTCCATGTTTCTCTTTTTCTCCTTCTTATCTCTTCACATTCCCCATATAAGACAAACTAAATACACATTTAATTTTACCACTAAAAACATGCATGAAGCTTGATCCTATGATGAGGGAATGTATGAAAACACTCATATTGGTTTATTATATGGGTTTCTAACTATCAATGGTAATCCAACCTCAACCGAACACACATTTTCTTCTCCTTTTGGTTTTCTAATTCTATGATGAAGTCTTCGCATGTTTATATGATTCCCACTTTGTTGTAGGTGATTTCAAATCATGTCAAAGTTATGAAAAGAAGAGAGATATAAAAAAATTCATTTCTAGACAAGTGAAGCATACAAGAAGTTTTATATCTTGACTTTCAACGTGTCTAAGACTATACCTTTCTAGGTCATACTTGTACAATAACCATACAATCATGCCCTTATTTGTTTTTAGCTCTATAAATTGCATCAAAGCACTTATAATTTCTAATATTCATGTTCTACCATCCTTCCCATCCATATCATCCTTATTATACTCTATACAAATAAGTTTTCTATCCTCGTATGTATTTGGGAAAGTACTTACATGTATGAACTCATTATTCTAATTATGAATGATTATTTTTGGAATTTAATTAGATCATAATAATATACATTTTGCAAACACTTACATGCTTATTATTTTTGTGTATGTCCATGAAATATCTAGTTGTTAATTAAGGTTTAAACATTTGGTGAGCTTGATGTATTGAAACATATAAATTATTCAATCCCTAGCTCCCTAGGCTTTCAACAGTTTTAATTTTCCTATTCTTTATCTAAACCCCATTAATTTACGATGTAACGCCGAAGACATATTTTATAGATCTATTCTAACTTTTTATAAATGTAATTGTTCAAAAATGCGGTGGAGAGGTTATAAATGTACTTCTCTAGTTGTTGATTTTCCTAGGATATCAATAATATAATATTCCATTATGGTTTGTAACATGTCATGAAAGATGACAGTCATTGCTCATTGATAGGTATCACCCACATTTTTGAGGCCAAAAGGAATGAAATTATAATAGAATGTTCCCAATGATGTAGTAAATGCTTTGTTTCTTATATGCTTCTATAATTTTTATTTGATTGTATCCAAAAAAACCATCCATGAGAGACAACATTTCATGACCTCCCATACAGTTGACAATCATATCAATGTTAGGAAATGGAAATTCATATTTTGGACATGATTTTTGATATCACAAAAATTAGTGCAAATCATAATCCCATGCATATTTTTAGTGACTAGAACAATGTTGGATATCTAGTCTCGAATATTCAATGGGTTTAATAAAACCTACCTCTAGGAGTTTTTGTAATTCCTCTTTGACTAGTAATGCAATTTGGGATGCATTTTTCTTAACTTTTGTTTGATTGTTCAGCAAAACAAAAGTGGGATCCAACCTTGGAATATCCCTATATGTCCATGTAAATACATATTCAAATTATATAAGAATTGTAGTAAAAATTTCTATTTCTTATGGAGTTATACTTTCTTAATGCGGCAAAATATTAGGGTGTTTGTTTGTTCCAATGTTGATGTCTATGGTTTTTTCTGCCAACATTTTGGATGTATCATTTTTGGTAAAGTGTGCCGAGATGTTGATGTAGATTATCTCTTTGAGACTCTTCTTTGTAAGAGGAGTATAGCCGATTTTATGATTTTTAATTTTTGTTTCTCTAATAATGTCTCGGTGAGGTTATCACTATGGGAGATTTTACATCTTTTAACTTTTTTAATTTTTTTCAAAGTGGATTAGGGTTTTGAATCTCTTCACCAAAGTAGGTTATAAATTTGAAATTGATATTAAATCCATTCTTATCATTGGAATGTGGTGTGTGATATCGATTCCCAAAAAATTATTCAAGATCCTCATTATTTTGGAAAAGGTCTATGTAGCCTTGATTTAGGTGGTCCTCACCGATGAGGGAAGGATAGATAATGTTAATAGTTTAGATTGAAAGGTGATAAAAAGGATTATGTTGGAGATATCCTCGAAGATATTTAGTATGGAACTTGTCTCAATATCAAATTCAAAGTATCCTCGCCACTAGTTGAGATGTCGAGTAATACTGACATAGTTTCAAACATGTAGAAACCTAGACCATAAAGATACATATTTTCTACAATCAAAATAGAACTGAGGCAAGCTTGTTCAATTTTACCAAGTTCTTTACCTTTCCATTTCATATTTTTCATTATTATTTTTCTACACTATACTTAGAAGATTCGTAAAAGTGGTGAACTAGGCATCATACAACCAAGAGCTCTCACAAACTATGGATTCTCTCATTTTCTAAGTATCTAAATCGTCGAAAGATTCCCTTTCCCAGTTTATAGATGGGAGATACTTATATATGGGAAGCATTTGATTTTCCATATCTATGTGGTGATAAAGATAAATAGTTTGAAATTGGTATTCACCACATCCTCTCATCAATGATCTTAAATGTGGATATTTGCGTATATGGATTAGTAGGCATACTAGACGATGCAAGAGGTGGATCAATGGATGTATAAGGGTGATTATTAGATTTAATATCAATATTATTGGGTGTTATTATTTGGAATAAGATTTGAGATTGTATCATGATCAATTCATGTGGTGTCAGAGAATGGTATGTTGAGGGAAGAAAATTTTTACATGGATGGAAAATAGTGGGTTTATTGATACCTCCCTTTAAGAATTTGACAATACTTGAAGGCTTTAGTATCAACACACAATGTAATTTATTTTCCTTTATAGGTAAATTTAATGCATATATGAAATGTGGATGGTGTGGCCTACATGGCATGGAACCATGGGTGCTTAAGGAGGATGTTATACATAACCTCTAAGTCCACAATATGGCACATGGTGTCTAGGTGATTGGTCCATCCATGAGTCATATCGTGACTGTTCATACAAATTGTCTCTCATGATTATCATACCCATGAATGGTTATGATGTCAGTAGTAAGAATATCCTTTGTATATCCAAGACCAAAGTTTATCCCTCCAACCGCAAAGCAGCTTCAAGAAATTATTGATCTCTCCGAGACACCCCTGGACAACATGGTTATTTTGGTACAAAAATAAGGGACTTCTCGGAGGAGACTAAAACCATCTGGGGAGCATTTCAACTTTCCTGACAAGCATCATCATGGTGGGATAGTAAAAAGGTTGAGTTGGGACTAGACACTGCTTCCATACCTTGGGAGTAATTTAAAATTTAATTTTGTCAACGTTGGTTGTCCCAACTATACTTTGATAAAAAAATGACTGAGTTCTAAAACTTAACTCAAGGGAAGCTCAACATTATTGAATATTGGGAGCAATTTACAAGGATGTTGAAGTATGTTCCCAATATAAAAAAGATGAAAAATTTAGGTTAGAAAGTTTATTTTGGGTCTAGAACCCAATCATAGGGGGTGAAGTGGATGTGCATGGTCCATCTACTATGGAGGCAGTATTTGAGAAGGATATCAAGAAAGAGAAAAAACTGAAATCTATCTCTACTAATAGAGAGGAAAATAAAAAGAAATTTAACAGCACACTCCATTAGATGGATTTTCTTAAAAACCATGGGTTAAAAGAGGGAAAAAGCCTAGGTTTGGCCAAAGAAATGCAACAAATAAACTTGTTGTAAACAAAATTTTGGGTAGTCTAAGGCTGTAAATAACAAACTAAAAATTAGAAAAAGGTCACGTAGGTGGCTATTTTAATTGTGGGGGTCTGTAGTATGAAAATTGGTGCCCAAAAAAGAAACAAGGAGCTGGTTTCTAGTAGCAAAGGAATGCTTGATAAGAAAATACATGTAGAAGTAGGAAATCGCGAGGCTAAAAAACAAGCCACACCGGTGGAAGTGTTGGGTAAGTTGTATGGTCATATTGTCAAAATTTTAATTGATACGGAGAAATTGAATGCTTCATTTCTTAAATTTTAGTAGCAAAATTGCATAGAAAAGCTAGTTTTATGGAAAACACATGGACAGTATAGTTTGGAAACAATGCTAGGCATAAGGTAGAACAATGCTTTCCTATGGCAGCATTAGAATTACCTAATTTTACAACTAAAGTGAACCTTTATGTAGCTCATTTAAGGCCTTATAACGTAATTATTGGAGTCAATCAATTGCTTCGAACATCAAGCTATGTTTTGGACTCTATGGAAAAATGTGTAAAATGCCTCGATGATGAGTTGAAACCAACCACCATTCAAGGGGTAAAAGGGGTTTTTCAATGAGACAAATTTCAGCCATGCAATTGAAAAGGGAAAAGAGAAAGGGATACACACTCTTTGTTGTTAAAATTGATGATTTAGAGGAAACTAATAAATCACCTTTGGCTGATTCACCACTTTTTAGAGTGCTTTAGTGATGTATTTTGAGAAGAGTTACATGGATTACCTCCAAAAAAGGAGTTTGAATTCACAATTGACATCAAATTGGGCACTAAACCCATGTCAAAACCACCTTATCACATGAAAACAATAAATAGCTAATTGATTTGAAGGCTCAAATGAATGAGCTCATCACAAAGGGTTTGATAAGGCCTAGTGTGTCACCTTGGGGTGCACCGGTGATCTTCATGATGAAGAAGGATGGAACCCTTCGATTGTGCATAGACTATAGGATGTGAACAAGGAAATAGTTATGAATAGATATCTGTTGTCATAGATTGATGATATTTTCGATCAGATGAGAGGTGCCACAATATTTTCCAAAATAGACCTACGGTCAGGATATCACCAATTGTAGATCAAAGAGGAAGATATTCACAAACAATGTTCAGAACACACTATAGACATTATGAGTTCATGGTTTACCATTTAGTCTCACTAATGCTTGAAAAATGTTTATGAATCTCATGAACAACATCTTCTCATCAGTATCTTGACAAGTTTGTACTTGTGTTCTTAGATGATATACTCATCTACTCAAAAATGGATAGAGAGCAAAACACACATCTGAAATCGTGTTCAAAATTTTGAGACATGGAACAAGCTATATGGAAATTTGGCTAAGTGTGCTTTTTATCAGAAAGAGATACAATATTTGGGTCATGTAATCAATGAGAATGGAATCTTGTAGACCCTGCAAAGATAAGAGCCATTATAGAGTGGCCAACACCGAAGGATGTGCACGAGGTAAGAAGCTTCATGGGATTGTTACTGCAAAAATTGTGAAGGAATTTTCAAGATTGGCTGGTCAATAATGTCACTTTAGAAGAAGGATTTTTTTTTTTGTGTGGACAGATAAATGTGAGCAAGAATTTAATCAATTGAAGGAGAGTTTAACAACTTCTCCAGTCCTAACCATTCTTGATCCAAATGGAAATTTTATAGTTGTTATAAATGCATTGGGGAAGGATTAGGAGGGATTTTGCTACAAGATGATCATGTTGTGGCATATGAGGGGAGAAAACTGAAAGTTCATGAGTATAATTATGCCCTCATGATATGGAATTGGCTGCAATTGTTCATACACTGCAGTTTAGACAGCACTATTTGATGGGAAAACCATTTGAGCTGAAAACCAACCACTTGGGGCTGAAGTATATCTTCAAATAACCCAATTTGAATGTAAGGAAATGTAGATGGTTGGAGTTTTTATCACAATACAACTTTTATATCAGTTATATCAAGGGAAAGGAAAATAGGGTAGCGGATTCCTTGAGCCATAGGAAGTATGTTTCAACTGTTATAACCTTGCACACTAAATTTAAAGAAGAAGTCATGAAAGAATCAACTAGATCCATACTATTTGCAAGTACAAAAAACTCTAAAAGATGACCCAAAGGATAAAATATATGCTAGTTTTAGTTTTGACAATGATAAAATTCTGCATTTTGAAAAAAAATTTATGTTCCGAAGGGAATGAGCTTAGAACAAAAGTGTTGTGGGAATTCCATGATGCACCATACTCTGGTCATCTTGGAATAACCAAAATGAAAAAATGTAAAACAACAATATTTCTGGAAAGGAATGAAAAATAGCATCATTTCTTATGTTTCCAGTTATTTAGAATGTCAAAGGGTTAAGGTGGAGCACACACACCTTGTTGGTCTATCTTATCCGCATAGTATTCCACACCACAAATGGCAAGTCATTAGTATGGACTTCATCCAAGGACTTCCCATGACCAAAAACCATCATGATATGATTTTGGTTGTAGTGGAAAAGTTAACTAAGGTATCTCACTTTATACCTGGGAACCTTACTAATGATTCCATTATGCTTGCTAAAGGTTTGTGCATGAGATATTTTGATTGCACGGTGTTCCAGAAAACAATCATTTCAGGCAGAGATCCAAGGATGACATCACGATTATGGAAAACATTAAATTCAGGTTTGGGTACTAAATTAAATTTTAGTTCAGCTTATCATCTAGAAACGGATGGTCAAACTGAGCATGTGAACCAAGTTTTGGAAGACATGCTTCACATGTACTACATGGATCAACAATACAGGTGGGAAGAATACATGCCTTTAGTTGAGTTTGCATACAATAACTCATATCACTCTTCACTAAAAATGGCACCATTTGAAGCTTTATATGGAAGAAAGTGTCGTACTCCTGTAAGTTGGGACAACGTAGAGGATAGGGAGGTGGTTGGGCCGGAAATGTTAATGAAAATGGAAAAATAAGTTAGGAAAATTTGGGAACACTGAAAGAAGCAACACATCACCAAAAGAGTTATGTAGATCTGCATAGGAAAGAAAGAGTATTTGAAAAAGGAGATAAGGTTTTTCTTCAAGTTAAGCCTAAAAAGAGTTCAATAACATTTGGGAAGGCTACCAAGCTTTCCCCACATTATGTCGGACCATTCAAAGTTCTAGAAGTTCTTAGTTTGGTTGCATACTGAACTAGCATTTCCTCCTTCACTATCAAAGTTACATGATGTTTTCCATGTTTCATTATTAAAGAAGTATGTAGCAGATTTGTCACATGTACTTAACTAGGACTCACTGCAGGTTCTAGAACCTGGAATCATCGCCATGGAGCCCATTAGAGTGCTAGAAACACATAAGTTGCTGTTGAGAAATAGAGAAATTGGGCAATGCAAGGTCCAATGGGACCAATACATTGAGGATAATGCAACTTGGGAAATATGGAAGAATTTAAAACTGCTTTTCCACATTTATTTGTTTAGAAAATTGTGATGAAACTATTTAATTACAAAAATACTAGTTTTTATTTTGTTGATAGTTAAATAAATCTGATTTATCAGTTTAGAGACTAGTAAAGTATTGTGATTTTAGATTGATAAGGTTGTTTCAGCCATGTTGATACCTTTATAAACTTGATTATGAAGTTTTGGATGCTAAATTATGGCCTTTTTGGTAAAATTTTCAGTTGTTTATCTTTGATCGGTATTTTATTCATCAGGGACGATGAATATTTTTAGCTGGGAGGAATGTAACATCCCACAATTTCTAATCATTTCTTTGTGGAAATTTAATTAATCCAGTAAATAAATAAAAGGATAGTAATGGATGTTTATTCGAATTGATAATTTGACCGACGGTACTTGGTTATCCAAGTACTTAATTTCAGATTAAGTACTTGGACAACTAGATACCGCCGCCTAGTTGAACTACTTATAGCATTAACGTGGTGGCTTTGTTAAAAAAATACTATTATTATTTTTGGTAAAGATAACGATTAATGGGGGTATAGTGCCACACCTATACAGATGGTAATCGATGAATTATTTAATATTATTCTTTTCAAAAAAACTTGAGCATGGTGATGGGACACCATGATGGCATTATTACCTAAGGTTTTTGGTGCATATGGAATTCATCATGGAAAAATTGCATGGGTATGATGACTTAATTTGAATTCAAATTTATAATATATATATATATATATATATATATTAAAGAATTGCCATCATCATGGAAAAATGATGAATAATTTGGAATTCAATATATATATATTTCCATAAAATGGAAATAATTTTAATTTCATTATATAGCCCAAATGTGGACTCTCACATGAACTTGGGGGCATAAATTATAGTTGAATAATTTCATTATAAAAAATTTCCCCCCACGTAGATGAAGGCTTCTAAATATGTCCACTTGGCATTTTTGGATGAGCAAATTTTAGGGTTTTTCGATATTTGTGAGGGGAAAGTGGAGAAGAGGGTAAGTTTGTTGTTTTGCATTCATTTTCACTTTGAGTTCCCTCCTCTCATGGAGGAACTATGAAATTTTTCCAACATGTGATGAAGTTGAATTTCCTGGGAGATCATATAATTATCACGGGAATGCAAAATTTTTAATGGTTTTGGTAGCAAATCAGGGAAGGTTTTGTGGAATTGATTTCAGCTTGTTGGGAAATTGAGTCCAGAGAGAGAATTTTAGGAAAGGTTTTCTTCCTTACTCCCTTAGTTCTGATTTTTAATTAGATGGGTCTCTCAATCTTTCTTCTTTTTCGTTGTGGTTGCAATATAAAGAAAATTTCGTGATTTTAGCTCCTTGTCTAGTTTTTTTTGTTGCTGCATATTTTTCTTTTGATAGTGGGTATTTTGTGTGGCTTAACCAAGTTGATTGGGAAGGAATTTTTTTGGTTTTGGTTCTTTTCAGTTCCTTTACTAATTTATTATTTAAGAAAATGGGTTTTTTTAATAACAAGAAATGAAAATTGGTTTGTATTTATTTTGAGTATGGAATTTTGTTGAAAATTGATTTGGGTATTTTATTTAATGGTTGGAAATTAAAAAGAATGTTATTTTTGAGATTTTGCAAAAAAAGAAAGAAAAGTATAGTGCTTGCTGGAAATGAAAATCGATTTGGGGTAACTTCTCTTGGAAATTTTAGAATTAAAAAAGTATATTGTTTGTTGGAAGGAAAATTGATTTGGGTAATTTTCTCTTGAATTTTTAGCATAAAAAAGTATAGTGTTTGCTGGAAGGAAAATAAATTTGGGTATTTTTCTCTTTGAAAATTTATCAAAAAAAAAAAAATGTCGGCTGAAATGTGTGATGAGTTGGTTAAAGAAAATCAATTTCTCTAGTTTGTGTACTGGCATAAAATGCAAGAAATATGGAAAGGGGTTGTTGTGATTCTTTTGTTAGGAAGAATGTTAAATGCATCTAGGGTTTAAAAGAAATACTATGAGATTGGGATGTGATATCTTCCATTTACAAAAAAACTGTATGTTTAAATTTTGTCTTGGCTGCCTTGTGATTATTGTCTTGCCGAGTGTGCTCTTCACTTGATGTTGAAACATTTTGATTCAGAGAATGTGGTATCCTTGACTATCGTACTACTGATGTTTGGAAAAAAATTGGAAAGGAGTTGGGTATGAGTAATTTACTTCACTTCTTAGTATTGCATGTAACCCAACTTGTTGTTTGGTTGTGGAGTGAAAGAAAAAAATGCATGTTAAAATCCAGCCAAGTTGGTAACTCTCTTGCAGGAACAAATAATTATGAAATAGGAATGCTTCAAAGGTAAAAATTATGCTATTAAGTTTAGTTAGTTATGTAAATTTCCTTTGATTAGATAGATTTCATTTTCCTTTCATATCCCGAGATTTTCCAGCTCGGAGGGTTGGATCACTTGATCCATACATTTTATTTTTAAGCATTTATTTCATTCATGTATCTGTTTGATTTAATTTGTACTTGCTGGAAAATTTTAAAAGTGAAAAATACAAGGGGAAACTATGGCAAATTTTTTCCAGAATTCTATACTTAGCCATTTTTCGGATGAAAATATATATGATTGAATTTTATGTTATGTGAATTAATTGAAAAATGTTGGATGCAAACAAATTTAATTTCCTTCATTTTTATATGTTAAATACTTTGATTGGACTATTGTTTGTTATGTATTAGTGATAGATATGACAAAATTTTGAAACTAACGTCCCCCATCAATTACACAAATTGCGATTGAAGAGACAAAATAAACATATGCGGAGTGTACTTTAGGGGCACTACACATATATTTCCACATCTCTTCATTTGCTGGTTATGGGATTGCTAGAGGAATATAGTTCCCTAACTATCGTGGAAGCATTGCTTGCAGAGTGATTGAGTTAGTTTGTAGACTAATCTTAATTATGAGTCAAAACTTAGAGTAACAAGTAGGATTACTCTTCTAGTTCATTGAACTAACACCCCTCAAACATATAATGTCACAAGTTAAATAAGGTTGATTGGATCATTTCACTCCGACTTGAGGAAGTTTGCATTGAATGAATGTTGTAATATGAGATCTTGGATCAATTGTAAATGTACTATCGGATATGTATTTTCCTTGGCAAAGTATTCTTGTAATAGTCCTTAGTGGACATAAATTGTTAAGTATTAATAAAGTGAAGAATGTAATTTGTACCAATTTCATGGCAACGTTATGAATGTATTATTTTTGAATGTGTGCGGTTAAAAACAACACCATTGATAAGTCAAGATAAGGAAAATTTCTATCAAATATTTAGTGTTTCTAATGATTATAGTTATGAACAAAAAAAAGTTGTTTATCAAAGAAAAACTTTCTATAAATTCATAGTAATTAGGTTATAATCTAACTCTATATGATGGGTGGACCATGAGATGATTAGACAATTCTCATCAAAGAATCTAAGGTCTTTATAACCTACATTTACATGAATAAATATGGTTGGACTAGGACATTAGGAAGTGCTATAAGAAATTGTATAAAACTAATATCTTAACAAGATAATTGTGGACACAATGTTTGGTTCGTAAATGAATAAAAAGGTTGTTTTTAAAATGGTCTAACTCGCAAAAGTATTATTATTATCTCTTAAGGAAGAATTCTGATTATGAATAATGTCTTGGTATTTTCCATTAATCTGATTACAAGAAGTAAACTTGAAAGTAATGTAATTAGGATATAAACTGAAATAGTGCATTCCATATCTACAAATTCATATGGGGTATAACGTAAGCTAAGGAATTAGTCTCAAACAAGAAGTGATATTAAACTAGTCTATGCTTAAGAATGGCTAAGATATTTTCAAATGTTAACCATGACTAAGATGTAAAAAACACACACATCTCGAACATTATAGTGGAAATTCTAGTTCAATTTTAAAATGAAAGAGCTCAATAGTAAAGAACTGTGAACTTAATCGGTTATGGTAATCTACTACACCTAAGAAAAAGGATCATAAACAAGAGGCTAATTTACCTTATGGTGTAAGAGGTATACCTTAAGTCGACATTACCTAGCCTTGAATAAATAAGGGTGAATGGGCAGTCCCAAAGATGTCAATAATGCCCTGACTATGAAGGTAATAACAAGATAAGATTTTTGTGAATAAATAAGTCTTGGCCGATCTTATAGGAACCTTTAAAGGGTATCAAACCTCTTTCATAACATAAATGTTTTAAGTGCATTTAAGGGGGCTACGGGGAAAAAAGAACTCTTCCTACCCCTAATCCCCAAAAGAAGGTGACTAATGCCTAAAATAATACATGATTAATAATTAAATATGCATGAATGAATAAGAACCTAGTAGGAACTTGGGTACTAATGCATGGTGTAGGCTGCCTATGAGTATCCCACAACTTCCTAATATAGAAATGTATTAAACAACGGATAGGCCTCCCATAGGTAACCAACAATGGGCATTGGGGGTTCCTCGGGCTTACATAAATGAACTTGTTAGGAATTAATTGAGTCATAATAGGTTCATCTACTTAAGCTTATAAGATCTAGATAACTATGATGAGATGATAGTGAGGTGATGGGAAGACAAGTTTAGGTGAGTTATGCACTCATCTAATCTAAGCATACATAGTACAACTAGAAAACTTTGGCCAAAGTATTGTATTTTTGGGTACATTGTCTAATCACCATGATTCCTCAATCCCAAAGTGTAGGATACATGATGGAGTTACTAAGTGAACTCTAGGTAGACACTAGAGGATCAGTCACAAGATCTCAATATTGTAGTGCGGTAAAACCAATGAAGCTAATTATGAACATTCAATTGAATGTTAAGGGTGATCATGGAGATCATGGATATGAGACCCTTACAGCTGCACATGGTTTATCACTAAGTTATAGGATGGATTAAATTGTTAAGACTTGCTGCATAAACTAGTTTGACTAGTTTCCAAAATAAATTATGTAGAGGAATGTCTACTCTTTGTTAAGATAATATGACTTGTTGCATTAGCTAGTAATGCAAAGGAATGTCTATATGTTTTGTAAAAAAATTGTACTAATTTGGTGTTTAATTTCAAGGTTTCCACCTACTCTTGAGAAACTTCAAAAATTCTTGAACTCCTCCGAGACATTGAGACTACATGTTGTTTTGGAACTGTGAGGTTGCCTGGTGAACAAGAACCTCAATAAGAACACCATGATATGGATGATCGTGTGAAAACAAAAGGAAGAGATGGAAGCAAAATTGTCCTATTATATTAAGAGGAATACTCTGCCAAAGTTTGACAAAACAACCTTGGGAGATGGGGCTGAATCATGGCTGAGTGAAATGGAGAAGTACTTTGAAATAAGAGACTTCTCAGAGGAGACTAAAACCATATACAGAGCATTTCATCTTTCCCAAGAAGCATCACCATGGTTGGATAATAAAAAGGTTGAGTTAGGACTAGACACATACATTTAAACTTATTCCTTGGGAGCAATTTAAAAAATGACCGAGTTCCAAAACTTAACTCAATGGAAGCTCAACGTAACTAAATATTGGGAATGGTTTACAAGGTTGTTGAAGTATGTTCACCAATATCAAAAGGATGAAAAGTTCATGGTTAGAAATTTTATTTTGGGGTGAACCCAATCATATGGGGGTGAAGTGGATGTGCATGGTCCATCTACTATGGAGGAAGTCTTTGAGAAGGCTATTAAGCAAGAATAAAAAACTGAAATATATCTTTGTGAATAGAGAGGAAAACATAAATAAATTTAACAACACTCCATCAACAAGATTTGCTAAAAACCATGGGTCAAAAGAGAGGGAAACAAGCCTAGTTTTGGCCTAAGAAATGTAACAAATAAATCTACTGTAAATAAGAATTTTGGTCAGTCTAAGGCTGAAAATAACACATAGAAAATTGAGAACAAAGGGCCCATAGGTGGTTGTTTCAATTGTGGGGGTCCGTACTATGAAAACTAGTGCCCACAAAAGAAACAAGGAGCTGGTTTATAGAAGAAAATGAACGCTTATCATAAAATACATGTAGCTGTAGGAAATCGTGAGGCTGAAAAACAAGCCACATCATTGGAAGTGTAGGGTAAGTTGTATGGTCATATTGTAAAAATTCTAAATGATGCTAGAGAAACTTAATTCTTCATTTCTTCAATTTTAGAAGAAAAATTACATGGAAAATATACTTTTATGGAAAACACATGGACATTATAGTTTGGAAACAATTCTAGGCACAAGGTAAAACAATGCTTACCTATGACATCATTAGAATTACCGATTTTACAACTGAAGTGAAACTTTATGTAGATCCTTTAGGGTCATATGACATAATTATTGAAGTCAATTGGATTTCTGAAAATTAAGTTGTTGTGGACTACGCAGAAATATGTGTAAAATGCCTCGATGATGAGTTAAAACCAGCCACCATTCAAGGGGTTAAAAGGGGTTTTCAAGTAAGACAGATTTCAGCCATCCAACTAAAAAGAGAGAAGAGAAAAAACCACACACTCTTCATTGTTAAAATAGATGATTTAGAGGAAACTACTAAATCACCTTTGGCTGATTCACCACTTTTGAAGTGCTTTAGTGATGTATTTCTAGAAGAGTTACCTGGATTACCTCCAAAAAGGGAATTTGACTTCATAATTGACATCAAAACCGACACTGAACCTATGTCAAAAACACCTTATCGCATGACAACAATAGAGCTAATTGAGTTGAAGGATCAAATGCATGAGCTCATCACAAAGGGTTTAATAAGACCTAGTGTGTCACCATGGGGTGCACCAATGATCTTCATGAAGAAGAAGGATGGAACCCTTCGACTATGCATAGACTATAAGATGTTGAACAAGGCAATAGTTAAGAATAGATATCCATTTCCATAGATTGATGATATTTTTGATAAGATGAGAGGTGCCATGGTATTTTCCAAAATAAATCTATGGTTAGGATATCATAAATTGCACATCAAATAGGAAGATATTCATGAATCAACATTTAGAACACGCTACGGACATTATGAGTTCACATTTCTGTCATTAGGGCTCACTAATGCTCTGCAACATTTCTGAATCTCATGAATATAATCTTCCATTAGTATCTCGACAAGTTTGTACTAGTGTTCTAAGATGATATTCTCATCTACTCCAAGAATGAACAGGAGCACAACACACATCTAGAAACCGTGTTGGAAATTTTGAGACCGAACAAGCTATATGGCAATTTGGCTAAGTGGGCCCTATACAAGAAAGAGATATAATATTTGGGTCATGTAATCAATTAGAATGGAATCTCCGTAGACCCTAAAAAGATAAGAACCATTATAGAGTGCCTAGCACTAAAGGATGTACATGAGGTAAGAAGCTTCATGGGTTTGGTGGGGTATTACCGTAAATTTGTGAAGGACTTTTCATGATTACTTGGTCCAATAATGTCACTTTAGAAGAAGGAATTTTTTTTTAAGTGGACAAATAAATGTGATCAAGCATTTAATCAATTGAAGGAGCATTTGGCAACTGCTCCAGTCCTTACCATTCCTAATCCAAATGGAAATTTTACAATTGTTACAGACACATCTGGGGAAGGACTAGGAGGGGTTTTGTTGTAGGATGATCATATTGTGGCATATGAGGGGATAAAACTGAAAGTTCATGAGTATAATTATGCCCCTCATGATCTGGAATTGGCTGCAATAGTTCATTCATTGCAGGTTTGGAGGCACTATTTGATGGGAAAACCATTTGAACTAAAAATGACCACTTGGGGCTGAAGTATATCTTCACACAACCCAATTTGAACGCATGGCAACATAGATGGTTGGAGTTTCTATCACAATATGAATTTGATATCAGTTATATCAAAGGAAAGGAAAATAGGGTAGTGGATACCTTGAGCCGTAGGAAGTATGTTTCAAAGTTGGTTATAACCTTGTGCACTAAATTTAAAGAAGTTATGAAAGAATCAATTGAAGATATATACTATTTGCAAGTAAAAGTAGCTTTAAAAGCTAACCCAAAGGATAAAATATATGCTGGTTTTATTTTTAACACGATAAAATTATGTGTTTTGAAAATAGAATTTATGTTCCAAAAGGGAACAAGCTTAGAACCAAAGTGTTGTGGGAATTCCATGATGCATCATACTCTGGTCATTTCAGAATAACCAAAATGGAAGAAGACGTAAAACAATAATATTTCTGGAAAGGAATGAAAAAGAGCATCACATCTTATGTTTCCAGTTGTTTAGAATGTCAAAGGGTTAAGGAGGAACACACACACCCTACTGCTCTATGTATCCACATAGTATTCCACACCACAAATGGAAAGTCATTAGTATGGACTTCGTCCAAGGGCTTCCCATGACCAAAAACTGTCATGATATGATTTTGGTTGTAGTGGACAAGTTAACAAAGGTAGCTCACTTTATACCTGGGAACCTTACTGATGATTCCCCAGTGCTTGCTAAAAGGTTTGTACATGAGATATTTCAATTACACGGTGTTCCATAAACAATCATTTTAGATAGAGATCTAAAGATGACATCTTGATTCTAGAAAACATTAAATTCAGGTTTGGGTACTAAATTAAATTTTAGTTTAGCTTATCATCCAGAAACAGGTTGTAAAACTAAGTTTGTGAACCAATTTTTGGAAGACATGCTTCGTATGTACTACATGGATTAGCAGTATAGGTGGGAAGAATACCTGCCTTTAGTTGAGTTTTCTTACAATAACTCATATCACTTTTTTCTGAAAATGGAACCATTTAAAGCTTTATATGGAAGAAAGTGTCGCACTCCTATAAGTTGGTACATGTAGAAGATAGGAAGGTGGTTGGCCCAAAAATGTTAACGGAAATGGAAAAATAGGTTAGGAAAATCCATGAACACTTGAAAGAAGTAGTAGATCGCCAAAAGAGTTTTGCAAATCTGTATAAGAAAGAAAGAGTATTTGAATAAGGAGATAAGATTTTTATTCAAGTTAAGCCTAAAAAGAGTTCAATAATGTTTGGGAAGGCTTCCAAGATTTCCACACATTATGTCGAACCATTTGAAGTTCTGGAAGTTCTTAGTCCAGCTACATACTTACTAGCATTGCCTCCTCCATTTTCAAATTTGCATGTTGTTTTCCAAGTTTCATTACTAAAGAAGTATGTAGCAGATTTGTCACATGTACTTAACTGGGACTCACTGCAGGTTTTGGAACCCAAAATCATCACCATGGAGCCCATTAGAGTACTGGAAACATGTAAGTTACTTATGTGAAATAGATAAATTGGGCAATGTAAGGTCCAACGGAACCAATACACTGAGGATAACACAACTTGAGAAAATCGGAAGAATTTAAAACTTCTTTTCCACATTTATTTGTTTAGGAAATTGTGATGAAACTATTTAATTACTGGAAATTAATGCTTTTTATTTTTCTTGACAATTGAATAAATCTGATTTTTCAGTTTAGAGAGTGGTAAAGTATTGTGATTTGCTATTGATAAGGATGTCTCAACCATGTTGATACCTTTATAAACTTGATTATCATGTTTTGGATTCTAAATTATAGCCTTTTTGGTAAAAGTTTTAGTTGTTTATCATTTGATCTCGGTATTTTATTCATCGGGGATGATGAATATTTTTAGTTGGGAGGAATGTAACATCCCAAAATTTCTAATCATTTCTTTGTGGCATTTTAATTAATCTAGTAAACAAGTATAAATGATAGTAATGGGTGTTTATTTGAATTGATAATTTTCATGATGATACTTTGTTATCTAAGTACTTAATTTCAGAATAAGTTCTTGGATAGCTAGATACCACCGACTGGTTGAACTACTTGTAGCATTAACATGGTGGCATTGTTAAATAATACTATTATTATTTTTGTAAAGATATCGATTAATGGGGCATAGTGCCACACCCATACATATGGTAATCGATGAATTATTTAATATTATTATTTTTCAAAAAAACTTGAGCATGGCGATGGGACACCATGATGGCATTATTCCCTTAGGTTTTGGTGCATATGGAAGTCATCATGGAAAAATTGCGTGGGTATGATGACTTAATTTGGAGATGAATATATATATATATAATTTCCATCAAATGACAATAATTGAGTTGAAAAGTTTCCTTTTAAGTTCATATCCCAAATGTGAATCTCACATGAACTTGGGGACATAAATTATAGTTTAATAATTGCATTGTGAAATTGCCCCCTCCCACGTAGATGAAGGCTTTTATAATCTGTCCACTTGGCATTTTTGGATGAGCATAATTTTATGGTTTTTCAAGATTTTTGAGGGGAAAGTTGAGAAGATGGTACGGTTGTTGTTTTGCATTCATTTTCATTTTGAGTTTCCTCCTTTCATGGAGGAATTCTGCCAAAATTTTATGGCATGTGATGAAGTCAACTTTCTGGGAGATCATATAATTATCACGGGTACAATTTTTTTAAGGTTTTTGGTAGTAAATAGGGAAGGTTTTATGGTATCATTTCAACTTGTTGGGGCAACTAAGTCTAGAGGATAATCACAACATGAATAACACAAGGGTTTATACCCATAAACAAGGATATCTAGAATAACACATCATATATTGATTTATAAACATTTACAGTAGCCTCATTACATCACAAGGGTCATACAAACCAAATATATCAAGAAATACCATCTCAAAACCCTATAAGATACTTTGTAGAGTTCTTAACTATACCCTCCTAGTTCCTACGCATCTCTCTACTAAGTTTCTTTGTCCTCCCCTATTTTCAGATCCAAATGCATCCTTATATAGGATAAGAGCTCACCTTACCATCATTTCGAAGCAATCCCGCATGCCAAATGCCATCATCTCTACCATACTCGAGTGTCCAAGCCATGCAGATGCTAGCTAACCATAACAACCTCCACTCTCCAGCCCATAACCATAATGATTCCTATCTTGGAATATTCTCTCTCATGGAATATTATTTTCTTGAGTCTCAAGTCTCCATGTAACAACCTTATCCACTCATCATTATGCCTATCCACAGCTTCATGTGTTTTCCATGTGATGCCATAACACAAAATATGGCTAAGTCCTTAAACCCTTGTTCTACTTCCACATGTGCACCCCTAGTTCTAACTCAAACCCTTTCCTTCACTTTTCCCTGAGAGCACCTTCCTCTTGTACTACCTTCCGTGTGCACTTGACCTTTTTCCTTGGGACTTAGTCAATTAGGGCCCAACATTACCCCACACTACATGTGTTATCCATCCCCAGAAACACTCTGCTCTTTCACCAAAGAATAAATAATAGGAGAAATGAAATAATCTGTAATTGAATAAAGAATGGAAGAATAGAAGGATCCTGCTACTGCTGCATGAGGAGTGGGAAGTATCTCTTCATGGATGCTTCAATTTTATCCCAAGAATCTACCTCACCCTGCTTGTTGAAGTAAATCACCCACCAATGTGCTAAATTCATCAAAACTTAGCTCATCTCCCTTAGCCTTTAGCGTATCTATGATGTTTTCCATCTTCTTGCTAAGGTTCACATGCATCCATCTTATGAGTGACTTGGGGTATAATTCCTTTATTTATTTTTAATCAAAACCCTCAAGGTTTTGATCACCTCTGATTTATTCTTGACTTCTACCAAGATCTTATCTCTCCCGCTTTATTTCCCTTGTTTTTCTCTTGAAACTCCTTCAAATCTGCCTCATGGCTAGTAACCAATATACTTTGCTACTCTATCTCTGTTCACCACAATTTTTCATACACAACTTTGGCCATTTATGCATGGTCTTCATCGAGGAAAGCTTGGAGTACCGAGTTATTGTCTCCCCAATATTCAAATTTTCTTCTTCCTTCTGGCATGTCACCATCACCTCTTCTTCTACCGACTCCAATGCAAGTGGTTTCCTCTCCATGGTGAGTATGTGTCAAGTCTTCCAAGTAGTGCATGGTCAACTTGTACTTCTACTCAGAGAGGGCCAGGTTTGAGTGCTTTAAGATAATGGACATTTGAAATAACCTCTACCTTCTTGTATAATTTCACACCTTCACCTTTTCATCCCTTAGCTCACACCTTAACTATGCATTGATCAATTCCTTTCTATTTTATCTCCTTGTCCCTCTCAATGATCTCCTCATTCTTTTTCTCAAGCTCATCCTCCAAGACTCTTATTCTATCATTTTCCAAAAATTATTTCTTCCACCTCCACCGACACTTTGTTGAGTGCATTACAGATCTGCTCATCAGATAGCCATTGGGAATCTACAATAGGATTCACCCCTTCAGTGTCTGGTGTCTCCATCAATGCATCCTTGTTAACCTCAAACTGGGCTCATCAACATGGGACTCAAAATCCTAGGATAACATTTTCCTTGTGCATGGTATGCACTCTCTTCATCAAAATATGACCAATAGAGGAGTTGGTTTGTGGGCATTGTGCTTTGGAAATGCATGCAATACCTTGTTTGGATCATTAATGTAAGTCATGGTGTTGTTCTATGCCACTACTATGCCCTTTCCACCTATGTGTGCTGCCTTGGGGACACTTACTGCTAAGATGGGATCTCCGCCCATGCTTCCATACTCTTTCCCTACACTCACACTCTCCTCTATTTCCTTTAGCACTTCATCAACACTGCACTCCACCTCATGCTCCACTAACTATTGTATAATACCCACCACCTCCTTCTCTACTGTGTCATCTATCTATTCTTCTGGTTGGGGTTGGGGTCTTGAGCATGCATGTCTACTTCCTCACTTCCTCCTTTTTTATGGGTTCCCTCCTCATACTCATTCTTCTCTTCATCCCTTTCTTCATCGAACTCATGTACATCATACACAGGAGGATTATGAGCTTCCTTGCACTCCTCATTTTCTTCCTCAGTCTCGTGGCCTTCCATGCTCTCTGTCTCCTCTCGAGTCGAACCTTGTGCCACCCTTTTCTTCTTCTTTACTGGTGACTCCTCTAACATAGGGACTTCTCTTTCTTCAGGTGACTCTTCCCTCTCTGGGTGACTCCTTTGTGGTGGAATTCTTCCTATGAGTGTAAGTGCTCATGCCTATGTTAGATTCCTATGCCCCCATAGTCTAAACCTATGCGTGCACTCAACACCTTTTTTGTAGGAGTCTCCTCTCATTTCCTCTTCTTTATTACTACTTTCTTTCTTTATGGTGGGGTCCTCCAGGATGGAAACATCATCCTCAACATATGCACCTTTTCAAACTTGGGCCTGAGGTGTATATATAACCTCATTATTGTCTTCCCCACAATAGGTAGTGACACAGGTTTCAACATGTGTATGTCATGAGAGACATACTTCTCTACATAAGCATGCTTCTTGGGGTATATCAAAGTTTTTGGCGTAGCATGTACATGGTACTCTGGTCTACCTCACTTAGATCAAATCTAATTTTCTTGGCCTCCTTAAACCTATTGACACACTTTGAAAGTACTATTGTGTTGTGAAGGAGAAGGGAAATTTACACCAAGGACTCTTGGTGTCATTCGTCAAAGTAAACCTACCAATACAAAAGTGTTGGTATATGGACAAACTCACTTCTCCATCCACCAATTCTGAAACTACTCAAGGTATTCTCCATTCTTCCCAAATGCATCGTGCATCCATTTGTACCATTTCTCCAAGTGCGCCTTATGAGAAGCCATCATTGTGTCACAAGTGTAGGCTTCAAATATTTTAGTAGGGGAGGGGTCCTCATCCGGGTACTCCCAAACATATTTATTGGCCCATCATCGGCACTCCAATTTTTGAAAACACAATGGTGAGAAGGATGTTACCATACATAATCTTGTCTCATCATGCATGCATCTATGATGTCCTCTACAATAAAGGCTGAGAGGTTGTAGACCATTCCCTCCAAAATCTTTATGACAAACATTCAACCACCTCTTGTTTATCTATGTCCACCTCTCTTTCCCATTCAACTTGGTGACCAGATGCACAACCATCTTCATCACAGGATGGTGATCGAGCTGATATCAAAGTAGTGTGAACCCTTCTTGTACTCATATGTCATGGTTGTCTTCTTGATGGCATCCTTATCACCTAAGTCATCATCCAACAAATCTCCTTCGCAGATAAGGCTAGTGTACCTGGAGATGAGTTGAGTGGTCAAACACATTCTCCTTCCTAAAAATAAAAATAGTCCTCATGGATGCATGACATCAACCATTGGTATAACCTTTTAGGATTTCCAAAATAGGGAAACTCGTAGAGTTGCAAGAGTCCAACCTTCTCCATCTTGGTCTTCACCTCGTCATCATACATGGGCTTTCCATCATGTGTCCTCCTTCCCATGGGGTGAACCAACTCTAATGCCATTTCCTTTTCAGTGGTGCTCATCTCGATGGTTTTAGTCACTCATGGCCATCTTGTATATGTGAGACACCCATTCCTTCCCTAACAACATGCCATCTGGGTATTGCATCTCCATACCACTCTTCATTAAAACTGGTCAAAACAGCTAGTTTTCCTTTTCTTTTCCTTTTCCCTTCTTTGGTGAAGTGTTTGACTCCTTCCTTGGTGCCATTTCTCTTCTCCTCAGACCTCTGTAATTCCTTCCTTGCATCTAGTTTCACCACTACTCAAACCCTCGGCTCCACTCCTATGAAATCTCCTCAAAACCCATGCCCTAGCTTTATAAACCCTAACCTAGAGCACCCTTTTTCCACAAGGCAACATAATCACTCACGGAATCCACTAAAAAACCTCCTCCACATATGTCTTGTGTACTCTTCTCCCAACTGGTTCACAAATCTGTTGATTTCTCACCTTCACACACCACTTTTCACAAATAATTTTTTCACAAGAATGCCTTAGATCACAAGAGCTCTTCAATATCAAAATGCAAGGTGAAAAAATAATAGCTTTCCCAACCTTCTATTTATAGTTTCCCACTTTTTCACATTAAACTCATGCCACCTACCACCATACTCTCACATTAAGTCATATTTTTCCATCACTATCCCATGCGTGTTTTATCTAGCACTTTTCCTCACATGCAAACATGCACAAAAACTCTCACAACCTTCTGGCATGCAAAAACATTTATTGATAACAAAGATCCTTGTGTGTGCTTACAATGCCGAAGGAAATCTTCCTTTGTGTCCTAATTCTAGTTCTTGACACTACCTACCTCATGTTGTTCTGTTTTTACCCTTGTACATGGTTTTCTCAAAGCCTTTTGACACCATTCTTCCACCATGAACACTTATGCTACGTGCTTTCCTCCATCCTACATGTGCCTTTGATTTACAACTTGGGCCACCAACCAACATTTCTCCAACACTTGCTTCTTACCACATCCTTCTCTAAATTTCTCCTTTACATTCCACCCCACACTAAATAGATGTGGTCCTCTATGCACATAAAAACCCTTTGAGATAGTAAGTGGCTATCATGCACAAGTGCACCCACAACAAAAAAAACCAAAAGAAAAAAAAAGAAACAATGAAGGGAAACACATGAAAGGAAATTGCATTAAGGGAAATCCTAAGCTAACTGGAAATACTACCTTATTTACAAACACAAAGAAGACTTATTTATAGTAGGGATTCAACCTACTCCCATTGAAATAACCTAGAAACCATGTTCCATCAACACTTGTAACTGGAAAGCACACTAGAATCAAGTATATAGGATATAATATATGGGCCCAACCAATGGAATTTGAATTTCCCAAGATGGCACAGAAACTTAGAATCATAAAGTAGAACCATCTGCCCAACCTCAAACTACTTATTCTTGATGTGTCTATCATGCCATGCCTTCTTGACTAGATTTTTCCATTTTTGACTCCATCATGTTATTGTACATCTTTCATCCAACTGCATTAACTTGTCAATCCTTTCCTCAAGTGCTTGTTCATCAGCTAAACCTCTATATGTGCACAATACGCAATGATGGTAACATGAATTCAATAGGTAACACAACCTCCACACCAAACACCAATTGAAAATGTGTGGCCTTGTTCAATATTTTATAAGTAGTCCGATATGACCATAACATGAAGAAAATTTATCATCCTAGTCCTGTCTACCAACATCACAAATCTTGGTCAATGTGTGACTCAAAATTTTGTTAAAATATTCCATTATCCCATTATCTTGTGGGTGATAAGGGGTAGTCTTGTGATGGGCCACCATGAATTCTGCCAATAAGATTCTAACTATCTCATTTAGGAAATGAGTACCCCTATCACTTGTTAAACTCAGTGGGCATCCATACCTGTTGATTATATTCTCCCACAAGAATCTAGTTATTTGTTTGTCACCATTGTGCAATCCTTCGTAGGGTACCACTTTCCCCCTTGTGTAAGATAGTTTGTGCATGTAATGATATATATGTGAACATGTCCTTGTGGGTTAGGGAAATAGGGCCCATGAAGTCAATTTCCCACTTCTCGAATGGCTCTACACTAGTGATAGGCCTTAATGGAATTTCATCTCTTTTCCTAGTTTACCAAGGCACTAGAAATGGTCACATGCCTTTGCAATACTCGATATAATCCTTGTAAATATTTCCCACCAAAGGCCAGCTAAAAAAGGATCTTACACATGGTCACATTCCCACATAGTGTCCTCCTACAATTCCACCATGAGCCTCTTCCATGATTATAGTGTGCACTCATGTTCTAGTACACACCGGCGAAAAACCTCATCATGACCTAGCTTGTATAAGTCTCCACCAATTAACATATAGGGCATGTGCACGTATGGCTAACTACTTCCTCTCTAATGCCTTCATCCCCTCTGGCACCACACCCATTTGTAGGAACAAAGAAATATCTTCCAAGTCCGAGGGCGCGTTATATAACCTAAATAAATATGCATATGGAATTATATCCTCAATGCTCTACATGTCCTCACCTAAAGTAATCCTTGACAAATGATCAAGTCCCAAATTACTTTTCCTAGTTTCACTATGACCGTAAACTCAAACTCCTAAAATAATAGTATCCAATGGCATATGCACCCTTGCAAAATAGGCTTGTTCACCAAGTACTTTAATTCCATGTGGTTCATGTAGAAAATAAAAGGAGTTGCTAGCAAATACTACCTAAATTTTGTAGCGCATAGATCATCGATAATGCCTTGCGCTCTATGGTGGTATAATTTTTTTCTGGAGTAAGCTTCCTACTAGAAAAGCACAAGGGATGATCAACAATCCCCTCTCCAGGTTGTGCTAAGACTACTCCAATTTCCATACCCAAAGCATCAACATGTACATGGAATGACTTATCCCAAGAGGGAAAGTGTAAGATGGGCATGGTAGTGAGTTTTCCTTCAAATGTGTTAAAAGCTATATTGTTGTGCCTCATCCCAATGAAATCTCCCTTTATGCTTCAACAACTCCTCTAGTGTGTGAAAATCTTGGCATAGCCCTTAATGAATTTTCTGTAGTACCCCGTATGTCCTATAAATCCACACACAATGCTTTGATTGGTAGGCTCCTCCAACCCCAAAATAACAACAATCTTGGTAAGATCTACCAATAAGCCCTCTTTGCATATGATATGACCTAACAAAGTGCCAAATGGAGTAGAAAAGACACATTTCTTGATGTTAAGGGAGATACTTAGCTTCTGCACCTCTCAAACATCAACCTCAAATTGTCACAATGGTCCTTTACTAGTCCGTAAACCATCCAGTCATCTAGGTAGACTTGAAGAAACTTGTGAATGAAGTCTTGGAAGGCTACACTACAATGCGTGAAAACACAACAGGCATGTTCTTAAGCCCAAAGGGCATAACAGTATAGGAAAAGCTTCCCCACTTTGTTGTGAAAGTGGTTTTTCTCCTATCTCTTCCTTCACAATTCTAACTTGATGATATCGGAGAATCCATCTATAAATGAATAGATCTCTCACCCCAGACACCTTCTAAAATATCCTCAGTAAATGGGGTTAGAAAAGGATCTATGACACATATTGCATTCAAGTATCTATAGTCAACAAAATTGTATTCTCCCATCTTTTTTATACTTGATGACCATCGAGGCTTACCCACTTAGATTCTTCAATGAATTCTATTATACCGGATGTGATCATCTTGTCAATCTCTTCCTTAACCTTGACACACAAATTCAGGTTCATCCTGTAAGGTCTCTTCCGAATCGGGCGTGCACCCTCCTTTAGCTTGATATTCATTTCTCCCAATGAGGGGTGAAATCCTTTAAGCTCATGGTACCCACATGGAAACAAATCCTAAAAATCATGTAGAAGCTCAATAATCTTTGAGACCTCTAGTCCATCTAGTAGTCCCCAATGATAGCTTCCTTTGGTTTCTACTTCTATACCAATGTTAACCTTCTTTGTCTTTAATGGCTTATGGTAGGTGTGCACTCACTCATCAGCACTATCCATAACCTCACACGTACCCTTAGTATGGTTAACATCAAGTTTCCACCTCTTCATCATCTATCAAGTAGACCAACTTTCCTTTCTCTTTCTCTAGGAAAGTGCACTCAAGTTGTACTTCCTCGATTCTTCCTCATCAAAGCATGCCTCCAAACTAGGCTCCCCTAACAAATCCAGTATTTTTCCTCTGCCATGGCACTATCTCCCATAGTAAGGCACTTTAACTACCTACAACACCTCATTCACAATGGCTTAGTACTCTGATACTCAAATGTTTGAATCATACCCACCATCATCTCCTACGCTAATTCCTTTCTAATGGAAAATCTTTGAATGAATGTACCATGTGTGCATACCCTATAAGGTGGAATAGAACTTATGCACCCATAATGATGGAGGAAAGGCTTCTAGTCCTCCCATCTAAGATTTTTCACATTCCTGGATGTGGGATGAGGTGGGATCCTTCCCATGATAATCATGTATAGTAGAGGGTGCATTCTCCTTAGAAATATAATGGAGAATGTGATTCTCACTTCATGCCACTCCAATAGATTGTCTTGATGTGTGTATCACCCATCAATGCATTGTTGTCCCACACAAGGTATAGGTTAGCATATTTCTCCTTTCAATTGACAAGTCCACTGAACTTCCATTTCTCATAGAAAAACATTAGGGTTTCCTTCCCCAATATAACTAGGTAACCATCTTCCTCCTAGGTGCCTAACTAAGTGTGCCTTGGAAACTCTAGTTACTTTGTGCCCCTCATTTTCCTTCCCACCAGCTCATAGGTCCCATGTGCCCAATTGTCACATGCAACACTAGTTATATCACTTATAGATTGAGCATCATCCCACTAAATGACACCTTCCTCTGATGGATGAACCACCTCGGGGTCTCTAATGGTGCAAACATAGATCCTATCTAAGTCCTCTTCTCCCAAGGGTTATGTATAGGGCACAAACTTCCCATCCATTAGTGGAATGATGATGTGCTTGTCCTTTTTCTTCAAAACTTATGTACCCCCCTTAAAGTCAAGTCAACATTATTCTTGTAACACAGGGGCAGCCCAAGTAACATTGGAAAGTTATCCATCCTCAACAAGTGCTAAGACTTCAAAATATCTAGTGAAATTTTCCCCTTGGATGGTTATAGATGCATCCTTTAACATGAATGGGCATAGCCTTTGTTCTATTTTCATATACAACACATTTGAAGATGGTTGTAATGGGGGCCTTCCCATTTGATTCCATGCGTCCAAAGTGAGAACATTCACTTCCACACCCATTTCAATTAGAATATTACTCAAGATCCATCCATCAACAACAATGCATTCAATGTGATCTCTTTGTCATATTCAATATTGTGAGGTGGAAGATTAACATGCAAGACCTACCTCTCACACTCACCTCCAGCACTTGGTACTTTTCCTCTCACCACTCTCCTAATAGAGGGATGATATTCTCTTGGCACAACATTTTACATACTTCTCTGACCTCATCTATATCCATCTGGGGGACTTTAGCACTTTTCTTCTGCTCTAACTTCCATGATTCTCCTTTAGACATTGAATCTCCCCTTGAAGACTCCTAATCACCTCCATGGTCTCTTGGTAGACCTCCTTTTGATGAGTTGGATCAGGATATTTCCCATGTAACACCTCTTCTCTAGTGATGAGAGGCCTTTTCTTAGAATCTCCCTTGGCACATAGCCTCTCAACTCACGTGGTCACCAAGAAGGTTCTAGTTCAAGGTTTACACCAACCTAGGCATCCACTATGGATCAACATGCTTCATGCTCACCATCCCCATGCCCCTGTCCTTCTTCTAGTTCTGGCTCATGTGTTCATATAACTCGAGAACTCTTCATACTTGTGCTTCTTTCCACACCATGAGAATTGCAACAAGTCTAGACACTCATGCTTGTAATGCTCTGTAGATCCACAGTTATAATAGGTTCCATGAGGAAATTCACTTCCTCCTCCTCATGTTGCCATGGCCTTGGAATCCACCTCAAAATCCTCTACCTTGACCTCCTCCATTTGTGTGCCCTTCATAATGATGACCATCATCCTTGGAGCTACTTAAAATACTAGTCTAGGCACACCAATATCAATGGCATCATGTATTTGGTCAATCAATCTACAATCCTTGGTGTCATGAGTAGTAGAGGTGAAAATATTGTAATAGAAAGACACATTCTTATGGATTTACATTACAACAATGGGCATCTTCTTGCATCATGATCTCCATGGAAAATATCACAATCCACTGTCATGACATGCACCGATATTCATGGGAAATTGTCCTTTATGTGTCCCTCTACTTCACAATCTATGCACCATAAACCACTGTGAGTCTCATGAGTTGAGTTGCAGATAATTTTTCCACCTGCTTTTCCATTGTAATCTGGGCTTCTAGGAATGGGCTAACTCCGATATCAATGCTTCCCACTACCTGTGCACAAGGTAACCTCTAAGGCCTCACATGGATTTGTGAAGGTCTTATGTGAAATCACCCTCCTAAATGGTGTGATCAGTCCTCAATGAACCACTGAGCATGTTGTGAAGGATGAATGTCATAAGACAACTTAGATAGGAGAGTTTTGAAAAATGTGCATCATACTCCACACACTCTCCACCATTCCTTGTTGAATATCCTTCAATGTGTTGATGCTCTTCTATTCAAACTTAGGAATGTGGAACTCTGCCAAAAATGCATCATGCAGTGTGATGTAATCCACCACCATCTGGTGTGGATCATACTTCATGTACCAACTATGTGTGTGCCCTTGTAATGTAGTTGTAAACTAACTTTCCCTTCCTCTCTGGGGAAGTGATTCCCTTTGGCATGCCATAGTAACTCACACTTGTGCACATGCTCTGCAACATCTTCCACACCCTTATAGTCTAGAAAATGCAAAGACATATAAAGAAACACTTGTTGAGGTGGTTGAGGCCCTTGTCCACTAGATCTAGAACCTTGACCTCCTCTTGTATTTCCTCCACCACCAACACCACTAGATCCACCAAACCTATCCCTCGGATCCTCATAAATCCTAGATCCTCCTCTTGTCAAGGTAAGGGGCCTAATGCATGGTTTGCACCCCTACAAACCCACCACCACACTAAATTATGCATCCATAGTCTATGAAGTTGAACCACTTCTAGATGTGGTGCTCAAACTTGTACCCACACCTTGCCCAAATTTTTACTAGACATGATACCTCTGAACACATGGAATGACTGTGGCCATAGATGTACCGAATGAAAAATTATATCTCCTAGGTGTCACTCGACCACCAATGCCAAGACCAACCAGGTTAACAATACTTATCTTATGGATTTGGAAAACCAAGTTCTAAGGGTTTGGTCACCAGGTGGGTCTAGATGTGTGCCTATGGATCTCCCTTCTCCAAATGATGAGCTCTCACCAGAAGTTGAGGGGGTCTCTCTCTTTTGTGCTTGCCAAGATGGGGTATAGCATAGACTACTAGATTCCATGCCTTTCGTGTGAACCTCAAATCCTTCCCACAATATTTTCCTCCATAAATCCATCACTCCTAAAACTTCACATTGTCTCTCAACTCCCTCTCCCGAGCTTCATTATACTTGATCCATCTCTCTTCTCTCTCCATTTCATTTGCAAGGTCTACCATCTTTCTCCACACTAGCTTCCACACCCCATGCTTAGTGGGAAGTTAGCCAGCCATAGGAAGTTCCTCCAAACTCAAAGTAATAACCAGGATCTTGATAGCTAGAGGTATAGCCCACAAGAATGATCCTCTTGGCTCCCTCAAGAACTCAAACTCAACAACCTCTGGACAAGAATATGTAGAGATCATGTATTCTAGAGTATAGCTAGTCAATACCCTACTCCACCATTGATCCACAACATGAGTCCAAGTCAGATCAACATCATGCAACCTCTGAAACTCTTCTTGGGTCCATACACGAGGTCTATAATACCAACTTGACCTTGATGCATATGTTGACAACCATTCATACAACTCTACTAGGAAACAATAGAAGAAGGTCTCATACAACTCATGATACAAGTGATCCTCTACCCATTTACGTGCATCAAACTCAGGTCTGGTGTTAAATATTTGAAAACTCATCCTCCATGATTTTGAGCCATGCTTCAATGTTTTCCAAGGTCAAACACTCTATCATTACACATCATTCTCACAACAACTTCAAAAGAGGTCCCGATAATGGAACCAAAATGTAGTCATCTTTCATATACCTTCTTTCTACCCCAAAGCACCGACCTATCACCCAAATATGTGTTTGGGTGCTCACCGAGGTGCATTAAGGCTAAGCCCCTCCTTTATGTGAGCTTCATGAGAATGTTTCCACCATTAATGGAGGATGGGTTATAGGAATAGAAATATATGCATTCACTCAAAAATAAAAGTACAGATACTAGATCTAGGAAAGATGTACCATCAATGGAAATAAACATTGTAATAAGCATAAAGAAACTAGATTTGATCCATAACAACATGAATAACACAAGGTTTTATACCCATAAACAAGGATATCTAGAATAACACATCATATATTGATTTATAAACATTTACAGTAGCCTCATTACATCAAAAGGGTCATATAGACCAAATATATCAAGAAATACCATCTCAAAACCCTACAAGATACTCTGTGTAGAGAGTTCTTAACTATACCCTCCTAGTTCCTATGCATCTCTCTACTAAGTTTCTTCCCCTATTTTAGATCCAAATGCATCCTTATATAGGATAATATCTCACCTTACCATCATTCCAGAAGAAATCCCACATGCCAAATGCCATCATCTCTGCCATACTCGAGTGTCCAAGCCATGCACATGCCAACTAACCATAACAACCTCCACTCTCAACCCCGTAACCATAATGATTCCTATCCTGGAATATTCTCTCTCATGGAATATTATTTTCTCGAGTCTCAAGTCTCCATGTAACAATCTTATCCACTCATCATTACACCTATCCAAAGCTTCACATGTTTTCCATATGCTACCATAACATAAATATGGCTAAGTCCTTAAAACATTATTATGCTTCCACACATGCCCTAGTTCCAACTCAAACCCTTTCCTTAAATATTAGCTCATATCCATTAGCCTTTAGTCTATCTATGATGTTTTCCATCTACTTGCTAAGGTCACCCACTCATCCATCCTATGAGTGACTTGGGGGTACAATTCTTTGATTTTATTTTTAATTGAAACCCACATAGTTTTGATTGCCACTGACTTCTTCTTGACTTATGCCAAGATTTTATCTCGCTCCACCCTATTTCCCTTGTTTTTCTCTTGAAAATCCTTCAGATCCATGTCATGGCTAGTCATGGCTAGTGACCAATATGATTTCTACACTAACTTTGCCGCTACGTTTTCATACACAACTTCGGCAATTTTTTCTCCATGGACTTCACCAAGGAAAGGAGCTCAAAGTACCAAGTTATTGTCTCCCTAATATTCAATTTTTTAATTCCTTCGGCATTCCATCACCTCTTCTCTTTGAATCCAATGCAAGTTGTTGCCTCTCCATAGTGAGTATGTGCATCAAGTCTTTCAAGAAGTGCATGGTTGACTCATACTTCCGATTAGGAGGGGCTAGGTCTGGGTGCTTTAAGATAATGGCATTTGAAATAACCTATACCTTCTTGTAGACTTCACACACCTTTACATTTTCATCCCTCAGCTCACGCCTTAAATGCACATTGATCAATTCCTTCTATTTTATCTCCCTGTCCCTCTCAATGATATCCTCATTCTTTTTCTCAAGCTCATCCTCCAAGAATCTTATTCTATCATTTATACTGAAAATTCTTATTTCCACCTCCACCGACACTTTGTTGAGTGCATTACATATCTGATCATCAGATAGTCACCGATCATCTATAATAGGATTCATCCATTTAGTTTGAGGTGTCTCTATCAATGCATCCTTGTTAACCTCAAACTTGGGCTCATCAATGTCAGACTCAAAATCCCAAGATAGAATTTTCCATGTGTGAGGTTACATGCTATCTTCATAAAAATATGACCAACAAATGTGTTCATCTGTGGGAACTATGCTTTGGAAGCGTGCACGTAGTACCTTGTTTGGATCATTAATGTAAGTCATAGCATGTTCCGGGGCCGCTTACTATGCCCTTTTAACCTATGCGTGGTGCCTTGGGGACACTTACTACAAGGATGGGATCTCTACCCATGCTTCCATACTCTTTCCCTACACTCTCACTCTCCTATGTTTCCTTTAGCAATTATTTGACAATTCTCTCCACCTCATGCTCCACTAACTATTGTATAATAGCTACTACATCCTTCTCTACTATGTCATCTATCTATTCTATGGTTGAGGTCGGGGTCTTCTGAGCATACATGTGTAGTTCCTCACTTCCTCCTTTGTTATGGGAACCCTCCTCATTATCATTATTCTCTTCATACCTTTCTTCATCAGACTCGATTACATCATACACATGAGGATTTTGAGCTTCCTCGCACTCCTCATTTTTCCCTCGATCTCGTGGCCTTCAATGCTCTCTGTCTCCTTTGATTCCGAACCTTTCTTTACCCTTTTCTTATTCCTTACTGGTGACTCCTCTAACACATGGGACTTATATTTCTCATGTGACTTCTTCACGGTGGACTTCTTCCTGTGAGTGTAAGCGCTCATAATGATTCTAGATTCCTGTGCCCCCACCTTTGTCTAACTAGTATGTGTACTCGGTAGATTTTACGTAGGAGTCTCTTCTCATTTCCTCTTATTTATTACTAATTTCTTTATTCTAGTTCAAAACTTAGATTATAAAGTAGGATTACTCTTTCAAGTTCATTGAACTGACACCCCTCAAACATACAGTGTCATAGGTTAAATAAGGTTGATTGGATCATTTCACTCCAACTTGAGGAAGTTTGCATTGAATGAATGTTGTAATACGGATCTTGGATCCAATTATAAATGTACTATCAGATATGTATTTTCCTTGGCAAATTATTCTTGTAATAGTCCTTAATGGACGTAAATTTTTATGTATCAATAAAGTGGATAATGTAATTTGTACCAATTTCATGGTAACGTTGTGAATGTATTATTTTTAAACGTGCATGGTTATGCAAACGACACCATTGATAAGTCAAGATAAAGAAACTTTATATCAAATATTTAGTGTTTCTAATGATTATAGTTATGAATTAGAAAGTGTTGTTTATCAAAGAAAAGCTTTCTATAAATTCATATTAATTCAAGTTATAATCTAACTCTATATGATGGGTGGACCATGAGATGATTAGACAATTCTCATTAAAGATTCTAAGGTCTTTATAACCTACATTTACATGAATAAATATGGTTGGACTAGGACACTAGGAATTATTATAAGAAATTGTATAAAACTAATATCTTAACAAGATAATTACGGACACAATGTTTGGTTCGTAAATGAATAAAAAAACTATTTGTAAAATGGTATAAATCACAAAAGTATTATTCTTATCTCTTAAGGAAGAATTCTAATTATGGATAATGTCTTGGTATTTTCCATTAATCTTATTACAAGAAGTAAACTTGAAAGTAATGTAATTGGGATATAAACTAAAATAGTGCATTCCACATCTGCAAATTCATATGGGGTATAATGTAAGGTAAGGAATTAGTCTTAAACAAGAAGTGATATTAAAGTAGTCTATGCTTAAGAATGGATAACATATTTTCAAATTTTAACCATGCTAAAATATAAAATCTGCCTTGATTGAATTTTGGGAATAATGAGTAAGGGGTGTTCATACCCAAATCAATCCTCCCTTTGTGGCTGAGCAACATCAACAGGGGAGAAGGATTCATAGAGGATGATGGATCTATATTTGTGTTGTTTTGTATCCAGGGAAGTATCTCATCATCTCTTTATCACTTGAGCTCAGAGGATTCAGGTAACACCATGTTGAGGGTATGACCTACCCTCCTACTTTAGGCTCTTCCTTTAGTCAGGGTGAGAGGACCTATTCCGTAGTCTGTATTTATGAGTGGGGTGGATGTATCAAGAATATTTGGCACTCCTTTGTAAATTAATTTAAAACAACTTTGGGAAGACATGGTCAATTCAAAAAAGGCTGACTCTCATGAGTTGTCACTTCTAAACAGTGCAGAGGTCTTCTAAACAAAACTCAGACTACTAAAGACAATATGGAACCAACTTTCTTTAACATATTTTTGGCTTTAATGAGGTAAGAACTTGTAGTTTTGGTAGGATTAGTTGGTTTTGGTTGTATTTGATTGGGGAATCAAGCAAGATAAAGTTGATTATACTAGATTTCAAGGAAATTTTAACAAATGCTGGGAGATCTACCAAGTTCCGAGATAAATATGTTTTCAATGAAAAGTTGCTAAAGCCATGGATTTGGGGTAAGAATATCTAAAGAAACCCCAAAGGATTTTAGTAAACTGATCAATGGATCATCTGATAAGAAATGAGAAAGGTTTTCTTCTTTACATACATTAATTTGAATTAAACAAACAAACTAAGCCAATGAAGCTAACCTCTATTCTTTGAAAGCTTGAAATAATGAACCTAAGAGGATCTAAGCATTCAATTATGTGTTTAAGAGAAAGAGATCTCCCCATTAATGGCTTCAAGGCCAATGGATCTTCCATTTTACTCCATATTGGTGCTATAAAATACAAAAGCAAATGCTACTAGCTTAATGGAAGAAAATGAAATACAATCTAAAGCCTAAACAAAATACTATAATTTGTGCTAGGAAGAAGAGATAATTCTTAGGAAATGAGGGAGGGGTATAACCCTATTTATAGTTTTTCATTTGGAAAATGGGAGGCTTTTGGGTGCATGTGGGACTAAAAAGGGAGTCAACAAGTTAATTAGCAAGTCAAAGTAGGATTTGACTAGGTTTAGGGTAATTAACCTAGGTTAGACTAATTAATCTCGTTTAGAGAGGAATTAGGGTTTTAGAAGGGTTTTGGAAGGTCTAATCAATCCAATGAAATGGATTGATAGTCTAGGGAGCTAATAGAAGCAAACTAGAAGGGAATAAGAAGCTAATGTAGTCATAACGAGGCTATGACAGCCTGTTTAAGTGGTTTACAAGAGGAAATATGACCAAAAAGATGTCGTAAGAAGGGAGTTAGATAGGTCTAACTGGCGGTGTGCCATCAATTTGCAAAGGGAAGAATAGGTAGTGCAATATTAGGAATAATAGTGCATTGATCAAACTACAGGTGTCTACATTTTCCCCTCTTTGGGGTGACGTAAGCTACGTCACTTCAAATAAAGTAGACAAACGCAAATGAGTAGAAAATTTTGAAGGGGTAGAAGAAAATTAATAGGATGAAGGATGACGGATGCCCCCTCGAGTGTCGATGGGGTGATGAAGAAAATCGATCAGCGATCGAAAAGAAAACAATAGAAAGAAAAGTGTATAGAGAAGATGAGAAACAAGAATAAAGAGGGATATTGAGCTATTCACAAATCAATTGCTATTAATATATAATCATCATAATGCTTAGAATCCTCCTCATTGATCCTTATTAAAATGTGAGCATGCGATGGAAGCATAAAATGACATGAAAAGCCAAGATACAAACAATTGTCTTGTGCTAAAAATGACCAACTCCATGCAACATACACGAATGCAATGCAATACGAGAAATAAACAATATCACCTAACAGGGAAATAAGTACAATCACACACACTTAAACCAACAATGTTCAAGATAGTTGCACAAATATTTTGTTATCAAGATGTAGTCCCAAATGTTTTGATAAATGACAAGGGTGAAGAATGATGCCCCAAGAAAGGTGTATTATGCAAGGGGAAAGATGGAGGACACTTGGGTCCCATGAAAAAGCAATGTGCACGATGAAAATAGTACCAGGAAACTGATAGTGCCCCAGAGTACAAACAAAGTAAGCAACATAGCTTGTGTAGGTGATTGAAGATTTAGATGATGTGTGAGTCATTGTTTCAAAATATTTGAAAATGTCAACAAGATCTGGGATGAGTGCCATGCAATAGACACAAATTTCAGCCGTAGATGATCGGTTTTACCAATTTTGGTTGGTCATTTTCGAAGTATTTCAATGTTTTTAGTTTTTTAAATGGTTTTATTAATTTTTTAATTTTTATTTTTGATCGGTCAAAAGAATTTCACAAGATCAAATATCTTCTAAAAGTACACGCGAGGGTGATAGTGGGAAGGCAAGGTTGTCAGAGAGCCAGAATATATTCCCACAAGAAGGAAGACGGGTTAGGAATAATTTATTTAAAATAAATTAATAAATAATTATCACGATGGGGAAAATAGATGAAAAATAGAGGAAAAGGAAGAAAAAGGTGCCTGAAAGGTTCGTAAATTATTTCAAAGTGTGACAGAGAAGTAATCAGCAGGTGGCGAAGTGCCCTGATTACATGTGAAAATTAGCAAAAATAATTATTTTAATACAAAAATAATTATCATAGCAGATAGAAGAAGGTTAGAATGATCATGGTGGAGAAAACATGCTCCAAGGGCATCGCGATGGGTTAATATACCCACCCGAGGTTGGTAAATCAACCACGACCAATTCATTTCTACCAGAGCTCTTGCGAATTTTTTTACCATGAGTGAGAGTGATAACCCTGGAGTGAGATGGCAAGAATACTGAGCAGGATGAGACACACGGATCACATCCAAGAGTTCATGTGGGACCCAGCGGATGGACCCTATGTGAGTGGCCTATCCCTCCTAGTTAATTACACATTTATTGTACTTTTAGGGTGTTTCTAGGGTAGGTAGGACCGATTTTGATGTATAGTTATATGTACCATTGTTTTGATGATGCCTCTTGATGAAGGCTCGATTCTTTTTGATGCATGCCCCTTTTAGATGGCATATTATATCGATGATGTATATTTTGAGCACTGACCTGGACAATTATACATGTATATATGGACATTTTGATATACCATACTGTGATTTATGCGTTGTATGAACATTGATTATGATGTATGATTGCTCTTTCCTTTATGTATGTGACATACCTATATTTAGAGATGTGTATGTTTCATACTTTCATATTGATCATGTATCGTAGATAAAACCACATGTTTTTAGATGAATGAGATCTTTACGAGTTTTTATTCTAGCACTTGGGATGATACTAGATGATATTGGTGTGGGGGATATATTTGTGATCATGCACAACCCCTCTTGCCCCAATGATGATAGGATATGTGATGATTAGCTTAGCATTAATGCATGATGTAATACTTAGCATTTTTGTATATATATGATGTAGTGAATAATGTTAGAAATGTGATGAAATGATAGATGATAGATGTGATAACAAACAACTATGCAAAACACACAAGCAAAAGTTAACAAAACTAAACAAATATACACATTCAAACAACACAACGAAATACAACTAAACAAACACATGCAAATGCTAGCAAGAGATTAAAGTGGTACTCAATCTAAGCAAGTAAAATGAATTCTAATAGATGCACATAACAAACAAAGAATCCTACAACAATTTTTCACAAGTATGAGAGTTCCTAAATGAATGCAATGCCATACACAATCAAATCAAACAAGATTCAATATAAGGTAAGAAAATGATCCATTTAAAGAACAAACAATTCAATAGACTAAGTACATCAAAACTATACAAACCAAAAACTAAAAGTAATTAAAGCATTACCTTGTTTTTGTGGGACAAATTGATATATTTTCTAATGTTTTTGGGTTTATCTAAAAAGATAAGTTTTCACAGCTACAGTCTTCATTGTTGTCTAGGTTTCCCTAAGATAACGTTGTGAAATGAAAGTAGCTTTATCCCTGAAAAGGGAAATTTTCCAAATGTTTAGGTTTTTGTGTATTTTTTTCCGAATGTTTTTGTATTTTCCAAGGTCATGTTCTGAAAGCAATGTACAAGAACAAAGAAGCGTGGATGCCCCCAGCATGATGTGGGAATATACAAAAGGAATAATTCCACATGTGTATGTACGAGAAGGTGATAATGGTGCACGTGTAGACACCCATAATTATGCCCGGGAAATTTAAATACTTAAATTGTGCTAATTATCTCCTTTCTCGTAAATTGACGAAATATCATCAAAAGTTCTCATATTCCCTCTTATTGTCATTAATTAATTACAATATGCTAATTGATTAAGTCGCCTATCCAACTAACAACCTAATTAATGACCTTCTATTAATTATTCACCCCTTCTATCTAGACTAATTAATTATTAATTAATTAGCCTTCCCCTTCATTTAACTAATAAATCAATATTTAATTGATTTAATCCCCTTCTAATAGCCTAAATCATACTAATATTCCTCTAATTAGCTTCTATAAGCTTACATCTACCTATTAGTTAATCACCTTTGATTAATTAAAACACCCCCAACTCCCATGACTTGCTAAGCATAAATTAAACCCTTCTAAAGTAAGGTTACCTTTTATAAAGCAACCTTATCCATTCCTAATCATGTTTTACCTTTATCCCACATGCAAAGGGATGAAGTGTTTCCTTTATCCATTGGGCTATATAAGGAGCCCTCCTTCTACCTTTATACCTACACCTAAACTTCTTGAGAAAGCAAATGCAAAGCATATAGCAAAATAGACTAAGAGCTTGCCTTTTGTTCTCTTGAGAGTTCATCATCTTGAAGAGTTAAGCCTCTTTCCTAAGTGCTTAGGTCATATGGGAGGTGTCAAAAGGGTCTTGTAGCCCAAATTTGACAAGCCCTCATTCCTAGGTTCTTGGAACACTAAGGACAACCATTTTTGATAGCCATGGAGCCTACCTAGGTTCCTTCATTTATATGTTGTTAGAGAATAGAGGATTTTTAGATGTTTAAACATTGTTAGGTTCAAAGTTTTGTATTAATGAATGTTTAGCATCTAACCCTTGTTCAATTCTTATCATGATGGTGCTTAATATGTTGTTTGATTCTTGCTAATTAAGACTATTTAGGTGTTAGTCTTTTACTCACATTTAGCATTAGTTTAAAAACAACACATGCACACATTTGGCATGCCCGGTGGGACCCTTAGTCCCATGGCATTTTAGTTTAAGTTTCATTGTTATGGCTAACTTTTGATATGCACATGTAGTAATTAATGTCCATTTTCTTAGAATTTTTACTAATTTGATATGTGTAACTTCTTGTTCATAGCCATATTTTTAATGGGTTATTGCCATTCTTAAACTAACTTGTCAAAATTTGAGATATTGTGAGTTTTCTTGTGTTTTTTGCCATATTTTGGTTACTGTGTGTGGCGTGAGACACATTTTAAGGAGTGTAGGCATGGTTTTTGGTTTACACACCTCTCTGGTGGCACAGACGCACTTGCAAAAGCTGGTTCTCTATTTACCAACCTTGGTGCATACGTGCTAACCCCAGTGCACATACCCTAAACAAAGTGCACAGATGCACTAACTTGGGCATGGGTGTATTTTTGTCTTTGTACCTTCATTGCATTTTGAAACCTGTCAGATCGGTGTGTACACCCTAACCAGAGTGCACATGCTATTTTAGTGGCATAGACACATTTTTGTGACACAAATGTTCTAATGGAATCTAGGACCATTTTATAAAGTGGTGGCACACACATTTTCCGGTAACACACATGCTTTTCCAGTGGCGCACACGTTTACCCAGTAGCACACATGCTTTTCTGGTGGCACACATGTTTTTCTGTGGTGCAAGTGTTATGTCTGATTTCCCATCTATTTTTCTCGAAGGTGGCACATACATTGTTTTTGTGGCACACACACCTCTTTGGTGGTGCAGGCACATGGTAAGAAAAAAAAACGCAGAGTAGTGAATAAGTTATTTTCATGGTGCACACACCTCTCGGGTGGCGTAGGTGCACTGTAATTCAAAAAATCATAGAGTGGTGCATACACCATAACCTGCATCTGAGACACTAAAAAAGGGGGTGCAGTGTTATTTTGTATTTTTGAAATTAATGTGTTGAGGTTCTAACATTCTTATAGGTTTTATCTAATCATATACTTTTCTTTGCAGGCTGTTTTTACATGTTTGGATTTTTACATTGTTTACTTATAGGAATAAGATCACATATGCTCTTCCCTCGCATCCCTTGGGGTGATCTTGGGAATCAGAAATGATTCTTAAATTCCTTTTGATGCTTTGAGGTTGTTAGGAATATTTGAGTTGGAATTGGTTGACTTGGCATAGTTGAATTAAAGTTCTTTTCCATTTGATATCTTTTTAGATTTTGAAGATGTCACGTATGATCTTATTTTGCATCCTTGGATGATCTGGAGAATCAGAAATTGTGCCTTCTCTTTTTATGGAAAACTACTAAAAATCGTCATACAGGACCAAAATGCCATTGCTTGTCAAAGAGCGGAGGAATCAAAACAAAAGTCAAAAACTACTAATACAATTGTTATATAGGTTACCAAATGGTTTTCAAGGAAACCACACCTAATTAAAAAATATAAAATGAACAACATATTCAAAACACTATATTGCAGGTTTCAAAAAAGGGTACGTCCCTCTCCACTCAACTGGAACATAACCCCTTTGGCATAACACATTAAGCTACAACAATGGGGGTGGTTCCAGGAACCCCAAAGTATTCCACGCAAGAGGGCACCTTGTGGACGAAACAAGAAGTGCTCTCCACTACCTATTTGACTAGTGATTCCTTTGTGAGATAGAGTTACAAGTTGTCCCTATGCAACCCTTTTAAATACATGATGGATGCATTTAATGCCCACTGTGATTGAAGGGGGAAAAGTCGAGATACTTCTAAGATATTCGGGACTATTTGGGTAAATCGTCCCACTCGTGGATAATCTTTGTAACACCTAGGATGAGAGAACCACCTAGGAAAATATACTTTGGCTAGGAGCCCACTGTGACCATTCTAAAACAATGTTGAGTTGTGAACAATCTTTTTATTGTGAAATGTGTGACGCGTTACTTTTGCTTAGTTTTTACTTGCCTTAGGGCTAGGTGAAACTCTTCCGAAGTGAAGCCAAGCATTTTTCATCCCATTTTTTTATTTACTTCCTTCACATTCTTTTGACACTTTGTTGATTAGAAGGAGAGTGACTACCTTTTTGTTACCAATTGATTGTTTCTGCCACTTTTTGTCTATTTATGCCCATCCATGTTTGTGGATGGGTAAGTTTCATATCATTGGTGGCAATTGTGATCTTGATACCCATGTCAAGATCATCATTATAGTTAGGCATGGTTCATCATCTTGAAATTCCTTAGAAGGGTTATCTTATCGTATTTTATCACTACAATTTTGATATTTACGTCTTGTTTCTTGTAAACTTGACATAAATATATATATTGTGAGGTTACGTTGCACAAATTTTTAACTATACCTAGCTATACTTTGAGATCTTTAGTTTGATTCTATTATTACCTCAATTTTGAAGAGTCTTTGCGTGTTACCATTTGAGCGTGTTATATTGATAGCAACTTGATATCAATACCTTACTTTCTCGCAAAGTTCGTTAACATATCTTGGTGGTATTGTTGTGTCATTCACAAATTATAATTGGCACTTTTTGAGATATAGGTGTTAATCGAGTTTGAGCTTGCTCCTAGTATATCTTGTTAGGAGGTCACATTGACTTTTTGTATTTACTTACGTTTTGTTCATTTTTCGTGAACTTAGCATAAGTAAGAACATCTTGTTAATTATCTTGCGACACGAAACTACTTTTTGAAATGTAGTCTAGGAGGTACTTCATTTGACAGGTTTTGATACCAAAATTTTTGTCACTAGTGATTTATTGCTCTATCACATTGGTATTCTCACATTGTTAATTCATTCATATTCTTGACAATACATCTTGCATTTCAATTAGGTGTGGTCAAAAAGTTTTGAACACATTTACAACTTACCCTAGTAAAACTATCATAAAAACATGGCTCCTAAAACACAATTAGGACTCAAGAAACAAACATACGAGGAACAACAAGCACAATCTTGGGAAGCCTCTAATAGACAAGGGTTAAACCCCTTCATTGGACATGATCTAGGACCTCTGTTTTCTGCGAGAAAAAGAGATAGAAGATATGGTCAATCATAGTGGAAATGAATTAGAATCCCCACACGCAGAATTTGATTTTGACCCTACTTTATTAGACAAGTTTCTTTTCAGAAATAAAGATAGAGTGCTAGCACGGGTCGTAGAATTAGGGGCCAAATTGCCCACTAAAAATGAAACAATCCCACCTGCGAATAACGCTATTGAGGAAGAACAACCCCTTATCAACATGGAGGATATTTTGATGCATGGACATGCTTCTACCTCTAACGTAGGGAATGATAAAGTGGTGGGGCATAGAATACCCTTTATCAAAATGCCACATAAAAATAAGATAGGTGAAGAACCTCCACAATACGAGGAGGAAGAACCTTTAGAAGAAGAAACCACAATTCAACAATAGATTAGTAACCTAAGCTAACAATTAGCTTTGCTAACCTCCCATGTATAGAAGGAAGCAAGCAAGAACATTCAAAATTTGAAGCCTAAGGTTAAGATCAATGAACTCCATAGAGAAAACCAAGGAGAAGAAGATACATGGTATCATCACGTATATATCCCCGCTTCTCCCACTAGAGAAAAATTGTTCACACAAGAGGTACAGTCCATGAAAGAGACACTCACGAGCCTACAAGAGAGAAATATAGGGAGCATTAGAAAGTATCAATATGAATAATTATGCCCCTATCCTTTTGATAAGACTATGACCCTTCAACCCTTTCCTAAGAAATTTGATATGCCAAAATTCGACAAATATAAAGGGAAAGGAGATCCACGGGATCATGTCAAATATTTCTATATGGCATGTTAAGAGGTGTCTTATAGTGACAATTATCTCATTAGACTTTTCCCCAAGAGTCTCAGAGGTCAAGCCTTGGAGTGGTTCACACGTTTTCCTCGGGATCAATTTTCACCTGGCCAGAATTGGCAGAAAGGTTTGTGCATCATTTCTCATACAACATAGAGAGTGATGTCACCATGGTAGATTTATGTGGTGCCAAACAATGCCCTAATGAGACTTTCGCCAACTTCCTCCAAAGGTGGAGAGGGATAGCTAGTCACTTCCCTTGCGCTTTCCTGAAAAATAGCTGGTTAGTATTTTTATACCCAACCTCAATCTGGATATAGCTTTCCACCTCCAAATGCATTGTGTTTGCACTTTTGAGGAGGTCATCGAAAAATGGGTTCGAGATAGAGAAATCTCTCATTGCCAAAGGCACCATCAAAACCCAATCTAAATATAATAAAAATTTCAAACCTATGGAGAATCTAAAGGTTTTTAATAAAATAAAAAATGTGGTAGGAGATGGGATCCCTAATTCCAAACGTGTACAAATGGTCCAAACTGGTCAACATTTTAAACTGACTAAAGGACCAATTCAACCACCACCAAAGTGAATAATGTTTACCTCTCTCAATGAACCTTTGTCGTTATATTAAAACAATTGGATGTGGCCCACATGATGACATATCCTACGACACAACCATTTGATGACAATGCTCCAAAACCTTCATGGTACAAGGAGCATGAATATTATGAAATGCATCATGTCAGGGGGCATAAGACATATAACTTATGTGACTCTGTCATTATATTCAGGACCTCATTGACAATGGGGAGATAGACGTGGAAAACCGGGGAAAATGTAAACACTGACGAGAGAATGGGGACATATAAAGAGCCATTCCCCAATCATGATAAATCAGAAAAGTCAAAGCTGGATCAGGGAGAGTCATCCCAAGATTATAAAGCAGCGAATTACTTGTACACCAAAAAATAAAATAATCATTATGATTCACTTAGTGGATGTATCTCGCTCTCCTATTGACCATGTCAACACCATCCAAATCAAGGGAAAGGACTGTCGTTGCGGTAACAAGGTGTGCCCGCCTCATGATTCCATAACCTTCTTCGTCAACCCCACAAATTGGTAAATATAACCTCTTAGAGAAAATTGAGAAGACTTCTGCTAAGATTTCGATCTTAGATCTTCTTAAGATATCCAATGTACACAAATACATTCTGTACCAAACTCTTCAGGGGTCGGGAGTGCCTTTAGAGGTCGATCCTACACACCTTCAAGCCTCAGTGGCAAACATCATACCCAATGAACATATTTCCTTCAAACATAGGGAGATCCCTATTAAGAATCCAACACATAGTCTTCCTTTATATATTGAGGTAGTTGTCACCCACGGGGAAGATCAAATGGGGGCTTGTAGATAATGGATCTGGGTTAAACATTTGTACACTCAAGTTGGTTAAATATCTAGGACATACTAAGATGAATCTCGAGTCCAATATCATCACTATCACTTTGGATATGACAACGTGGAAAGGAGTCAACGGGCACAATCACGTTGCCCATAGAGGTGCCATCGACAAAGTTTCATGTCCTAGACTTGGAACTTCCATATAATATGCTTCTAGGCTGACCATGGATTCATGTCATGCAGATTGTGCCATTGACGTTTCATCAGTGCATTAAATTGAAGCATGAGGGACACACCCGAGTACAATACAAGGAGATTAAGAGCCCTTCTCTCACTATAGAGCCCTCAATTGCTTTGCACGAAATGGCACATATGCATGTCCCTCCGACGATATAGTAGTTCCTCTCCAATCTGAGGCCATGGAATCTTGGATAGAATCAGATTCTCTCAGTTCTTGTGCCCATGGGGCGTCTACATCAACATCTCCTTTTGATTCATGGGAGATGAAAATCCTTAAATATGGATGTGGAGAATATAATGTGCAACAGCCCTCTTGGTTTCGAGACCTTTCATTATCACCCAAGACTAGAGGTTGACCCAACTACCACTTCAAAAGACCTAGAAATGAACACACTATTTGGTCATTCTTACACGGAGGCTTGTTGGTGAGGAAAAATTACTTGATCCACCTATAACTTGGATCCCAAAGGATACTCATCCATCCTATTATCGAACCCATGAATACAAGAAATCCAAGAAATGTTGTACTCCATGGGCTACAAGGGCATAGGATGTGGAAGAAATGAACAAGAACAGAGAGAACCAGTACCTCTTCCGCATTTTAAAATAGAGAGATACGGCATTGGGATTTGCCCTTATGGAGCACACCCCAATGATCAAGATGCTACTTGTTCGAATCTAAGGATAGCTTTGACTATCTAGGTAGTGATACTGATTCCCATTGTAGCTAATATGAGGATTTGGCCTCCACAAACCTTTTCATGAACAACAATGTCCTAACCATAACCCCTATGTAACCAACCCTTGACCTTGTATACCCTTCCCTTGTTGAATGGGACCAACAATGTCACATGTTGCTATATTTATTCGAGAATGATGAAGCTATTGTAGAGTTCATGGGCATAAGGGATACAATTCCCATTGGAGATTGTATGATGGAAAAGTGACAAGTGAGCATAGGAATCTACAAGTAACTCTTCCTCGCACCTGACCTCCCGAGGTCATGCCAAGACAGCCGGTGGGGATGGAATATACGTGGGGTATAGGCAAACTAGTTAGGTAATCTTATATCTTCGACACGCACTAATGGAATCTGTGAATCTAAGGCAAATAAGGCCCTCCTAACCTGAACTGGCGTGATAGATTGGTCGGTGAGGATGACTACTCGAAGGCTCTAATCAATATCGAGCTCTAGCATGATTTGATCTATAGGTTATGGGATACATGGAAAATGACCTGGGATTGTTTCGTGTATATCTCCAGACAGGGTCATAAGATGGATGATGGATATAGTGGATTCTATGGTCAATTCTCTGGTCTAGTCTAGAAATCCTTAGCTTGATTAGCTGCTGTGTCTAGTGAGGATAGTTGTGCGATTATGATTGGTGGAAGTGGAGTGGATCTAAATACTAATGTGCATAAACCAACATCAACGTCTGATTATCCCGTGGGCCCATTGGGTTGTGGGACCTGTGGATCACAACCGTAGATTCATGGTTGTTATGGACCTCCTATGGTCATATGCGAAATCAATCCCTAACCCCTAGTATCTAGTAATCGTATGCCTTTTCGGCCTCTATATTGAGAATTAATAGTTGTCCAATCTTCTCAGAGTATCTTATAGGTGTTCTGGCAACTTGAATTCTTAAGCTAGTGTCTATGTCGGTTAGAATGTCTCCTGCATCTGGTTGTGGGACCAAAGGATCACACCCAAACATTTTCTCTTTTTCAAGCCCTTCTACAGTCATGTGGATATTTATCTAGGGTAATATGTAGTTTGGCTGGTTTGACCAAAATGTGTGTGCTTGGTCGTCTTCTATGTTTAATCCTCTTAACTGTGAGTTGATCTGTTGTAAGTCTGTTATTGTTTGGAAGACTTGGATTCTAAGATTTTGATCTATATCAGTTATTGCTATAACAAGATTGGGTTGAGGCACGATTGGCTCGAATGCATATTCTCTGGGCTCCCTAGGTCCCATGATTGTCATGCAAAAGGAAATGATATAAATCTAACTAATGACAGAATAAACTAACTACGCAACATATATCTATGTATACTCCTCTATTTTTTATTTTTGATAAACTATTGAACAGAATTGAAAGAGAAATTATTTAATATATCTAGAAATTGACAACTAAACTAATAACAAAATTAAAACAAACAAAGTAGCTGAGTATATATACTTTTCGTGTAGTTGTAAACCTATTCTAAACAACGAAATAATTGATCTAATCTATTTGAAAGACCCTCGATCCTACCTTAGAAGTGAGGAATGAATCATAGTTTCTCAGAAACTATCAATCCCCACAGCTTCCTAGTAATATTGAAAGTGAGATTAACTGAAATGAAATGCTTTACTACTTTATTTGATATACTTTAACTAGAACTTTGATAGCTTGAACCTGGATTTTGCAGAATAGTGGCGAATCCGGTTGTGTGTGGCTTTGTCCCCTCAGTGTGGTCTCCTTGTTCCTTCGTGCTCACGTGAATCCAGAAAAGCATGTAATGCTAGCATCAATAGAAGTAGGTATTCGAACAATGGCAGTTTGGGATGTAGATTGAATACAATGCGAGTAGGAGAGGGATAGCGCAAGAGAAACGAGCTTGGCCTTATGTAATTCTAGCGGGATTTATTGTGAGTCACACTACGCAAAACATCCGAACCTAAAGCTATTCTTTTGATGAAAAAACTTGCAACTCTAATAGCTTCATATTGAAAATAAAAGTATCCTATCTCAATTGATTGTTTGAAAATAGTAACAACACTCGCACAAGATGATTATGTGGCTTTTAAACAGCAGAACAACACTAACTATGCATGCAACAAATGAAAACTATGAATTCCTAAGAACTGAGAGACTAAAACTATGAAATGATAAGATGGGAGGTAATTTCTGAGGGGCCATTTACTTGAAGATCAACTAGCTATTTATAGAATCCCCATTTACCCAAAGGTGAAAACCAATTTGAACTCCTTAACCATAAATAATGCAAAAACACTATTCCAGGGAATCAAAATCATAAATATGAGCAAAGACGGTGAAAAAGATGGTAAACATTGAAATTTACATGAGTCATGTTAAAAAGAACATTTTGGAAAATGCATGAAGGACCGCCGCCCTGAGCAAGGCGGCAGTTATAGGACCACCACCTTGCCTGGGCAGCGGTCATAAGACCACCACCCAAGCAGGGCGGCGGTTTAGAATCAAGAACAAAACGTAAAGAAAAAGAGGGGAGAAGAGAAAAACAAAACATGCAAGGGCTAAGCGGGACATGCGGGATGTTAATGCATACTTGGAGAGATTTTCCAGATCTTGAACACCTTACGAGGAGACCTGTATCATCATTGGGGCACGTGTTACATTGTTTGCGGTGCAGTACCCTACAATTTTGGGTACATACATATTGCCCCCTTAAAGAAGTGTTTTAGCCATGAAGAGGCGTAAAATGGTGGGTCCGAGTATGGTGGTCCTGAAATGGGAGGTTAGAAATTATACCTGACATGTTCGTGTGTTGAAATGACGCCATCCAAAATTCCCGCTACCTTTAAAATGAAAAGAGGAATCAAGTGTAGATAGATAAAATATATCGAAAAATAAATACTAAAATGATGTGAAATGAGGACTTACCATTTGCGAGGAGATAAGAACTTACCTCCTCGGCACTCCAAACCTGCGAAAAGGGCATTCAAAACAAGTCAAGATGCTATATATGTAAAAATGGGCCCATTTTCCTATTCATTTGCACATGTCGATTTGATTGATTTTGAGCTCTGGGACCCACGGTGATGGTTTTTGATGAGAGTATAGTCAAAATGTTCATGACGAGATAGTGATCATGCCTCCGTGAGTGGAACATCGACCCACAAGATCACAGGTTAGTTCTTCTTGATTTAACATTTTTACCCCTAAAATGTTTAAATGGTGAAATCTTTATCATGGGTGGATTATTTTTAAAATGTTAGTATAATAGGGTCACTTAGGGGGGGCACCTAATGGGTAGGCTTTGTTTTAGTCAAAATGATCTTTTTTTTTGTGTTTTTAGGTGTTTTTAGGGCATGTGACTCATGTGGAAATTCGGGACATGATTGCTGCCTGAAGCGGGGCAGCATGAGCACGATCGCCACCCCGATCGTGGGGGTGGCGGTTACGAACCACCTCCTGCTCGGGCGGCGGTCCTTCACAAAATGCCAAAATAATACTTGTTTGAATTCATTTTTGCATTTCTAGCATTCTTATATGTTTTAATGATTTTTCTAATGTGATTTGAATACTAACTTACTCCTTTTTACGTGTTTTTGGGTGTATGCAAGTGAAGGAGGAATATATCAGATGGAGCCAAGAGAGAGAGAGAGAGAGTATGTGATTGGCTTCCAGCAGTGTTGGATGCACTTTCTCAGGCTGAGCAGGATACGCTTCAGAGGGCCGGCATATTGCATATATCATAGGTCCCGCATGTTGCACCTTCTAGTCACATACTTTGTGACTTGTTTTCATATTGGGATGCTGATCAGAACACTTTTCGATTTCCAGGAGTCAGGGGTGAGTGGACTATCACCCTAGAGGATGTCTACCATATCTTGGGGTCCCGATCATCGGGAGATGGCTTACACTTGAGACAACAGGGTCACGGGCTCAGATAGCACAATGGGCTACATACATGGGAGATGCAGTTATCTCCACTGGTTCGAAGAAGGGAGTGAGGGTTTGATCTATTCCTGGCCTGCCTATCCCCTTGATTCGTCAGGATATTATGGGGATCCTTGCCTCGAGATTGATCAAGGACAAGGGAGGAGACACTTTACTTTATTGTTGGTCCCCCATTATTGCACAAATTAAGGGACATGGCCGGATTTATGCCTGGGGAGCCGACATTTTGGGACTACCTATCATGATTTGTATCAGGTGGTTCATTTATAGGGACATTCCTTGAGCCATGTAACCCTCGTTATGAGCTAGGTTTACGAGTGTATCATCCCTTATGGGAGAGGTGTAGAGGTGGAGGATCTTGGAGCCGTGAGGGCAGCCAGGTGGACAAATATGTCGGTGCTCAGAGCACCCCACCAACCAGTTGCCTCCCTGACCATTGATGATATGGAGGCCACACCTTATCAGGCCATGGCAGGGTTATGGGGCGAGGAGACCCTCACATTGATCTCTTTCTCTACCATAGGGCAGCTTGTGGACAGGATGGGGAAGGTGGAGACACACCCCTTTGATCGAGTGCCTCAATAGTTTGGCCTTCCTTACGTCGGTATGCTCCCCCAGTGGTGCTAGTATTCAAATCAGTTTAGGAGGCTAGGGGAGGTCCTAGAGGCCGGGGTTGGACCATTGTTACTCTAACATCTCTATTGCAGCTAGGTGGGTAGTACATGCTCGAGGGAGAGCCGGTGCTCCTCAGGCACCCTTACTTCAGATTGCCGTCGGTCCCGCCCACAGTAGTGAAGACCCCATTGATATAGACTTTGAGTCTGAGGAGTTTACAGGGGGAGAGACATAGGAGGAGACCGAGGCTAAGGAGGAGTGAGTGAGTCGGGTGGAGAGGAGGATAGCGATATCTTATAGGCCGAGAGGGCAGAGTGGAGTGTGGAGAGGGTGACTCTACTTTCGGAGGAGTTGCCTTCTCAGGACTTGGATAGGGAGGATGAGTCTGTGGAATGACGTTATGTGGCCTTAGGAACAGGAGGAGGACATTAGTCGGTGGCAACATCTGTGGTAGGTGTTGATCTCAGGGATCCCTCTTGGAGGCCCAAAGATTCGAGTAAGTTATCATCCTTCTCTTAACATTTTTTTTTAGCTAGGATTTGTCTTAGTTGCTATCTCTCCTTTTTTTTGTTTTTGTTTTTACCTTTTGACTATTTCTAATTCATTTTTCTCCTTTGTTTATAGAGGCGCCGATGAGTGGTGAGACTCGATTTGTTGGGTATACACACGATACCCCGAAAATCCCCACGAAGAGGACTCATGTAGATCTATTTGTGGATGCGGGGAGCCTTCAGGCCGGTAGGCATACCGGCATTTTTTCCCTATCCGGAATGTGGCTAAGATGGTGACTACCCTCTGTACCAATTTGGTTGGGTATAGGACAGTAGAGCACTTGATGAGGATTCGCTCTCATACGAGGCCGCAGCTGCTCCTCGAGACCGTGATCCTCGGTGCATTCGGAGTGCCGGCATAGCCGGAGTCCTAGGCGTGGTCATGCACCTTAGAGGGATCTCATAGGGGTTGAGAAGCTTCTTGGCTCTCTTAGATTGTTTATATGATTTATTTTTATTTCCTAGGCTCATTGAGCATTTTGACCATGCTTAGCGCATGATGGCATTGTATAGGAAACTTGATTATATATATATTATATATATATATTCTTTTTGGATTAGACTCTTGGTGTCTATGATTTTGTGAATTTTTTCCACATATATATTATAATGTTGTTTTTATATGCTTTTCAAAATGTATGCAATGGAGAACAAATGATATGAATGCTTTCTTTCTTTTTATATTTCGTGATGCTGATATATGATAACATAGACACAATGTGATTTTGAACTTAGATTTCTATAAGCAATTTTTTGGTACTTCGTATAGTTTTGGCAGAACATGATGACAAGCTGGTGTGATGAGTAGATGAACTTGCCCCACTCCTAACTCCACGCAAATAGTAATATGTGAGGGCTCACCACCGAGAGCTAGAAAGGGCACAAGCTATGAAATTTGTTGAATGGTAGTGATGAGAGATAGACAAAGATTTGGTGGAACCAAATTAGGATGATACAAACCTATTCTACTCAAGTGACTCCATAGTTTATAATGCGACTTGCTTTGTGGTATATCTAGACTTAGATCCATAGATGGCCACATGGTAGACAAAATCTGGTTTTCGGGGTTTTGAGCTCTCTTGGAATTTTGGACATCTAATTCACTTGTTTTTGACTCAAGATTTCAAAGGTTTATTTGAACTATTTTCTTATGACCTTCAACATTTATTTTCAAGAGGACCCCCCACACCTTACCCCATGCTACTAGTAAGAAGCATGGGCTTATCACCATGGACAAGGCATAGGTGAGTAAGGGCATTCCCATCCTTTCCCAACCCTACGTCACTAGTAAGAGACGCAAGCTCATCACCGAAATTTGGTAGGGCAAGGAAATGTGTAAAAATATAATTTTCTATTTGATCTACATCTAACTTAATTATTTGAGCAAAATGTCAGCATGTTCTTATTTCCAAAGAGATATACATATGGGATAGATGTGACACTATGAAGTTTCTAGAAAAGACCATAGGAAAGACACCGCCCTAGGAAGAAACCAAAAGTGAGAACAAGCATGCAGACCTTGGTATGGTTACCATTAAGACTTTGTCATATCTAGCTTTATATGGATGAAATGATTCAGAAATGGTTGATGATGTTATGAAAATGAAGAAGTATGATTTGAATGTTTATGCCAATACCATCAGAAGCTTGTAATGAATTGCTTTGAGAATAAGTTCCTTGATCAGAAAATTTTTATGAAACGAGTGGACAAAATGAACCTAACTACATGAAGATGCAATGTAGATATAACTATATTAGTAGTGCTGGTCACTTATGCATAAAATCGTTTAAGATGTAAGGAATTGACAGTTTCACTAAATTCCTCACCTTCTAGTGTACATAAGAGATATGCACCATTTCCATAGTCTTTCGTGACTTGGTATGGGCCCAACCATTTGGGCCAAAATTTCCTTCCTTCACCGGTCTTTTTATCGATCCGGCTGTCTAGTCTTAGAACTAGATCTCCATATATATCTCATTCATAGAACTTTTTATTATACTACCAAAACATCCGGTTAGCATAGATTCTATGCCACTATTCAACATCTAATCTTGCCTCATCTAGGCTTTCTAGTTGGGAGAGATGTGTTTCTCTATAACTTTCTTCATCCAGAATCCCTTGTAGTGAGATGCAGAGACTGGGTATTTCAACCTCAAGTGGGAGAACTGCTTCGCCTCGAATACCAATGAGAAAGGAGTTACTCCTGTTGGTGTTCTTATTGAGGTTCGGTGGGCCCACAAGGCTGGATATAACTTTAAATTCCAATCTCATTTGTTTTCTTTTACCATTTTGAGGAGAATAGCTTTCAACGTCTTGTTTGTTGCTTCAGCCTGCCCATTAGCTTGAGGGTAATACAGGGAGGCTATATGATGGCTTATTTTAAATTTATTGCATAGCTCATGGACCTCGTCATTCTTAAAGGAAGTGCCATTATCTGAGATAATGATTTACAGGACACCGTACCTACAAATGATCTGGTTCAAAATGAACTTGGTGATCACGGAACCTGGTACAGTGGTGAGGGGCATAGCCTCTACCCATTTGGTAAAATACTCGGTGGCCGTGATTATGAAGTTATGGCCATCTGTTGATGAGGGAGATAATTTCCCTATCAAATCTAGGCCCCATGTAGAAAAGGGCCATGGAGTAGCGATTGGTTGTAGAGCTTGTGTCGGCATGTGAATCTCGTGGGAAAATTCTTGGCATTTATGACACTTACGTACAAACTCTACTGCGTTGTGTTCTAGAGTGGGCCAGAAATAGCCCATCGATGTATTTTGTGAGCGAGTGGTGTGACCACCGAAGTGAGATCCACATATTCCACTGTGAGATTCATAGAGAATCTTCTTGGATTCTTCTGTGTCAACACACCTTAGAAGCATTCCATCGAAAGCCTTACGATAGAGCACTTGTTCTATAATAACATATTTAGCTACGATAATGCACAACGACCTTTTCGACCTTACGGACACATGGTCCATGATATAATTAATGATATCAGTATACTAAGGACATTTAGCAATAAGAATTTGGTTTTGATGTAATATATGCATTCATTAGGAAAATCTAGGTCTACTAGATCGCCTCCATCTAACGGGTTATTGGCTAACCAATCCGCAATGATTTGTCCCTTAACAGATTTTTGGTTTACAAAAGTTAATTTGAATTCTCCCATTAAGGTTATAAAGCATCCAACCTTTTTAGACAAGGACCCTTGCGTGAGGAAAGTTCATAAATGGTCTATTTTTATAATGACCCTTGTTTCTTGATTTAGCATGTAATGTCTTAGGCGTTTGGTTGTAAAGACTATGGCAAGGCATTCTTGTTCTGCTGTGTATAATGCATTTCATAATCGAGTAATGTTCGGCTAATGAAATAAATCGCGTGTTCTCTTTTGTCATCATCTTCTTGAGCTAGCATGTAGGCTAGCAAGACATTGGTAGCTCACAAATATAAGATTAAAGGACGATCTAGCTTAGGAGGCATTAGCATAGGTGGTGACAACAAGAAACATTTAACTACTTCAAAAGCCTCATTGCAGTCTTTGGTCCAATCGATACTATAATATTTCTTGAGTAGATTGTTGATTGGATGGATGGCAAAGCTTAAATCTAGGATGAATCTTCATATTGCACCGAGTTTCCTGAGAAACGATCTGATTCCATATTCATCCAAGGTGGGATCATTTCAAGAACAACTTGGATTTTGGCTAGGTCTACATCGATCTCTCATGATGATATAATGTAACCTAGGAGTTTCCCTCCTGTCACACCAAATATGCATTTTTCTAGATTTAGTGTGACTCCGTATTCAATCAAACATGAAAGAATGATGCGGAGCACTTCTAGGTGATCACAATGCTTCTTGGCCTTGGCCAACAAGTCATCTACATAGGATTCCATGATTTTATGAATAAGATCGTGAAATATGTATGTCATTGCCGTTGGTATGTAGCAATAGTGTTCTTGAGACCGAATGGCATAACAACATAGCAATAAGTTCCCCAAGGAGTTATAAACGTAGTTTTGGCTTGGTCTTGTTCAGATATTCTGATTTGATTATATCCGAAAATCCATCCATGAGAGACAAAAGCTCAAATCCAGCTATTGCGTCAACGATGACGTCAATGGATGGTAACGGGAAGTTGTCCTTGGGACATGCCTTGTTAATGTCTTAAAAGTCTATGTAGATGCATATCTTCCCGTTCTTTTTAAGAATGGGAACGATATTAGATACCCATTGAGTGTAATCAACTGGTTTGATGAACCCTACCTGAAGAAGCTTCATTACCTCTTCCTTCACCATGAGAGCTACCTTGGGTTTCATTAGCCTCGATTTTTGTTTAGCGGCTTTGCATCTGATTTGGTGACGAGGTTATATACCATGATGTGTGGTGCAATTCCTTGTCTTTTCTTTATAATTAAATACAAAATCCTTTTGATGTTCTCTAAGGATTCGAGTGTGTATTTCTACCTCCTCTGGAGTTAACGAAGATCCTAGTTTTAAGATCTTCGGTTCTTCCTCCATTCCGATGTTAATATCAATCGTTTCCTTGATTAAAGAAGCGTTACCTTCTTCAAACTTAGGTGGGGCTGGAGGTAGTTCCATATCCTCTCCATTCTCTATTGTGTATATGTCGAGCTCCTTTTATGGGGGGAGCTCTACCATGGGGTTTCCAAAGTAAGAAGATGAATGTGGGATTAAGGACAAATCCACCACGTGATGGGTGAGATGTAACTCTGCATAGGTGTTTAGGTAATCAAGAGTGGCTCTATCACTATCAATGTGATCTAAGATAGTAGATGTATTCTCAGCTATGTTTAAAAGAGGGTTTGACATTTTCTTTATTAATGGTTCAGTATGAAGGGATACCATGAAACGGGTGTCTTCCAACTCACTGCTGGGAGTAAAATATGAAACTGAGGTTGTTATCAAATCTGCGAGAAGGTTTTGTTCTCACAAGATTGCTTCAATTGATATGAAGTCAATTTTTTTGCTCAAATATAATACTGTTGTTTTGTAGAGCTGTAAGTGTTCAACTCTAGTCTCATACACCTCAAAGACTTGGTTTGCTACTAATTGAGAATCTCCTAGCACTTTGATGTCATTAACACCGAGCCTCTTAGCTATGATGAGGCCAAGGAGGAGGGCTTCGTACTCAGCACCATTGTTTGTACATTCTAAATTTAGTTTAAAGGTGAACGGTAAGATCTTTTGCTTAGGAGAAGTAAAGATCACACCTACCCTAACCCCATAACGACATCTAGCTCCATCAAAATGGAGAGTCCAATATTTACTTGGGAAGATGGATGTTGGGAAATTTGTTATGCCCACTTCTTCTGCTTCGATTACTTATACCATGCAGAGCTCTTCACTGGGAGAGATCCAACTCCTAGGGTATATCCCATACCTATAGAATCAAATGGCAGGAAAATTGATAGATCTTGTTCTAGAAATTCAACTATTTTTGTAGTAGTTCCTAATGATATTTTTTCTATGATGTTAGCCTCATTCTTGAGGGTGGGATAGTCTTGATTAGGTTCGTAACTTCTAGTTCTATTATAGGTACCAACTTTTCTTCCGCCTTTGAGTCGGTTGGCTTGTTAAGTTGGTTTGTTGGGAGTTCAAACTCGAGTGAATGCTTGGTCTTTTCTTCAGTCTCTTGCTAGGTGTATATCGACCGGTTTCGGATCACCTTTTTGCTATGAATACCCTTCCCAAGTGTAGGAATCTTATTTCTGAAATAATGTAGAAGGAATTGCCTTCATACGGTGTATCCATGGTGGTCGAAGATCATATTATAGTTGGTTTCCGATCTATAATATAAAATCAAAGTGAGGATTGTTTTGGGTCTTATGGTATTTGGTAGTATTATAGTTCCAATCAAAGTGGCTTGCAGGCTATCGTAGCCTCTTAGCGTATTCCGAGTCATGGAACAATTTATTTCTCCATACCCTAGTTTTTAAAGGAAAGAGAAGGGAACTATGTTAATTACTGCCCCATCATCAATCATTGCACATTTAATGTAATTGTTATAAACCCACACTTGTAAATGTAAGGTTGGATCACCTCTTCATGCAATCTCAACATCTGTTGGCATTTTGTTTATGTCAAATATAAACTCAGTATCCCTATCCGGCTGCCCTAGAGGGTGAATATCGAAGTCTATATGGTTTACTTGTGTCTCAGGGGGTGGAGTGATGTTAATTAAATGACCTAAACCTAATGCTTCTAAAAGAGCAGCCCTATGGGCAGGATAGTTCTTCAGAAAATCCAAAAATGAGATATGAGAGAAGGTTTTTGTTAGGTCATTAATTAAATCATATGCACCTACAGGTTTTACTAATGGCTGTTGAATGTTATCTGTCTCTAGCGGGTAACTTGGACTTGGTTGAGAGGAATACTCTCATGTCCTTGTTATGGCTTCCACATGTAGTTTAGTGTTTAACTCCACTAAACTGACTATCTTGGGTCGTAGCTGATTTCCTAATTGTGGTGCGACAAGGTGGATTTAGTGAAGTCGAGGCTTCATGATCATTGTTTCCTATCATTGCACCCTTGTTCATCCCTTTTGGATTTAATTTATCATGATTTGGGAGTGGGTCATTGAAAATCTTGAGGGAGATTTCTCCGTGAAAGTATTCGGCGTAGGTGATGTAGGATCTGCTAAGAACATATCTATGAAAAGTTATCACTTGTTCTTCTGGTAGACGTTGCATGAACTTATTGTAATCGCGGCAAGTCCTAGTGTCATGGCCTCAAATTTTGTGGAAACCACAATACGAGTTGGGATTGTAATTCCTAGGTTGTTGGTTTGGCACGTGTTGTGGTCCAAAACTCTGATTAAACTGTTGGCTATTAAAATTTTGCATTTGTTGTCTTTGGTTTTGGTTTTGGTTTTGATATCCAGTTGAATTTTGACTTGGACCCTATGTCTGGGTCTGCCTTTTTGTTGTTGTTGTGGATGATTAAAATCCACCGAGTTGATTGTCGAGGGTAAAGTTGTTATTTCGTTGATTGTTAATTGGTGGTGGAGTATTTACAACATTTGTTTTTTTGTTTGGTCAGTTACTCCATCTATTGTTACGCCACAATTTTTGTTAAGGATTTTAGGTCTTTGATTGACATTTGTGGTAGTAGGATAAGTTGTAGTATTTTGATTGGGGATGATTAACCTTCCATTTTTTCCATATGTCTTGTGACAACTATCTATTTCGCTTGATCTATTCGGAGGAGCTCTCAAGTACTTCATCATAAGTCCTTAGTGGGAAATTCTGGACTTCTTCCTTTACCTCTCTGCTGAGAGAATGAAGGAATAAATCGCATAGTTCCATCTGGTCCATGTTTGGAGCGCTTGCTAAAGAATAGAGGACTGTACGCCATCTCTCGGATGAAATGAGTGCGATTCATTGTGTTCTTTCTTAATGTGCAAGAATTCCTTGATTCCTATTCTCAACAGTTTGTTCATGTCAAATGCCTTGATGAACTCTGAAACGAGTTGTTTAAATGAATGGATGGAAGCTTTAGGTATTCTGTAATACCAATCGAGGGTGATGCCCTCTAAAGTTTTGGGGAATATTTTGGCAACAACTCCATCCCAGGGGAGCAGTTCTCGAATGGTTGTGGCATAGGCCTTAATGTGTGCATTCGGGTCTCCCTCCCCTTTGTATTTGGGAAAATTGGGAAGAGGTCTTAGAAGCATGATGCTTCGTATAGTGAAGTCTAAAGGCTCTTTCAAATATTCTGAATAAGTTCCTATTGCATAGGTTTCGACCATCGATGGTGCCTGCTAAGGGGTGGAGGTGGAATGGGTTGTTGATATGGCGTAGCGTATGCATTTGTAGGGACATAAGGAAATCCTTGTGGTTGAGTGAACATTCCGGGAGAAGAGAACATATCTCCTTGTGTTGACTTGGAATACATGTTTAAGTATGGAGGAGCATTGCCTAGGAATGGATTATTTTGTACTAGACCGAGAGGTATCATATTTTCCACCGGAACGGTGTTAGAAAACGCAGGTTCTAGTTGGCATTTGTTGTGAATATTGAGGAGGCATGCCCAACATGCCTATTCCTGTGAGGAGGTCTATTTGGCTAAGATGATGCGGAGGATTGGAATTTCCTACCTACATGAATTGAGAATTTTGACTTTCTTGAGCAAGTTCTAACCCTCTAACTTTTTCTACTAAAGTGGAGATGACTTCATTTGGTGAAGTCACAGTATTTTGCCTTAGTGGCGTTTGTTATATATTCTGAGGCTACAAAGGGGTATGATACCCTGCTATGAACTGATCATTTCCCTACTAAGTTTCATCGAGGGCATTTCCTATAGGTAGAGGTATGGAGGTGTGTTCTTGAAAAGAGACCTCGGGTCATGTTTGTAAACTTCCTATTAGTGGGTACATACTCCAAGAGTGTTGTTCACTCCTGGTGTAATGCACTGAATGTTCATCATCTAAAAATAGATATGGATTTGATTGTCTACTAATTTGTGGTCTAAGCAACACGTGAGGAGACGAACCAAATTCTCTCGTAAACGTCATGTTGTTCGAGCCTAAAGGCTTTGGTTGTTGCATTTGAGCGAGCTGATCCAACTCCTCTATTTGGAAAGAAGAACTATATCTAGTCCTTGGAGGTGGAGTTTGTGTTAACAATTGGTTAGCTGAATAGTTGTCACCCCATGCTGAGAGTGAGGGTGATGACTGTCTATTCTAGTTAATCGTAGTATGCTTCAAGACCTAGGAGAGGTCTCGCCATATGCAACGAATCCTGACATATTCGAGGGGTATATGAATACCTGCAAAATAATGGGAAAGAGCGAAGGTTGATGGAAGAAGTGAAAATAAAAGAGGAAGAACTGTTTCTTTCACATTGGGTTCACCAATTTTGTACGATGGAAAAGTGACAAGCGAGTATGAGAATCTACAAGTAACTCTTCCTCGCACCCGACCTCCCGAGGTCATGCCGAGATAGCCGGTGGGGATGGAATATATGTGGGGTATAGGCAAACTAGTTAGGTAATCTTATATCTTCGACACACACTAATGGAATCTGTGAATCTAAGGAAAAGAAGGCCCTCCTAACCTGGACTGGCGTGATAGATCGGTTGGCGAGGATGACTACTCGAAGGCTCCAATCAATATCGAGCTCTGGTGTGATTTGATCTATAGGTTGTGGGATACATGGAAAATGATCTAGGATTGTTTCGTGTATATATCTAGATAGGGTCATAAGATGGATGATGGATATAGTGGATTCTATGGTCGATTCTTTGGTCTAGTCTAGAAATCCTTAGCTTGATTAGCTACTAAATCTAGTGAGGATAGTTGTGTGATTATGATTGGTGGAAGTGGAGTGGATCTAAATAATAATGTGTGTAAACCAGCATCAATGTCTGATTTTCCTGTGGGCCCGTTGGGTTGTGGGACCTATGAATCACAACCATATATTTGTGGTTATTGTGGACCTCCTATGGTCATATGTGAAATCAATCCCTAACCCCTAGTATCCAATAATCGTATGCCTTTTCGATCTCTATATTGAGAATTAATAGTTGTGCAATCTTCTTAGAGTATCTTATAAGCATTGTTCGGCAACTTGAACTCTTAAGCTAGTGTCTATGTCGGTTAGAATGTCTCCTGCATCGGCTATAGGACCAAAGGATCACACCGAACGTTTTCTCTTTTCAAGCCCTTCTACGGTCATGTGAGATATTTATCTAGCGTAATCTGTAGTTTGGCTGGTTTGACCAAAACGTGTGTGCTTGGTCATCTTCTATGTTTAATCCTCTTAACTGTGAGCTGATCTGTTGTAAGTTTGTTGTTGTTTGGAAGACTTGGATTCTAAGATTCTGATCTATATCAGTTATTGCTGTAACAAGATTGGGTTGAGGCACGATTGACTCAAATGTGTATTATCTAGGCTCCTTAGGTCCCGTGATTGTCATGCAAAAGGAAATGATATAAATCTAACTAATGACAGAATAAACTAACTACGCAACATATATCTATGTATACTCCTCTATTTTGTATTTTTGATAAATTATTGAACGTAATTGAAAGATCAATTATGTAATATATCTATAAACCGACAACTAAACTAATAACGAAATTAAAACAAACAAAGTAACCGAGTATAGCTACTTGCTCGTGTAGTTGTAAACCTATTCTAAACAATGAAATAATTGATCTAATCTATTTGAAAGACCCTCGATCCTACCTCGAAGTGAGGAAAGAATCATAGTTTCTCGAAACTATCAATCCCCATAGCTTCCCGGAAATATTGAAAGTGAGATTAAATGAAATGAAATGTTTTACTACTTTATTTGATATACTTTTAACTAGAACTTTGATAGCTTGTACCTAGATTTTGCTGTAACAATGGAGAATCCGGTTGTGTGTGGCTTTGTCCCTCGGTGTGGTCTCCTTGCTCCTTCGTGCTCACGTGAATCCAGAAAAGCATGTAATGCTAGCATCAACAGAAGTAGATATTGGAACAATGGCAGTTTTGGATGTAGACTAAATACAATGCGAGTAGGAGAGGGATAGCGCAAGAGAACAGAGCTTGGCCTATGCAATTCCTAGCGGGATTTATTGCAAGTCACATGATGTAAAATGTCCAGAACCTAAAGCTATTCTTTTGACGAACAAAACCTGCAACTCTAATGGCTTTAGACTGAAAATAAAACTATCCTATCTCAATTGATTGTGTGAAATAGTAACAACACTCGCACAAGATGATTATGTGGCTTCTAAACAGCAGAACAACACTAAATTTGCATGCAAAAACTAAAAAATATGAATTCCTAAGAACCGAGAGACTAAAAATATGAAATGAGAAGATGGGAGGTAATTTATGATGGGCCATTTACTTGAAAATCAACCAACTAATTTCCCGAGGGCCAAATGCAAAAACACTATTCTAGGGAACTAGAATCATAAATACAAGCAAAGGTGGTGAAAAAAGTTGGTAAACATTGAAATTTACATGAGTCATGTTAAAAAGAACATTTTGGAAAACACGTGAAGGACCACCGCCCGCAGCGGGCGGTGGTCACGAGACCGCATTTGCCGTGCAAGGCGGTAGTTTTGTAATGAAGAAAAAATGCAAAAAAAAGAGGGGAGAAGAGAAAACAAAACATACAAGGGCTAAGTGGGACATGCGGGATGTTAATGCATACTTGGAGAGCTTTTCCGGATCCCGAACACCTTGTGAGGAGACCTATATCATCATTGGGGCTGTGCTACATTGTTCTATGGTGGTGTAGTACCCTAAAATTTTGGTACATACAGAGATCATAAGAAGGGTTTCTTTATTGACTTGGATACCTACACCTACTTTGGCAAGGAGGCTGAGCTTTGTGGTCAACAAAACTTAAAGAAAAGTGAGGGCAAAAGTTCCAACATAAAGCCTTGGCAAAAATCAAAGTCCAAGTCACATAGTGAAAACCTCTTTGAGGCACTAGCCAACAAACAAATAAAAAAATCAAAGGACAAACAAAGTGACCATGCCAAGGATGAAAATCTCGTGGACACATCATTGGAAGAATATCTCAAACTCCCTCCTAATCCTAAGTGTATGGAGGACTTATCAAAATTACTAGTCAAAGAAACCATTGATGTGAATATTGGTACAGAAGAAGATCCCAAGATAGTAAAATTGGAAGCATCACTCTCGGCTAGAGAACAGAAGACATTCACTATGCTGCTATGAGAATTTATAGACATGTTCACATGGTCTGACAAAGACATGCTCATCTTGGATCTAACTTTGGTTATGCACAACCTAGTTATGCACGCAGGACACTAAGCCTATTAAATAGAAACTCCGAAAGATGCACCCAAGATTGGCCTTCTTGGTTAAAGAAGTGTTGGTAAGATTACTCGCGGCAAGATTCATCTAGCCTATTGATTATTCGAATGGATGTCAAACATTGTTCTTGTCCGAGAAAAATCCTGTCGGCATCCACATTTACACGAATTTTAGAGACATTAATAAGGCTTACCCTAAGGATGATTTTTCGCTGCCAAATATTGACATGATTATCGACTCAACAAAAGAGGGTAGGAAATGCTATCTCTCATAGATGCCTTTTCAAAATACAACCAAATCAAGATAGCTGAAGAAGATTAGCACAAAATAGCTTTCACAACTCCTTGGGATACCTTCACGTTATCGGGTGATACCATTTGGTCTCAAAAATGTAGGAGCTACTTCTCGAGAGGGTGATGATAGTAATTTTTCATGATATGATTCATGATATCATGGAAGACTATGTGGATGACATCCTCAAGAATTCTAAGATAAGAGAAGACCACCCTATCATTTTGATGCGTATCTTTGAGCGCCTACGAGAATACAAGGTCAGGTTGAATCCAAAGAAGTGTGTCTTTGGTGTGCTATCGTGAAAACTATTGGGGTTCATTGTATTAGGAAGAGGAATTTAGGTAGACTCCGCTAAAGTGTTTGCTATTATTGAAATGACTACACCTAAGAATATTAAAAACTATGTAGCTTATAGGGGAAAATTCAAGCCATTTTCCGCTTCATCTCCCAGCTTGCAGATAAGTTCCACTCATTCACCCACTTGCTTAAAAAGGATGTCACTTTCATCCGGAGACCGAGCAAAAACAAGCCTTTACTTTGCTTAAATAATACTTGTCTAATCACTGTCCTCATGCCTCCAACTCCAAGAGAACCGCTCTTGCTCTATATTTCTACTACCCAATTTTCTATTAATGTCTTTGCTCACCCAATATGACCTTGGTCATAAGGAAAAAGGGTGTATTATCTCGATCACACCGTCATTGCCTATGAGCTCAATTATCCTCAAATTGAAAAATCTTGCTTGGTTGTTGTTTTTACTTTTCAAAAACTTCGTCATTATCTATTGAATACCAAAACCAAGTTGATATCCAAAGTTTACCCACTCAAGTACTTACTATCTAAACCTGCCCTCACATGTAGAATGGCTAATTGGATCATTCTACTCAGTGAGTTTGACATAGAATTTGTGTATCAGAAATAAGTTAAATGACAAGTACTTGCCGACGACCAAAGCTAGCGAAGTACCTTTGTAAGGCACCGAACCTCTCGAACTGGATCTGCTAGATGCCTCGTTTCTCTACATTGACTAATCTGTAGTGTGGTAGGTACATTTTGATGGGTACTTTACTTTTCATGGTTTAGGTACAGGGGTAGTCCTTATTACTCCTTTTGGCGATCCTATACCATAGCATTTTTTCCGGGCTTCCCTTACACAAACAATATTGTGGAGTATGAAGCACTTATTGTAGGGATGAAACTACCTATCAAATGGAACATTCATCATGTCAAGGTTATGGGTGGTTCTCAGTTAATTATCAAATAGGTTAATGATAAATATAAGGTTAAGGATGACAAGCTCGCACCCTATAAAAAGCTAGTAGAAACTCTAAAGGAGTACTTTGTGCACATTAAATTTGAACAAATCCCTAGAGCGCAAAATAGATTGATAGATGCCATGGCGATGGTGGGTTCTATGCTTCGTATTCCACCGGGGAATAATAACATGTCATTCTTTGTAGAAAATTTACACTAGCCTATATATGATATGCCAGAAACTTGTGTGGCTTGTGATGTTTTTGGTCCCAATTCCCCGTGGTACGAACCCATCTTTTCCTATCTCAAGGACAACACGTTCCCTCTCAATATCTCTTGTTCCGAAAAGTAAATCCTGATTCACCAAATAGCCTATTACACCCTTTTAGGAGGTACACTTTATCATCATGGATATGATGGGAATCTGTTATGTTTGTCTGGATGTGACGGAGTCAATCCAAGCAATCAAAGAAGTGCATGAAGGGGTGTGTGGAGCACATACAAACAGAATGGTCTTAGCTAAGAAATTTTTGAGAGTAGGCTACTATTGGCCTACCATGGAAACCAATTGTTGCAATTATGTCAAGAAATGTGTACTTTTCCAAAAGTATGGAAACTTCATCCATGCTCCATCATAACCATTGCAACCTATCACTACCCCATGGCCATTCTCTAAGTGGGGACTTGACTTGATAGGAAAACTTACTCCTACCTCATCTGATGGTCATACACACATCATCACGGCTACAAAATACTTTACAAAATGGGTGGAGGTTGTCCCTTTAACCTATGTAACAGGAGCCTGATTTCTAAATTTATCATGAATCATATCATTTGTCGATATGGAATTCTTACGGCCATTATTATGACTAATAAGAAGTCATTTAAGAATAAGACTATAAAAGGTCTTTGTCAACAGTTCCAAATTATGTTAAAATGGTCCACACCATATTACCCTCAAGGTAATGGACAAGACGAAGCCACAAACAAGACTTTGGTGAGAATAATGGAGAAGATGGTCAGTAAAACAAGTCATAATTGGCACTTGCAAGGCTACCTAGCCCTTTGGGCTTACAGAACCTCCATTCACACTCCTACAAGTGTGACACCATATTCTCTAGTGTTTGGGACAAAATCTATCATCCCCTTAGAGATTGAACTTCCTTCCCTGAGAATTTCTCTTAGGTACTATCTGGATAAGGATGAGGATTATCGTGTAGAAAGAATGGCTAAATTGGAACTCCTAGATGAGGAGCACATTCATGCTCTTAATCACCTAAAATTATATCATAATAGAGTCTCTAGAAACTACAACAAGAGAATCACCCCTCCTTAGTTTTAGGTTGGTGATTTAGTCATGAAGGAAGACCGATTCAACACCGAGTAGAACGAGAAAAGAAAGGGAAGTTTGAACCACACGGGTTGAGACCCTATGTTATAGTCACCAAGTACGGCATGGGGGCATATAAACTTGCTCATCCCAATAATGATGAGATTTGTGAGCCCATGAACGCCATGCATCTTAATTGGTTCTATGCTTAAACATGGCGCAGTAAAGGTAAAACAAGCAAAAACTCAAAAACATGGTAAAATGATCAAAAATAAAAAAATCAAAAATAGAAAAAGAAAAAGAGAAAACAGGTCATCCACAAGTGAAATTCATGCAATTTTGGCACTTTTGGATAAGTCCTTGGGTGCAAACTAGTTTCCAAGCACCTTGGGAGGAATCATTTTTCACAAGCATTTTGCATCTGAAGGGTAGTTTTGCTTGGCCTAGCCTTGATTCTACCTTTGAGATTCCCTGTGAGCCCCATCTAGTCAAGCCTTGATCTGGCTTTGTCTTCTTTTTCATCTGTGAGGGGTATGGTCTTTCATTATTTCCCATCTTATGCTGGGGGCAATTCAATGACTTCACCTTCTTGTTCATAAGTGTGTGGATTTTTCCTTGTATATTCCCCATCTAATGCTAGGGGCATCCACGCTTTCTTGGTTACCTATACATAACTCTAGAAAATTGTTAGAAAAAAACCTAAACAATAGAAAATTGTTTCACAAAAACAAAAACAATAGAAAATTGTTTCAAAACACCTAAACAATAGAAAATTGTTGCATGAAAACAATCTTACAAAAACATTTACTTACATTTACTTGCATTGTCTTGTTTCTTTCTTTTCTTGTTGCTTGTATAGTTGTTTTATGTTTTTGCTTTTGGGTTGTTTTTTGCTTGGGCGTACTTTGTTAGGATTCATCTTTTCTTGCTTAGATTAGATTTATTCTTGCTTGTGCATATTGAGGTGTGTTTTTGCGAATCCCTGGTGTGTTATTATGTTATTTCATTGTGTTCTTTGTTAGCATTTGAACTTGTTTATTGCATGTGCATTATTTGCTTATCACAAAATCACATTACCATCATTATCATCACATCTAACATCATCTATACATCATATATCAAGAAAATCAAAGTATACATCAATACATGAATGCTAAGCTACTCATCCAATATCGTATCATCAAATGGGGGCAAGAGGGATTTCAAATATCAAAATCTATCCCCCGCACCCTTATCATCATATCATCCCATCCACTAAGTATGAAAAATCTCATAAACAAAGCACATTTGATATATCCTACAAGATCACATCATCTCGGAAATAAAAACACATGTGATACATCAACATCTTCATCGATACATGTAAATATCATATCAAATCAAAATACATCATAAAAACATCTATCTATCTATCCATGGGAAATAAATAAAAAAATGTCCATCTCATATATACACATATGCCATGTCACAAAGGTAAAAATCATATATGTGTGGTAAGTCTATATCAAAAATGGTATACATCATGACAATACATCATAAAGGCCTTCATCTAAGGCACACAAAAAGTGATACATCTATAACAAAATAAAATCCTTCATCAGAGGCATGTATCCAAAACTGCTCTATATCAAAAAGCCTTCAGCTGAGGTGTACAAAAATGATACATCAACATGTCCATATACATGTATAAACTATCCGGATCTGTAATTAAAGAAAAATACATCATCAATACAATGTTCCATCAAAAAGGGGCATGCATAAGAAAGAATCAATCCTTCATCGCGAGGCATCATAAAAAATAGTGCTATACAAAGTTATACATCACAATATCCTTCATAAGAGGCATGTCTAAAACATATCTCAGTAAAACCAAAGGAATGTAGAGCTCAACCATAGCTCTTGCCCTTACCGGGACTCCCAGGTCTGTCACCTAGTCGACGGAACAATGGTGCCTGAGAAGGACCTGCACTAGGTGGGCCACCAAACAGAATAGATGGCCCCTATCTAGCCAGCTACTCTGGCATAGGCTGCCTAACTGATCTCATCAACTGGCCTTATCTCTGTGACCGAGAGCCTATCATGCTCATCTCTCGACTATCGAGGAGCACCACTTGGTTATGGAGGAACTACCATGAAGTAGGTAGTCTTGTAAAATAACGCCTTGCCACCGAGCCTCATGGTATCATGGATCAATTCAGCATCTCTAAAGGTGAGGGCTTCGTGAAGGGAAACATCATGCTCACCTGTCATTCTACCTAAGTTGACCTCGACTTGTCTCAAGGAGGTAGCCTCTCAATCTCTCTCGGTGGTAACAATCTACACCTTGGCTTGTGCCCGATCTGTCTGCGTGTAAGAAGACCCTATGACCAAGTGTATACATGATCTCTCTGAGCAATGACCATCTCGCACCTAAGTCTCGGGACTGGTTTAGGAGGCTCAAGTATCTAGGCTCCCCCGTGCCACCATCTCTCGAATCTAACTCTGCCATGCCTCTCCATCATCTCCTAGGCCATCCTTGGCCGAGCCTAATATTGCTTTGAAAGTAAGCTAACAATATGGGTCTAGGCATCATCATTCTCTATTGTAGTGGTCACACACTAGCCATGGACCTCATCCCTCTCTCCTCTAGTTGTATCTCTCTTAGCTAAAGCATGTTGTAGCTACCGATGTACCGTGGTTATCTTCCACTTGGCTATGTGGCTATCTGTGCCACTGGACTTATCCCCGGGGTGCTCTAGATGACCGGCCCGCTCTAGGACTCTCACTTTGGGAGGATGAGCGGGTGCCAGACTTGGGCCCTATAGCCTCGGTCCTTGTGCTTGTGTGGCACCCGCCCATCATGCAGAATTCCATCAAAAGGATCCTCTGGATCCGGCCCCACTGCTCTATCTCTCTACTTGGACCCATGCCATATCTCTATAGGTGGGTGAGCATCTGCCCCTGTGCCTCCTCTCGGGATAGTGAGATGTCGGGGTTACACAAAGTGGCATACCAAGCTACATAGTCCTGTCGTAGTCCCCATGTCCCGCACTGCCGTGGCCTGGGTCCCATGCCTGTGGGACCACTTGTGTAAAACTCACCCTAGCTTAGGCCACTGGTATGTGGGGCCCCACAATATGCCTCTCTGAATCTCTGTGTGCATACCATATATCTAGCTGTGGGACCCCCGTACTCTACCAAGCTATCACTGACACCTATCAACTCGGTACAACTCTATAATATAGCTACAATCGCCAATGATGTAATGCTCTACTAAGCACACACTAAGCTTTGTGGCATCCTCTAGCCATTGGAAATGTCTGTAAGGCCGCCAGATAATGTCTATCGCTTCCAGCTCATCGAACTCTCACCTATATCTAAATAGGTTTCTAGTGGCTGCGTACATCACCACCACTGCCGCTACCAATATCATATAAGATGACTCCTCTGGGTCTCAGACAAGAAAGGTTCCCACAGTGGTGTCCGATGGTAATATGGTCCCATGACCAAATATGTAGTAAGGAGGATGGACCCATAGTCTTCTGACCATGGTAAGTAATCAAATGTATGTCCCAATATAAGTGAGCCAAAATGCATTGTCCCCAGTAGTATCTCTTGCCACTGAAAATGCAATGAACCAAAGGTAATAATCCTCTCTGGAACGACGTCCCTATCTTATCAGTGAGTAAGAACCCACTGATAAGAGACATGATGTAGAGAGGCCCTCGATGCAGTGTGGGGTAAAAATACACTCGTGAATAGCTATGGTCATACCGTCGTGTGGTATGTCATCTACATCAAAAAGATCACTGCATGCTTCTCTGATCAGCCTCACATTAGAGCTGTACTCAATCAAGGTGCATATGATTGACATGCAAAGGATCTGTCATACATCCTCAAGGGTCATGATCATCTCCCCTATAGGAAATATGAAACACCGACTCTCACTATGTCATCGCCGACTAGCACAGTCAGTAGGCCATGGTCCAATGTAATGGAGGGCATCCAAGACATGGGGCCTAGCCCCACCGCCTCAAGTAGGATAGCCATGGCTCACCGGTCTTGCCGGCACATGCTCCCCTATAGTTCTACTATCTAGGAGTGGCACTCCCGCATCTATAAAACTGGTAATTGTCTCTGTAAAATGTCAAATCACTCGTCAATTACTAACATTTCTTCTAAAAATCTATCTATCATTTTAGGGTTAACCCAAAAATCCTAAAATTTCTTCTAAACATTATCTTTTTGACATTTTTCTATCTATCCCCTGCCAGCCTGGGGCACCTGCACACCCTTTTTGGCATGTGTGCCCCCTTTTGGGCATGTGCATGTCCTTTTGGGCATGTGCGTGTGCATGCACTTGTCTTGTAAAGTGCTTGTGCCCTCATTCGGGCACTGTACACCCTTTTGGCATGTGCACCACACATTTGGCACTTGTGCCATCATTTCTATACCTACGCTTGCATGCGTGACCCCCAAGTGTGTGCGCCCTCCCTTTCATGTGTGCACCTTGTTTTTCACGTGTGCCCATTTTTGGGTATGTGCGCATGTGCACACATGTGTGGTGTGTGTACGTGTGCGTGGGTGTGTGCAACCCATCCCTACGTGTGTGTAATATGGCGTATGTGCCCCTAATGGGACGCCTAAGCCTATGTGCATGTGTGTCGATGTGACTTCCTATGGTTAAAATCTAAATTTAGAGCATTAATGACCAAAATTAACAAACAAGGGTTCGATACTCACAAAGGGGGCATCATATGCATGTCACCGGTACCCTCAGACTGCATCTGTGTGCCTCACTCGGTCTCGTGTGATCACCATTGTCCTCATCACTATCAGAGCCTCACAATAAAAAATTCTAAATGGATCGGTTAAAATGAATTGGTCGTGATGTTTTTACCCCCCGGGTGGGGTATATTAACCCATTTTTCACCGCTGGGAGGGCCGGGAGGCCCATTTCGTTAATTGTCGTTTTCTCCTCTGTTCACCGTGGAATAATTTTTTTAATTAAATAATTATTTTTCACCGTATTGGGGCATTTTTTTCATTGTCGATACCCCTTTCTTCTCCCTTGGACAATTTTATTACTCCTAGGTGATTTTTCTTCTTATCCACACTCTTGTAAATAATTATTTTTAAAATAATTATTTTTTATTAATTTTTCCACTAAACAAGGACATTTTTGTCACTTGTTTCTTCTTTCTTCCACCTAGGGCACTTTTTGTTACCCCTAGGCCCTTCATTCTATTTCTTCTACTATCCACTACATTTTGGAAAACCATAAAATAAAAAAAATAAAATATGTCAAAAATCCAAAAACAGGGCAAAAGTTTTCACAAAAATCCTAAAAAGTAAAAACCTACAAAAATGGTAACTTGCTTATTACGGCTGAAACTTATGTCTTGCGCATGGTATTTTCTCCATATCTTGTTGGTTTGTCTCACATCTTCCCTAATTAATATGACTCGTGGATCGCCGGATTCACAACCATTCACAAACCTACCTGCTTGCTTCATCTATACTTTGGGGCATGTTTATTGCCTGGTGTTGTTTCGTTGCGAACAATGATTTTCTTGGACCATGTGTCCATTGTCAATTCCCCTTGCATGTATCCTTACTCAAGGCATTATTTTTAACCCTTGTCATCAATCACAAACTTGTGGATCTCTTCAACACTGATAACAAAACATTTGTACAACTGTCTTGACCATTGTTGGGTTGGATATGTGCGTTCATACTTGTTTTCCTTGTTAGATGAGATTGTTTCCTTCTCGTATTGCATTACATTGTTGTATGTTGCGTGGATTTGGTATTTTCAGCAATGGACAATTGTTCATAGTATGGCTTTTCATGTCATTCTACTTTTGTCGTATGCTTATATTTTTCATAAGGACTGATGACATAGCTCTTGTGGAAATATGATGACATCAAAATTGTTCCAATATACAAAGGCTAGAGGCTAAGCTCTTCTCTCCCCTCCTCCATATTTCTTTTGCATCACTTTCCTCTCACCCCTAATCTTCCATCTTACTAGGGCATCCTGCCCCTTTCCATTCTTCTATCTATCTCTCACCTTTTCGATTGTCAATCGTCTTCCTTCATCACCCAATCAAAACTCGAGGGGGAATCTCTCCTTCCTACTACTATCTTTGAAGTGGCATCACTTACACCACCCCAAAGAGGGAAAATGTAGACACCCATAATTACGCGTAAGCAATTTAAATACTTAAATTGCGTTAATTATCTCCTTTTTCACAAATTGACAACATATCATCGAAAGTGCTCATATTCCCTCTTATTATCATTAATTAATTACAATACGCTAATTGATTAAGTCACCTATCTAGCTAACAACCTAATTAATAACCTTCCATTAATTATTAACCCCTTTCTATCTAGACTAATTAATTATTATTAATTAATTAGTCTTCCCTCATTTAACCAATAAATCAATATTTAATTGATTTAATCCCCTTCTAATATCCTAAATCGTACTAATATTCCTCCAATTAGCTTCTATAAGCTTACATCTACATATTAGCTAATCACCTTTGATTAATTAAAACACCCCCAACTCCCATGACTCGGCTAAGCATAAATTAAAAACCCTTCTAAAGTAAGGTTACCTTTTATAAAGTAACCTTATCCATTCCTAATCATGTTTTACCTTTATCCCACATGCAAAGGGATGAAGTGTTTCCTTTATCCATTGGGCTATATAAGGAGCCCTCCTTCTACCTTTATACCTACACCTAAACTTTTTGAGAAAGAAAATGCAAAGCATATGGAAAAATAGACTAAGAGCTTGCCTTTTTTTCTCTTTAGAGTTCATCATCTTGAAGAGTTAAGCCTCTTTTCTAAGTTCTTAGGTCATATGGGACGTGTCAAAATGGTCTTGTAGCCCAACTTTGACAAGCCCTAATTCCTAGGTTCTTGGAACACTAAGGATAACCATTTTTGATAGCCATAGAGCCTACCTAGGTTCCTTCATTTATATGTTGTTAGAGAATAGAGGATTTTTAGATGTTTAAACATTGTTAGGTTCAAATTTTTTGTATTAATGAATTCTTAACATCTAACCCTTTTTCAATTCTTATCATGATGGTGCTTAATATGTTGTTTGATTCTTGCTAATTAAGACTATTTAGGTGTTAGTCTTTTACTCACATTTAGCATTAGTTTAAAAACAAAACATGCACACAGTAGGTACGCTCAACGTTAGATGGGAGTATACAGAGGTAATGTCCTTCATGTAGATATAAGAGTAAATAAACTAGATCACGGTATGGTAAAGGTAGCTTTGGTAGGGTTCCTATACTTTAGCAGAGGAAGTCATATCTAGAAAGTGGTGACGATTACCCATCTTGCCGTAAGAGTAACTTGTGTCTCGCGAATCTTCCTTGAGCACAAAACACTTCTTTTCACTCAAAGACCTGCACACTATGCCATAATTGCATGGTTTTCACATGAGGATGACCTGCTTTTTCTTTACTATTTTCTCATTTTTCCATTTTTTTGCTTGTTTTTTCTTTGTTTTTCTAATTTTTAGTTCTTATCTGATATTCTCATCATGCCTAAGTGTAGAACCGCTTGAGGTGCATGGTGTTCATAGGTTCTGGAAGCTATTCACCATCTGAATATGCAATTTTATAGGCTCCTGATCCATATTTTGCAATCACTACATAAAGACCTAGCGAGTTAGCCTCAAACTTTCCTTTCTTCTCTTTTTCTTTGACAGGTGTTCTTCTGATTCTCTTTGAGAACTAGATCTCCTACATCAAATTATTGATGAATGATGCATTTGTTATACCCCCGAAACTTTTTTCTGATAGAATTTTAGGTGATTGAGTGCTCTAATATGATTTTCATCTAATAGTTCTAACTCTGCTAAGCGAGAAACTCTGTAGTCCTCGTCTTTATCAAGATAGTCTCTGAGAGATATTCTCAGGGAGGGAATCTCCAATTCCAAAGGTATGATGGCTTTAGTGCCATAGACAAGTGAATATGGGGTCGCACTAGTAGGAGTACGAATGGAGGTATGATAGGCCCAGAGGGCGGGATGTATCTGTAGATGCCAATTACGGTCGATTTTACTGACCATTTTCTCCATAATCCATACAAGGGTTTTATTAGTGGCTTCTTCCTATCCATTACCTTGAGGGTAATAGGGGGTAGACCACTTGAGCTGGATATGGAAGTGTTGACATAAGGTTTTAACCATTTTTTTTTTTAAGGATTTACCATTATCAGTGACAATGGCCGAAGGGATCCCATAATGACATATGAGATGGTTCATGATGAATTTTTAAATCTACGCACCAGTGACATAGGTAAGAGGGACAACCTCTACCCATTTGGTAAAGTATTCGGTGGTAGTGATGATGTGAGTATGACCATCTAAAGAAGAAGGATGGAGCTTCCTTATGAGATCCAGCCCCATTTAGAGAATGGCCAAGGTGTTGCAATAGGCTGTAAGGCTTGTGTTGGTGCATGTATTAAGTTCCCATATTTTTGGCATAGTTCACACTTCTTTACAAAGTTACAAAAATCAGATTCCATGGTAGGCCAATAATATCCTAGCCTCAATAACTTCTCAGCTAAGTCCATGCCACTAGTATGCACTCCACAAATACCACAATGTACTTCTTTAATGGTGTGGATAGAATCAAGCAACATCCAAACAATGAAGTAGATTCCCATCGTAGCCACGATGATAAAGGGTGCCTCCTAGGAGGGTATAATGGGCTATGTGGTGGATAAGGGATTTCTTTTCAGAATGGGTGATGTCTGGTGGAAGAGTGCCATCTTGTAGGTATTGAAAGATAGGGTCATACCAAGGGGATAAAGGACCAACAACTTCACATGCCAAACATGACTCTGGCATATCATATGTAGGCACTTGTAAATGCTCTACGAAGAAAGGCATCTTACTTTCTTCAGGTGCTATGTGTAAGAGAGACCCAATAGTAGCCATAACATCTATGGATCTATTATGTGACCTCGGTTTTTGCTCAAATATGACCTGTGTGAAATATTCTTTCAAGGTTTCAACCATCTTTTATACGGAATAAGCTTCTCATCTTTAACCTTGTACTCATCATTAACCTATTTTATGATAAGTTGAGAGTCCCTAATGACTCGTAGTTATCTGATGTTCCATGTAATAGCTAGCTTGAGGCCAACAATGAGTGCCTCATACTCTATAATGTTATTTGTGCATGGGAATCCCAACAGAATGCTTGTGGTATGACATTGTCATTGGAGTGATGAGGACCACTCCTGCTCTCCAGATCCATGGAAGGTGAAAGATCCATCAAAATGGACCTACCATTCTACAAATTCTTCAATATACATCATAGATGCATCTGGTAAATCTAAGCACAAAGGTTCCATTCCTAGGAGAGGAGCTTTTGCCAACTGATCAGCCAATACATGTCCTTTTAAAGACTTCTGATTCACAAACTTGATATCAAATTCACTCAGGAGAATGATCCAATTAGCCATTCGGCCTGTGAGGGAAGGTTTGGATAAAAGGTACTTGAGAGGGTCAACTTTGGATATGAGTTTGGTTTTATTGTTCAGAGATAATGGCGAAGCTTTTGAATGTGAAGACAACTGCTAGGCAGTGCATTTTCTATTTAGGGTAATTCAACTCGTACGTGATCAAGGTGTGGCTGAGATAGTAAATTGATCTCTCTTTATGGTCTAATTCATATTGGGAAAGCAATGCACTAATAGAAAATTGGGTAGTGGAAATGTATAAGAGGAGAGGTTCACCTGGGGTAGGTGGCATGAGTATAGGTGGGCTGACCAAGTACTATTTTAGTAGTGCGAAGGCCTTCTAACAGTCAGGTCCCCAATTGAATGTGATATCTTTCTTGAGAAAATGGGTAAAGGGGTAGCACTTATCCACAAGTTGTGAAATAAACTAATGGATTAACTAAATTTTCCCTTGTAGCCTCGCTTAGGTGCTTGAGAGTGGTAGGTGGTGGAATTTCTGTGATAGCCATAACCTTTGTAGGGTCCACTTCAATCCCTCTTTGTGAAACAATGAACCCCGGATTTTTTTTTTTATAAGACACATTTCTTACGGTTCAAGCAAACCTTATAGTCTCGTAGATGCTGAAAAATACACCTCAATACTCTAGGGTGTTCTCTTCTACTCTTGGATTTCACTAGGATGTCATCAACATAGTCTTCCATGATGTCACTTATCATATCATGGAATATAACTGTCATGGCCCGCTAATAAGTAGCCCTAGCATTCTTGAGCCCGAAGGGCATGAATTTGTAGCAAAATGTTCCCCAAGGGGTGATGAATGTTGTTTTATGCTGATCTTCTTCTGCAATTCGTATCTAGTTATAACTTGAAAATCCATCCATTAAGGACAACATTTCATAACCAGCTGTGGAATCAACTATCATGTCAATGTTAGGTAGGGGAAAATCATCCTTTGGGCATGCCTTGTTAATGTCACGAAAATCAGTGCAGATTCTTATGCCAACAGGATTTTTTTGTACTGGGACTATGTTAGAGATCCATTCCGAATAGTCAATAGGTTTAATAAAATCGGTAGGTAATAGATTTTCCAATTCTTCTTTGAAAAGGAGCACCATGTTAGGATGCATATTTCTCAACTTTTTCCGATTAGTTTGGAATTTGGGTGCACAATGAGGTATTGCACAACTAGCTCTAGGTCTAAACTGCATATCTACATATGTCCATGTGAATATGTTCGTGTATTATTTTAAGAGATCTACAAAGATCTTTTGTTCCTAAGTTGAGAGTGAAGCTCCCAACTTTATTATTCTAGGTTGCTCCTCTGAGCCAATGTTGACATTGATTGTTTCCTCAACAAGAATTTTAGAAGCATCTTCCATCTATGTAGGATCAAGGGGAAGAGTAAGATCGACCTCCTGCGGTAGCTCATGATCATCTTTAAATGGATAAATCACTTCATCTTTAGACTCTTTGTTCTATTTTTCTATGAGTTTATCAAAGAGTTTATCACTATGAGATTTCTATTTATCCTTTTTCCAGGTTTCTCAAAAGTGGTTGTACCTTTATTTATAGCCTTCTTATTCAACTATCCACACATCTCTGCTTCTTCCCGAAGTAGGCACAGGTGTCTAGTTGAATCTTAAATCCTTTCTTGTGGTCTCCATCTAGAATAAAATCCCTGAGTCCCATGAACTCTACAAATGCCTCATCATTTTCAAAGAAATCTAGGGCATGTGAATTTTTTGATCTTAATCTATGAGTTCAGGATATACAAGGGCTACTTGATATTTGTTTAAGGTAATGGATTTGGCTAAGGTAAGGATTGACGAATTTGAGAATAGGTTTATGGAGGAAATATCCTCATAGAGGTTACATTGGGAATTTGTGTCACTATCAGAATGAGATGAAACATCCTTACGTTCAAAAGAGGTGGTGTCATTCTCAGAAGGTAGAGTGTTATGAGGCTGTATCCCAAGGACATGTTTATCTCGACTTAAAAGAGGTATGGGAATAGGCTATAATCGGCCTTGTGCATTAACGCCACATCTAAACCCATTATAGCCCATGACAAACATCATGTAGGGACCTTTGATGTACTGAGGTGCTTGATTGCATGAAGCCATGGTGCCTTCGACACTACTTGGTAGGATCTTGTAACATTTTCTCCTCAGATAGGAGACCACTATGGATAAATTTTTCCAACAGCTTTAATACATTTCTCGCGAGTGCTCTTGAACTGAAAAATAAGGCTTACCCCTTGTCCTATGGGATACTTATAAGTCTGGTATCAACAAAGCCTGTTCAAGAGTAAATGGCTTATCTAGGCCATACTTTGCTGATGTTTCCTCCCATGAAGAGAATGGGTTGACCAATGAAGGAAATTCTTGATTGTAAGGTGTGAGGGACTCTGAATCTATCCGATTTTTTCATAGCTTCTGTCTATAGGGGGACAACTACATCTACAGAAGGACACTCATAAGCTACATGAGAAAAACTATGCACTACCCTACAATGTGTGAATGGTTTCAAGTCACCCAAAATGGTAACTACCGAACTTCTAGACATAACTTGATGCATTGATGAAAATTTGATGGAATAGCTTGCATGGCATGGATCCATGGGTGTCCCAGGAGCATGTTGTATGGAAGGTCCAAGTCAAGGACATGGAATGTTGTGTCATGACACGTTGGTCCTACCTCCATGTGAAACACTATAGTCCTCGCCGATTCTATTTCTTCATTTTCATACATCGTGATTGTGATTGTCTTAGCTCCAAGCTTTTTTTTTTTGAATGGTGGGTAGTTTAACCAGCTTCAAAGTTCAAATATTTAGACCAGATCCCCCATCTACAAGTACTCTCTTGATTTTGCAATAGGTAACCACCACTTCGAGATACAAGCGTAAGTTATGTTCTAGGTTGTTATGCAGATTGCAATATGATCAAAAGTAATATGATCATTGGATTATAGGCGCACAATTATGGCTTGAAGGTTCGTGGGGTCTACATCGTGAAAACCCCTAAATTTTGTAAATTCTTATACAATATGTTCTTATGGGCATTAGATATATTGAGGAGATTAAGAATAGATGTCCTAGCAGTGTGTATTCTCTAAATACTCCATTAAATTATACTGACCTTCCTGAGGGATAGGCACATGATCTAGTATGACTAAGCGGGCCTATCTTGTCCCTACTACACAAATCTTTTTCAAAATACGGATGGTGTTGATCTGTTCATTAGATGAGCTAATACATCCAATGAGGGAATCATAAGGACTATCATTTATAGGGTAAACATAGGTAGCAGTTCTATAGTCATTGGAGGTTTGCCCTTGATCTGGTTTCCTTTTCTTTTTATCCGCATGGTTAGGAAAAAGTTCCTTATAAATACCCATTTTTTCATTTGGACCTTTCCTGACTCAGGGGGAGAATCCACAACGATCTTTCCTTCCTCTATGAGGTCTTGTATATAATGGTGCAATCTCAAACACCTATCCATTTTGTGTCCTTTAACATGGTGGAAGTCGTAATATTCATGATCTTTGAACCAAACTGGTTTTGGAGCATCCTCTAGGTATGGTACTATTGTAGTTGGATATTCCACCATTTTTACATCATCCAATTGTTTTAGGATGGTAGATAAGGACTCGTTAAGGATGTAAACGTATGTTTTGTAGGTGCTTTGGGATGAGGTCCTTGTGAAAGCTTTAAAAGTGGGCCTATCTGCACGGCTTGGACTCTCTTGGAGTTTGTAATGCCATCACCAACAACATGTTTATTCTTATTGAAGAATTTAGGTTTGTCTGTGGATTTGGCTTCATGTTTTTTTTTAGTGACAGGTTTAAGCGTTCCCTTGGCAATGAGGGCTTTCTCAATTTGACTACCTTTCTCTATAACTTCTTCGAAGTTTGAGCCATAATGCATTTGTAAGTGAAAGGCTATTTTAGGGTTTAAGTTAGGAACAAATATGCTCACTAACTATTTTTTTGGTAATGCACAAGGAAAATGACTGGCTAACCCATGCCATCGTTGTAAAAATCCTACAAATGTCTCATTGGGTTTTTTTTTTGTATTGCATAGATCGTTCATTGTGATGTCGCTTTCCATATTATAGGAGTAATGCCTTACAAACTTTTCCACTAATGGGGGCCACGTTGTAATAGAGCCTTTTGGTATGCTATAAAACCTTTCCAATCCCACGGCTCCTAGGCTAGAAGGAAAAATTCGTATTAAGAAATTATCGCTATATGCAACCTATTGGAAAGCCATGTAAAAGTATTTTATATGATCAGGAGGATCACTTTTGCACTTATACTTATCAAACTTGGGAATGGTAAAGTCTTTTGGGAAAGGATTTTGTAACATGTCCTTATCAAAGGGGTAAGGGCATAGTTCTTCATACGAATATTTTTTATATTGACCTACATTTCCCTGTTGTAATGTAGTAAGCATATCTTTCATAGATTTTAACTCTTCTTGAATGAGTTTATCCTTAGTAGGTGACATTGGTCTTTGTACCGAGTCACCTTAAAGGTATAGTCTATGTGTGGATCAAATTAAAACTCATTAAGTTTGTTTTTGTCTTTGTCTTTGTATATGTTTCTTCTTGAAGAGCCTAGGTTTGCTAGTTTCTAGCTCAACTTCAAGATCTATTTTTGGAGGATCTCCTCCTCAACCAGGGGGTCCTCTTCTTCATCAAATTTTGGAGGAGGGAAGATTTACGCTCAATTTTCACTTTACGTGAAGCTTTATAGTGAGGTTTTCATGATGGTTCTCCTTCAACAGTGGCCTTATGTTGCCCAAAAGTGGAAGCGTATCCCACATCAAAAGGGTTATCTATGTCTAAGACAAATCTTCATTCTCCTAGGTTAGGGTCAATGATCTTTATTTCTTCTTCACTCTTTTACGAAAGTTTAGCTCCTCATGCTAAGAATCTTGTGAGTACTTGATATTTATTATAATATAGGAGTTCATCAAATCTATTTAGGTCTAACCTCTGTTGTTCTCTCGGAAGAGTTTGAATCTTCTCCACTATGATCAATTAATAGCTCTGTATCTTTGACTTGAGAAAAGAGAGGTGCTAAATTATTGTCGCTAAATGGGAAGGTTTCGAAAGGGTTTTCTCCTATATCATGCTTGTTTGATTTGGTTTCCATTTTTATGATTTTAGGCATTACTAGCAGATGTTTGTGTGCAGCTAGCGTGACCCCTAAGTATATGGTGTATGTAAGCCACTCAAGGTGATGTTTAAACTATACTATACAAAGTGTATCCTAGATGCAGTGTTATGTAGTCCCTTTTATTAAGGAACACTCATATGCACACCTAAATGTAATGATCACTCAATTTGTTGTTACCAAGCCTATGCCCTAAAAATAGATAACAAAAAAACTGTATCAATATGTAGGTGGAGTTAGAACTCTAACAAGGCCCTAAATCGACGTGATGTTGTCCTAGTCCCTTGACAAGGTATAGTTAAAACTAGTTTGAATGCTGATGAAATCCAAACCTTCTGAAAAATGTAAGTCACGAATAGATATAGCATAACAACATCACCGTGATACATTAACTGAGAAATCATAATACGAATAGGTGTTAGTACCATGATGACCTTATTACGATACATATAAGGTGTTATCGACACTTTTCAAGAAGACTTAGATGACGTCAAAATTTAAACCAAGTGATAAGTATAACAAGGAGTTTTTAATCGTGTGAGTAGCGTAAGCATGTAATAAAGGGACTTATAACATTTTCTCAAAAATGAGAATACGATGTAAGTACCAAGATTGTGCATCTAGGATGCGAAAAAATATCAACTCAAGAAGAAATGAAAGATGAACCTGGAATCACAGCAGTGAAGATGATCAAATAAAGATGGAAGGACTTTTATCAAAGATACGAAAAACATACCCATGCACTTTAGACATTTAACAACCCAGCCGCAAACATGGATGGGCGTAAACGGACAAAAAGTGGTGAGCACTCTCTTTGATAAAAATGCGCAAGGCACACACCTTTCTCACCCCGAAAAATGGGCGATGAGAACACAAGGGTATAGTTCAAAAGATGAAAACAAACCAAGTGCCGTTAGGGCAGAGTTTCACCCGTCTCAAGATAAGAATAAAACTAAGTGAAAATTGAGACATAGTTTAATTTCGTGGTGAAAAGACACTTAGATCAAACTAACAAGGTTTCTTTCATTTTTTCGAAAGAACAAGTTTTAGATCCCAAATGAGTTGTCACTTCATGATGGCTTGACACAAAAATGGACTAGTTAAGTGGGTTCCAAGATAGAATGACCTCCTTAATAAGTTCTCTCAATTAGGCATTACAAATTTGTTTAAGAGTGGGCACGATTTACCGAAATAGTTCCCTTGACTATCTTAGAAATATCTTGGCTTTTCCCTCTTCAAGTACAGTGGGAAATAAATGCATTGATTGTGTACTCTTACTAGGGTCACAAAACAGACATCTTTTAACTCTAACTCACAAAGCATACAAGTCAATTAGGTAAGCGAAGTGCTTCTTGTTTTATCCACGAGGTTACACAACGGTGGACTACTTTAGGGTTCTTGGTACCACATCCATTGTTATATATTAAGGCGTTATGCCAAAGGGGTTATGTTCCAATTGAGCAGATAGGGACGTACCATTTTCTAAAACCTGCAATACAATGTTTTGAATATGGTGTGTTTTTTATCTTTCTTAACTTAATGTGGTTTTAAGTAGCACACCATTTGGTAACCTACAAGAACATGTGTATTAGAAGTTTTGTGTTTTGGATGTCTTTCTTCTACAAGCGTTGGGTCCTATATACGACAAGTTTAATATTTTTCCATTTGCAAACTTAAGAAAGAGAATTTACACTTTGCTTTTGATTCCTAAGATCGCCAAAAAGGTGCGAAGGAAGAGCATACGCAATGTGAAAATTCCACTAAGAAAAATCATATGGAAATCTATTTTACTTTTTTAGCATCATAGAAAAAGTGTTTTTAAAGTATGACATAAAGTTTGAACAAGTGTTTTTGATCTCCAAGATCACCAAAAAGGCACGAGGAGAGAGCATACACACTTTACAAGCTTTATTCAAGCTAAGAAATGAAAACACTTAAGCTATGTAAGTTGAAATAACAAAACAAAACCCTGCAACCAACTGATTAGTGTCACAAAACCTTTCAAAGTGTTAGAATAGTCAAGAAAACAATTTTTTAGACTTTAAGATATATTTCTCTTCAATTGTGTAATTCTCTTCAATACCTTTCCAACGCAATGAAAACAGAGTTGTTTCGAGCTCGGGAGCAAAAGTTATGGCCTCCGGAAGATTGTTAATGATGCTTGTGCTAAGGTTTGGGCATGTGCACCATGTTAGTGTATATGTACCACTTTGTTTGTGTACATGCGCCATCGATAGTGTACATGCGCCACCGTTAGTGTACTGCGCCATTGTTAGCATACTTACACCATTGTTAGTGCATGTGCACCAAAATTAGTGTATGTGTGCCAGATTAGTGTACATGTGTGCCTCTGTCACAAAAATGATAGTCGGTGGTGCCTGTTTGGCAAAAGGTGTATGCGCACCCTTCCCTGTAGGTGGTTAAAAAAACATGGGATTTTTCAAACAAAATCTCAAATTTTTTCAAAATTTCATCAATTTGGTTTAATTTCAGCAACAATTTACCTCCTTCGATCCTACAAAGAGCACAAAAGCAAGAGAATCCTAGCTAAACTAGTTAAGAAACCTATTTTTAGCCATTAATATAAAAATCTTACCAAAATAAAAAAATTGAACTAATCTCAAAAACTTTGAAAAACTAATCTAAAAAGCTTGAAACTATCCTAGAAAGATTAAAACTAAGAAATAATTAGAAAATAAAACAAAAAGCTTCAAAGTGACTCCATTAGTGGAGGATGGACAAAGTGTCCCACTGGGTGTGCCAAATGTGTTCAATGAAAAGTTGCAAAAGCCATGGATTTGGGGTAAGAATCTCTAAAGAAACCCCAAAGGCTTTTAGCAAACTAATCAATGGACCATCTGATAAGAAATGAGCAAGGTTTTCTTCTTTGCATACATTAATTTGAAGTAAACAAGAAAACTAAGAAAATGAAGCTAACCTCTATTCTTTGAAAGCTTGAAATAATGAACCTAAGAGGATCTAAGCATTCAGTTATGTGTTTAAGAGAAAGAGATATCCCCATTAATGGATTCAAGGCCAATGGATCTTCCCTTTTACTCCATATTGGTGCTATAAAATACAAAATAAAATGCTACTAGCTTAATGGAAGAAAATGAAATACAATCTAAAGCCTAAACAAAATACTATAATCTGTGCTAGGAAGAAGAGAGAATTCTTAGGAAATGAGGGAGGGGGTATAGCCCTATTTATAGTTTTTCATTTGGAAAATGGGAGGCTTTTGGGTGCATGTGGGACTAAAAAGGGAGTCAACAAGTTAATTAGCAAGTCAAAGTAGGATTTGACTAGGTTTAGGGTAATTAACCTAGGTTAGACTAATTAATCTCATTTAGAGAGGAATTAGGGTTTTGGAAGGTCTAATCAATCCAATGAAATGGATTGATAGTCTAGGGAACTAATAGAAGCAAACTAGAAGGAAATAAGAAGCTAATGTAGTCAGAACGAGGCTATGACAGCTTGTTTAAGTGGTTTACAAGAGGAAATACAACCAAAAAGATGTCGTAAGAAGGGAGTTAGATAGGTCTAATTGGCGGTGTGCCATCAATTTGCTAGGGGAAGAATAGGTAGTGCAATATTAGGAATAATAGTGTGTTGATCAAACTACAGGTGTCTACAAAATACACCTCAAATAGCTCACACCTGAAACTTCAACGAGAAGGTGTACACTCATGGAATCCCAAGAATGCATAGTTTCACACAATCTTTAAGGATTAAAAAACAAAATCTCATGTTGAAGAATCAATAAAACATTAGAGAATCACAATTTATCATGCCTAAGATACACTTAAAGGCTTACAAGAAACATTTAACAAAGTGGAGACATAATGAATTTAAAATTATTTATTACACAAAGGAAATGAAAGCTCTTCTCAATAGTGTAATTGTAGTTTCCAGAATGCTACCAGAATGATAAAGCTCTATGTGATTTAAAGGATCTCTAAAATAATATTGTAATGGGAGCATGAATAACTATTTTAAAGTATTTAATCTTGATAGTAGATACAAAAATGCTTATGATTAACACAATTAATTCAAGGCTTATCAAATTTATCAACAAGGGAAAGTAAATCTATAGTCTCAGTGCTTGTTAATGGTTGTACACTTGCAACCATCTTGACATGATCTAATTTGAAGGCTCAAAGAAAATAACAAGTTTCTCATATGAGTTCACGAAAATTGGTTTTCTCTCAGTTTTCCTTTCTCTTCTAAAATTTTAGAAAATTTAACCCCCCCTTGCGAGAGTATTCTCATCACCTTTATACAATTTTATTCACTCATTTGTCTGTCTAATTTCCCCAACAAAAACATGAATCTTCAAGGGAATATTCCCCTCTACAATATATAATTTAATTGATGTTATTCTCATGAAGATACCTCGTGAAATGTTTCCGAAGTGTATGATAACTATAATCCTTTCATGTTTTTTCTCTATTTACATATGACTGGGATGCCATGTCATCACTTTTGGCCATTTATTTAATTATTCTTTTTCACTTGGTGACTAGATATCCACTTTTGATGATTTTTGAGTGCCTCTAGGTGATTTGATTTGACAGATTCTCTCATTTTATTTTCAATAATTCATCTTGGATGTTGTGTATTTATTTTCATGTCTTTCTGGGTTAGTTATCATGCATGGTTCTTGTCAAATCAGATCAATCACCATTTTCTTCTCAAATTCCAATTCATTTAACCTTTATTTTCCTCATGTAAATATATTATTGGGATATCTGAAGAAATTTTACCATGATTTCACTTCTCTCAACTCGCCTGCCTCAAATTTCCTATAAAACACACCATTTACTTCATCATTTCATACTTTATTCTTTTGCGTATAGGAACTTTGAAGAAATTCATTTGTATCATGGCGGGGAACCAAGAACATCTAGTTTAAAAGAAATATCTAGTGAAGAATTGCATTCCATATTTGATTTATCAGTCCGGATGAAGCATTTGTGAGGATGCTTTTGAAATTATTGACCCTGAGGATTACACTGGGCCCTTGACACCTCCATCTGTTCGAGATGCATTATTTAAGAGACTTATCAAGATAAGTCCTATGTTCTCTACCTTTTAGATGATGTAATTTCACTTTTTCAGATTGAACTTTAGAGAAATCCCAAGTCACTGAGGAAATTTTGGCTTGTGAGCAGGCCTAACGTATAAAGTATTTGAAAACATGTATGCCTATTCATCTTGCAATGAGGCATTTTTGTGAGAGAAATATCTCTAGAGTCATATGTGCTTGATGGAGAGCTTTCGTTGGAAACATTTCCTTCCCTCTATCGCCAATTGAATGCATTAGAGAAGCATGTTTCAGTCTTGGAGGCAAAAAAACCAGTGATTACACCCCCTCTAGCTCCTGAACCATCATTTCCTTTTGTTAAAAAACATAAGGGTGAGTCTAGCTCTGGGCCTTCTACTCCAATTACTACCTCCATGCCTTCTGCTCCAATTACTACCTCCATGCCTTTTGCTCTAGTTGTTCCAGGGTCATTTGTGGTTGCACTTCTAGTTCAATCTTCTCAACCAACTTCTTCTACCAAAACCAGAGGGAAAAGGGCATTTTCTAAAGGTGGTTTGGATATGAGTGAATGGGTCTCTTCTTACAAGAAGTGGTCAAAATTGCTTAGTTTGTTAGATAGTCCCTTGTCTAGTATGGATGACCTTTTGCAAATGGGTATGTCTCTCGCATTAATGGAAGGAGACAATTTTTTATTTCAAATCGCACTAGGGACATATGAACACAGGATTATAAAAGAAAATACTGAAGAAACTCCTCTTTGCAGAGACAATTTTGTAAAGGAGTTTGTTGTATTGGATGCCTAAAGTTTCTTGTTATTTTCCCTCTTTTTGTGATAGAACTCTTAAGGATATATGTAATCTTTGTTTTCATGGGATGGGGCCCCTAGAGATCCCTATTTTTCCTTTTTGAAAATATAGAAAGTAAAAACATATCATTAGTTTATATGATTTTATAATGGACATAAAATTTCGTCCAAGCAATATAAAAATCTAATGCATTGTATCAAATTACAATCTATATCAGAGAATAACAAGTTTTTAAATGTACTATTCATCCTTCATGAAGTAATAGTATCAAATGAAACATCAATTACAAATGAAATATGAAAAGAATATAAATTTTTAAGAATGAAAATCCTAAGCTTGTTCATCATCTTTCATGTCTGCATCCTTTTCTTCTTCAACGTTTTCTCCTACTTCTTCTTTTTTTTTTGGTATCCTTGCCACAAATGCATCATACCATATAAAGAGCTAATTTATTTCTTCTTCATCTGGCCCTGTATGGTGTTGGAAAATCAATGTCTGTCTTGTTATTGCATTCACACAGTGGCCCATTTTATGCTTGTATTCCAATGGCCTGGCTCTTAACTCTGCAATTTTGGTCTCAATTTTCCTCATTTCTTTAATAACTTCATTTAGGAAAAGTCATCTTTCTAAATTATTTTCTTAAAAGAACTAAACAAAAATTCAGCCTTTAGATCACATGGATATCTTCTCTTAGATTTTTCAAAAACTATATCTTCAAGTTTAAAATCAATAGCATCTAAGGTATCATCAACCCATTTCCTTTTGAATTCTATCTTTTCTTTGATTCCATTCAAAAATTTCACCTCGTTACCGCTAACTCCTCCATAGCATGCTATGTTCCCCAATTCCTAAGGCACAATCCCTTATTTTTCAACTAATTAATCATTGAGCTGAGTTATATGGTTTAAGTTGGGAAAATTCCTTTAAAGTATAATATTTCATTATCACACTCCTCAATTAGGTCATTAATTTCATTAAGCCTATTCTTGAGCTCTTCATACTTTTTCCTGGATTATTCAACTACTTATTTTCCCCTTTTTTCAACTTTTCAACCCATGTGTCCACAACCTAAACTTTCTTAATAACCTTATAAATCTTTTCCATTCATTCAGGGGTATTGACAGAGTTACTTTCTTGAGTTGGACTAGACTGCCCAATTAATCGTTGTGGACTAGAACTCAAAGATTTGACTTATTATTTTAATTGTTTCTTAGTTATCCTATTCTCATCCACCTATTGCAACAAGTCACTTACCGCCCGATACTCCCTATTTAAATTAGTCTCTTGAAGTCTTTCCTAAGGGAATACGTTGGACGATAAAATCACTAGATTTTATAGTTTCTCTTGTCTTTACCTCATGAGGGATTGCCACTTCTAAATTTTTAGATTCCAGTGGATCAATATGAGTTTTGGTTAGAACTCTATCCCTTTTGGAGGTTCTTACAAGTTTGGGGAAAGATAGAGATATGAGATCTATAGCCTTCACATGGACAATTTCCTCTTCTTATTTTGAGATCAAATTTCCTATCCATCCTTTTGTAAGAGTGGTCTTGACTTTTGTTTCCTATAATTCTTGTTGGGATTTCTTGGGGAAAATCACTAATTGATTAGACACCTCTTGTACCTCTTGGACCAATTATTTCTTCCCTGCATTTCTTGTTCGGCTCCCACATTTATCTCTTTATTCTCACTCTGTAGTAGCACTTTCCTTGACTTTTTTCCTTCTTGATCTTGAGTTTGGGGCTAGCTAGTCTCCTTCAAAATTACATCAGTGATTACAATATTTTCTTTCTTTATTTTTTCAGCTGATGCAATCTTAACCTCATCCTTTTCCTTGGGAGTTTCTTGAGTTGATACTTATCTTGTAGGCATTCCCTTTCCTTCCATGATTTATAACTCTTTTGGAGGTTGTTGAACTAACACATTATCCTCTTTTTGTTCTGTTGACACCTCATGTTGAAACATGGTGGGTTGGCTTTCAATTATTGGTTCCTTAACTTTACCCAAATCTTGTACATCCACACTATCAACAATCTTATCCTCAATAGTTACATCTTGTGCAACCTATGCTATATTTTCATCTGCATATTTTCCTGTTTGAAATGGTTCACTATCCTTAGTGACCTTGACTTCATAGGAAGGATTTTTCTCAATTAACACCTCTATGTCTGCACTCTTTACACTAGGTAGTTCTGGTTTGTTTGATTTTGTAATTGCTTGGTCTAGAGAAAACATTTATGATGACTAAACCTTAATTTTATTAGTTAACACATGAGTAGTCATGAAGTAAGAATTTTGAAGGAAATTGAGGATCTCTTCCTCCCAAGGGATCCATTCTGTCATCTCCTTCTTTCGGGGAGGAAGGTCATCTTTAAATTTTCCTGAATCCCTAAACTTATTAAGAAATCTTGTTCTTTGAATTGATAAATCAATGTTTTTCTGGGCTAGTCAATTCAATGTTCTTCTCATTACATTAGTTATTTAGGCATATGAGTCATCTGAATCCTCTTCATTCTAGTTCAAAGGGGCCATTGGTTGTCCCTCCACCTTTTGATCAAGATAGTATTGACTCACAATATGTGGAAAATCCATGATTCCCTCATGGATAACAAAAATATTGAAGTCTATAATTTGGGTGAAGGTCATTTTTGAGAATTCTCTTATCCCGACCTCCTCCTCATCTCTCGTAATTCATCAAATAATATTCAAATTGAGGTTCATGTTCAAAAGGTTTTGAAGGATTGGTCAATACCCACTGATGTCATAATTGGTCCTTGCAAAAAATTTCTATCTCAAACCTTTTCATCTCATCTTCCATCAATATGACCTTTATAATGAAGGGCATAAATACCTTCCAATCTTGATGGGGAACTTGATTTTTGTCTTGTGTTTTCTAGCAATTAATTTTTGAACTAGTGCCAACTGTCTCCAATTCACATAAGTCCATTTTTTCATCTAAATATCGGGTTCCTTACATGGTTGGCCTTCAAATCTACTAACCCTGATGTATGTAAACTTACTGTACTGAATGAAATAACATCCATACTCCACAATTACTTGTCTAGCCTCCTCATAAATCTTGTACTATTTCCATTCTAGCCTGAATAAGAATCTGATTCGTGCAAAGTAGGCATCATTAACCAATATCAAATTATCTTTCCAATTACCCAATTGTAATTAAGGGAATATATTATGTATTTGGAATCTTTTAAAGTTAGAATGTGGCACAAGCAAAGGGAATCACTTGTGGTTTGCAATATTATAAATCAAGTAGGTCATCATGTGAAATTCCAATTCTCTAGTGTCACCCATCTACATGTTTGTTGATAGTGTTATCATGTGGTCATGAAGTGCTTATGCAATGAAGTTTGCCTAGAAAATGTTCCCCATCTTCTCCAAAACTATCCACATATAGGTGCACATCCATTCCTTGAATTTATTTATTGTCTCTAATCCAGCCATTCAACTCAAAAAAATATAATCACATCTTCGCTTCTTCAATGAATTATTCCCTATTAAGTCTTTTAGCGGTTTAAGTGGTTGCTTTCTTCTCTATTAAAATCCATTCCGTATTTATAATCTGGGCATATTCCTTCTTCTTAGCTTCATAATCTTGTATGGCTAAGTCGATACCTAGGGTTATTGGATTTCTAATCATAGGTAATTTTAGCATTATCCTAATGGTTATGGGTGTCAAAGTTAATACCTCTTTGCCACTTCCATCAAGTACTTCCCTCTTCTCTAGATCATAATTCATGGAACAAAGTCTTACTAGTTCCAAGAAGTGTACTGAGGGTGAAATAACACCAGTTAAAGCAATATTACTAGCTTTAATTGCTTCAATTAATTCACTCTTGTTTTGGCTATTAATTCTTTACAAGAATTCATCTAGGTCAGCATTCATAAAATATGTATCCGTGATTTTGTCTAGATTACTAGTGATTCGGAAGTAACAGAAACCCTAAGGGCATGGCTTCATATTTAATTCCCTAGTGATTCCAGAAGTAATAGGAAACCTTGATGACATGGTCTTCATATTTAATGCCCTAGCTTTACTTCAAACTTATTTGAAAATGAATAAGAGTACTAGAGTATCTTAATTCATACAATTTTTCTAGAGAATATCCATGCAATTCAGATCTGGTTTGAAGGAATTTCAATATCTCGGTTATCTATTCATCTTCCACGATTGCTTTTAGTTTTTTCCTCAAGAAATTTTACTAACAATGACATCCATATCTCAACAAATGATAGAAAAAAACTTAATGCATTCAAAGACTTCAAAATCCTCCTTGATTTGTGCGAAAAAAAACATTAATGGTGGTAGTCATTAATGTGTTACATCATGGCCCTCCATTTCACTTTTCCCAATTTTAAATATGAGTCATCCATGTGGAATATCCTTATGCAATGCAGGCTTGGGGAAACTTTTTGCACTTTTGCATCATGTTTTAAACACAGATATGTTTAGCTATTTGACCCACTCGCTTGACCTTGACTTCCATCCTAAGTTTGACACGTGGTTGCATCTTAATGGTGGTAGAGTTATAGAGTTATTTCTAACTATTTTTCTCTTTCTCAATTGAACTCATAGTTACCAATTTTGTCTGATGACTCGCTTCCCCACTCTTTGTATGAAAAAGCACCACGAGTCCTTAGTGGGTCTCAGGAATTTTTTTACACTTATATACATTATCACCTTTGTGTCAAGAAATACAATCATGATTCTATCCCTTGCATTCGACCAACTTGTGACATGTCTACCTCATCGAGAGGCAAAATCAATTTCTATTTTTACAATTTTTATTTGTATACTCGAAGGAATATTTATTGGGCCTTGAGGCCAAGCTATAAAATTGTTGATATTATACAATTGTTGTAACTTTGCAACTTAAATACGCCATATCGAAACCAACTGGAAAATGCCACGTATCATTGGGCGATGGAGAAAACATGAAATTTACAAAACAACCAAGGAAATATATACAAAGGAATTTTTTATGGTTCAAAACTGATTCATGATCAAATTTTTGCAAGGATCATAAAAAAGCATGTCTAACACGATCATCAATTGAAAAGAGGAATAACAACCTAAACACGGGATTTCAAATGGATTTAATCATGGATGTAATGTTTGAACTCACATTTTCTCATGGGAAAACCAAACAATGTAATTTTTTTGAAAGCATGTTCAAGACAAAAGTGGAGAGCTTATTTCGAGAACCAACACCGGTTTCAACTAGGAGATGGGCACCCCCTATGGGTGCCACAAGAACCATAAAAATTACACACATTGTAGAGAAAGTGCCAAATTCCATTGGGTTATGAAGTCAAGTAAAATATGCACTAGGTCAAGTGATAATAACACATCTATCAAAAATGTACCGAGAAACAAGGGAAACTGGTCACTGTAGACCAAGAAAATGAAAAATGAAAAATAACACAAAAAATGTAAAACAAAAAAAAATACTATACACTTTACATTGATTCATACCTTTCTTTGAAATCATCCAAGAAAATGTTTCAGGTTCCTTTCATTAACATGCAACTCAAGTAATTCTCCATCTAGATCCTTCAAGAAGAAAATGTGTTCACCAATTCTAATATCAATGGAATAAGGGCCCATCCATAATACATCAAATTTGCCATGTTTTCCTTATCCTTATGTCTACTATCCCATAATAATACAAGATCCCCAACACTAAAATTTCTAGGAGTTACCTTCTTGTCAAATAACCTTTTGAGCTTCTCCCTGAATTTAGATGCCTTTGGTGGGATTCTCTTCTTTCCTCATCTAACTCAACAATTTTATTGATCCTTACATCATAAGGGCTGACTTCTTCATCCTCAAGCTATTGCATGAACTGGTAAGAAGATAATTGCATGTGTAAGGGAATAAGGGCCTGGACTCCATAGACTAGTTCAAATGGGCTCTTTCTAGTGGCTCTTTTAGTAGTGATTCTATCTTCCCAAACAAAAACTTCAACTGCTCACCCCATCTTCTTTTGTTAACCTCTAGTGTCCTTCTAATTATCTTTAGCAAATTTTTGTTTCTTGATTCAGCCTATCCATTTCCCGAGGGTTGTAGTTAGATGCATATTTTAGGATTATCCCATATTCTTGACACATGACCAATAATGGTTTGGCTTGAAAGTTCACATGGCATTGTCAACAACTATTTTGGTAGGTACTCCAAACCTGTAAATTATATGATTCAAGATAAAATCCACAACAATATGATGATTTGATTTCTTAGTAGGGAGAGTGTCAACCCACTTGGTGAAGTAATCAATGACCACCAATATCCATTTGTGGCCTGCACTTGAAGGATTTGAAGTCTCTCGAACAAAATCCATACCCCATTGTTTAAAAGGGGCTTCAATTGACATTAGTTGTAAAGGGAGAGCACCTGAAGCCTTCATTCTTTCGGAAAATCTTTGGAAACTTTCACATTTTCTTACTAACAAGGTTGTATCTTTAAAAATTTTGGGCCACCAATAACCAACCCTTAAGATCTTGTGGGTAGTTACTCTTTTAGAAAAATGACCCCACATACTCCACCATGAAAATCTATAATTAATTTGGGGGATTCATCTTTAGTAATACATCTTAGGAGAACCCCTTTAGGATTCTTCCATGCCAACCCATAATCAGTGATGATGTACTTCTAGGAGGATAATTTAAGTGTCCTTCTTTGATTCTTATCTAAATTCCCAAGACACTCTAAATTCCTGAGGTAAAATATGATGTCCTTATACCATGTGGAGCTGACTAGTTTCTCATGAACATTCATATTTCCCTCCTCAACTTCATTTACTTCTATCACTTGTAGATTGATTTCTTACATTAGCTTTACAGAGCCTAGACCTCTAACCAACTTAGTGGTGTGAATATCCATGTCATATTCCTGCAATTTTTTCACCCATCAACATAATTTACTTGAGATTTCCATTTATGATAAGATCTCCTTGACCATGGTATGGGTAACATAAGAGATAATCTTGGAACTTAAGATATATGGCATGAAAATCTTTGTTTCTCTTACCAATGAAAAGGCATGCTTCTCCATGATGGTGTATTTCAACTCAGCCCCTACAATGCTTTAGAGAGAAAAAAAATTGGCCTTTCATTTCCTTCCCCATCCTTGTGCAATATTACAAATTGCAATGGTATTTTTACAGGCAAAATAAAAAATTTGATTTTTTTTGTAATCCGAGACTGCTAAGATAGGAGCATTCTTTAGTTCTTCCTTGATTCTTGTGAAAGCTTCGATAGCTCCCTCTTCCCATTTGATAATATGATCCTTATTTAGCATACTTGTGATGGGGATACTCATTTAAAAAAAAATGGAAATGAATCTCCTAATGAAGTTTATCTGACCAAAGAAGGACTGAATTCCTTTCTTAGTTTTAGGAATAGGAACTTTTCCAATAGCTTCCACTCTTTCAGGATCAATCATGACCCCTTCTTTTGACACAATGTGCCCCAACAAATTTTCCTTTTGAACCCCAAAATTGTACTTTTTAGGATTTAACGAGATGTCATATTCTCTACATCTCAGAACATCTTTTCCACATGTTACAAGTGATCATTCCTCTTTCTTGAGAACATAGTCACATAATTCTAGTACATAATAATAAAATAATTGATATAATATGAGAATGTTACATCCATTTCTTTTTGAAATGTATCTCCAGCATTCATCAGGCCAAATGGCATTCTCACATACACATAGGTACCCCATGGAGTAGTGAAAGAAATTTTGATTCTTTCTGATTGCTTTACTACCACTTGGTTATACCCTAAGAATCCATCTAGAGTAGACAACAATTCAGATCCAGTAACTAGTTGCAACATGTTATCCATATTAGGAAATGAATAGTTGTCTTAAATTGAGGCCTTATTTAAATTTCTAAATTCCACACACAACCTTATATCTCCATTTTTATTTCGAACTAACACTAGGTTTTCCACCCATGAAGAATATATTGTTGGTTGTATGATGCCTCCATCCTTTAATTTTTTAACTCTTATTACATTTTAAGGGAAAAGAGTGGATTGAATGGCCTTTGCCTTTGCCTAAATGGTTGGCATTAGGTTCTAATGGAATATCATGTTGGAAAAGGTCTTCCTTATATGCCTTCAATTAGAATATGACCATGCCAAACAATCCTGGTATTTTTTTAACAAATTGGACATAATATTGATTTTCTTCTTTACTAAGTTACTACCTAGTCATATTTTTATAGGTTTTTCCTTAGTACCCAAGTTGTACTCTTCCAAATCTATTGAGGCTGACATATGTCTATTAACAATCCTTTCAACATTGTCAAAATTTGACTCTAAAGAAACCAAACCTCTTGGAATGGTATTGGTTTTTAGTTGAATAATATCTTTACCAAACAAGGTCTCTTTACCATCATAAACACAAACCATTGGTTCCCAGTCCACATTTTGGTTTGTAAACTCTCCTCCATTCTGTAAGAACCTTTGAATCTGGGCATCATCTTCAAAAACCTGCCAATGTTTGACATTGTCAGGATAGATGGTAGTGACAACATTTCTATATCATATTCACAATAAGTAGACATTGTCAGAAACTTTCAAAACTGGATCCCAATATGCAACCCGTCATCTGTAGTAGTATTCTGATTTTTGTCATGGTATACTATGTTGAAAGAGTCAAACATTTGAATAAATTCCCAAACTGCATGCTTATATTGTTTCATTCTTTGATTCTTGGTTACATATTTTCCTAACTTGTTTGACTACCAATTTTGAATCTCCTTTAACAATAATGTCCTTGATACCATACCTCCAAGTAATCCTTAAACCCAAAAGCAATGCTTCATATTATGCAATATTGTTAGTGCAATCAAATCGAGTTTAAAGGAAAAACTGAAATCCTCTTGGTTTGGAGACATAAGGACAATACCAACACCATTCCCAAATTTAGAGCAAGATCCATCAAATATCAAAACCTGAGGGAATGGCAATTTCTTCACGACATTTACACTTATCAATGCTATGCTCTTTAAAATCTACATAGCCCAAAAATTATCAACATCTACATCTATATATAATACTTTAGAAGAAGAATTTTTAGGGTCTTCAATCAGATGTAGCATCTTTTTATCACCATACAATTTAATAAGGATTCCTCTACTAGTATGGTTGCATATGACATGTCCATCTGTACACTCCCACCCACACTAGCATCCCACTTCCTTGACAAAAACATTCCCCACTTGGTAGGACAATCCACAATAACTACATTCATGGTTAAACATTTTCCTGGGTAAGCTACCAATTACACTACCAATCCTTTAACATACCCAATCACCAACACCTCCCTTGAATCCATAGCGGTGCACTTTCCAAAAACAAAATTCACTTTGATATTCAATTCATTCATTACCTCAAGAGGCATCATGTTACATGAATCCCTGAATCAAACATGAAGTTGTGCACTAATATATCCTTGATGATCAAAGTAGTATAGAAAGGATCAACATCAATATGAGATTCAACAAGATAAGTTCCCATAAATACCTCAAATGATTCTCCCAAGTCTTCTAATGCTTGTTGTACTTCTAGTTCTCAGTAATTACATGGGGAGTATCCACATTATTCACATTCTTTCTTGGGGGTATTACCTCTTCTTTGAACCCCAAATACTCAAATGCCCTCTTCCTATGCTTAGGAATCCTAAGAAATTCAACAATAGGCACAATGAATTTGATTTGACTCAACATCTGGGCTATATCACAGGGGATGTATTTGGGTAAGACTGTATTAGGAGGGAGAGTTACTTCCCCTTATTTTGGTATGAGACTCTTTACAACTTGGGCATGAGCTGGGGTACAAGTTTTATTTGGAGTGACTAGACATTTTCTAGGTGTATCATTTTTAGGGGGATCCTTTGGGATATTAGTGAGAAGTAAAGTTTTTCAGTTTGGCTTGTCAACCTCCCCCTTTGACAACACTACTTCGAGATTGTACTCCTTTTCTGAGCAACCACTTCATTAATTGAAAGTTTCATGTCTTCCTTAGAAGGAATTCCCCCATCATACTTATTAATCATTAGAGATCTCAAATATTCAAAGTCATTTTTAGGTAGATCAAAATATTGCACTATATCAACTTCAATATCATCATTAGGGGGAAGAGAATATACATGGTGAATGCAATCCCAAAATATTTCTATAGTTACGCACTTATCAATTTGAGTTGAAGTGACACCTTGTTGTGGATTATCAGGGGACTCCATCATGTATACATCACCATAAGTTTCATCATCACCTGCATCTTCAAATTCTTTATTAGATCACATGCTGTGGGGATGTGGCAAGAGACACTTGTCACACCAATCAATAATGTGGTTTTATTTTACCATGGAAACCCTAATAGTCAAAGGATCAGGGACCAACTTATTTTCTCTTGGGTGTGGCTGTTTATTTCCTGATCCCATTGGGCCCTTTTCCTCTCTCATATGATCTACGATCACCTCTAAGATGATTTCTAAATATATTTTTTCCCTAAGGTTGGTGTTGGCCTTGAGAGATCTGTCTTACTCCCTTTTATAATCTCGGAAACTTATACGATATTTATTTAAGCGATCCTGTCATAGTCTTCACAACTTCTTCTAGATCCACTGCCTTTCCTGACTGAGGTTTCTCAGGATTAATCAATTTGACACCCTCCCTCTTAGGATGCTTTCCACCTACCTTAATGTTGTTTTCAATTTACAAGGCCATGGTGAAGGGTTGTCTTAAATTTCTAGGGTTCTTATCCCTCAAATAATAATAAACTTTCTTTTCAAAAGCATTAGAATATTTAATTAGGCAAGACTCATCACTAGGCCTCAAAATTATGGGAAATCTAGTCAAAGTCTTATTGAATCTAGTATTGAAGTCCTGAACAGGCTCATTGGGATTCTTTTTTATATTCTCAAACTCAAATAAGAGGAACCTAGGGTCATTCTTATCCCCATACTATAATCTAAAGGCATTATTCATCTCAGTCCATGAATCAATTGAGTTGTATGGTAAAGCTTTATACCAATCACATGCATCTTCTTCAAGAGTGTGAATGAATAGATTTACATATACATCTTCATGTTCAATTTCAAAATCCTCCATCATATTAATAAAGATATTTAAGTGTTGATCACCAGTGATGGAATTATTTCCTTGAAATTTGGGAAACCTATTTCTTACATCTTGTTGTACAACATTAGGATATCCCACCATGCCTCTAAAATCATTGGTCTAAACACATTCTCAACAAAGGGAGGTCTAGGGGAGGATTAGCCATGTTATTCGAGGAGGTGATCCTGAAAGGAGGATTAAAACCACGAGGGGTTCACTTAGTAAAAGTATGGTATAACATGTTCGTTCGAAGGGTATTAAAGAATACCCTTAATTATAGTTTTTACCTCTAATTATTCAATTGATAATACCCCCTCCCACTATAAGCTTGGAATGAAAATACCCCCTATTTTTTCCATGTACCTTACTTAACCATTTTTTCATTACAATTTTATTTACCCCTTTATATTTCTACCCTAATATATCAAACAAAAAATATATAATGTTTCTCACAAATTTTTTAATATGCATTTTCCCTCAAAAGATAGTTTGAATCTAGTCAAAAACTATTAAAAATTACCTTATAAATGTTAAGGTTTGATCATTTATTAATAATTTTACAAATAATTAAGATGGTGAAATAATATCACTTGTGTTGAAAAACATACTCGATCCTAGATTTCTACCATATTATTATTTATTGATTAAAAATAACTTAATTGAGATTTATTTATTAAAAAGAGATTATAATTTAGCTTTATGGCCACACTCCTTTTAAAATTTTAAGGTATTTAGTTTTAAAAACAAGGGTTCAAATGTTTTAGTTTTATATTAAAATTAAACATCCCTTTCTTTTCTCCCACCTCTCTAACCTACCGCCAATATCTGATTTAAATTATTAATAAATTAAACCCTTTCACCCCCTTATGTCTACCGGTATATTGCATTTCTTTTATTAATTTTAATTACCTCAATATGAATACATGTGCTAGGATATTGAGTAGCTAATGAACCACCCATGATTAAAACGACATGGGACAAGATTTCTTTGAGACATTTGTGTCGATCTTCAAAGTAAGTATCCTTCATTGACTCAATCTAAAAAATAACCCTATTAGTTCTAAGTGATAAAGGCATCGGTGAGGAATACCTATTCTAGTTACAACTGATGGCCCTTCACCAGTTGGAGTGTTTAAATTTACACGAGGGTTTTTTGATTCTAAACTATCTGAAGATGTAGAATAATTATCTATTACAGGTTGATCACTTTCTATGACTAACACTACCTTCTCTCTTGACCTTTGATCCCCAAAGCTTTCTAGACTTGTTTCTTATTTGGGTTTGTTCTTCCAATCTATGAAACTTGGTGTTATAGTAGGATCTTTGTTAAATAAGTACCTTCTTCCTTCCAAATTTGTAAATATCAACAAAAAAATTTAATTATCAAAGCTTAATACATTAGTACTTACTAAAAATTATGAATAAAATATGGATTTTCCACTAAGGATTTGCACCTTAGATGTGTAAAAACTATAAATGACTTGTCAATTGTAAATCAATACTCAATTTCAATAAATCTTGAAAAATCGAGCATCCTTTGTCAATATTTATCCTTATCCAAGAAGATTTAGTGCAAAGTTCACTTAAACTAGGAAATATCATGTAAATAACTTTTGATCTTGCTTAATTTTCACAAAGCTTAACAAATGATGACATTTAGACCATGTATCAACATCTAAACATATATGAAATATTATCAAAGATTGATATTCGATGTATTTGCACAAATGTCCCCTGGCAATTTGTGTATAAAGTGGTGTTGGTACCCAAATCGATCCTCCCTTTGTGGTCGAGCAACATCAACATGATGAAAAGGATGCCTAGAGGATGATGGATCTCTATTTGTGTCATTTTTTAGCTGAGGAAGGATCTCATAATATCTTTATTACTCAAGCTGGAGGAGTCAGGTAGCACCGTGTTGAGGGTATGACCTACCCTCCTACTTTAGGCTAAGCCTTTAGCCATGGTGAGAGGACCCATTCTGTAGTCTATATTTGTGAGTGGGGTGGATGTATCGACAATATTTGGCACTCCTTTGTAAAGTAATTTACAAACATCTCTAGGAAGACATGGTAAATTCAATAAAGGCTAACTCTCATGAGTTGTTGCTTCTGACAAAACGGTGCGAGATGTCTTCTAAACAGAACTGAGACTACTAAAGACAATATGTAACCAACGTGCTTTAGCATATTTTTTTCTTTAATGAGGCAAGCATGGGTAGTTCTTATAGGATTAGTTGGTTTTGGTTGTAATTTATTGGGGAATTAAGAAGGATAAAGTTGATTATACCAGATTTCAAGGAACTTTTAACAAATGTTGGTGGATCTACCAAGTGTAAGACAAATACACCTGAAATATCTTACAATGGACATTCAACCAGAAGATATACACTCATGGAAACCAAAGAATGCATGGTTTCACACACTCTTTAAGGATGAAAAGACAAAATAACATCTTTGAAGACTCAATAAAACATTAGAGAATCACAATTTATCACACATCAGCGAAATGATAACTTTTGTCTGGGGCAGTTGGGACAAAGAGAGCGCGGGCCAAGGATACACTCCAAAGCTTACAAGGAACATTTAACAAAGTGGAGACATAATGAATTTAAAATAATTTATTACACAAATGAAATGAAAGATCTTCTCAAGAGTGCAATTTTAATTTCTAGAATGCTACCAGAACGATAAAGTTCTGTGTGACTTAATGGATATCTAAAATAGGATTTTAATGGGAGCATGAATGACTATGTTAAAGTATTTCATCTTGACATCTGATACAACAATGCTTATGAATAACACAATTAATTTAAGGCTCATCAAATTTATAAGCAAGGAAAGTAAATCTATAGTCTCTAGGCTTGTCAATGGTTGTACACTTCCAACCATATTGACATGATCTAGTTTGAAGTAAAAATAAAACAATAAGTTTCTCAGATGAGTTCACATGAAATTGGTTTTCTAATTTTTTTCCTTTCTCTTCTAAAATTTTAGAAAATTTAACCCCCATGCAAGAGTATTCTCATCACATTTATATAATTTTATTCACTCATTTTCTTTCCAATTTTCCCCCCAAAAACATGAATCTTCAAGGGAATATTCCCTTTACAACATATAATTTAGTCTATGTTATTCTCATGAAGATGCCTCATCAAATGTTGCCAGTGTGAGAACTACGAGCCTTTCACATTTTTTCTCTGTTTACATATGACTAGGATGCCATGTCATCACTTTTGGCCATTTATTTAATTATTCTTTTTCACTTGGTGACTAGATATCCTCTTTTGATGATTTTCAAGCACCTCCAGGTGATTTGATTTGACAGATGCTCTCATTTTCTTTTCAAGAATCTATCTTGGATGTTGTGTATTTATTTTCATGCCTTTCTAGGTTAGTTATCACACATGGTTCTTGTCAAATCAGATCAATCACCATTTTTTCTCAAATGCCAATTCATTTAACCTTTATTTTCCTCATGCAAATATCTTATTGGGATCTCTGAAGAAATTTTACCATGATTTCACCTAGCTCAGCTTGCTTGCCTCAAATTTCCTATAAAAACACACCATTTACTTCATCATTTCATACTTTCTTCTTTTTCATATAGGAAATTTGAAGAAATTCATTTCTATCATGGCAAGGGAACTAATAACATCTATTTTGAAAGAAATATCCCATGAAGAATTGCATTGCATATTTGATTTATTAGGTCTGGATGAAACATTTGTGAGGATGCTTTTTGAAATTACTAACCATGAGGATTACACTGGGCCCTTGACAGCTTCAGCTATTCGAGATGCATTAGTTAGGAGACTTATCAAGATAATTCATGTGTTCTCTTGTTCAAGATTGAACTTGAGAGAAATCTCGAGTCTGCGAGGATATTTTGGCATGTGAGCTAGGCCTAACATATCAAGTATTGGAAAACATGTATGCCCATTCATCTGCAATGAGGAATTGTTTGTGAAATAAATACCTCTAGATTCATACATGCCTGATGGAGAGATTTCATTGGACACAGTGACTTCCCTCTATCGCAAATTTAATGCATTGGAGAAGCATGTTTTAGTCTTTATGGTTAAACAACCAATGAGTACACCCCCTCCAAATCCTGAACCATCATTTCATTTTGTGAAAAAACATAAGGGTGAGACTATCTCAGGGCCTTCTACTGCAATTATTACCTTTATGCACTTTGCTCTAATTACTACCTCCATTCCTTTTTCTCCAGTTGTTCCAGGGTTAGTTGTGGTTGCACTTCCAATTCAAGTGTCTCAACCAACATCTTCTACAAAAACCAGAGGGAAAAGGGCATTTTCTAAAGGTGGTTTGGATATGAGTTAATGGGTATCTTCTTACAAGAAGTGGTCAGAATTGCTTAGTCTGTTAGATAGTCCCTTATCTAGTATGGATGGCCTTTTACAATGGACATGTCTTGCACACTGGAAGAGACATTATTTTTGTTCAAATGGCACTAGGGACAGATGAACATGGGCTTAGGAAAAACAAATTAGTGAAGAAACTTCCTCTTTGTAGAGAGGATTTTATAAAGGAGTTTGTGGTATTGGATGCCTAAAGTTTCTTGTTATTGTCCCTTTTTGTGATACAACTCTTGAGGATATATGTAATCTTTCTTTTCATGGCTTGGGGCCCCTATAGATCCCCATTTTGAATTTTTCAAAATACGAAAGTACAAACATCTCATTAGTTTATATGATTTTATAATGGACATTAAATTTCATCCAAGAAATATAAAAATCTAATGCATTGTATCAAATTACAATCTATATAAGAGAATAACAAGTTTTTAAAAGTACTATTCATCCTTCATGAAGTAATAGTATCAAATGAAACATCAATTAAAAATTAAATATTAAAAGAAGATAAAGTTTTAATAATGACATGCCTAAGCTTGTTCATCATCTTTCATGTCTGCATCCTTTTCTTCTTCAACCGCTTAACCCGCTTCTTCTTCTTCTTCTTCTTCGGACAGCCTTACCACATATGCATCATACCTTCAAAAGATCTCATTGATTTCTTCTTCATCGACCCTGTATGGTGTTGGAAAATAAATGTTTGTCTTACTATTACATTCACACAAAGTGGCCCATTTTCTGCTTGTATTCCAATGGCCTAGATCTTAACTCTGTAATTTTGGTCTCAATTTTCCTCATTGCTTTAATAACTTCATAGGAAAATTCATCTTTTTGAATGTTTTTCTCAAAATAACTAAACAAAAATTTATCCTTTAGATCACCATAGCTTCTCTTGTATTTGTTAAAAACTATATCTTCAAGTTTAAAATCAATAGCATCTAAGGTATCATCAACCCATTTCCTCTTGGCTTCTATCTTTTCTTTGATTCCATTCAAAAATTCCACCCTGATACCTACTAACTCCTCCATAACATGTTGAGTTCCCCTAAATTCTGAGGCACAATCCCTTATTTTTCAACCAATTCATCACTAATTTGATTTATATGGTTTAACTTGGGAAAAATTCCTTCAAAGTAGAAGATTTCATTATCACACTGCTCAATTAGGTCATCAATTTCATTAAGCCTATTCTTGAGCTCTTCATACTTTGTCTTGACTTCTTCAATTACTTATTTTCCCCTTTTTGTCAACTTCTCAACCCATGTGTCCACAACCTAAACTTTCTTAACAACCTTATCCATCTTTTTCATTCCTTCAGGGGTATTCGTAGAGGTACTTGCTTGAGTTTGACTAGAATGCCAAATTAAGTGTTGCAGACTAGAACTTAAGGCTTTCACTTGTTCTTTCAATCATTTCTTAGTTATCATATCCTCATCCACCTTTTACAACAAGTCAATTACTACCTCTGATACTCCCTGTTTCAATTGGTCTCTTAAAGGCTTTCCTAAGGGAATAAGTTGGACATTATAATCATTGGTTGTTATATTTTCTCTCTTATTTCCCTCATGAGGGATTACCACTAATAAAGTTTTAGATCCTAGTGGATCAGTATCGAGTTTTGGTGAGAACTCTAGTCCTTTCGGAGGTTCTTACTGGTTTTGGAAAAGATAGAGATGTGAAATCTATAGCCTTTACAGGACAATTTCAACATCTTCTTCTGAGACGAACTCTCCTATCCATCCTTTTGTAAGAGTGGTCCCGATTTTTTTCCTGTAATTCTTCTTTAGATTTCTTGGGGACAATGACTCTATGATTGGACACCTCTTGTACCTCTTAGACCGATGATTCTACCTACTTTTCCTGTTCAGCTCCATAGTTATCTCTTTGTTCTCACTCTGTACTGGAACTTCCCTGATTTTTTTCCTTCTTGATCTTGAGTTTGGGGCTAGCCAATCTCCTTCAAAATTACATTGGGGATTATAATCTTTTCTTTCTTAATTTTTTTTAGGCTGATGCAATATTAACATCAGGATTTTCCTTGGGAGTTTCTTGTGTTGATAATTCTCTTGTAGGAACTCCCTTTCCTTCCATGATTTCCAAATCTTTAAGAGGCTTCTGAATTGACACATTATCCTCTTTTTGTTATATTGACACCTCATGTTGAAACATGATGGGTTGCATTTCAAGTATTGGTTCTTTAATCTTAAACAAATCTTGTACATGTATACTATCAACAATATTATCCTCAATAGTTGCATCTTGTGCAAACTCTACTATCTTTTCATCTTGCTAATTTTCCTATTTGAAATGGTTCACTATCCTTAGTGACCTTGACTTCATGGGAAGGATTTTTCTCAATTAACACCTCTGTGTCTGCACTCTTTCCACTAGGTACTTATGGTTTGTTTGATTCTATAACTTCTTGGTCTATAGAAAACATTTTTGATGACTGAACCTTAATTTCAGTAGTTGGCACATGAGTAGTTTTTTCTAATTCTTCACTCATTTGAAGATCACTTACATTATTTATTGTTTGTTCATCAATAAACATGTCAAATGCATCTAATGTGGGAAACTCCTCACCAGTATCAACATCCACTATCTCTACCTGACTCTTTTTTATTTTTACAATTGTTGAGATAAAGGCACAATGACAATTTCAACTCGACATGGTTTTCAGATAATTTTTTCACACCTTGATTCAAGACATCACTATCTACTAGATCAGATAAGACATTACCTTGAATTGTTTATTCTTGAGTTCTTCCAATTATCACTCCCTCTGAAGAAAAATATGAAAATAAAGGCATTGATGTCACATGTTGTACTTGGGAAACATTATTTCTTTCATGTTCCAAGGGATCAATCACTACATCCATGTGCTTATGTTTCTTGTGTGTATGAGTAACTTCTCTTACCAGTATTGTCTCATACAAAATTTTTTGTCTCTTGTGCGCCCTTTCAAACTTCTTAAGGTTTGCTCCTACTCTCTTTTCTTCACCATGTGGCTTATGTTGTGCATGTTCACTTGCTATAGCCCCACTCATTAACTTATCAACACTTTGGGGTTTTGGAAAAACTTCGGAGGAGTCCCATGAATATCCATACCATTTCCTTTTGCTTGTAGTAGAGCTACAAAAGTGATAATAGCATTTTGAATTGATTTTAGGAGCATTTCTTTAGTTTTATGCTTTAGAGCATACATAGAAGTACCAGTCCCTTTGGTGGAAAAATTCCATTTATTTACAAGTCTTGAAGTAGGATTTTTGAAGGAAATTGAGGAGATATTCTGCAAGGGATCCATTATGTCATTTCCTTATTTTAGGGGATGAAGGTCATCTTTCGAGTTTTCCCAAATCCTTGAACTTATTAAGAAATCGTGTGCTTTGAATTTATAAATCAATGTTTTTCGGGCTATCCAATTCAATGTTCTTCTCATTACATCGTTATTTGGGCATACGAGTCTTACGAATCCTCTTCATTCCGATTCAAAGGAACCATTGGTTGTCCCTCCACCTTTTGATCAAGATAATATTGACTCACGGTCGTGGATCATCCATGATTCCCTTAGGGATAAATAAATCTTGAAGTCTATAATTTGGGTGAGAGTCATTTTGAGAAGTCTCTTAGCTTGACCTCCTCCTCATCTCTATAATTCATCTAATAATATTCAAATTAAGGTTCATGTTCAAAAGTGTTTGCAAGATTGTTGAATACCCACCTAATGTCACAATTGGTCCTTGCCTCAAACCTTTCCATATCAAACCTTTTCATCTCATCTTCCATCAATATGGCCTTTATAATTGAAGGGAAACAATACCTTCCAATCTTGATTGAGGACTTGATGTTTGTATTATGTTTTCTAGTAATTAATTTGTGAACTGGTGTCAACTATCTCGCTAATTCACAAAAGGTCATTTTTCATCTAAATAGCTGGGTTATTTACATGGTCGGCCTTCAAATCCACTAACCCTAATGTATGTAATATTAAAGTACTGAATGAAATAGCATCCATACTCCATGATTACTTGTCTAGCCTCCTCATAAATCTTGTTCTATTCCCAATATAGCCAAAATAGGCATATGATTGGTGCAAAGAAGGAATCATTAACCAATATCACATTCTCTTTCCAATTACCCAACTGTAATTGGGGAAGATCTTATGCATTTGACATTTTTTAAAGTTAGCACATGGCACAAGGCATGATAATTACTGTGGCCTGCAATATTATAAATCAAGTAGGTCATCATGTAAAATTCTAGTTCTCAGTGTCACCCATATGTATTTTTGTTATCATTTCTATCATGTGGTCATGAAGTACTTCGCAATGAAGGCTTCCCATCAAATTTTCCCCTTCTTATAAAAAAATATCCACATATAGGTGCACATGCATTCGTTGTCTCTAATCCAACCATTTGACTTAACAATACAATCACATCTTCTGTTTCCTCAATGAATTGTGTCCTAATAATTATTTTAGGGATTCAAGTGGTTTTATTTCTTCTCTGTTAAAATCCATTTGGTATTTATGAGTAGAAAATATTCCTTCTTCTTAGCTTCATAATCTTGTAGGGCTAAGTTGATACCGGGGTTATTGGGTTTCTAACCATAGGTAATTTTAGCATTATCCACGATGGTTGCGGGTGTCAAATTTAATACCACTTCACCATTTCCATCCAATACATCCCTCTTCTCTGGATCATAATTCATGGCATAGAGTCTTACCAGTTTATGGGAAGTGTACTGAGGGTGAAATAGCACTAGCTAAAGCAATATTACTATCTTGAATCACCTCCATTAATTCACTCTTGTTTGAGCTATTAAATCTTTGCAAGAATTCATATATGTAATTATTCATCAAACTTTTATTCGTGAATTTTCGAGGTAGCAGGAAAACTCGAGGGCATGGTCTTCATCTTTAATAACCTAGATTTACTTCAAATTTATTTACAAATCAATAAGAGTATGGGAGTATCTTAGTTCTTACCGATATTTGGTGAATATACGTATAATTAAGCTCTAGTTCGAAGGATTTTCAATACCTTGTTATCTATTTGTGTTCTACAATCAATCTCATGTTGTTCCTCAAGAAATTCTACTAATAATGACATCCAGATCTCAACAAACAATAGCAAAAATATCAATGTGTTTGAAGACTTAAAAATTCCTCCTTGATTTGTGTGAAAATGCATTAATGGTGGGCAATCATTAATGCATTGCATCATGGCCCTCCATTTCAATTTTCCCAATTTTAAATATGAGTAGTCCACGCAGAATATCCTTATGCAATGTGGGCTCAGGGGAACATTTTACACTTTTGCATTGTGTTTTAAACATAGACATGTTTAGCTATTTGACCCGCTCGCCCCTCCTTTAAGTCCATCCCAAGTTTGACATGTGGTTGCATCCTAATGGTGGCAGAGTTGCGGGTTATTTTTGACTATTTGTTCTCTTTCTCGATTGATATCAAAGTTACCAATTTTCTCCGATGACCTACTTCCCCACTCTTTGCATGAGAAAGCACCACATGTCTTTAGCGAGGTCTCGGGAGCTTATTTAAACTTTTATAATTTATCACCTTAGTGTTAAGAAATACAATCAGATCCCGATCCCCTGAATTCAACCAACTTGTGACACATGTACCTCCTCGGAGGTGGAATCAATTTCTATTTTTGTAATTTTTAACTGCGAATATTCAAAGGATATTGAATTGGGCCTCGGGGCCAAGTTAGAAAATTGTTAATATTATACGATTGTTGTAACTTTGTAACTTAAATCCACCATACCAAAACCAACTGGAAAATGGCAAGTATCATCAGGCGATGGAGACAAATATGAAATTTACAACACAACCAGGAAAGGTATAAAAAGGCATTTTCATGGTTCAAAACTGATTCATGATCAAATTTTTGTAGGGATCTTCAAAAACAACACGTCTAACACAATCCTTGACCAAAAAAGAGGAATAAAAACCCAAACATGGGATTTCAAATGGATTTAATCATGGTTGTAACGTTTGAACTTGTATTTTCTCATGTGAAAACTAGAAAATGTAATTTTTTGAAAGCATGTTCAAGACAAAAGGGGTGAGATTATTTTGAGCACTAATAAGGGGCACACATCTTGAACATTATAGTGGAAATTATAGTTCAACTCTAAAATGAAAGAGCTCAATAGTAAAGAACTATGAACTTAATCAATTATGGTAATCTACTACACCTATGAAAAAGGATCATAAACAAGAGTTTAATTTACCTTACGGTGTAAGAGGTATACCTTAACCAACATTACCTAGCCTTGGATAAATAAGTGTGAATGGGCAGTCCCAAAGATGTTAATAATAACAAGATAATTTTCTTTGTGAATAAATAAGTCTTGGCCAATCTTATAGGAACCTTTAAATGGTATCAAACCTCTTTCATAACATAAATGTTTTAAGTGTGTTGAAGAGGGCTATGGGGTAAAAAGAACTCTTCTTTCCCCTATTCCCCAAAAGAAGGTGACAAATGCCTAAAATAATACCGATCAATAATGAACTACGCATGAATGAATAAGAACCTAATAGGAACTTTGGTACTAATGCACGGTGTAGGATGCCTACGAGTAGCCCATGGGATACTGTATGATGGAAAAGTGACAAGCGAGCGTGGGAATCTACAAGCAACTCTTCCTCGCACCCGACCTCCCGAGGTCGTGCCGAGACAGCCGGTGGGGATGGAATATGTGTGGGATGCAGACAAACTAGTTAGGAAATCTGATGTCTTCGACGTGCACTATTGAAAACTTTGAATCTAAGGCAAAGAAGGCCCTCCTAACCTGAATTGGCATGATAGATCGATCAGCAAGAATGACCGCTCAAAGGCTCCAATCAATATCGAGCTTTGGCATGATTCATTCTATGGGTTATGGGATAGGTGGAAAATGACTCGGGATAGTTTCGTGTATTTCTCCAGAGACGGGGTCATATGGTGGATGGGGGTAGAGTGGACTCTACGGGTGATTATCGGCCTAGTCCGAGAATTCCCTAGCTTTATTAGCTGCTACATCTAACAAGGATAAGCTGTTCGATGATGATAGGTGGAAGTGGAGTAGATCGAATACTAATGTGTGTAGGCCAACATTTATGTCGATTCACATATGGATTCATTCGGCTATGGGATTTGTGGGTGACAACCGTAGATTTGCGTTTTTATGGTCCTGCTATGGGTCATGTGCGGACTCGAGTCCCTAATCCCTAGTATCCAATAGTCATATTCTTTCCCAACCTCTATATTAGAACTAATAGGTATGCGATCTTTTAGAGTATCTCACGGTGTTTGTACAACTTGAATTCTTAAGATAGTATCTATATACGTGAGAGTGTCTCCAGCGTCTGGCTATGGGATCAAAGGATCACAACCAAACGTTTGCTCTCTTCAAAGACCTTCTACAGTCATGCGGATATATATCTAGGGTAATCTGTAGTTTGGTTGATTTGACCAAAATGTGTGCGCTTGGTCGTCTTCTATGTTTAACCCGCTTAACTGGAGGCTGATCTATTGTAAGTTTGTCGTTGTTTGGAAGACTTGGATCCTAAGATTCTGATCTATATCAGTTATTGTTGTGACGAGATTGGGTTGGGGCACGATTGGCTCGAATACATATTCTCTGGGCTCTCTAGGTCCCGTGATTGTCATACAAAAGCAACAATGTAAATCTAATTGCAGCAAAGTAAAATTAACTATGTGAAATATATCTATAACATATATAACTTCTCTATTTTTGTATTTTTCTGATGAATTTATATGAATGAAATTAAAGGAGCAACTATCTTAATATATCTAGAAATCGACAACTAATGTAATAACGAATTTAAAACAAAAAAGTAACCAAGTATGGCTACTTGTATGTGCGGTTGTGAATCTATTCTAAATAGTGAAATAACTGATCTAATCTATTTGAAAGACTCTGATCCTACCTAGAATTGAGGAATGAATCATAGTTTCTCGAAACTATGAATCCCCATGACTTCACTGGCAATATCAAAAGTAAAATTGACTGAAATAAAGTGATTGGCTACTCTATTTGATATGCTTCTAACTAGAACTTTGAAAGCTAGAACTGGGTTTTGCAGAACAGTGGAAAATCTGATGGTGTGTGTGGTTTTTCCCCCTTAGTGTGATCTCCTCGTTCCTTCATGCTCACATGGATCCAGAAAAGTGTGTAATGCTAGCATCAATAGAAGTAGATTTTGGAATAAAGGCAACTTAGGATACTGGACCGAATATAATGCAAGTAGGAGAGGGATAGCGAAAGAGTACAGAGGTTGGCTTATACAATTCCTAGCAGGATTTATTGCGAGTCATGCAACATAAAACGTCCAGAACCTGAAACTATCCTGTTTGATGAGTAAAACCTATAACTTTAATGGCTTCCTACTGAAATTTAAACTATTCTACCTAATGGATTGCATGAAGTAATGACAACACTTTGCACAAGATGGATATGTGGCTTTCTAATAGCAAAATAACGTTAACTAAGCATGCAATGAACTAAACTATGAATCCTAAGAAAAAATTAAAAGACTGAACTCTGCTGAAATGAGAAATTGAGAGGTAAATTTGAGGGGCCATTTTCTTGAGCACAAGCCAACTATTTATAGCATTTCCATTTACCCAAAGGTAAAAACCAAATTGATCTCTTAAACCATAAACAATGCCAAAACACTATTCCAGGGAACCAGAATCATTAATGCAAGCCAAAGGTGGTGAAAAAAGCTGGTAAACATTGAAAAATTACGTGAGTCACGTTAAAAGAGCATTCTAGAAAACACATGAAGGACCGCCACCCTGAGCAGGGTGGTGGTGGTTCAGATCGCGCCTGAGCAGGCATCGATTTTGTCACTAAAGAACAAAACGTAAAGAAAAGAGGGGAAAAGAGAACAACAAAGCACACAGGGGCTAAGCAAGGCATGCGGGATGTTAACGCACACTTGGAGAGATTTTTGGATCCCGAACACCTTGCGAGGAGACCTGTATCATCATTGGGGCACGTGTTATGTTGTTTGAAGTGCAGTACCTTACAATTTTGGGTACGTACATATTACCCCCTCGAGAAGCGTTTTAGCCATGAAGAGGCGTAAAGCGGTGGGTCCGAGTATGGTGGTCCTGAAATGGGAAGTAGGAATTTATACCTAATACATCCGTGTGTGAAATGACGCCATCCACAATTCCCGCCACCTCCAAAACAAAAAGAGGAATCAAGTGCGAGATAAACAAAATAGATCAGAAAATAAATGCTAAAATAATGGGAAATGAGGATGTACCATTTGTGCGGGTGTAAGAACTTACCTCCGTTGGTGCTCCAGAGCCGTGTGAAAAGGGGATTCAAAATGAGTCGGGGTGCTTTATATATAAAAGTGGGCCCATTTTCCTATTCATTTGTGCATGTTGATTTGGTTGGTTTTGAGCTGGGACCACGGTGACGGTTTCTTATGAGAGTAGAGTCAAAACGTTCATGACGAGATAGCGATCATGCCTCGCGAGTAGTTCATCGACTTGCGAGATCACATGTTAGTTTTTCTCAATTTATCGTTTTTACCCCGAAAATTTTAAAATGTTAAAATCTTTGTCATGGGGGTTATTTTTGAAAATGTTAGGTTCAAAAGGTCTATCTAGGGGGTCGCCTCTTTGGGTAGGCTTTGTTTTAGTTAAAATGGTCCTTTTTTTGTGTTTTTAGGCCTTTTTAAGGTATAAAACCTGCGTGGGTTTTCGGGACACGACTACTGCCCTGAACAAGGCGGCGGCCACGTGACCGCCGCCTTATTCAGGGCAGTGGTTACAAGACCGCCGCCTTTAAGGTGGCGGTTATGAAACCGCTGCCCTGCTCAGGTGGTGGTTCCTAATAGAATGCCAAAGGAACACTTGTTTGAAATTGTTTTTACATTTTTAGCATCTTTATGTGTTTTCATGATTTTTCTAATGTCATTCGGATGCTAACTTGCTCTATTTTGTGTGTTTTTGGGTGTATGCAGGTGAGGGAGGAGTACATTCGATGGAGTCAAGAGAGAGAGAGTGACTGGCTCCCAGCAGTATTAGATGCCCTTTCACAGGATGAGGTGGACACTCTTCAGAGGGCCGGTATATCTGCATATATCACGCGTCCCACATGTTGCTCTGTCCAGTCACATACTTTGTGACTTATTTTCTTATTGGGATGCTGATTGAACACCTTCCGGTTACCAGGGGTCTGAGGTGAGTGGACCATCACTTTGGAGGATGTTTACCATATTCTGGGGGTCCCGATCATTGGGAGATGACTTACTCTTGAGATGAGCAGGTTCACGGGCCTAGATAGCACAATGGGCTTCTTACATGGGAGATGTAGTTATCTCCACTAGCTCGAAGAAGGGGGTGAGGGTCGATCTATTCCTCTCCTTCCCATCCCCTTGATTCACCAGGACATTATGGGGATCCTTGCTTCGAGATTGATCAGGGATAAGGGAGGAGACACACTACTATATTGCTAGCCCCCCATCATTGCACGGATCGAGGACATGGCAGATTTACGCTTGGGGAGATGATATACTTGGGACTACCTACCACGACTTGTATAGGGTAGTTTGTTTTACGGGGGCATTCTTTGAGCCACCCGACCCCTGGTTATGAGATGGGTTTATGAGCGCTTCATCCCTACGGCATATATGTAGAGGTGGCAGATCCCGGAGCTATGAGGGCATCCAAATGGCAGACATGTCGGTGCTCGAGCACCTCACTAGTTAGTTACTTCCCTGATCACCGATGACATGGAGGCCACACTGTATCAGGTCATGGTAGGTTTATGGGGTGAGGAGGCTCTTACTTTGATCGATGCTCCACCACGGGGACAGCTAGTTGTGAGTAGGGAGAGTGGAGATACACCCCTTTGGCTGAGTTCCTCAGTAGTTTGGCCTACCATACAAGGTTATGCTTCCCCAGTAGTGCCGGTATACTGAGTCGGTTCGAGAGGCCAGAGGGGGTCCTAGAGGCCGGGGTTGGATAGTTGTTACCCCTTGTGTTCCCATTGTGGCTAGGCTAGTAGTACGTGCCCGAGGGAGAGCTGGTGCTCCTCAGGCACCCTTACTTCAGATTGCCACCGGTCCCACTCACAGCAGTGACGACCCTATCGACATAGACTCCGAGTCTGAGGAGTTCACAGGGGGGGGAAGACAGAGGAGGATAATGAGGAGGATAGTGATCCTGAGTGGCATGACACTCAAGATATCATCTGTAGAGAGGGCAGAGCGAGTGCAGAGAGGGTGACTCACGGTTTTAAAGAAGCCACTCTCCCAGGGCCATGGTGGGGAGGATGAGTCCATTGCGGGATGCTACATCGCTCCAGCCATGGGAGGAGTACCTCAGTCAGTGGTGACATCTGTGGTAGGTGCTGACCCTAGAGATCCATCCTGGAGGCCCGGTGATCCGAGTAAGTTATCTTCCCTTTGCTTCAGGATCACTTTAATTTCCATCTCTCCTTTTTTTACACTTGTGTTTATCTCTTGCTTTATTTCTAATTCATTTTCTCCTTTGTTTGCAGAGACTGCCGATGAGTGGCGAGACCCAATTCGTACGGTATGCCTTGCCGATACCTCTTGATCCCTATGGAGAGGACCCGTGCAAAGCATGCTGTGGATGCGGGGAGCCCTCAACAAGCTGGTAGACATACCGAGCGTCTTTTCCCCATCGGCATCTGGCTAGGATGGTATCTACCCTCCGTCTTGGTGGCGGGGGTATAGGATAGTAGAGCACTGATGAGGAGTCATTCTCATGGTGAGGCTGCACTGCCCCCCTTGGGATCATGAGCCCTCCATGCACTCAAAGCGCCGGCGTAGCAGAGTCCTAGGCATGGGCGTGCACCTCGAGAGGGATCTAATAGGGGTTGAGAAGCCACTTGGCTCTTTTAGATTTTTGTACGATATTTTTGTATTTCTGGGATCTTTGAGCGTTTTGACCATGCTTAGTGCATGATGGCATTGTACAGGAATTTTAATCATTCATATATATATATATATATATTCTTTTGGATCAGACTCTTGGCATCTATGACCTTGCTTCCATTTCCATTTCCATATGTAAACTATGATGTTATGCTTATATGTTTTTTAGAATGTATGCAATGGAGAACAAATGATATAAATGTTTACTTTCTTTTTTATTTCGTGATGCTGATATATGATAATGTAGATACAATGTGATTTTGAATTTTTAGTTTCTTTAAGCAATTTTGATACCTCATATCTATTTTGGCAAAGTGGTGAAGATAAGCCGGTATAATGAGTAGATAAACTTGCCCCACTCCTAACTCCATGCAACTAGTAAGATGCGAGGGCTCGTCATCGAGAGCTAGAAAGGGCACACGTTATGAAATGTGTTGAAATGATAGTGATGAAATATAGACAAAGCTTTGGTGGAACCAAATTAGGATGCTACAAGCCTACTCTACTCGAGTGACTCCATAGTTTGGGATGCAACTTGCTTTGCGGTTTATCTAGACTTAAATCCGTAGATGGCCACATGGTAGAAAAAATATGGGTTATAGGATTTTTAACTCTCTTGGAATTTTGGACATCGATTCATTTGATTTTGAATCAAGACTTCAAGATTTGAATTGTTTGTTTATGACCTTTAACATTTGTTTGTTAAGAGGACCCCCTACACCTTGCCCCATGCTACTAGTAAGAAGCATGGGTTTATCACCATGGGCAAGGCATAGGCGAGTAAGGGCATTTCCATCCTTTCTCAACCCTACGTCACTAGTAAGAGACACAAGATCATCACCAAAGGTTGGTGAGGTAAGGAAATGTGTAAATTTAAAATTTTCTGTTTGATCTATATTTGACTCGTTTACTTGAGCAAAGTGTCAGTATGTTCTTACTTCCAAAGAGATATATGTATGAGATAGATGTGACATGATGAAGCTTCTAGAATAGACCATAGGAAAGACACCTATCCTAAGAAGAAACCAAAAGTGAGAACAAGCATGCACGAGACCTTGGTATGGTTCTTGTTAAGATTTTGTCATATCTAGCTTTATTTGATGAAATGATTCCGAAATAGTTGATGATATCATGGAAATGGAGAAGTATGATTAGAGTGTTTATGCCAATACCATCAGAAGTTTGTAATGAATTGCTTTGAGAATAAATTCCTTGATCACAAAATTATACGAAACAAGTAGACAAAATGATCCTAACTATATGAAGATGTAATGTAGATATAATTATACAAGTAGTGCTGGTTGCTTATGCATAGAATCATTTAAGGTGTAGGGAATTGACTGTTTCACCAAATTCCTCACCTTCTAGTGTGCATAAGAGATATGCACCATTTCCATAGTCCTTCATGACTCGGTATGGGCCCAACCATTTGGGCCGGAACTTCCTTCCTTCGCCGGTCTTTTTATCGATCCAGTTGTCTAGCCTTAGAACTAGATCACCTTCATATATGTCTCGTTCATAGACCTTCTTGTTATACTGCCGGCACATCCGGTCAGCATAGACTCTATGCCACTGTTCAGCATCTAACCTAGCTTCATCTAGGCTTTCTAGTTGGGAGAGACGTGCTTCTCTGTAAGCATCTTCGTCCAGGATCCCTTGTAATGAGATACGGAGACTAGGTATTTCAACCTCAAGTGGGAGAACTACTTCTTGAATACTAGCGAGAAAGGAGTCACTCTTGTTGGTGTTCTTATTGAGGTTCGGTGGGCCCATAAGGCTGGATATAACTTCAAATGCCAATCTCGTTTGTTTTCTTTCACCATTTTAAGAAGAATGGATTTTAACGTTTTGTTTGTTGCTTCAGCTTGTCCGTTGGCTTGGGGGTAATACAAGGAGGCCGTATGATGGCTTATTTTAAATTTATTGCACAATTCGCGAACTTCTTCATTCTTAAAAGAAGTCCCATTATCCGAGATAATGATTTGTGGGACACCGTATCTACAAATGATTTGGTTCAAAATGAACTTGGTGATTACAGAACCTGGTATAGTAGTAAGAGGCATAGCCTCTACCCACTTGGTAAAATATTTGGTGGCCATGATTATAAAATTATGGCCGTCCATGGATGAGGGAGAGAATTTCCCTATCAAATCAAGGCCCCACATAGAAAAGTGCCACGGAGTAGCAATTGGTTGTAGATCTTATGCTGGCATGTGGATCTCATGGGAGAATTCTTGGCACTTATGACACCTTTATATAAACTCTACTACATCGTGTTCTAGAGTAGGCTAGAAATAGCCCATCTGATGTATTTTATGAGTGGTGGCATGGCCCTTTGAAGTGGCCTTCATACATTCCTTTGTGAGATTCATGGAGAATCTTCTTGGATTATTTTGTGTCGACACATCTTAGAAGCATTCCATCGAATGCTTTTCGATAGAACACTTGCTCTATAGTGGACGTATTTGCCTATGATAATGTGTAACCACCTTCTTTGTTGCGGTGTAGTGCCTTTCGGATACGTATGATCCATGATATAATTAATAATATCAGCATACCAAGGACACTCAAAGATGGGAGGTCTGGTTTCAACGTAGTATACGCATTCATCAGGAAAGTCTAGATCTACTAGATTGCCTCCATCTAGTGGGTCATCAGCTAACCAATCCGTGATGACTTGTCCTTTAACAGACGTTTGATTTACAAATGTTAGTTCGAACTCCCCCATTAAGGTTATAAAGCATCCAACCTTTTTAGACAAGGACCCTTGTATGAGGAAGGTTCGTAAATGCTCTGTCTTTACAATGACCCTTGTTTCTTGATTTAGCATATAATGTCTTAAGCATTTGGTCGCAAAGACTATGGCAAGGCATTCTTATTTTGCCTGTGTATAGCATGTTTCATAGTCGAGCAACGTTCGGCTAATGAAATAGATCACACGTTCTCTCTTGTCATCATCTTTTTGAGCTAGCATATAGGCTAACGAGACATTGGTAGCTCGCAAATATAAAATTAGCAGGTGGTCTGGCTTAGGTGGCATTAACGTAGGTGGTGATAACAAGAAATGCTTAACTACATCAAAAGATTCATTGCAATCTTTGGTCCAATCAATATTATAATCTTTCTTGAGTAGATTGTTGATTGGATGAATGGTGAAACTTAAGTCTGGGATGAATCTCCGGATTGCACCAAGCTTTCCAAGAAATGACTGATTCCGATTCATCCGAAGGTGGGACCATTTCAAGAATAGCCCTAATTTTGGTTATGTCAACATTGATCCCTCGTGACGATATAATGTAACCTAGGAGCTTCCCTCCCGTCACACTAAAGACGTATTTTTCTGGATTTAGTGTGACTCTGTATTCTATTAGACGTGAAAGGATGATGCGGAGTAATTCCGGGTGATCACAACACTTCCTGGCCTTGGCCAAAAATCATCTATGTAGGACTCCATGATTTTGTGAATAAGATCATGAAATATGTATGTCATTGCCCGTTGGTATGTGGCACCGGCATTCTTGAGACCCAATGGCATAACAACGTAGCAATAGGTTCCCCAAGGAGTTATAAACGTGGTTTTAGCTTGATCTTGTTCGGATATTCTGATTTGGTTGTATCCTGAGAATCCATCCATGAGAGACAAAATCTCAAATCCAGCTGTTGCATCAACAATGACATCTATGGATGGTAACGGGAAGTCATCCTTAGGGCATGCCTTGTTAATGTCTCGGAAGTCTATGCAGATGCGTATCTTCCCATTCTTTTTAGAATAGGAATGATATTAGATACCCACTGAGAGTAATCGACTGGCTTGATGAATCCTACTTGGAGGAGTTTCATTACCTCCTCTTTCACCATGAGAGCTACCTTAGGTTTCATTGGTCTCGAATTTTGTTTAATCAACTTTGCATTTGACTTGGTGACGAGGTTATGTACCGCAATGTGTGGTGCAACCCCTATCATTTCCTTATAATTAAATGCAAAAGCCTTCTGATGTTCCTTAAGGATTTGAGTGTGTATTTATACTTCTGATGGAGTTAACAAGGATCATAACTTCAATATCCTTGATTCATCCTCTGTTCCGATGTTAATATCGATTGTTTCTTCAATTAGAGAAGCGTTACCTTCTTCAAACTCAGGTAGGGTTGGAAGTAGTTCCAGATCATCTCCATTCTTGATTGTGTATATGTTGAATTCCTTTTGTGGGGAAGCTCTGTCATGGGATTTCTAAAATAGGAAGATGAATGTGGGATTAAGGATAAATCTACTGCGTGATGGGTGAGATGTAATGCTGCATAGGCATTTAAGTAATTCAGAGTGGTTGTATCACTATCAATGTGGTCTAGGATAGTAGATTTGTTTTCATTTCTGTTTGTTAAAAGAGGATTTGACATTTTTTTTACTAATGGTTCGGTACGAAGGGATACCATGAAATGGGTATCTTCCAACTCACTGTTTGGAGTGAAGCGTGATGCCGAGGTCACTATTGAATCGGCAGAAGATTTTTCTCTCGCGGGATTGCTTCAATTGATATGAAGTCAAACTCCTTGCTTAAATTTAGTACAGTTGTTTTGTAGAGCTGTAAGTGTTCACTCACGGTTTCATACATCTCAGAGACTTGGTTTGCTACCAATTGTGAGTCTCCTAACACCCTGATATTATTAACACCGATCCTCTTAGCTAGGATGAGGCCAAGGAGGAGGGCTTCGTACTCAGCGCCATTGTTTGTACATTTGAAATTTAGTTTAAAGGAAAATGGTAGGAATTTTCCCTCGGGAGAAGTAAAGATTACACCTGCCTCAGCTTTGTAACGACATTGAGCTCCATCGAAATGGAGAGTCCAATACTTAGCTGGGAATATGGGCATTGGGATATTTGTTGTGTTAACATCTTCTACCTCTACCATGCAGAGATCTACTGCTGGAAGAGAACCAACACCTAGGGTGTATCCCATGCCTCTAAGAATCAAATGGTAGGAACATTGGTAGATCCTGTTCTAACAATTCAACAATTTTTGTAGTAGTTCCTAATGATACTATTTCTACAATATTAACCTCATCTTTGAGGGTTGGGATCATCTTGGCTAGGCTCATAGTCTCAAGATCTGTCATAGGTACCAACTTTTCTTCCGGTTTTGCGTCGGTAGGTTTATTAAGTTGGTTTGTTGGGAGTTCAAATTCCGAGTGCACACCTGGTCTTTTCTTTAGGTCAGCTAGGTGTACATCAAATGGGTTTGGATCACCTTTGGCTATGAACACGTTTCCTAAGTGTAAAAACCTTACTTCTTGAAATAACGTAGAAGGGAGTGCTTTCATACGCTATATCCATGGTCGGCCAAGGATCATATTATAGTTATTTTCCTGATCTATAATATAAAACTCAGTCAGGATTGTTTTGGGTCCTAAGGTGACTGGTAGTATTATAGTTCCAATCGAGGTGGCTTTAAGGCTATCATAGCCTCTTAGCGTATTTCGAGTTGTGGAACAATTCGTTTCTCCATACCCTAGCTTTTGAAGGAAAGAGAAGGGGACTATGTTAAGCTTTGCCCCATCATCAACCATTGCGCGTTTAACGTAATTGTTATAAACCCAGACTTGCAAATGTAAGGTTGGATCACCTCGGCGTGCAATCTCAGCGTCTGTTGGCATTTTTTTTATTTCAAATATGAATTCAAAGATATCCTATCCGGCTATCCTGGAGGGTGGATATCAAATTCTATATAGTTTACCTATGTTTCGGGAGGTGGAGTGATGTTAATTAGATGACCTAAACCTAATGCCTCTAAAAGAGCAGCCCTATGGGCAGGAGAATTCTTTAGTAAGTCCAAAAAATAAATGTGCGAGAAGGTTTTTGTTAGATCACTAATTAAATCATAGGCACCTACGGGTCTTACCAACATTTGTTGGATGTTATCTGTCTCCGGTAGGTAACTTGGACTTGGCTGAGAGGAATACTCTCGTGTTCTTATCTGACCTCTATGGGTAGTTCGGCGTCTAACTCCACTAAACCGACTATCTTGGGTCATGGTTGACTTCCTAATTGTGGTGCAACTAATGGATTTAGTGAAGTCGAGGCTTCATGATCGTTGTTTCCTATCATTACACCCTTGTTTGTCCCATTCGGATTTAGCTTGTTGTTGTTGTGATTTGGGAGTGGATCATTAAAGATCTTAAGGGGTGCATTTTGAGGGGAAAGCGCCCCCATAAAAGTCTTTGGCGCTAGTGACGTAGGATCTACCAAGAACATATCTATGAAAAGTTGTCTTTGTTCCTCTGGCAAACATTGCATGAATTTATTATAGTCACGGCATGTTCTAGTGTCATGGCCTTGAATTTTGTGAAAACCACAATATGAGTTAGGATTGTAATTCCTAGTCTACTGGTTTGGTGCATATTGTGGCCCAAAACTCTTATCAAACCGTTGCCTATTAGGATTAAAGTTTTACATTTGTTGTTTTTGGTTTTGGTTTTGGTTTTGATATCCAATTGAGTTTTGGCTTGGACCATGTGTAGGGTTTTCATTGTTGTTTTTGTTGATGATTGAAATCCACTGCATTGATTGTTGGGGTAAAGTTGTTATTTCGTTGGTTGTTTACTAGTGGTGGAGTATTCACAACATTTACCCTTTTGGGTTGATCAGTTACTCCATCTGTTGTCACTCCACGATTTTTATTAAGGATTTTAGGTCCTTGATTGGTATTTGTGGTGGTAGGATAGGTCGTAGTATTCTGGTTGGAGGTGATTAACCTCTCGTTTTTTTCCATACGTCTTACGACCGCTATCTATCTATTGCCGCTTGATCTATTCAGAGAGTGCTCTCAAGTACTTCATTGTAAGTCCTTAGTGGGAACTTTTGGACTTCTTCCTTCACTTCTCTGCTGAGAGAATGAAGGAATAAATCACATAGTTCCATTTGGTCCATATTTGGAGCATTGGCTGAAGAATAAAGAACTGTACGCCACCTCTAGATGAAATGGGTGATGATTCATTGTGTTCCTGCTTAATATGCAAGAATTCCCTGATTCTTGTTCTTAATAGTTTGTTCATGTCAAATGCCTTAATGAACTCTGAAACGAGTTGTTTAAACGAATGGATGGAAGCCTCAGGTATTCTATAATACCAATCGAGGGCGATGCCCTCTAAAGTTTTAGGGAATATTTTAGCAACAACCCCATCCCAAGGGAGTAGTTCTCGAATGGCTGTGGCGTAAGCCTTGATATGTGCATTCAGATTTCCCTCACCTTTTTACTTGGGCAAATCAGGAAGAGGTCTTGGAAGAATGACGCTTCGTATGGTGAAATCTAAGGGTTCTTTCAAGTATTCTGAATAAGTCCCTATTGCATAGGTTTCGACCATTGATGGTGCCTGCGAGGGGTGGCGGTGGAATGGATTATTGATATGGCGTAGTGTACGCATTGGCAGGGGCATAAGGAATCCCCTGTGTTTGAGAAAACATTTCGGGAGAGGAGAACTCCGTCCCCTTGTGGTGATTTGGAGTACATGTTTAAGTATGAAGGGGTATTGTCTAGGAATGGATTATTTTGTACTAGACCGGAAGTATCGGAACGGTGTTAGAAATGGCGGTTCTTGTTGGCATTTGTTGTGAATACTGAGGAGTCATGCCTAACGTGCCTATTCCTGTGAGGAGGTCTACTTGGCTAGGACGGTGTGAAGGATTAGAATTTCTTATTTGTATGAATTGAGAATGGTGATTTGCCTAAGCAATTTCTAACCCCCTAACTTTTTCTACTAAAGTTGAAATGACCTCATTTGGTGAAGTCATGATGTTTTGCCTTAGTGGCGTTTGGTGTATATCCTGATGTTGTATAGGCATGTGATATCCTGTTATGAATTGATCATTTCCCTACCAAGTTTCCCGAGGGCATTTCCTATATGTAGTGGCGTGGAGGTATTTTCTTGAAAAGAGACCTCGGGTTACGTTTGTAAACTCCCTATGGGTAGGTACATACTCCTAGAGCATTGTTCATTCCTGGCATAACATACCAATTTTCATCATCTAAAACCAGGTATAGGTCATATTTTCTACTAATTTGTGGTCTAAGCAATACCTAAGGAGACGAACCAGATTCTCCTGTGAATGTCATATTGTTTGAGCCTGAAGGCTCTGTTTGTTGTGTTTGAGCGAGCCAATCCAACTCCTCTGTTTGGAAGGATGAGGTATTTTGATCCTTGGAGATGGAGTTTGTGTTGATAATTGGTTATTTGAATAGTTGTCACCCCATACTGAGAGCGAGGGCGATGACTGTCTATTCAGTTGAGCGTAGTATGCTTCAAGACCTAGGAGAGGTCTACCATATGCATCAAATCCCGACATATTCGGGGGGTATATGAATACCCGTAGAATAATGGGTAAGAGTGAAGGTAGACAAAAAGAAGTAACAGTGAAAGGATTGTGCCGTTCACGTTAGGTCCACCAATTTTGTTGGTGAAGCTGATGGTGAAAGCTAATGAGGTAGGTAAGATAAAATAAATGTTTGTTCACGTCGGTTTCACCAATTTTGTTGGTGAAGCTGATGTGAAGGCTGATGAGGTAGAGATGATGAAGCAATTGTTTGATTCATGTTGGGTTCACCAACTTTGTATGATGGAAAAGTGACAAGTAAGCGTGAGAATCTACAAGTAACTCTTCCTTGCACTGACCTCCCGAGGTCATCTTTGCCGAGACACCCGATGAGGATGGAATATGTGTGGGATGTAGAAAACTAGTTACGAAATCTGATGTCTTCGACGCGTACTATCAAAAACTACGAATCTAAGGTAAAGAAGGCCCTCCTAACTTGAATCGCGTGATAGATCGATCAACAAGCATGACCGCTCGAAGGCTCCAATCAATATCGAGCTCTGGCGTGATTCGTTCTATGGGTTATGGGATACGCGGAAAATGACCTGGGATAGTTTTGTGTATTTCTCCAGATAGGGTCATAGGGTGGATGGTGGGTAGAGTGGACTCTACGGGTAATTATCTAGCCTAGTCTAGAATTCCCTAGCTTTATTAGCTACTACATCTAACAAGGATAACTGTTTGATGATGATAGGTGGAAGTGGAGCAGATCTGAATACTAATGTGTGTAGGCCAACATTTACGTCTGATTCACCTATGGATTCATTGGGCTGTGGGATTTGTGGGTCACAACCGTAGATTCACGTTTGTTGTGGTCCTGCTATGGTCATGTGCGGACTCAGTCCCTAATCCCTAGTATCCAATAGTCATATGATTTCTCATCCTCTATATTAAGAACTAATAGTTGTGTGATCTTTTCAGAGTATCTCACAGGCATTTGTGTAACTTGAAATCTTAAGCTGGTATCTATATCTGTGAGAGTGTCTCCTGCATCTGGCTGTGGGATCAAAGGATCACAACTGACCGTTTTCTCTCTTTCAAGACCTTCTACGGTTATGCAGATATATATCTAGGGTAATTTGTAGTTTGGTTGATTTGACCAAAACATGTGCGCTTGGTCGTCTTCTATGTTTAACCCGCTTAACTGGAGGCTGATCTGTTGTAAGTTTTTCGTTGTTCGGAAGACTTGGATCCTAATATTCTGATCTATATCGATTCTTCTTTGTGACGAGATTGGGTTGGGGCACGATTGGCTCGAATACGTATTCTCTGGGCTCTCTAGGTCCCGTGATTGTCATACAAAAGCAATAATGTAAATCTAATTGCAACAAAGTAAAATTAACTATGTGAAATATATCTATAACATATATAACTTCTCTATTTTTGTATTTTTCTGATGAATTTATATGAACGAAATTGAAGGAGCAACTATCTTAATATATATAGAAATTGACAACTAATCTAATAACGAATTTAAAACAAACAAAGTAACCGAGTATGGGTACTTTCTGCATGCGATTGTGAATCTATTCTAAATAGTGAAATAACCTGATCTAATCTATTCGAAAGACTCTCGATCATACCTCGAAGTGAGGAATGAATCATAGTTTCTCGAAACTATCAATCCCCTGACTTCCTGCAATATCAAAAGTAAAATTGACTGAAATAAAGTTGATTGGCTACTCTATTTGATATGCTTCTAACTAGAAATTTGAAAGCTAGAACTGGATTTTGCAAACGGTGGAAAATTTGATGGTGTGTGTGGTTTTGTCCCCTTAGTGTGATCTCCTCGTTCCTTCGTGCTCAAGTGGATCCGAGAAAAGAGTGTAATGCTAGCATCAGCGGAAGTAGATTTTGGAACAAAGGCAGCTTAGGATACGAGACCGAATATAATGTGAGTAGGAGAGGGATAGTGCAAGAGTACGAGAGCTTGGCTTATACAATCCCTAGCAGGATTTATTACAAGTCATGCAACATAAAACGCCCGAACCTAAAACTATCTTGTTTGATGAGTAAAACCTGCAACTTTAATGGCTTCCTACTAAAATTTAAATTGTTCTACCTAATCGATTGCATGAAATAATGATAGCACTTTACACAAGATGGATATGTGGCTTTCTAATAGCAAAATAACGTTAACTAAGCATGCAATGAACTAAACTATGAATCCTAAGCAAAAATAAAAGACTCGAATAATTGGTGAAATGAGAAATTGAGAGGTAAACTTGAGGGGCCATTTTCTTGAGCACAAGCCAACTATTAATAGCATTTCCATTTACCCAAAGGTAAAAACCAAATTGATCTCTTAAACCATAAACAATGCCAAAACACTATTCTAGAAACCGAGAATCATTAATGCAAGCCAAAGGCGTGAAAATTTTGGTAAACGTTGAAAAATTACGTGAGTCATGTTAAAAGAGCATTCGGAAAATGCGTGAAGGATCGCCGCCACGAGCAGGTGGCGGCGGTTTAAATCACTAAAGAACAAAATGCAAAGAAAAGAGGGGAAAAGAGAACAACAAAGCACTGCTCTGGGCTAAGCGAGGCATGTGGGATGTTAACACACACTTGGAGAGCTTTTGAATCCTAAACATCTTGCGAGGAGACCTGTATCATCATTGGGGCACGTGTTACGTTGTTCGACAGTGCAGTACCTTACAATTTTGGGTACGTACAACTACCTAATACAAAAACATATTAAGTACCGAGATAGGCCTCCCATAGGTAACCAAAAATGGGCATGGGGTGTTCCTCGGCTTACATAAGTCAACTTGTTAGGAATTAATTGAGTCAAAATAGGATCATCTACTTAAGCTTTTAAGATCCAAATAACTTTAATGAGACAATAGTGATGTGATGGGAAGACAAGTTTAGGAGAGTTGTGCACTCGTCTAATATAAGCATATATAGTACATTTGGAAAACTTTGGAAAAAGTATTGTACTTGCTTGGGTACATTGTCTAATCACCATTTCCTAAAGTGTAGGATATAAGATGGAGTTACTAAGTGAACTCTAGGCATCCATTAGAGGATGGGTTACAAGATCTCAATACCACAACGTGGTAAAAAAGTGAAGGTAATTATAAACATTCAATTGAATGTTAAGGGTGATTGTGGAGATCGGGGATATGATACCACGACAACCGTAAAAGGTTTATCACTAAGTTATAGGATGGATTAAATTATTAACACCTAATGCATAAAATAGTTTGACTAGTTTCCAAAATAAATTATGTAGAGGAATATCTCCTCCTTGTTAAGATAATTTGACTTGCTGCATTAGCTAGTAATACAAAGGAATGTCTATATGTTGTTGTAATTTTTTTGACTATTTTGGTGTTGAATTTCAAGGTTATTACAGAATCTAGGTTAAATGAAAAATGTTTAACAATTTTTTCGATAGGTTAATGAAAGTGGTTATGGATCCTTTAGGGAGGTATAAACACCAATCTAAAGCTTTTCCTCCTAAACTATTTTGAAAAGGATGTAAGAAGTAGATGTCATTGTAAGATACCTCTTGGCATTGCATGAATAAGCTGTTTGACATGTTCTCACAGATTATTCTTTCCTTTTTATTTGTCTAATTTTGGGATTTCAAACAATGAAGGAAAGGGTATGTGTAAATGTATTTATCAAATGGATAAGAACAAATATCCTCAAAGTTCAACCGTTCGAGTTAGTTTTGTAACCCCTTGATTATGTCTTTCATATTTTTCCATTCTGTGTGAATGGAGAGTTTCTGAGAGGGGTATCTATGACGTCATTGAATTTTTGATGAGGTTTCTTTGTTTATTCATTGTGTGAGTTTTGGAAACCTTAGAATCCATGTGAGTGAGTTGTGTTATTTCAATGAATCTTTGATAAGAAATAAAAAGTATATAGCAGATTTTACTGGTGAGATCGAGAGATAGAAACCAAATAACCAAGAAATATTTTCAATATTCTCTAGTATCTTCAACATATAGTAGATTGGCTATTATATAGCTACGAACGTAGCTAAACAATTTCCTCATAAATAGGAATGAATTTCAGAATAGACACTTTGGTAACATATACAAAAAATTATATTGTTATAACTACATAACAATATAATATCCAATAACTACTACAACAAAACATTAATTACGTGAGCACTAGATTAATTTCCTAACATTCCCTCCCTTAGTGCAAAAATGGGTAAAACTTGCCTTGTACTATAACATGCTACTACGTAGCCTGCTTATGATTTATGGTTTCAAGGACAATACCAACAACCTCTAGATGGTTTTCCAAGTGGTTAACCAACAACCACACAATGGATGGTTTTTTAGGACAGTACCAACAACCTCTAGATAGTTTTTCCAGTGGATTACTAACAACCACACAACGGATGGTTTTTAGGATAGAACCAACAACCTTTAGATAGTTTTTCCAATGGATTACTAACAACCACAATATCATGATGTTGCAGTAGTATCATCGACTCTCATCACTATCTCACTACAAGGAATAACATAGGAAAATCTGCTAAATTCTACTACTCATACACACAAAATTAAAACTGGAAATGGAACATTGGATCATGTTCCCTTGCTCAATGTGAAATTTCCACTTATTCTTCAAACCAAGTAACTAGGAAAACAACATACACAAACACTGAAATCTGAATCACACCACATGCAACTAAAAGCACATTGTCCAAATTGAAAACAAACACACACACCATAAAAATGCCACCAAAAACTTGTGGCCCCATCGTTGGTGACTAACGAGAGGTCTCGAATGAACTCCTTCCTTCGTTGCCTTCGTCCTCCAAAGTGTCATGTTGCTAACTCAGTGGAATTTGAATTGAGGCTCAATAATTACATACCTTACCCGAACGTCGATTCCACCGAAAATATGTTCGCAAGATTTTTTTAAGTTTGGACTTTTTAGACTCTTGACATCATGATATGACCATAATAAGATATTAAAAAGCCTAAAATCACCAATTTAACTTTTATGAGACTTAATTTTGAAAATGACAACATACTTGAAAATGATAAAAGTCGCATGAAATGACTATTATTTTTACTCTATACATATAATTCTTAATTTTTATTTTTGACTCATATGAATGTACCATTTAAAACATACTCTTAATAATACATCAATTACTTTTTGACTAAGCTATTTTACACTAAATGACACAATATATAATTACTTACAAAAATGAGACTACTAAAAACTTGGAGCTTGGAAAAAATACCGTGGGTTGAAGAAGAAACCAAGAGCAGGTTCTAAAGTTCTATGTAAGGAAGATTTGATGCAAACTCAAATTGGTATAAAACTTTTAAATGGTGCGTCCTTTGGAATAAAAACTAACCCACACACTTCCTCTGTTGAAATGCGAAATCTTAAAATGCGTCGAGACTGACTCTTGGAGGACCACACTACTCGTTGCCTTAGAGAAGCCCTTCAGGATCCTTTCAAACTCGTGGTTGCATGCATGTGGAGGACGATCTTGAGGATGTTGCCAAGAATTCAAGACTAAAAAAAATATGCATTCCAACCTGGAGTCTTCAACGAGCTACCGCGTACATGCCTGAGCAGCAAGATATTCCATATCAATTATATCAGTGTACATGTGCGTGGGACTGCAAATCCAAGACTTATTTTTTTTGGATGCTGATTATTGATACGTTGATCCAAAGCACAGATATAGACGTATAAACATGCAAATAGCTGGAAGGGAATGTTTGCAGGTCTGTAATTTTAGTGATCAAAGCAAGATAAAACTTACAACTGGCTACCAGAAATAGCGTCAGATCTATGGAATATCAATATTTGCTAATAAGCAGATATTTCTAATCCATATTGTGATTGGCGCATGAATTTTCTACTCGGATCGTAACCTTGTAGATATCTTCTTCACCGCGAACGATGAATGAGATGTGAATTCTTAACAGAATTTATAACACAGATTGTTGGGTGAAGTCGACTGTTAGGAGATGTTACCAGAGGTCGAGTTATATCGACTAACACCAAGCCACAAACAAGTTCTGAATCGAGCTATTAGGGAATTGAACAGAAACTGATATAAGACTGATCCAAATGCCTAACAAAACAATGTTGTAATGTTGACTGTGTGCAATATACGCGTAACCATAAGATGAACAGATTATCACTTTACCATTGAATCAAAATACCAAACTTTTGAGGGGACTCTCATTTTATCTCACTCTGGTACCAAATAAAAAGTATATAGCAGATTTTACAGTGAGATCAGAGACAGAAACCAAATAACCAAGAAATATATTCAATATTCTCTGGTATCTTCAACATACAATAGATTGGCTATTATATAGCCATGGAAGTAGCTAAACAAATTCCTCGTAAATAGGAATGAATGTCCTGGAATAGACACCGGTAACATATACAACAAATTATATTGTTATAACTACATAACAATATAATATCCAATAATGACTTATTAATTACTATGACAAAACATTAATTACGTGAGCACTAGATTAATTTCCTAACAAGAAAGATTCATTGGATGTGTTGTTTGAAGTATCTGATTTTTTTATTACGTTTACTTGACTCAATTTTTATCTAAAAGGCGATTATGGTTTTCTTCACCAAAATCATAAAGTAGCTTCGTACCCATTTCTAGGATGTGAAAAGGTATTAGTTTTTGTTGTGTCGTAACAATTTGTCTACTTGTTCTTGTTCTTCTTTGTTGAGGTTAGGTTACCTTACCTAATTCTCTTCATTAGAACTATTTTTATATAGAGGATTGACTATGCCAATTTTATCATCAAGACTTTGTGACTCTTATTATAAGTTACCACTATGTTGCTAATAGGTAACAACCTAGGTAAGCTCAAGAAGCTAATAGGTAAGAACATAGGTAATCTCAAACAAGATAATAGGTAAGAACCTAGGTAAGCTAAAATGTTGGATAAGTGGTTAGTTATGTGAGATAGGATTGGATGGTTTTTTGTTTTATTTGATGTCTACTCGTAAATGAGTTTAAGGAATCAAGTTTTAGTTTGATTAAAAAAGGGTGTGTTTCCAAGCGATAAAATAGAATTTTGGATGGGGTAGATTGGATTCTTGACATTGATTGGGTTATATTTGATTAGGATGGTGTTTTTTGAACACCAGTTTTGATCTACAAGAGAGGATTCAAAAACAACAAGAACGTATATATAAAAACAATGTTTTGATATGTTTTGGCTTAAGAGGTAGAATATCATCGGGAAGTGTAATGTTTAATGCAACAAACAAAATGTTATGGAATAATGGATGCAAGGATCTTATCACTCCAAATAGACATGTCTTTTGTTATGTTATAGCCCTTATATACCAAATATTCCATGGGCACAAAAGTGGTATGGGGAACCCTTAGAATACTATAATAGACTCACCTAATTAATAATGGCCCTGTTAGAGGAGTGAATCAACATTCCAATGATGGGTTTTCTTGAATAAGTGGTAGGGTGATAAAGGCATGAATATATGTATGGTGTCCTTATATCTCCCCAAATATTTATATGGTTGATACCATAGACATAGTTATTACAACTATTTAAGGCATATAGTCACAAAGAACCCCAATCACAACAACTTGACTTGTAAGTAGGAGACAAAGGTGAGGAAAGTGTCGAATGTTGTTTTGAGACCAAGTCTCAAGTGCAATGTAATTTTTATGAGTGGTGTATGGTAGTCAAGTACACATGTCACTAGTGTAGTTAAGTGGTGATGAAATCCACGTTGTTGTGTGAAAATACAAGTATGAATGGCTATAAGTAAGTTCTTTCCATCTTGAAATGTATAAAAGAAATAAGTATAAATGAAATTATAGCTGACTTTTAGTAATTTTTAGCAAGTTTTGGTTTTCTTTGACCAAGGAAAGCTACATGAAATCAAGTTAATAGTTTGTTGTTTGATTTTTCCTTCACTTTTATTGCAATCTATAATGATCGTGCAAAACAAGTTAACTAAAAATAAATAAATAAATTTAAATTTTCTTATTCTCAAGTGCACCCAAAGGGCGTGAGAGAACAGAATACACTTCTTGGTTGTAAAAAACTTTAAAAATTAGAAAATGAGTTAGATTTGAGCTAGATTAGACTATGAAGAAAATCACTATCGCTTTTGATTCTCAAGATCACCCAAAAAGGGTGTGAAAGAAAAGCATACATAATTGTGTTTCTAAGGAAATAAATGTTAGAAATGAAGGGAAGACATGAAAAATACTGAAAAATTGATTAGAAGAGTTACTAAGAAAAGAGTTAGATTAGAAAATGAAAATAAAGTGAAATGAAATACTTTAAATTTGAGTTTTGACAAGGGTACCTTGAAAAGGTATACCATTTTTCTCATTGCTCCATTTGAGGTATACTTTATATCATTTTAAAGATTGGAACAATATCTATCATGTGAATGGGGCCTTGAAATTTTATTGAGGGTTATTTGATATCTAAAAACTCTAAAAAAGTCAAAATTTTGAGATAAATTTGTAGTAAAAATGAAAGAAAAATAAGAGAGATGATGTATCTTGGTTAGAAAAAAATAATTATGAAATGAATTAGATTTTTTTCCTACGTAAGCCTCTATTAGCATGGAAAGACATGTATGAAGAACACTAGCGCAACTTGTTTGACGAAGACACGTGTAAAGTAAAACCGATGCAGGTTGTTTGATGGAGAGGCATGTCTAGTTTTATGTAAATACTGACTACTCGCGTAAATGCAGATCTACATAAAAAGTGAAAAATAGATTTAATAATACGCTAAAGCAAATAAATGTAACGTATATGTACCTAGTTTGATGAAAATACAACTACTCTGACTTAAACACAGATCTTCTTCCCACCCCACTATGAACATTGAAACATTGAAATATAGAAACACATAATGTTAGAATGTTAGTGCATCTAATTTAGCGCTAGTCCGGTATTAGAACATAATTGTGGGTATGAAAAATAAATTATAGAAAAACAAAAAATGCGTGTGTGAATTACACAGACGAGATATTTACACACTAGTGTACGCATTGTTACAAAAACACAATCTTGTGGACGGTAGTGCAAATTTGATGATGGAGACACATTGAATTTGACAATAAAACAAAAAAATGATTTACGCTAGAACAGGGGAGACTATGGAGACAAAAGTCACCTATACCTACATAAAAAGATTAGAAAAATGGCCAAAAGGACTTAAAAAAAAAAGGATCTTAAACCGGCTCACCAAATGACTTGTAAATTGGTTAGTAACCTATGACACTTCACGAAACATGAAAATGATATTTGAATGACTTAAAATAAATGAGAATGTATGGGTGTAATACTAGGTGTTCTAGAATGTGTATGAGTAAAATTGTAAAAATGAAAAAGTATAACAATAAAACAAAGTAGAAAACCTTTATTAGAAAACTCTTTGCCACATCGGATTAGGAAAATGATGTGGATGGGCCCAAAGATTGTTTATGATGTAGGTGCTCTAACGTGGTAGAGATTTGTTGCATAATTGATCCAACAATTTAGCTTTACATTTCTCCGAATGCGGAAAATGGATCGATTATGGATATATGGATAATATATTCATATAGGCATTATGAGGGAGATAAGTGAGAGGATTTCAATTTAGAGCACAAAGAGAAGAATGAAAAACCACTTAGCTGATTAGTTTTCCATTTTGGAGGAAGGGTAAAGGTTCTATTTATAGTTTTCCGAGGTGAGATTAATTAAGAAAACTTAATTAACCATGATTTGTAGAAAATTCATGTGCTTTGAAAATGGAGTATTGATTCAAAATTTTTATTCAAAAGTGGGAAATGTTTAAGGTGGATGTGAATACATGTACACTTGATTCGAATATTTAATTTGAAAGTGGGGGACATGGAAGGTGGATGTGAAGACTTGGAGAATTGATTCGAATATTTAATTCAAAATTGGGAGACATAGAAGGTGGATGTGAAGACTTGGATAATTGATTCGAATATTTAATTTGAAAGTGGGTCATGGTGGAAAATTGATGTGGCATGTGATGTGGGTGGTGAGGTGGAGGATTTAATTAGATGATGATGAAGGTTAAATTAATTGATTGATATAAATTAAATTTTCATAGATTTTATGGGAATGATGTGAGGAATAAATTGATTAATGAGGTGTCTACATAATGTTTATTTTGATGCCATGTCTTTATATGGGTTATATAATTGGAGAATAGAATCTATTAGTGAAAGAGGTGAAACAACATAATGGCATCTTCCATGAGCATAGAGGAACCTATCTTAGCTCAACTATAACATTATTGAGGTCCTTACCTCCCGAATCCTTACATGTCAAAGTATGATAATTTTAAATTTAAAATATCAAAATTTAATAAAACTCTAGAAAAAATTAATATATTTTTGTATCAAATATCTATGATTTTTCTCAAAACCTGCTAATGTGTATTTTTATATTTAGGGGTTTGTATATTTTTTTATTATAGGTTTCGGGCTTAGTGTCTAGTATTTACCGTCAATGTGTGTAGATATCCTACACTATTATTCTTCTATGAGCTAGGGATTTTTAATCATAACTAAGAATATATAAATATGTTCAAAAATATAGAATTACTTGATTACATGAATGACATACACTTACACTTCACAAAGGTATGTGCTAAATGGGTTCCAAATTTTCATTGATAACTCCATATTTTGTCAATATTATTTCTTAAAGAAAATTGTTGCATAAAGCATGTGTGTGTGTGTGTGTGTGTGTGTCTATATATATATATATATATATATATATATATATATATATATATATATATATATATATATATATATATATATATATATATATATATATATATATATATATATATATATATATATATGTATATATATATATATGTATATATATATATATATATCTGTATATGTATATATATATATATATCTATATGTATATATATATATATATATATATGTATATATATATATATATGTATATATATATATATGTATATATATATATATATATATATATATATATATATATATATATATATGTATATGTATATGTATGTATGTATGTAGATACATACATACATATACATATATATATATATATACATATATATATATATATATATATATATATATATATATATATATATATATATATATAAATATATATAAATATATATATATATATATATATATATATATATATATATATATATATATATATATATATATATATATATATAATGGAAAATGACCAAAAGAAACCCAAAAGAAACATGTCTTGAATCATATAAAATGGTTTAATTAATTACTACCATACAACATTCATTTTTAATTTTTTTCCTTTTAAAAATTAATTTTTAATCTTATTTGATTCAAATCCGTAAATGAAAAACCACAACTCAAATCTCACAAAATTTCAATTAATTATCACCATACACCATTATTTTTTAACCAAGTTTTGTTGAAAAAGGGAAAGTTTATTTATTTATTTATGTTTTTCTTTCATTTCTATTTCTTACTCATCATCGACTTATACTTTAAGATTTTATCACCTCCAAATTAAAACATTTCATCGATTTTAATGTGTTCATAACATTATTAAGGTGTTATTTATTTGATTAAATGCCTCATATGACGTGTTGGGACCCCTTTTTGTTATCTTCATATTTATTATAGACACCAATTTTGTTACGCTTGTCCCCTATCCCATGTTCACTCCCCTTCTTCATCATTTTACACATACATACCTCTCTTCCTATTCGAATTCATCTTTCCCTCTTAAATCTCATTTACTCGATCTACCCTATCTAATTCTCACTTTCCTATCTTTATCCTATCTTGCCTAATTTATCCCTAATATAATTTAATTACCCCTAAATCATTCCATTATCCTAAAAACTTCTCTAAAAACCCCATTTATCATCCTTAGATTCTCATCTACCCTCATTCAATGCATTTCCATCCCCATATACCTTTTACTATCCCTATGCAATCCTAACTCGCCTAAAGAGCCCAAAACCCTAATCTACCCTCTTTAGGCCCCTTTCTATCGAGTTCAAGCATCATCTTTACAACCCAAATCAAGGATTAACTGCGATCCTGGTGACCCATGCGGGTCTTCATCGACCCTATAAGTATACCCATACTCCCCTCTCTAAAGGATGAAATTTTGAGAATTCAGGCCTTCTTGTGATTTTTTCTTTGTTTCTTTCTCTTCTTTAGAGATACAACCATCAACTTGGAGCTATTTTGGAGATATTACATGCCATCTTGGGAGATTTGAAGGCATTTCCATTTTGCATCAGTCTTGCGGGTGATTTAGCAAACATAAAATAAGATGTAGATCACTTTGTTAAATTCCTATGTATGCTACAGTAAGAAAGATATGACAAGTAAAGTAAAGGAAGTAAAACACTAAGTACATTAGAGAGCTATGTTACTTAGTTGATTTCATAATAATCCTGGAAATGTGCGAAGGTGGAAGAATAGAAGAACAACAATACAAGACCTCAAAACTAAACACTTAAAAGTGCGGGAGTGCTAAAGGAGCACAGATCGGGGTGCCTGGGCACTCCATTAAATGTGTGAGCACCCTAGTCCTTTCTCCTACACTCCCCCGCAATTGTTTGGGTTCAATTTCGAGTCATGTATAGTTGTTCTAGCTATATTCCACCTTCGCACACTCTTAGTATTATTGTGAAATAAGCTAAGTAACCTAACTCTCTATTGCACTTAGTTTTTTTCTTCCTTTTCTTATTTACTTGAGTCATTGTTGTACTTTATTGTTGTATTTTGCTTACTTTAGCATATAATGAATTTAAGAAAGTAATATAAACTTTAGTTTATTTTTGTTAAATCATTTTGACGAACCTATCTCGTCAAATATGCTTGGATCCTCATCTGCATCGCTATCATGGCTCATAAAGTTACTCAATATCATTTTCCGATTTATTTAAAATGCATCCCGACCATCGGGATGTTCTACAAAAAGCCTTGGAATCCACGTGTCCAACTAAAGATACGTCGCCACATGAAATAAGTCCTATTTTCCATTGTCTATCTGATGACCCTAGCCTTTGATATCCTCCATCCAATCAACCCATATTGGATTCAATTCAAGCTTTGCATTCTTTATTTTATGAAAAATTTCAGGCTATGGAATCCATGATCATATCTCTTAAATCTGAAATCTAACAACTTAAATATGCTTCTCAAGATCATGTTTGTTCTCCTTCTACATCCCATCCTCATTCTATGTCTTCTACATATGCTCACATCAATGAACCTCAAGTCATACCATTACAAATCCTCTAAACTTTGATCGCAATACTAAGAAACATGAAATTCTTCTTTGAGCTCCTTAGTCATCAATTGATTACTTTAACATCTACTCAAGGCTATCCTTCTTACCGAATTGTAAAATATCAAGCTCATCTATATTGCAATTATCACTAAACCAATGGACATAATAAAAATGATTTTTATGCTCTCTACAACGAAGAATCAAACATCTTGAGCATCAAGGGTTTATTTCATTCATTGCACAAAATTTTGTTGCATGCCCATCTACAAATGCTACATCCAAATGCGTTCCTAAAGTTTATCCTTCTATGATTAATAAGCATAATGTTATCACATCTAAGGTTCCTTCTTTGTCTAGTCAATTACTTCCTATTCAATCCACTCAACCTCCTCTTAAGGTTGTTCCTCTTTGCTCCACTTTAGTTATCTGCGACATTACCAAGTAAAACTAAGAAATCACATCTCAAATTTCATTCTCCATCTCCTTCTCCCACTAAGTCTTCCACAATATTACCAAGTCAATCTAAGCAACCTAGTTTAAAGCTTAGTTCAACCTAGCCTCCACTCAAGTCTTCCACAACATCATCAAATGAGCCACCATTGTGTAAGGTCCCTCCCAATTTCCACTTCTACGTCCAATCACTTTTTCAAGGAAACTACTTCTTACATTGATCCGCTCATCATTATCAACTAGATCTCCATTGCTTTCACACAATGGGGGAATCACACTATTTATTTCTGCCCCCTTCTAGCATTGACACACATATTATATTATCATCATTTCACATTTAATCTCTCACATGCAACATACACATCTTGATACATTTGTATCATCATTACCATATCACACACTTTGGTGCTAGGTTCACACTTGACTATTGAGGGCATCTTTGTACACCTAAACCTCACACACTACACATTGCACATCTAGTCACATGGTTCATACTCGATTGTTGAGGGTCTAAATATGAATTGAACCTCACCTCAATCACAACATTCTACATCTTGCACTTGGTATTCATCATCAATATTTCTAGCACCTACTACACATCATTCTACATTTCAAGGATCAATATTTTTATCATCTCATTCACACCTTTCTACAATCAATTCTTCTAATGTCTCATTCAATATTTCTATCTTACACATCACATTACACCATTATACAATTCACGCTCTGTGCTCTATTGATAAAATATTTCTAGAACACATTTCGAACCATTTCCTAATGACACACTCTTGTTATATGGTTCATTCTTCTCTATTGAGGGTCTTTTATAAATGAACCATAATTCACTCATGCATATATTCACACTACCTAAAACAAAATCATATTGCATTCAATTCCATCTCATCCACAACATGTTTCATATCTTGGTTGAACATAGTTCTTGTTCACTTATTCTTACATGTACGCTTTACTACACATGCTAAATTGGTATCTTGTATTTCATTATATTTATCATACACACATGCGCATTCACTTGATTTCTAGTTGTGATAGAAAACTTTACACAGATAATTACATGCAGTATGGATGGTGGCATAGTACCTCATACCGGTCTCACAATGGATTTTGGGGACATCCACATTCATACACATACTTGAGTCATCTCTCTTCCCTCTCCTTTCCTGCCGCAAGGTCTGCCATCTTCCTCCACCCTAGCTTCCTTGCCTTACACTCGGAAGAATCTTAAGCGCCATAGGAAATGTTTCCGGACTTAGTGTAAAGATTAGGATCTTTATGGATCGGGGATAATATGAAAAATGATCCTCTAGAATCCCTTAGGATCTCAAACTCAGCAAACTCGGGACAAGAATATGTAGAAATCTTGTATTACGAGGTACACTTGGTCAACACTCTTCTCCGCCAATGATCAAAAACATATGTCCAAGTCGGATCAACATTATGCAGCCTCGATTTACATATTGGGTCCACATGCAAGATATATAATACCTTCTTGATCTAGATGCATACGATGAAATCCATTCATACAAATCGATTGTAAATCAACAAAAGAAGGTTGCATACATCTCATGATACAAGTGCTCATTTTCCCATCTGTGTATATCAAACTTAGGTCTAGTACTAAATATCTGAGCAAACTCATCCTCCATAATTTTAAACCATGCTTTGACACTGTCCAAAGTCAAGTGCTCTATCACTATGCATCATTCTCAAGCACTCTTTAAAAATAGGTCCGATATGAGAACCAAGATGTAGTCATTTTTAATATACCCTTACTATAACTTTCTAATCCCATGTGTGTCAACCTATCACCCGGTGGGTATGGGGCACTCACGAGGTAGGTGCGCATGTTGAGCCCTTACTTTATGTGAGCATTGTGAGAAGATATTTCCATTGTTAGAGGATTATTTGCAGAAAACTAGATATTCATGTAAAAGCATAACATGAGCTACCATATCCTCATACTCATTCATGAAAATGAGAAAAAATACACCATGGATTATGAAGAAAAATCTAATACATAATATGAACAAATGACACTAGGCTTTTCACCCATGAATAAGATATCCAGAATATATATATATATATATTGATCAAGAGTGATAAATAACCACATTACATTCAAAAGGCCATGCAGTCGAATACAATAATTGTCAAGGATCCGGCCCATACAATATATGTTAAACAAATATCTAACTCATATATCAGGAGTCCTAGTTATGCCCCCTTACATAAATTTTACAGACCCATCCCTTAGATATGATGACCTTCTTGCAACTCCCTAATGAAAACCCCCAACCCTAGGGCCTCCTAATACTTTCTGCTGAGCTTCACTTTTCCCATGCTATATGTCTATCCATATATATCTTGGTGTCTCTTCTTATACCCGAGCATCTCTTCTTATAGGTCAGTACCCACCACCATGCCTTCCTTCAGGAGTAGATCACATGCCAAGTGTCAATGTGGTCCTTCAATGGTGAATGTTTATCTTGTTCCAAGCTCTCCACTTTCTGTAATGATGTCTTCCTAGGAATATTCCCTGCACGGAATATCCTTTTCTTGACCATCAAGTCTCCATGCTGGCACCTTATCCACTCAACACACCTAGTTGGGTCACATTTTTCCTCAAATGCCTCCAGAATGTCGAATATGGATAAATATTTTGAACTTGATGTCCTGCCTTCTATGCCCGCCCTAATTTATCCAAAAACCTTCTTAAACCTCTCTGTCCTATGCACTTCTCTATATGCGCCCTTCTTCTTATAGGTCCCTCATGCGCATAATCCATTTGGTACTTAGCCAATATTTTGAGGCCCAACATCACCCCACATTTAGCGTGTTCTCTGTCCTCGAAACATCTTGCTTCCCAAAGAATAAAGAATGGTGGGAATTGGATAATTTTCATGAATAATGAAGAATGGAGGAAATAAGAATGGAAGAATGGAGAATTTTTTTATTGTTGCAAGAGGAGTGGGAAATCCTTCCTCATTGTTTCCTTAATCTTCTCCCAAGAATCCACTTTACCTTGTGCTTGCTAGAGTAGGTCACCCACTAGAGCGTTGACCTCTTCAAATCCTATTCATCACCCTTAGCATTTAGTGTATTTACAATCCCTTCCAACTTCTTGCTAAGGTCGTCCAGCACATTCATTCTACGAGTGACCTGGGGTGCATTTCCTTAAGCCAATTTTTAACCGAACCTTGCAAGGTTTCGATTGCTTCCATCTTATTCTCAACTTTGGTTAGGATCTTATCCCACTCTACTCTCTTTCCTTTATTCTTCTCCTAGAATTATTTCAAATCCACCTCATGTGTAGAAACTATTATGTTTGCTACCCTATCTCTATTAGTGTAGTTATCATACATGGCCTCGACCATTCACGTGGCAGTCTGCACGGTGAAAATGAGCTCGTAATACCGTGTAATTGTCTCCCCGGTCTTTATCCTTTCTTCCTCCTTCTGGCATGTTAATGCCTCTTCAGAAAATTCCAATGTGAGTGGCCTCCTTTCCATGGTAAGGATGTGGGTTAATTATTCCAAGCATTACAAGGTTGACTCATATTTTTTCTCATCAGGGCCAGGTTTAGATGCTTCAAGATAATGGCATTTGTAATCATCTCTATCTTTTTGTAGACCTCACGCACCTTATCCTTCTCCTCTCTTAGTTTGCACCTTATTTGTGCTCTTATCATATCCTCTGCTTTAGATATTTTATCTTCTCAATTATTTATTCATTCTTCTTCTCCAGTTCCTCCTCCCAAAACCTTGCTTTGTCATTCCTCCCAAGGAGTCTCACCAAAATTTCTAAAGATACCTTATTGAGTGTGTTGTAGAGTTTCTCATTGGATAACTATTGAGTGTTTATCATGGGGTTCACTCCCTTGGTCTCGATGTCTTCATCAATGCCCCTTTGTTGACCTCAAACTCGGGCTCATCAACATGGGACTCAAAATCCCAAGATAGCATCTTCTTTGTATGTGGGTACGCACCTTCTTCTTCGAATGAATACCATGTAAGGATTTGGTCTATAGGAATGGTACTTTGGAAGAGCGTGTGTAGTACCTTACTTGGATCATTGATGTAACCCATTCCTTGCTCTTGGGCTACTACCACATTATTCCCTCCTATGCGTGCTACCTTTGGAAATCTTATTGCTAAGCTGGGATCTCCGCCCATGCTTAAATATTCCTTCCCTACACTCTCCTCCTCTATCTCTTTAAGCACTTCATCAATGCTTCTCTCCACCTCCTGCTCCACCAAGTCTTTTATTATGCCCACTACTTCCCTTTCCGCGGCCTCCTTTATTTTCTCCTTGATGAGGCTTGGGGTCCTTTGATCCTTGGTGTTTACTTCCTCACTTCCCCCTTACCATGAGCATCTACTTCCTCCTCTCAGTCGTGTACATCATACATAGGATGGTCCTGAGCCTCTTTATGCTCGTCATCGTCCTTCTTGCCTCTATTGGCTTCCATGATATTTGTTTCTTCTTAGTCTACCTCCTCTACTACCTTTCGCTTCTTCCTAATTGGTGACTCCAGTATAGGGGATTCTTCCTTATCATCTTTTTAGTAGGATACTACTTCCTCAGAGAATCTTCTTTTGAAGGGGCTCTTCTTGCTCTGACACCTCTTTCCCAGGTGTCTTTTCTTTTTCCTTAATATGGGACTTCTTCCTTCGTACATATGTTCTTGGCTTCACGCCTGAATCTTTCACGCCTATAGATTGTGTTTTTATACACTCGGTGCCTTCTTCTCTGGTGCCTCCTCTCTCTCCCTCTTCCTCTGCATGGCCTTCTTCCTTGTTGTAGGGTCTTCGGATTGAAACATCATTTTCCACATAGGCACCCTTCTCATATTTTGGTCTTATTCACAATATACCCTTGTTGCAGTCCTCCCAACAATAGGAAAGGTCATTGGCTTCACCATATGCAAGTTATGGGAGACATACTTCTCGAGATAGGTGTGTTTATTCGGAGTAAACTAGAGTCCTTCGCAGCTCGTGTTAATCACAGTTAACAATGCTTTGAGATCAAACCTCCACCTTTTTTCCTCCTTGAAGTGGTTGAACCTAGCTTGGAAGTATTGTGCAGTGAAGGAGAAAGGTAATTTGCACCATGGGATCTTGGTGTTGTCTTCCAAAGTGAACTTGCCAATACAAAAATGTTGGTAAACAACAAACTCGGTGTCTCCTTACACTACGAGATGGAAATTCTCGGGTATTATCCACTTAGATCTAAATGCATCACACATTCACTTAAAGAATTTATCTAGGTGTGCCTTATGGGCAGCCATCATAGTGTCACAAGTATATTTCTCAAATCTCTTGGCCGGGGAGGGGTTCTCATCAGGTACTCCCATACAAATTTGTCTAGCCCATCGGGCACTCCAATTTCTAAAAACATGATGGTAAGGAGAATATTACTAAACATTATCTTATCCCCACTACACGTGGCAGCGATGATCTCCTCTGCTATGAGTCTTTGAGAGGTTAGAGATCATTCCTTCTAAGAGTTTATGACAAACGTTTAACTAGGACTTGTTGATCTATTTCCACTCTCATGTTCATTCAACTTGGTCACTAAGTGCGTGGCCATCCTCATCACAGGGTTAGAAATTACAGAAATGTCAAAGTATCGTGACCCCTTCTTATAGTCATAGGCCTCCATAGTTTTCTTTATGGCCTCCTTTTCCTCCAAGTCATCATCAAATGAATCTCCCTCACAGGTAAGACCAATAAATTTGGAGATCAGTTGGGGAGTTATCCTCATCCTTCACCCTACGAAGTAGAAATGGTCTTCATGTACATGTGACATCAGCCATTGGTACAACCACTTGGGTTTACCAAAATAGGGAAACTCATATAGTTGCAATAATTTGGCCTTCTCCATTTTCACCTTGACTTCATCATCATAGATGGGCATTCCGTTAGGTGTCCTCTTTTCGTAGGTCTAACCATTTCTAATGCCATATCTTTCTTCGTGGTGCTTGCTATATGATTTTATTCGATTACAACCATGTTTCTCATGTCATACACCCACTCTTTTCCCAACAACACACCATCTAGGAATTTCATTTCGCATACCATTCATCGTTGAAGCTAGTGGGAACAACTTGTTTTCCTTTTCCCTTTCCCTTCTTTGGTGAAACAATGGTTACTTTCCTTGGTGTTATCTCTTCTATCAAGTTATTAAAATCCTTTCTTCCTTCTAATATTGACTCTACTCAACTCTATGGCTTTACCCTTACATGAAAATACTTTCAATTGTGTTCCCTAGCTCTAGAACCCTAACATGGAAAAACATTTCCTTCCACAAGACAACGTATTCACTTATGGGTTACTAAAACTCCAAAACCCTCTCCTTTCACGCACATGTACTATTTATGCACACCGGTTCACTTCTTTAAATGGTTATGCACTCATATCTTGGCAACCTCCTTCCACGAAATTTTTCTTAAGGATGCCCTAGTTTGCAAGAGATCTTCAATATCACAAATGCAAGGTAATAGAAATATATCACGACCTTCTACTTATAGATTTTTATTATTTTCCCGTAGTAAATGCAATATCACCTACCATCGTACCTTTGCAATAAAGGCAGATTTTTCCACTATAGCCAACCTTAAGTGCTTTTACCCCATGCCCAATGTTGTGCAAAAAAACCTTTATAACCTTATGGCACACAAAAACCCTTAACTGAATGAAGGTCCTCACGTGTGCACATGCAGCGTCGAAGGCATTTCTTTCATCCTTACCCTATTTTTTCCCTCGTCATGTTGTTCCTGCACTTCTCATCCTTGTATGTGGTCTTTGTAAAGCTCTCCTGACACCAAAATCCTTATGTCCACCTTTTCCATGCGTGCTCTTCCAAACTTCACACTTTTGATTCTTCAATCTAGGCCATCAAAACATAGCTTCCACTACCAACTTCTATTATTTGTCACACTACTCAACCCCACACTAAAATGGATGCGTGGTCCTCTGTGCATAGATTTTTTTGAAAATAATAAGTGGCTACCAGTGCACAATGTGCACACACAACAAAAAGAAAGGGAAAAAGAAACAAGAAGGGGAAAAACACAAAAGGAAAATGCATTAAAGGAAACCCTAGGCTAAATGGCAATACTGCCTTATTTATAATTACATAGAAGCTTTATTTATAATAGAGCTTCAACCTACTCCCATTGAAATATCGTGTTGATCTCATCCCATCTAGTGCATGTAACTGGAATGCACCTAGATTAAGGATGTACGAGATAATATATGGCCCTAACAAATGGAATTTTAGTTTCCCAGGATGGCGTAAAATTTGGAGTCATAAAGCAAGACCATCTTCCCAACCTTGAATTGTTTATTTTTAATATGGTGATCATTCCATGATTTTTTTCAAGCATTTTCATCCATCTGACTCCACCTCGCAAGTGATCACCTTTTGTCCAACTGCATTAATTTCTCCATGCGCTCCTGTGGTTTTTTTCATCAGCTAATTCTCCTACGCATGAAATATAGAGGGATGGTAGCATGAATTCTATTGGTAACATAGCTTCTGTGCCAAACACCAATTGGAATGGTGTGGCCTTATTCAATTTCTTGTAGGTAGTCTTATACGCCCATAGTACAACTAAAACTTTGTCATCCCAATCTGTCTTCCCACATCACAAATTTTAGTTAACGTGTGACTCAAAATTTTGTTAAAAAACTCACAGATTCCATTAGCTTGTGGGTGGTATGCGATACTCTTATGTTGGGCTACCATGAATTCGCCAAGAATATCCTAACTATATCATTTAATAAATAAGTACCCCTATCACTCGTTAAGCTCAGCGGACATCTATGTCTGTTGATATATTTTCCCATAAGAACCGAGTTGTTGTTGCTAACGTGTAGTTACTTGTAGGTGTTGGCTCTACCCGTATTGTTAAGTAGTCAGTGCAAGTGATGATATAGTGTGAACTAGTCCTTCGCGCGGCAGGTAAAATTGGTCTTATAAAATCAATGACCCATTTTTCAAATGGTTATGTGCTAGTTATCGGCCTCAAGGGAATTTCATCCCTTCTTCCTAACTTTCTAAGGTGCTAGAAATGGTCATAGGCCTTGTAAAACACAATACAATCTTGGTAGATGCTTTCCCACAAAGCTGCGGTAGGATTTTCCACGTGGTGACATTCTCTGCATAGTGTCCTCATGTAATCCCATCGTGTGCTTCCTTCATGATTTCAATGCGCTCATGCTCCAACACACACCAGCACAAAACCTCATCGTGACCTAGTTTGTATAAGTATCCACTAATTAGGATGTAGGATGTGGTGCATATGGCTAACTATTTTCTTTCCAAAGTCTTCATTTCTTTCAGTCTCACACCTATTTTAAGAAACACATCAATATCTTCTAAGTCAGAGGGCGCGTGTCACAACCTAAACAAGTGTATTTCTAGAATAAGCATCCTCAATGCTCTGCATCCTCCCCTTAGTCAATCCTTGACAAATGGTTGGACCACCGAGTTACTCTTTCCTAGTTTCACAACAACTGTAAACTCAAACTCTTGAAAAACAAGACCTACCGACATATGCACCCTTACAAAAGACACTTGTTCATCAAGTACTTCAATGCCATGTGGTCTATGTAGAATATGAAGTGTATTGCCAAAAGATAGTTCCCGAATTTGTGCAAAGTGTATAGATCAATGATAGTGCTTTGCACTCAATAGCGATGTAGTTTTGTTTCTTTGGCGTTAAATTCCCGCTATCAAAACACAAGGGGTGGCCAATAATCCCTTCTCAAGCTTTGGCTAGTAGGCTCCCCTTATTCCACAATAATGACACCTTTGGTGGGATCCAACACCAATCCTTCCTTATATATGACGTGCCTAATAGGGTTCCAAATGAGGTAACGAAGAGACACTTCTTGATGGTGAGGGAAATGCGCAATCGCGACATATTTTAAAAATCAACCAAAAATTGTCACAATGGTCTTTCACTAGTCCATACACTGTCCATTCATCAAGGTAGACCTGGAGGAATTTATGGATAAAATCTGAAATGCCTAGACCACTATGTGTGAAAACACAGAAGACACATTCTTCGGTCCAAAAGGCATGATCGTATAGGAAAAAATCCCCCATTCAGTGGTGAAAGTTGTATTTTCTTGGTCTTCTTTAGCAATTCTAACTTGATGGTATCCTGAGAATTCATCCATGAAGGAATAGATTCGACGCCCAACTACTTCTTCCATAATTTCATTAGTGAAGGGGGTTGGAAAGGGTCAATGACACATACTACATTCATGTCCCTGTTATAGATACACTGTAGTTTGATCAAAGAACTATTATTTATAATATTGCACTTATTATTCTCTTCCTCACAAATTGATGACACCTCATCAGTTAGATCTATCTAACTCCCCTCTTGTGACATTCTTTTAATCGTATTTCCTCTTGTAAAATAATTAAATAGGTTATAATAACCTCTTCTTGGCTAATATTCTCTTATTTACCACCTCTATTAGCTCCCTGGAACATCAATCCATTTCATTGGATTGATTAGGCCTGTAGAACCCTCCCAGAAACCTAATTTCTCTCTAAATAGGATTAATTACCCTCTAAACATGGTTAGCTAGTCTTAACCATGATCAACCTCTCTCTAAAGCTAGTCAGATATTACTTTGACTTGCTAATTTACTTGTTGACTCCCTTTTTAGTCCCACGTGCACAAAAAAGCCTCCCATTTCCCAAATGGAAAACTATAAATAGCCTACTACCCCCTCTCATTTATAAGAACACTTCTTCCCTCTAACCTAAACTATAGTATTATTGCTAGGATTAGGATCTTTTATTGAGCTATTTGCTTTGATTTTGCATTTCTATCACATAACATGGAGTAAATGGGAAGAACCATTGGCCTTGAAGCCATTAATGGTGAGATCCCATTCTCTTGAAGCATAAAATGATTGCTTAGATCCTTTTAGGTTCATTTACTTTAAGATTTCAAGAATAGAGGTTAACTTCATTTGTTTAAATTGCTTGTTTACTTCAAGTTAATGCATGCAAATAGGATTCCTTGCTCATTTCTTATCATATGGTCCATTGAGGGGATTTTGCACAAAGCTTTGGGGTTCTTGAGTGTTTCTTACCCCATTTCAATAGCTCTTGAAAAACCTTTCATTGAACACACATGTAGTCAACACAAATCCTTATCCTTCCATCCTTTTTAATACTAATGATCATCAAAATTACCCATTTTTATTCTTAAATGGCCTCAATGATGCCTTATGTGATCATCTTTTCTATCTCCTCCTTGACTTTGACGTGAAGATTTGGATTCATTCGATCGGCATCTTCCAACTCAAGCAAACCTTCCTTTAACTTGATTTTAATTTCTCACAAGGAGTGGTGAATGCCCTTAAGCTCATGGTATCCACATGGAAATAAGTCATGAAACTCACGCAAGATCAATGATCTTTGAATCCTCCTTCTCGACCAATAGTCCCCAATAGTGGTCTCCGTAGATTTCATTTCGAATCAATGTTAACCTTTTTTTTATGGTTTCATGGTTAGTGTGTGCTTATTCATCAACACTATTAATAACTTCATAGGTACCTTTAGTATGGTTGACATCCAAACTCTCCATCTCTTCTGCATCTATCACATAGACCATCTTTCACTTCTCTTACGGATCTTCCTCATCAAAACACGGTTCCAAACTAGGTTCACTCAATAACGTCGTTATCCTATCCTCTGCCATGGCATTATCTCCCATCATAAGGTGCTTAACAACATACAATTCCCTATTAATCAATGGTTTAGTACTCCGATATTTGAAATCTTGAAGGAGATCAACTGTCAACTCCTACTAATTTCCTATTTGATGGCACATCTCACGAGTGAACATATCATGCGCACACACAACCTTGTAAGGTGGAATAAAACCTATACACCCATAAAGAAGGTGGCAAGGTTTCCATGCCTTTTATCCAAGATTTCTCACATGATTGGACATGGAATGAGGTGGGTTCCTTCCCATGATAGTCATGTATGACAGTGGGTGCATTGATTCAGGAAAACCAAATAGAGAATGTGATTCTCACTTCGTGCCACTCTAGAAAGCTATCATGATGTGTTTCCCACCAATGTGTTACGGTCCCAAGCAAGTTATAGTTGATAATCCCTCTTCTCTTGATCTCATTTTTCCACTGGGTCTCCATCTCTCGTAAGAAATCATTGGGGTTGGCCCCTATAGAGTATTTTGGAAACTTATTTCCTCCCAGGTGTTTGATTGAGTGTTCTATATCACCCTTGTAATAGAGCCTCTTAAATGTCACCCAATTAACTCATATGTCCTGTGCACCCAATTATCACATGTCACTCTAGTTTTATCACTTATAGATTGAGCGTGTTTGAACTAAAATCCTTCCATAGGGTGAATCACCTCGGGGTCCCGATAGAGCACATATAAATATTGTCAAGAACTTCTTCTCCTAAGGAATAAAGTATAAGGTTTTGACTTTCCATCAATCAAGGGTATGATAACTCATTCTTCCTTGTTCTCAAAGCTTAGGTATCCCTTATTGAACTGTAGGTTAGCATTAATCTTATAACACTAGGGGCACCCAAGTAATGCTGGAAATTTTTCCGCCTCAGCTACCACCAAGACTTCAAAATCCCTAGTGAACTTTTCCTATTAGATAGTGATAACAACGTCCTTTAAGACACCAATGGGAATTTCCTTTGTCTTGTTATCCATATACAACACATTCAAGGATGGCTATAATGGGGGCCTTCCCATTTGATGTCATGCGTCTAGAGTGAGGACATTGGGCTCCGTGCCTATATCAATCGAATATTTCTTAGAATCCATCCATCCACAACTACATTCAAGTTAATATCCTTTTCATAATCAATTTGTGGGGAGGAAGGTTACCATGTAGAACTTGCCTTTCACATACTTCTCCCGAGCATGGTACCTTATCCCATAACCATTCCCTAGAAAAGGAATGATATTCTCTTGCCTTAACATCTTGCATAATTCCTTGACCTCATCCAGATCCTTCTGTGGAGCCTCAGCACTCTTCCTTTTCTCTAACTTCCTTGACAATCGTTTTAGGCACTAGATCTCTCTTTGTAGGCTTCAAATTACATCCATGGTCTCTTGATACACCTCCTTCTGATGAGTAGGGTCTAGATACTTTCCATGTACCACCTCTTCTCTAATAACTAGTGGTATCTGCCTTGGTACTTCCCTTTCACGTGTAGCCGCAGCTCGCATCGTAACTAGTATAGGATCTAGTTCGACTCACACACCACCCTTGGTATCCACTATGAATCGACCTTCTTTACGCTTACCATTCTAGAAAATTTTTCCTTATGGTGTTGCTAGCTCATATGTTCAAATAGGTTTGGGAACTCCTCATACTTGTGCTTCTTTCCACACTAAGAACATTGAATGAGATCTGGGCATTTGTGCTTATAGTTCTTTGTAGACCCACAATTATAGCAGGTTCCATGTGGGAACTCACTTCTTCCTCCTCCATGGTTAGCATGACCAAGAAATCCTCATCGTAAACCTCTTCTACACACCCCTCCATTTGCGCATCCTTCATAATGATGACCATCATCCTTGGAATTATTTGTGAGCTTGGTTTGGCAAACACCAATATCAATGAAACCTATAATCCTAGGTGTTATGGGTAGTTGAGGTGAAAATATTACAATAACAAGACACGGTTTCTACATTACACGGTACAATAGTGGACACCTACTTACATCATGATATCTATGGAAAATATCACATTTGACCATCATGGCGTGTACCAATCTTTGTGGACAACTATCTTGTATGCCCCTCTACCTCAAAATGCATGCACCATAGGCCACTAGGAGTCTCATGCACCGAGTTCACAGAAATATTCTCCAACTACTTCTCCATTACAACAATTTGACCTTCAAGAAAGGGTGACACCACTATCCACATTTATAATAGCCTCAGTACATAGGGAAGCCTCCAAGGCCTCGCGCAGGTCAGTGAAAGTCTTGTGTGAAAGTGCTCTCCTAAAAGGTGTTATCAACCCTACAACAAACCACTAAGCATTGTGAAAGGATGAATACCATAAGTCAGTTTAATAAGAGAGTATTAAAACATGCATCATACTCCCATACACTATCTTCCATAGCTTGTTGAATATCCTTCACCACACCAATGCTCTTCTATTCTAACTCAGGGATATGAAATTCAGCCAGGAAGGCATTCCACAATGTGTAATCCACTACTTTTTTATGGGGGTCATAATTTCGGTACCAACTATGTGCATGCCCTTACAATGTCATTGTAAACTAACTTTGCTTATGCTCCAAGGTAGTGATCCCCTTCACGTGCCATAGTAGCTCACACTTCTATTCATGCTCTACAACATCCTCAACACCTTTGTAGTCTGGTAGATGCAAGGACATTTTGAAAAACACTTACTGAGGTGATTAAGGCCCTTGCCCACCTAATCCAAAACCTTGATTTCCTGCAAAGTGTTACCTCCATAACCACATCCACTACATCCACCAAGTCCTATCCCTCCCAACGCACTAGATCCCCTAGATCTGCCAGTCGACCAGGTCCTCCTACTCCTATACCACCAAATTCATCTCCTATAGTCAGTGGTAACAAGCCTAAAGTGGTCGCACCTAGTGTCCCTAACATCCCTTTGAATTGCATACCAACTTTTTCTAATATTACACCATTATCGGATGTTTGTTTTTGTTTCTTCTATATGCGATACCCAAGGTTTATGTACTGTACTTTTCCCAATCGTCGCTCCAAATAATATTCCTCAAAACACAGGTAATGATTGTGCAGCCATAGATGTACCAAATGAGAAATTATTTCTCCTAGGTGTAGATTGGTCACTCCCACCAATGCTAACTGGTTTAGCAATACTTATCTCTAGATTTGGAAAACTAAGTGCCAGGGGTTGGTTACGAGGTGGATTTAGATGCGTGCCAATAAATCTCCTTTCTCCAAGCAAAGAAATCTCGTCATAAGATGAAGGGGTCTCTCTCTTATGTTTGTTAAGATGGGGTAAGTATACAGATGTTCGGGATTCATGTCCTCTGCGTGAACCTCAATTCCTTCCTAGAACATCAGCATCCATAGATCCATCACTCTTGCAACCTCTCATTGTCTAGCCAACTACCTTTCTGATCTTTACTATACTTGAGTTGTCTCTCTTCCCTCTCCTTTTCTTCCCCAAGGTTTGCCATCTTCCTCCACCATAGCTTCCTCGCCTAGTGCTCGGAAGAAATATAGTGGCCATAGGAAATGCTTCTAGACTTAGTGTAATGATTAGGATCTTTATAGATAAGGGGATAACATGCAAAAATGATCCTCTAGGATCCCTTAGGAACTCAAACTCAGCAACCTTTAGACAAGAATACATAGAAATAATGTATTTCAGGGTATACGTGGCCAGCACTCTTCTCCACCAATGATCAACAACACATGTCCAAGTTAGATCAACATCTTGTAATCTTTTATATTCATCTTGGGTCCACACACAAGATCTATAATACCAACTTGATCTAGATGCATACACAAAATTTCATTCATACAATTCTACTGGAAAGCAATAAAAGAAGGTCTCATATAAATCATGATACAAGTTCTCTTCTACCCATCTGTATATATAAAACTTATATTTGGTACTAAATCTCTAAGAAAACTCATCCTCTATGATTTTAAACCATGCTTCGAAACTGTCCAAGGTCAAGTGCTTTGTCATCATGCATCATTCTCACAAAAACTTCAAAAAGAGGTCCGACAATGGAACCAATATGTAGTCATTTTTCATGTACCCTTAGTACAAATTTCTAATCCCATGTGTGTCGATCTATCACTCACCACATGTTGGATTCTCACCGAGGTAGTCACAAATGCCGAGCCCCTCCTTTATGTGAGCATTGTGAGAATATCTTGCCATTGTTAGAGGATTAGTTGCAGAAAAGTGGATATTCATGTAAAATCACAACATGAGCTACCATATCCTTATACCCATGCATGAAAATGAGAAGAAAACACCATGTATTATGAAGAAAATACGATTCATAATATAAAGAAATGACACTTGGCACCCATGAACAAGATATCCAAAATAAATATATATATATTGATCAAGAGTGATAAATAACCACATTACATTCAAAAGGCCATGTTAGGTCCAAGATAGTAATTATAAGGGATCTGGCCCATACAATATATTTTAAACAGAGATATAACTCATATATCAGATATCCTAGCTATGCCTCCCTTATATAAATTTTACAGACCCATCCCTTAGATATGATGACCTTCTTGAAACTCCTTAATGAAAACCTTCAACCCTAGGTCCTCCTAAAAATTTCTACAAAGCTTCACTTTTCCCATGTTATATGACCATCCATATATATCTTGGTGTCTCTTCTTCTACCTGAGCATCTCTTCTTATAGGTCCAATACCCACCACCATGCCTTGCTTCAAGAGTAGATCGCTTGCCAAGTGTCAATGTGGTCCTCCAATGGTGAATGTTTATCCTTTTCTGACCTCTCCACTTTGTGTAATGATGTCTTCCTAGGAATATTCCCTTTGTGTGGAATATCCTTTTCTTGACCATCAAGTCTCTAGGATGGCACCTTATCCACTCAACACGCCTAGTTGAGTCATGTTTTCCTCAAGTGCCTCTAGAATGCCGAATATGGCTAATTCCTTTGAACTGATATCCTACCTTCTAAGTGTACCCTATTTTCTCCAAAACTCTTCTTAAACCCCTATGTACTTGTGTGTGTCTCCCCGCACACCCTTCTTCTTATAGGTCCCATGTGCACATGCACCCTTTAGTACTTAGTCAATATTTTGAGGCCCAAAATTTGGTGCTCATCTCTACATCTCAAATCCATAAAAATGTTGTCATCTCATAACCCCACCCTTCGAGTCTACTCAACATAATTAACCTCAACTTCGAGGTGTCTTACAAAACATATTCCCTAGTCAAACTATCCAAACATCTCAATCATCCCACATACACATCCCAACTCATCATATGTAAGCCCAATTTAATATCCCCATCTATCAACATCAAAAATCATAATCCTATTCATTTGATTACATCCCCATCTCTCAACAACACCTTATCTCCAAACCTATCCAATCACAAGCATTCAAGTATTTTCCTCCTTATAAGTTACCTTCGTAATCTCCTACTTATCCTCAACTATATCAATCTCATTTATAACCCAACCATCAACTTATTATTATCCGCAACCACACCTATTATTCCTTCATCTTCACACATCTAATGATAACATGTAAACTTTTCTAAGTAGGTTCTTAAATCTTGAGTTGTCTACTTTGGGTCCTAAGAGAAATTTCACTTACGAAGAAATATGCAACAAACCTATTAACCCATCGGTTCTTGTCAAACCTTATCCTTCACACTAGGAGCTCCCTAAATTTTCTAAGTTCAAAATTAAGGAGGACCCTCAACAACACCTTCATGCCTTTAGGCACACATGTTATCTCATTTCTCACGACCAAGACCTAAAGTTTCACACTTTCCCCAATTTGTTGTCTCGAAACCATGTTGGACTAGTAAAATGGCATTCCCCAACCTTTGTTATTCTCTTTTACTCAAGTAGTAAATTTTTTTGGGGTGATAATGTCAATTGGGATATCTACCACTGTGGTATTTATAAAAAAATTTATCAAAATATATTATGATGGTCTTCCACATTTAAGATTGAAGTGTCTTAATCGATTCACCCACCCATATTTATTTATTTAGACTTATATCCAGGACATATATCATATTGGTAAGATTATTATTTATGATCATAGAATGGGGTTTTATTACATAGCATTGAACTACTGTGAAAATAAATTTTCAATAGACTGTAAGAATAAGGAGTGAAGTGGAATTGTTGGGTAAAACTTGTATACGAGATTCTTAACACAAATGGTGTTTTATTACAATGGGATTTTTCCTTTGGGTTTCCCCACTTAAATCTGGTGTTCTCTATCTATGTCTCTATTATTTTCTTTCATCTCTCACTATTACATTATGTAATCTACACAACATAATCTATAATCTTCAAAATTTATTATAGATTTAATAATCAATATATAACTCATTCCTTATAAATCCTAACATGGTATCAGAGTTAGTGATTGTGCATGTGCAAGATTGATTTGGAAGCTTTTAATATGCTAAAGTGAAGAATATTGAATTCTATTTACAGATTTGTGAAGCCCTAATAGGTATGTGGTCATCTTCAAGCTAACCAGGTTTAAAATTCTAATTCCCACCCAAATATTTTGTGAAAATATTGGTTAAATGGTTGTTTAGATCGTGTTTTAGCATTTTCTTGCTTAGATATGTGCTTCTACATCATATTTAGGTCATTTTCAGTTTAAATTTATCGTATGCGAGGTTATTTTAAGTTTACATGTCGTTTATAGCTGTTAGGGCAATTTTTGTCGAGTGGATGCGAAAGAATATCCTTATATCCGAGTTAGTTCAAAGTGTTTAAATCCACCCCAACTTTATACATTTTTTTTTTTAGATATATGTTTTACGAATCCCGATCCTAACATTATGTGCCAAATGGCTTCACTTTTCAGGTTTTAATAGATATTTTCATTCTTTGCAAAGTTCGATATTGCGAAGATCATTCCAATCATTTTGCACCATCTAGCTTCATCTTGTCGGTATTTTTATAGACCTCTACATTTTTGCAAAGCCCAAGCCAATCAAAAGGGTCCATCTTGCTTCATTTTTTTGTTTTCTTGTTTATTTGATTATCGATCGTGAAACATGAGCCAATAAGGGCTTTAAATGTTTTTTTGCATTATCAGAATTTTTTTATCTTTCCTCTATCATTTTCAAAATCAGATCCAATAGGAAATCTCCAAGTCACTTTTTTGGCATTGTTAGTTTTGTGTAATATTTTTTCCGACACTTGCAAAATTTGAGCTAATAAGAATGCTCTAAGTATTTTATGTTGTTAGTCTTTTGTTAACTTATTTCTAGCATTGTGAAATTCAAGCCAATGGGATTGCTCCAAGTACCTCGTATTTTACGGTGTCATTAGTTTGATTTCTTCTTATTTCATTCGCAAAGTTTGAGCCAATATAATAGCTCCAAGTATCTTTGCATTTCGTAATTTTTAACTTCTTCTAAGTGTGGCAGTGGATTATCTAATTAAATTTAGCCACCTTTTCTCATTTTCTAGTCTTTTTTAATTTTGATAAAATTGAACCATTAAGAAGGATCCATTTGTGTTTAGTTTTACTTTAGTAATTTTGGTAGCACTGCTAAGTGTGAACCAATTTTATTTGGACACGTATATTAATTTTTTTATTGTGTTAGTCTTCGCAAGTGTCAAACTATATCTTTCAGTGGTGTCAATCTCTATTTTATCTTAGCCACTAAGATTGTGACAACTATCATTAAAATTTTGAGCCAAAATTTATTTTAAAGTTTAGCTTATTTTGGAGACTTTAAGTTTTCCTAAAGAAATCTATTTAAAGTTTTGCAAAAATCCACCAAGTGTCTTTTGTTAGTCGCTATATCATTGACAAGTGGCTTTCTTTGACTAAGAATTTGTTAGTCTTTATGAGTTACAAACCAATTGAGCTTATCCACATTCCTTTGTATTTTTTTATTGTATCGAGTGTGAAAAGTGGCCCAATTAGTTAATGACACATGTATTTTTGTTTTCAAAGTGTCAGATTTATATCTTTAGCTACATGTTTTGTTGTAGTGTTTAGACTTTGTTTCGGACCCAAAAAGTCATTGACTTTAATTGTTAATACTTCACATCTGTCATATTTTTAAGATCTTGATTAAGCTCTTAATTAATTAATTAATTAGATAATTAATTTGTTATCAGTTTGTAGCTCAACTCCAACCAAGCTCTATCAAATCGATCTTAAAATCAATCAAATCAAGTATTTTTAAAATCAATTTTTATATGTTTTCATTCATTTAGTAAATTAGAAGTCCTATAGCTTTTATTTTTCTTTGTTCACCTTCTTTGATTCGATTCTTCAATTGTATTTGTTGTTAGTTCCATCGAGCCTTAATGATGGCTAGTTCTTCTAGTTTTTGTTGGATAAATCAAGTATTAAATGGAACTAACTATAATATAGGGTTCATTTTAAAAGACCTCTTAGAAATCGGAGGTGGAAAATACCTGGTGAATATCCTTGGAACCGGTTTCATGGGAAGGTGAATTTTTGGGGGTCGACAGCAAAATTTTTGCCTAATTTTTAAGTGGTGTGATAAAAGGCTGCGGACATGTAACAAAGATTTGTTGTCACACGTCACACGGTTGTTGAGCCCATCAGCGAGGTTTTTTGATGTGCATTAACAAGGTTGTTGACATGTTTCAGTGAGGTTCATTGATGTGTGACAACCACCTTGTTAACACGATACAAAAATATTTTGTCACGCATCTGTAGCTCTCGCCTCCGATCGCGCAACAACAAAATCTCCATGTTGTGCATCAAAATAGTATATGTCGCACGTCTACTTCCTCTACACTCATGTCATGCATCAAAAAACTCTCCCTGTCACACATCAACAAACTCTCCCTGTTGTGTGTCAATAAACTCTCTATCATGCATTTGCAGCCTCCGCCCTCCTATCACGTGTTTACTGTACTTGATAATACATATGCCCCCATGTGGTATGAATGAGCTAGTAGTGTTATACCTGGCAAATAATCTAGGATTATATAGGGCATAGTTTTAAGGGTAGGTGAAGTTGACCCCTTAAAAAATTAAACTATAATTTTTAGGCGAACAGGTCACTAACCCGGGCCAGAAAATTTGGCTTTTCAAATTTTTCAAAAATGGAATATTCGCCACTAAAATTATCCTTGCTATAAGATTTGTAGAGTTCATTTAAAATCTTGTTTTATGGATAGAAAGCTATGGGATTTTGTAACTGGTGTGGACACACAACCCACTAGAAGACAAGAAAACCCTAAAAACCTTAGCTCCTTCTCCCCAAAAATCACAAGAATTTTTATCCATCATATTGTAGAGTATTAGAGATGAATTTCTTTATGCATATAGGTCATATGGACTCCGTGTTGATTTGTGGAAGTAATTAGATAAAAATGCATGAAGGCAGTCATCTATCAAAAATAATTAAGCTAATTATGGAATTGTTTACAACTCCCATGAAGGGGGATGAGAAAATTGTTAATTATCTAGCTAAAATTAATAACATTAAAGCTCAATTAGATGGTGGTAGTTGTGAACTGTTTCATGATAATCTTTTGTAGTTCGTTATTCAGATAAATTTTGATGAAAATTTTAGGAATTATATATTAATTCTTAATTCCAAATATCAGAATGAGAATGATCTGCCTCATTTAGATACCTTGTCCTCTCTATTAATTCAAGAAGAGCAAGTAATGGAGAATTTTGATTCAAAAGAGACTATTTCTCAAGAATTTTTCCTCGTAATCATAATTCTACTCATTATAAGAAAAATAGTAATCCTAATCAAAATCCTAATATCAGATCAAGATTCAAATCCAATCCTAAGTCTAATTCTGCTATAAAAAGTCAAAACTTTAAAGTCAAATTTAATGGCACATGTAACAAATGTGGAAAATTTGGTCATAAAGAGTTTGATTGTAGAGTAAAACCTAACAAATTTGTTAAAAATACTAAAACTAGTAAATTTAATAATCAAAAGAAAGATCAAAATTAGAAGAAAAATCATTCAAATAATGTTGAAAAGTTTATTTCCCTATATACTGCCCTTTCATCTTCAAATGACAATAAATGGATTCTTTCTAGTGGGGCCTCTAGGAACATGACTTATACTCCTAGTATCCACTCAGATATTGTCGAATGTGAGGTAAATTTCTATCTAGGAGATAAATCCATAACTAGATTTGAAATGTGTGGCAATGGTATTATTAAGAATGTCTTGTTTGTTCCTCGGCTCAAAAAGAATATTTTGTCTTTCTCTCAACTACCTAAAGAAAATTGTAAAGTTGTTTTGTTGCAAGATAAGTGGTATGCAAAAGATAAATTCAGTAATGTTATTGCTTCTCATATTCAAAAATATGGCTCGTATATATTTGATGGATTTATGTTTGAGTCTTTTTCTCTTCCTCTTCTAGGAATGATATTCAGCTTTGGCATGAAAGACTTGGTCATGTAAATTTCAAAAGCTTGTACGAAATGTCTAGACTAAATATTGTTTTTGTACTTCCAAAGATGATGTCAAATCATGAAACATGTGAAAGTTACCTACGTGGTAAGCAACATGTTGAACCATTTCAAAAACATCATGATCCCAATTATTCTTAGTTATTAGAACTGATTCACAATATTGTGAGAGTTCCACTTGAATTTCCTTCTCCCAGTGGAGTGTTGTATGTTATTTACTTCATTGATGATTTCTCTAGGATGACTTGGTCTTATTTCATTAAAAATAAGTTTGATGTCTTTTCTAAATTTCAAGAATTTAAAGATTTAGTTGAAAATGCTTCTAATCTGAAAATTAAAAGAACTAGAAATGATAATGAGAGGAGAATATGCCAAAAACATTTGGGTGAGTTCTGTGTGTCATGTGGGATTCAAAGATAGTTGATTACTCCCTATTCCTCTTAACAAAATGGCATTGTAGAAAGGAAGAATATGACTATCTTAGAAATGGCTAGGATTATGATTCATGTAACTAACCGCCTAATTTTTTATGGGTAGAATCTATGAATATTATTTTCTATATTCTTAATAGAATGCCTATTAAATATCTTCATCATGCTACTCCCCATGAAGTATGGAAACCAAAAACACCACATGTTTCTCACTTAAGAATATTTGGTACCCTTACTTTTATCTTTATTCCTAAAGTTAAAAGGAAGAAGCTTGATCCAACCTCTTACTCTTGTAATTTTTGTTATGGTTGTCAAACTAAAGGTTTAAGAGTTTATTATCCTTTCAAGCATGACATTATTGAAAACAAAAATGTTCTGTCTTAGAAAAGACATTAGGCGATTCTTCTCATGAACCCTCCTCTTCCTCTCTTGAGATAGAGAATAATAATCTTTCTCTTAGTATTATGGAAACAAATGTTCAAGAGTCGATTATCTTGATCTAGACATGATGGAGATTGAAGACGAGTCATCTAAAATTGTCTTACATCACAAGGTTCCTAAATGGGCTCAAAGTATTGTCCAAAACTCTCAACCTGCTAATATTAGAAAGGTTACTCATAGTTAACATTTTTTCAATGCCTTTATGACCCTCTATGAGGTTGAACCACAATATTTTGAAGAATCATATCAATATTATAGATGAATTCATACTAAGAAATATGAATACAATGCTTTGATTAAAAATAACACTTGGGAACTAGTCCCTCTTCCTTCTAAGTGAAGCATTATAGGATCTAGATGGTTGTATAAGATCAAGTATAAATCTATAGAAGAAATTGAAAATTTCAATGCAATGCTAGTTGTTCGTGGTTTCACTCAAAAACCTAATTTTGACTATGTTGAGATTTTTTCTCCTATGGCTAACATGAGCATTCTTAGAATTCTTCTTGCATTAGATGCCCAATATGGTTGAGAGATTCACCAAATCAATGTTAAAAATTATTTTTAAAATGGTGACTTAAAAGAAGATATATATATATATGCATCAGCCTGAACTTTTTGAAGAAGCTAGTAAGGAACTTTATGTATGGAAGCTGAAAAACTGTTTGTATGATCTTAAACAAGATCCTAGAACTTGGTATGCTAAAATTAACAATTTCTTTTAAGATCTTGGTTTCACTAACTACTATTCTGATAATGATTTATTTTTTAAGTTTGAAAATAATCATATTGTCATTATTGTCTTGTATGTAGATAATATTTTGATTACTAGCAAGTGATAAAAATTAAATAGTTAGAATAAAAGAAAGGTTAAAACAACGTTTTGATATGAAGGATTTAGGCTTGCTAAATCATTTTCTAGGCATTGTTATATTTCAAGATCATAAGTTCATTATTGAATCTCAACCTCGTATGCTATAAAGTTACTTAGAAGATTTAACATGATTGAATGTAAGTCTATTTTCATTCCTATTGAATTTGGTTTAAAGTTAGATCCTAAACCAACTTGTGCTAAATTTGATCCTGCTCTATATAGGCAGCTAGTTGGTAGTCTAATTTATTTGACTATTACTAGACCTGATATTTATTATGCAGTAGGAGTTGTTTCAAGATCCGTATGAGGATCATTGGAAAATAGACAAAAGAATTTTAAAATATATTAAAGGAACAATTAATTATGGTCTGTTTTACTCTTCTTCTATTGATGCACAATTATTTGGCTATTGAGATTCTAATCATGTTGGTGATGTTTTAGATATATAGTCTACTTCTGTATATGTTTTCAAGTTCAGTCCAGGTGTCATCACTTGGAGTAGCAAGAAGAAACCAATAATGTCTATATCTTCTACTAAGGCAGAGTATAGAAGTGTTATGGAAGCTGCAAAGGAAGCTATGTGGCTAAAAACTATTGGATGAACTGCATATGGGTGTCAAAGGGAGAGCTAATCTTCTATATGACAACCAAATTTTCATTTCTCTTGCTAAATATCTAGTTCAACATCAAAGGAAAAATAATATATATTTTTATATGCAATTAATTAGATAAGAAGTGCTAAATTGCGATATTTATCTCAAGTTTTGTTCGAATGAAGATTGAGTTGTAGATATCTTCACAAATTCATTTTGTTTGTTAAGTTATGAAAAATTGTTCCTTTTTGGGCCTATCATAGTTTCCATTGAGGGGGAGTGTGAATGAAAATTCCACCTCTTAAAGGTTGTTGTAAACTTCCAATACTTCCTCTATTTTTTAATAAGTAAATGTGTCACACTATGTGAAATTACTTATAAATCCTAGCAAAGAATTATTTATGGGCATGACTTAGTTTATAAAAGGTTTCATATTCTGATATAAGTTTTCATATATATAAAGCACTAGTCTTAATAATTTTTGTATGAGAAGATTTGTATGATTTCCCTTGTTTGTAGGGTAGCCTCAATCACTCATGTTGATTCATGGATTTGTAAATCCTTTTGTAGAAAAAGGTTAATTTGGAATGTCTTGTTTTGTTTTATCTTCTCACTTAATATTAAGGGGGAGTGTTGGGGTGATAATGTCAAGTGGGATATCTACCACTATGGTACACCCCATATTATTTTAAAAATATTGTCCATCAAAATTTATTATGAAATTCTTCGAAATTAAGAGTGAAATGGCTTGACCAATTCACCCACCCATATTGATTTGGGTGATCCCTCTCGGGATTAAATATTAGCAAAGATTACATTTGTACAAACTGATATCAATACATATATCATATTTGTAAGATTATTATTAATGATCATAGAATGGGACTGTATTGAAAAGAATTGAACTACTATGAAAATAGATTTGCAATATACTATAAGAACAAGGAGTGTCTTTGGAAGTTTTAAGTAAAAATTGTATTTGAGGTTATTTATATAGACAATTATTTATTATAGTGGGGTTTTTCCTTCGGGTTTCCCCACTTAAATATGGTGTTCTCTATCTCTGTCTCTTTTATTTGTTTTAATCTCTCGCTATTACATTCTATAATCTGCACAACATAATGTATAATCTTTGGCATTTATTATGGATTTATAATCAATGTATTAATCATTTCTTATAAATCCTAACAAATTGTTCTTAGAACACTTCTATGTTAATATTGTGCATAGAATCACCATTACCGACCTCTACACCATTAAAAAATTTGACAATAGATACATTGTAGATTTCATCTCTAGGTGGCATGGCATAAGCAATCAGTTATCCTTATCTCTTACCCAAACTGAACTCATCGAAATAGTCTCTATATTATGTGTGATGCATATCTTATCAACTATTCAAATCCAATATTTTCAATTCTTTGAGGAATCATTTGCCATGGCTCACAAACTAGAGCTTTGTGCCCTTGGGCAAGGCCATGTCAAGCTTCACTCCAACAATCCAAAAACCAAATTCATGAAGTAAAATACCCATAATGAAAAATCTAAGAATGCAACCAATGCCATCGCAGTCAAATCCTCTTCCATATCCACATCCCATGTTGAGCCTCTAAAAAGGGATCCTAGACAAAATCCTAACTATACTCCCCTCGGATAATCCTATAGTTCTATCTTCGACAAACTTATGGCTGCATATCTCATCCAATTTTCCCCTATCTAACTCATTGATGATTCGTGTCCCAAACCCATATGGTACCACAAATACCATTCTTGTAAAAATCATCAAGTTTGTGATCACAATATTAAAAATTCCACACCTTTAAAGACTTAGTATAATGGCTCATAAATCACGGGACCTTCAATTGAAAAATCCTAATGCCCCTCCTAAAAAACCATTAGATGTCCTCAAGCATCCCTTCCTAATCATCTACCAAATAATAAAGCTAATCCCCTACATATAAAGCACCCAATGTTCATACAATCAATACTTTAGGAAAGGATTCAAAGCATCGGTAACCACATCTATTATCCCCTAAACTCTACTTGCATTTATTACACCCACATCTACTTCGATATCCACCCCTAAATCTACAATCATATCTCCATCTGTACCCCTATCTATAACTATTATACCCATATCCACTATACCCACATCTATTACATCTACATCTACCACATCCACATCTATCTCAATACCTATCTCTACACCCATCCCTATACCTATATCTACACCTATCCCTATATCTACATCTACTTCCTTACCCTTATCTAAAACCACATCCACACCGCATCCATTCCCACATCTACCCCAACATATATCTTTACATCAATACCTACTCTTACATCTAATTATTTATTAGTATCTATAACTATATCCATACTGCATCAACATCTGAATTCATGTCCACATCCATATCATCTCTTAAAACTTCCACCAAGAAGACATCCTCTTAATACAATCGTAAATGATGTCCCTACCCCATCCTCATCCTCAACATATACAATCACTTATACACCAATACCTCTAAATACCACAAAATCTACAACCCCTTCTCATTGTACCACTCATGCTATCCAAAAACCACCTTCATCTTCAACCCCCACATCTACCACTAACTCTACATCCAAATCATTTGATTAAACTCTATGGATCCCTAATTGTAATTATTGTCATCCTCGCCAAGGGTAAATCTTCGCAAAAAAATCTAAGAATCACGTGTGTTGTGGCCACATAATAAATTGGAGCTCCCTCCTTCAAAGCCCCAACAATCCAAGAAATCCAATGTCTCATCATCTATCCTAGGGCCTACCCTATACATTTTGGGACTAGGCCCTTTAGTCATATCCCCCATCATCAACTATGAATCAAAACCATTCATCCCTCCTTCCAGTTCTAAATCAAAATCTAAACTCCTTATCGAACCTCAAAGGAGTAAGGCACCAATTTTTCCTTCATCCTCCTCCCCCAAATCCAATCCATTTGCAATCAGTAAAACCCTCTCTTTAAAATCTCCTATTAGATCTTATACTAAAATCCTTCAATGTCTCATCCAAACATCTGTAATCACCCTTCCCACTATCAAATCCTTCAATTCACATGGGAAGAAACCTACATGGTTTGATTATAACACCATTTTCACTTATCACCGTACCCCTAGACAAGGCTTTGAACATTGTAGGACATTCCAAACCCTCATCGAGAAACTCATAGAAGAGGATGACCTTCTCATTTAAGAATATAACCCTATTTCATCTACTATTTAATTCACATATAAACACAATCCTATGATCAAATATACACCTCATAAGGCCTCTAAATTTCCTTCTTCATCTAATTCCTTTATCAAAATCCCTCCACAAAACTCTACCTCTTCCAAAGAAGGTCCCCTTATCATTTGTATTGCCACCCGCTCTCAAAATCATGATCCTTAACCATCTACCCAACCTAAACAAAAAAAAATCATTGTTGCTCCCGATTAGCCTATCCCATATTCATATTCATTTAAAAACAAGGTATCCATCCTAACCACTCTATGTACTCAAAATCCTATTGCTATTAAAGAAATTATCATTAAGAAGCTTCATCATCTCTTTTCAAAATGTATCTCTACAAGTTTATCAAAAGTTTTCCTAATCATTGACATGATCTCATTGAAGCGTTGCGTATCCCAATCACCACTGATGAAACTCATCCTTTCAAATCCCTCATCAAATCTCTCATATCTTCTATCACCATCTATTTTGATGACTCCAAAATTACGAACATCCTACCTAAGGATCGTGATCTTCCCCTCTTCATCATTTTCTCGTATTAATTACATATTCATCCTTTGTTCTATTATCAACAAGGGTACTAGTATCAATATCATTTGATCCCATACCTTTAACCAAATAATGCTTCCAAACTCCATTGTCACTAAATCACTCGTGGTTATTTGGGCCTTCAATGATGTTTTTTTCTCTTTCTTTGGGAGCAGTTATCCTCCCCATCCACGTTGGTCAAAAATCCTCCATGAGTTCTTTTACATTGTTGAGGGGGAGTTCTAATATAATGTCTTTATTTGGCACCCATAGATCTGCACCATGTGTTGTTTCTCTTCCACTCTACATAAATATCTCAAATACGAACATGAGGGGAAAATACATACACCCCCGAGGATCTACCTCCATTCAAACATGCCACATGAGCTATTAGCCAAATGACGTGCTCATCCCTAAACAATATTCATCTTGCAAGCCATCCACTAGCTCATTCATACATTCATCTAAGCTACCAAATGATGAATATCTTAACAACTGCGATGTAGTATATTTCAAAGTGGGGGAGTACTAAATCCTCAACCCCAATGCTCTTCCCACTCCTAATCGACTCAAGAGACCTGAAAAATCTCCTTTGTATGAACTTAACATTTTGGATATCATTTCCTTTGGACTACCTCATCTTAACACCTCTCTTATCTACGATGACATTGATCATCCTTCTTCCCACATTGACCATCAACCCCACACCAAACCATACACCAATGGATTTGATTTCCTCTATAATAAATCCTTCGCTTACACCTACCTCCATCACTGCGCTTGGAAGAGATTTTGTTTTGGATGTTATGAACAAGCCATACATGATGTTATCAATTGATCTCGCAAACCTTATGAATTATTCAGATGGGATTCAAGGAACATTCCATCGACTCCCTTTTTCATTATTATTCTACATTCCCCACCTACATCGATACATCACTCAATTCTTCTCTATCCGATGACCCCATAGAAATGGATTACACCATGTCCCTTTCTTCTACCTTTTTTAAAATCTCCACAATCACTCTAGGATCGATCACTTATCAAGCCGAAGGTGAAACTAGGTCCCTTCTTCTTATATTTCCCAACATGGTAGAGGAAGACTCCTCTCGCCATCGACATTATTCAATGTAGTGATGATGAATGCATTATTTCTGCATGGGGGTAGGAGCTTATCATATCCTTATTATCATCAAGATAATATCCAAGCTGAATCCATTAACAAAACTCTCTCGTAACATCCTTTCTAAAACTATTGATAAAGCATGGTAAAATTGGCATCTTCACATCCCCTTTTGTCTCTAGGATTATTAGAAGAACTTTCATAGCTCTACAGGAGCTACTCCCGATCTCTTATCTATGGTTTTGAAGTCATTCTTCCTATTTAACATCAAATCCCATCCTTGCGTGTTTCTCTTCATGACTTCATCTCGCGAGGATTATTGCCAAGAGCGTCTAATAAAATTGGAATTGCTAGATGAGCATCTCTTAATTTCTCTTCAACGTCATCATTTCTACCAAGATCGCATCAAGTGTTCCTATATAAAAATTCTACAATGATGTTTCTTTAACATTGGTTACCTTTTCCTCAAATAAAATCATAACATCACCACTCTAGAAAGGAGCCAACATGGAAATTTTTCTTCAAACTGGATTGGATTGTATATTATCATGCATAGTTATGGGTTTGGGGTGTATCATTTAGCTTCCATGATGGTCAACTAGATATAGAACCTCTTAATGCCTTGCACTTGTAGCCTTTCTATAGTTAACATACAAAAGAACATGACTCTAATCACATTTTAACGATCTTTCTTCCATCATTAGGCCTCTCCATCTTTCCTCTTAATGATTTAGAATTATGTGTTATTATGTCACTAACTTATCTATGACCTTCAATATGGGCACTACGGATCTACTCATCACATATTCCTTATGTACCAATTCTTCCATTTGGGTGGAAACCCTGCAATCATTACATCTATCAACTCCTTATCTACCTAATAGAACCATGATAAGGGTCCAAATGTATCGCTTGTACATCTTATCTTCCCCTCCCCAAGTGGTCTACTTGGTTATCCTCAGCTCTATCCGAAAGTCAAAATTTTGGATGCTCATAACAAATTCTATCTTATCTGAAAACAGACTACTCCCTCGAAGGACAACTATTCATACAAAGAAAATAATGTCAAAATTATAGAGTGATCCCTCGAAGGAAAATTATCATGCATATCTTATCATGTCATTCAAAAAGTCAAAAATCAAAATCAAAATTAAAAATTCCCATATGTAGACCCCTCCTTGAAGGATGGATACTTTCTTATATCATGGTAACAAAGGCTTCCCATATTGATCATCCTCTTATATATCAAAATAAAAATAAAAAATAAAAGGAAAGAACCCTAAGAAAGCTTCCTACATTGATCAACTTTCCCATCTACAACAAACTTCCCGCATTGATCACTTTACACCATATTGTTTAGATTTTGGGCATAGACCTAGGACAACCACCTAATGAGAAACTACTTCCCTATTCAAGCTACATATAAACCCTTTTTCATGCCTATAGTGGGTGTATAAGCACACCTTCCATTTTTCCCTACAATCTTATATGTGACTAACTATTGTTATTTATGTGTCAATACCGCCATCATTGCAAGTGAATTGATTTGATTGTATTCCTTTTCAAGTTTTACCTCTAACATATTCCAAAATAATCTTGTCTATGTGTGCCCCTTACTATGATGAAGTGTACCTTATCTATGTTTAGGTCACTCGATCGAGGTCACGTTTTACCTATCGCATCCCATTTAATTGCACCATCTTATATCACAATTCAACTATCACTTACATATCTAATGTAAATTATCTCATTGTCATTTCTAATACATCCGATCCATTATAATCAATTTCAAATCATCACATATCTACCACATCCATCATATCATTTGGTCATCTAAATCCATTACATATTCTATATCTAATCATATCTAACATCTACATCCAATCAATTATATCACATCAATTCCATCTCATCACATATAATCTACATCCATCACATTGTTGGGGTAGTAATGTCAAGTGGGATATCTACCATTGTTGTACACCCCACATTATTTTAAATTTTTTTCATGAAAATTTATTATGATGGTCTTCCACATTTAAGAGTGAAGCGGCTCGAATGATTCACCTAATCATATGAATTAGGGTGACCCCTCTCGAGATTGAATATTAACAATGATTACATTTGTACAAAATGATGTCAAGATAGATATCAAATTAGAAAGATCATCGGTGATGATCATATAATGATATTGTATTGCTTAACATTGAATGGTGTAAAAAAACCTCTTGAATATCTTGTAAAAAGGAGTAAAGTGGAAGTGTTGGGTAAAAGTCTTGAGAATTCTTAATACGAAAGTTCTTTATTACATTGGGTTTTTTTCCTTTAAGTTTCCCACTATAAATATGGTATTACCCTATCTTTATTTCTATGTTATTTTCTTTCACTCTCGCTATTGCATTCTTTAATCTACACAACATAATCTATAATATTTGAGCTTTTAGTTTGTGGATATATAAATTGTTAATTATATATTCCCTTCTAAATCATGAAATGGTATCGAGTTGGTGATTAAGCGTGTTCGGGATTGATTTGAGATATTTTAATTTGCTATCGAATAGTAGCTTGAAGTTCATTTAAGGATCTACCAAGCCCTAAAATTTTCTCGGATCATCTTCAAAAAAACAAGGTTTAAATTTCCGATTCCCGCCCAATATGTTTTTTCAAAATATTAGTTAAACAGTTGTTTATATTATGTTTGAGAAATTGTTTTCTTAGATCTATGCATGCGTTACTAGTTTTAATTGTTTTTAGCTTAAATCTTATCTCGTGTGTTGTTTTTTAAGTTTTCGCTCCATTTATAGCCATTGGGTCTATCTTTATCTGTGGATCCGAAAGGATATCGTTAGATTTAGTTATTTTGGAGTGTTTAAATCCATCCTAATTTTATAAATCTTTATTTTTTGCTAAATAGTATTTTTGAAGCCCGATCCAATCATTTTGCATCATCGCTTCGATGCGCTAGTTTTTTTATATAGATCTTTTTAGTTTTACGAAGCTCAAGCCAATAAAATCAATCCTAATAGCTTCGTTGTTCTTTTCATGGTTACAAATCATGATACACTCATTGAGTGCCAAGTGGATTTGCTCTGTTGTATTTTTTATATCTTTAATTTTATACAACATTTTTTTCTTTACAAAACACGATCAAATCTGTAAGTGCAATCTAGCTTCACCCCGTTAGTCTTTATTGACTTTTTTTTCTATGTAAGGTTCTATTGATTGCAAAGCTTGAGCCAATTAGAAAGCTCCACCTTTCTTCAGTAGTGCGCTTTATTGTTTATCGATTGTCGGTCGCAAAACACAAGCCAATAAGGGATTTACATGTTTTTCATGTTGTCAGACTTGAGTTAATATTTCCTCTGTTATTTGTAAAATATAATGTAATAAGAAAGCTCCAAGTCACTCTGTATTTCCTATTTTCAGTCTTTTTTTAGATTCTTCTGAATTTTTGAAATTCGATCCAACAAGATTGTTCTATATTTTTATTTTCCAGTATTTTGTTTCTTTTTTTTCTTTTTGAAATCCGAGCCAATAGGATTTCACTAAGTAAGCTTTGAATTCCGCAATATAAATCTTTGGTTTGTTTTCTTATTACATATATGAAGGTTGAGCCAATAAAATTGCTCCGTATGTCTTCATTTTTCACATCGGTCAGTTTTATTTTTATAGAAGTGGCTTATCCAATAATAATTAACCACCTTTTTTGCATTTGTCAGTATTTTTCAAACTTGCGAAGATCGATCCATTTAAAAGGCTTCAGATGTGTTCAATTTTTCTATAAGTTTTTTTAGTAAGAACTACAAATTATGAACCAATTGATTTTGGACACGTATATTTATTTTTGTTATGTCGGTCTTCACAAGTGTCGACTTATCATTTGTAGTTTCAAAGATATTCTATGGCTTAGCAACTTAGATTATGACACCTTTATTTAGATTTTGGACCCGAACTTTAAGTCCGCCCAAGTCAATCTATTTAAAGTTTGACTGGAAAGCCTCTACCTCTATTCTTTAGTTGTTATATTTTTGAAAAGTGGCTTGGTTTGACTAACACTTTTCTTTCGTATATTATTTTAACTATGTGAAAGTGTGAAAAAGAAAACCAATTAATTAACGATGGCTGTATATGGTTATACTATCTATTTTTCTATTAATTTTCTTCTAACTTGTTAGCTATACCATGAAGAGCAAGCTAATAGAAAGCTTCAAGTGTATTTAGCTTTTAGTGGTGTCATATTTTATTTCCTTTTGTACTACATCTTTCCAAATTTTCTTTATACCACGGGTGTTAATTTCCCTTGCACCGTAGGTTTTCTAATTTTCTTTGTTCCGTTGGTTTTCAAAATATGTGTTATGTGAGTATTCTCTTTTTCTTTGTCTCGTGGATTACAAAATTTGAAAATATTAGTTATTTCTCTCGCATCATGTTTCTCTATTTTTTTGCTAATGTATTTGTAAGCATATAGCTAAAAAGAATATCTCTAGATTATTTTTGTCTTTTTTGGCATCTTTGATTCACATTTTTAGTGGCATTTATTGATGATCGTATGAGAATTAAAAATGACTAGTTCTCGTTAGTTTTTCATTAGAAAAGTCTCAAATTTTGAATGGAACGAATTATAACATATGGAGAGTTCAATTGAAAGCTTCTTTTATGGTAAGGAAGTTGTTGGATCTTGTGATTGGTGTAGAAAAATGACCCATAAGAAGACAAATAACCTCTAAAAACCTCGAGATCCTTTCTCAAAGATCACAAGAAGCGTTGTACATCCTTTTTCAAAGCATAAAAGATGAATTTTTAAAGCATATAGGTCATATGGATTCTCTGTTGATGTATGGAAATAATTAGAGACGATGCATGAAAGCAAGTCATTTTTCTAAGATAATTATGGAACTATTTACAACTCCTATGAAAGGGGATGAGAAAATAGTCAATTATTTAGCTAAAATTAAGAACATTAAAGCTCAATTACATGGTTGTAACCGTTAATTATTTCAAAACAATCTTATGTACTTCATTATTCAAACAAATATTCATGAAATGTTTAGGAATTATATCTCAATTCTTAACTCTAAGTGTCATAATGACAATGATCGACTCATTTAGGAACTCTATCTTCTTTGTTAACTTAAGAAGAGCGTGAAATGGATAATTTTGATTTAAAAGAGACCACTTCTCAAGAATAGTTCTCTCAGAATCATAAGTCTTATCATTATAAGAAAAATAGTAATCCTAATAGGAAACCTAATATCAGACCCAAATTTAAATCCAACCCTAAATCCAATTATGTTAAAAATAGTTAGAACTTTAACGTCAAATTTAATTGCACATGTAACACATTTGGAAAGTTAATCACAAAGAGTCTTACTACCGTTTAAAAGCCAATTTTTTTAAAAAAATACAAAAACTAGTAAATTTAAGAATCAAAAGAAAGATCAAAATAAAAAGCAAAATCATGCTAATAATGTTGAGCATTTTATTGCCTTATATACTTTCCTTTCAACATCAAAATGAAAATGACTAGATTTTTGACAATGGTGCCTCTAGGCACATGGCTTGTACTCCTAAAATCCTCTCGAGATGTTGTTAAAAGTGATGAAAATATATATCTAGAATATAATTCCATCATTAGATCTGAATCTTGTGTGAATGTTAAGAAGTCAAATGGTGTAATTTTAGGAATGTCTTGTTTGTTCCTCATCTCAAAAAAATATTTTATCTTGCTCTCCTAACTAAAGAAAATTGAATTTTTTTTTGCTACAAGATAAGTGGTATGTAAAAGATAATTTCAGTAATATGATTTCTTCTAGTATTCGAGAAAAATGTCTTGTATATATTTGATACTTTTTTTTGTTATCACCCTCAAAATTCCCCTCATTTTCCAAGTCTAGACTTAAAATTTTGAGTTGGTACCTTTTAAAAATATTGAAAACAAAGTTTAGTGAAATATGGTACTTTCCTAGGGCTTATAGACTCCAGAAACTTCTTCCTCGGATGGGAAATTGCTTCTCATTTCCAAAACAAGTAAATAAGTCTTCCTAACTCTTCATATTTTTCAATTTATGGCCCAGCAGGACCTAAGATGGTATTATTTACCCTAGGCGGCGGGCGAGGGCTGCGGAGTTTTTTATCACTTAACACCTTTTCGCAAAGGGTGTACTTGGCAATGATGGGCCCATGAGCCTCACGTGAGAGAGATAAAAATAATAATTCCCAAGGCCCACCACCAATCGAGATAATGCCACGTATCCGCGTTGAAAAGTCAAAGAGGGGATGTGGGTTGGTGGAGAATTTTGAAGTTTAAGTTTTTTTTTTATCAAAATGAGTTAGAAGTAAAAAAGTGATCCACGACCTCATCACCAAGCGAGATAGAGCCACGTGTATGGTGTTGAAAATTCAAAGTGTGAAAGCGGGCCAAAATGTTCCCAAAAGCTTTTTCGCTATAAAAGTTATAAAGTGTAGAGTTCCGCCCGCCCCCATGCTTGCTCTAATCAATTTCTTCCACGTGGGTGACCCAAATTTAAAGTTGTAAAAGCAAATTGAATGGCCCATATTTAAACTGGTGAAATAATGTAACGAACGTATATTTGAAAATCTGGTTTTTCTGCCATTAACATTTCTTTACTGAATCAAGAATTCGAAAGGGCACGAATGATTAGAATGATTTGTAACCATTTCTTGCTTTCTCGAGGAAGTTGTAACTATCTCTTGTGAGTTATTTCATAGGCTTTCAAATCCATTATATAGGGTTAGAATGCTAATATTCTAGAACTGTAATTTCAAATCTGAAGAAATCAATACAAGGGTTTTCCCCTTTTTCCTTTGTTTTCTCTTTCCTTCTTGCTCTGATCTGTGAATCATTTAATCCTTGCATGCTTAGAAAATTTGTGTTTTGGTTTATACTATCTTAAGAACTTTGAGTCTGCAGATTGTACCCGTTATAAATGTGAATGGCTCCACTCTATATCTCATTTTCTCAATATATAAGGTTTTTCTCTGCCATCTCTTTTCCCTAAAAGTATTTTCTTCTTCTGCCTCCCTCCTCTCTTCAAGTCTTCTATCCTCATGTATTGATAACTTTCCTGCATAAAACACATTTCAAGATATCGAGAAACCACCATTGACTAAAAGATTGTGTATTTGTATATAGGTTTTGCCCCGCTTTCAATAAGGAAACCTCTCCCATTAAAGAGGAAGGACTTGTTTCTTCCCGACTGTGGTTTCATTCCAAGTGAAAATATGAAACCCAAAAGTGTTTGAGTCTTATTTTTCTTCCTCTTCTAGGAATGATATTTAAATTTAGCATGAAATACTTGGTCATGTAAATTTCAAAAGTATGTATGAAATGTTCAGGTTGAGTCATGTTGTTGTTATCCCTAAATTAAAATCTGATCATGAGACATATGAAAGTTTCTTGCGTGGTAAGAAACATGTTGAACCATTTCACAAACATCATGTTAGGAAATAAGGGATAAAAATGTGGAATAATCCCTCACATAATCACAACAAGAGAAACTAATATGCAGAAAATATTACAGATCTCAAATAAAAGTGCAGAGTAAAATAACACAACACAAAAACAATATTTAATGTGTTTCACCCAATTTGGGCTACATCCACTAAGAATCACTTGCTCGGATTTTATTACAAGCCCTACTACTCTCGAATAAAATACCCATATCATTTGGAGCTATGCTCAACAAACTCTATGAAATTCACACTGAATTCAAAACACATCTACAATGTTACATTATACCTACCATATGCACAAAACCATAAAAAGCAGACAGTTTGCTTAAGTATTTTTACAAAGCTGTGTGTATCAAAACCATGGGCCAAAACCATCCCATAAAACTATGGGTCAAAAGACCCGCCATATGAAAAAGCATGTTTCCCGGTATATCGAGCATGTTTCCAGCCGAGACAATTGTAGAAAGTGTACAATACTCTTAGTGTACAGTCTTCAACACTTCCTCACATGAAAACGAGCTTCACAACCTAACAATCTCCCACTTGGAGACTAGTTTTCCTCACGAGCAAGCTTCTCAATGCTTGACTAGTTTCTGTGAAGACCAACCAAAGCTGAACATAGCTTCAGTTTTTCCCTTGTGACCACCTTGGTCATCATGTCTGCAGGATTCTGATTGGTATGAATCTTCTCTAGCTTCAAATTCTCTTCCTCCAAAGCTGTCCTAATGAAATGGTACCTTAACTATATATGCTTTGTCCTAGAGTGGAAAGCATAGTTCTTAGCTAGGTGTATAGCACTCTGACTATCACTATGTAGCTTTCCTTCCTCCTGCTTATGCCCCAACTCCTCAAGTAATTGATGTAACCTAATCATTTCTTTTCTTGCCTTTGTGGCAGCAACATAATCAGCTTCTTTGGTTAACAAAGCCACCAACTTCTGTAGTCGTGAAATCCAGCTCACTGTTGTCCCACCTATAGTGTAAACATAAACTGTCATGCTCCTCCTGTTGTCTACATCTCCAGCCATATCTGAATCTACATAACCACACACAGTGGTGTCTGATCCACTATGGCACAAAATTGTCCCCATGGTCCCTCTCAAATACCGAAGGATCCACTTTAATCCATGCGGTGATTTCTTCTTAGATCACTCATAAATCTACTCACCACTCCCACTGCATGGGAAATATCAGGCCTGGTGCACACCATGGCATACATCAAACTACCAACCTCTGATGAGTAAGGTACCTTGGACATCTGGTTTCTCTCTTGATCTGTCTTGGGACACTACTCCTTTGATAACTTGAAATGGCCTGTCGGAGTCCCAACCAGTTTAGCATCCTGCATATTAAACCTCTCCAAGACTTTCTTAATGTACTCTTCTTGAGATAAAGTTAGCTTTCGTTCCTTCCTATCCTAATATATCCTCATACCAAGGATTTGTTTGGCTTCCCGCAAAACCTTCATAGCAAAGGATTCACTTAGCTGCTTCTTGAGTACTTTTATTTCCTGCATGTTTTTACCTACAATGAACACGTCATCCACATATAGACAAAGGATAATTTAACTACCATCCTCAAATTTATTTGTATACACACAATGGTCAAAATGACATCTAATATAACCTTGCTCCATTATGAAGCTATCATAATTCTTATACCATTAACGTGGAGCTTGTTTCAAGCCATACAAGATCTTTATCTCTGACCTCATAGCCCTCTGGTTCTTTGCGTATATAGTTCCTCCTCCAAATCACCATGGATAAATGTAATCTTTGCATCAAGTTGTTATAAGTGCAAGTCTTCTACCGCAACTATTCTTAGAAACAGTTCTAATTGAAGTCATTTTTATTATAGGATAAACAGTCTCATCAAAATCTATACCTCTTTTCTGTGCAAACCCCTTGACCACCAACCGGGCCTTGTATCTTTTCTTTCCTCCTTCCTCTTTGACTCTAAACACCCACTTATTCTGTAATGCTCTTTTTCCTTTGGGTAGCTTCACCAAATCCCATGTCTGGTTCTCCATGAGATTCTGATGCTCCTAATTCATGGCTTGCTCCCACTTCTTCCTGGCATCTACCTGCATTACTTCATCAAAGCTCTTTGGCTCTCCACTATTAGTGAGTAATAAATAATAAAGAGAAGGAGAAAAATGTTCAGGTTCTCTTCTTATCCTAGGATACCTCCTCAATATAGGAGTTTGGGGTTCCTGTTGAGGAGGTTCCTAAATTGATTCATGTGTTACTTTCCCATCCAGAAGATCCTCTACCATTGCATATTCTTTCTTGGATTCTTCCATGTTTTCCTACAACATGATTTTCTTGTCCTTAATACTCCAACATTTACATCCAAAGTCATCACCACCATAACCAATAAAAGTACATTTTTCTATTTTAGCCTCTAGCTTGGTCCTATCATCCTTGTCTATATGGACAAACACCTCATATCTAAAGACTATAAGAAATGAATAATCAACTTTCTTACTATACCAAGCCTCCTTGGGTATGCCTCCATCCAAGGCACTTGAGGGTCCTTTGTTTATTAAGTACAAAACTATGCTCACCGCTTACGCCCAAAATACTACATGTAACCTCATGCTCTATCACATTCCATTGTTGTTCTGTTCATCTTTTCGACACCCCATTCGATGTAAAGTTCCTGGAACCATCTTTTGCTATGATTCCATTCTTAGAACAATAATCATCAAATTCATTACTCTGCAATACTCCCTCCATTATCGACCTAAGATATTTTAGCTTAAGACCGATTCATTCTCTACCAAGGCTTTCCATTTAACAAAAGTGTAAAATACATCAAATTTGTTTCTAATACGATAAACCAAAACTTTCCTTGTTGCATCATCAATAAAAGTAACATAATAACTTGAACCCCAAGAGATAATACAGCCGGCCCCCACATCGAATGCACCGGCTCTAACTTACTCTCTTTCTTTCTAGGTCCAACCTTGAGAAACCTTACTCACTTCTTTTCCCCATATATGCAGTTCTCACAGAACTCCAAATCTATTTTTGTATATCTAGGAAAATCCTTCTTTATGATCTCCATGCCCTTATGGCTCATATGACTGATCCTATAGTGCCATAATGTTGTATCTACTTATGAAGCCACAAGATTACAAATATTAGTGCTATAAGTGGTTAAATACAAGGTTCCAACCTTCTTACCTCTTGCCACCACAAGAGCACCCTTGGTAACCTTCCAAGAGTCAGCTATAAATATCACAGTACAACCATCACTTCCCAACTTCCTGCCGATATCAAATTTCATCTTAATGTAGGCACATGTTTGACATCCTTCAATAGCCAAGTATTCCCATTCTTCATCTTAACCTGAACAGAACCTTTTCCAACTATGTTGTAAGGCTCATCATCACCAAGAAAAACATGCCCAAAATCTCATTGAACATAATCAACAAAATAATGCCTATGTTGAGAAGCATGGAAAGAAGCCCCTGAATCTAAAACCCAAGATTCAGTAATATTGTGCAAAGAAAGAATCAAAGCATCCTAGCATACATTACCCGTTGCCAAATTTTCCTCCTTATTTTCTTCTTATTGTTTCTTCTTGTCTCAAATCTCCCAACAGTCCTTCTTTGCATGCCCAGACTTTCCACAGTACTAGCATACTATCTTGATTTTGGATTTTGACCTTGCCCGATCCTTTGATTTTCCACGGCTTCCTCTATTCTTCTTTCTCCCTCTAGTTTCCCTTTGTCAAAGCATTCCTTGAAGTAGCGATTCACTAGAGATTTTTCTTCGCATTTCCTTGCTTAGAATTACCCCTAGAACATCCTCAAACTTCAACTTTGAGTTAGCTGGAACCAAGTTGCTTACCACCATTACCAAGTTATTCCAACTCTCGGGTAAAGATCACAGAAGGCGATAAAGCCCTAACTTCTTCATCAAATTCTATTGTAACCGAAGCTAGCATATTTACAACCATATTAAAATCATTTAGATGATCTGCTACTGAACCATTGTCATACATCTTCATATTAAACAACTTTTTCATTTAAAATATCTTATTAGAGGTAGAGCATTTTTCATACAACTTCCTAATGCATTTATCGGTTCTTTTGTAGTCTTTTTCTTTGAAACATTAAATAATACTGAGAAGATGAAAGACACAACTAGATTATCCCAAGTGCCTTCTTATCTAGAAAATCCCATTCGCATCTGTCATGCTCAAGGGTTTGTTCACCTTCTCAGACAGCGGAGTATAAAGATCGTTTTGATAAAGGTAATCTTCCATCTACATCTTCCAAAGACTGAAATTCTACCCGTTGAATTTATCAACCCTAGATCTTCCATCATCTGCCATAGCTCCCACTCAAGATAAAACTTTCCTATGATTGAACACTTCAGTAAACCAAACCAGGCTCTGATACCAATTTTTAGGAAATAAGGGATAAAATATGCGGAATAATCCCTCACAGAATCACAACAATAGAAACTAATACGTAGAAAATATTACAGATCTCAAATAAAAGTGTAGAATAAAATAACACAACACAAAGAGATGATTTAACGTGGTTCACCCAATTTCAGCTATGTCCACCAGAATCACTTGCTCATATTTTATTACAAGCCGGCGCTCTCTCAATAAAATACCCGGATCTATTTCGATCTATGCTCAATAAACTCTCTGAGAATTCACACATGAATTCAAAACACATCTACAATGATACATTATGCCTACCATATGCACAAAACCATATAAATAGGCAACTTCTTAAGGAGTTTTACAAAGCTGTGGGTATCAAAACCATGGGCCAAAACTATCCCATAAACCTATAGTTCAAAAAACTCACCCATATGATAAAAACATGTTTCTCGGTATATCGGGCATGTTTTAAGGCCAATTTTTTTTTTTCAGGGGCTGCACACCCAAACCTGGTGAGACAACTGTGGAAAGTGTATAGTACTCTTAGTGTATAGTCTTCAACACTTCCTCACATGAAAATAGGATCCACAACCTAACACATCATGATGCAAATTCTTCTTAGTTAATAGAACTGATTAAGAGTCATGGGAGAGGTGCACTTTCGGTTCCTTCTCTTAGAGGTGCTTTGTATCTTGTTTTTTATTGATGACTTCTCTAATATGATGTCTTGTCTAAGTTTCACTAATTTAAATATTTTGTTGAAAATGCTTCTAATATGAAATTTAAGATAATTTGGACTGTTAATGGAGGTGAATATGTGAGAAAAGTGTTTTATGATTTCTATGTGTCATGTGGGATTCAAACAGAGTTGAATACTACCTATTTCCCATGAGAAATGACATTGTAGAAAGGAAAAATAGGATTGTCTTAGAAATGGATAGGACTATGATTCATACATCTAATGTGCCTAATTTTTTTATGGGTAGAAGCCATGATTACTATTTTTTATATTCTTAATAGAGATCCTACAAAACCCCTTCATCAAACTAATCCTCATGAAGTATGGACAAAGAAAAAATGAGATATCTCTCACTTAAGAATATAGGGCAGCCCTGTTTCTATCTTCATTCCTGAAGTTAATAGTAAAAATCTTGATCCAACCTCCTTATCTTGTATTTTTGTTGGGTATGGATGTATAACTAAAGGAATAATATTTTATGACCCCTTCAAGAATGACAATGTTGAAAAAATAAACGTTCAAATCTTAGAAAGTACATCCGTTGATGTTCTCATGAACCCTCTTATGTTACTCATGAGATAGATTCTAATAATCTTTCTCCTAACAATATGGAAACAAAAGTTCAAGATGATGATTATGCTGATCTAGATATGATGGAGATTAAGGGGGAGTCATCTCAAAATGTCTTGTATCACAAGGATCCTAAATGGGCTCAAAATTTGGTTAAGGAGTGTAATCATGTTAGTCTTAGGAAGGTCACTCATAGTCAGCATTCTTATCATGCCTTGATGACCCTTTATGAGGTTGGACCACAATATTTTGAAGAATCTAGTCAAGAGGATAGATGGATTCAGGCTATGAAATATGAATACAATGCTTTAATTAAAAACAACACTTGGGAACTAGTCCCTCCACCTTCAAAGAGAAGCATTATAGGATTTAGGGGGCTATATAAGATCAAATATAGCTCTTTAGGAGAAATTGACAAATTCAAGGAAATGTTGGTTGTTTGTGGTTTCACTCGAAACCTTGTCTTAACTATGTTGAGAATTTTTATCCTATAGTTAAGATGAGGTCTATTAGAATTATTCTTACTTTGGTTGCTTAATATGGTTGGGAGATTCACCAAATGGATGTCAAAAATGAATTCCTCAATGGTGATCTAAAAGAATAAATCTACATGCTTCAACCTAAAGTTTTTATGATAATGGTAAAGAACTTTTATGTCCGTAAGCTCAAAAAGTTTTGTATGGTCTTAAACAAACTCCTAGAGCTTGGTATGCTAAAATTAACAATTTCTTTAAAGATCTTGGCTTCTCTAACTATTGTTCGACAATGATTTGTTTGTTAGATTTGAAAAAATCAAATTATCATTATTCTCGTGTATGTTGATGATATTTTGATTACTAGCGATTATAGGAATTTAATTGTTAAGATTAAAAATGGTTAAAACAACATTTTGAAATGATTGATTTAGGTTTGCTAAATAATTTTCTTGGCATGAATATATTTCAAGATCACAAGTCTATTGTTGCATCTCAATCTCAGTATGTTATGAATTTTCTTATAATATTTAACATTATTGATTGTAAGCTTTGTTTCCATTCCAATTAAATTTGGTGACAAATTAGATCCTACTCTGCTTGTGTTAAATTTGATCCTACGTGTATAGACAACTATTTGGAAGTCTGATTTACTTGAATATTATTGGACCTAATATTTCTTATACGGTAGGAGTAGTTTCAAGATTTATGTAGGATCCTTATGAGGACCACTTGGAAAATGGGAAAAAAATTCAAAAATATATTAAAGGAACATTTAATTTTGGTTTGTTTTATTATTCTTGTAATGATGCGCAATTATTTGGCTATTGTGATTCTGATCATGCTAGTGATGTTGTAGATAGAAAGTCTACTTCTGGATATTTTTTCAAGTTGGGTGTAGGTGTCATCACTTGGAGTATCAAGAAGAAACAAATAGTGTTTATCTCTTATACTAAATTAGAGTATATAAGTTTTATGGAAGATGCTAAAGAAGTTATGTGGGTGAAAATACTATTAGATGAACTACATATGGGTGACAAAGGGAGCACTACTCTTCTATATGACAACCAAAGTTTCATTTCTCTTGCAAAAAATCTAGTTCAACATCAAAGGAACAATCATATTGAAGTTCATATGCAATTTATTCGAGAAAAAGTCTTGAATGGTGATATTGATCTCAATTTTTGTTCAACTAAAGATCAAGTTGTAGATATCTTAACAAAGTCATTGAGTTTTGTTAAGTTAAAGTAAATTTTGTGTCTTATTAGGCCTATCAGAGTTTTCATTTAGGGGGAGTGTGCATGGTGATGCGACCTCTTAATGGTTTTTGTAAACTTCCAATACTTCCTCCATTTTGTAATAAGTAAATGTGTCACACTATGTGAAGTTACTTGTAAATCCCAACGAAGCATTAGTTATGGGTATGCCTTAGTTTATAAAAGGCTCCATAAATTGATATAAGTCTTCATATATAAAGTACCGATATTAAGATATTTTTTATGAAAATATTTTTATGATTTCCCTTATTTTCATGCTAGCCTAAATTACTACTTCTGATTCATTGATCTATAAATCCTTTTGTAGAAAAAGGTAAATCTGGCATGTCTTGTTTTGTTTTTTCTTCCCACTTAACATTAAGGGGGAGAGTTGGGGTAATAATGTCAAGTGGGATATCTACCATTGTTGTATGCCCCACATTATTGTAAATTTTTTCATCAAAATTTATTATGATGGTCTTCAACATTTAAGAGTGAAGTGAATCGACCGATTCACCTATACATAGTGATTTTGTTGATTTGTCTAGGGATTAGCTATTAGCAACGAATAGATTTGTACATACGATATCAAGAAATATATGATATTGGAAATATCTTTAGTGATGATCATAGAATGAAATGGTATTGCATAACGGTGAACAATGTGAAAGTAACTCTATAATATACGGTAAAAAGGAGTGAAGTGGAACTATTGGGTAAAAAGTCTTGAGAATTATTAATAAAGACAATGCTCGATTATAGTGGGGTTTTTCCTTGATTTTCCCCACTATAAATATGGTGTTATTGTGTCTTTATTTCTTTTTAATTTACTTTCAGCTCTTACTATTACATTCTTTAATCTACACAATATAATCTATAATCCTCTAGATTTTAATTTGTGGATCTATAAATTGTTGATTATATCTTCCCTTATAAATCCTAAAACACGTCACACCATGCCTAATATAGCCATCATCTCTAACAATCTAATAATGTATAACATCTAAATCCATCACATCATATATAATCTCATCATCATGACATCATATCATTTATGATCTATATCTATTACATCACATCAATCTCTAAATCCATACATCACATCATCATATCGTCTAAATACATCATGTCAAATATCTAAATCAACATATAAATACCTAATCTAATAAAGCATCTAATATTGATTATATTCATCAAATCTATATAATATTCTCATCACAACACATAGAAATCATGACAAAATCATCATATATATATATATATATATATATATATATATATATATATCCTCAAAGTGTACATACATTTGTGATAGGCCTCACATGGGCTCTATCTCAGAATCTATATCAAACTATATATATAATGTTTATCCACTCCTCGGTGAACACAAGATCAGATGTTCTCATTCCATTTCCTCCTAGCACAGCGAGGTCGACCTCCTCCTTGTCCAAAGATCTCTGGACCACCATCACGTCACGGTTGTGCTACACTCATCATACTCCCCGAGCCTCACCTTTTATCATTGTCGACCAAACCCTATTTTTCATTTTCATCTCATCTCATATGATCTCGTCATCAAATTATCTTTTCTTCCACTTTAGGAAAATGGTTCACCCATAGCACACCTTGGCCTGTCTTGCATTGACCATGTTGTTATATTTTTATCTATTTATCTCATCATGCATATTTTCATCACATCTAACATCTGCTCTATGGTTAACTTTTTATTCCCTCTTGAGGCACCATTTTGCATCTCAAGCTCATCGTTGTGACCACATTTTATCCTTGTCCTACGCAAATGCATATTTTCTAGATTCCTCATGTATGAAGGCTATTGCATACTCTTTTGCCCCTTTGTTTTTCAGACCTTTCTCTTAACCATCCTCACATTTATTTGTGGATATTTTTATGTCTTACTTTGACCCATTAGTCTCACGTCTTACAAATCCCTCTAAGTGGATTCCCATTGGACTCCCTCCATCTTACTGGTGATCTTTTCTAACTCATGGGTTCGCAAGACATTAACGTCACCTTCATTGAGGCCATGCTTTATTCCCTTTCAATGCGATTCTAAGATCACTACCATATTTTTGTTTTATTTATCATACCTCTCCACTCAGGTCATTTTATCTCATCATTTCCATCCCTTTCCTTTTTCCTTCATCTATCTCTTTCGACCTCTTGATCAACTTTTCTTCATGTCATCAATCCCTATTTTGAGGGGGAACACCTCAACCATCATCTTCTCTCACTTCTAGTTTTTGTCTCATGGTTTTCTTAACGTAAACCACTCAAAAAGAGGTATAAATGTAGACATCAAATTTTGGTATCTTTTCCCCTATCTGCATTATCTCCCCTTTGTCATTATCTTGTACACACATACCTCTCTTCCTATTTGAATTCATCTTTCCCTCTTAATTCTCATTAACCCTATCTAATTCCCACTTTCCTATCTTTATCCTATATTTATTTTATATTCCCTAATTCATCCCTAATCACATTTTGATGCACAACCCTACAATAAAATTCAAAATGATAAAAATAATTGGTTTAAGAGTTAATTAGTTCACTTGTATAACATCAAATTCAAGGATTTTATACTATTCTCAAGAAGGAAAATCTTGCTTTAACACACCAAAATGCATCTAACACTGATTCCAAGCTCAAAATCATTGTAGACATGTCTAAATTCATCATACTAACATATTCAAACCATCAAACAAGTGCCACCTCATCATTTTTACCTATTTGCCTTGTAAACCTCTTACTTGCCTTATAGCCCTGTAAATATTGTTTTCTTGACAAAATTCACTCATTTTCATCTTCATTCTTGACTAGTAAGATTTTTCTATACCAATTTTCCCCATTAAGATGTCTAAGTAGTTTGAGACCTAAATCCTTACCAATTCATTTTTCCCCATTTTAGTCTTTTAGCTAGTCTCGGCAATTAGCCCTCTTATATGACAAATCTCAAAACTAAGAATTATACGCAAACCTTCCCAAGAAGAGGCTTACATTTTTAGATACCCATTTTGGATTTATTTCCTTTTCCTATTGCTTTTCCTCGATTCCTTGTCTATCTCGCCACAAGTCCATTGTTCATCTTTTAGCTTGCTTATTAAGCTCACCTAGGGTTTCAAGTAGCAATTTAGGGTCTTGAGAGTTTACACTAGATTTAACCTTTGACACACCTTTTAACTCATATTTCAAACTTATTCAAGGTCATTTCATAGGTTCATGACTCCTCCATCACTCGTTCGCTAGTTTTATCAAAAATTTTCCTTCTTAATCCTTATCTTGCTCTTAAGGTCTAATAGCTCTCAATTATATGTTTCCTCGCTTTTAGCTATGATTTTTTAATTTTTTAACATTATTCGTAACACATATGCATTACCTTATGCCTCCTTACTCTTATTTTACACCAATTCCTCTTAGTCTTAGCCTTCGACTTGAGTTGCTAACTAACCCAAACAAGTAGCTTTCTTGGCCTTTTATCCTCAAATAAGCTTCCTCAATGCTTTTACCCTATTTCTCACTCACAAACAATGTTATGAAAACTATAAACTTGATGTAAATACATCCCAATATCATTTTTCACATATCTTTCACTAAACTTGCATTCTTGTGCCATTAAGACCAATTACCACGCGATCCATGGTTAGAACAAACTTGGACCTACCTAGAACTAAGTGTGAACTTCTTCAAGAAAAAAATTCCCTCAATAAGGTGCATATAAAATTTCATAAGCCAACTCCTATTGGTTCTCTCACAATCACTCTTTTTCACTTTCTTTCTCTCTAGCTCTTCTAACCCTGCCTCTTAGACCTTTTTTGGCTTAAATTTTGATAGCATGATTCATTTAACAAACTAGGCACCTTCTATGATAGTATTTTGCCTATTTTTTTCACTGTCCAAAATTTAAATATACCTTTAAGGAAATATTATCCAAATCACACTATCTCAAGCTCTAATTAGCCTTTTAACATGTTGCAACTCTACTAGCTTTAATTGTCATGAATATAAGGAGCTTGGGAGTCAATTAGGTCTCAATTTTTTTAATATCAATGTGAAGGTGTATTATGTGATATCTTGAAATTTTCATCCTTAAACTCCTTCGTATGAAAAATCTAGGTATTTCCACACGGGATGATTTGTCCTTTTTGGTGTTTTTACCCCCTTCATGAACTCCAATCATCTTTAAATTTTTAACTCATATATGCCCGACTTTTTCATCATTTCCACCAAATTTAAGGATTTTTCAATGGATAAAAATGATTTTACACCTATTTACATTTTTAAAACCCTAGATAGAAAAGAGAGTAATATAATTGTTATAACTTTTTTAGGTCTAAATATTATGACTCCAAATTTTAATGGAAGTTTTATATTAATCCTCATAACATTTATAAAAATTCAAGGTCTAACTATTTCAATATCTCAATAAATCCTTATTTTATTTAGAGCCTTGTGAAAAAAATATATCATACAACATTATCACCCCTAAAACTCAATTGAAAATGCACATAATCATTCATTTCAAGTAACACAATATTATTTAGATAAAAAATAACATAATTAAATCATATATTAACCAAGACAACCAATAATAAACATATCAAGGAAAATTCATGAAGGAAAGTCTAATTATTTACTCGCAATCAATTTACAAACTTCTTGAGCATTCTTGGGCTCCTCCTTACATACTCTCTCTTCAATTTTTTCTCCTATTATGCATAACTGAATCCTCCTACTTGAAATTCATATTTTATATGATTTAGCTAAGGTGGTTTCCTAACCTCTATCTTGCCTCAATAGAGTTAAGGCTTGAGTTGACTAATGAACCCTATCACAATGGTTAATAACATCTCATACATCTATTATTAGGCCATGAATGACATCTTACAACCTATAAGGACTTGTTTTCATCAATACACCACCTTCAATAGGTTTCTAAATTCAAATTTCAAATTTTACGGAAACTCACAATAGCTTTCATCGAACATGCTATGAGGTCTTGAAAGACCACGAGATGAGTTTTATAAACACCTACAAGACATCTAAGACTTTAACCACACCTTACTAATCCCAAAATTACAAAATTGATGCCTTTACAGTGATGTTCCTACATCATACTCCCCTAGTAAGAAAAATTAAACCCCATGGAGGTTTGTGTCTTCTTTCTCTTCTTCTAATATTTCTCTTGCTTGACAAAGTCTTCATCCTTACTTTGTTTTCATTCATCTTCAACTCTCTCATTCTTATCCTTGCTTAAATTTTCTTTTCTTTTTATGAATTATATTTCCATGTCTTCATCTTTCTTCAATTATTCCTCATTGTCTTCATTCTCTTTTTCTTCTAGACTCAAATGTATGTTTCCTTCATTTTCTTGTCTTTTTCCATCCACTTTGATCAGTATTTGACTCTTTCTTGCACAAACACCACAAGGAGCAACATTAATTATAAAATATGAGACAAAATTATCTCATTTTGGTGTTCTCTCATCTTTTTTTTGAGTTCTTCATAACATTTCTAATCATCCTCTCTTATTCCTATTCTTTATCAACCTATTTTATTCATATTTCCCCTCTTGAGATTTCTTTTGGACCTGTAGTTGACCTTTATCCTCTTTAGAATTTTCATTGTTCAATTTTTCTAATGACCTTTCTTGCATTTCCACTCCATTTCCTTCCATGCTATTACATTCCCTTAGATGATTTGATCATGTACCTTTCATTAATATCTCCACAATCCTTTTTACTTCCTCATACAATGTGAGTTCATTCTCTCTTCTTCACTTGCTTCCTCAAATTTAGGGCTTATTTTTTATGAGTGCGTTATTTGACTTATTATATCATCTATGAGTTTATTGATTTGTTCTTAAAACATGTTAATTAGTGAATGGGGATGCTTTATATAGTTATATCCTAGTAAAGTTAATGCATTTATCTTGTTCTTGTTTCATGCAAAGTGTTGATAAAGCAGAAATTCCCACTAATCACATCTATGAGCAAATGTGGTGACATGTGTAGGATAATAGCAAATATTTACTGCCAATTTTGGAATTTGTAATCAAGGAGGCCAAGTCTGTAGCCATCATGCCATCATGGAGGACTTTTTCCACAAGCCTACAAACACAAATCCTATTTTTGGCATTATTGTAGGATTTAAATGAAACTTTAATGAGGTTGTTAGTGGATGAATTCAGTGCCTATAATTATGACACATTGTGTAACTGACTATGTCTATATAGGAATCTTCTTGAGACCAATTTAGTAGCTAGTATATAATATCGGTTTACTGATCACAGGTGATCTACTAGTTAGTATTTACTTTGTAATGTTATGTTGGTGTTGAGAGTACCTCCATTCCAAGGAAGAATAAGGTCCCACTCAACCAAGGTGATTGGAGGATTTACATTTCATGTTGATTTTGGTTTTCAAATAAGTTCACATTTAAATGCTTCTTTGAATGAAATTACTTATTTCCTTTCTTTGGTATATTTCTTTAGTTTTATTTCAATTTCACTATTTCAATTCAGTATGTGTGTGTTATTTGAATTATGTTATCTCAATTCGGTGTATGCATTTAAATTCTAGTTAAAGTGTTTACTTTAAATGATTTTTTTACAACAATGTTGTTTCAGTATTTTAGAATTGCATTTCCATAGATTAGCATAATGAAAGGGGAAACACACCAACCAAACCCCCCAAAAAAGGAATCACCAAAATAGCGAGTACATAGAACTTCATTGCATACTGACTTAGGACACACAACCCTAGTTTTATAATGACAGGAAGAAGAATATTTTCGTTAAATGATTGGAGAATAGAATGACCCATAATTTTTGGGACCATTAGCAAGGACACCATAAGCACAATAGGACATTTTATTCACCTTACATGATATGGGTCTTAATGAATTTAATCTATGTAACCATTTCAAGTCATAGGCCTTTTTTACACAACCAAGCTTGATGCACAAGCCATGGGATGTTCAAGGGATATTTATACCTCACTATATCCAATGAATATATCCAAACAGAGCAAAATTAGGTCACATTGAAAGTGATGTTGAATATAATACAATGCTTAGGAGCCCTTCTAAATAATTTTCATCATCTTATATAGAACTAGAACATCCTTCTGAGAAGGGGGACAATGGGAATGATGAGGACAAACCATTGGGTAGAACCTTTACTTATCTAATTGTCCTCAATGAAGATGAGGATGCACCCATGAAGAACATTTCTCCATCTATCCTCCCTATAGACACGTGAAATATGCTTACGCTTAGCATTTCATCGAATTTAACCAATTGACGACACTTCGTTGATCAACCCTTCTTCACTCCATTCTCGGGACGCCCATTTACGACACCTTCTTGGTTGTATTCCTCCACCGTAATCAACTTATTTTACTAATATCTCTCTTATTAGCTAAACATTCCTCCTTTTGATCATTCAGAACCTCCCTAGTTCTCTCTAGACCACTTCTATTGGCTTCGTAGGCTATCTATCAATCACAATTGGTTATCCAGACCCCTCCCAACTCTCAATGATTCTCTAATCACTTTCTAATCAAGTTTAACTAGCCTAAACCCTAGTTAACTAGCCTAATCCTAGCTCAACTAAGCCTAAAGCATGTTTATCCTAATCTAATCCTAAAGTGCTTTTTGAGATTTAGTCCCACATGCACCCAAAGTTCAAACTCTTCCATTTGGAAAACTATAAATAGAAGGGTCACCCCTCCCTCTCAACCTTACACCTTGTTTTCATAACAAATCTCTCTCACATTTGGAGATATTGGCATTAGACCTCATTTGCATTAGCTAAGCTAATAGGCATTTGATCTTGGCTATCCTCCATTGTTGAAGCTCCTCCATCTTGCATCCATAACTTCATAGTAGGTTAGTAGGAGGGTATCTAACTTGGTCTTGTAGCCATTTTAGAGAGACCTCTTCACCTCCATTGAAGAAACAACAAATCTAATTTGATTGCTCATAGGTTTAACTAGGTTCAATTTATGTTTTAAGTAATCATAGAGTAGTTAGAGATAAAATGATAGTGTTTTAGTTTAATTCATTATTGTAGAAGTTATCTTGTTTAGCACTCATCTCATGATGCATGGATGAGTTAGCAAAGCTTTGAGGTTCTTTATCCTCATTCCATAGCTTTTGTAACTTTCCATTGCATACATTTGGCACGCCTGGTGGGACACTTATGTCCATCCTCCATTAATGGAGGTATTTTGAGTTCTTCAAAGTTCATTTTCAAGTTTTTTGGATCAAATCACTTGTTATTTCCTCATTTCTGTTTCTAACACTAGATAAATGACCTTCATTTCCATGTATTTTGTGGGTTTGATATAGAAATAGGCTTCTTTGACTAACCTTTAACCTGTTTTCTTTTGAAAATTTTCAAATTCCATGATTTTTATAGGTTTTACAGGGGGTGCGCATAGGTGTCATTCTAGGCACGTCTGCGTTGAAACAGGTGTACATATTAGTAAAGGGGAGCGTATGTGTCGAACTGCATTCACCACCAATCTTTCGGAGGCCATAACTTTTGCTCCCGAGCTCAAAATGACTCCATTTTTGTTGCGTTGGAAAGGTATTGAAGAGAACTACATAATGGAATCATAAAATTAGGATTTTGACTTACAAAAATTTATGGTTTACATTATTAGGTAAATATTCATTTTTAACGTGTCTTAAAGTCTAAAAACTTGTTTTCTTGGCCATTCTAACACTTTGAAAGGTTTTGTGACACTAATAGTGATTTACAGGTTACTTTTACATCATATTTTTGTGATAACTTAGTTGAGTGTTCACATTTTTCATTTGTAGGGGTCCTTTGAAACGTGTATGCTCTTCCCTCGCACCTTTTAGGTGATCTTGGGAATCAAAAATGTTTCAAAAAAACCATCCATTTTTTCTTCAAAACACTTCAATTTAAGCTTTAAAATAAATTAAAGTTCAAAGTTGGCTAAAAAGAGTTTCCTTCTGCAAAACACTTAAGGTATTTTCCATATATTGTTTTAGTTGGGTTTCCACGTTGTATGCTCTTCCTTCGCACCTTTTTTGGTGATCTTAGGAATCAAAAGCAACACGCAAACTCTCTTTTGATATCATGATCTTTTGTGGAAAAATACTAATCTTGGTATGTAGGACCAAAATCGCATGTCAAAGAAGGGCATCAAAACAAACAAACACAAAACTTCTAATACATGTGTTCTTGCAGGTTGCCAAATGGTGTGCCACTTTTAAACCACACTAAGATAAAAGATAAAAAACACACCATATTCAAAACATTGTATTGCAGGATTCAGAAAAGGGTATGTCCCTATCCACTCAACTGGAACATAACCCCTTTAGCATAATTCCTTAAGCTACAACAATGGGGGTGGTTCAGGAACCCTAAAGTAATCCACCACTGAGTAACCTCATGGATGAAACAAGAAGCGCCTCGCTTACCCACTTGACTAGTTTTCCTTGTGAGTTAGCGTTACAAAGTTGTCCATATCACGACCCTGGCAAGAGTACACGATGGATGCAATTAGTGCCCATTGTACTTGAAGGGGGAAAAGCGAGATACTCCAAAATTAGTCAGTGTGACTTTTTGGGTAAATCATGCCTACTCTTAGACAACTTTGTAACACCTAGTTGAGAGATCTTATTAGGGAGGCCATTTTGTCTTGAGGCCCAATTTACTAGTCCTTTATCGCGTCTTGGCCATCACGAAGTGAGAACTTATTTGGATTTAGAACCTTGTTTTTGAACAAGGTAAAGAATCCACTTAAGTTGGATCTAAGTGCCTTTCATCACAGAAATTAGACGACATCTCACTTATCTTAGCTTCTTTCACGTCTTCGGACGAGGTGAAGCTCTGCTCAAGTGGCACTTAGTTTATTTTTCATCTTTTGATCTATACCTTTGCTTTCTTTTTTCCCATTTGGGAGAACAGAAGGAATATTTTGGGAGTGTTGTCATAGATAATGTTCACCATGTTTTTTTTCGTTTACGCTCATCCATTTTTTATTTGAGTTGTTAAACGTCTAAAGTGCGTGGATGCATCCTCATATCTTTGATGTCCACTTGATCTTGATTTCAGGATCATCATCATAGTTTGGATTGAGTCATCATTTTGTCTCCCTTTGACGTATTACTTTGTTTGTATTGTCTTGACACAATTAAGATACTTATGTCATGTTTTTCATAAACGTGATCTAAGTATCTACATTGTGGTGTTACACTGCGCACATTTTAACACATCCTCGGTATACCTTGACTTGGTTTTACTTCAAACATTGTCCAAAATCTTGAAAGGTGTTGCTTACTTTGTTTGCGTCATTTCAATGCCACTTTGGCACTAATATCTTGCTTCTCTGGGAATCTTGATAGACGTGTCTAATTGGTGTGGTTACATGGCTTACATTCGTAATCTAGCCCTTCAACATTTTGGCCTTGTTCGTTGTTGAACACATCATTGTATCCTTTGATTGGGAGTCACATCTACCCTTTTTTAATATTTACACCTTGTTCATTTTGAGCTTGACATAAATATTGACATTGTGTTGATCATCTTTGCATCGTAATCACTTTGCACGCATATTTACGTAGGGTGTATTTCCTTGTTTATTGGCTTTGTGTTTCACACTTACATGATTGTTCCTTGTGATTATTCATTGGGAAAAATTGTTTTCTAGGAAAATCATTTTCGATCTCATCAAGATTGCGTCATCATAATGTCTATTTTCCTTAGACCTTCTTCAAAAAATCATGCACGCATCTCCATACTTACACAATGTCTAGTTGGTTTCTATTATGCTACTCGAATCAACATGTCACTTCCTTCCCTTTGAAGGAGTTCCATCACACTATCTAGATCTAGACATTTTGTCTTAAATGATACCAAAATGACTGATTATCACGTGGTTTCTCACACTTATTACAATATGGAACCTAGGTTTAGGTATTCACATCAAAATATTCCCATTACAACTAAACCTCGTTTGGTTCTTCGTGCTAGAGGGCCCATTCGGGTACCCTGTTCCCCACCTTTAGCTCATAGTTGGTGGTATGGTTTGGATGCTTCTAATCCAAATTATTATTCGAGTTCCCCCACTCTTCTTCTTGATTTAGATCCAAACTACCATTTGGACTCCCACTCTTCTTCTGAAGACTCGGATCCCAACTATTGTTTGGATACCCCTAGATCAAATCTTGAATCATGGTCCTCCCTTCCTTCACAAGACCTTTATTCCAAATCACCTCAATGACGTCTTCCTCCTTTGAAGACTCATGTGACTCCAAGTTCCATCAATCAAACATCTAATTCAAGTCTTGAGTCACGGTCCTCCCTTTCTTCACAGGACCTCCTTCATTAGTCGTCTCAATGACCTCTTCCTCCGTCGAAGAGTTCCACGACTTGGGTTACCTCTAGTCAATCATCTAATTCAACTCCTACGTCACAACTTAACGAATGGCTATGTGATCCTACTTTCCAACCTACATTACGTCATCTTCTAGAAAAATGACATAGGTCCAAATCCAAATCGTCCATTCATGAGACGCTTACCACCAATCCTACTTCCTCTCTTGAGTCATCTTCTTCTATCAATCAATCGTCCCGCTTATCGGACATGTTTCTTCTATTCAACCTTCTATGGACAAAGAAAAACAACCTCTACTGATTGATTTCTCTCATAATGAAGAAACAATCAGAGTACACGATGATATCCCTTTAGAGGATTGCAAACAAGGATTCTTTCTGGAACTCAATACACTCATGTATTGGGGAAAATAAATTGATTCCTTTTATTAGAATGTAAAGGAAGAGCATAAGGTCATGGAACTTGATTATTCTTCTATTATTACATCTTCACCTTCCTCTTATCATGATGAGATAATAGGATCTAGCATTTATCCATGACCTATCTTCTCATTACCCAATCATTCCTTATCTATCACCATTCCTCATTAAAAATCTCACCTTGGGTCACCGTTGAGTATCCCATCATCTTCTTCTATCCTAGAGCCACCCCCTGGTAGTCCTCCTTTCTCTACTTGTCGGTCAACTCTTGGTAGCCCATTGCATTCTATTCTTGGGTCACATCCTAGTAGCCCTTCTTCCTCTTCTATCTATGGGACCCCTCTTAGTAGTCCATATTTGTATGCTGTCTTTGGGGCCATGCCTTAACAACCCTTCATCATCTTCTTCTATTCTTGGTCCATGTCCTCGTAGTGCAACTTCTTCCATCTTAGGGCCATATCCTAGTAGCCCTTTGTCATCTTCTATTAGTGGCTCACCTCCTTGTAGCCCATCCTCTTCAATTCTTTGACCGTATCCTTTTCATCCATCACATCTTTCTTCTATCTATAGTTGTGGCAAGCCCATGGTCATTTCTCACATCAGTTCTAAACGTCCACGTTCACTTTCTTCTCCTTCTCGGGATAAAAAAAAGTCACGTGTCGGCATATAAGAAACCCAAACATGTTCATTATCAATCTTATGTTAAAATTTTTAAGAGCCCTAAAGCTCCTAACAAATTGAATAATCTCAAAATTGTAAATCAAGTGCGATTCAAAATCATACATCAATGCAACCATCAAGTTTGGCGTAAAGTGCAGAAACCTATGGATAGGGAACTCAAGCTCCCACATGAAAAATCCTTGTTTAAGGATAAATCACAGTCATTTGTTGAGTACGAGCTCACCACGATCATCAAGATCGGGGATAACATAACTCTTGATAAACAAATGCACCTAGTCTCCCTTATCAAGGAAGTCGCAAACATCGTTGTTGGATCCTATCACATGGAGTGACATTGTTGGTCCCAACTTTCCAAAACTATCAAAAAGCTAAAAATTAAAAAACAATTCAAAAATACAAAAACATTGAGAAAACACAAGAAAAATCAAAGGTACAAAGATCAAACATTGCAATCAGGTATTGCATACACATGGATGTTTCTTTCTTCCCTTTCTTATCATTCTTCTGCAAGTCTTCCTACCATTTTCATCCCTTCGGTGATATTTTGGTTAGCCTTTTCACATGCATTTTGTGACATTTATCTCTATGGTATCCATTTGACCCTGGTCTTTTATCACCTTGGTAAATTAAAAAATGACCGACCTCTAGAGATCCTATCACATTCAACATCTAATAAACTTGTTGCGAAGAAATTTTGGACATATTTGTTGACTTTAGCCAATGTTGTCATCACAATCACTTCCACCTCCTTCCATCAAGCCATCAGTGGTTCTTAACCCTTGTCAAACAAGAGAGCTGAAATAAGTTTGCAGAAAGAAAAATAATCAAAATAAATAAATAAAAATCAAAAGCTAAAAGCTAAAAGCAAAATCAATTTGATATATTACTCTCTCTTGGGGTATTTCCAATAATCTCTTTCGAGGATATGGATGCATGATTGGTAGTAGAGCAATGTTGTGATTCGAATCAAATGCATCTCTTTCGGGGCTATAGATGCCTAGTGGCAGCGAGATCAATGTACATCCATCCTCCCACCATCCAAATCACCTATCACTGTCAAAATCAATCATTCCTACATATTGGCTAGGGTGTCTTTACTTTTTACATATTAAATCTTCCCTTCAAAAGGTAATTAAATTCCACGTGCACACATTGGATCTCTATGAGTAGGTAGGATTAGTATGTTACCAAGTGTCTTTTTTGGACCTTGTTTAGACTCTTACTTTAGTCCTTATCTCATCTCACAATTTGTGCCTTTGGCTAATCACTTATTCATCGTGAGGCTTCTAAGCTACATTCATATCATTCACATCATTCTTCTACTTCGTTTAGAACATCCATGTGTATAAGATTACTTTTTTCCATGTTTTGGACACCTTTTTCCCCTTTCACAAAAACAATCTTCTCCTTCCTTTCTATCATGTGCTTTTAGGCCAACTTATCGTTGGGGGAATCCTTGCTTCTTCCCAACACTTCATTGGTTTACGTTCATCATCATGTTGAACCTATCCATAATGTCCTTGGGTCCCACTTCTACACGTGAAGAGTTTTCCTTTGAATACTCCCACCTAATCATTGGGAATTTTTACATCTTCACCTTTCTCATACGCATGTGGCATTCTTCCCTTGTACATCCCATATATCACTGGGGGAATCCACACTTCCTCATCTTCTTGTACATAGCTTTCAGAAAACTTTCAAAATAAAAAACATTCAAATATGTTAGAAAAATCAAAACATTCAAATATGTTAGAAAAATAAAAAACATTCAAATATGTTTAAGAAAACTTCTAAAAATTAAAAATCATCCTACAAAATGTCACTCTTTAGTTCTCACCTGTTCATGTGCATGACTCCCGAGATCACCTTGATATACCTCCATCAACAAAAGCTAAGATGCTTACTTGGTACGTACTGGGCACAATGAGTTGCACAGTACTATTTCATAGTGCACATTACTTTTTCATAGGATGGAAGTGTCCTCCATTCTTCTCCTCGCATGTGTCCTTGATTGGGGCACCATCATTAACCCTTTTCGTTAACTCGCATAGGTCTGAATTGAAGCTTGATAACAAAAACATTATGTTGTGTTTCTCTGTTAGTATAGCTTGTTTACTTTCTCATATTGCATGGAGTTATGCATCTTTTAGTTTCTCGTATTTCATTGCATTTTGTATGTTACATGGAGTTGGTGTTTTTAGAAATGAAAATTTATTCATATATCATGTTCCATGTCATACTACACTTTTGTTCATTCTTTTTAATAAGGACCGATGATGAAGATCTCTAGCAATATGATGAAAAATAAATTTGTTTAAAAGGCACTGGATGGATGTTAGTTCATTCCCCCTTTCTCATACTCCTTTTCTTCTATATCCCTTTTCTTCTTCTACACATTATCATTTCTTCTATTATCTTTCTATCATATTTTTGATCGTCGATCGAGTTCTTCTATCACCCCATCGCCAATTGAGGGGGCATCCTCCATTCTACTCATTTTTTCCTCTATCCCTTCAAATTTTTCTACTTGTTTATTCTTGTCTACTTTCTTTGAAGTGACGTTGCTTATGCCACCTCAAAGAGGGGAAAATGTAGACACCGAAATATGCTTACACTTAGCATTTCATCTAATTCAACCAATTGACGACACTTCATTAATTAACCCTTCTTCGCTCCATTCTTGGATGCCCATTTACAACACCTTCTCAATTGTATTCCTCATATAATCAACTTATTTGGCTAATATCTCTCTTATTATCTAAACATCCCTCCTTTCAATCATTTAGAACCTCCCTAGTTCTCTCTAGACCATGTCTATTGGCCATAGGCTATTTATCGAGTCCACAATTGGTTATCTAGACCCCTCCCAACTCTCAATGAGTCTCTAATCACTTCCTAATCAAGTTTAAATATCCTAAACCCTAGTTAACTAGCCTAATCCTAGATCAACTAAGCCTAAAGCATGTTTATCCTAATCTAATCCTATGGTGATTTTTGAGCTTTAGTCCCACATGTAACATCCTCATTTTATACTTTAGAACAAGTGAAATTTTTTTTTTTTTTTTTTTTTTGATAATTGCATCCTGGTTCTAAATACATAATTTAGAACTCACAATTCAAATAACTATTCATATAACAGACAACCATATGCAGCTGTAATGACTCGGAGTACCTCCGATCTATTCATTCCATGACTCGGTAATCTACCGATCTATTCATGAGTAATAAGAGTCGGTGTTTTTATTTAACACATTACTCTTGCGGTTCTCTTCCCTAATCTGGGATTCAGAATGCTCTGTCCAAGGAATCTAACTGAATAATTGTTACTATTATTCATCGGCATCTCATCCCTTAGACTAGGTGAATTAGGACAACGCAATCAGCAGCTTGCGATACTTTGGCCAAAGATTTGAAACATACTGTTCATGTCTCGTATTCCTTAACGGCATACTCGTCAATCTGGAATACGTCCTTCACCCCATTCATATGTTATATAGAATGTCTTATATCGACTCTTTGTCGGTCCTTCCTTCCTCGCACAATGAATCACTCGAGCAGATTAACAAGGTGATAATGTTATATGGATGCCCACGAAGATTAGGGATATGATGACATCTTGGTTCACCTTGCAGTTCAACCAAGTGTGTCATGATACCCGAATCTCCTAGGCAGCCTTATAACATGACCACGTTCTTAATCGGTCCCTGGGGTAACTCGTGCAAAATCAAGTGTAAATCTTAGCGATCAATGCAAGGGGTGTCGCAAAAAAGTCATCTGCATTGTTGTAACTTCGAGAAGATCCTAATCTTCTCGGAGGTACAACTCTGCAGTTGACTTATGTCGTCAACCTTTAAATCCACCTCGAAAAGATCTACTCAGTAACAAGCGTTACGCACTTGAGTTTAAATTACTTTAAAGACTTTTCCCTAAGGTTTAGCCTTTCCGATCCCTGGATTCTTCGTCTTAAGATGACCCTCCTCTATAAAACCCATTACTTGGTAGAGATATTAAGGTCAAGTTCTTCATCAAGGAGTCATTAGAATACACCTGATTCTAAAGCAACAGAATCGGACAATATCTCATAACCTTTGCTTGAGATTGCCAACTGAACTCCATTTGATTGTATATCAGTTCTCTTAACTGAATTTATATCATACTTTTTGGTATAAAGATATAAATGATTAAGAATCCAATTTAATATTGTCCTGTTATACTTAGGACTAGGGATTAGTAATTTAATCCAGCTTGTTTAGCGTTCTCTTTTAGGCTCATTTTTAACCTATCTTCTAGAAAGACAATTATTTAAATCCAATATTGCTTTTGCTAGAACAAATTAGAACTACTAAACACTCATAAGAATTCAATCTCATTTTCATGCAAGCTTTCATTGTCAATCACAAAAGCATCCATATTATACAATGATAACAATGCCCCTTCGTTACATAAACCGAAGAAGGTCAACTATCAGAAATAGAATACAACACATAAGTTTCAAACACTTATTTCCATTCCTTTCAAAACTATACAATTACATTTTATGCAACAGCATACTTGATACAATGCTAACGGAAAAGAAACATCTTTTCACATATAGTACATCTATAAAATCAAGCTGTAATTCATAACAAATCAAATAAACAATCTGATCAGCCTGTCAGATCTGCATTGCTTTTACCTCTTACGGCAACCATCTGCAAAAATAGTCAACATGAGTCAGTTCAATGAACTGAGCATGATAAGCACTAACTTTTAAAACAATTGCAATCCATCAATTGTTTTCATTAAACACCCTGTTTAAATGAGATCAGATATTCACATAAGTAAACATACTCAGACTATGCCCTTGTAATACAAAATGATTACAAATATGTAACTCTGTCATTGTTACAAAATAGTCTTAATCACTTTCTAATATTTCATCAAATATTAAGAAACAAGGAACGAATGTACACAAACAATCATTGAATCCAAAATCACAACATTGGTCAGATTGTTTCATTCTTCCAAAAAGGGAATAACATAACAATTCGGGATTCCACCAATATGTTACAAAACAATTTCCCACTGTTAGACAAATATCAACAAATATTAAATAAAGGAAGAGAAAGAACCAAACCATTCATACTTCCTTTCACATAAGTTCATTACTGAACCGTCTTCACATATGAAAACATTCAACCAGTATATAAATGAACAAGTTAGACAAGCCGCAAGCAAGATTGCTGTTTTACAACAAACTTCATTGCATCAAGCAATCTGAGGTTTCCTAAAGACTATGCCATGACGTCCACACAGTATTTCCGAAACATGCTCAGTCAAAAACGAACTGAATAAACGGAAAGGAACATAGCATATCTATTCTTGCTCAGTCTAAATCGGACTGATTAAACGGAAAGGAACATTGCATATCTATTCTTACCTTGGCGCATGCAAGTCTAAGGTGTGGTACTCGCGACTCAACATAGCGGGGCGAGAACACGAAATATTCAACCATACTCAAGGAACAGTGACAAAACGACAGTGTCCCGTAAATCAGATTCAATAAGGTTCAAGCAATACAAGATACCTTCCAAAAGTTCATATGAATCCGAACAACAATAAAACAAATAATTGCATACGATTACATCCGAGCCCAACAATGGAGCTTATTTAAACATCAGGCAAGCAAATCCGATTACCGAATTCAAAACAAGAAAACCGGCTGTACCTTGCCCATCTTTTACACAATTTTGCACAGATTGAAGACCTAAATATTCTCCTAAAGAATCTGTACCACAAAATCAATGCAACACAAAAGTAATTCCAGAAAATAACAGAGGTCTTAGTACATGTCATTCCTTCCAACCACTGGTTTATCATTCACCAACTATTTAAACATATTCAACTTGAACAGCGGCCCAAATAGAAATATAAATCATTGAATCGTCTCCTCAGAGTCGTTCAGAATACAACCATTATAAATCTATAAATACACATTACATACTATTAACGGGTTTACGCCCATAATCGCAGAACCCAACAACAGTATAAGATGGAATTAGTTGATAAATCCTTCTATACCATCCATGGCAAACATTCAGAATGAAACAAGTGTAAGCAAATCAAATACCCATTTCAAGCAAGGAAATCAACTGAGCCGCTTCGAAACTTTCGAACAGCTTTCACAAAGAAATGCAAATGCATACCCAGGAAGTCTATATCCTTTATTTATTACAAATAACAGTGGCCAAAAGACCTGTTTCCTCTACCAGGCTTCCACGAAAATCAAATAACAAAACTCAAGGATGAATCCATATTCTCAACGGTGGGTAGCAATATATGATTCAATCAAGGACTCCTTTGAGTCGTTCAAATAAATTATAGATGTATCAATAATGTATACAGTCAACAAATAATCCCGTTACTACAATAACAAGGAAGAACAACTTCCACTGGGTCGTATAGACTACGGTAATACAACAGTTTACCTGTTCCCAGCAAAAATTAGAAGACAAATGAAACCCATAAAGTACCATTAGTCACTGTCAACAAAAACCACGACAGAGTTTCCAAAGGAGCAGTAGAACTGATCAAACATACAGTATCTAACAGAATCCTTCCATACAGTTTCCACAACAAGAAACAACGACCACAAATCAACAACATACAGTGGTCTATAAACAACACAGGTATATCCTATGGGCTCACGCCAAACAGGCCGAGCTTTCATGCTCTTTACATATAAATATCTCACATATTTAAACCAGAAAGAATACACAAAGGAATAGAGCCACAATTCGATTTTAATAAACACCCATCAAGAGGAAAATTGAAAAATCGAACGTAAGAGATATCTGATGCAAAATCAAACAAGATCTCCATAGAAAATCATCTATTTTCTCAAACCATTTGAAACGAGTTGTTCTAATGAAATCACTTGAAAGACAAACAAGCTATTTAAAGGTTAGGGCCTAACATGCACGGATTTTTGATCAAATTTCGAAGCGAGACCACGGGAAGAGCTCAACTTCCTTTTCTTTTCCACGATAAAGAAACCAACAAAATTTTTTGTCTCCATCACATATATATCCTCCATGACAGAGAAAAGAGCTATAGCAGTTCATACTTGCATGCATGCAACTCAAAGAGAACTAGTGCGAAGAACCAGTAAACAAGCAGAGAGAGAGAGAGAAGACCGAAAATCGCGACAAGCCAAACAAACCCCCAAATTTCCGTTTGCATGCCTTCTCGTGAGTTCCGAGCTCGACTTCCGAGAATATTGAATGCCATTAAACCAACTTTCCCGCTTAAACTCATCTTCCACCGACCGCCAGAATTGGCGACAGTCCAATGAAAATTCAAGCCCATTTCCAAACTTAGCGAATTGCCACGTCAGAACAGGTTAGCCGTCGCTTAAGCCTCCGCCATGACCTGTCCCTCATCCTTATCCCAAGCATTAATTGCCATAGAAAACGCCGCCCATGGTTCGCACCCCCTTCCATAGGCCCCTTCATAATCTCCTCATTAGTTAGGTTAGTATCTTAGGTTAGAATTTAGGGTAATACCCATACTAACCAATTTACACATAGATACTAACTTAGGATATTAACACATAGCCTAGGTCTAGGTTAGATTAACACTAATCTAACCCCTAGGTTAGGTTTTAGTTTTAGGTTACTAACCATTAATAATTCCAGTTAGGTATAACATTTTATATGCCAAGAAAAGACCTAAAATCATGCATCTCGACGGGATTCACTCCTATACAGCCGTTAGGCTACAGGAATATACATGGCAGAATTATTACTTGGTCCACGTCCGAGACCTTCCAGATATACTTCGATATCGGGAACCGATTCATTTACCAAGATCAGCCTGAGTCATACTCCTGACCAGCTTAATCAATGCTTCCATACCTTGCAACCTGTTCAAGGTCTGTGATCTAATTCATCACAAACAAACTTAAAGCATTACTTGGATCAATTCCACTGATCCAAGACTAGATATTATAGATGAATGTCTCTATAATTCATTCCGTGATCAGATTAATATTCAGACACAAAATGGAATAAATAAAAGAGTCTAATCATATTCGACTACGGTCAAGATCTCTGCGTAACTGCAAGGAAATTACAATACATATCAAGCATGATTTCTAAATCGAGGAACACATCCTTATACCAGAAATCACATATCAACACTTGTATGTCCAGGAGAAAGTAACAACAGTTCAGGGTGTTACATGCTTCCCTCCTAAAAAGATTCATCGTCCGATGAATTACATATTAAATTAACCTTGGTCAATCAATTTATTAGTTCACAAACACGTGACTACTTCCATAATAAATAGTTCCAGAAATCAATGTCACAACACATTTATTCAACTCTGAATAAAGTCTCGCTTAATCGGCTTTCATACATACTTAAAAACAATCAGTTCATAAAAGTATATTTTGTCAATGAGTTTTCATTCTCATTGCAAAAAGAGAAGGAAAAGCAATTTTCATCTCTTCCAGATTTTCCCAAGTTGCACTTTCTTCGCTAAACTGGTCCCACTTTGGACCTTACATTCTTGTATATCACGATTTCTTAAATGCAATTGGCGAGTTTCGGCACTCGTGTGGGTTTAACCACGATTATTCCGGGTCTTGGACCTGCAAGGAATTCCAATTTAAAAGATGTGACAGATCGAAACGTATTTCTTAAGAAAAGAAATATGGAAAACATCATGCATGCGAGATAAAGCGGTGGCAATGCTAAGCGATAAGCTACAGGATTGATTATTTCGACAATTTGAAAGGTCCCACAAATCGTGGTGACAACTTGGCAGCCTTGCCAAAAGTTATAGAACTCTTCTACGGGTTTAACACGCGAGAAAAACCTTATCACCAAGATCAAACTTTCTATCAACCCGCTTAAGGTCAGCATAGCTCTTTATACATCTATCCGCTGCTTCCTTTAATCGTTCACGAATCAGCTTAACTTAACTTGCATTGTTCCATTTCGTGAGAATCTCTGGTCCAATTACCTCTCTATCCTCAACACTTTGTCCCAACTAACACGGGGTTACGCACTTTCTTCCATAAAGTGCTTCAAATGGTGCCATCTTAAGAGATGAGTGGTAAGTGTTGTTGTATGCGAACTCAACTAATGGAAGATACTCTTCCCATTTATCTGTTGATCCATGCAATACATTCGCAACATGTCCTCCAACACTTGATTTACCCTCTCGGTTTGCCCATCCGTTTTTGGATGATATGCGAAGCGAAGTTTAGTTTTGTTCCTAGGGCTGCGTTAAGCGTTTTCCAAAACCTTGACGTCATTCTAGGATCCTGTCGAGATATAATCAGCCGGTACACCATGCAATCTGAAAATTTCGTGTATCACGAACCTCTTGGGCCATTTGGTGAATCATCCTTTAGATTTCCAGCGATGAAATGAGCTACCTTAGTCAGTTTATCTACAACTACCAGGATAACATCATGCTTATTCCTGGACATAGGTAGTCCTTGTACAAAATCCATGGTTATTACTTGCCATTTGTACTGCGGTATGCTATGAGGATATAACAGTCCAGCAGGGTGCATATGCTCTGCCTTCACCCGCTGACATTCCAGGCAATGAGTCACAAAATTTATCACATCCTTTTTCATACCTTTCCAGAAGTATTGTTGTTTCATATCAGCAAGCATTTTTGTAATACCTGGGTGTCCAGAGAAAGGTGAATTATGAAATTCAACTAACAACTTCTTTCTCAAATCATTCAGCACAGGTACATATACCCTATTTTCATAACACAAGATTCCTTCATTATCAAAATGAAAACCTTCATACCTTTTATCTTTAGGTTCTGCAGCAAGCGCTGCTTTTACTTGCTGAAAATATGCATCTGATTCTGAGGCACTTTTTACCTCGTCTTTAAACTGAGTTCTTAATGTTATAAGAGCAGAAATGTGCCTCCTACGACTTAGAGCATCAGCTACTCTATTCTCCTTCCCTTTGATATAGCTAATATCAAAGTCATATTGTGATAAAAATTCTAACCACCTTCTTTGTCTGGCATTCAGATTGGGCTGAGTAAAAATATATTTCAGTCCTAAGTGATTAGTTTTCAACTCAAAAGGTTTCCCAAGTAAATAGTGTCTCCAGACTTGAAGCGCATGAACAATGGCAGCAAGTTCCAAATCATGAGGGGCATAATTCAGCTCATGTAACTTAAGTTTTCTACTTTCATAAGCTATGACCTGATCATTTTGTAACAAAACACCTCCAAGGCCTTCCCCAGAAGCATCCGTTACTGTGAGTAAAATTCCCATTAGGTGCAGTACAGCCAATATAGGTGCAGAAGTCAACTGGTCTTTCAGACTTTTGAAAGCCACTTCGCACTTGTCATTCCACATGAATTTCTTATCCTTCTTTTGCAATGAAGTTATTGGTGCAGCTACCTTAGAAAAATCCTTTACAAATTTTCTATAGTAACCAAAGCGTGAAGACCCATGAAGCTTCTTACTTCGTTCACATTCTTTGGTGCGAGCCACTCGATTATTGCCACTATTTTTGAAGGATCTACAAGCGATTCCTTCTTTACTTATGACATGACCTAAATAGTGAACTTGAATCAAAGAAAGAACATTTGGATAACTTACCATACAACTTTCTCTTTCTCAAAATTCCCAAAACTATCTTCGGATGCTCATTGTGCTCCTCAACACTTTTAGAATAAATGAGAATATCGTCCAAGAATACAATTACAAACTTGTCCAGGTATTCTTGAAAAATATTGTTCATCAAATTCATAAAAATTTGCGGGTGCATTAGTTAACCCAAAGGGTAGAGCGTAAATTCATAGTGTCCGTACCTTGTTCGGAAGTCATTTGTTTTATGAATATCTTCCTCTTTAATCCTTAAGCGATGATAACCAAATCGAAGGTCTATCTTAGAATAAACCGCTGCTCCACGCATCGATCAAACAGATCATCGATCCTAGGAAGTGGATATCGGTTCTTGATGTTGCTTTGTTCAACATCCGATAATCAATACACACGACCTTAGTGTTCCATCCTTCTTTTCACAAATATCACGGGTGCTCCCAAGGTGAAACACTTGGTCTAATCAATCCTTTAGACAAAAGTTCTTATAAGCGTGCCTTAAGCCCGACTAACTCAGTAGTAGTCATCGATAAGGCACCTTGGAAATAGGTTCCGTCCCAGGCTTGATTTCAATGGAAAAATCAAATTCTCTCTTGGGTGGTAACCCTGGTAATTCCTCGGGAAAACATCCACGAAACTTTGTAGCGAGAGGAATTGTTCCATGAAATCATCATCTTCTTCAGGAGATTCAGATATCTTTACCGCATAAAGGGTACATCCTTTATTTTTAGCCTTTTTAAGCTGCATAGCTGACAGTTTTCTAACTGAAATTTCTCGTTTCACACCTTGAATCTCTGCCGATTCCAGCTGATCATCTAAACATTTTATGTTCTTTTCATAGCAATCTACCTTTGCTTTATGGTCAGCTAACCAATTGACACCGATGACAATGTCATACGATCCCAAAGGTGCAACATAGAGATCAACTTCCGTGGAAAAGTTAGGTAAGTCAAGGACTGCCCCAAAAAGACACATACTCACTGTATGAACAGAATTATTACCATACTGTACAGTCCAAGATTTATCCATTTTTCAGCTTTTCTTTTAAGTTTAGAAGCTAGTTTATTAGATATAAAACATTCAGTAGCTCCTGTATCAAAAAGAATAGTGACAGGTATGCCGAATAACTTACCGGAACTTCTATAGGTGTCACTTGCTTTTCACTTGCTTGTGCACTCTTTGCAGCATGTATCTTATGCTGTTGATTATGATCATCCTTCTTCAAAGGACACTGATTTGCGTAATGATCTTTACCACAATTGTAGCAGCCTCCTACAGGTCCCTTTTTAGACTCAAAGTTGCCTCCAGTTTTATAATTGTCACTTTGTCCTCCATAGGACTTCTGCCCATTATTATAATTTTTAGCAAAATTATCCTTTACGTTTCCAGCAGGCTTATTTATTGCTGCTTTCTTATTGTTATCTCCTGGAAACTTACTCTTGTTTCCGAACTTTTTCCATGGTCCTTTTCTGGGTGCAAGAGAGGTTGAAGAAGGGTTTGCAGTCTTCTTCCGCACTTCCTCCTTATGAGCGAGAAATAGCCTTTAATTCTGTTCTTGCCTTATGGCCTTTTCAACAACTCCTTCCATAGTGGTTGGACTGTGAACATCGACCTCTCCCCCTATCACAGGATTCAATCCCATGATGAATTTCCGTATCCTGAACTTTTCGTCAGTTTGATACTGCGGTACATACTTGAGGAGTTTTGTAAACCGCTCCCAAAGTATTCGATTACGTTAGCTTCCTTGAGCTAAGTTCTGAAATTCTGTCATTTTTCGATCATAGAAAAGTTGTGGTAGCCAACATTGCCTAAAATAGCCTTTAAATTGATCCCAAGTAATATTGGTCTCATCAATGTTTAGCTCAGCTTTTCGGCTATCCCACCATGAAGACGCTTCGTGAGAAAGCTGATAGGCTCCCCAAATAGCTTTGGTTTCCTCTGAGAAGTTCCTTATTGCAAAGTACTTCTCCATTTCGCTGAGCCAGTTCTCAGCCCCATCTCCTAGTGTGGTGCCATCATACTTAGGTGGACTTATCCTTTTTATATCATTAGTGAGTTCTACTGCCAATCTGGCCTTTTTGTTTTCTGGTTGGACAGGTGCATTTCCAGCATTAACATCAACACCCATTTTGGGGTTGTCCTCAGGAGGTTGCTGATTATTATTATCAGCTTCTTCATCCTCCTCATTTCCCATCACCTGCTGTTCAAGCACAGCTAAGCGATCTCTTGTGTCCAACAGGCAGCAAGGATCTCATCGTTTACGCAGGTTGTTGCCGCTCCTCCTTCAAGTGGAGCATTACTGCAACGTTCCCCTTGTTCTAACCATTTTTACATAAGAAAATTCAGGTTTTTATCGGATTATGGACTCAATAGGTCCAAGAGCTGTAAACCTTCAGCTCTGATACCAAGATGTAACATCCTCATTTTATACTTTAGAACAAGTGAATTTTTTTTTTTTTTTTTTTGGTAATTGCATCCTGGTTCTAAATACATAATTTAGAACTCACAATTCAAATAACTATTCATATAACAGACAACCATATGCAACTGTAATGACTCGAAGTACCTCCGATCTATTCATTCCATGACTCGGTAATCTACCGATCTATTCATGAGTAATAAGAGTCGGTGTTTTTATTTAACACATTACTCTTGCGGTTCTCTTCCCTAATCTGGGATTCAGAATGCTCTGTCCAAGGAATCTAACTGAATAATTGTTACTATTATTCATCGGAATCTCATCCCTTAGACTAGGTGAATTAGGACAACGCAATCAGCAATGACTTGCGATACTTTGGTCAAAGATTTGAAACATCTTTGTTCATGTCTCGTATTCCTTAACGGCATACTCGTCGAACGGAATACGTCCTTCACCCCATTCATATGTTATATAGAATGTCTTATCTTGACTCTTGTCGGTCCTTCCTTACACAATGAATCACTCGGAAGCAGTTAACAAGGTGATAATGTTATATGCATGCCCACGAGGATTAGGGATATGATGACATCTTGGTTCAACCGTGCGGTTCAACCAAGTGTGTCATGATACCCCGAATCTCTAGGCAGCCTTATAACATGACCACGTTCTTAATCGGTCCCGGGGTAACTCGTGCGAAATCAAGTGTAAATCTTAGCGATCAATGCAAGGGTGTCGCCATAAGTCATCTGCATTGTTGTAACGAGAAGATCCTAATCTTCTCGGAGGTACAACTCTGCGATTGACTTATGTCGTCAACCTTTAAATCCGCCTCGAAAAGATCTACTCAAGAACAAAGCGTTACGCACTTGAGTTTAAATTACTTTAAAGACTTTTCCCTAAGGTTTAGCCTTTCCGATCCTGGATTCTTCGTCTTAAGACGACTCTCCTCTATAAAACCCATTACTTGGTAGAGATATTAAGGTCAAGTTCTTCATCAAGGAGTCATTAGAATACACACGATTCTAAAGCAACGAGAATCGGACAATATCTCATAACCTTTTCTTGAGATTGCCAAATGAACTCCATTTGATTGTATATCGTTCTCTTAAAGCGAATTTATATCATACTTTTTGGTATAAAGATATAAATGATTAAGAATCCAATTTAATATTGTCCTGTTATACTTAGGACTAGGGATTAGTAATTTAATCCAGCTTGTTTAGTGTTCTCTTTTAGGCTCATTTTTAACCTATCTTCTAGAAAGACAATTATTTAAATCCAATATTGCTTTTGCTAGAACAAATTAGAACTACTAAACACTCATAAGAATTCAATCTCATTTTCATGCAAGCTTTCATTGTCAATCGCAAAAGCATCCATATTATACAATGATAACAATGCCCCTTCGTTACATAAACCGAAGAAGGTCAACTTTCGAAATAGAATACAACACATAAGTTTCAAACACTTATTTCCATTCCTTTCAAAACTATACAATTACATTTTATGCAATGACATACTTGATACAATGCTAACGGAAAAGAAACATCTTTTGACATATAGTACATCTATAAAATCAAGTTGTAATTCATAACAAATCAAATAAACAATCGATCGGCTGTCGGATCTGCATTGCTTTTACCTCTTATGGCAACCATCTGCAAAAATAGTCAACATGAGTCGGTTGATGAACTGAGCATGATAAGCACTAACTTTTAAAACAATTGCAATCCATCAATTGTTTTCATTAAACCTACTGTTTAAATGAGATCGAGATATTCACATAAGTAAACATACTCGGACTATGCCCTTGTAATACAAAATGATTACAAATATGTAACTGTCATTGTTACAAAATAGTCTTAATCACTTTCTAATATTTCATCAAATATTAAGAAACAAGGAACGAATGTACACAAACAATCATTGAATCCAAAATCACAACATTGGTGATTGTTTCATTCTTCCAAAAAGGAAATAACATAACAATTCGGGATTCCACCAATATGTTACAAAACAATTTCCCACTTTGTTAGACAAATATCAACAAATATTAAATAAAGGAAGAGAAAGAACCAAACCATTCATACTTCCTTTCACATAAGTTCATTACTGAACCGTCTTCACATATGAAAACATTCAACCAGTATATAAATGAACAAGTTAGACAAGCCGCAAGCAAGATTGCTGTTTTACAACAAACTTCATTGCATCAAGCAATCGAGGTTTCCTAAAGACTATGCCATAGCGTCCACACAAGTATTTCCGAAACATGCTCGATCAAAAACGAATGAATAAACGGAAAGGAACATAGCATATCTATTCTTGCTCGGTCTAAATCGGATGATTAAACGGAAAGGAACATTGCATATCTATTCTTACCTTGGCGCATGCAAGTCTAAGGTGTGGTACTCGTGACTCACCGCACAGGGGGCGAACACGAAATATTCAACCATACTCGAGAGCGGTGACAAAGCGGCGGTGTCCGTAAATCGATTCAATAAGGTTCAAGCAATACAAGATACCTTCCAAAAGTTCATATGAATCGAACAACAATAAAACAAATAATTGCATACGATTACATCCGAGCCCAACAATGGAGCTTATTTAAACATCGTGCAAGCAAATCCGATTACCGAATTCAAAACAAGAAAACCGGTTGTACCTTGCCCATCTTTTACATAATTTTGCCTGATTGAAGACCTAAATATTCTCTAAAGAATCATACCACAAAATCCATGCAACACAAAAGTAATTCCAGAAAATAACAGAGGTCTTAGTACATGTCATTCCTTCCAACCACTGGTTTATCATTCACCAACTATTTAAACATATTCAACTTGAACAGCGGCCCAAATAGAAATATAAATCATTGAATCGTCTCCTCAGAGTCGTTCAGAATACAACCATTATAAATCTATAAATACACATTACATACTGTTAACGGGTTTACGCCCATAATCGCAGAACCCAACAACAGTATAAGATGGAATTAGTTGATAAATCCTTCTATACCATCCATGGCAAACATTCAGAATGAAACAAGTGTAAGCAAATCAAATACCCATTTCAAGCAAGGAAATCAACTGAGCCGCTTCGAAACTTTCGAACAGCTTTCACAAAGAAATGCAAATGCATACCCAGGAAGTCTATATCCTTTATTTATTACAAATAACTTGTGGCCAAAAGACTGTTTCCTCTACCGAGCTTCCACGAAAATCAAATAACAAAACTCAAGGATGAATCCATATTCTCAACGGTGGGTAGCAATATACGATTCAATCAAGGAATCCTTTGAGTCGTTCAAATTAATTATAGATGTATCAATAATGTATACATCAACAAATAATCCCGTTACTACAATAACAAGGAAGAACAACTTCCTTTGGGTCGTATAGACTATGGTAATACAACAGTTTACCTATTCCCAAAGCAAAAATTAGAAGACAAATGAAACCCATAAAGTACCATTGGTCACTGTCAACAAAAACCATGACAGAGTTTCCAAAGGAGCAGTAGAACTGATCAAACATACAGTATCTAACAGGATCCTTCCATACAGTTTCCACAACAAGAAACAACGACCACAAATCAACAACATACAGTGGTCTATAAACAACACAGGTATATCCTATGGGCTCACGCCAAACAGGCCGAGCTTTCATGCTCTTTATATATAAATATCTCACATATTTAAACCAGAAAGAATACACAAAGGAATAGAGCCACAATTCGATTTTAATAAACACCCATCAAGAGGAAAATTGAAAAATTGAACCGAGAAGAGATACAAAGATGCCAAAATCAAACAAGATCTCCATAGAAAATCATCTATTTTCTCAAACCATTTGAACAGAGTTGTTCTAATGAAATCACTTGAAAGACAGCAAGCTATTTAAAGGTTAGGGCCTAACATGCCTGGATTTTTGATCAAATTTCCGAAGCAGACCACAGGAAGAGCTCAAACTTCCTTTTCTTTTTCCACGATAAAGCGACCAACAAAATTTTGTTGTCTCCATCACATATATATCCTCCATGACAGAGAAAAGAGCTATAGCAGTTCATACTTGCCATGCAACTCAAAGAGGACTGGTGCGAAGAACCAGTAAACAAGCAGAGAGAGAGAGAGAAGACCGAAAATCGCGACAAGCCAAACAAACCCCCAAATTTCCGTTTGCATGCCTTCTCGCGAGTTCCGAGCTCGACTTCCGAGAATATTGAATGCCATTAAACCAACTTTCCCACTTAAACTCATCTTCCACCGACCGCCAGAATTGGCGACAGTCCAATGAAAATTCAAGCCCATTTCCAAACTTAGCGAATTGCCACGTCAGAACAGGTTAGCCGTCGCTTAAGCCTCCGCCATGACCTGTCCCTCATCCTTATCCCAAGCATTAATTGCCATAGAAAATGCCGCCCATGGTTCGCACCCCTCCATAGGCCCCTTCATAATCTCCTCATTAGTTAGGTTAGTATCTTAGGTTAGAATTTAGGGTAATACCCATACTAACCAATTTACACATAGATACTAACTTAGGATATTAACACATAGCCTAGGTCTAGGTTAGATTAACACTAATCTAACCCCTAGGTTAGGTTTTAGTTTTAGGTTACTAACCGTTAATAATTCCAGTTAGGTATAACATTTTATATGCCAAGAAAAGACCTAAAATCATGCATCTCCGAACAGGATTCACTCCTATACAACCGTTAGGCTACTGAGAACTATACATGGCAGAATTATTACTTGGTCCACGTCCGAGACCTTCCGGATATACTTCGATATCGGGAACCGATTCATTTACCAAGATCAGCTCGAGTCATACTCGACCGAAGCTTAATCAATGCTTCCATACCTTGCAAACTGTTCAAGGTGCGTGATCTAATTCATCACAAACAAACTTAAAGCATTACTTGGATCAATTCCTTTGATCCAAGACTAGATATTATAGATGAATGTCTCTATAATTCATTCCGTGATCGATTAATATTCGGACACAAAATGGAATAAATAAAAGAGTCTAATCATATTCTCGACTCGGTCAAGATCTGCAATCTGCAAGGAAATTACAATACATATCAAGCATGATTTCTAAATTGAGGAACACATCCTTATACCAGAAATCACATATCAACACTTGTATGTCCAGGAGAAAGTAACAACAGTTCAGGGTGTTACACCACATGCACCCAAAGTTCAAACTCTTTCATTTGGAAAACTATAAATAGAAGGGTCACTCCTCCCTCTCGGCCTTACACATTGTTTTCATAAAAATATCTCTCACATTTGGAGATATTGGCATTAGACCTCATTTACATGAGCAAAGCTAATAGGCATTTGATCTTGGATATCCTCCATTGTTGAAGCTCCTTCACCTTTCATCCATAACTTCATAGTAGGTTAGTAGGAGGGTATCTAACTTGGTCTTGTAGCCATTTTAGAGAGACCTCTTCACCTCCATTGAAGAAAAAACAAATCTAATTTGATTGCTCATAGGTTTAACTAGGTTCAATTTATGTCTTAAGTAATCATAGAGTATTTAGAGATAAAATTAAAGTGTTTTAATTTAATTCATTATTGTAGAAGCTATCTTGTTTAGCACTCATCTCATGATGCATGGATGAGTTAGAAAATATTTGAGGTTCTTTATCCTCATTCCATAGCTTTTGTAACTTTCCATTGCATACACTCCCTATCTTTTAAGGAATGTTCACAGACGACCGAGGCCAAATCTTATTTAAATTCAAAGTTCTTACGGACATATGCTTACAAAATAATCAACCGAGAAACTCAAACATTTCCCTTCCACCCTAAAAGGATCTGCTATGAGGTGGTCCATAGGAGGGCATGGAGACATCCTTCTTAGATAAATATCAAGACTACTATAGGGGAAGAGTTATGAGAGAATATTTCTTCAAGATAAAGCAAAAGGAAGATGAAAATATGGAAGATTATATAGATAGGTTTCTCTTTCTCCATAGGAGTGGTTATGAGTTAAATTTGGAAATCACTAAGACCATTTTCCTTAAGGGACTTGATAAGGAAACCAAAGACTCCCTCCATCTCATAGGAGGAGGTGATGTACGAAATCAACATGGCATAGATTCTTTGAGATATGTAGGAGTTAATCTAGAACAAAAGGAGGTATAAGGTGAAGAAAAAAAACAAAGTGCTCTAGGTACGTCATAAATTATCAAGGAAATGACTAACATAATAATAAACATTCTATCACAATTGAGGTCAACTATACATGAGATGAAAGCCAAGAGTAATGTTGCAAAGGAACCTTTAGATATATATTGTCCTAAATGCAGGAAGAAACATCCTTTGAGAGAATTCCCTTTGGATGTCATAGACATGTGTTTGATTTTGATGTCTTTGACTATGATACCAACCATTGTAATATCCTACCTCAACTGAAAGAGAGATTAAATGTTATAACTCAATCAAATATAGAGGTAAACTTCATGTAGTGATCAAATAATAAATCTACCTTTGCCCTTCGACCTGTTCAAAACCCATGGATGATGTCATGGCCCAATCAAGCTCCTCCACCAACTTGGGGACAACATGATTGGATGTCACCAAACTAGGTAGCCTATCCATAACCACCACCATGGGTACCTCCATATAATCATCAAGGTTGGGCACCTCCAGCTAATATACCACCATGGAAAAATCAACAATGAGCATGTTAGTAGAATGATAATCAACCAAGAAGGTTTGTCAACAACAAGATTTAATGCCCCCACCACAACAAAACTATTAGCAAGGAAAGTAACACAAACTCAACTTCTAACTCAGCCTATCTCGAACCCCAAAATCAACAAACAACTTCAATTAATGAAGTAGGACAGGGTGAGATGATGTAAATGAATGTCATTAATAATGTACAACTTAGGTCTGGAAGGACAATAAAAAATCCTCCTATTGTTATCATTGAGTTACGTAAGGGCGAGTAGATACAGAGGAAAATGAGAATATACCTGAGGAAAAAAATAAATCTGAACATGTTTCACAAACATGAGCCACTAGGAACAAAAATGTGCATGAAGCTCCTTTCCCTAAGTAGTTGAGAGAAACACATAATGAGGAAGAAACAACACTAGTTCAAGAGCTGAAAAAGATGAACATTGAGGTTCCACTTCTGAGAGCAATACAGACATTCTAGAGTTAAATAAGACAATTAGAGGCCATTGCATGAAAACACCAAGAAGGAAGAGGAAATACCCAAAAAAATTCAAAGTGGAGGGAAATCTAGTTGATCTCATGGCTGGAAAGCTTCATTTACCAAAATATGAGGATCCTTAGAATCTGGTTATTACTATTTTTGTAAATGGTCATTCAATATCTAATGTATTGGTAGATATAGGAGTTGTTATCAATGTTATAGCAAAATATTTGTTCAATTTACTGTCTTTAATAGTATTATAGCCAACCAATACCATTCTTCAATTGCCAAATCAATATATTGTTGTACCAAATGGAGTGATTGAGGATGTAACAGCCACGGTTGAAGCTTGGGATTATCCTATCAATTTTATGGTCTTACAACCTAAAGCTTAAAATTTGGGATCTTGAGTCATCTTAGGAAGGCTCACGGTTAGCTCATCACTTTGTGTACATTGATTGTAGGTCAAGAAAAATGACCATTTTGAATGGAAAAAAATCAAAGAATATTTCACTTTATCCTCCTACCTAGCCATATGTGGATGTTTGTGACTGTGTATGGGTTGATTTTTCAGATACTAACAATATGAGTTCTTCTTATCTGGCCACCATTGCAGTGAAAAATCACATGGAAGAAATTGTTGAGTCATACACAATGTCTGATAATGAGGACACCATAGCTACGGAAACTAGAACTATGGCTCCAGAAATTCAAACTAAGGCTAAAAAAACCATTGTTTAAAGTTCAGCAGATAATATCACTGAGGTAAGTGACATTTCTATTAGAAATTGTGAAGAAATCTATGCTTATCATGAAGAAAATACAGTCACTAATTTCTAGTGTCTTCTATCCAAGGTTTTGTCCCTTGAAAACATGACTATTTTGCACATGTTATAGCCTCATGTTTTTCCCTTGAATTCTTTAATTATTGATGCAAAGCTCACTATTCTCGAAAGATACTAAACAAATGACTATTGACATAGGAAACAAATTGACAATTGATAACAATTTAGAAGCCAGCCAAGAGACTAGGGTCTTAGAAATCTTGAGGAATCATTCCACAGATTTTGCTTGGGATTATACTAACATGAAAGGGATTCATCCAAGTATTTGCACTCACCATATTTACATTGAGGATGTTAAACCTATTCGGTGGATGTAATGAAGAATTAATCCATCACTTAAAGACATTATCAAGAATGAGATAGAAAAATTGTTGAAGGTGGGATTCATATATCCTATATCTAATAGTTGGTGGGCATCACTGTTAGTAATAGTTCCCAATAAAAATGGTAAGTGGAGAATTTTCATAGAATATAGGAAAATTAATAAGGCCACAATGAAAGATTACTTTCTCGTGTCCTTTATAGATCAGGTTTTGGACAATTTGGAAGGAAAGAAATATTTATCCTTCTTGAATGGGTTTAGTGGGTATAATAAAATCAGTATAGCACTGATGATCAGGATAAAACCACATTCACTTGTCCCTAGCATACATTTCCATATAGAGTTCTACCATTTGGGCTTTGTAACACACATGCTACCTTCTAGGGAGTAGTTCGGCCATTTTTGTAGGCCTTACAAATGAATGTGTTGAATTTTACATGGATGACTTTAATGTCCATGGTTCAACTTTCGATGAATCTTTGAACAATATTTAAAAATTATTCACTATATGTAAGTAGCACCAACTTTATTTGAGTCATGAAAAATGTCTGATAATGGTTGATCAAGGAATTGTCTTGGGTCATTATATTTATGCCCAAGGTACATAGGTTGATCCTAAATAGATATAAGTAATTACTAAACAACATAAACCAACAAATTAAACTGATATCAAAATTTTTCTTGGACATTCAGGATACTATAGGCGGTTCATAAAATATTTTAGTAAAATTGTTTCTCCCATGTTTTATTTGTTGAAAAAAGATTGTATCTTTGAATGTTATAATCAATTTCAATAGGCTTTTGAAGTTATCAATGAGAAGTTAACCACTGCTCCATTTTTTAGAGGACCCAATTAGGGACAACCTTTGCATATTCAAAATTATGCTTCTAACATAGCAATGAGAGTTATTCTTAAACAAAAGGATGAAGAAGACTAGATGTATGTCATATATTACATCAACAACAAGCTGACCCCAGTAAAGATAAATTATACCACTACGGAAAAAAGTTTTTAGTTGTTGTTCACTCTTTGACCAAATTTAGACACTATATTAATGGATACAAAATCTTTGTGTACATTGACCATTCAACTATAAGATATTTGACAAATAAAAAAATAGTGGGGAGAAGAATTATTAGATGGTTACTCTTTTTGCAAGAATTTAACTTGACTATTATTTATAATCTTGGTAAGGCTAATGTTGTTGTTGATTTCCTTTCAAGATTGAATGTTTTAGAAGAAGAAGCAATCCAAGACCACTTTCCAAATGAGCACTTGTTTGCAGTGTCAACTCAACCTCCATGGTTTGTTGATATTGCAAATTACCTAACTACAGGGAAGTTTCCAGCTTACTTTACCAATAAGGAACAAAGGAGATTAGTTAAAAATAGTTCAACATACAAATGGTGTAATGGAATTCTATTTAAATGTTATCTTGATATGGTTCTTCACATGTGTGTTCGAGAGGAAAAAGTATATGACATACTGAGATATTTTCATGATGAGCCTGGAGGAGGACATTACTCAGTAAAGAGGAAAATTCACAAGGTCCTTGGAGCTAGGTATTATTGGCCCTCTCTTCACAAATCTGTCAAGAAGTACGTATGGTAGTGTGATGCATGTCATAGAATGGGGAAGCCTATGTTGTCTACTAAAATGCCCCTCAATCCTCAGCTAGTCTTAGGACCATTTGAGAAGTGGGGAATTAATTTCGTTGGACCATTTGATCCCCCATCCCATGGGAAAGAGTATCTGTTAGTGTGCACTGATTATGTCACAAAATGGGTCAAGGTTCAAGCATTGGCATCTCATCAATGAGGATGTTGTAGCTGAATTTTTGTACAACAGATTATGCTATGATTCCACGCCCTAGAGCCATTGTATCTGATCAAGGACCTCAATTCATGTCTAACATGATTGAATCCTTCCTGGAGATCTACCGAATCAAGCATAATAAATCATCACCATACCACCCCCAATCCAATGGGTAGGTGGAAGTCACAAATAGAGAGTTGGAGAACATTTTAACCAAAGTTTTCAATACATGAAGAAAGAACTGGGTACCAAAACTCCCAGAAGTAGTTTGGGCCTACAACACAACCTAGAATACTACTATTGGTTTCTCCCCATATGAACTAGTGTATGGGAAGAAGCCACTATTACTAGTTGAGTTTGAATTGTAGACTTGGAGGACAACAATAAAAGTTGGAATTGAGATGGATGAAGTACAACGTGAGAGAGTAATGCAACTGAATGAACTGGATGAAATGAGGATGAAGGCACAAAAAAAAAGAAATTATTCAACACCAAAGGAAATCTTGGCATGATGCTCGTATCAAGCACAAGAATTTTAATGAAGGATATTGGGTCTTACTATTTGACTCAAAGTACCAACAGTTCAAAGGAAAGTTGAGAACAAGATGGTTGGGACCCTACCAGATCCAATTTTCTTTTATAATGATTTTGTGTGACTACTTTGTCAATCGATGGAGATAGGAGAAATATTTTGGTGAATGGAAATAGATTAAGGATGTATCAACATCCACTAGATAAAGAAACCTTCAACAAAGATATGTTGCTATGTGAAGAAATGGATTCAGTGGAGGAGCTTGGCTCTTCCCACCTAGAGTAATTATTTTGAATTCAAATAAAGGAAGATGATCATGCTTTCAATCTTCTTCCCCTTAGATTGTAGTTGTTTTGTTTATGCTTTCAATAAAGGTTAGGAATGTTAATTGTTAGAATGTACATTAATCACCCTTATTCTATGAGTGCAGGACATGGAATTCTACGGATATTGCAGTGAGTGGTGACAAGAGTAAGTGCATTTTCTTTTATACGAGATATTAGCTTTTGAAGCACTCCCCCATCACATTTATTTAACATGATTAAATCACACACAATTCTCAATGCATTTATTGGGGATATAAATCAAAATCTCATGTCACGAAGTGGGCGTAATGAGCAATAATGAGAAAATATATCACATGTGTTGCATTTCTATGAAAATGAAGGGTGGATTTATGAGAAGGAAAAGTGGAATTGTTATTCATGATGATAGGATGGAACCGTACCATGCATTAAATCTTTCCATGCGAAATAGGTCATGTCAACGTTTTCCATCACCAAACTTCCACCGACTAGGAAATTAAAATATTAAAGCATATTTCAAATTGTCATTTCTGACACTTCATGTCATTACTCGTGATTTTTAGCATAATGTTTCCACCATTTTTTGAACAACATCCAGATTCATTCACGCTATGGGGCATAAAAATTAATCGAGCTAGATTCCCCAGAGCCACTACTACAAAATGTTGTTATTTCTCAGGTATTTCATAACATGGAATGGTTAGAGTTTATTATAAAATTTGAGGGTTTTGATGAGTATTTGGTTGATGAGTTCTTGATAAATTTTGAGGCAACCTGCTCACGAATTGGGGGTAAAATAATTGAGATAAATAGCCAAATTGTTGCTAACCTATCTGGCCTACCAGATTTTGGTCTCAAAGTTGTGACTAATGCCCCCTCAAAGATTTAATACCACTATTTCATGAAGAAGGAGAATCTCTTCCAGTGATCCTCACTTCCTTTGGTACTCAAAAGGAAATTCGGTGGGAGATTTTTCCTGGTCTTTGGAAAGAGGTAGCTAAGTGGGTCAACATATATTTTATCTATGATGGGCACACGTCTGTACTTGGTGGAGATTCACTAAAGATATTAACTCATCTGAAGAAGGGTCACACAAACCCTAAACTTAGGGTTAATTTACCAGAATATCTCGTTGAAGTGGTCATCAAAGTGGGAAAAAAGTACAAGAATGGGGGTGGTAGAGCTTCCTTGAAGCACCCAGGACTTATCTAATTAATTTGTTCACATCAAGATTTTTATAGGCCTAAGAGGAAGATCAAAAAATAAGTGCGGGGAGAGTTCAAAACAAAATAAAATCAAGAAGGAACCATCTCCAAGAGTTCTCCCTTCAAGAGAAACTATGGAGGAATCTTCTAGTAAGGATAACCCATCCTCTATACCACAAGTTTCCAAAGGTAAAAATACCCTACCAGTCCATTCTGCTATGTTGTTGAGACCAAGAAGGTCTTGTACTTTACAAAGACTTGAATTTTCTCATCTGAAATGATTCATGAGGATTTTTCTCCCATTTTGGAGGAGAGAGATGAGGTTAGTAATTCATTTGCCACTGTTTACAAGGTGAAGGATGATGAATTCACAACAATTGTTCTTGTAAGTTAGTTCCACGACATTGATGTGTTAGACATTCCGCATCTCTAGAAAGCGAGTCTACAACTCTAGGAATGCTTGCAGCACTAAAAACACGTAACAAGGCTTCGAATTTGTTGCAATGGAAATTGGTGGTCAAGAAGCACATGGAGATGATGGAATGAGGTGTTACCTAGACAAAATTTCCTCTTTGAAAGAAAAATTGAAAGGTATGCAAGAAACCAATTTGTCTTTACAAACTGAATTTGCATAAAGGACTGTAGAGAAAGTTAGGAAATTATTTCTTTAAAGGTAGAAGTTAGTAGTCTCAAAAGACAAAGGGATATTGGTCTCAAAGTATGGAATGATTTAACCTAGTTATCTCTTCAAAATAAATAATTGATAAAGGAAAATAAAAAGCTTAAAGAAGAGATTGAGGCCAGTACATGTAAGAAGAAGAAGTTAGAATCTATTTTAGACTTTGTTTGTCCTTTGGCTTGCAAACTTCTATCCTATAGGAAACCCTCCTCTGTCTACAATATGTTTGTTCAAGAATAATTTTATGCTTGGAAATTGATGAGAATGTGTAGTAAAGAACCTTGGGAGGCCCCTGATGGTAAAACCTTATTAGGAATTTATCAAAATTGTACTCCTGATATCCAAAATATATTATGTGAATTTTACCTTCACAATATGTTGGTCACCAATGTGTAATACGAAAAATAAGCACCCTTCATCATATTCACCTAGCCATGGCCCCTTCACCCCACTAATATTAATTTAATTAATTAAATTACATTAATTCATTATCCTTTTGTCATTATTATTTAAATATCTTAATTTAAATAATATCCACACATACACTTCACCTAGACACCTCACCAAGCCAACTCACCCTAAGACCTATTCTTAGTAAGTTTGCATAACTAATCGAGACTTACCTAAGCCCTAAAAATCAATGCCTACATTCTCTCTAACCACATTCCCACATGCTTACAAGAAGCTCCTAGTCTAATCATGGGTGAATGACACGAGATCCAAGGAAATCAAGAGGATCTCCTAGTTTAATAAACCTAGGAAATCCCACCTTGGTGATGCCGACTACCCCTAAGCGTCGCCGGTTAGGCGGAACCACCATCAATCACCCTTTTAACCCCAAAAAAACCTTATTCTCAAGGTTGGATGAAGGTTAGCAAAAGATTGGAAAAGTTGGTGAACATTAGCACATTCCAGAGAGATATCACATCTTCTGAGAGAAAATTTCAGCGAGAACACGCATGCAAGGAAGGAGATCAAGCATCTTTTCTCGCATGACCATCGAACAATGATCGATCTAACCAAGTTAAGAGGAATGTACATCGAACAATGATCTGATCTAACCAAGTTAAGAGGAATGTACATGCAGCCCATGTAGAAGCTTTCCTTTAATTGGTGATCACTGCAGACCTTCAAACCTTTCATCAGCACCTCTATCTCTCACTCACAGGAATTTAGGACTAAAATCCAAGTAAGTAAATGTTATAGTTCTCTGGTTATTCCATTTCATCATTATATTATCATCTTTTGTTTACCTAGCCATCCATTGACCTTCTCCAACCCTCATCCCTCCATAAACCCATTAAAACCCTGCCAAATCCTACCCAAATCACCCAATACCTTATCCCGACCAACCAAACTCCTTTGTACAATCACAAAGGATACCTAAATCTCATTCTATGGCATTCCTAGTTCTCCACAATAACCGGCACCAATTACACCTAACTTCCATCGGTCACCCTTAACTAACTTCGGTCTTTGTATTTTCCCATATAACCCAAAACAGTGACCTACCCACCTAATTCCCTCTCACCCTCATTCACCTGTGATCTACCTAAGACCTCTGTCAGACCTGCAAAGACCCAGAACTAGTTATTTGACCTTCGGATCCTATTCTAACCTATCATGTTAGATTAGATCTATTTCTTATTGTGTTTTAAGTGAGATACCTAAATCATTTCAAATTATAATAGGTTTTACCTTATTTACCGCATTAAATTGTTTAAAATAGTGGACTGACAACCATCTAGGAAGTATCACACTTCCCGGATCTAGCACACGCTAGGCAGTTCACTGCACATATTATTTAATTCTTTTTGGTGGTCTTTCTTTGCATTACAGGTAGTTCCTCCTAGCCAAAAGGAAGCTCTCACAATCAGCTGTGGATTCAGAAGTCATACGCGTGCAACAACCCATCAACCAACATTTGAACAGGTATTCCTCCTACGCTGTTACCCTATTTGTTTCATCAATACTTCAAAGAAACAATCTAGAATCAAGTGAAACATTTTGGCATGCCTGTGGGACCCATCTGGGGTTCCTTGCATTATATTCATTCCTAGGAAAATTTGTGTGTTTGTTTCCCTTCTGAAAAGCATACACATTAATTTTCTTCCTTGGTAACCCACCTTTTCTTTCTATTTTCTCTAAAGGAAACCTTTCTTTTGGTGTAATTAAAAAGAACCATTTCTTCATGTTTTCTGCATTATAGTGAAAGAGAATCCCTCTTCCTCTTCATCTTATTGTGTCATCCAATTTCACACTTCAATTTGATCTTAAAAATAAGTACATTGCATGCTGATTTATTGCATTAGCTCACATTAATTGAGGGCAACCTATACACTAGAAGTCATGACCAGCTGATGGTTGACAAACGAATCGTAGAAAGCACATCTCTCTCTCTCTCTAAGTCTTACCAAATTGCACAAATTCAAAATAAACACATATTCTTAAACAACATCTTTCATGGGAATGCTCACAACAATTGCACCTTTGATCTAAGGATTAGTAGGTACTCCCCAGCTCGCTGCTTTGTCGAGTCATACTTCAAAGTGAAGCCCGCCCCCACCATAACATACTTGAAACCTCACCTTCTAGATCTCCTTCTTCATAGGAATCCATCCTCACCAAAAACTTTGTTTCAAAGTTCATGTGTCATTCCTTAAATGGCATAAGCTAAACAAAAATAATAGAAAAGGCACTCTTAGGATTGCATTTTTCTTATTGTTTCTACTTGGCTTGCATTTTGAGGTGAGAGATCACGTTCTTCATTTTTATTGTTCATCCTTGCATGCTCCTCATCACAGCTGGTGTATTCTCATTTCACTTGAGTGTTCTGGGCCATATCATCATCATTCTCGAGAATTCAAGGTCTGATTCTACATTAAATTTTAATTCACAACCACTTTTCTTTCATCACTATTTCAATTTCACTAGTAACCATCGTCGGTTACCTCTGACCGTCATCGGTTATACCCAACCGACGTCGGTTCCAAGTCCTTTTGTTAACCTACCAAAAAGGAAATTTTATTCATTTTCTTCCACTTTTCATAGTCCCTGTCACTGCCATCATTCTCATTGACATTGTAAAACACCATCAAATTTGGCATACCTATCAGATTTGACCTTCTACTGGTTTTTCACTCACTAACCATTTTCTACAGTGACCGGTAGTGGTTACCCCTGACCGGCATCGGTTTTCCTTAACTAGCATCGGTTAGCCTGTTTCACTTTCCAACCACCATTTGGTACCTAATCCACTTTTACCGCTAGATTCACCTGTTCTCTGTTCTTTTCGTGTCATTTATGAGACATAGCCCTACTTGATCAGTACTCGTTCACATGGTGTTGACCCAAAGACAAGAAAGCACACTCATATTTCATGCTAGTTGTCAACCACTCCCACATAGTCCCTCACCACCTTCCATTTTATCACCAGCCATGGATCCCATCCAACCCATCACTATCGCTACCGGAGATGAGGAGTTCACACAACTCCTTGACCAAAACCCTATCACCTTGTAGTTTTACCTTTCCCACTCGTCCACTCGAGATGCCTCAGGTCAGTTGACATACGGCATGCCCGTATCTATCCCCCAAATATCACTCCCACTCCTACATCGGCTCCATCGGCTCGTGTTGCCCGCATCTACCTTACCCCAAGTCGTTTTATAGCTAGATCTTATACCCATTATGAATGTTGCATCTGCCACCTCCATTACACCCGCTACATCCACCATACCTTTGGACGACTACCCACAATGCAACCTCATCCACCCCTAATTTCTCACACATACCCATATCTACGAGACTTACCTCCGGTGTTGGTAACCCTTACACCTTCTTAGAATATGGTCCTTTCTATTCCCCAATCGTTAAATCCCATTGCCACTAGGGTTACCACAACCCTTCCACCTCCATATACATACTATCAGCAACCTCCCATTTCCTCCATTATTCACTCAGGGTACGTACCCCCTGTTTCACTACCTTCTTCCCAATCAACCTACATGGTAACACCATACACTGGAGTGCCACCCCATTATATGCCCAAAACCAACCCTCTCATGCTACAGGAGGCACCCAATCATCGCAACCTACTAATGACCTAATCAAATTGATGTTGGAAAAGATGTAGACATTAGAGGCATCGGTTTCGGCTCCCGCAACACTCTCACCTACGATGATATTTAAAAAGAGCCCATCCACCCATACCCTGTGCATTGGGAAATGCCTAAATTCAATCATTTCAATAGCAAAGAATACCTATAATAGCATTTGTGGTCATTCAAACATGGGTGTTATCTGATCGCTCACGATGATGCCTTGCTCTTGAGAACCTTTCTCATGTCTCTGACTGGACCTGCATTAGATTGGTATAGTGGGTTACCTAGACACTCCATATTCTCATTCAACCAGGTAGCCCAAGCCTTCTTGGATCATTTCTCTATCAATATCATCAAGAAGGTTACCATGAGTGACCTATACTCCACATGTCAATATGAGGATGAATCCATCATGGATTTTGTTGCTCACTGGTGTAGCTTGATCAACCAACTCACCTTGCAACTACCACAAATGGAACTCATCAAGCTCTTCACACGAGGCTTGTTCGGACATATCTCACTTGACCTTGCGGGTCCAAAGCTTCCAAACATTCGATGAAGCATTCACTATGGAACAAAAGTTAGAGATTCGGGCCATCAAAGAGAATAAAATCCAATTACGCAATAATAATTTTGCATTCAAATCAAATGATACCTCTTCTTCTTCCAAACCACAAACCAATTATTCAAAAGCTAAGGGTACCGCTAACACAAAGTGGTACTTAAGGCCTTCCTAGCTCATCATCGTCAAATCAGGCTACCCCCTCATCTAATCTCTCACCCGTCCAAACTTTTCAATTCAGACGAGAGCAGCGGAAATACAACCCAATTGGGGAACCTTACTCTTTTGTCTTAGAAAAGCTTATCAAAGCCAGAGCCATCACTCTTCCACCCATAAAACCACACACTGGTTTTGACCCTACTTGCCCCATGCCCGCATGGTATAAAGAACATGACTTCTGTAACTATCATTGAGTAAAGGGTCATAGTGACGGAAACTGCATCACTTTCAAAAATATTGTTCAAGAAATGCTCAAGAAAGGTGAGTTAACTGTGGATAATCCTAATGCACCTGCCAACCAAAACCTACATATATTCAAGAAAGCATTTCCCAACCATACCCCTTCATCGATCAAACCGGTGAGACCTCAACTCATGATACCCATACCCACGAGGTCCACGCTATCTTTAATGATGTACCTATCACCTCCCAATTACCTCACATTCCTTCCATAGAAGAAATCCTATCCCGAAATCCTCCTTCCGCATCAGAACCAACCTCCCATGTTCCTTCACCCACAAGAACATCTTTCATCTCCTTCATCACCTACGGAGGAGTCTTCTGCTAACATCAAGACCATCTCACCCCTAGCTTCTTCACTTAGAGAAATTTTACCCACAGTACCTCCTCCACCCATAGAGAAGCACCCATTACCTCCTCCACCTATAGAGGAGCACCCATTACCTCCACCCCACTGAGAGGAGGACCTATACATTGCTCCACTTGCATAGGATATTCCATCACCTTCTACACCTACCATAGACCCGGTTGAGATACAATTGCCTCTTAGTGAGCATTTTCCATCCGCTACCATAAATCTTGCGAGACCTACTTTCAGCTCTCTTACTCACGGGAAGTGAAGCTAGCCAATTTCCGTATCTAAGACACATTTTACGAGAATTTCCATTAGGTCCTCATCAACTCCACCTATAGATGTATCGTTCTCGCATTTGGCTAATCACTTAGATTATGTTGATAGAGCCTTTACTATGGGGAAGGCGTTTGTTGCCTATCTCAACGTGCAGATGCGAGGAGGTCACTTGCTGATACCTCCACTATCTACCCAAAAATATTTTGACCAATCAAACCAAACACAACCACCTCTATCACAACTCCTTCCACAACACCTGTCATAGCTCAAACCACATCCTTACCCATAGCCCAATCTATATCTAAACCCAAACCCACACCTATGACATCATCCTCAACTAAACCTATTACCACTTTAGGGGTCACCCGACTACCAACCTTACTCATCCACCTATCAAACTAGATTTAGCTACATCCTCCAAAGACAACACCACACCTACTCTGACACCCAAACAGAAGCACCAAACCCATAGAACTCATACCTCGGCTGCGCCAATCACACTGTACCTATCCCGCCTGCTGTCTTAGGATCTCATCTTCCCTACATGGTCAAGAAAATTCCACCCACCAATAAACCAAAAACACAACAACCCATTCCTTTTTCACAAACCTCTAACCTACCCGGATGCCTAACATGACTTACGCCCACACTACGGCATCTTTACCACCCATACCTTCAATACCCTCGATTATTACTTCACTACCCAATACACTTGGTCATTTTCTCTCACACCCCAAGCACGACCCGCGTCATCTACCTTCACAGCACCCCCGTTATCCCCGTTGGTAATTTTTCCTCTTCCCCCATCTGCCTTTCCTTCTAGACCTCATACACCCATATCACCTTTACCCAAGAAGGTGCGACCCAAAAAAAAACTCCACTACCCCAAAATACGGTAGTGAGTGAAAACAACCACACACCCTCCTACCTATCCATCTAATATACCCCTACTTCAACAAGCACGACTAACACCCAAAACCATGCCAACACCCAAACCCATAGCTCAACCCGATCCTCCTCTTCCACATATCGTTCCTTGATAATCAACCACACCTACACCCAAACCCACGTTCACTTCCCATTGCGATCCACTAGCAGGGTCCTATGCCAAAATTTTAACCAACCTCCTTGAGACTTCTGTCATCACATTACCATCACTCAGGCCTTATGATGCCCTCAAACCCAAGCCAAAAGGGTTTTATGATACTAAAATTTCCACCTACCATCGTGTGATAGGGCATGATGTGGAAAAGCTGTAAGGCCTTAAAAACTATCCTTATCCGGTTGTGTCCCCCAAAATCCAACTTTGATAATGACGACCTTCTCGATGAGGACCTTACCTCACCAACACCCATTCCCACACTTTGCTCACTCCACAACCATAACCTCCACCCTCACGGCTCCTAGAGACACCCCTAAGATTTGAAATTAACATGGTTTGCATCAGAGAACTTGCCATGCCACCACCCAAATGTTGTTGCGCCCAACTCACCTCACAAGGTTTTTCTCCTCCGGTAGGTTTTTTCCGTCATGTCGTTATACCACTCACCCTACACCTTCTCTGTTTGCCAACTCCCCTCAGATCAACATGATTCACATCACTACATGTGCTCAGAAGGATAAGGGTAAAGAAAAGGAAACCAACCCACCAACCAATCCTATACCCAACATACCATCTGCACCCATACCTAAAATCACTATCCGCGGCCCCACATACCCCATTTCTAATGGCGTCACACATCGCACCATGCTCAAACAATTACACCAATCTCCCCTAAAAATCTCCCTATATGACCTCATCTAAACCTCAGAGTCCCATCGTCAAGCTCTCATAGAGGTTCTTTAATCTATTGAGGTTTTACCCAATGACCCTACACCGTATCCTCCATTATCAGCCCCCATCATGTAGCCTCCCTCACCAAATTACCAACTTCATCTTTGCCCCACCCTATTCACCAAGTGGCCTCCTTAGCTTCTCGTAGGAAGAGATCACGCCACACCAAAATGATGACTGGACCCAACCCTCTTCATCTCTATCCACATCAATGACATATGGGTACACCATGTGATGATTGATGGGGGCGCTAGCATTAACATCATTTCATCCCATGTATTCGCTCAAATGCGCATACCTGAAAATTACATGCATAAACATCTAGTCATGTTTCGTTCATTCAATGATGCTATCACCTCTACACTAGGAACCATCTTCCTCCACATTCATGTGGGCCCCGTACTTATTCCAAAATTGTTTTACATTTTGGAAGGGGAATTCAATATAACTTTGTTGCTTGGTAGACCACGGATTCGTGTCATGGGTTACATTCCTTCCACTTTGCATCATTTTGTAAAGTTTGAATAGGAATGACACACCTATACCATTCCAGTTGACCCATCACCTTTTAGAACATGCAAAATTCTTTACCAACCCAATAATTTGCTCATACCTATTAAGCCGACTACCTCCGTAACCGTTACTTCTTCACCTACACTTCCACTTACCGGTGCATTCGTTGCTTTCACCGCACATACTTCCTCCATTCATACCGCATTATCATAACCTCCACGGCTTACCCGTCTTCTTCTCAATCCGTTAACTCCACCTTCGCATCAACCTACGACACATCATCCATTCCGGTTACCTACATACCAACCATTGATCCCTTGAAAGGTGTTTTTCAACGCCTCACTCGGGGATTACCTCCTATATAGTCTCAACACATTCTTCACTCCACAAGAGTATGGAATCCTTCACCAACACCCTCGCTATGATCACCACATAGGAGAACACCTTATTTTATGGTCCTCCTCACCTTTGTACTAGTCTCACCTATGGGGACACGATACTACCACTTACACACCCGAACTCGCCACAAACTCCCCCTTTCCACTAACTTCCAATCACTTACCAATCGCCATTTCACCCACACCTTCTGCACCGATGTGCATGGAAGGGTTTTGGTTTTGGATTTTACGAGCAAGGCCGCCATACTGTTATTCCATGTACCACCCGTAAACATAACGACCATAGTGGTATCGATTTTCCCAAACCACCTACCACACTTTCACTTGGTCTTACGCGAGACATGCTCGATATTGACCCCACCATAGTGGTCCACAATATCCTAACCGTTCCCGATGCCAAACCCATTAAACACGTATCCAAAGCGAGAAAAAGTAAACTGGGCAAATTTTCTCCTAATTGACTTGGACCATACATCGTGACTCATACCTATAGATCAGGTGCTTACCGTTTATCATCACTCAATGGTAAACCCAAACCTGAGCCCCTTAACACCTTGCATCTTTGACCATTCTATTGTTGACTTGTAGTCCTCCCTCACCTTTTATCTCTTTCCATGCTCATCCCTTGAGCACTATTCACTTCATACACCTCACTAATAATTAAACAATAATCATGTGAGTACCCGTCACTTGTTATCTTCTCTTGAATATGTGTACCATGGCGCTGCACATAGCATGATTCTCATGGATACTTTTCATCTACCTTTAGATGAGATCCCATGGTTGTTTCACCTTGCCTTTTGAACAAGAGTCTTATTCTCCACCTTGGTCTTGTCCATGACTTCAAAGACCTCACATGGGACCAAACTCCTTGAGTCAAACTTCTACTAAAAAGATGATGACTCCCTCAAAAGGACATCTTCCTCTCAACAAATTTCTGCTATAAATAGACTACTCCCTCAAAGGACAGCTATGTAAAGCTCTTTAAAAAATGAGAGAAAATCGGCTTCATGAAGACGTGAAGGAGTTAAATTTTATTCATCACATATAAACTTCCCGCATCGATCAGTCTATTTCAACTATAAGTCAAAAAAACAACCTTTTGTCATGGACTTGCTCATTTTGATATAGGTTCTCTTGCTCAATACACATACATGCTACCTATACCATATGCAAATTACCCACTTTTCACCCTTCAAACCATGCCCACTCTCATTTCCTACTGCCTCAAGGGACTTCTTGGAACTTAGACATTTGGTGATCATGTGACTACTTTTCACCGTATAATAGTCCATCATGAGTCTTGGTCTTACGTTTATCACCTCTTTCAAGGTGTGATTTACTTTGTATGATCCTACCCAATCAGGTGGCTTTATTACCCCCTCTTATCTTTTAACCATTTTTTTACATTTTGATTACCTTATCCAGGACTTGGTCCTCGACGCTTACTTTTGGGGTAATCTTGTTTTTTTGCCACAATCGAAATTACCTACATCACTTTACCCGTAATCTACCCACACCTAACAAACCTAAACCCACAACATGCCCAAAAACCTACCAACTCATTTTCATACCTCCTCATATTCTTCCCTAGCTTATGGGAGAACTACATTAGAGAGGTCCCTTTTTGCCAGGGAATATGTAGGCAGCACTCCAAGGGCATGGTGCCCTTAGAGGTTAGCTCAGCCATCCTCTACCCTAAACAATTCATCTTCCATGTGCCTCACATTACATCACACCTAACTTCGTTTCCCTTTTATACCCAAAATTGGAAATTACACCACATACATAACAAATTATTTCATATTTTAAACATTATCACAAAGATACATTTATTACGCCTACCATTTCTCTATCATCACTATGTATAGATTATACCACATCTCACATATGACCCATGTTATCATTCATTGCATAAAATAATGAATCACCACTTCACCTACTTTCGACTCAACCATTCCTAAATCAACTCGACTCAATCGATTCCTATAACTGAATCAACCATGCCTCAACCAACCGACTCAATCCATGCCTATAACCTAACTCAACCATGCCTATAAACTGACTCAACCATGCCTCAACAAACCTAACTCAACCATGCCTCAACAAACCTAACTCAACCATGCCTAAACCAACCTGACTCAATCCATGCCTATAACTTTGACTCAACCATGCCTCAAAAACCTAACTCGATCCATGCCTAAACCAACTCGACTCAATCCATGCCTATAACCCGACTCAACCATGCCTCAACTAACCCGACTCGATCCATTCCTAATAAACCCGACTCGATCTAAGCCTAAACCAACCCGACTCGAACCATGCCTATAACCTAACTTTCGATCCATGCCTATACCCTAACTCGATCCATTACTATAACTTGACTTGAACCATGCCTATAACCTAACTAAATCCATGCTTATAACCTACCTCGATCCATGCCTAACCGACCTAACTCGATCCATGCCTAAACCAGCCTGACTCCATCATGCCTAACTCACCTACTTTCCATCCATATCAAAATAACAAATCAACAAATTCATATCTCATAAACACATCAACAAATAAAATCATAACATATATCTCATCATATAAATCAATGTGTATCTCAAATATACATGGCTATCTCATCATGTCCACCATCTCAAACTCAAAGCCGCAGTCAATATATAATATAAAATGTCATTGTACGCATACGCTAATAATACAATACAAAATGTCATCGCATGCAGGTTGATCTCATATATACAATAAAATAATTAATAATACAAAACATCTTTGGCGTGCAGGCTAGTATATGCTCAAAATATATAAAAATATCTCATACATCCTCCTTTGTCATTGTACACGAGGATGGTATATAATCACACAATCACTATCATACATCAAAAATCAGGTGACCGCATATCAGGCATCTCGGTGGATGTCCTCCATCTATGTATCACCTATACCCTCAACCTCCATGGTCCCTGCTAGTGCCTTAAGCGGAGTTGGTCTCCGTGCACTAGTAGTCTCTACCTGATCAGGCATCGGAGCTCACTGACCTCATGTGCTCTCCACACTATGAGTGCGGGATCTCATCCTTTCACTGGATGCCTATTATGTCTTGTACTCGGCATAGGATATGAATTATATCTCGTCCACCATCATCTGGTTACGATAGTATCTTGAATCACCTAGGGTATCCTGTAACCTAGATATAAGCACGGTCTATGGTGGTCCCATAGGTCTCGGCCCCTATACCTATCCTGCGGGACCCTTCCCCCACACTCGCCTATGAACTTGGACCTGCTCCCTGGTGCTCGTGATGGTGCCCCTTGCCCTTGTGCCTATATTTGGGCTTGGAAGACCCCAATCTATGCCTGGGCTATCCTATAAACCTACCACCTGAGCCTGTAAGGCTGCCACCTTACCATCCCCCTCCTCTCAATCTCCATCTCCTCCACCAGCCATCTAGGCCTGTAAACTGGCCACCTGTACATGTAGCTCTGCTACCTCCACCTTCGAACCCTCCGGTTGTGTCTACTGGTATACCCAATCGGGTAATGAGCAGCATACTCGCCACCTTTGTAGGGCATCTCTCTACACTGTAATGGTAGTAAGATCCGGATGCCCCGGTCTGGGTGACATGGCTCGTAACTAAGCCATCCACCACCGCTATCGTACCTTTATGTGCATCCAACGTCATCTATTTACCAGTCCACCGGCTGCCTCCCCTTCCCTATGGGCTTTGTAGGTGTGGTAGAGGTAAGGGCCTCTCCATTTCATCTCTCGATATTATGGGAAGGGTAGTGGTATTTCTGTCTTGGCCCGAACTACCATAGGACTCTCGTCTATCGGGATCATCTTGTCCTTCCGGCATGGCCACCCTGTATCCATCTCTCTTTGGAGCTCGGCTAACTCCTTATGCATATGCCTATATGAGGGGAATCACACATAATTCCTCCATATAATGTCCAATCCGGACAACTGCCCGTCAAATAACTATCGAAATGGGCCACATCATGTGTCACCTATCGAGATCTCTACTCTCTTATCACCGGCACCCATCTCCCGTATCTCACCTACATAAATCGTGCTTGTAATGCATCTTCTCAGGGCATCCCTATAGGACACACAAAAACTATGTGCTCGTATGCCCAGCAATGCAGTATAAATGTACAACACATGCTAAATCTACGCAACCGCCCATATGCCCACAAATCCTTGTACAGCTACACTAAGAATGTTGGTGCCTAGGCAAAGCATGTCTCATGCACCATCATGTCATGGAGTACCCCCATCATTGATTAGGGAAAGCATCCACCCTCTGCATCTGGCAATGCATAGTAGCACTGCCTCCATCAATAGAACCACTAGCCTCATCTCCTCCAGACGAGATAGGTACATCTCTCCATAGATCAAACTAGTGCTATGGAATCTCAGATCAGCCATCTTCTCTCCAAAAACAGACACAATCAACTCCTCTAAGGTCTTAAAGGAGATAGAATAAACCTTGGCACCCAATATGGGTAACCAAAGAATCTAAAACATGTCCTCCAGGGTGATAGTCATCTCACCTATCGTGCAGGTGGAACATGTTGGTCATGGAGTCCCATCTATCAATGAGCACAACCATCAAACTGGGCTGCCAAACTACATGTCTATAGCACGAACCCCACTCAAGCCCACTACCTCCACATGTTACAGCTCCTCCGAGGTCTGCTGCATCATGCATGCCTTGTCACCAATAGAGGTAGAACCCTGTCTCGCATATGTAGTTGTGCTCTCCCCTGCATCCAATACAAACAAAACATTAATTTACATGTATCATCCATATTCAACCATTATCATTTTCCTATACCCTATTTTCACCCTACCCATCTCAACTACCTAGCCCACATCACTTTTGGACCCTTGTGCCCAATAATTTTACCGTATTGGTTCATCCTAACTAACCTCGGTCACCCTTTAACCGGCACAGATCCACCTTTTTGGTGATCGATATCGAGTTCACACTTACCGACCCCGGTTACCCCTTAACCAACATTGGTCACTTGTTTGGTGACCAATCTTTGGTTCCACCTAATCGATGATAGCCAATCTTGACCGAGGCTGGTCACTATTGCAAAAATCCTGTCACTTCCCAAAACCCCCTCTCTAAAAAACCTCCCCTACCCCTTTTACCCCACCTACAATGACCTAAACTACCCTTGGACCTCCACCCACCTCCCCTATCCCATTTATTACCCTCCCCATTCCTCCTTTTACCCAATATTCCCCCCATTCCCAAATTTAATTTTTTCCCACCCACCAAACTAAAAAATAAACAAAACCCTAACCCAACACTAAAATAACCTCTAATCTAACAAATCAACAACGTAGAGTTGGCGCTTACCTCATCTCGCTACCACCATCTCGATGGCATGTCTAGCTGCTATACTACGGTGGCTTGCCCGATCCCTCTCCGGCCTCTGTAATCACCAAATACCTACTCGCATGATCTCTCACTAATTGAATCCCTCACAATGATCCTGTGGACCCGTTGCTCGCCAACCAATCAATCATCAATCACACCGTCACCACTTGTTCCATTCCATCTGGACACTTTTCTCACTTCGAGCAATAACAAATGAATAACAAAAAACGTGAATTTTTAGTTTTTATAACAAACCCGACCTAACCGATGTTGGTTACCCTTGACCAGCATCAGTCATGTGCCCTACCTAACCATCATCAATTTATCTATACTGATGTCGGTTATCCGTGACCGGCATCAGTCACCATCAACTACACATTGCCCTAAATTTTAACCTTTACCATACCCCTACCTCCCTTTTTTTCCCCACCCAAACTTCACCCTGATCATTACCCACCCCACCTTTACCTTACCCATTTACCTTACCTTTCTTGACCTCATCATTTACTACCTCCCTTTGTCCTCCTTTGGGGACTCATTATTTTACCCCTACCTTGGCCTTACCTGTGTCGTGACCTATATTTTTGGACCTGGACCATCACTAGTGACCTTTGACTTCATGTGTTCGCTATACCTTGTGGCACTGTTACCTATGTTGTTGACCTAATGACCTTACCTAGCCTATTTTTGTGATCGTTTATCTTGACCCTACCTTTGGTGTACCGGAACATACTTAAACGTTCCTATGCCTAACCTCTATTGTGTTTCTTGACCATATCATATACCTTGGATACCAAAATCACTTCAACCTTGTTTGGATAAACCTATCGACCTTAGACGATGTAGAGTTTTCTGCTCTTCAACTTGGTAGCGTGCTACAGTTTATACATGTGTGTGCATTTGACTATTACTACCTTTGACCCTGACCCATTACCTAGATTTCCCACATAGACCTATGGGACCACCACACCTTCCCCTTTCTCACATTTACCATTTTATCAAACCACTCACCGATTCTTCCGCCTCGTCAGTTCCTGGTTTGAGGGGGATCACCTTCACCCACACATGGGGCAACCACATCTTATTTTTGTTAGTGTCGCTTACCAATACAAGCTACGCAACAAAAGGGGCAAAATGTAGACACTAAAATTAGGTCACACTCCCCTTTGGTCCCTTGACAAATAAGCACCCTTCATCACATTCACCTAGCCATGGCCCCCTTCACCCCACTAATATTAATTTAATTAATTAAATTAAATTAATTCATTATCCTCACTATATTTATTATTTAAATATCTTAATTTAAATAATATCCACACATACACTTCACCTAGACACCTCACCAAGCAAACTCACCCTAAGACCTACTTTTAGTAAGTTGCCATAACTAACTAAGACTTACCTAAACCCTAAAAATCAATGCCTACATTCTCTCTAACCACATTCCCGCATGCTTACAAGAAGCTCCCAGTCTAATCCGCGGGTTAATGGCACGAGATCTGAGGAAATCAAGAGGATCTCCCTAGTTTAGTAAACCTAGGAAATCCCACCTTGACCGACACCGATTACCCCTAACCATCACTGGTTAGGATGTAACCACCATCGGTCACCCTTTTAACCCCAAAACAATCTTATTCTCAAGGTTGCAAAAATATTCGAAAATTTGGTGAACATTAGCACATTCTAGAGAGAAATTACATCTTCTGAGAGAAAATTTCAGCGAGAACACACATGCAAGGAAGGAGATCAAGCATCTTTTCCTACATAGCCATCCCAAGCAATGATATGATCTAACCAAGCAAAGAGGAATGTACATGCAGCCCATGAAAAATCTTTCCTTTAGTTGGTGATCATCTACAGCCTTCAAACCTCTCATCAACACCTCTATCCCTTACTCACAGGCATCCAGGACCAGAATCCAAATAAGTAAATGTTATAATTCTTTCCAGTTATTCCATTTCATCATTATATTATCATTTTTTGTTTACCTAGCCATCCATTGACCTCCTCCAACCCTCATCCCTCCATAGACCCATTAAAACCCCACCAAATCCTACCCAAATCTCCCAATACCTCATCCTGACCAACTAAACTCCTTTGTGCAATCACAAAGGAGACCTAAATCTCATTTTGTGGCATTCCCAGTTCTCCACGATGAAGCCTTTGGTTACACCTAACCACCGTTGGTCACCCTTAACCGACATCGGTCTCTATATTTTCCCATACAACCCAAAATAGTGACCTACCCACCTAATTCCCTCTCACCCTCATTCACATGTGATCTACCTGAGACCTCTATCAGACTGTAGAGACCCAAAACCAGTTATTTGACCTTCGGATCCTATTCTAACCTAGCATGTTAGATTAGATCTATTTCTTATTGTGTTTTAAGTGAGATACCTAAATCATTTCAAATTACAATAGGTTTTACTTTATTTACCACATTAAATTGTTTAAAACAATGGATCGTGACCATCTAGGAAGTATCACACTTCCCGAGATCTAGCACACGCTAGGCAGTTCACTGCACATATTGTTTAATTCTTTTTGGTGGTCTTGTTTTGCATTATAGGTAGTTCCTCCTAGCCAAAAGGAAGCTCTCACAATCAGTTGTGGATTCGGAAGTCATACGCGTGCAACAACCCATCAACTAGCATATGAATAGGTATTCCTCCTATGCCCGTTACCCTATTTGTTTCATCAATACTTCAAAGAAAGCGATCTAGAATCGGGTGAAACAATGTTGGTCACTAATGTGTTTGATTTCCTCATTAATCTATTTGTGGAGGATTTTTAGTTGAATGATTTTCAGCCATTACTTAGAAACCAAATCATATGGGGTGAACAAACATAAATTTTCACTCAAATAACCTGAACCATAGGTTTCTACATTAGGCCTACCCATCACAATAATGTTTCCATGAAGAAAAATTTCAAATCTCTTTATTATCAAGATGACATTGGAGAGAATACTTTGAAGGTTTTACAAAAGTGTGTGCAAGATTTTGAAGTTTATAGTCGGCAACATTTTGGTGAGGCATTACAATCTTGTGATAAATGATGGGATACAATGAGTCTATGGTTGAAGAGAAGGGAAGTAATCTCCTCCAAAATCTCAGTTGGAGCATGAGGAGAGGAGATGCACTTATTGAAATTATCTAGCAGTTGTCTGAGAAGAATGAAAAAGGGTACAATGATGAGTGGGTTGGAATACAAGTGAGACCACCCCTTCTTCTGAGTCTCATGACCACTTAGTAGAACAATGATTCCCAATCACATGATAGTTTCAAAGCATGGGTAGAGGTTATTTCAAACACTCAAGGATGTAAAGGAACAAGGAAACAATATGCATATTAGTTTGAAGAATATGACATGGCATGACATGACTCAACCAAAGAGCTTGACAAAGATAAGTTTGCATAGGGACATGCAAAAGGTAAAGTGCAGGGGAGATGATGAGTGCATTATTTGACTTATTATATCATCTATGAGGTTATTGATTTGTTCTTAAAACATGTTAATTAGTGCATGGGGATGTTTTATATAGTTATATCCTAGTAAAGTTAATGCATTTCTCTTGTTCTTGTTTCATGCAAATTGTTGACCGTAGAAACTCCCACTAATTACCTCTATGAGTAAATGTGGTGACATGTGCAAGATAATAGTGAGCATTTACTGCCAATTCTGGAAGTTGTAATCAAGGAGGCCAAGTCTTTAGCCATCATGCCATCATGGAGGACTTTTCCACAACAAGCCTACAAACATGAATCATGTTTTTGGAATTATTATAGGATTTCAATGAAACTTTAATGAGGTTGTTAGTGGATGAATTCAGTGCCTATAATTATGGCACGTTGTGTAACTGAATATGTCTATATAGACATCTTCTTGAGAACAATTTAGTAGTTAGTTGATAATAGTAGTTTATAGTACAATGATCTACTAGTTAGTATTTACTTTGCAATGTTATGTTGAGCATGTCTCAAAACTTATTCAAATTAATATAGCTGATGTCATTTTGAATATCATCTGGTGTTGAGATTACCTCCATCCCAAGGAAGAGAAAGGGCCCACTCAACCAAGGTGATTGGAGGATTTACATTTCATGCATGCTCGTGGTTTTCTAATAAGTTCACATTTGAATGCTTATTTGAATGTAATTACTTATTTCCTTGCTTTGGTATATTTCTTTACTGTTATTTCAATTCAAAGTGTGTTATTTCAATTCTATTATTTCAATTTAGTATGTGTGTGTTATTTGAATTTTGTTATCTTAATTTGGTGTGTGCATTTCAATTCTAGTTAAAGTATTTCCTTTAAATGCATTTTAATTACAGAAACGTTATTTCAATAGTTTAGCATTGCATTTACATAGATTAGCAGAAGACAAGGGGAAACACACAAACCAAACCTCCCAAAAATGTATCACTAAAACAATTGAGTGCGTAGAACTTCATTACATATAACCTAGAACAAAAATACTTGGTTTTATAATTACATTGGAAAAAGATCTCATTGGTTAAATGAGTAGAGAATATAACGACCCATCAATTTGGTTTTTGTTTTATTTGAGATTACATGTTAGCTACTAGGCTCAAGTTTCACTTCCTTTTTCTTCACTTCATCTTCATCTTTCCTCAATTTTCTATCTTCCTCTTCTTGAATCTCATTCACATGTTCTTCATCATGCATGTTAGTGTTTAAAAGAAACTCATTATCACTCTCAAATAATTCATTCTTTGTTTTCTTAACCAAGACATTCAAATCAACATGCTTACCTTGTTCTTCACTTATTTGTTTCACTTTCCAAGCTCTTATTAGGCTTCCTTGTTCTTCTCTTCTCTCTTTAACTCTCCACACTTGTTTTCTTGTCTCTTTAGGCTGATATGTACTTGTAGTTTCAGTCTTCCTTCTTGTCTCATAGGTTGGTTTGTGCTTAAAAATTTTATCTCATTCTTCATTTCTTGATCTTCATCAAGTGCATACTCATTCCACATTGAAATCTGATCTCAATTTTCCATTTTCTCTTGTTTCCCATAACATACTACAGCCTCAAAGTATCATCTTTCTTTCATTTCATCCCTTTATCACAAACAATTGACTTTTTAAGTCATTTAGGCATGATATATCTATGTTGAAATTCATATTTTTGAATAAATAACCTCTTCTTTTATGTTTTTATCATTCATATTTGTAGTGCCCGTTTAAACAACCACTTGAGACCCAAGAAACAACCTAGGGTTAGCTAGAAAAATTATGGAATAAATTTTTTTATTAGAAGTATCTACATTCAGGTTGCTAAACATCAATTTTCACTAATAGGTTAGAACAAATCCTATTTACCAAAACAAAAGTTTCCTTTATTAACTTATATCAAGTTCACAGGGTTCAAATTTTAGGGTTACATGTTTTAGTCAGGTTCAGGGAGTAATTTACCCCCATGCCTACTCTCTAACAGGCTCATAGTTTCAACTAGATTTTTCTCTTACTTAATGCTTCCAAAATTTCCCTAAACCATTCCCAATGGATAGGAAATTTTCTCACCTTTTCGGTGATATAAAGAAGTCCTCCTAACTCCTTACAGAACTCAAGATATGAGTGGGCGGAGTTCTAAGGTCAAAAATTCCCTTAGGGGACACGTGTCAAGAGGAGGGGGATGCGCTTTGGATGGATTGGCGGGTCGCGGGCGGCATAGGAAATTTTCCCATCGCATGGCTCAAAGTCACAAAGCATTTCGTGCCCCGTGGGTCCCCAGGTGGACACGTGTCGAGTCCTGGCGCCAAGCGGGAAAGGAGAAGGGAAGGGCAGAGTGGTGGGTGGATTTAGTGCCTTGCACCCAACGAAGGAGGAAAGGAAGAAAAGGTGTGTGGGTCTGCACACCCATGGAAGAACAAAGTCTGAGGGGAAGGAAAGATGCGGGCCGTAGGAGAAATTTAGAACATTTTCCCAAGGCCAAAAAAAACAAACAAAGGAAGAAGAAGGGTCCGCCTCTCGCCTCCACCCCCAAAGTGCCACGTGGCACGCTCTCATTGGTTGTGGGTGGCGGGGCCAAAATGAGAATTTTTCCCAAAAAAATTTCAAAGGGTTAAGTCCAAAGGGAAAAAACGTGCCTCCGTCGTAGCCACAAGAGGACACATGGCACCCTCTGATTGGCTACGGGCTAGCGGAGGGAAAAGGAAAATTTTTCCAAAGTCAAAATTTTAAAGGATAAGTTTAAGTTTGAAAAGAGTCGCCCATCCACCGTGCCACGTGGCAGCATGTGATTGGTTGCGGGCCGGTGGGGTTACGGGGTAAAATGGGAAAAATTTCCCAAGGTAAAATTTTTGAAAGGGCTAAGTTTACAAATTGGTCTCCGCCCCTCCTAGGGTGCCACATGGCAGGCCCCAATTGGTTATGGGATGGCGGGGTCATGGATCTTTTTGGGAAATTTTTCCAAAGCAAAATTTAAATTTTTCTATAGTTAGATTAAATCTTTTTTTTTTAATGTCAAATTGAAGTAAAACTTCAAATGGCCATAACTTGAGCTAGAAAGCTCGGTTTTGGGCAAACGAGGAATTTTGGAAATTGATGAAGTTTGAGAGGTCAATTTAATGAAAACAATATGCAGGGTTTTAATTAGTGAACTGACAGTTTTCAAATTCTCAATTTGGTTAAATTAGAACTCCTCCTTCACTCAACATGTCGAACAAACATGGAGGATTAGTCTAGGGAGGGTTTAGAGTGTTTTAGGAAGGTTAATTTGTCCAATTGATTTCAATTTTTATTTCTCCGACAATAGACAAAAAAACGACCCAAGGAGGAAATTGCATTCGAATTTAGCAATGGTTGGATTATTTCTTAAGTTTTCTTTGTCAGGTTGGGTTCAATAATGTCTTAGCATGATAAATTATAACATTTTTAAGTTGATTACTAAGTGCAGGTCTGAACTGTTCATTTTATTAAAATGTGAATTGCCAGAATGAAGTGTATGACAGTGAGCTATTTCTTTGAATTGGAATATCAATTTTGGTCATTTGAATGTGCATATGTTTCCTAAACTTAGTCAAATACATTTAATTGAATTCAATCAACCATTCAATAACAATTTTGCAAGTCTTATTTCTATATTCAACTCCTTCAAGAGAATAAAATATTGTCTTTTGTTTCATATGCATGCTTCTTTTCCAAACAGCAATTTCCAATCTTTAACAACAATTTCAACTTCAATAATAATTCAAATCTAATACACAATACACTTTTGAGAAAGGAATGCAATCCTTCATTGATCATCAAATACAATTTTACAACTTTCCTTTTTCATTTGGTTTCCAAAATACAATTTACAAGATACATAATACAATGCATGTAACTTCATTTACATTTCTTTTCCAAAATAGAGGACAATTATGAATCTCCTTTGCATTTCTCAATTCAAATTCAATCTTCCATCTACAATAAAATAACTTCACATTGCAATTACTATACAACTCATCCACTTGAAGTGGGAAAGATTACAACAAACTTGCTCAAAGGATGGGATGTCAAATTGTATTCTTCTTGCTCCAAATAGTAGCATGCTAGTTTCTCCATCTTTTCATCTTTGATCACAACAAGGAAGGGGGAAAGGTAACACTCTCCACCCAACCAATACATCCAATGAGAAAGGAGAATCCATCCTTCCTCATTGGCCCCGAGCCCCAACCATATTGAAATAGAGAATGAAAATCAACTCATGACAACAATGGCTTCCACAACCAATCATACAGTCTTCTTCACATGCATACAACAATAAGAAATACAGTCCAAGCAAAGACAACAGTTCACAACTGCATTTGAAATTATTCACACAACACATAGGATTGATCAAGCAAGCCAACAAGAGCAAGAACTATGGGGAACTACTTATGCCTCCTTATTTGGAATTGGGAATCCACCTAAATCATACTACCAATAAACATATCAAATCCCATAAACCTTATATCTCCCAACCCCTCCTTATGGCCCCCAAATTTTCTCCCTTATGCCCCCAATATTAAGAAATGTAAGTAGTTTTTTTCCAAGGTGGATCCCAATCCAAAACTCCTCCACAATAAAAGCTGGTGTCATTGGAAATCCCTTATGCCACCCCATTGGAAATCCCATAGCCTTTTCCTACACCATATCCTAAGCAATCTACCCAGCCAGCCAAGAACACATAACATAATCACCATTTCAAACATGCATGCAAGAGAAAGAAAGAAAATATTTAAAACAAGCTCAAGATCCTACCTCTCCATATTGAAATTTTTTGCAAGCTCACAAACTTCCCAAATGTCAAAGTGCAGTCCAAAACCAGTAATGTTCAAGCATGCAAAAGATTCTAAACTTCCTCCACAACAAGCTCCCAAAACAACAACAAAAATGCGCCCCCAAGAGGAATGAACAAAGTTTCAACAACAACCCAAAATAAGCAAGGAGTTTCACTTTTAAAGGAGAGGGAAGAGAAGAGGATGATGTGGATCCATTTGGGATGCCACATCATTCTTCCTCAACCCCAAGGGTAAGTCAACATCATGCACCTAAACACAATAAATAAAAATGACAATTTAACTTACATACTCCAACACAACCCATACTCCAAAAGGACTGAATTTAAAATATGTAAGAGAAGTGCAATTAAAACTTACAAATTGTCATTTCAAAATGCAATAAAAAGAGCCTAATTGTACCCTCCAAACCATAGGTATGGTTGGTGAATCATTTTAAGAGGTGTGGGATAAGTTTAACTTGTCCCAAAATCCTCCAAATTTGGCATCCAAGGAAAAATTTGAATTCTTAAGAAGATGAAGTGTCTAACCTTCCAAAATATTTCTTACATGACTCTTACATATCCCTTACACCTTCTTACACATCTCTTACAACATTAATATTTAAAATCAACAACTTCATTTATTACATTCCATATCCCAATTTTAATTAATTAAAGTTTAACTATATGATTTCTCACATTAATCTACCACATTTAAATTAATTACAAGAAGGAACACATTACTAATAAAATACATACAACAATAATTAACAAAAAGGAACACATAATAAAATACATATCCCATGGTCACATATAATGGAAATCCCCCCATGGGAATCCCTAACAAACAAACACACACACACACACACAAAACAGTTGCCATGGTGACCTTGTTGATTTCACCCAGAATTCTAATATGGTTAGTCTCAGTCCCCGACATTGTTGTGATTTTTAACCTGCAAAAATGAAAATACCTCCTTCACCTCATGGCCATATCAGAACATCCAAAATGATATAAACAACATTTCAAAATTATCTAAACACATGAATCACAACAATATCAAGAATTCAACATTATCATTTTTAATTCATAAATCAACTATATCATCATCTATACTATTCCATACTAGGTCTACTCAAAATATCAAATGTCACAAGTCCAAATAAACATTTATAATATGTCCATGTCAACAGTATATCATCATCCACATATCAAAATGTCTCTAGTAACCATCATGCATACTAACTGAATCTAAATCAATAATAATCCATGATCTAACATCTAACCATCATACTAAAACAAAACATAATAGTGTCCATAATATGATCAATGATGATCAAGATCCGTGTCTAAAAAGTGTCAAAGAGAAGTGGGCACTACAATATCAAAGAGTTAACTAACATATACATAAAGGAGATTATAATTCTCATCTTCCCATACCTAATTATAATCCATCTTTGTGGCAATGCCCTTCTCTTTTTCCTTTTTTTCATCCATCTTTTTGTGTTTTATCTTTTCCTTGTCTTCTTTTACTTGAATGCTTACCAAAACATCACATAAATTTGCATTCTATTTTTCTTCTTCATTTACATGTTGAAGGATATCATTTTTCTTCTCATAAACTTTTATAGCATGTTCTTCGTTTCCATCATGTACACTTGACTCATAAGATTGACCTCTTACCTCTTTTCTTGCAAATTTTAAGGTCTTTTTCTTGATTTTATCCACCAACGTCTTCATACCTGTATATACACATGCAAACACAACATTAGACCATAAAATTAGAGACCAAATTGTCTCAATGTGTGTCCCTCTCTTGGGCATTTTCCTCCTTATCCACCATCCATCACTAAGTGTTTCATTTTTCACTTCCCTTCTTCTCCATTCTTCTTCTTTCACTATGTTCTCCACTATGATAACTCTCTTCTCTTCCTCATGTTGCTCACATGGAAAATATCTTTCTCTTATGCCTCCATAGGCTCTCACTTATTTTATTCTTCCACTTCTTCTAGCATGTTTCACAAGTGACTTGATTGGCCACTTCACTCTTCTTTTCAAACTCCATCCACCTAGCTCACTTCTTGCTTGACTTCTTATTTGATTGCTTACCTATAACCAAATCCTTTCCAAGGATTCCAACCTCTGTAAATCACTCCTCAACTTTGATATTTCCTTCTCCATTTCTAAATTTTTCTTTATGTTTCTTGTCTTCATAGCTTTAGGCCTTCCTTTATAACTAAGCTTTATAGCCAAGAAATGTATTCTTTGCAAAAATCATGTTAAGCTTTTATTTTCTCTATTAAACTCACTCTGATACCAAATGATGCATAGCTCTGCAATCAACTTCAAAATAACCAAAAAAATTGGTTTAGGAGTCAATTAGTTCACTTGTATAACATTAAATTCAAGGATTTCAAACTCTTTACAAGAAGGAAAATCTTACTTTAACAAACAAAAATGCATCTAACACCAATTCCAAGTTCAAAATCATTATATACATGTCTAACTTCACCATACACATATTCAAACCATTAAAAATGTTCCTCCTCATCATTTCTACCTATTTTCCTTATAAACCTCTTACTTGCCTTGTAGCCCTACAAATATTATTTTCTTGAAAAAAATTACTCATTTTTTATCTTCAATATTTACTGGTAATATTTTTCAATACCCATTTTCCCCATTAAGATCTTTGAGAAGTTTAAAGGCCTAAATTCTTACCCATTCATTTGTATTCCGTATTTAGTCATTTAGCTAGTCTTGGCAATTACCCCTCCTAAAGGAAAAATCTCAAAACTAAGAACTATATGCAAACCTTCCCAAGAAGAGGCTTATAGTTTTAGATACCCATTTTGGATTTCTTACCTTTTTCCATTTATTTTCCTCAATTCCTTGTCTATCTCCCACAACTCCACTTTTCACCTTTTAGCTTGCTTACTAGGCTCACCTAGGGTTTCAAGTATAAATTTAGGGTCTTGAGAGTTTACATTAGCTTTAACCTCTAAGACACTTTTCAACACATATTTCAAACTTGTTTAAAGTCATTTTAGAGGTTCACGACTCCTCCATCACTCTCAGTTTGCTAGTTTTTTCAATTTTTCTCCTTTTAAGTCATATCATCTTGTGAAGCTCTAATAGCTCTCAATAGTCTATTTCCTCACTTTTAGCTATGATATTTGATTTTATTAATCTTATTCATAACACCTATGCATTACATTATGCCTCCTTACTCTTCTTGTACACCAATTCCTCTTAGTCTTAACCTTTAACTTGACTTGCTAACTAGCCCAAACAAGTAGCTTTCTTGAACTTTTATCCTCCAATAAGCTTCCTCAATGCTTTTACCTTGTTTCTAACTCACAAACAATGTTATTTCACCATAAATTTGATGAAAATAGATCCCAATATCATCTTTCACTTATTTTGCTCTAAACTTGCATTTTTGTGCCCTTAATACTAAGTACCATGAGTGATCCATGGTTAGAACAATCTAGACCTACCCAGAACAAAGTTTGAACTTCTTCAAGAAAAATTTTTCCTCAATAAGGTGCATGCAGAATTTCATTAGCCAACTCCTTTTGGTTCTCTCACAATCACTCTTTTTCACTTTCTTGTTCTCTAGCTCTTCTAGCCCTGCCTCTTAGACCTTTTTTGGCTTAAATTTTGCTAGCATGATAAATTTAAAAAATAGGCACCTTTTATGACACCCTTTTGGCTATTTTTTCACTATCCAAAATTTAAATATACCTACCTTAAGGAAATAGTATCCAAATCACGCCATCTCAGCCTCTAATTAGCCTTTTAACATGTAACAACTCTATTAGCTTGTGGAATATCATCAATATAAGAAGTTTGGGAGTGAGTTAGGTATCCATTTTTTTACTATCCATGAAAATGTATATTAGATGATATATTGAAATTTTCAGCCTTAAAATCCTTCGTATGACAAAGTTATGGTGTTTTCTATGACTTTATTTCTTAAAATCCGGGTATCTCCACATAGGATGACTATCCTTTTTGGGTTTCTTACCCCCTTAATGAATTAAATTCATCTTTAAATTTTAACAATATATTTTTCCCACTTTTTTCATCATTTCCACAAAATTTTAGGATTTTTCAATGGATAAAAATGATTTTACACCTCATTACATTTTTAAAACCCTAGATAGGAAAGCGAGCAATCTGATTGTAATAACTTTTCTTGGTATAAATATTATGACTCAAATTTTTTATGGAAGATATTTAATAATCCTTATAACTTTTATACAAAATTTCAAGGTCTAATTCTTTCAAAATATCTTTAAATACTTGTTTTATTAGTATGATTTATGGGTGCTTAGATCAAAACCCTTGCATAGAAAACCCTGTGACAACCCTGCATCATACAACCTTATCACCCCATCAAAAATAACTTGAAAATTCACATAATATTTCATTTCAGGTAAAAAATATGATTTAGATCCAAAACAACATAATGAAATCATACATCAGCCAAGAACGACCAAGAATAAACATATCAAGGAAGATTCAAGAAGGAAAGTCTAATTATTTACTCTTGTAATCAATTTACAGACTTCATGAGCATTCTTGGGCTCCTCCTCATATTATCCATAACTGAATCCTCCTACTCAAATTGCATCTTTCATATGGTTCACCTAAGGTGGTTTCCTAACCTCTATCTTGACTCAACATAGTTAAGGCTTGAGTTAGCTAATGAACCTTATCACAAGGGTTAATATCATATCATACATCTATTATTAAGCCTTGAATGACATATTACAACTTGTAAGGACCTATTTTCATCATTACACCACCTTCACTAGGTTTCTAAATTCAAATTTCAAATTGTCCCCTTTTAGAGGGAAACTCACAATAGCTTACTTAACAAACTAGAAGGTCTTAAAAGACCATGAAGGAGTTTTATAAACACCTACAAGACATATAAGACTTTAACCACACCTTACTAATCCCAAAATTTAAAAATGATGCATTTACAAAGTGATGCTCCTGCATCACATTTAATTACCCCTAAATCCATCCATTATTCTAAACATGCTATTTATCATCCCTAGACTCCCATATACCCTCATTTAATTTATTTCCATCCTTAACCTACCTTTACTATCCCTATGCAACCCTAACCCACCTAAAGATACTTTGAAACCCTAATCTAACCTCTTTAGACCCCTTTATATTGAGTTGAGCATCATCTCTACCACCTAAATCAAGGGTTAGATGAAGTCGTTGGCAACCCATGTGGGTCACATTCAACCCTATCAAGTATACCCATACATCGCCCTCTACAGAGGATGAAATTTTGAGAATTTGGTGTTAGGTAAAAGATATTTTACTATAGTTAATTTTACATTTACTATAGTAATTTGGTAAGTAATACATAATTCTTATATGGTTATGTTTATATAACCATCTATATTGTTTTTATTAAACATACGTGAGGTTGTTGTAATTATTGTTATATTGTTTTAATAATATTTTTGTCTGTATTGTTTCCCAATTGTACCTGTGAAACTTAATTATTTGTTTGTACTTGGTTGTGCAATATCTATAAATATTGCAGCCCATTATTTGTAATGATTATTTCCTACATATCAATAAAATAATGAGGCTTTCTGTCCCTCTTCTAAAATTACATTTGGTACCAAATCGGCTGGTTTGGACACGTGAGCGAAGAAGGTTGGAGAGAGGTTACAGAGGAAGAAAAGTATTGGAGAAGAAATCTGCATTACAAGAGAGCTAGTGCTGCCTCCAACAGCTTCCCAAAACTCCCTCCATTCCCACAACCTCCTACCATACTCTAGGTAAAAGAAAAGAAAAAAAAATTCCCTTGGTGTCCTTTGCACCAGGAAAATTTGCTTCCTAGAAGCTAATCATATTTAGGAATTAAAAAAATAATTTAATTTCCCCAATTAGAGGTTTTGCCTCTAAACCTAGAGGACTTCTTAGTTACAGATAATATTAAATGTCTTACCCAATTTGGGGGTCTATGTCTCGAAGAGCCTCCCACTGAGCCCCTTTAAAGATCCTAAATGAGTCATTCCTTGGGATAGTTGTTGGATCATTTTCTTTCATAGGAGACCGAGTTAAACTATTTTGTCGAGCTCTGGTTTTCATTGTTGATTAAGCCCATAAGGAAATCAAAATGAGTCAGTTTGGATCAAGAAAATGGTGTCTCATTGGAAATACTGAGCTCTCAAAGTATTATTGAAGACGATTCTTATTTTGTATAGACCGAGCTCTGCATCAATGAATACTATGCATGCATCCATTGATCAAGCCATCGAGGAGCCACCTCTTCACACTACGTCAAGCCATTGATCATACAAAGGAGGATTGAGCCAAGAAGCATTGAGTTAAGCATCGGCGAGTTGTAAATTTATTTGATTGAATACTATTTGGGAGAGTTCTAAAGTAGGATGAGGTACACCTCCACACGGACTTGTAAATAGAGCACATGTATACAAAATGCATACCGGTGAGAAACTCGACCTATAAGAAAATGATGGGCTATCCAATCAAAAACAAAGGCAACATTAGAAAAGATATACAATAAAGCTTGAGATCACCAACCCACGGTAGATCAAGTGAGAAAACCAAAATAAACAACAGTGGATAAAAATCAAAAAGCGAGAGACAACAAACAAAATGACGGTGATAGTAATAACAACGAAGGGGATAAACAAAGGTAGTCTCAAATCCATTTTTTGTGCATGTGAAAACCCTAATCCTTCTCTCTCTCACAACCAACCATGTGGAGTTTCCCAACCACATTGACTTAAACCAAAAGGTTAGTCAATATTTTTATTATATAAATTTTTAATCCTCCATTTCATGTGCCAAGCACATTGTTTGCTATGTTGGATAGGGGATGAGTCTTGGGGCTAAGAGGTTATGTGGTTGACCCCCATCCACAATACAAACTTTTGATATATTGAAATTTAGCTTTGCGCCCGCGCCCCCCCCCCCACAAACTTTAGAGGAAATTTTAGTAGAAAAATCTCATTAAAGTCATTAGTGACAACTAAACAAGCCACTAAATTTAGCAAGAAAACCCTAATTGGGGCCAAAAAAATTCTCTTAATTGGATTAGATTTTGATATTGAGAAAAATTTTCCAAAGGAGGGGTGTTTAAAACCTTCATTTTGAGCTTTTTTTTTACATTTTTTTCTCAGAGAGTCGTATTGAGCTTTGGAGGCAACTAGGGCCCATATGAAATAAAAATAAATTCCTTCCATTCAAGTTTTTCATAATTTTGGATGTAATTGCATATTTCAGTGTATTATACTAATTTTTAGGTTGCCCTATTCAACCAAAAAATATTATGCTGCTTAAAAAGCTGGCAGAGATTTTGTAATAACAAAAAAAAAAAATTGGTTATGAATCACTCATGAGATATTTGATCTCACTCACAACATTCGATATAAACACTTCCTCTAGGAAGTGCTTACAGGTAAAGCTGTCACAAATACTACTACACTTAACACCTAATATAGATGCAACAATGTCATCTGGGCATCAAACCTTTAAATCAACGAGGAGTAATAAGGACACAGTGCACACACTTTGAGCCCTCCCATCCGTCTGTGAGTGACTTCTCGACTTAAATCTGGATTGAGAAATTATCTGAGTATATAGCAAAGTTACGTACGCATATGAGGATATTTCTTTGAGCCGGTGTAAATAATCACACAAACCCCTTTCAGTATTGTCTTGGTACCACGTATCAAATTATTTCACATACATTAACACCTCTTTCACGTACTTCTGAGTATATAGAAAGGGTGAGCTTCTTCCACATACCAATGGTTATATCAGAAGGGCATGTATATAGAAAGGTTCAATATATCAGACTGATAGTATATAGATTGGGAGACCATATACCTGGAGTGATAAGAGCCTTACCCTTTGTCAGTTGATTCTACAAAATGGGCACCAACGCCCCCAAATTCTTTCTTCCAGATTCACAACTTCTTAGAGGAAATAACTATGTAACATGGAAGACAAAAATAAAGACACAACTTGAGTTTGAAGAGATTTGGACTATTGTGAATGGTACTATAACCAGATCAACAACTGATACAACACAATAGAGACAATTTGATAGATCCGATTAGAAGGCCAAGCTAATAATTTTTTTACGGTGTCAATGGCATGTAACCCCACATTCATGATGCCAAATCATCCAAATAAGCGTGAGATAAGTTGAGAATAATGTATGAGGCCAAGAACAAGAATGTAATACTGAATTTACATATTCGATTACACACTTTGAATTTAAAAGAAAATGGGAAAATAGAAGCTTTCTTGAGAAGATTTGTAGAATTAAGGGCTTCACTTATAGCCCTAGGAGATGAGGTCATTGATAAAGCTCTCATTCCATTTTTTAGAGAGCACTCCCTCCATAAAATATTTTTGTGATAATACTCAACTTGTTAGATCGGACGGTGAGTTTCGATAAGTTGGTAAACCTAATGCAACAAGAGGAAGCAATGTACAATAAATATGATGAAGAGGAGCAAGAAATTTATTCTCATCGAGAAATGGAAAGGGAAAGGAAAGGAAAACGTCATTCCTATCAAAGTCCCAAAATAATAATTAGCATTAAGGGAACAAACAACAAAATAATAAATGTCCTATCTCTGCAAAGAGGACATGAGTTGAAAGATTGTTGGTGTAATACTTATAAGAAAGTTTCATCAAGATAATATGGACCTCAACACCAACAATCTCATTAGGGACATTTTAACTAAAATCAAGGGCAAAAAAGAGGAACTGGAAAAGAAAACCCCATCAACAAGGAAATATTGTTGACCAAGAAGAACATTTAGATACTTAAGACTACTTGTACACTTCTCGATCAAGTGAACCTTCCAAGATATCTATTGATGTCTAGTATGTTGATTTGGGATCCACTCAACACATGACTGGACACAAATATTGGTTTACTTCAATGAGGAACACGCTTTAGAAAAACTATGTTTCTTTAGGTGATGATTCTTCATACACGGTTCATGGGATTGGGAACATTTATCTACCCCTTTTTTCATGCAACTGTAGATTGTCAGATGTACTATATGTCCCTGGGTTGACTAAAAATTTGTCGTCAATCAGTCAACTCGTAGATCACAACTTTAAAATTGACTTTGATAGTCATTCCGGAAAGAAAATGTGTTTAATTTGAGACAAATCACAAGGCTCGAAAATAGTTACAAAATCCTCCAATGTGGGATGCATGTTCCATCTTTATTTTGTCCACAGAGATGATTAGAAACTTTTTGCTAAGAACTCTACATCTACATAGTTGTGGCATCAAAGACTTCTTCATATTAGTTTCAAGTATCTCGAGACACTTCATGGAACAATAGGGTAAAATAATTACCATCTATCTAGAAGGATACATAAAAGTTTCCTCACTACCTAGCAGGAAAACAACACAGAGCTTCATTCCAGAAGAGTACTTATCGAGCTCATGGTAAGCATGATCTGGTTTGTACCAGTCTTTACGGTCTGATGCAACCGAGTCATTATGGATTTTAGTACTTCATGCTTTGTGTTGATGACTACTCAAGAAAAATGTGGATATACAGTCTTCGTAAGAAAAGTTAAGCTTTTGAAACTTTCTATAATTTAAAAGTGGTTGTTGAGAACAAAAATGGTCATCACATTAGAACTCCTTCTCGGATCGATGGGGGAATTCATCAATGATGAGTTCAAATCCTACCTACAAGCTCAAGAGATTTGTTGATAGATGCCTCCTCCACACACACTTTGTAGTGAGAATGGTGTTGTTGAGAGAAAAAATCATACTATCATGGAAATTTTGTGATGCATGATCAATGATTCGGACTAGCGAGGACATTATAGGAAGAAGCAACAAAAACACCCGTTTATTTGTTGAACATAGTGCCCATAGTTTCTCTTTATAGATTAACTCCACAAGAAGCATGGTCAAAGTCAAAACCATCTATTGCACACCTTAGAGTATTCGGGTGTAAAGAAAGCATGCACATACCCAAGAAGAATAGAAAAATTTGGATATGAAGTCACAAAAACTCATCTTCATTGGATATAGTGAAGATACTCTTGGGTATAGATTAATGGATCCAAAGACTAGGAAAGTATACACCAGCAGAGATGTTGAGCTTTTTGAGAAAAAGGAAGCAGAGACTCCTCTTCTAGACTCACCTGATGTAGATTTTCACCAGTTATAAAAATCGAAGCTGATGTTTCCACAGATGATGAAATTGATGATGGAGATGATGGTGATGATCAGTTAGAACCAAAACCCACATGAGCAATTCAGCATATGCCTAAGTGGTATACTAACATGATACAAGATGAAAAATTGGATGCTCTACCGGATACATCCACCACTGGACCAAGGACTCATAGTAAAGCACGAGAAGAAGTAATTTTTTTTTTGATGAGTAGAGTTATTGAATATGATGAGCCCTCTACAATCCAAGAAAATCTATGATCAAAAGCTTGGACAAATTCCATGGATGCTGAGTATAAATCAATGATGAAGAAGAACACTAGGAAGCTTGTCGATCTTCCACAGGAAGAAACCCATTGGATGCATATGGATATTCAAAATAATGAACAAAGTATATGGAACCATAGAAAAGTACAAAGTGAGACTATTAACAAAGGGGTACACACAAAAAGAAGGCATTGATTACAAGGAGACATTTTCTCCCACATCTAAGATCAAAACGATCAGGATGATCTTTTCTCTAGTTACACAATTTGGTTGGAAAGTCCATTAGATGGACGTAAAAGTGCCTTTCTAAACAAATATTTACAAGAAGTTTATATGGCTCAACTTTGAGGGATATGTTATATACTGGTCAAGAAGCAAAGGTATGTAAACTCGAAAATCTCTTTATGGCCTTAAACAGTAGCCCTGAGCTTGGTACATCAAAATTGATGAGATTTTTGTATAATATGTATTTTTAGAAATCCATACGATCCCAATCTCTACCTCAAGAAGAAAGGGGGAGATTGTGATTTTTTTATCTATGTAGATGATCTAGTCATCACTGACAATTTAGTGAAGATGATAGATGCAACGAAGAAATATCTTAACTGATCATTCGACATGACAGATCTTGGGCTGATGCACTATAGTCTTGGATTGGAGTTATGGAAGAAAGAGAATCACATATTTGTTTCTCAATTGAAGTATAATAAGAAAATTATTGAGAAATTCAAGATGATGGATTACATACCTATTACTACACCTATGGATAAGATATTAGAGTTATCTCGTTTAGATACATCTCCTAGGGTAAATGTAACTCTCTATCGGCAGTTGATTGGGAGTCTCATTTACCTAACCTACACTAGAAAAGATATCAACTTTGCAATGAGCTATCAATCCAAGTTCATGCAGGAACCCAACGTTTTTAATTGGAAGGAAGTAAGGAAAATCTTGAGATATCTTAAGGTAACGGTGGATCTCATTCTAGAATACAAGAAGAATGATAATTTATTCTTTTCTAGATATTTAGATTCAGATCATACAAGAAAAATTGATGATAGAAAATCCACTTTAGGGTTTGTGTTCTTTATGGGATCTGGACCAATATCATGGGGAATCAGGAAACAACTCTTTCTTTCTCACTCTTCCATAGATGTCGAGTATCATGTTGCAGGTGAATATTTTTGCAAAACAATATGGCTACGATGCATACTTGAAGGACTTGGAATACCATAGGAAAAACTAACCACCTTGTATGTTGACAATGAAGGTGTTCTCAAACTTGTTCACAATCTAGTTTTTCATGAAAGAACAAAGCACATTGAAGTATAGGTACATTTCATATGCGAGCATGTCTTGAAACACAATATACAACTTTAGTTTTTTTGCAATAGCTAAACAATGAGTAGATATCTTCACAAAGTCACTTGCACGTGACAAATTTGAGTTGTTTAGAGAATTCCTCTCCTCATCCCTTGAGGCAATGCAAAATTAAGGGGGGGAATGTTAGGTAAAACATATTTTACTATAGTTAATTTTGCATTTACTATAGTAATTTGGTAAGTAATATATAATTCTTATATGGTTATGTTTATATAACCATATATATTATTTTTATTAAACATACGTGAGGTTATTGTAATTATTGTTATATTGTTTTAACAATATTTTTTTGTATTGTTTCTCGGTTGTACCTGTGAAACTTAATTCTTTGTTTGTACTTATTTATGCAATATCTATAAATATTGCATCCCTTTCTTTGTAATATAGATTTCCTGCATATCAATAAAATAACGAGGCTTATGTCCCTCTTATGAAATTAAATTATGGCCTTCTTGCGAGTTTTGCTTTGTTTCTTTCTCTTTTTTTGGAGTAGAAACCATCAACTTGGAGCTATTTTGGGAGATCTTTCATGCCATCTTGGGATATTTGAAGTTTATTGCTTGCTTGGAGCACTCATATTTATTCCATAACCCTTTTGCATCAGTCTTGTAGGTCTTCTACTTTCCTTAGAGATATGACGTTGCGCATGTACCATCATTGATCCTACTTCATGACTAATTTTACCATCCATTTAATCCCATCAAACCATAACTATATCCCCAATCACTATCAACCCTATGCACTTGTCGTCAACCCAACCTACATCTAACTTGTTTCCTATATTTTTTCTTTACTACCACCTATTTCGGTCAAGGTTCATTTTAAGACCCCCTCCAAAAAATTATTATAGAATGGTTCATGAATATCCAAAACAGACTTTGAAAATGATGATAAGATGGTCACATCCTTAGAAATAGACATTCATCTACCCTAGAAACAAACATATAAAATGTGGCTTTCGGGGGCACTTCCCCTAAAACCTAGCAGGGTCGCATGACCCCTGAGACTCCATGCTAAGGGGATAGGCCCCTTGGACCTGCAAGGGGGTACCTCCCATTGCAACTCCTAGGATATGTATCATACCTCGGAAAATATTTTCACATTTTGATTATAAATGTTGATTGAAATACATGCATAACTTCATTTTTAACTATAAATAGTAGGCTAACCGACCCATATAAATGACTTGTTAAAGGAAATTTTAGGAAAATTGGGTGGTAGTGATCGCTTAAAATTCACCATTTCCATTTCCAAAATCCCTAATATTCACGAGTTTATAAAAATTTGCCACCAAGATTTTCCCTGTTTCCATTCTCTCTAGCATCTAAAATCTTCTAGGCTTTCTGTTATGAACACTTGTTCTAAATCTCATCTTCACTACACTGGTCACCGCCGATCTAGACTAGTTTCCATTAATATGATCCATGTCAACTCTTTTTTCCCTTGCTTCATCTGTTATCCACCCTACACCTTCCTTCGTAATCATTACTCTTTGTTTTGTTATTCTCTGTTCAGAACCCAGATCTTACCTTTTGGCTCCAGTCACTATCTACCATCTCGAATATGCCCTCAATCACCATTAACCCTATCTACATTTATCAGATCTACATTATTGTTGCATCCTTTCTATTTCCTCATCATCCCAACATCAAATCAAAATCCTCCATCTTTCCAATGTCCTGTTTTGAGATATGTTTTTCGCATATCTTCTTATCTACTCTATTGAAGTCATCATTGGATGTACCGTTAGCCTCGGGTTATTGTCAACTTGATTAGGTTTGAATTTATTTAGCTCATTTTTGTCATCATTTTCATTATCATATGTTCATCTTCATATATCCAACACATCTCCGATCTCTATTTTATTTGGTTATCTTTTGCATCCTATTTATCCATCATCTTTTATCAAAGTGGATTAACATCCATCCCCGGGAATTTATCACTTTTCAAGACTGGCTCTGTTAGGAAACCCACCATCTTATCTACTAATCATTTTCGTGTTTAGTTTCTCTTTTTTGTGTAGGTTATTGAGCTCTTTGTAGAGAGGATCTTTGCGGTCATGTATTCATCATCATCACATATCAGGAGGTAGCCTTAAACCCTCCCATAATTTGGATTTTCCTATTTTATTGCCACCATTCCATTAACTTGAAACAAGAGTGGGAACATTTGATCATCATTCATTTTGGCATGGTTATAACATTGTAGGAAGTGTGAACATTAATATCATATATGTATGTGTGTGTGTGTGTGTGTGTGTGTGTGTGTGTGTATATATATATATATCCTATATTTAACTACTATAAATATTTATTTTAATTGATTAATATTCACCTTTGTATATAACAATGTGTATACATGTTCTTGGGGAAATAAGTATATGTATAAATGGTTTTTCTTCTAAATATTTTAGTAAAGTTGAAGATTCATTTTTGTAAATTTTAGTATGGCATTTTTGCATTTTTACTTATATAACAACTAGAATTTTTTTATTGATGTGCGTTGGGATTTTTTTAATTGGTATGTGTTGGGAGTTACTATTAAGTTAATTCCCCCTACATTCTAATGTATATTATTTTCTGTATTAATTTTTTTCTTTTTCTATATTCATTATATTTAAAAATTATTTTTGTTGTATAGTTGAACACTTATGTTACTAAAATGTATATAATTATGTAATTTTAGTAATCCCAAAAATTTGCATGGTTTCTAGGTTGGTGGCAATTAAGATAGATTTAATACTCAACAATGATTGGTAGAAATTAAGATAGATTTAATACTCAACAAATATTTCATTAATAGAATAATCCTTTGTATTCATTATTAATATCTAAGTTTATAATGATGCAATTATGAATTTTGTAATCTAAATATTAGTGTGCTCATGAGGCCAAGTATGGTCAATCAAAAGTAAAATGTTAAAAGGTAAATAAATATTTTAAAATATATTATATTTAAAATTTTGCTCTTATAAATATTAAATATTACTTATTGATTGTTAAGTGTACACATATCTAAATAGCCTCACAATTCACGTTTATATGTTTACACATTCATGTATTTTCTTAACAATTATATTTTTACGTGGTCTTCAATAAATGGAGGGATTTTAGTTGGTCGAAATTTCAATTGGGTTTATTATCTCCTTGGAATCTGCTTGTGGAAACCTCTTTGAATCCACTCATGTCGTGCAATGTGTGAGAGGATTTGTAGTAAATATAATTTGAGGAAAAAAATTCAATCCTTATTGTCAGTTAATTTTCCATTGTTTGATGATAGATTCCTAATAAATTTCCACTTCTTTCTTTATCAACTTTGGTGAGATTATGTGGGGTAGAAGTTGATTATGAGAAATTTTTTGTATTATCACATATATTAAATACTCAAATGAAACATTCCTATCAAAACTTTATAAGTAGACAATATTAGTCTAAAAACACTATTGTACAGTTGAGATCCCACATTTGGATGAAAAATCCAAACAATTTCATACTAAATATCTACTTAACATTCCTCAATATTAATTGCTACCAAAATATATTATATATAAGGGCTAACGAGGTTATCGTTAAGCACAATTGATATCCCTTCAAAATGGTGTGCACTCAAATGGATTTAGAAACAATTTTTTTGGTGGAAGATGGGTTACAAACCATGTTGTGTTCTTATTTAACCCAAAAATATTGCAAATCAATCCTCTTATAAAAATTCTAAACAAAGGGTATTTTTCTAACAAACTCATCGTACGGTTTGATCTCCCACATTGGAATGAAAACTCTAAACAATTACAAAATAAATATTTTTTTATTGTTCCTAGATATTAAATGCAACACAAAAAATTATTTACAAGGGGGAAAAGGTTATCATCAAGAACAAGTGAATCACCCACAAAATGATTTGTCATCTAACTACCAACAAATCACGACCTATCATTGTAAAAAGTAACTTTATCTATTGGAAGTATTGAATGGTGTGTCTCTTATAGCATTACATCTGAATTGAACTACTTTAAGAATCTACACATTGCACCCCCTTTTTCCTTTGATTTATTTATAACATTGACACTTAGTCCATATGTTACATAGCATAATAAAGAAGATGATCACTCACATTCCCTCTAGTAGTCAACTAACAACTTAAAGGCCAATAAAAATAAAAATTTTAGGAGTATCTCCAACATGTAATATATGATCATTATTTAAATAAGATTTATTGGCCCTAATTTACTCGTCCCTTATTGACCTCCACCTAGTATAGGATTCCCCCACCAAAAAGCAACATCTTTTAATAATTAATCAATCATTATAAATGGTAACTAGTGTTAGTTACCTTTTTTGGCATGTGCGTCCAGCGCTCCCCATGTGTTTCGTGACATGGACTAATTGTCTCTCATGGATCCTAAATCGATGATTATAGCAAAGATTAGCACGTGCGGGTTTTGGTCTATTAGTAATCATGGTCCAATAAATGGTATCAGATCGGCATGTCTCGAGTTTGAAACTCACTCGGGTAATGCTAGGGGGATTGTTGGCATGTGTGTCCAATGATCCCCATGATTTTCATGACATGGAATAACCACCTCTCGTGGATCCTAACTTTGGAGATTGTAGCAGAGATTAACACCTACGGGTTTTGGTCTAATGAAAATCATGGTCCAACAACCTCTTCTACAAGATATACCTACGTATGTTGGGAATTCATATGGGGTGAACCTTTGGGCAAGTATTTCAAAAATTTTACTTTGTAAATATTATTCCACCAACATGATTTGGACCCATCTTGAGTATTTTTTCTGTTTCCAACAATATTTTTGAAAAAGGTTTGGAAGAAGGAAAAACAAGTTCCTTTCCTTCATGTTCATTGTACTTCGAATATATATTGTACAACTAATGATAACTTGCACCCATAATTCGATTTTTAAGCATCTAGAGGTAATGTTTCTTGTTAAATTATAGGTTGAAGTTGGAGTTATCAATTAATTAAATGGTCAAGTAGTTGCAATCATCTAATCTTTTGGTGTAAAAACCACCCAAAGATTTTTATTTTTGTGTGTTAGAGTGGTTTGTTTGCATTAGCTCATGTTCATCTAGGTATTTTATTTACCTTCTCTTTTATTTATCCCCATCCACTTATGTGTGGATATTTCTATTTATCTTATTTAGATATTAGGAGGATATTATCTAATTGTTAGGTATAGTTATTTCCTTGATCTATGGTCTTGATTAGTTCTTAGATTGATCTTCCTTGCGTATATAAGCAAGGACCCTTCTCGTTGTACTATATAGAGTTCTATAATAACATATGATATTGTTGTTTATTTGTTTACAAAGGTTTTTGTAAAGTTATTTTGGAGAATTGCTTTCATCTTATTGAGTGTGGTGTTTTATTAGCACATGAGTTATTTGAGGCTTGGAATGATCTGTTTGTCATTATTTTTATGGTATCGAGTGAGGTTGTTTTTAAAATCCACCTGTAAGTTTTATTTTCCAAACAATGATTTTTATATTCATATATTCAAAACTTCTTAGTATTTTGTTTATCGTTCATTTTACTATAGTGTACATTTTTATGCAAAACAGAGGACTCCATTGGATTCGGAAGGTAGATAAACCATTAAAAACTATTGTAAACTAAACCATTAATGAGAAGGTTGAGGAAAATGGTTTCTATCTTTTTTGAGTTCAATGGTGGGCTTTTTCTTTGTTTTGCAGAGTTCTGTTTGGCGCGACTACGCGGTTCATTTTTTTCCTTATTCGCTTGTACACATGGATTCTTGTGTTTGACCCATGTAATTTTGGAAATATTTGGTCGCTATTTTGAGCGTGGAAAGTCATTTTCACCACGAGTCTAGAAATAGAAAGTTTTTCTTAAGAGGTAATTTGACGTGACTTTCTTGAGAATAAGCAATGCAGACCCTAAAATAGAAAGATGTGCACATAAAATGTTCAATGAAGAGGTCTAATAAAAATCCTTAGCCCTTAGTCATATGATGGATTAAGGTTGTGATTCCTACTAGTAGGTGTTTAAATCCATTCCCCATAGTTTTTTAAAGTGAATGGAAAAATAATTTTGTTTTCTATATAGTGCCAACTGAAATAAATATTAGAGCGGAAACTTGATAAGCTTGTATCTTTTGATTAGTAACTCGTATTTGAGTGCCGTTTTTTTCAAAAGTGCTTATTTTTTCATTCTTGTTCCATTGTAACTATTTATTTTAAGAAACACACTAAAATTATAAAGTTTCATATTGTAACATGCACTCAATTATAAAGTGCCAAATCTGGGGGTCTTGTTGCATTCCTTGATTATTGCATTCTTTTTAGTGATTTTGAGAATGATGTATTTATCTACTTCTGCATTAGATCAAATTGATCCACTAATAACACATAATTAAAACATATAGAAACCAAGAATGGAAACAATCATTAAACGTAAAGGATTGTGGGTTGTAGTTTCTACTGAGTAAAACCAGTGTTCACTAGAGAATATGATAAATTTCAATACCAATGAAAATTTGATGAGAGTATGTGCTTTTAGGAACTTATGTAAGTAATAGTATTTTGTTTCATTTTGAAAAATGTGACTCTCCTTTGAATTTGGGAGAAATTAGAGGGATTTTTAGTAAGGTGGATCACATGAGATCCATGTAACTTTAAATTGAGATCACCTTAGTCCTGAAGATTTTATATCAATCATAGACTATATTAATATGTTCAAGAATTTTTGACACAATTTAAGATGATTGGAAGAGATACGAAAGATGAAGAGTATACATACCTAAATTTATCCAAGTTGAGAGGTCCATTCCAAATTTTTTCTTCTACCTTTTTCTCTAGCATAGATGCCTTAGGTGACACACTCCAAATGCCTACCCTAGAAACATTTTGTGAAAGACTTACTAGGGAAAAATCAAAATTGTCTAAACTTAAGTCTTCCACCTCTCGGAAGACATTAGTAGCATCTAATCCTAAGGGAAAAGGAAAACCAAAAGGTAAATACAAGTTCACCCCTTCTTCATCTCAAAATGATCCTAAACCCAAAGAAAACAAATATAAACCCTAAGATTCTTCTAAAACCAAGAATAAGTCTAGCCTTTCATACTATTGTTTTGGGCTAGTGGTCATGAAGAACATAGTTTTTACAAGTGAATGCAAGCCTTAGAGGATGTAGTTGATCAGGGGATCATTTTTGAAAGTTCCCAAAACATCCCTAAATGGTGTTAGTGCAGAAGATCATCTCGAGAGCTTTCCAACAACTATGAGAATGCGACAAACGGACATCGGGAGCTCTAGATATGTCCGGTCAAAGTTCGGTCAACGGGAAAGTCAACTCTAGTCAACTGGTCAATAATGGACCAATCGCACTGCGACACATGGCGAAAAGGCAAAAGGGAGTTGTTTGTTGGTTTTCGATCACCGGTCTTCGACGAGCGTAAAAAAGGTGCACGGGAACAAGAGGCTCAACTTTTATTATGGAGGGGAGCCCAGCTGCCGTGTGGACTATGGTATTATCGCCGACATGGTGGGTCCACAAGCCACCACGTGGCTTGCCACCACTCGTCGAATTCGCTCGATTTTCCTATCGAGGGTCGACAAGTGGTATTTATTGCCATATTTCATTTGGAATGTCATTATATTACTTGGGTCGAAATTATATTATCTTGGTAAGTCCACTTTCCATATTCCACGCATTTAATCCAAATCCATATTACATTTTCCACACATTATATTTGGTTTAACCTCTAAGCATTATTCAAGGCGCCTAAAAATACTGTCTATACATAGCCATGCACATCCTTATCCAAACAGCAAATAAACCCACATTCCAAGCGGCTAAAATGGCCCACAAGCCAATACAAAAGCGCCCCCTTTACATTATTAAATACCTCCCTTCATCCACGCACCCACAATGTGGGATAAACCTCTTGAAATCCGCCTAAGGAGAAGGAAGTGGAGATATGGGGGGGATTTGAACCGTGGTCTCCATGCTAAAAGATAAGGGCTTTGACCACCGCGCCACTTGTTTAGAAACAATATAAAAGGAGCTATATTGTATTTGAATAGCATTGGTGCAGGTCTGTGTAAAAGCCAGAAGAGGAGGAAGTCTCAAAGAACGCCATTTTTGAAGGCCTTGCACTCAGATTGGGACCTCGGAGTAAAAAGATGAAATGTAGAGAATTCTGAGATGATTCCAACCATATAAGATTTGATGTTTTTTGTTGATTTTTAACCTATTTTTGGAAGCTTTTAATGCATATTTTAACAGGGATCTACAAGACAGCTAGTTGGAAAACATGAATTTCAATGCACTTCTGGTCCGAATTGTGACTTGGTGTAAACATGAAAAGTGTTCAGAATTCAGATCTGATCTCAGATATATGATTTTTTTTCATAGAATGTTTTTAAATCTCCATTTTTAGGTGTTTTTATAACACAGTTGCAGGGAGATCACATTGTGAAAACACTGTAGGAGCCACGGATCGTTCTTGGGACAGTTTCTACTATTTTTCAGAGTTCTTGGGACATTGATCAGCTCATTTGCAGGTTTTGATTCATTATTGGTTGTTTGTAAGAGTTATTGTACTTGCATTTCAATATTATTAATGGATCGGTTTAATCTGAACCCGGGGACGTAGGAATTTCGAACCTCGTAAACAATCTTGTTTGTTATCTGAATGTTTTCAGTTTTCTAATTATTTATTTGCTACCCAAGTTTTCCGAACTTCTATGGATGCATAATAATCAGAATTTAATCAATTTTTGGAGTTTAGAATACTTAAAATTGGTTTAAAAAATCACGATCATTGGAAACTTTTAAAAGTGATAAAAATACAACACTCACGTTTTGAGATCAATTTTGGTATCGAGCGGTTAGATTACCGGATTAGCTTCTAATTGTGTTTGAAAATTTGGATTCGATTTCAAGTATTGATTTCACTTTTCAGTGTGCAAACATTTTGGGGCTTGTTAATCTTCTTTTGCAGTGTATGGTTTTGGAAGTACAGGTTGTGTTTGCAGGAACCGGGAATCATGGGCAAGTCATCCAAACAGGAGCAACTGGATGAGCTTGAAGCCATAAACCACCAACTCCAAGAAGAAAACTCTTTCTTGAGAGATAAATTTTATTCCTTGGAAGAGGAAATAGTGCGGTTAAAATCTGAGCCACAATCCTCTATAACCAAGAAAGAGGAGTATGTCAACAAGATGCTTGAAGAGAGCAAGAAGTTGATGGGCTTTGTTAAAGAGTTGCAGGAAGAAATACGAACCAAGGATGCCCTCTTGGAAAAGCTGCAACAAGGTGAACACAAGAAGGAAATGCCTTCCAAATCAGATGCAAGTACTATGACAGAATGCACTATAAGTTGTTCACATTTTAATTCTTCCTCTCATTCAGTTTCAGATATTCCTTTGGGTCAGTTTGAAAAACACACTAAGGGAATTGGGTCTAAGCTAATGGTTAAGATGGGATTTAATGGAACGGGCCTTGGTAAAAATGGACAAGGTGATGCTAACCCAATACAGGTAGAGGATCAGCCTCGGTTTGCAGGTTTGGGTTATTCTAGTGGGAAAATGGAAATTGGAGAAAGTTCCAAAGTTTGAAGGAAGACAAGCTTCCAACAGCCAAGGATCTATGCCACTAGAATTACAGGATTCCGCCATCAGGAGGAACAATGAAAGGTGTAAGAAAATAGGTAAAAGAGGTAATCAGATTCCACCTCCTCCCACTTACACTAAAAATAGCACTAAGGGAAAATCAAATCCTAAAACTTCTAATACACTCTTTCAGTTGGAACAATATAGCTTTGGTAGGTAGAAATATGCTTTCCCTTGCACATTTTGTGAAGGTACTAATCATTCTGTTGCATATTGTTGGAAGAGGAAAAATTTGATTAAGAAGTTAATGCCTTTTGTGAATGATAAGGCAGGTGCTAAAGACCAATCTCACCAAGGAAAGGTGAGAAATGGCAAGAATGTTACCTCTCCTAAATAGGGGAATCATTCTCGTAGACAGAGTTCTAAGAATGGTAAAATGGGTAAGACTCCTAAAAACAGGGAAGTTAAATTTTGTTCCCATTGTAATAGGAATGGTCATGATGTTAAGGTTTGTTGGTTTGTTCCTAAACAACAAAATTGGAAAGTTGTTAAAAAGAACAGTATTGTAAAACCAACAGTGCTAAACCTAACTAAAACTCATTGTGGTACTAAGAAGGTAAAACAACCAAAACGGAAAAACCCAAGTGATTGGTTTGGAAAAACACTCCTCAACTTTATATTTGCACTACAGTAAATTGTTGATAGTAGGCAAGCAAAAAAATTTTCAGAGCTATATTTTAGGGATTCCTGTTGATTGATAAGGATTTGTTCCTAAGTTGATATTTAAGCTTTGAAAATGAATGGAAACAATGAAGAGAAGATTTGAGTGATAGGTTCATCATACTCATGTTTTGTTTTCTCAGATTGGTTGGTAGTTCCATTGTTGAAAACACTATGTAGGGATAGGCATCATTAGCATGTCTAAATTTGAAACTTGCAGTTGTAATCAGCATAATCACAAAGTGTCAGTTGAACACTAGCTTCATTATAGATGGGTGTTATTATCGACTTATTATTTGTGATGGCGATATAGTGTTTTGGCATATTCATGTTGATTCGAGTTTTTGACTATAGCTATTTTGGGCATTGAGAGTCTATTATATTCGATAGTGAATACTTGTAGTTATTCTGGGTTTCAGATGGGCAGTGGGCACTAGCCTAATTGTGGGCAGTTTAGATGTCTTGTATACTGATCTGTGTTATGGAATTGTAATTTTTGGTAATCGGCCGTATCACAAAGTGACAATTGAACACTAGCTTTCCGTAATAGAATGGGTGTTATTATCTAGTCAGTTATTTTTGATGGCATTACAGTGGGGTATGATAGTTCACAGTTGTGCGTAGAGTTGACAGGGTTGCAGCGTTTCAGTTGAACACTAGCTTAATTGGGTGTTATTATCTGATCAATTATGTGACTAGCTAATCAACTATTTGCATTTATTTAACCTATAATGTTATTTTGGGTTCTTGTATGTGTTTGTGCAATGCAGGAAGAGATAGCATGTTTTTGTGGGTTGATACACAACTTTTTGTGGACAAAAAGCCTTTCTCAGTGGGGAGGTGTGATCAAGGGATCATTTTTGAAAGTTCCCAAAACATCCCTAAATGGTGTCAGTGTAGAAGATCATCTCGAGAGCTTTCCAACGACTGTGAGAACGCGACAAACGGACATCGGGAGCTCTAGATATGTCCGGTCAAAGTTCGGTCAACGAGAAAGTCAACTCTAGTCAACTAGTCAATAATGGACCAATCGCACTGTGACACGTGGCGAAAAGGCAAAAGGGAGTTGTTTGTTGGTTTTCGATCACCGGTCTTTGACGAGCGTAAAAAATGGTGCACGGGAACAAGAGGCTCAACTTTTATTACGGAGGGGAGCCCGGCCGCCGTGTGGACTATGGTATTATCGCCGACGTGGTGGGTCCACAAGCCACCACGTGGCTTGCCACCACTCGTCGAATTCGCTCGATTTTCCTATCGAGGGTCGACAAGTGGTATTTATTGCCATATTTCATTTGGAATGTCATTATATTACTTGGGTCGAAATTATATTATCTTGGTAAGTCCACTTTCCATATTCCATGCATTTAATCCAAATCCATATTACATTTTCCATGCATTATATTTGGTTTAACCTCCAAGCATTATTCAAGGTGCCTAAAAATACTGTCTATACATAGCCATGCACATCCTTATCCAAACAGCAAATAAACCCACATTCCAAGCGGCTAAAATGGCTCACAAGCCAATACAAAAGCGCCCCCTTTGCATTATTAAATACCTCCCTTCATCCACGCACCCACAATGTGGGATAAACCTCTTGAAATCCGCCTAAGGAGAAGGAAGTGGAGATATGGGGGGGATTTGAACCATGGTCTCCATGCTAAAAGATAAGGGCTTTGACCGCCGCGCCACTTGTTTAGAAACAATATAAAAGGAGCTATATTGTATTTGAATAGCATTGGTGCAGGTCTGTGTAAAAGCCAGAAGAGGAGGCAGTCTCAGAGAACGCCATTTTTGAAGGCCTTGCACTCAGATTGGGACCTCGGAGTAAAAAGATGAAATGTAGAGAATTCTGAGAAGATTCCAACCATATAAGATTTGATTTTTTTGTTGAGTTTTAACCTATTTTTGGAAGCTTTGAATGCAGATTTTAATAGGGATCTACAAGACAGCTAGTTGGAAAACATGAATTTCAATGCACTTCTGGTCCGAATTGTGACTTGGTGTAAACATGAAAAGTGTTCAGAATTCAGATCTGATCTCAGAAATATGATTTTTTTTCATATAATATTTTTAAATCTCCATTTTAGGTGTTTTTCTAACACAGTTGCAGGGAGATCACATTGTGAAAACACTGTAGGAGCCACGGATCGTTCTTGGGACAGTTTCTGATATTTTTCAGAGTTCTTGGGACATTGATCAGCTCATTTTCAGGTTTTGATTCATTATTGGTTGTTTGTAAGAGTTATTGTACTTGCATTTCAATATTATTAATGGATCGGTTTAATCTGAACCCGGGGACGTAGGAATTTCCGAACCCCGTAAACAATCTTGTTTGTTATCTGAATGTTTTCAATTTTCCCATTATTTATTTGCTACCCAAGTTTTCCACACTTCTATGGATGCATAATAATCAGAATTTAATAAATTTTGGAGTTTAGAATACTTAAAATTGGTTAAAAAAATCACGATCATTGGAAACTTTTAAAAGTGATAAAAATACAACACTCACGTTTTGGATCGGTAGTTAAGAAACAAAAATATCTATCTCCAATCCACCTCCTAATCAACATGGTAAAGGACTTGTGTTGTTGGGAGATCTCAGCCAACCCTTGCAAATAGTATAGATTATGGTGCTTCTCATGACAAGACTTCTTCCAAGGATTATTTTATATCTCTAAGTTTGAGTTATACTTCTAAAATTGAGGTTGGATATTCTTCCTTTCTTTCTATTAATGGAAAATGTGATGTACACCTTGATGGTGGTGGTATACAAGATGCACTATATGTTCCTAACATCACTACAAATTTATTATTTGCACATCAAATTTTTCATTTTGGTCAAGGAAAAATAGTGAATTTTACACCACATAGGGTAGAAGTACAAACATTGTTGGTGTCTCATACACTTGTTGCTCAAGGTATTATTGATCATGGTTATAGACTATATCACTTTGATGGTTTTGATGAAATTTTATCCATATGGACAGGCTTGGTTTCTCATGCAGATTCAGAGAGTAAGCTTTGGCACGAGAGATTTGGACATCTTAAATACAAATATTTGATGGAGTTTAGAACTCATGGTATGGTGATGATCTTCCTAGAGTTTATTTTCTTAAGGGATTTTTCCTTGTTGTGCATTACGGAAACAACACCAAGATCCATTCACTAATAATTTTTCTAAGAGAGGTTCTTCACCACTTGAGATTATGCATAGTGAATTGATGGTTTTTCTTACCCCATCTTTCAAGTAAAGCTAAGTATGCACTTACATTTATTGATAATTTTTAGGCGTACTTGGGTTTATTTTCTCAAGTAAAAAAGTGATGTTTATTCACACTTCAAAGTAGTTACGGCTTTGGTTGAGAAACAATCTTCTAGTTACATAAAGAACCTTCACACTGATAATGGGTCGGAGTACTTAACCAAAGAGTTTTCTAATTTTTGGGAAACTCATGGCATTACTCACCAACATTATGTTCCTCATACTCCATAATAGAATGGATTAGTAGAACAAAAAAATATAAATTTGAAGGAAATGGCTAGCTACATGATGCATTCTTGATATTTACCTCCTATGTACTAGGTAGAAGTAGTTAATTATGTTGGCTATATTAAGAATCTCACACCATAAAAATTCCTTAAGAATTTGACTCTAGCGGGAGCTTGGTCCAAAAATAATCTGATGTATTATTTTTTGAGTCTTTGGGAGCCATGTTTGGGCCTTTTTTTGAAAGAAGGAAAGGAAATCCTTGCATAAGAAGAGAAAACCCTTGATCTTTATAGGCATTTAGAGGACATGAGACCTTATTGAATTTTTCTTGATACTCCTAAGGTTATTTTTCAAACACATGTTATGTTTGATGAGCACTTCTCTCCTCATGATTTTTCATCTTCTTCTGGCCTACTTATTTTTTATCTCATATTGAGGTTCTTTTCTTTAAGGAGGTTGATGAGGAGATTAAGGATGTTGATGATGATCATATTCCCACTAATGTTATCACTATGCCTAAGTGGGATCATAATATAGTTTTTGAGGTAGAATATTTCATACATGATCTTCCACCCACTGGGCATCATAATGCAAATCTGGTTATGTACTTTGTTTCAGCGGTTTCTAAATATCCACAAAGTATTTTTATAGGATCATGGGATATGGGAGTGGGATGATGTGATGACATCCGAGTATTATGTTTGATGAATAATAATACTTGGGATTAGGTATCTCTTCTTAAAGGAAAAATTATGGTTAGGTGTAAGTGGCTATGTTGAACCAAATACATAGCTGATGAGTCTATTGACAAGTATAAGGCTCGTCTTATTACAAAGGGTTTTTCACAAGTTGAAGGCATTAATTACTCCGAGAATTTTTCACCCGTTGCTAAGATGGATTATGTATGCCTTGTACTTTCTATTGTTACATCATAGAGGTGGCCCATATACTAGATGGGCATGAAGAGTTCCTTATTACATAGATATTTATAGGAGGAAATAGCCTTGGAGCAACTCGTTGTATTTTTAATGACTCTTCTTTTGTTTGTAAACTCCAAAGTTCTCTCTACGGTCTCAAATAGGCACCTTGAGCTTGGTATGAGAAGATGGATTATTTTCTTCTCTTTACTTTTTTGTTTGATGTAACTCGATCCTATAGTATATCTCCAACATATTGGTGTGGATATTATGATACTTTTCTTGTTTGTTAATGATCTTGTACTTATTGATATCTCTTTTTCTTACATTCAAACTATTCAAAGGGATCTTTCCATGAATTTTGACATGACAAATATCGGGTTATCACATTATTTCCTTGGTTTGAATATTTTTCGGATAGATGAAAGGATTTATTTGAGTCGGAAAAATTACACCTATGATATTCTTCAATGTTTTAATATGGCCAAGTCCATCTCCTTTTCGATCACGGGGTTACTCTTACTTCCACATATACCACTCCACTTTCTCGATCATACATTATATAGGTAGTTGGTTGGAAGTCTCATGTACTTGAGTCATACTTGCCCAAATATTTCATTTGAACCATGGCTCTTATCTCGATCTGCACATTCTCCTCATAGCGATCACCGATAAGATGCTAAAAGGATTTTCTCTATTTGCAAGGAACTTACCTCTTTTTAATATACTAAACTAGGGGTTATATTCAATTGGTTGGTGTTAGCATATGGATTTTCACGCATGCAAATGACATGCAACAGTGTGGGAATGAAGTCCCTCCACAATGAAGGTGATACTTCCTTTATTGAAAACCAAAATTGTATTTACATCTATACATTCAAAATTGTATGTGGGGTTGTTATGGAACATCAATGGAAATGAAATTGAATGAGGGAGATGGAATGGAATGAAGGAAAGGAGTGGAATGGAATAAAATGAAAGAAAATGCAAGAATTAGGTAAAAATAGAGCCTAATATTGCATGAAGAGGAAAGACAAATAACCAACACAAATAAAATGGAGTTTGAGTTAGCAAAACAAGAACGTGTAAAAGGGAACACACATGAGCAAGTAGATAATAAGAACTTGATCACCGTGAACTAGAACAACTGATTAATAACATTGAAAATAAGATCAAAGATAATATTTGCATGTAAGATTAAAAACTCCTAACATATAATGAACATAAGAACATCAAATGTTATAAGAGACAATGAATGAGACATAAAGTTTGTATTCCATTAACTCCAAAATGTTTTTCACAAAAGAACACAAAGTTTCTTCCTGAAACAAAGCTTGCACAAAAGTATTTTCTTCTCCTCTCTCAAAGTCACTTACAAATGAGCCCCTCACTTCCTTTTATAACCCAAAAGTTGGTTACAAAGTAGTTAGGGTTTTACATGATCATTAAATAAGGCACTTAAGTGACTTTTGACTTTTTCAACAACTTTATTAAAGACAACCCAAAAATAGAAATTACTTAAAATAACCATTGTTTCCCAAATAACAACACCTTTTAAAATATACAATAATAACCAGTGCCTTATCCATTGAAATGGGGTCTGCCTATCTCAAGCATATGAGAAATGGACTCTCCCACTTCGTTAGATACCAAGAAAATCAACTCCCTGCACCACCGATGAAATTAGGATCTGCTACTTTTGCCAATTGAGAGGATCTAAACCTTCCCAAAGTTGCAAACATCTTTTCTTCTTCTGCAGTTCACTTGGTTGAAAAATAGCCTCATAAAATACCCGCAATTCAAGAATTCTACTTAGCATATCATTTAAATTAAAAAATTTAGATTGAGCATTCTCAAATAAGTTCTTTAATTTAATGCACCCTCCATGGAAAGCGACGAGAAATATTTGGCGGGAGTGTACATGTTCTTAAAAAATTGTGAAAATTGTTCTTCCACCTACTCGATGAACACCTTTGATTATGCTCATTTACGAGGTTACAAGGAATCTCAGCCATGAATTCTTGAATCAAGGAGAGTGAAGTGAAGGCTTCATTGCACATGCTGTCATAATGAATCATAGAATCCTTGAGAAGTGTCTTTCTTGATTTGAGATGCAGACACCAAAGAAAACGTGTCCCTCGATGTTTAAATTCAAGAATTCCTTCAATAGCTAAAACTGAAGATTCCATACTTCTCATTTCTTGTAAACTGGGCAATATCTCATCCAAATTTGATATAGCAAAAACCAAATTTTCTTTGAAAGAAAGAATTGGATCCAGATACGCACTGATATCTTCATGAATCTTAACCGTGGTCTTGATCGTCCCTCGGCCTAAAATGAGAATATCTGAAAGCCAAGTTTTAGTGACATGTCCCATTGTGTTTATTTCCTTTGACAAATTGAGAGTCTCCTCATCTGGAGTAGCCACTACATGAGGTACTGGGAAGGTGGATGATATGGGATTTATCAAATGTTGAACATACTCCACAATTGACTCTTTTCGGCCTTGAGCCGAGAGTTTTGAGACTTGTATTTCTCAAGTCTTTTTAGCACGATATCAATTGAATCTCGAGCCATCGCCATGTCACTTGTTAGCATTCTTGATGCATATACTAGGCATTCAAAGTAGTCACATTGAGATAGCTTGGAAAATGTGTGCCCAATAGCGAGGTTATATCTTTTGTTCTTTCCACATCCATGCAAGTATGAACATATATCTCTAGGCATGGACCTACTTGAAACTTCACCCACTTATCGGGAATCAAGTTGAAATGAGAAATCCTTCTCACAACATCATGTGGGATATTTCCCAATGAAGGTCATCTCGAATGGTGCATAACCCACCATAGGGCTATGAAATTTGACTCTCTTTAAAGCATGAATCAATGTGCTTACCTAATTTCTACTTGCAGTACATGGGCTTGTAGCTTATTAATGAATCCTAGAATATCTTTTGTCCCAAAAACACACTTGTGATATTTTTCGATCTCGAGTGAAGAACAATCTCGTTGGACATATCTCATGATCTCCTCATGCCCAATTATTCATGTTTGCATCTCGAGTCTCCATTGATTGATGAAGTTGATGCCCATTGTATCTAACTTTCCATGTTAAGTTCTATGTACTCTTGATTTTTCGCAAATGATGGAATAATTGTTTTTAATCTCTAAGCAAGTGGGTGATTACACCGATGAGGACTTACACCCATCATTGATGTATTTCTTCTATGGTAGCAAAAGGATTTTCCTTTGATGTTGATCAAGTATATTTTTTCTTTGCGAAATATGCAAAAATGTCCACCCCTATTCTACTCTTCTTCAAATGGGTATACTGAATATGAGGGAGAATTTTCATCCTTTGATCATCAATGTACCGGCTCTATGGAATCTTTGCATAAGGCTCCTTAGGTGTTGTGTATGGTCTTTGTTCTACTTTATTCATGGGGATGATTATGGCACCATCACAATGAGCCTAACTGATTTTTGATTGTATTGGTGTTCATTTGTTCATTGTAAATCCATTTTTTCGATCAAAGCAGGATAGTGCATCTCATTTGTTTTCATTTCGATCATTTTGAAGTTTCCTCATAGACTTAGCTCTCCAACTTTGACTTCAACATCGTCAAATCTTCCAATTGGATCTACTCAGCCATAGTTTGCAAGACTGAGCATGACCGGACTATAGCTCAACATGGTTTCTCAATGGCTTCCCATGTTGAGCATGGCATCATATTCATTGTGCTACCAAAATCAAAGATGGTGTTTGGAATCACATACCCGGTGAGAATGATGTCCACTCTTGCATCTACATCTCATGGTCTCTTTGTCTTCACATACCACACCATTTTATCATCCCTTGGTTGTGCTCTCTAGTAGATTTTTTTTAAGAAGGTTTGTAATGTTCTCATAAAGATGTCTTCATTTCGCAAGTAATTTCTAATATTTAACAAGTCGGTGAGAGCCATCACAACTCCATATTGCTAGAGAATACACATAATTTGACCATAAACTTGTTCTTTGGTGTTCATAGCATTAGGTGTTCCCATATCCTTAGTCTTCATGGATTTCATCAATTCAAGTAGCTTCATTAATCAAAGCATCTTATCATGCTTTGATCCGGATATTTTCACTCTTGAACTTTACAGATCTAAAGTTCCGCTTGCATTTTCAATGGACCCTTTCTCTCTATATTGCATTCTTCTCACCACATGTATGTGCGCAGTTCTTTAGAATAAGAGTTCACAATATTGACTTGCGGACATGTTTATCTTTCTCTTCTTTTTTTTTTCTGGGCAATCCTTTGTCGTGTTTTCATTAGACGATTCAGTTCACACAATATGTCTCTCTTTGTGGAATGTGTGGGAAATTTCTTGCAATGTGATTAATTTTACTACATATATCACGTAAAATCAATTACCATTGTAGTATTGGTACTTTTCTAAGAGATTGGTAGCCTCCTTGATATCCCCCTTGTCTTTATGGAGAACCCCGCCTTGTTGATTTTGATAGCCCCCATCTTGTCTTTGTGATGATGAAGGAGCCCAAATCTATTGATATTGTGGGAAGTAAGCCCATCACTATTGATGCCAATGAGATGGTGGATCTCATCCCTATTGATGTTGTGGAGACGGAGGATCCCATCCTTGTTATGGCATCTTTGTTTCATGTAATGGAAGTTGTTTTGTTCTACTTCTACTATGAACACATTCCTTGCAATGTCTTTCTTCAAATCGCATAGTGTTCTGTAGTTTTTGTCATCATGGTTTGTTGGCTGAAAAAAGTTACACGACACACTTTTAAGGTTTTCATACATAGTGTTGCACCAAATGACATCTAGAGGTTGAGTGACCCCAAGTGCGACATATCTTGCAATACTCATTTCTTTTTTCTCTGTGGCAGCTTGTTTATATCCTCCAACTCTTGGATATTGTTCCTATTTCCCTTTCTTTCCCGCGCATTTTTGTATTTTCCAAGGCATCTCCTTCAAAAAGAATGTGGGGTGATTTTCCTCTGCTGCAATCTTTCTCTCTCCCAAGGCGTCTCCTTCAGTGGTGCTCTTTATTGTTGTTTTTAAACAAAGTTTCTCTCTTCCTTGGCGCATGGGAATGAATTCTCTCTTTTTTAAACATGCACAAAGTTTAGAACAAATGCCTCTCTCTTCCTTAGCACGTGGTAAGCTCCTTCTTTGTCTGTAATTTCTTTAGACTATTCTTATTTCCCTTGAGTACATGGGAATTTTCTTTGTCATTCAAATGAATTTTTTTCCTTTTTCCTTCATCTGGGTGCATGGATTTGAAAACATCATCTGCTACTTGTTTTGGACTATTCCTTTCCTAAGCAATCTTGGATTCATGCGTGAATTTTTCTTTTGACTGTGTGAACTATTATTTCCTTGGATGCATGTGTCGTATTGTGGGATATGACAAAATATTATGTCCTTCAGAGGAAATAAGAAGCAAAGCTTCACAAAAAATTTCCAACGGGTTTGACGAAGGAAGTTATGGGGATTAATCCAACTTCCCTCTTCCCAGGTAGTGGGCTTAAGTGCCAAGGGGAAATGGGGAAAGCAACAAACAATTGCCAACGGGAATGGAAAAATGGGTTGGCAATCCCCATTCAATTTCCCCATGTGGGAAATTGGGGAATTTCCTGCCCGTTAGCCAATCCATGATTTGGTAATTGGCGGAGAAAATCCCATGTTGGGGAAAAATGAAGGAAATTGGGAAAGGGGAAATCCGGGCTCGGTAAACCAAATTGGCTTCCTGCAGTTGGAAGTGTAAGCTTACTTCCCCGGCATTAAAATTTGTCGAATGAACTTTTAATTTATATTTATTTAATTAAATACTTCTCAAGTTATTTAAAAATCAATTTTATCAAACAAGAAGCAATTAATTAATTAATTAATTTTAATGTATTTTAACGTGATTTAAAGCCTGGTGGGAAGAGTTCTTGCTTGAAAAGGATGAAACGAAGACCAAAATGATCACAAAAATGAGACGATCGCAACGAGGGCAATGAACCACGCAAAGTAACACTTTTCAAAATTTTCAAATTTTTATTTTTATTATTTTTAATAATTTTGCAAAGTCAAAATTAGTTGGTAATGATGGCTTTGATTGGGGACAAGGACTTCGTGGACGCAACAATGGACCCAGACCAAAATATTAATGAACATGATCTCAAAATGATGGGGAAAAAATTGGGGTGACACAAGAGAGGAGACCGAAAAAATAGGAAACAAACAAACCAAAATCCTAATTACTTATGTACATATGGGGAACAACCTCGTTTTCAATTTTGATAGTGCTTGAGATATTGCCCACTATAGGGAAAAGGCAAATGAGTTCCATCAAGATATGACAAGTAATAGGTACTATCTCCACAAAAATGCCTTATTTTGAACGGTCCCAACCACAGTGAGTCAAAATTCCCATGCTTTCCTTTCGGCTCATGTCTTTTGTCCCAGAGAAGAACTAAGTCATTGATTTGAAATTGTCTCTCCCTAGTTTTCCTATCAAACAATTTCTTTACCTTGGATTGATGTTCCTCAATCCTGTTTTCCACTTGAATTCTTTGTTCCTTGAGCTTGCTTAGGAACATGATCCTTTTATCTAATGCATTGGTGAAGCATTCATCATCAATTTGCCGAGCTAATTTTAATGCTGGTAACTCTAGTGTGACGGGAATTTGAGCATTGGTCCCATATAAAAGTTGAAATGGAGACATTCTGATTTCCCTTTTGGGAGTTATGCGATCAGCCCACAATGCATAATATAACTTTTTGTGCCAAGTTCTTTGATTTTCTTTGACTAACTTGCGCACAATAGTAATGAGGTTTTTGTTGTTGGTCTTATCCCCGACCATTTCCCTGCGAGTAGTAATCGATGAATGAGAAAAAGATATCCCATATCCATAACAATAACCTATCATCTCTTGGAAGAAAAATTTGAGGCATTGTCCATCACAATCTTGTGTGGAATTCCATAATGGACCAATATATTTTCTTTGATGAAATCACAAATTACTGCAGTAGATGTTTGTTTCACCAGTATAGCTTCCACCCACTTTGTAAAGTAATCAGTGGCAGTGAGCACGTGAGTATGACCAGTGCTAGAATTAGGATTCAAAACCCCGATGAAATCTAAACCCCATTGTTGAAAGGGTTCTTCAATGACAACTGGCTTTAAAGGCAATGCTGCCAACTTGGGTCTTCCAACAAATCGTTGATAGGCTTCACATTTTTTCACCCATTTCTGAGCATCGAAAAACATAGTGGGCCAGTAATAATGTGCTCTCAAAATTTTATGGTATTTTACTGGGCCAGAGAAATGACCACCGCAAGCATGATTGTGGAAAGGTTCCAACAACCTAGGTTGTTGCTCTTTATCAACACATTTGAGGAACATGTTGTCGATCCCTTTCTTGAACAACATGTTATCCCAAATGATGTACCTGACAGCTCTTAGTTTGATAGCTTGTTTCTCCTTAGCTGTCAGATTCTCTAGACACTCACCATATGTGAGGAAGTAGGCAATATTAGAATACCATTCATCTGTGGTACTGACAAAAACTACCAATGGTAAATTGTCTTCAACTAGTTCTTCCTCAGAGTTATCTCGTGGTTCATTCTCTGCGATGAGTTGGTAGAGTCCTCTTCCTCGAACCAACTTGGTAGGATTTATGTCCGGATCATATTCTTGGATCTTGGAGACCCAATTATCTCTTTTAGATCTTGTTTCCTGTTGTGTCAACATTGATTTCACCGTGGTGTCCGTAACTAAGACTTTGGTGTGAAAATTCAACACGTAATATCTGAAGTGTTTTAGGATCTTACCACTATGTATGTATGTCTCTTAAGAGGAGTGTAATTAAGTTCATGTTTCTTGAATCCTAAACTCATGAATGTGATAGGATATTTGATCCCCTCTTGATTATGTTGTGTCAGGATGGCAGAGATTGTGTGTGGCGAAGCATAGCAATAGATTATAAAATCCTTTTTAAAATTGGGACACACCAATGTAGGAGCTTTTGCAATAGCACCCTTGATTTTCTCAAATGCCTCTCTACCTTCCTTTGACCATTTGAAGGATTCTTTTCCTTTCATCATATCAGTGATTTCCTTAGTCAGCTTAGTAAAATCTGGCATGAACCTTCTCAAAAAGTTCACCTTCCCAAAGAAGGAGTGGACCCCAGGCTTACTTGTAGGCAAGGAAAGATTCTTTATAGCTTGAACGCATTTAGGATCAATCTTAGTTCCTTCCTTAGAAACAATATGACCTAGGAGTTTCCCTTCTGTAACTCTGAACACAGAATTTTTGGATTCAGAGAAATCTTATGAAGTCTACACCTTTGCAATATTTTCTCCAAATCCCTTAGGTGATCTTCTCGTTTCTTGGAGAACACTGTCAAGTCATCTAGGTATATCACAATGATCTTGTCTTTATAATCTGCAAATGCCATATCCATGGCCCTTTGAAAAGTTGCTCCAACATTGATCAAACCGAAGGGAATTCTTCTATATGTGAATGTACCCCAGGGGGTAGTGAACGTGGTTTTATGTTGATCTTCTCTAGCCACTTCAATCTAATTATAGCCAGAAAAACCATCTAGCATAGATAGTATTTCTAATCCGATTCGCCTATAGAATATTGTCCATGATCGGCAAGTGGGTAGTTATCCTTTAAATAAGCCTAATTAAGATTGCGAAAATCCATGCAAATCCTAATTTCTCCATTTTTCTTATGAACTGGTACAATATTAGCTATCCAGGTTGAATGTCAAATAGGAAACACTATTCGTGCATCTAGCATCTTTTGAACTTCATGAAATATTGTCCCCGCAATCTTGGGATTATATTGCCTTTGCTTTTTCTGAACGGAACTACACCGGGCTTCAAGGGTATGGCATGTTCCATCTTCCCGGGTTGGAAAGACTTCAAGTCTTTGTATGAATAATCCAAAATGTCCAAATATTTGGTAAGTAGACTTATGAATTTCCCTGTGCTCCTCGGGTGAGCAACACTACAAGTATTGATTAGGTGAGGTTTATCCTTAGTACCAATATTAACTTGCTCATAGTCGCAAAATTTGCAGTGCCCCGCCTACTCTTTCTCTTTGATAAACCTGTCATGTTTTTCAAAAAGTTCTTCAAGTGAAACAAATCCTTTGGGAATTTTATTCCCTTTGAGTTGAATGATGGCATCACCAGGATCTTCCTTCTCAACTCCTTCCTAAATGGGTGAGGTATTTGATTCGTAAAATGCAGAATCACTTCCTTCAAAGTACAATTGTTCAAAATTTTCTCTCTTTTCCAAGAAGGCAATAATTTGTTGATCATCATTAAATACTTTCCAATTTTCTACATTGTCAGGAACACTTGGCCTAAAAACCATTTCAATGGTGTATTTGACTTGATCAAATTCTGAATGAGGAATCATTAATGAAGTTGAGACTGCTAGAGAATCCGCTTTGTCATTCTTTTCACGAGGGATAGATTTTATGGAAAAGGCATCGAAGACTTCTATTGCATCCCACACTTTATTTATGTAGTGTCTCAAACAATCATTCTTTACTTGGAACTGATTTCTTACCTGTTTCACAATCAATTCCGCATCCCCAAAGACTTCCAAATTTTTTATCCCTTTCTCCTCTGTAGCTTGAAGGCCAAGGATTAACGCCTCGTACTCTGTAGTGTTATTAGTATTTGAAAATTCAAGTTTGTAGGAAAAAGGAAATATTTTACCATTTGGAGATATGAGCACCACTCCTACACCAGAGCCCGTTGAGCAACAACTTCCATCGAACTCAAGAGTCCAAATCTCATTGGAATCTTGGCAAGTGATCTCATGGGTATGAATTTTTGCAGTCATCATATAATTACCCATACTTGAGCCTTGGAAAAGGATCTATGCACGAGGATCTTCGGTTTTAGTTACCGTGAACTTTGCCTGAGCTTCTGGCATAAGCTTTTTCATTTCCCCATTGATAGGAATCATGGCGTGAGACCAGTCCATTTGAATCTCACCACCCAAATCTCTACAAAATTTCTTGCTCAACAACATTCCATACGAGGCGGGAATATCAGCAACTAAAATAGTTACCTTAACTCGCTTTTGAGGGAATTGGGCTAAAACCATTTGGGCGTCTTTAATTTTCCCGATTAGAGGAACTTGTTTGGTTTCCATGGAGTAACATGATCTGAATGTTCTCGTATAAGTCAAACCAAGAGCATGTGCTAATTTTTTCGGCATAACATTATCTGAGGCTCCAGAGTCTATAATGCAATTACTTAATTTGCATCTGTTGATCAGAAAAGACAGAAAGAAAGGTTCGATCTTTTCATTTGAAGGTGTAGTGTCCACCACAATATTTTGAGTTTTCCCATCTTTGGGAGTTTTTAGAATTCCTTTGGAGGAATGAACAATAGAGTCGCCTTTGATAAACTAGACCAATTTCTTGAGCTGATCCTTGTTGGACTTCAAGTACTCTTCCTGTGACATGGAAATTTTTGTTTTATTGATATGATCAATGATATCAAATTTAGGAAAAGTAATCACACTTGAAGTCTTAGATATAAGTTCTTTCGAACTTGATGATGGCACACTTTTGACCTTGGCCTCGGGCTTGGTTGACACTGATGTGGAAGAAGGAGCTTTCTTCGTAGTTGGTTTACCAACCGATTGATCTAACAAAGGCCCTCCTTTCTTTAAGATAGTCTTGACCTTTGAAACCTCAGTCACCTTGGACTCTTTAGGAGCCTCATTTGTCTTGGATTCTTTGGGAGTTTCCTTGGAAACCTCTTTATCTCCGCCTTAGTGGTATCTTGCTCCTTTTTCTGAGAGTGTGTGAAAACGGCTAAAGATTAAGGTAAAGTTTGCCTCCTAACTCCTTAACTCCTTATTTTTCAAGTTATGGCTCATGGAGTTTTTGTGGAAAATTTTCCCATTTGAGGCCCCAGCACCAATAGGAAGCGCCGCCATGGCATCCGACCAGCTGGAGAGCGTGGGGAATTTTTGAAAATTTTTCCAAAGACAAAAAGAGGTAAAATTTGAAATTTTTCCCGCCGATCCGTTTTTGGCCATTTTTTTGCCCTAAATCTTCAAACGATCATATCTTTGATCCAGAGCTCGATTTTTGCTTTATATCATCGAAAGATGTTAAAATTATCTACATGATTCCATGGTCAATTTCTAATTTTGGTTCAGTTTGGAGAGAGAAAATTCAAAAACGGTTCTGGTACGTGTCCATGGCCAGAAATGACATTTCAACAACCAAATTTAATACAGAATGGGTCGCATTCTTCTCCAATATGGTCAAAAATGACAGGGTATGGGTTTGTAAGGTCCTCCATGCTGTTTTAATGCATTTTCCATCAATGAGGAATGGGCTCCCATGTTTTTTACATTTTCTCTCTCCTGGGCTCGACCCATGCACTGTAAAAGCCAGATTTGGCTCATTTCTTCATGGTTGAACACTTTTGGCATTGCAAACTTCTTCTTTCACCTCCAGCAAGTGATAGTTGTAAGAATCAGACCTTTTTCACAGTTTGTAACAGGTTTATACCTCTTTGATGGTGGAATGCAAGAGATTTTTACATGGAATTGACAAAGTGCAAACTCGTGAATGCTTTTTACCCTCTCTGTTTGATTGTTTTACTTCATTTTAAGACCTCTAATTACATCTATCAGCTTGTGTATGTTTTCCTTGTTGCATTTCATGAATTTGTGTCTATTTACATGGCAAAAATGTTTCACCACTCCTTTTGGTGCATCACCATCTTTAGTTTAGTTTCATTTTTGCATTTTTATCCCCGTCTCCTGCAATCTAGGTAGAATTAGGATTAGAACCTCTGTAGTTGTGCAAAATATAGATCTAAATCAGAGGAGTTTGAGGAACCAGCCTCTATTCTAGAGATTCCTCTCTCATTTTCACAAGTCCCACACTTGGAGAGAGGTTTCCATGTTGTGCAATCACACTGGATGCTCTAAACATCATTTAGAACCTTGATTTGCATCCAGGGGTGCTGCTGATTTGCAACAACAGTTTTGGCATGCCTGGTGGGACCTTAGAGGTCTCATTTTTATTGCAAAGCAAAGTTGATGTGCATCTGCTGCAATTTTCTTGCTTGAAAAGAGCTATAATTTGCATATCTGGCGACTCCAAAGGGGAAGAATCAACTGGTTTCAGCAAAGGCAGCCTGAAAACTCATGAGAAGAATCACTACAAGGTCAAGAGCTGGAGAAGAAGAGGTGTTGTTTGAATATCTGCAGTTATCTCCAAGAGTAAGGCAAAGTGGAAGAAGGATTCAAAGGTCTCCATCTCCACCAAATAGAACTCTCTCAACTCCTCCACCTGGTAGGCCTTTCATTCAGTCAACAAGGGTTTTAAGACCAATTAGAATGGCGCAAAACAACCCCTATGTCAACTTCACAGCAAAGCAGCCCACTTGCCCTCAATGCACAACATCCAATTCCTATTGCAGCCTTGAAGAACATTCCATACTTCACTGGAGAAAATCAGACTACTCCAGGTGATCATGTTAAGGATATTGCTAACCTTTGTGTAATTCATGAAATCAATGAGATGCAAGTGGTTGTCAAGTTGCTGGCATCTTCATTCAAGGGGAAAGCATTGCAATGGTTTAGAAGCCTTGGAGCTGGTTCTATCACAAATTGGAATCAGCTGTGTATAGCACTTCATGAGCAATTTGGAGAGAAGGGAGACAACTTGTCTCTTTTGGAGCAGCTGACAACCATCAAGAGAGCTCCCAATGAACAGCTGACCGATTTCAACTTCAGATTTCAAAAGACTTGGGAGAGAATTCCAGTGGCAGTTAGGCCAACAGCAGAAGGTGCTTTTCTCTATTATCTCAAAGCTCTAAATTCTGATATTTCTATGTTGATTCAGTCCATGGGAGGCATAACTATCCCTATGGCTTATAACATTGCCATTAGGGCTGAAAATTGTTTGATCCAAGCTGGAAAACTAGCCCCTAGACCTCCCATGCCATTGTTTCCAAGTTTAGAGAGTCCAAATACCAATCAAGCACCTAATTTGGCTCCTTCTCCCACTCCTAGAAATTAGAGTTCAAATGAAGCTTCTACTTCATCTCCAAGTGCCCCAAATGAGCTTCAAGAAGTCATGAAGCAATTGCAAAACCTAGGCAATGAGCTGGTTACTCTCAAAAGGCAACAAGCCCAAGGTTTTAGACCTTCTTACCAGCCCCAAGCTCAGCCTAACAGGCAGCCATACCAACCACAAAGACCTCCTAATCCAGCTGCAAATGTAAATCAAACAAGGCCTCCTGCCAATAGACCATTTCAGCCCTATAATCCTAATGCCATATCTGCCTCTAAGGCATTGGTGCCAACACAAAACAACATTGCTCAAGAGTATGATTGGTGTTTTCCATGCAATGAACCTCATAACCAATCTATGTGCTTCAATGGTGCTTTGAATCAAGCATTAATGGTGACAACTACTGGTGTGGAGGGTGAGGGGTCAAGGAAACAACCAACAACAAGAAACATTCCAACAACAATCAGCCCCAAATGACACCACATTGGTAAATCGGCAAGTAAGATTTTGTGGCATGAATCAAGTAGTTTCTCAAGGTGTTGCAGCCAACACAAGGTCAAAAAGAAGGAATTTGGGTGAAGAACAACCATTAGCTCCAACCAATCCACAACCTTCCATGGCTCCACAAATGGTTGGCAAGCAAAATCCAATTTCAAATGCACAAGGGCAGCCAAGAACAGCTCCTAGACCAACTCAAATACCAGTTATTGCTGCCCACGTGCAAGGAGTGAATGTACAAGCAAAGGGACACAAAGAGATCCTTCATCACCATTCAAGATCATTGATCGATGAAGAAGACAAATGTTAATATATCAATGTGGGAATCCCTATCTATCCCAGGCCAAAGAGACTTGTTACAAGCTGCCATGAAGGACTGGCCAACTTCGAATCAGCAAGTTCAGATGCAAGAGAAAGTGCTCACAAATGCTGCCCAGCCTGAGGGAAATCATGGAGGACAGCAAGGTAAAATGTTGAAGCCCCCTCCTTTCTATGTTTCATTAATCATTGGAAATCAGTTAGTGCACAATTGCATGATAGATTCCGGGGCAAGTAGCTCAGTGATGCCTAAACAAATAGCTGATCAGCTAGGGCTCCAAAGATGAAACCATATCCAAAGGGGTAGTGCAAACTGGATGGGACAAGAAGAATAAATAGTTGGGGTGATTAGAAACTTGAGTCTTACCTTGCATGCATGTCCAAATGTTGTTGTTTTACAAGATGTATCAGTCATAGACCTTCCACCACTCTTTGCCCTATGCTTGTCAAGGGACTTCACAACCAAGATTGGGGGATATTTGTCTGCTGATTGGTCACACATGCTGTTCAGAACGAGGTATGGAACTAAGGCTACAATCAGGTCTGAACCTATTGCAAACTTCCACATTGAGCCTTACACTCCAAGTCAGATCAACGCCAATTGTTCAGCATTTGATCAAGAAGACCACCCAAGCACCGATGAAGCTGACACCAAGGTTGGAAGCATCCCGGATCTAACTCTTGATGAATGGGCAAACAAGGTACATGCTTTTGATCCTTATCAAGAAGTGGAAGAATCTGAGCTAGGGGTCTATTGCATACACGAAGAAAATCAGCCTATTCCTAGCATCACCAAGCCAAACCATGAAGATGACAATGAGGTATGGCAGCTGTTTTTTGATGGATCAAGGAGTAGACAAGGTGCAGGAGGTGGAGCCATGCTTGTTTCACCTCAAGGAGTAAAGTACTATTCAGCTTTTAGATTTCAGTTTGCATGCTCCAATAACACTGCTGAATATGAAGCCTTGGTGCAAGGGATGCATTGGGCAATCAAGAAGAAAATAAAGAACTTGCAAGTCTTTGGTGACAGTGAATTGATTGTAAATCAGGTCAAGGGACAACATGCTGCCAAGAATGATCTACTCAAGTGCTACAAGAACAGGGTGTGGGACCTCATGGAAGATTTTGAGGGTTTTGGCATCAAATCCATTCCTAGGAAAGAGAATCAAGTGGCCGACAGCTTCAGCAGCAAAGAGGGGCAGCCTTTGACATTGTGGAAAGCATTCAAAAGACAAGGTACAACAAACATCCACGTGATTGTGAGGCCTTCAAAGGCGATAACAATGTCAGCTTGGCAAGTGTTTGAGAATGACCAAGCAAATCATCCATTTTCAGTAAGAAGAAGCCGAGTTCTCACTAAGAATCAAGAAAAGTTGGAACAACAGTATGGTGACCAGGTGGTACAGCTGAGAACTAACAAGCTGCCCAAGGGACTTATCACTTTGGAGTCCATTTTTAATCCCAATGATCAGTTTAGAAAGGAGAAAGCAAACATTCAGGTCAAGAGAGAGGATTCAGTATCCATCTTGGTAGAAGAGAACAAACCATTGCAAATTGGAAAGATGACAACTGAACAAGAAAGGTATGAATTCATGCAGCTGTGTCAAGAATTCCCAGATGTGTTTGCTTGGAGCTACGAAGATTTGAAAGGTTTCAATCCCAACTTAGCTCAGCATACCATTGAATTGGATCCAAATACTAAGCCTCAGCAAAGTAAACAAAGACCAGTCAATCCACACATGGAGCCTCTCATGAGGAAAGAATTGGACAAGCTGATTGAGTCAAGAATCATATTCCCAATCAAGCATTCTAGTTGGGTTGCCAACTTGGTTCCAGTCAGAAAGAAGAGTGGGGAGATCAGATTGTGTGTTGATTTCAGAGACTTAAATAGAGCATCTCTCAAGGACCATTACCCACTCCCTTCCATGGAGCAAATCTTGCAAGTTGTGGCTGGCTCCGAGAGGTTTTCACTACTTGATGGCTACTCAGGCTACAATCGATTATGGTGAAGGAGGAAGACCAGTTCAAGACAAGCCTTCACAACCAAATGGGGAACTTTTACATACAGGAAAATGCCATTTGGGCTGTCCAACGCTGGTGCTACCTTCCAAAGGGCAATGGACATGGCGTTCAAAGGTTTGATTAACAACGTGGTGCTGATTTACCTTGATGATATCACTATTTTTTCCAAAAATGCAGCAGACCACCTCTCTCATTTGAGACAAGTTTTCACGAGGTGTAGGAGATTTGGAGTGTCTTTAAATCCTAGAAAGTGTATCTTTCTTGCACATGAAGGAAAGCTCCTTGGCCATATTGTCTCCAAAGAAGGATTAGCAATTGATCCAGAGAGGGTTGAAGCCATAAGAGCACTACCATTGCCAAGCCACAAGAAAGCCCTTCAGAGTTTCTTGGGGAGGATAAACTTTGTTCAGAGGTTTGTCCCAGATTTTGCAGCCCTTGTCAAGCCCATCACCAAAATGTTAAAGAAGAGCATGGCTTTCAAGTGGACAAGCAGAAGGCAAGGAGAGTTTTGAAGCAATCAAAGAAGCCATTTCTCAAGCACCAACTCTCATCAACCCGACTTCTCCAAGGATTTCATCCTCTATGCATTTGGAGGTAATGACACTATTTTTGCCATTTTGGTACAACAGAACAAGGATAATGATGAGCAGCCAATTGCCTTCTTCAGCCAGAGCCTAGATGACTATGAGGTGAAGTACTCTTTTATTGAGAAGCATGTGCTGGCAGTAATCAGAAGCTTGAAGAAATTCAAGCATTTAGTCTCAAACAACAAGGTCCAGTTGCTGGTCTCACATGTTGGGGTTAAGGACTTCCTCCTCAACAAAGATTTGAATGAGAAAAGGGCAGGTTGGATCACCCGTGTCATGGAGTATGACATTGAGATCAAGATCACCAAGCTGGTAAGAGGGAAAGGATTGTGTGAGCAGCTGGTTTTGGGGAAGCAAAAAGAAGTATGCAATGAAGAAGAGGTTTTTGACAGTCCAGGACAGCCATGAGCCAAGTGGCAATCAAGAAGAAGACAATGCTGCCCCCACTCCTTGCTGGACCCAAGGTATTATACACTTCCTAAGCACAGGCCTATGCCCCCGGAGATGAACAAGACCCAAAGAAGACACTTCAGATTGCAGGCTGTCCCATATGCCATTGTTGATGGAGTTTTGTTCAAGAAAGATGTGAATGGAGTGCTGCTGAGATGCATTAGCACAAATCAGATTCATAGGGTGTTGGAAGAGTTCCATGGTGGACCAGCTGGTGGTCATTTTGCACCAAGAGTGACAGCTCTAAAAATCATGAAGGCTGGTTATTATTGGCCTAAAATTTTCAGTGATTGCTATGCATGGATTAAGAGGTGTAAGAATTGTGCATTCTTCACAGGAAAAGAGAGACTTGCTGCCCTTCCATTGCATCCAATCTCGCTTGACCAGCCATTCATGCAATGGGGTTTGACTTCATCTGAGTCATTAATCCCAATTCAAGTCAAGGGCACAAATGGATTTTGACAACCTGACTACTTCACCAAATGGATCAAGCAAAGAGCACTCAAAGAAGCAAATGAGTCCAGCATCTTAGACTTTTATGAGGGGATAGCAACCAGATTTGGTATACCTGCTACAATAATCTCATATAATGCATTGGCATTCATTGGATCCAAGGTGACTGAGTGGGCTGTCAAGAACGGGATCTACCTAAGCACTTCATCAAACTATTACCCTCAAGGTAATGGCCAGGCCGAGTCTACAAACAAGAACTTGTTGAGGATCATTAGGAGGACTCTTGATGAGAATCAGAGGTCTTGGCATACCAAACTGAAATCAGCCTTATGGGCTGATAGGATAACTCCCAAGAGATCCACAGGTAACTCTCCATTCAAACTTGTCTATGGAAGAGAGGCAATCTTGCCCATGTCACTTGAGTTGCCAACATTGGAACTCATGAAGCAATTAGAGTTGCTAGAGTTTGAGCCCATGGAGGTGAGATATGCAGAGTTGATGGAGCTGCAGGAGGTCAGAAATCAGGCATCCCAAGCAATGGAAAAGGATCAAGCTTTGATCAAAAAGACCTTTGATAGGAAGGCCAAGGATAGATCTTTTCAGGGTTGGAGATCTAGTGTTGAAATGGGATGTGGATAGAGCAAAACCGGGAAGGCATTCAAAATTTGATGCCATTGGAGTGGCCCATACATGGTCACGAAGTGCAAGAACAACAATGCTTTCCAATGGCCTCATGATGGTGAAGACCACAGATTCCAGTCAATGGAATCTATCTCAAGCATTGCTTCTAGAGGGAAATTTACCACCTTGTAAATATTAGATTAGATTTTCATTCCTCCAAGTGCTTTGCACATTGTTTTGTTGTAGGTTAGTTTTGCTTTCCCTAAGTGCTTTGGCACAACTTGCTGTCCCTGGAGATGTTTTGCAGTCCTTGCTTCCATCATGTGATATTCCATCTTCCTCCTTGCACATTCTAAGTCAGTTGGGGTTCTAAACAGAATATTTGATGGCTCCATGCCCAATGGACTGCTTCAGGCTACTGGTACTTTCATCTAGCAGGCAGATGACCCCTCTGAGTCGCCAAAATTGTTATCCAAAATGTGCCCCAGCTCATTTTTTGTGGCTAACTCCTTGTGTTCTTACCTCTCTTGTGCCTCAGTCCACATTTTTTGATTTTAAGGCACTCAAGGCTTTCTGGAAATGGCACCATCAGATAGAGCTCTCTCTAGCCTTTCGGAAAGGTAAAGTTTGCCTCCTAACTCCTTATATTTTTCAAGTTATGGCTCGGCGGAGTTTTTGTGGAAAATTTTCCCATTTGAGGCCCACAGCCAATAGGAAGCTGCCACGTGGCATCCGACCAGCAGAGCGTGGGGAATTTTTGAAAATTTTCCAAAGACAAAAAAGAGGTAAAATTTGAAATTTTTTCCCGCCGATCCGTTTTTGGGCCGTTTTTGCCCTAAATCTTCAAACGATCATATCTTTTGATCCAGAGCTCAGATTTTCATGTTCTTTATATCATTGGAAAGATGTTAAAATTATCTACATGATTCCATGGTCAATTTCTAATTTTGGTTCAGTTTGGAGAGAGAAAATTCAAAAATGGTTCTGGTACGTGTCCATGGCCAGAAATGACATTTCAACAACCAAATTTAATACAGAATGGGTCGCATTCTTCTCCAATATGGTCAAAAATGACAAGGTATGGGTTTGTAAGGTCCTCCATGCTTTTTTAATGCATTTTCCATCAATGAGGAATGGGCTCCCATGTTTTTTATGTTTTCTCTCCCGGGCTCGACCCATGCACTGTAAAAGCCAGATTTGGCTCATTTCTTCATGGTTGAACACTTTTGGCATTGCAAACTTCTTCTTTCACCTCCAAACAAGTGATAGTTGTAAGAATCAGACCTTTTTCATAGTTTGTAACAGGTTTATACCTCTTCGATGGTGGAATGCAAGAGATTTTTACATGGAATTGAAAGGCAAACTCGTGAATGCTTTCACCCTCTGTTTGTATTGTTTTACTTCATTTTAAGACCTCTAATTACATCTATCAGCTTGTGTATGTTTTCCTTGTTGCATTTCATGAATTTGTGTCTATTTACATGGCAAAAAAATGTTTCACCACTCCTTTTGGTGCATCACCATCTTTAGTTTAGTTTCATTTTTGCATTTTTATCCCTCGTCTCCTCGCAATCTAGGGTAGAATTAGGATTAGAACCTCTCGTAGTTGTGCAAAATATAGATCTAAATCGAGGAGTTTGAGGAACCAACTCTCTATTCTGGAGAGAGATTCCTCTCTCATTTTCACAAGTCCCACACTTGGAGAGAGGTTTCCATGTTGTGCAATCACACCGGATGCTCTAAACATCATTTAGACTTTCTCTTTTAGGACTTGATGCAAGGCTTTCGGATCTACGAGGTGTGTTCTTCTTCGTAGGAGATAACTCGAAACCAAATTTTCCTTGAAATTCAAAAGTGGGGTCAGATCAACCTTTAGCTTTTTCTCCTCATGTAAACCTCTTTCCTTCCAGTTTGGAATTTTTATTATGAAGGGGTCACTGGCATGTTTCGACCGGCTCTAGCCTTTTCTCTTCACTCTCTTTCTTGAGCTATTTGCGCCTAAATAACTCTAGCAACTCTCATGGATTTCTCTTCTTCATTATCTAGTATTGATGCGGCGAGATGAAAATAATGGTTACTCATGCGCCTTTTCCAAAAGCTTGCCTCAAATCTGATGATATGTCTTCCCGAGTATCTACAAAAACAAGATTTGGTTGCAAGATAGATGGGTTACCTGTAATAGTCATACAACTTTTTACTTTGGTGGAAGAGGACCATGTCGGTGAACAACGATCAACACGTGTCCAAGAGGTCTTCTGGCCACAAGTGCGGGTTCTCTTCTTCTAAGGTCTTTGATGTAGATTTCTTTGTCAATGGCTCTATCATCAGCCACAAATTGCTGCAAGCTTTTATAGTTTTCCCAAGCTAATGTTTCAAAGGTTGGCAGTAATGTCTCCTTAGAAATCTTCATCGGGCACAAGGTTTAGTTGAATAACTGGAGCTTGTGCAAAGGGGATAGTCATAAATATTTAACCAAGCACTTTGGTTAACAATTTTTGAATCCCCAGTGAAGTCACCAAAAACTGTTAGCATATGGATTTGCACGCATGAAAATGACATGCAACAGAGTGGGGAACGAAGTCCCTCCTCAATGAAGGTGAGGCTTCCTTTATTGAAAACCAAAAGCGTATTTACATCTATACATTCAAAATTGTATGTGGGCGTATTTTGGAACATCAATGGAAAGGAAAGTGAATGAGGGAGATGGAATGGAATGAAATTAAATGAAATAACATGCAAGAGTTAGGTAAAAACAAAGCCTAATATTGCATGAAGAGGAAAGACAAATAACCAACACAAATAAAATGGAGTTTGAGTTAGCAAAACAAGAACACGTAAAAGGGAACACACATGAGCAAGTAGATAATCGAGCTTGATCATTGTGAACTAGAACAGATGATTAATAACGTTGACAATAATATCAAAGATAATATTTGCATGCAAGATTCAAAACACCTAACATATAATGAACATAAGAACATCAAATGTTACAAGAGACAATGAATGAGACACAAAGTTTGTATTCCATTAACTCCAAAATGCTTTTCACAAAAGAACACAAAGTTTCTTCTGAAACAAAGCTTGCACAAAAGTATTTTCTTCTCCTCTCTCAAAGTCACCCCCTACAAATGAGCCCTCACTTCCTTTTACAATCCAAAATTTTATTACAAAGTAGTTAGGGTTTTACTCGATCATTAAGTAAGGCACTTAAGTGACTTTTGAATTTTTCAACAACTTTATTAAAGACAACCCAAAAATAGAAATTACTTAAAATAACCATTGTTTCTCAAATAACAACACCTTTTAAAATATACAATAAGAACCAATGCCTTATCCATTGAAATGGGATCCGCCTATCTCAAGCGTATGAGAAATGGACTCTCCCACTTCGTTAGATACCAAGAAAATCAACTCCCTGCACCACCAATGAAATTAGGATCTGCTACTTTTTCCAATTGAGAGGATCTAAACCTTCCCAAAGTTGCAAACATCTTTTCTTCTTCTCGCAGTTCACTTGGTGGAAAAATAGCCTCATAAAATACCCGCAATTCAAGAATTCTACTTGGCATATCATTTAAATTAAAAAATTTAGATTGAGCATTCTCAAATAAGTTCTTCAATTTGATGCACCCCCATGGAAACTCGACGAGAAATATTTGGCGGGAGTGTACATGTTCTTAAAAATTGTGAAAATTGTTCTTCCACCCGCTTCGATGAACACCTTTGATTATGCTCATTTACGAGGTTACAAGGAATCTCAGCCATGAATTCTTGAATCAAGGAGAGTGAAGTGAAGGCTTCATTGCACATGTTGTCATAATGAATCATAGAATCCTCGAGAAGCGTCTTTCTTGATTTGAGATGCAGACACCAAAGAAAACGTGTCCCTCGATGTTTAAATTCAAGAATTCCTTCAATAGCTAAAATCAAGATTCCATACTTCTCATTTCTTGTAAATGGGCAATATCTCATCCAAATTTGATATAGCAAAAACCAAATTTTCTTTGAAAGAAATAATTGGATCCAGATATGCACTGATATCTTCATGAATCTTAACCGTGGTCTTGATCGTCCCCTGGCCTAAAATGAGAATATCTGAAAGCCAAGTTTTAGTGACATGTCCCATTGTGTTTATTTCCTTTGACAAATTGAGAGTCTCCTCATCGGAGTAGCCACTACATGAGGTACTGGGAAGGTGGATGATATGGGATTTATCAAATGTTGAACATACTCCACCAATTGACTCTTTTCGGCCTTGAGCCGAGAGTTTTGAGACTTGTATTTCTCAAGTCTTTTTAGCACGATATCAATTGAATCTCGAGCCATCGCCATGTCACTTGTTAGCATTTTGATGCATATACTAGGCATTAAGTAGTCACCTTTAGATATCTTGGAGAATGTGTGCCCAATAGCGAGGTTATATCTTTTGTTCTTTCCACATCCATGCAAGTATGAACATATATCTCTAGGCATGGACCTACTTGAAACTTCACCCACTTATACGGGAATCAAGTTGAAATGAGAAATCCTTCTCACAACATCATGTGGGATATTTCCCAATGAAGGTCATCTCAATGGTGCATAACCCACCATAGGGCTATGAAATATGATTCTCTTTAAAGCATGAATCAATGTGCTTACCCTAATTTCTACTTGTAGTACATGGGCTTGTAGCTTATTAATGAATCCTAGAAGATCTTTTGTCCCAAAAACACTGTGATATTTTTCGATCCTGAGTGAAGAACAATCTCGTTGGACATATCTCATGATCCCCTTGTGCCCAATTATTCATGTTTGCATTTGAGTCTCCATTGATTGACGAAGTTGATGGCCATGGTATCTAACTTTCCATGTTAAGTTCTATGTACTCTTGATTTTTCACAGCCATGGAATTAATTTTTTTTATCTCTAAGCAAGTGGGTGATTGCACTAATGAGGAATTACACCCATCATTGATGTGTTTCTTCTATGGTAGAAAAAAGGATTTTCCTTTGAGGTTGATCAAGTATATTTGCTTCTTACGAAATATGCAAAAACGTCCACCCCTATTCTACTCTTCTTTTCATCCTTTGATCATCAATGTACCGGCTCTATGGAATCTTTGCATAAGGCTCCTTAGGTGTTGTGTATGGTCTTTGTTCCGCTTTATTCATGGGGATGATTATGGCACCATCACAATGAGCCTAACTGATTTTCCACTGTATTGGTGTTCATTTGTTCATCGTAGATCCATTTCTTTCTGATCAAAGTAGGATAGTGCATCTCATTTGTTTTCATTTCAATCATTTCGAAGTTTCCTCATAGACTTAGCTCTCCAACTATGACTTCAACATCGTCAAATCTTCCAATTGGATCTACTCGGCCATAGTTTGCAAGACTGAGCATGACCGGACTATAGCTCAACATGGGTTTCTCAATGGCTTCCCATGTTGAGCGTGGCATCATATTCACTGTGCTACCAAAATCAAAGACGGTGTTTGGAATCACATACCCTATGAGAATGATGTTCACTCTTGCATCTACATCTCATGGTCTCTTTGTCTTCACATACCGCACCATTTTATCATCACTTGGTTGTGCTCTCTAGTAGATTTTTTAGAAGGTTTGTAATGTTCTGCAATATGTCTTCATTTCACAGGTAATTTATAATATTTAACAAGTCGGTGAGAACCATCACAACTCCGTCTTGCTGGAGAATACACATAATTTGACCATAAACTTGTGCTTTAGTGTTCATAGCATTAGGTGTTCCCATATCCTTAGTCTTCATGGATTTCATCAATTCAGTAGCTTCATTAATCAGCATCTTATCATGCTTTGGATCTGGATATTTTTCACTCTTGAACTTTACAGATCTGAGGTTCCGCTTGCATTTTCAATGGACCCTTTCTCTCTACATTGCATTCTTCTCACCACATGTATGTGCGCAGGTTCTTTAGACTAAGAGTTCACAATATTGACTTGCGGACATGTTTATCTTTTCTCTTCTTTTCTGGTGCTGGGCAATCCTTTGTACTGTGTTTTCATGAGACGCTTCAGTTCACACAATATGTCTCTCTTTGTGGACTGTGTGGGAAATTTCTTGCAATGTGATTAATTTTACTGCATATATCACAGACAATCAATTGCCGATGTAGTATTGGTACTTTTCTGAGAGATCCGTAGCCTCTTTGATATCCCCCTTGTCTTTATGGATAACTCCAGTCTTGTTGATTTTGATAGCCCCGTCTTGTTTCTGTGATGTTGAAGGAGCCCAAATCTATTGATATTGTGGGAAGCAGAAGCCCATCGCTGTTGATGCCAATGAGATGGTGGAGCTCATCCCTATTGATGTTGTGGCATCTTTGTTTCATGCAACAGCGGTTGTTGTTGTTCTACTTCTACTGTGAACACATTCCTTGCAATGTCTTTCTTCTAATCGCATAGTGTTCTGTATTTTTATCATCATGGTTCGTTGGCTGACAAAAGTGTGTCCAAAAGTTTCATGACACACTTTTAAGGTTTTCATACATAGTGTTGCACCAAATGACATCTATAGGCTGAGTGACCCCAAGTGTGACATATCTTCCAATACTTATTTCTTTTGTCTATGGCAGTTTGTTTATATCCTCCAACTCTTTGATACTGTTCCTATTTCCCTTTCTATACTGCGCATTTTTGTATTTTCCAAGGCATCTCCTTCAAAAAGAATGAGTGGTGATTGTCCTCTGTTGTACTCTTTCTCTCTCCCAAAGCATCTCCTTCAGGCTGCTCTTTGTTGCTGTTTTTAAACACTATTCCTCTCTTCCTTGGCATGTGGAAATGAATTCTCTTTTTTTTTTTAAACATGCACAGGTTTAGAACAAATGCCTCTTCTCTTCCTTGGTGTGTGGTAAGCTCCCTTCTCTATCTTTAATTTCTTTGGATTGTTCTTATTTCCCTTGACTACTTGGGAATTTGCTTTGTCATTCAAATGAATTTGTTGTCCTTTTTCCTTCAGTTGGGCACATGGATTTGAAAATAGTCTACTGCTTGTTTTGGACTGTTCCTTTCCTGAGCAATCTTGGATTCATGCGTGGATTTTCCTTTTGACTGTGTGAACTATTATTTCCTTGGATGCATGTGTCGTATTGTGGGATATGACAAAATATTATGTCCTTAAGAGGAAATAAGAAGCAAAGCTTCACACAACTTTTTCCAACGGGTTTGACGGAGGAAGTTGTGGGGATTAATCTAGCTTCCCTCTTCCCTGGGTAGTGGGCTTAAGTGCCAGGGGGAAATGGGGAAAGCAATGGACAATTGCCAATGGGAATGGAAAAATGGGTTGGCAATCCCCGTTCAATTTCCCCTTGTGGTAAATTGGGGAATTTCCTGCCCGTTAGCCAATCCATGATTTGGAAATTGGTGGACAAAATCCCACGTGCGGGAAAAATGAAGGAAATTTCTAGGAAAGGGGAAATCCAAGCTCGGGAAACCAAATTGGCTTCCCGGATTGGAAGCGTAAGCTTACTTCCCCGGCATTAAAATTTGTCGAATGAACTTTTAATTTATATTTATTTAATTAAATACTCCTCAAGTTATTTAAAAATCAATTTATCAAGCAAGAAAGCTTAATTAATTAAATATTAATTAATTAATTTTAATGTATTTTAAGGCGATTTAAAGCTAGGCGGGAATATTTCTTGCCCGAAAAGGATGAAACGAAGACCGAAACGATCACAAAAATGAGACAATCGCAACGAGGGCAACGAACTACACAAAGTAACACTTTTCAAAATTTTCAATTTTTTTTTATTTTTAATATTTTTTAATAATTTTGCAAAGTCAAAATTAGTTGATAATAGTTGGATATATGAATTCAAATAAGGAAAGTTCTATTGATTACACATGTTCCACTTCATGCTACTTTTTTCGGTTCTTCTTGATTGGTTGGGTGTACAAAAATAAATAGGCTACCACACTTTTATCTTTAAAGGAAAATTACAAGGCAATAGTTACAATGAGTCACAAATTCTTTGGCTTTGACATTCATTGATATAGTTTGGATTCCCACCTTGTATTCACTAATTATACATTGGTATGACAAACAAAGTACAATTCACATTTCTTACAACCCCGACCAAGCATATTGAGATTCACATACACTTCATTTTTAAACACATTTAGGATGGATTCCTTTGCTTGGAGTACATTTTGACTCAAAAAGACATGTTATTTCCATATTTAAGAAGCCTTTTGCATCACCTCACTACCTTGAGTCACGTAACATGCTTGAAGTTTGAAATTTAATCTTAGGGAGTTCGTGAAAAATATTCCTTCTTCTTCTTTCTCTTTCCTTCTAGCAGGATTCTTTCCTAATTTTGGTTCGATATTTCTTCATGGATATATTGTACATGAGTACTTGATCAAGCCTTATTTTTGGGACTCATACTATGGATATGCCACTTTTATTTTGGGCCCCTAGATTCACTTGAGGGGGTGTTAGAGTAGGTTGTTTACCTTAGCTCATGTTCACCTAGGTAATTTATTTACCTTCTCTTTTATTTATCCTCACCCACTTATGTGTGGATATTTATTTTTATCTTATTTAGATATTAGGAGGATATTATCTAGTTGTTAGGTATAGTTCTTTCCTTGATCTATGGTCTTGACTAGTTCTTTCCTAGATCTATGGTCTTGACTAGTTCTTTGTTGTCTAGTTCTTTCATTGATTTATGGCTTGATTTATGGCCTTGACTAGTTCTTAGATTGATCTTCCTTGCCTATATAAGCAAGGCCCCTTCTCATTGTATTGCATAGAGTTCCATAATAATATATGATATTATTGTTCATTTGTTTACAAATATTTAATATTTATTTATTCGGTGAATTGCTTTCATTTTATTGAGTTTGATATTTTATTAACTTCTAATTTCTTTGTGGCTTGGAAGGATTTGTTTATCGTTCCTTTTATTGTGGTGGTAAAAAAATCCTTTATAGATTGAAAGATTTTACATTGATTAATATTAAATTATTAAACTTCTTATTTTGCATGATCCAAATTCATATTTTCATCCCCCTTAGGATCCATCACGATGTCCAAATCAATGATTTGCGACTCATTCTCCTCTACATCTATAACCGCATGTCCACCTATGTTAGGGTTGTACCTCATTTTTGTTATTTCTCTTCATCAATTCACATGCATCTTATTTCAAACATATTGTATCATAACTTTGGATTCTAAGAATACAATAACTCTCGTTCATTGTTTTTGTTAACAATTAATTATTTTGTCTTCAAAGTTTGAGGTCCTACTATGGCTTACTTCATTGCATCACTTTCGGTGTCCCGATTGCATCGTTGGGTTACAATATCTAGTGTAATTTATAAGAAGTTAGTTTACTAAGTATAGGTATCATGGCATGTATTTTCATGTCTATAATTTAGAAACAATAGTTTATTTTTTTGTTGAATACAAAGTTTTATTACATTTTACATAAATATGTGTTTTAAGTCGAATGTATTTTTGAAATTAACTAAAATTTATTGAAATTTGAGATTATAATTATGTCACTATTTTTAGATCATATCATATATGGTAAGTCTTGATAGTCCATCTAAATAAGATAGTTGTCATAATTAAAATTTTCAAAATTCAAAATTCAAAATCGATATTTGTTTATTTATGGATAGGAAGAGATTTGAAAGGCCCGCCCCCACTCCCCCTTACACAATAGACCAAAGAGAACATAGGATATTCAATGAAGCGTACAAAGGACCCTCCACACAAAAATACCTCCAATAGAGGTCAACAGATGGTCCACGGAAACAAGGCGACCAAGCCTAAAACTAGATGACATAAACAAAAGCATCCTCAATGAGACATACAAACAAAAATCCCACACAAGATCTGAATAAGACAGGGACCATAAGACAACATAAAATTAACTCAATATAGATAGCAGTAGAATCATACATGTACCTGCAAAACCAGTAGGAACCAATAAACAACAGATGAATCCACCTGCAATAGTCCCCTTCCGCTAAGGAAACACAAATCGGTCATCCAGAAAAGAGCACCCACAACCCAGATCCAGATAGATCCAGGGGCTTCCATAGACCAAATATATTCAAAAACGGTGCAAGAGTGGGATGTTACACTCTTAAAAACAATATTATATGGACACATTCCGAGGAAAACCCAACGTCCACTTGGAATGATTATGTCAGTTTTGTGCGAGGTATTTTCTATTAAAAACATCATCTAGGTGAGTCAACCCTTATGAATATGAATCACCTTGATACAACGAAGAAAGGTGGCAAAATAACGGCCTCAAGTTTTTTTTTGGCCACACACTGCAACAGTGCAAAATTAATCTACGCCAAATAAACCAGAGTCAAGGGTGATTTTTACTAGGCATAATTATCACCTATGTTATTTTTATCAGGTGTTAGTTGTCATGGACAGAAGCTGCAAATGATACAATGACGGCCCAATTCTTTTATTCTTATATTTTGTTTTATTTGTCACATTTATATGGAATCGGTGTTAATAAATTCCTAGCGAAATTAAAGTGGAGGGTGTTGATATAACTGTTACTATAGAAAAATGGATTCTTGATTCTTGACCAGTGTTGTAGCGAAGCAATTCCCACTACCTTTTGTGGTACAACTGGTGTGCCCTCACACATTGATTGATGGGTCACATTATATGGTTGATGTATTCCTAGCCATCAGATAAGATAGATGCAATGGAGCATGGATTTGCTGATGGGTACCTGTAGTATAGTATATGGTTGATGTGCTCCTATGTGTGTCAAGAATGTGATTGTTTCAATCTTTGAGCTGTTTATTCTTCCCATATTTGATGTTGAATGTTTTATATTGTTAATACTCACATTATACATATAATAGGAGTGAGCTATACTTGTGTGTTTGAGAATATATTTGTGAGTATAAGATTAGTTACTATTAATATATGAGTGTGAGTTAAATGTAAGATTAGTTACTATTAATATATGAGTGTGAGTTAAATGTGAGAAAAGAATAGAGAGAGATATTGAGAGATATTTTAGTGATTTGTTGATATGAATAAAGAATCCCAGTTTATAAGAATTCTCTTTTGTATATGCATGTAATTATTGTTGAGTAAAATATGGAATGGTCCATTTCCCAATGTTGTAAAAAAATACTACTCTTGATTTAAGAAACTATAGGTTTTAAAAAATAGGATGACTTATTTCTACATAAGACAATAATTGCACTAGATTAGAGAAGTGAAAATATCAATTATGGAAAAACATAGTTATTTGTGTTTTTCTAATAAACAATGTGTTCAATATTATAAACATATTTCTTTAACTAAATAACATAGAAAAATTATGAATTCGAGATAATCATAGAGTTAAAGAAATACCATATGTTAATTCTCATATTCTCTCTATAATTTCAAAGAGACCACATAGATGAGGAGACAACTTAGAATATTTGTCAATTTTTACCTAAGCAAAAATTGATCACCTCATTTAAATGTTTGAATGGATCTTTTATAATCTTCCCAACCTTTATACCATTACTTTACAATTTTCATGTTTTTCATTCTATATTTATCATTTTTTCCACTTATTTTAAGTTAGCATTTTAATACCATGACATATGATTCAACATGATTTGAGCAAGAAATGGGTATATTACAACTTCTTCCACAAATTGCTTCAAAGGGATAAATCTTTGTATTATTATGATAACCTTAGTTATAAGAAAACTCAACTAGATATAAGTAATCTTCCCCGTTCTAAGTATTTTCAATAGTGTACATCTTTAACATGACTTCTAGAATTCATTTAACTATCTTAGTTTTTCCATATTATTCAAAAAGATAGGCGGTACTAATACTAAGGCTTGAACCTAATTCTCCAAATAATTATTTCTAAAACAATGAGGTGACCCTTAATTTTCTATTGCCAACTAAATCCTTGGAAAGATCGTGTAGATGAAAACTTTCATTAAAAATAAGTGATCTATTTCTAAAGCATAGGTTTTGATTTTAATGAGAAGGAAATGTGACATTTTAGTTTGTCTATCTAGTACCAATAGAGTAACTTGATGTGTGCTGGTCTAGGTAAACTTATAATAAAGTCCATATTTACGAATTCCCATTTCTAGTAAGGTGTATATCAAAAGGTTATAATTGTTTTAGATTTTTACATTTCTTTGTTTATTCTTTTGGTGTGTTATACATTTTAGGCATATTTATATAAATCATTTTTCACACTAGCCAAAAATAATTATTTTTGAAATTGAAATTTATATTTTCTAAAATCCAAGATGACCTACTGATAGATATGTAATGAGAGTCTCGTAGGATTTTTGTTTAAAATATGTAAGGTTTGGAATACTCAATATACCCTTATAATATAATAGTCTATTATTATTAGTCACTTAATTTAATATTAGAATACATATTCTTTAACCCTTCATAAATTTCATGAAAATAACTATCAGTAACTTACCCTTACTCTTAATTTCCTATTCAAAATTACAAATATTGAGAGCTAAGTAATTTACATAAATATCAAAACGACAAATATTGAGAGCTTTGGACTTTACACTCAACATTTCTACCCATCATTATCTCATATATAAAAATAGTTGAGTAAACATATATTATAATCCTAAATGGTTTATATTTCAAATGATAGTTCTTTTCGGGGAGAAGTAAATTTCAGGACTCATAACATACTACCTTTTTATCTCACATTAATACTCCAATTATACGAGAATCACAAGCATTGGTGACTATGTTTTAAGGGTTTGGTAAAACCTAGAATATCTAAAGTAGGGGTAGTCATAAGGAATTTTTAGTTTCTTAAAATATTGTTCACACTAGATAGTCCATTGATAGATATTATATTTCATAATTAATTATATCAAAGGAGTATCTATTTTAAAGTACATTTTAAAGAAAACTTCATATTTCATGAATTTCCTTTGGGATCAATCAATTTTTAATAAGATTAATTTTTTCTAGATGAACATATATTCCATTTTGAGATATTATGTGTCTAAAGTAGTATATTTTTGTGTTAAAAATTCACATATTCTTATCTTCCCATATAGCTTGTGTTCTTAATCTAGGGTTTACACACAATCTTTTCAATTTTTAGAATAAATTAAAATATATCCAAGAATATAATTACAAACACATCTAAAAATGGTATGAATATATCATGCACTAGAATAATAAAAGTTTTTGTTCCATTAGATAAACCAAAAGTCATGACTAAAAATTTTTATTGACCATAACAAGTTCTAAAGGAAGTTTTGAGATATCAATTTTTTTAACTCTACTTTAGTGGTAATTAGAATATAAATTGGTCTTAGAAAAATATTTATCACCGCGTAGTCGATCTAACAAATTATTAATGTGAGGCAAGGACTCTTATATTTAATGGTGAGCTTGTTTAATTACTAGTAATCAACGCATAACCTCATAATACCAGCTTTCTTCTTAACAAACAATAACAACGCGTCCCAAGGAGAAACACTAAATATTAAATCCCCTTATTTTGGTAATTCAAGAAACTATACCTCGAGTTCAACTGATTCTAGGATTGATAATCAACAAGGTTCTTTAGAAACTCTTTTTATTTGAAAATTAATTCAATGACATGCTCTATATCTCTTTGAGGAGATAATTTCTCTATCGCTTTTAGGAATAGATCCATAAATTATTTCACCATGAGTTTAATATTAGTATCAATTTAAATTTACCATTGCACAAAATGCCTTAAAATTATTTATGAGACTTTCTTTTAATTTTATAGAAGGAATGGTTTTAACAATGGTAGGTCATTTCCCATGTTCTAAGATATTAAATGATCTATTTTGATCACCTTTGAAAACTTGTTCATTTTCACATCCTATGAATGCATTATTATTTTTAGCCAAGTCATTCCAAATGTAACATCATATTGTCCTAGGTTAAGAATATGGAATCCTCCTATGGTATTTAAATCACCTAATTGAAATTTCATATTTCCAATGACAACTCTATATGTTATCTCTATAGCTATGGGTTCGATATATATAGTAGATAATTTTAATCTATATACAAATTTCAAAGAAATAAAGTTATGAATACTAACAAAATTAAAAATTAAAAATATCTTTACCATTGATGTTTCCTTTTAATTATACTAAATACATTTTGTAATGTACATTATGTTTATTAACTACACCATTAAATTTTATATTTTGTGAAGATTCAGAGTTTTCTTAATGTTGTTTGGATATTTTTTTCCTAGGTTTTTGTGTATATCCTTTTGTATAAATGTTTTCTCCATAATTCCAATATTTGATTTCTTTTGAATTTTCCAATTCTTATTGATTGAAGAAATTTTTAGATTGGTGTTCATGTATTAGGAATGTTCTTGAAAAGTATTTTTATTTTCATTCCTATTATTATACTAAAAATAATTATTTCATTTTTAGTAATCTTCCTTCTTTTTATTTATTATGTTTTATTTTTCAATTTGTTCTAGAATTTGGAAAGTTTCATCTATTATTATAGGTTTACCACACCATATTGATTTTTTTGGTGTGAGGGGGTATTATTTATTTTTTATCTATATATTACATTAATTACCCTTACCCATAGTGAGTCACATCAATTAGGTGAGTCATAGGTCTTAGATGAGTCATTAGGGAGTTATCGATGTATGAAATCTTCTATCATAGAATCTTTCATATGCAGTAGTATGTCATAATTCATATGGGAGTTACATTCAATTCTAGAATTATAAATTCCCTCTGCCCTTTTGGGGGTATGAAAAGCCCAAGAATGAGAGTCACACAAAAATCCTTTATATACTTTTCATTTTCCATCTATAAGCATGAGTAGACCATTTTTGTATGGACAAGTTCTTTGAGATATTTATCTTGCTAATTACTTGGATTTCTTCATTTTTTTTTGTTTAGAGTGTAACTCCCTCTATGTGTGTGAATTCTAGACAATCTTCGTTCCCTCTTTTATAGTATCGGATCTCGATATTGGTAATCATGTCACTCACTTCATAGTTGTCGTTTGCCACGGTTCATTCTTGTCTGTTGAGAGGGGAAAAAAATGAACCTCATTGCATAAACTTCCATCCACTTGGGGGCATGTGGATCCTATCACTCCATCTTGCATTCCATTCGCCCATCCACAACATACTTCATACTATGGTTGTTTTTACTCTTGCTTACTTTTGTTTGTTCATGGTCACTTTATTACACATGCTAGTTTGATTACTTGTATGTCATTTATCTATATCATCCACACATGTGTGTTCACACCTTCTTCTAGTTGTGATCACAGATACATGTCTCTTACACACAACATGGATGCTCACCTTCTACCCTTCCTACATTGGTCGCTAGGGGCATCCACATTTGACTCTTTTAGGTGTTATTATTTCATTTTGTACATAGCACTTTACTTTACTTGCTTATACACGCTTTTGACATACTATTTGTCTTTCTAGCATGCTAACAGTGCTTCATGTGCAAAATTTGTTATGCAGGATATTACTTTCCATACTCTATTGTTACATTGTTTTTCATTGGTTGATATTGTCATGGGCCTTGCCCTTTGTTTGAGTGTGCACACTTTTCTCGTTGTTTTTGGCCATGATGGACTTACATGTCTTGAGACATTGTGAGTCATGTCCCATGTTTTCAGCATGCCTTGTGTGGCTTAATTGTCTTCTTGTGTGCTGACATTACTTTGCTTGGTAGCTTACATATTGTTTACGTAGCTTATACATTGTTTCCTCCATGCATGTGTGCTTACACTTGTCTTTGGATAGCCTTCTTGTTTGTGCATGCCTTGGTTTCTACAAAACACTTTTCATGTTTACAATGTACATGCAGCGATTGTTCCTCTTTTGCCGCCACATTCTCCTATCGGTGACGCCGCATGCGCCCCTAAAGAGGGGGTATCATTTGGGGTTATATACTAACATAACGCATTCACACCCATCGAGGCCACCTTTGCACTTTCGCCCTTGACATTGTGGGTTATATACAAAGAGTGGTTCAGACTAGTCTACAAATCCCATACACATCCTATTTTATAGGACATGGTGTCCTTAGCATTCCGAAAAGCGATTCACGAGGCTTGGAGGTTACAGTGGTTGAATGCCTCTCTACATAAATTCAACCAGTGGCATTGGATGGCCCAAAAACCAAGATAATACAAAGATCTCTACACATATTCAAGGAAACAGTTAGATCTTAGAGGACACAAAACATTTCCTCCCTACACTTCTTCTTCGCCTATGGTGTGAGATTTCCCAAAAACACATAAAGCAATGTATCCTTCTACGCTCTCTGTTTCGACATGGATCAGTGTACATGTTCCATTTACATTTACTATTACATTTTCCATTTACAACGTATTTTACATATACATGTTTCTTTTACATTACATTTTTACACTAACATACATACATGTTTGACTACTTGATCGTTTTATCCTTGCAAGTTCGATTTGGATATGAGAAACAAGTAGTCAAATGGGGGAAACAACAAGCAACAACAATAACACTTCATGATAGCACACATGCTTTACTAACCATACAGGTACACTACACACCACAACACCTTCACATGTGTTTCACCCTAAGTTCACTCTCATCAATTTTTCTTTGTGCATTTTTCATCTTTAGTTTCCACGCTCCTCCATATTTAGGTCATTCCACACTTTTTTGTCCTTCGGCACGCCTTCTTCATCATACTACATTGGTATCATGTACGCATCTCTATCTATTTTATGTTATTGAGCTTTCCACTCAATAACATAAAGTGGGGGGAAAATTTAGTCACTAAATCATGCATTTTAGACATTTATTTATCCTGATCTCATACTACTGTTTAGAAGATTCTTGAGGGAAGAAAATTCTAATTAGTCATTGTCATTTGTCCACTTTATATTATTTTATTTTGTCATTACAAACCTCTTACACCCATATGCCCATTCAAATTATGTCATCCCGCATCATTTTAGCCTCGACTAGGGTGCTCGATTAGTACTAGGGTGCCCATCGGTGCCTAGGTCCCACCATTAGTGCCTCGATCCTTCTAGAGATTTCCCGCTTCTTTTTGGGATATTTCTAGCCATTTAATATCTTTTTTTCATGTGGTAGGCCTTTTCGGGGTTAATTATGAAATTAGACCAAGAAAACCCTATAAATATAAAGTTATGAGACTATAATGAGGGACCTAGCATCACTTACTACTATCACTCCATCTAGAGTTGCATCCATCTATTACATTGGAGATCACTTTCATCCACATAGCTCCATCATCAAGGCATAAGGCTAGGACATATTCATCACACTTCATAGGGGGAGGGATTTTATTCTATTCCATGTACACATTCTATTACATTTTCTACACATAGTTATTTCTCGCTACTTCACAAAGTGTGACTAAAACAATAAGCAACCTAGGGCATGTTCGCACATACTTGCACATATAACTACATCGGGTCTGAGATGTAGTACATCTCTCATTTAGTAATTCCACCATTGTGGCAGCTAAGGATAGTCTGACCCTTCATATGCATTTTTATTTTTTAGGGTTTGATGTTTGTTTTGGGGTCTTGCAGATCTTTCTTCCATCTTGAGTTATTGGTGACATCTAGCACATGAAAACAAAGTTGATGTGATAGACAAGTAATATTGTAGATCACCTTTTGACCCTGTGAAGATCAAATTCAAAGCTTTTTCCCGAGACCAAGGTGCTCGGGGATCAGACCCGGGGTTCCCGCAGTGCCCCAGTCCTCCCTAGGCACTCCAGTCTAGCTACATCCTCTAGCTCCAACCTTTTAGCACTCCTGCATAGTCATTCCTATTTCTAGTTTTTACACTCTCTACAACACTATCTAACAGCATTATCATATCGCTGAGTTCTTTCCTCTTTCCTTTTGCACACTAGGTTTTCCATTTTCATTGGTTTTATTACTTATCTCATTTACATACTATTTTAGTGCATTTACTTGTTGCATTTATATGTCCTCCTAGCTTATATTAACTATCCCTTACAACATCTAGTTAGCTAATTTTAATTATTCATTTTGGTGAACCCGACCATTTCAACACTTCCTTGTGACCATGTCACTCCATATCAAGTTATGGATCAACCTTCTTACCCTACCTTTACAAAAACTAAGGTATTCGGCATCATTACTACTACCACTTATTTCATGTGCGTATGTACTCAAAATCCACCTTTCTTTTTCACACCTAAGGCTAATTCATCTATTAATGTAGTTACTACTCGACGTATTCATCATAATCCACCTACGGCTCTACCCATATCTATTCCTCTACCTATTATTCTAGTAGACCCCCCCACATAACTTCTATGGTCTATGATATTATCAAACACCTTAAAAACACGCCCGCTAAGATCTCTCTCTTTCATTTTATCCGTAATGCACGAGATTTTCATCACAGGACTAGAAGCTTCCCTTTGTGTCATTCACATTGAAAGTGATAATTCCTTGGTAGCCTTTGCACATATTTTAGAGTCTCTTCGTAACCTACCCCATCTTATATCTTTCACTGATGATGATATGTCACCCTTTTCTAAAAGTAATATGTGTTCTCCTTTACTTATTACTTACATTATTAGCACCACTTGTATTAAAAGAGTCCTCATTGATAATGGATCGGCCCTCAATTTATGTGCTCATTCCTTTTAAAACAATTGGGTATTAGTGATGATCTAATCTCTAAGAATTCAACCCTCATCCGTGGTTATGACTCTACCACCCGCTCATGCCTAGGTACTATTTCGTTACATATTCATGTTGGCCCTAAGACTATTCTCACTAAATTCTATGTTATTGATAGTTCCTTTCAATTTAACCTCTTATTAGGAAGACCTTGGATTCACGCAATGCACATTGTTCCATCTACTTTTCACCAATGTGTTAAGTTCTTACATGATGGTTATGAGCATACCATCACCATTGATCCGAGCCATTCAAATATTTTTGCATAGATCTCATTACCTCTTTTGTCCATACCACCTTCGCAGCACATTCCATATAGCAACCTTGGCACATATGACCTTGGTTAATCTAATGCTTCACAGTCCCCTCCTACTACTTGCAGTGCTTTGACTATATCCACGAACACAACCACTATTATTTCACCTATAGTATTAGTTCCTCCTAGTGTTCTTTCTCCACTTGTTACAACACCTTCTACCACTCCACCTATGATGCCACCTACCAACATCTTGGATAATGCTATACCACATGATGATGTCCACACCAATGATTTTGAAGATTTTGATGACAAAGTTGACACTATTGAACTTACAGATGAAACATTAACACAACTTGAATTTACCCCTCAGGTGTAGATGATTCTTATTTTAAAGAAACCTTTTTGGCCGATGGCCCAGTGAATATAGGTTTAAGACCCCTCCATCTACTAATGTTATGGTGTTGTATCGAGGATCTATCCACAGTTTCAACACTATTTCATCTTATCCTACATGGGTTTCTGATCCATTTCCTCCTTTTACATGCACATTATTCATTAATAGGACCTTTTGGAATCACATCCTCGCCAACCCTACGTTCTTTGAAACTATTTGTACCCATGACAGTTTGGCTAGGTTCAGCATAACACTCAATTACATTTTACCACCTCTTTACTCACCACATCTCTATCATGGTTATTTTCACACAATGACATCTTATGGTTTGCATGTCTTTCATCTGATGGTATTTGTTACATGCACCCCTCATGACTCTCCACTCACACTTGGACATTCCTAGCTCGATTATATTGGTGGTATAATAGACTCTCACCACTCTTTTCTCACATTTCCTTTACCTTTTAGTAACATTTCTATCTATAATGATTTTTCTCATACTTACACTCCAAATATCTCTCGTTGGCATGCTCACGATTTTCCACCAATCACCTTTACTGATGAATAATATGAAATGAATGTCTACACACTCTTCCATAATGGGTCCCTCTATGACCCTCCTTACTCTATAGCTTACCAAGTTTTGACCATGACAATGATAATCTCCTTGATGACACATAGTCATCTTCTATATCATACACTTAAGGGGTATGACACTCCACCTTTACCCCACCTAGTCTTAGCATAGTCACACTCATCCTCTTTTACTTCTTTATGCATTCATACCGTCACATTAGATATACTCATCATACATTCTCGCATCATTACCCGACGACACACTCTGGTGTTATGGTTCACACTTGACTGTTGAGGGATTATGACACATGAACCTCACACACTGCACATCAATACCATACATATCACTAGCATATTAGCATACATACTACCTTTTACATTTTATCACACCTTTTCATATTACACACTGATCATTTTTTTCTATTTACACATTACATACACTCATCATACACATTACATACACTCATCATACACATATTGCTAGTCTGCATACCTTGCATTACATTTCTTACATGGGTATCTTCATCATCATATACATTTACATTGTCTACCTTGCATTTATAGGCATATTCCTTGCATATTGTGTCTCCTACTAGTTGTCATCACATTTACATATTGGGCTTGTCACTCATATACACCATGCTTGCTTATATTCATCACATAGCCTATTCATCCTACATACTACATTATATTATGCATTTCCACACCGCATGCATTTACATTATCATCTATGCATCTCATATAGGTTGCATATATCTTTCCTTTAGATCCTCTCTTATCATATTACTAGCATCATACATACTATTTACTAACCCTACGTTACGCTATAGGCATTACACATTACGCATCATACACCTTACATTCTACATTCAGTCTACAACATTTTGACATTTTTGTATTTACACATCCTACATTATTATGTTCGGCATTAGGCATACATCATTTTCTATACATCTTGCATCCTATCCTACATACTACATTATTCATTTGTCATATACCATACATAATACACTACACATTTTCACACATCTTTTATCCATTACATCTTACACAATTGCATTTTGCATACTATCCACTCTTAGGCATACTACATCTATTGCACGTTACACTATACATTATGTTACTATACATCACGCATAGTTTCACGCCCTATTCACCTTCCATTTTACACATTTTATACATCTTGCATTGGAATATGAACACATTCCACTCATCACATGGTTGAATTTTATCGTTACATATACTACATTGTCTTCTACGTGCTACACTCACTACCCGATGACACACTTTAGTTCCTCAGTCCATACTCAACTGTTAAGGGTTTACAAATCAAATGGACCTTACACATCTACTACTTGACCTTTCACCATGCGACATTTCTAGGCTAGTGACATACACTTTAGGATAAATCGTCACATATTTCATCATTTTGTAGTGGTATACACCTTATGTTACATCACCACTCCCTACTATTCATCTAGTAGTGACATACACTTTAGGCTAAATTGTCACCTATTCTATCATTTTCTAGTGATCTACACATTAGGTTACATCACCACTCCCTCCTTACATTTTGTAGTGATATACGATTAGTGTTAAATCATCACTCATTTGTTCATCTTATAGTGATATAAACTTAGGCTAAATCATCACTTATACATTCATCCGGTCGTGATATACACTTTGTATATAGGTTTCATGCACAAAACTTTGTTAGGTCACATTTCATTAACCTAAACATACTCATTCATTCACATCGCGTTAGACACAACACACACTATTTGAACATTTCCCGATGACACACTCTCATTTATGGTTCATTCTTGATTCTTTGAGGGGAAAAAATAACAACCTCATTGCATACACATCCATCCACTCGGGGCATGTGGCTCCTATCACTCCATCTTGCATTCCATTCCACTCATCAACAACATGATACATACAATGGTTGCTTTTCTTATGTTGCTTAATTTTGTTGGTTCATGGTCACTTTATTACACATGCCAGGTTTGATTACTTGTATGTAATTTACCTATATCATCTACACATGCACGTTCACACCTTATTATAGTTGTGATCACGAGATACAAGTTTCTTACATCAACACAGATGCTCTCCTTATACCCTTCCTACATTGGTCACCTGGGAATCCACATTCGTCTCTTCTAGGTGCTATTGTTTCATTTTGTACTTAGAACTTTACATTACTTTCTTATACACACTTTTGACATACTAGTTATCTTTCTAGCATGCTAACGGGTGCTTCATGTGCAACATTTTTTATGCAGGGATATTGGTTTCCATACTTGTTTGTTACATTATTTGTTATTGGTTCTTTATTGTTTGTGGGCCTTTCCCTTTGTTTAGGACACACACTTGTCTATTGTTTACAGCCATGATGGCCTTGTGTGTATTGTGGCATCGTGATACATGTCCCATGTTTGCAGCCCACTTTTTGGGGCTTATTTGTCTTCTTGCTTGCTTACACTTTGCTTGGTAGCTTACACTTTGTTTTTGTATCTTATACATTGTTTTCTCCATTCATGATTATTCACACTTGTCTTTGGCTAGCCTTCTTATTTGTACGTGTCTTCGTTTCTACCAAGAAATTTTCAGATTTACAATGTACATGCAGTTGGTCCTCTTTTGGGGCCACATTATCTTATCAGCAATATTTCATGTGTCCCCAAAGAGGGGGGCATCATTTGGGGTTATATACTAACACAACGCATTTACACCAGTTTAGTTCAATACACTTTTCGCCCTTGGCATTGTGGGTTATATACAACAAATGGGTTAAGACAAGTCTAAGAACTCCATACATAGTGGATTTAATAGAACATGTTGTCCTTATCATTTTGGGAAGCGAACGGGCTTGGAGGTTACATTGGGTGTGCCCTCTACACTACTTTTGCTAGCGGTAAAGGATCACCCAAAAATAGGGATGGTACAGAGATCTCTAAACACATTTAGGGAAGCAATTAGAGCTTAGAGGACATAGAGTGTTTCCTCCATACACTTATTCAACCTATGGCATGAGATCACCCAAAACTTGCGTAATACATGATATCCTTCTACACTTCTCTCTCTCTCTCTCTCTCTCTCTCTCTCTCTCTCTCTCTCTCTCTCTCTCTCTCTCTCTCTCTCTCTCTCTCTCTCTCTCTCTCTCTCTCTCTCTCTCTCTCTCTCTCTCTCTCTCTCTCTCTCTCTCTCTCTCTCTCTCTCTCTCTCTCTCTCTCTCTCTCTCTCTCTCCTCTCTCTCTCTCTCTCTCTCTCTCTCTCTCTCTCTCTCTCTCTCTCTCAGGTCTCACATGTTCCATTTACATTTATATTTACATTTTCCATTTACATATGTGTATTTTACATATACATTCATCTTTTACATTGTGTTTTTACTCTTACATACATACATATTTTACTACTTGATCATTTTCTCCTTGTAGGTCTGGTCATATGAGAAACAAGTAGTCAAATGGAGGCAACAACAAGAAACAACAACAACACTCCGAAACATCACACATGCTTTACTAACCATGAAGCTACACTCACACCATAGTACCTACACCCACGTTCCACCCTAGGCTCACTCACATTAGTTTTTATTTGTGCATTTTTCATCTTTAGTTTCCACGTTCCTCCGTATTTTTGTCTTTCCATAGTTTTTCTTGTCATTCAAAGAGCCTTCTTCATCATTATATATTGGTATCAAGTACGCATCTCTATCTACTTTATATTACCAAGATTTCCTCTCACCAACATAAAGTGGGGGCATAATGTAGCCACAAAATCATGCACTTTAGACATTTATTTATCTCGATCTCATACTACTATTTAGAATGTTCTTGAGGGAAGAAAGTACTAACTAACCCTTGTCCTTTGGCCACTTTATTTTATTTTATTTCGTCATTATGAACCTCTTACACCCATATATCTAACCATATTTGGTCATCCCACATCATTTTATCCTCGACTAGGGCACCCAGATTAGTACTGGGTGCCCGTGGGTTCCTTGGTCCCACCATGGGCTGTCAATCATTCTAGAGATTTCCCGCTTCTTTTTGGGCTCTTTCTAGTCATTTGACATCTTTATTGTTTTTGTGGTTACACTTTTAGGGATTAATTATGAAATTATACAAAGATAACCCTATAAATATAAATTTATGAGACCATAATGAGGGACCTATCATCACTTACTATTATCAGTCCATCCATAGTTACATCCATCTATTGCATTGGAGATCACTTGCATCCATATAGTTCCATCATCAAGGCACAAGGATTGGACATCTACGTCACACTTCATAGGGGGAGGCATTCTATTCTATTCTATACACACATTCTATGAAATTTTCTACACATAGTTATTGTTTGCTACTTCAAAAAGTGTGACCAACACAAGAGCAGCCTAGGGCATGTTCACACACACTTGCACATAGAAATACATCGATTCCGAGATGTAGTCCAATACTTGAGTTAATAAGTCCACCATTATGGAAGCTAAGGAAAATCCAACCCCGTCATATGCATTTTTATTTTTAGGGTTTGATGCTTGTTTTGGGGTCTTACTGAGATATTTATTCCATCTTGAGTTATTGGTGACATCGGCACATGAAAGCAAATTTGATGTGATAGACAACAAATATTGTAGATCACTTTTCAACCCTATGAAGATGAGATTCGGATCTTTCATGCGCAAACCAAGGCACCCAATCGTAGACCAAGGCACCTATAGGTGCCCTTGTCCTCTTCTAGAACCCTATTCCACCTAGATCCTCTAGACCCAAAATTTTCGGCACTCCTACACGGTCATTCCTTCTTCTAGTTTTTCCACTCTCCTCTGCGACACTTTTTACGAAGAATCTGTTATTAGCTAAGTTCTTTCATCCTTCCTTTTAACACTAGGGTTTTTATTTTTATTACTTATCTCATTTATATACTATCTTGCATTTATGTTTCCTCCTAGACTAGATTAACTATCCCTTACAACATCTAGTTAGCTAATTTTAGTTAATCAATGTTACCTACAAGCTCATTGAGCCACCTCAACCCAAACTTGTCAAGTCATCTACCAAATTTTTCTATTTTCACCTCACCTAAGATACCCCTCAACTCGGTGTTCCCTTCTCACCCTCCACTCTAAATTACACTTATTTTTTTAGGTTTTTTTTTTTTAAATACCTAATTAATCTAGCTTAATTAAATCCAGGAGGCTTTTTAGTGTCATTTTTGGGGTAATTGTGATTTTAGAAGCTGGGTAAAATCTTGTAACCACATACTTTTATTTTTAGGTTAGTGAGTGTGTCCAAAGTATAACCTTTCCGAATAGAGTTTATTTTTACAATGTGAGATGTTATTTCTCACTTAGGACTTAGTTTCTTTTGTGTTTTTATGCTTCTTGTGCATTTTACAATGTATCTTTATTTTTCATGTGTTAAAAGACATTGTGGTCTCCACTCTTGCAAATACTATGTTGATTAAATGGTGAGTGACCAATCATTTCACACCACATGTTTGCACTTGATTGTAATCAACACACTAACTATAAAGTATTAGAAATAGGGGTAATAATATTGTTCTAGGTTGTGTATGTGTATGTGTGTTTCCTTTCTTTTCTACATTTTCTTTCTATTTCCTTATAATGAATATTGTTAATATTCCTTTACTCATAGTGTTTAACTTTCATGAATGGAAATACAAAATGATAATTACACTACATCATAAATGTTTTTACCACATCACTATGGGAGTGGAGAAAGAACCAAAATCCAAACCTAAGAAATCTAAATTTTTCAACTGATGTGGCAAAGTCTTAGGTCTTCTTTATATGTTTATTTCTCTTGGCCTTCTCTTTCTCATTGATTCTTGAATAAAACCTTACTTAGCCTATAAAAATCTAGATGGCATGTTTGGAAAACAAGATTACATGAGAGCTTATGAGCTATAAAATAAGCTGCTAGGTTTGACCCTTAGTAACTTTGATAACCTACAAATCTTTTTCTCCAAATTTTTCCAAGCGATATTGTTAATGAAAGCATGTGGAACTGATAAGTAGGATGCCCAGTGATTATATCCATTCTTTCTAAGCTCAGACATGAATACTTTGTCTTTAGCTATACCTTTCACATCACTAAAGAAGATTTAGGGATTACTTGAAATATTCCCTCACTCAATAATTTTTCTACCCAACTCATTTGATAACAAGACAAGTTGATCCAAATGGGTGTAATAAAGTCCAAGTCACATGCCCTAATAGCAAGTAATGGTAAAGTAAAGGAGAATAAACATGAGAATAAATCAAATAAAAAGGACCAACCTAAGAAGGAAGGTAAGACCACCCAAACCAAATCCAACACGAGTACTTCTTCCTCTACTTTTGATTCTAAACCAAAGAAGGAAAAGTGTAAGTGTTCCTATTGCAAGAAGTTGAGACATGAAGAGCATCAATGCATGAAAAAAATCGACCTCCTAAATAATTTACTCTAGAAAAATAATATAGGTGTGTATGAGTCTATCAATAAAAATTCTCTAAAACATGATTCTTCTAAAGAAAAAGAAAAATTATAAGAAGTGAAAGGAAAATCCCTCGTAGTTAGAGTAGATCCTTCATCAACACGGGGGTATAGATTCAGGTGCTTTGTAACACATAGGTTCCTCTCACATTAAGTTTTCTAATGTGAAACCCAAAGCATGTCACAAATCAACTTGGGTGACTAGTAGTGGATCAAAGTGGAAATTGATGATGGGACCTTTAATGATGTCCTTAGTATTCCTCAAATTTTCACAAATCTATTATTAGTTTACCAAATCACCCATATTTGTCAAGGGATGGGTGTGAAATTCAAACCTAACTCCATGATCATTAGAGAGTTGCATAGTGATTCTATAGTGGCGAGAGGAAAGGTAGATCACTATGTCTAGTTTTAAACCTTTTCCCACTTTTCTCCTAAATCTTATCCCACTGTCTTACTAACTCACACTAATGATGTTAGTAAGATATGGTACTGAGTGGTTTATCTATTTAAACAATCTGTTACCTTCACCAATTGAACCAACATGATATGGTCAATGGATTACCTCTTGTAATTTTTTTCAAATGGTATGTGTGTGAGTTATGCCCTTGGGAAGAATCTCGAAAAGAAATTTGTAAAAGGAAAATATTGAGAGATTATCATACCTTGGAGTTAGTCCATAGTGACATTTATGGCCCCATTTTTTCTCCTTTGTTCACTTGAGCTCAATACTTCCTTACTTTCATTTATGAATTTCCATGCTACACTTGGGTGTATTTTCTAAAACAGAAAGATAATTTTTTTGACCACCTTGGGAACTTCAAGGCTCTCCTTGAGAAATAAGCTAATAGGTATGCAAAAGTTCTCAAAACATAAAAATGGAGGGGAGTACGTGAGAAATAGGTTTGATTAATTTTTCACCTCTCGAAGCAATTGATTTGTAGTGTAAAGTTTCTTACATACCTTCACAAAATGGAGTTGTGAAAAGGAACAAAACCCTTGAGGAAATGGCACCCTGAATGATCTTATCAAAATCCCTTCCATTGTAGTATTGGAAAGAAGTAGTGAACCATGATTACTACATTCAGAACCAAATTCCACACAAATTAGTAAAAGGGATTACCCTCTTTGAGACTTGATATAGATGCAAACCTATTTTTTAGCACTTTCAAGTGTTTCATTCAAATTTCATGGATATAATACCCATGAAGAAATGTAATTCCTTAGAACCACAATCCAAACCTTGTATCTTTATTGAGTATCCCAAAGGTGTGAAGGGTTATAGACTTTTGAACCCCACTACTTGTTATCCAAATAACCCTCCCAGCTATTTGGATGACTTTTACTTTCACTCTAGCTCTGATGCTTTAAATTTCATGTTGTGCATCCGTAGGATTGCTCATTTGGCACCATTTTTATGTGTTGTAGTCCTTCCACGCACTTCCCATGTCATGCAATCCTACCGCGCACCCCTCTGTAGATGCCTTCTAAATTGGATAAGTTTTGGGTCGTCCTGTCACGTGCCCTCTTTCCTTTCTATCCCCTAGTGCCATTCCCAAAGACCCCTCTTGAGAGTTGCCACATATTGGCTAAGTCCATGCTCTTCCTCTTGCATGCTCGTTTGCACGTTGTTCTTTCGCACACCCTCATTCCTTTTCTACCACCCGCGCACCCTCTTTCCATACCTTCTGTAGGTATGCCTCCCTCCTGTGTGCGCACCTATGTGCACGCCTTCTCTTTGTTTCCATTCTCCACCTCACGTCTGACTCCTGCACTTCAAAATCAAGCCCAGAGTGATTTGTATCAAAGCAAAGCAACAACATGTATCGTGGAAGGTGTCATGTGCTTCATCGGCACAACTTCAAAACGTGAAATATAAAGCGGGTCTCCAAACAAGCGCAAGCTCTCCATGTGTCTAAGACATGAGAAAGATGCACAGATGTTAAAAGGTCTAGCTGTCACACAGAATCCTCCATGTGTCTCTTCGGCGCACTTTTGATATGGTGTAAAAATTGAAAACCCTAAACAAGCATAGGTTCACCATGTGGTGAGCCAAAAAGGCATAACCGACCATTGAATTGGCTAAGTATAAAAGAGTCACGAAGCCTCCATGGGTCCCAATGGCGTAACTCCAAAAGGTATGAAAAAGTGGAGACCCCAAAGGAGTGCGGGATCACCATGTGTCTAGAGTCCGAAAAGGCATAATCAGCCGTTTAAAATTCTACGCCTAGTGGAAGGTGCCACATGTCATCTCAAAGGTGCAATTTTAGGGGTAGAATCAAAAGGAAAGGCCCTAAACAAATCTAGGCTCTTCACGTGTCTAAGGCCCGAGAAACTTACACTGGCCATTAAAAATTTGAAGCAAAGCAAAAGAGCCGAAGAAAGTGCCATGTGCCTCATCGGCGTAACTTCAAAGGTAAAATCCAAAGCTAATCTCCAAACGAGCATAGGCTCTCCATGTGTCTAGGGTCTAGCATAGTTGCTCTACTAAATAGAAGGGACTTAGGTAGAACACAAAGGAAGTAGAGCAGGCTCGTGGATGGTGCCAAGTGTCGGCCTGTCGCATTCCTAAGACCCTAAAAGGTAGCAATATTGTGAGATCCTGCATGGAACACCTGACCCTGACCATCAGATGATCATAAATTTTGACTGGAAGCTCAGATTTGAGTGAGAGAGGACTTTTTGGAAAGCTCTAGGCATTTTCTACTCACCTACCTCTATAATGAAAAAATAAAGTCCACTATTTTCAAATTTGTCAGCTTCTCACCTACCACCATAATGAAGTATGTGCTTCCTTTCTTTCCCAACAAGGAATAGTAATGGAGGCATGGGTTTTGCAGTAAAACCCATCATTGTTGTAGACAAATTCATTGCTCTTTTTGGGTGGTTGAACAAGAATTCAGATTTCTTCTATCTCCTTCTCTAATTCTTCCTATATATTGTAAGGAGGGGAATTTTTCTAGTTGTTGGACATTTCTACTATTTTCCCTCCCTTCTTCCCTTATCTATAAGTGATTTTGTGGAGTTAAAACCTCCCATTCAAATTGTAATGAAATTTTTGCCTCTTGGCTACTGTAATGCACTGTATCAAATTTTGGAGCAATAAGATAAGTTTTTGGATGATTTCAACCCTCTCTTGTGTTCATTGCATCCCCCGATCTCTCATTGTAGTTTGGTTATCTGTGCATGGTGGTTGTGTTATAGTTTTAATGGTTTGTGTTTAATTGCAAAGCAGGTGTTCAACATTCCTTTGGTGCATCACCCTTGTTTATTTAGGTTTAATTTCTTGCATCTCCTTAACCCTATCTCCTTGGAAAGTTAGAGTAGGTTTTAGACTAGATCCTCTACAATACGAATGTATGCACTTGAACAGAGGAATAGGAACCAGCCTTCATCCGGAGAGATTTCCTGATTCACAAAGTCCCACACTTTGGGAGAAGCTCCATGTTATGCAATCACACTGAGAGCCCCAACCCAGAGTTGAGACATTCACGGGTCTTGTGATTTCTGCATCAACACTACTTGTGAGCTTTATATTGAGATAACTATGATATTCCAAGACAAGTCTCCTACTTCTACTTCTCTACCAATAGAGGTCATGTTTCCCCTCTCTAACCATGATTCAGACTCTTTTAATGATTTTTGTGAGCCTCTCGCTCCTAATCCTTGTGATCCTCCATGTATTGATTCTCAAAATAGTGATGATGATGAATTTTTCCCCTCTCACTTGAGTGATGATTTTTCATATTTTGATCTTGATTTTCCTCCTAGTCCTCACTGAACTAGGAATATCTTATAGAGTGATAGTGATTGAATAGGGGATCCTTCATATATGAGACAAACTCAATCGAATTCGTTGGGCCCCATGCATTCTTTACCTCTCGCTTTCTATCCTAAATATTTTCGAGAGGCTAATGGGATTCCTGAATGAGGTTCTGCTGTAAAAGAGGAATATTCCTCTCTCATTAAGGATCATACTTGGGATCTCACACCTCTTCCTATGGTAAAATAATGGTTTGGTGTAGGTGGATATATTGAATGAGTATGGTGCTTATGGGAAAGTATAAAAGTATAATGCACAACTCGTAGCAAAGGTTTTTTCCCATGTCCCTATGATTGATTATTCTAAGACATTTTCTCACATCACCAAGATGAATTATATTCGTGACCCTAGCCATAGCCCCAACTAACGGATGGGATGTACATCAAATAGACATTAAGATTTCTTTCCTTCAAGGTGACTTAGAGGAATAAATATATAGGGAACATCTGGAAAGCTATGTCTAATATTCCTCCATTGTTTCTAGACTTAGGAAGTGTCTTTATGGCCACAAACAAGCCCCTCAATCTTGGTATGCTAAGATGGAATCCTATCTTCTCACTTTCGGGATCACTAGGTATCACACTAGCTCAAATATTTACATTTTGTGATAACATGATTCCATGTTTATCTTAGCAATGTATGTTAATGAATTATTGATTACACGCATCTCTTCCACCATCATTGATTCTGTCAAGACTTCCTTATCTAACAAGTTCTCCATGACTTACTTGGATTTTCTTCACTACTTCCTTGGGATTAGATCACTCAATCTAACTCAAGATTTACAATTCCTCAACCCAAGTATTCTCTTGATTTTATTGTTAGGTTTAACATGGATGATTGTAAGCTATCTTCCACTCCCTTCCTTTCTACAGATCAAGTTAGCAGCCGACTACTCCACTCCCTTAGTTGATCATACCATTTATATGCAATTAGTTGGGATTTTGATCTACTTAAGCCATACCAAACTAGGTTTATAGTTTATTGTTGGAATTGTGTCTATATTTATGCATGAACCTCATGAGCTACATTGGAATGCAACTAAGTAGATTCTTCATTATGTTAGAGGTAACTACACTCATAACATACACTACTCGAGGGATATATATTGACTTGGTTGGATACACAGATTCGATTGGCTTGGTGATCTATATCATCATAAATCTACCCTTGGGTACATAGTTTCTCTTGTTTCATGTCATGTTAGTTGGTTAAGAAAAATTTAGAATGTTATTCATATATCTTCTACATAGGTAGAATGCATAGGAGCGATTAATGTTTCCATCAAATATATTTAGGTATAGGGGATTCGATAGATTTTGGGATTCATTTTAGTGACCTACCATCATCTATTATGAAAAAATTAGCACTATCTCCATCTTCATAAATTGGGTTCATCATCAATGGAATAATAATATTGGGATAGACATGCACTTCATCATAGATTTGATTCTTGGAGATATCATTGATTAATAGTCTTGCTAGACATAAAATCAAATTGTAGACATTTTTACTAAAACCTTCATTGAAGCCAAGTTTCTACACTCGTGATCTCTAGTTGGGGTGAGGTATAATATTGTAGCACATCTAATTTATTCTTTTTATCCCCCTTCTTTTCCTCCTCTTCTTCTTCTAGTAAGATTACGGTTTTTACATGGGTACCTCATTAGGCCTAATTACGAGGACCCATATGATACATCTTTCTTATTTTGTTTGAGGACTCTTCTATATCATGTAAGTGGACATTTCTCCCATTTGGTTTTCTTCCATTACTTGAGATCCTTATTGTATATGGTAACCTCATCGAGGCATAAGCGCTAGGACCCATTTCTCTTTTGTCTTCCCATGCATTGTCGTAAGCTTTGTTGAAAGGAGGTGTTGGTGTGAGGGGGTATTATATACATTTTTATGTATTTATTAGGTTAATTACCTTCACCCATGGTGATTCAGATCACTTATGTGATTCGTAGGTCTTAGATGATTCATTATAGAGTTATATGATGTATGGAATATGCTTTCATAAAATATGTCACATGCATCGAGTGTGTCATATGGGAGTTACATTCCATTTTTGGATTGTAAGTCCCCTCTCCAATTTTATAGGTATGAAAAGTCAAGGCATATGAGTTACATAAAACACCTTTATGTAATTTTCATTTTTATTTATGGGCATGAGTAGACCATTTTTGTATGCACAAGTTCCTTGATATATTGTTCTTACTAATTAATTGGAATTCTTCATGTTTTTGTTAAGAGTGAACTCTGTCAATTTGCACATATTACAGATGATCTTCATGCCCTCTTTCATATTTCACCCTTTTAAACTTAAGAATTTTTTATTTAACATACATAAAAAAGTATGAATAATGTTATAGGTGATTCTTATGATTTAATTAACTTCCTAAATTAATTGTAAAAATTAAAATAACACTTTTTAAAGTGAATTGTTACTTTAAAAATGTAAAAACATGAGGGAAAGTGCACTTAGTTGATTCTATGTGGATTTGGATGAGTTTATATGATCTAATTATAGGAATAGGAAGATATATTACTGGAAATGCTTCACCTTTGAAATTGTTCCCTAAAAATGAACATGGTCAAAACCATAAAACTCAAGCAATAGCGTGCATACAATCCCGAAAATTTTATATCATCTTGGGCCTTCTTGAAATATAGGTCTAAAAATTCTTGATAATTTCTTCTTCTTAGAAATGTGTGTCTATCTATTAGTCTTCTTAACTCACCTTTAGAATGACTTTATAAAATATGCTCTAACTCTCATTTAAACCCTTGTAGTGTAAGAAGGAGTTCTTGCAAAACAATGTAAGTTGGGTTATGGGAACACTTTTGTACCTCCAACATATGTACTACTCCAAAGAAGCCTCAAACCACACATCATTCCTAGCATGTGATATCTACGATAATGCAATAAGAATTTGAAAATTGTGTTTTGACAATTCCTTTCTTGAGTTTCAAACTTGCTCAAATACTTGGGAAGGTTCACTTTACTTTCAAGAGGTATGATGAAAATAGAGACCCCTAAACCTAGAAGGAGATTTTAGAAAAGTTTAGGTTTCTTCCTAATGGGTGTGCATGATTTATTTCATTGCTTAAGGAGCTTTAGATTCCTTTTAGTGTTAGCTTTTTCATGAGGAGTTCACAAAGTGCTAGTTTTTAAATGAGGTATGATGTACTAGCTTATATATGTTGTACATTTTTGTTCTTTAATATTCTAAATGATTGGTTTGTGATTTATTGAAATTAAATATAAGATAAGGACATTGTTGATCAAATAGATAAAACATTAAATATACAATATCAAGCCAACGAAGTACAAGCAAGAGTAAAATATAGGAGATAAATAATGACTCAACTTGTAACTATAGGTACGGACTGATGAACATGATGGAAAGGAAGATTCTAGAATTTATAAGCTTTGTGTATGATTCTAGAAAGTGACGATCTCGGGAACAGGCCACCAGGCACTATTATATGTTATAGGAACAGGTTTCTATGTAAATACTCAGCGTCTAGTTCCTTCTATTTCCCTCAATATTACTTTTTATCCATTATAGGTCATATCATATTCGTTGTGTCACATGTGTACCAAAAAAATAAACCCTAGATACCTGCACAATACTCAAGAACACATTAGATGAATAAATAATGCATATGCTTGAGTCAGACTGACCTTAGAGATGACCCCAATGTGATTTTCACCATACATTGCACTTCATTTCAGACTCAATGTAGTTCTATTTTATGGGTGATTGGAATAGTGTGCCTTGAGTTAGGTTTCCCTAGTGGTGGTTGTCAGACAAGAAGATAGTAGGCTCATAATAGAAAATGCAAAAGTGTGGTATGGAACTCGGGATAGCTCTCCTATGAAGTGAAGTATGCAGTTCAAAATGCATTCCTTGATGTAATAGATAAAAAATATTAGCTCATTGTAAATGTACGTGCCTCTTGAATGCTTTCCCCTTAATGGGGTTAAATAAGACATGTATGTGTGTGTGTGTGTGATTCCTTTGCTTAATTTATGTCACTAAAAAGTGAAAGGTCGACCAAGGGTAATAAACTAAGACAAGAAATAAGTGACAGTCAAAATATCGAAAAAAGAGATAAAGAGGACAAAGGCACTCAAAGGGGATAATAGAATTAGGGTGCTCCTGTCCTAATGGGCATTCTTATACTGAGGTTCTCAAAATTTTTGAAAGTGAAACCAGAGCTAAGTAAGATGTCGATAGCATGGAAAACTATAATTTTTCAATCGGTACAAAAAACAAAAAGACAAAAAGCACTATCAAAGCAAAGTAAAGGGGTGTTAATGAGTAACTATCATTCTTATGAATCATGAATATAAATGACATATTTAGAGGATAGATGTACACAAAGTAAGTGTGTGATATAGTGACTATAGTTTTTACTAAATCTTGATATTATATTATTTACATTCTACTACAAACAAACTAATAGGGGATCTTCACTTATATATACACACAAAAAAATGAACTATTCATAAACAATACTACACAATACAAGTCACGGATGGTGGGACCCACTACTCCACCATCTTGCATCATATTAGTTTGCATGTTATCTTCTCATTAGTTAGTAGACACCCAACTTAAGGCATGGATAAATGCACCCATTTACAAAGTCATTAAGATTTGAAATTTAAAATACACAACATTTGTAAGGTCTAACAAAGTGCATAAATGTGTAAGAAAACCTAATAAAATGGGAAGTTCCTTTTTATTTAAATTCCCATAACTATTATCTATCATTTTATTCCACTAAAATAAGTAGTCATTATTGATGTTCTCTTGTGAAGGATTTTAGAGATTATTAATTAGGATAAGAGGTCCCAAAAATGGTCCGACGTACTTCACACTAAAAATTTGATGAGATCTAAAAGGTTCAATTTATGAATCAGAAAGTTGAAATTGTATAATAATTTGATGCACAAAGGTGTGAAAATTGAGCATTATGGGTGTATTATGCACCAATAGGAAGTGAAATATGGTCTTCTCTCTACTACTTACACATGACAATTATTTACCTATATGCCTTTAATAATTTTTTCATGATTCCACTGGAACATGTTACAATAATTTTGCTTCAAGTAAAATGGTGTTATATCTCACTCTTTCCTCCACATCCACCCATGGACAATCCCAAAATAAAACACTTATGGTTATTACTTAACATTAAACATTGCTCGTGAAATAGTAATTCCATAAGAATAAAGACACCTAGTTAGAAATAACTACAAAAGCGTTGGAAAAATGAATTTACAATTAATTACGAAATAAATTCACACTTCTTTAAATAGATATGTGAATTAGAAAGCCTCACGTTTCTAATACGATGGTGTATCATAACAAAAAAATGCAAACAATTCATCATGTTCTGGAAAAACTCTTAATAACTATTTTGTGCTCATTAGAAGCAATTCAAACTTGAGAAGAGGAGTTCTCATATTCGGGATAAAATTAATAGAGGTGGGGGATGAGGAGCTTTTCCTCTACCATATTCAATAGCATATTATGAACATCCACATCACTGTTATTTCCATGTCTCCATAACATGGATTGTCATTTGGAATTGGTTTTTTGTGACGGTGATGGTGAAAACAATGGTAATGATATAGTGGATGTGAATGCGGTGACATGAATTTATTTAGGAGAGATGAACTCTATAAGGGGAAAGGATGAAACTAAGTTGGGGTAATTCAAATATTCATGTGTTCCTATTCAATCTAGGGCCACCATGTCTTGTGCTCGGAAATCATCTCAACATTATCAAATCTGCCTTACCATATTCAAAAATGATTTTTGGGATTTCTACTTTTGGATATCCATTTTCATAATGTTTTCTCCTCACACCCATATAAAGTGAATGCCAGAGTCTCTCCCTCATTTTTCATTTGTCATCGTATTCACATTAAACATTGTAATTTCATAGAGCTCAACTTGATCCCTTGACTTTACTTTGTATTATATTTACATTTGCCTTCGGGATCAATAGGTATCAATATTTGCATTAAGGATCTTCCAAACTCAACAACATATTGCATCATGGATCCCATATTTATTTTTCCAATTCAAAGTTACTAAGATATGATAGCGATTCACTCCACTAATAGGATAATTCTACTTTGCGTCTTCCTTGACTTGCTAAATTTTCTCTTGGTATGTGGTGGTTAAATATTGCATTGATCGTCTTTCCAAATGGATAAATTATGCATGTTACATGTGCCCCCATGCATCGACATACTAGCTGGTATATCTTCCAATTGTCCTTGACCTAGTTTATTATTGTAACACATTTACTATAATCTTCATTGTTCAAATAGTGCTTTATTGGATCACAATGGCAATGGATATTTGAGGAATCCACTAAAGTATTTTGAATGATATTTTCCTGAATAAGTCTATATTTGGTGAAGTTTTTTAAATTTTCCTTGCAATTTAGTTCCTTGAATAATTTGTAGAGAAGTAATTGTTAAAAAAAAAAAAATTGTATCTATTCTTGGAGGGTCTTTAAGCATGGAGAGGCATTGAAACTAAACATTGATGTGCATTCTAACTACACACAAATCTCAATGGTGACAGTTGCAAAAATTAACTATTCACATTGACCTAGTATTGATCGACCACACCTTGCTTTTCGAGATATCTCCCAAGTAAGTTGTGTCAACAACCTACACACCACACCCCCTTTCTCCTTCAAATGATTGACAAAAATGGCATGTGGTTCATATGTGCCTAGTCATAAGAAAGAAGAGTTTCACATTAGTTCCCATGTGCATTCTTCCCACCCCCGCACTTATTTTCCCTCAAATCCCTTCTTCATCACCCTACTTCCTCCTTCGATGTTTCATTCCTTCAAATTTAACTTCTTTGATACATCCTTTTGAGTTCTCCATTTCGCCATTCACTTGTAATTGCTAATGTTTAATGTTTTAGATTTGAAAGTAGCATTTTAAATTTTGAGATATAATTGTCAATACGTGGATAAATGCACCAAGTTAGGGGTCCAAAAAAGGGTCTTAAGTGGATGCATTTTTCTTAAACATAAAAAAATTCAGCTTGTACAAGATTTTTGAAATAGTTATACTCAAAATAGGAAGATGTTGTATAAACATGAGTCGTAAAAATTTTAGTCTAGTTTCTAAGCTACTAAATTTTATTGAAAATGAATAAGTTTAAGTGGGTAAAATAACTAAAATACCAAAAAGTGCTCTTGTTTTTGTTAAAAATGTATAATAAGTGACTTTTGTGCCCCCACCATTTTTAAGTACCATTTAGTATTTTTGAAAACCCTTTGGTAGAAAGATATCTAGGAGCATCTAGTTTGTGCTAGTATTATATAAAAAAATCTATAGCGATTATTTTTATGATTGTTCTAGTACATAAATTTTAAGTTTTGAAAAATAATAGAGCTCGACTATGCCCCCCAACTACCTCAAAACTGATCGAAAAATAGTTTTTTTATTATGTATAGAATTAGTGCTAGTTTGTGTCTAAATTTTTTTATTCAACTTCAATGAGTCGAAAAAATGATACACGAAAAACGATAAGCATTTACAATCACTAACAATAGAGGTATAAAATACATAGTTTGAAATAAATATAAATGGAAACCTTAGAATAGTCAGAAAAATATAAAAATTACATATTTAGAAACATGATAGTTTTCTTGATGTTGTATGAAACATTTTAAGAAATATAGTGAATGTTTTTGTAGGATTTAGCATGGTGGAAGGTGATTTTTGCATATTTTTCAAAAACACACAAGTTGTTGTGTTGTTGTAGGTCCAAGGCACAGGTTTGGGAATCCAAGGCAATTCAAAGCCTGTAAATTCTTGGTTTGGGGGCATAATAAACAAAATACACAAGCACTATAACATGTACGCGCTATAATGCATACGTGTTCCACATAGTATAAACATTATATGTGCTTTCGGCATGATTCTATTTACAAAAATAAATGTTTAAGTTTTTCATTTATTATTATTTATATTTTATTATTTCTTATACTTTAAATTTATTTTAGTAAATATAAGAAATTAGGGTCACTTTATACCTTATAGAAGTAGTCTCACAACTCCATGAGTCACGATTTAGGAAATATTTTTTATAGTATAATCTAATCAATACATACATAATTTTCAAGATTTCACATTCAACCTAAATCTTTTAGCATTTAAATTCTATAATCAAAACCATAAATCCTAAATCCTAAACCATAAACCTTGAGCCCTTAATCCTAAACCACGAACCCTAAGAAAATTCATAAACCCTAAATCCTAAACCCTAAACCATGATCCCTAAACCTAAACCTTAAACATTCGGCCCTTATTATTCGTGAGCTCTAAACCACCAGCCTTAAGCCATAAACTACGAGCCATAAGCCCTAAACCTAAAACATGAACCATGTGCCTTAAATACTAAACCCTAAACACTAAACAATAAAAACTAAATCCTAAATCCTAAACATTTATCCCTAAACCCTAAACGCTAAACCCTAAACTCGAATCCTTAAACCTAAACCCTAAGCCCTAAACACTAAATTCTAAACACTGAAACCCTTAGCCCTAAAGACTCAACCCTAAACCCTAAAATATGTCACCTAAACCCTCAACCCTTAACCCCTGAGCCCTAAACCATAAACTATAAACCCTAAACCCGAACACTAAATCTTAAACCCCCGAGCCCTAAGCCCTAAACCATAAACCCTAAATCCGAGCCCTAAGATCTAAACCCTAAACCTTAAACCCTTAACTCTGAACCTCAAACCTTGATCCATAAACCATGAACCATAAACCATAAACCATAAGTCCTAAACCCTAATCTTTAAGCCTTGAACCCTACACCATGATCCTTGAGCCCTAAAATCTAAACCCTAAACCGTAATACATGTACCTTAAGCCCTAAACCCTAAAACTTGAGCCATAAACCATAAACCCTAAACCTTAAGCCCTAAACACTAAACCCTAAACCCTAAACCCTAAACCCTAAACACTAAATCCTTAACCCTAAATCCTAAACTCTAAACCTTGATCCATAAACCCTAAACCCTAAACCCTACACCCTAAACCCTAAACCCTAAATGTTAAACCCTAAACCTAAACCCTGAATTCTTAACCATTAACCCTAAACCTTGACATCTGAACCCTAAACCTTAAACCTTGAACCAGGAGCCTTAAACCCTAAACCCTAAACCTCGAACCATATTTCATGAAAATTTTCTACTCTCATGCCTAGAACCATCATTGAGTTTTCTTGTACAACCACCTTGTTTATGAGAGGTGGGATAAATAACTAACCTTAAGCCCTAAACGTTAAACCCTAAAACCTAAACACAAAATCCTTAACCCTAAACCGTTAACCCTTAACCCTAACCCCTTAATCCTAAACATAAACCCTAAACTCTAAACCCTAAGGCTAAACCATAAATCCTAAACCTTAAACCCTCAACCATGAGCGTTAAACCCTCGACCCTAAACCCCAAACCATATTTCATCAAAATTTCCTAGTCTTTTTCCTAGAACCATCATTGATTCTACTTGTACAACTACAATATTCATGAGAAGTGGGACAAGTAACTAAATGGATATGACATCTACCTTTTTCCTTGCTAATTCATATTACCATCTCTATCAAACTTATTTCTCCCCACATATACTTGCACTCTTTAATTTCAATTTCTTCACACTCTGAAACAAATTTCAAATTTCTCATATTTCCATGTATGGTATTATACAAGCCAAGATAAGCCATTGAAAGATGAAAAAAATTACCATCGCAACACAAAAATTGATCTCAAAGGAAATGGAAGAAACATAGAGAATATTCTAAAGCGGAGGTGTAGGATCATAACCAAATTTCTGTAATATCCTCTCCTCTAGAGAAAGAGAAATCTCTTATGCTACTAGAATGGATAGAAAATTTTGAACTTCCTAAAGTGATCAAAATAAGCATAGTAACAAGAGGAATGGCTAAGAACACAAAGGGGTTATTAGTCACCTAATAAAGCTTTCTTGTTTAGTTCGAATGGGATACATCGACCTACAACTTAGTGACCTTTCATTCATTGATAATTCCTTCTATGATATACCCATGGATGCTTTCTAATGCATTGTGATGTTTGTGTTTTTGTATTGGTGATGAAATGTGACATGTGGGGAGATGTGTGTGGACCCTATAACATAAGCGTATACCACAACTTGGTTGAATGGAGGAGTTATGATTTAGACCTAAGCATATATCATGAGTGTATGGTGGTGAGATGAATGGAAAGATGTGCGTGGACCCTATAGCCTAAGTGTATACCATGACTTATTGAATGGAAGAGTGATGATGTAGCCCTAAGCATATATCACTATAAGATGAATGGATGGGAATGTGTCGTATAGAAATGTGTGCATGGACCCTATAGCGTAAGTGTATACCATGATGTGTGGGAGGTGTGAGTGATGATTTAGCCCTAAGCGTATATCACTACCTGATGGAAGAAGAAGGTGATGATTTATCCTATAGTGTATGTCACTACGAGACGGGTGATGAAGTCGGATGGAGCGTATATGAGTAGATGGTGGATAACGGAAGGTGGTGGTTTAACACTAAGCATGGACCACTATGTGATGAATAATAATAAGGTGTTGATTTAGCCTAAAGCGTATACCACTAAGTGATGAGTAGGATAAATGATGACATAATAGAGTGACGTCAATAGGATAATATAATAGGTGATGATTGGATGTAAGAGGATAATGTAGAATAGATTAAGGGAGTGGTGATTTAACCTAAGGTATATAACACTACATGATGATGGAAGGTGTGGTAATGGAATGGAATAATTTGGAATTGTGAAAATGTGTAAGAGGATGGCAGAATGAAAAATAATAGAACGTAATGGGATGATGTCAAGTGATGAAAATATTAGTGATTTAACATAATACGTATACCACCGAGTATGTGATGGATGAGTTTGGGTGATGATATAGCCTAGAGCATTGGTCACTAGTTTGAGGAATGTGGTATGATGACATGTCGCATGTAGGTAAAGTCCATTTTATTGGTAAACCCTCAGTAGTTGAGTATGAATTGAGGAACTAAAGTGCATCATAGGGTGGTGAGTGCAACACATAAAACAATGTCTTTGTAGATGACCAAGGTAATGTAATGTAGGTGTGTAATGGGTATGGAATGAAACATAAGAAATGTGTATATAGAAGTAGAATGTGTAATGATAATAGATTAAACTATACCAAAGTAGAAGGAAATCTAGTGTAGCATGTAGAATAGGTAAGATGTATGAATGCAATATGGGAGTGTAGGATGTATATGTAGTGTGGGAGAGACGATGATAGGTGTAGGTATAAGATGTGATGGTAAAATCTAAACTCCTATACAATGTTAGCTAGTGTAAATGTAGAATGGGAGGATGGAATACAAAACTAGGATCATATACAATGATGACTAGTGTAGTTTATGCTATGAAGTTATAATCTAGGATGATAAAATGTAAATGTATAGGTCTTGTAATGTAGTGTGTGGGGTTCATTGTAATGGTAATCCCTTAATAGTCTAGTGTGAACCGAAGCACTAGGGTGCATCATTGAGTAATGAGGGTGCAATAATATGTGATGGGATAGGTGGAAATGTGATGTTGATAAATGATAGAGATGAAGTGTAGGACATAAAGGGGTATAAGTATGCAAAGCGAGGGGGAGGATTATGTCATGTGTAATGCCCACTTTGTTAGTAATGTGAGAAGATGTTATATGAATTCATTAAGGAGAGTGTCATCCTCTGGGTCAAAGCCAAATGGATCAGAATTGGAAACTTGGTAGGCTATAGTATGAGGTTGATCACGTAATGAGCCAGTGAGAGACAAATGGTACATGCCCATAGCGTATTCTTCTTCAGTAAATGGAAGATGTGGACAACCATGTGCGTACCATCGAGTGAGGTTGGGTGAATGGCCAAGAAAGGAACTATTGCAAATGAAAATGTGGCCAAAGGGCATGGGGAATGAGATGTCAGTGTGACTAGGGTATAATGTACCTCTGATGTAAGTAAGCTAGGATTCCCCTAATGTGAGTGGAAAATAATAAGGGGTACATGGTAGATAAACGAGGAGATCAAAGACATGCAAACCATAAGCAGCGGTGATGGTGACAAAACCGTAATGAGATGAGAGGCATGAGTAGAAGGCTAAATATCAGAAAAGTAAAGCCAAGGTGAGCTAGACCAGTAGGAGAACAAATGGTTTCACTGCATGTGGGATCAAATGGAACATGGTCCCAGATTGAGTCACAGATAAATATGGTACATGTGAAGGGTGGGTGTGTGGTGACAATGGAAAAGATGGGGTGATATTATTCATGGAGGGAGAAGGTGGCTGATATGGAACTACAACGGTGGGAATAAGTGATGGAGGGGGAATTGCATCTAGTAAAAAAAAGCTCCCTCAAGTGGTAGTAAATTTGGTTCCAAAGGTTGAGGTTTAACGGCATGTCAATGTGAGGAATAAGGATGCTAGTATCGTAAACATAATATTGAAATGGATCACGATCTCGAAAGACTATATACTCAACATGCTCAGGTAATAATTTGACACAACAGCTTGATGGATGGTAGAAGATACATATTACATTGCGTGGAGCCATGGTCTACCTAACAAGCAATTATATGAGACATGGAAATCAATGACGAAGAAAATAGTGGGGAGAGTTTTAGGACCTACAGTTAAAGGAAAAGTAACATGGCCTAGACATGGATGAATAGAACCATCATAAGCATGGAGTGAAATGGAAGAAGGGATAATGTCATGAGCAGACAAACCTATGGCTTGGAGAAAGGACATAGGGCACAGATTAAGCTCAAAGCCATTATCGATAAGAGTACACTTGATAGCAACATTATAGATGCGAGACATGATGTAAAGTGGTGGATCATTATCAAAAGGGTGAATGTCAGTGGGAGGATTTCCTGGAAGGCTATATGTTGAGAAAAGGCCTTGGAAAATGTGTCATATAGGGAGTATGGATGTATCGTTGGTAGAATCATCGGTAGTAGCGAAAAGGGTTTGGACTCGATGAAAAAAATTGTGGTGGGTAAGCAGGTATTAAGTGATAGAGATATTCATAATAATGGAATGAAAAATACCTAGAAGGTGGTAGAAAAAGATGTCAAGTTCACTGAAATGATTAACAAAAATGGGGAATTTATACCTAGATGGCCTAAGGGGATATCTAGGGTATTAATGTTAATCTAAATAGGAGGACTAAAATGATGTAGTAGATAAACTAAAACAATACCAAGATAGTATGAAATAAATATAAATAAACTATTCTAAGTGAAATCAAACCTAATATAAGAGGAAGAAATGAAATGACATAGTTGATTGATGATAAGCATCACTGATTGTCATGAAATATGGAATCGAAACTCGATAGTGTAGACGAACACTCAAGGTCCTGCGAAGGGTAGATCAGGTTGTTTAAGATGACATAGTCACTGGGGGTGTATTAGGGCACCCCGGACACCTGGTCTATATTGCGGGCACTCGAGAATAATGTAAATTCTTAGAATCTAAATATGGTATGGTCATTAAATATCTTTGAATGCTTTCATTTATCTCATGGGATTCGTCAAATGAACTCGAGAATGTCTTCAAACGCAACAAGAAGTATCCAACCATAGAAAAATAAAAGATACATCGAATGGGTCTAATTGACCTCATCCATCAAGTTAGTGGACTTATCAATGAGTGTTGCACTACATTCATTGGACCTTGATGTAGTTCGATGTTTGTGTGTAGCATGCCCTAAGTGATCTCGTGTCAATCTCACTTTGTGAAGTAGTGAGAAATAGTAGCTATAGAAATGTAAGTAGTATGTGTGCATCGAATAGAATGGAATTCTCCCCTATGTAGTGTGTGTGATGCATATTTCCTAGCTTGAATGAATGACACTATGTGGATGTAGCGATCACGATGGATGCAGCCCTAGATGGAGTGATATTAGTGATAAGATGCAATGACCTAGGACCCTTATTATGGTCCTTTATATTTATAGGGCTCTTAAGATTAATTTTGAAATTAATCCCGACAAGGCCGACGGAGAAGAAGATAAAGATGACCAATAACTAGACATGACCCAAAAAGAAGTGAAAGAGGTTGTGAATAGGTAGGGCACTGAAGAATGGGACAGGCACCTCGGGGTACCCCAAGACAAGATGGGCGCCCGATTTCAAGATAGAATGTCGAATGGTCATGAAATGGGATGATAGGTATCAAGAAATATGCGGGAAAGACAAAATAAAAGACAAGAAAAATGTGGCCAAAAGATGGGATTAATTAGTACTTTCTACACTTGAGAACCTTCTAAATAGAACTATAAGATTGGGCTAAATATTGTCTAATGTGCAACATTTGTGTCTATGGTGTGTTGTGATTTCAAAACAGCTTGAAATTCATGTAGATTTAGAGGTCATAACATGAATTTATAGATATCTCTATCATTATAAATGGAAGCCAAGTAATGGTGTCTCCCTATATCTAAGGATTAAGGACCACTGGGGTCTATGGAAGGATTGGAAATTTAGGTATCATTGAGTGTATGAATCATAATTTCATTCCATCTGGAGAAACATTTTCAAACATTGGAGTAATGCATCTTGGAAAATAAAATTGAACCTCATAAATCCTCTCAAATTGTTAGCTTACACAAGCACTGGACATATCAAGCTTTGTTCTTGAATGAAACCTTCGTTCCCGACAGCTTGCAACTAAAATAATTATTCAAAAGAGCGTCAAAAACATTTATTTGTACCAAATTGTTCTTAGATATCTATCATTTCCCTCATTCAAAATATCAATAGATGAAATACTTAAAATTTTGATGGCTCTCTTTGAATTTTCTACCTACAAAATAGATGAACCCTTTTCGGTTCGATAATCTTTTCAATAATAACAAGAATGGGTAAGACACATAACATTACGGTGAGTGAATGGGTGAACCTAAACACTTTGAGCCCTAAAATTTGTGCCTTAAACCATGAGCCCTAAACCCTAAACCCTAACCCTTAAACACTAAATCCTAAACCCTAAGTTGTAAACCCTAAACCCTAAACCTTGAGACTTAAACCTTAAACCCTAATCTAAACCATAAACCCTAAACCCTTAACCTTTAACCCTAAACCTTAAACCTTGAGCCATAAAATCTAAACCCCAAGCCCTAAACCATAAACCATAAAACATAAACCCTAAACCCTGAGCCCTAAACCATAAACCATAAACCCTCAACCCTCAATGCTCAACCTTACACCCTAAACCTAAAACCTAAACCATGAGCCCTAAACCCTAAAACCTAAACCTTGAGCCCTAAAACCTAAACCCTAAGCCCTAAGCCCTAATCCCAAACCCTAAACCATGAACCATGAAACCTAAACCATCAACCTTAAACCATAAACACTAAACCATAAACACTAAACCCTAAACACTAAACCCTAAAGCCTGAGCCCTAAACCCTAAGCCCTAAACCCTAAACCCTAAACCCTGAGCCCTAAACCCTAAACCCTAAACCCTGAACTATGAGCCCTAAATCCTAAACACTAAATATTAAACCCTAAACCCTTAGCCCTAAACCCTCAACCATAAACCATCAACCTTGAGCCTTGATTCCTAATCAGGAGGCACATTAAAATCACCTCATTTTTTCCATAGGATATGAATCCCATTTAGGGAGCAATCCTCTATCTACAAAGTGAGGATCTCATTTTAGTAAGAAGTAGACAAGCATCATAGAGTTGATTTGTGGTCACTAAAGTTAATCATGGACCAAATTTCAAAATTAGTACCATTTCAAGCAATGGTAGGGCCAAAATCCAATCCAGAAGGTCAAAACCCTACAAAGCGACTATATCTTTTCGCAAAAAAATACCAATTACAATATATATGGCCTAAAAGTTTTAGGTCATTATTGAAATTCTGAAAATAGGTAATTACTGACCATATTAGATTTTGAAAAAATATATTATAGATTATAAATATCAGAGCTACGGGACCACTTCCATCAGGTGTAGAGTGACCCTAACTTCTTATATTTACTAAAATAAATTTAAAGTATAATATTATTTTCTTATACTTAACATTTATTTTAGTAAATATGGCTCCTTCAAGCCCTCCTAAACTTCATATAGCTCAAAATGCATACGCGTTCCATAGCACCAAAATTGCGTACGTGTTATAACTTGTGCATGTTATACCACATACACATTTTAAGTTAGTGAATTCTTGAGCCTAAGAAAACATAATGCAATCGCATTTCATTTTTTCAGGTTTTTTTCACTTTTTGGGCTGACTTGAGTACAAGTACCCAAGTATTATATTTTAATCTAAAACCATTTTCCTAATAATAATTATAAAGTAGTTATTGAAATTTTGAACTTAGGATTTGGTAGAGCAAAAGAGCGATGGACACGGCTTAGGGTTTTATGGGGAGGAACAATGCGAGACCTACCAAGCCTCACAGCTATTGTTAGTTTCTTCTTCTCCCACCTTTTCCTCCATTTTTGACCATTGTGGGTAAAGCAACACATTTATTTCCTAAGAAAAATATTTCTAGTAGCTCTTGTATGTAACCAAGGGAGGCTTCTTTAGGGTCTCTGGATGCTTCATGGATGACATACATTGTAGAAAAACTATAGGACACTCCAGTGGTTACACTTTATATGTCGAGAGGTAGCCAATTTTATTTCTGCCCTAAAAATTTATGCTATTATTTGTAGATTTAATGGATTTTGGCCTTAGAAAAAGATCTACATAAATGGATTCACTCCACTTGGTCCAAAGTGCTATGAGATTTAGCTCTATGTAAAGGGGTTTTTTATTGTACATTTCTATTCTCCTATAGATTATCAATGAGCTCTTACTAAGGGTCCATGGTTTTGGGGTAGGGTTGGCCTTTTTCTTACTCCCTGGTTTTTGGATTTCAATCCTTCTACTTTGGTAGTCTCCAAAATGTTGGTCTGGGTTTGCCTCCCAAATCTTCCTCTCCCCTTTTGGCACCCTGCGGTTTGTGCGGCTATTGGTAACTTTGTTGGTCATTTCATCAAGATGGATGATGAAGCGTTCTAAGCATGGATTGTTTACATATTCTCATATTTACATTGAGATAGACCTTAGCAAAGGTCTTATGGATAAGTTGGAGTTAATTCATGATGGTTTCAAGTGGATACAAGTTCTAGATTATGATAATATGGCCTTGTAGGTTATGTCATCAAACTGGCCACCTTCAAGAGGCTTGTTTGCTCAATAAGACTCAAAAAAAAGAAAAAAGTGGTTTCTTTGCGACCTAAAGGTTGACAACCATTCACAGCGCATGGAACTGAAGAAAATCCTCTCCCTAGAAGTTCAGAGACTATGAGTGATGAGATTCCCCCTGTTGGCGGTTGTGTTAAAAGATATCATGTGTCTGAATCTTTTGATTTAGACCTAGAGCAGGATCATCCTCACTTTGATTCTTTGTTAGCTTTGACTCCTCGGCTGATATTTGGACGGTTGTCACAAGGTCTAAGGAGAAGAAATGGTGCTTTGAGCCTCCTGTTACTCGGTCAGCTATGACATCCAGTATCTTCCTTTTCTTTTGGCTCTACGGATATTTCTAGGCAGAGACTTTTTAGCTTTGCATTTCTTTTGTGTTTATTTTTTTTTTTGTGCCCTCTAGGCATTCTCGTATTAACTTCATGAAGTTTTGGGACCGTGAGTTATCTAGTTGACCCGCTAATTATGCCAAAGGCATTTCTATATGGAGTTGAAATATCTTATTATGACATGCGTTAGAGGATGGACATTGCATATTTGTGGAGTACATGCGTTGACACACAGACTATCCTACATCATCGATTTTTCATTGAAATATGTGTCCATTCTCCTTGGCGGGCACCATTAGCATGTTGGCGGGGTCTAGTCTATTTGGAGTTTCATTTACATTAAAGCAACATAAACCATCCACCTATCTCTGTAGTTGATAGATGTCAAGCTCATTCACTATCTTTTCACATTTTATACACCATTGTGGTTTATGTGGATCAAAATTACTTGTCATGAGTAGGCAAGACCTACCTCCTCTATTTTTGGCCACAACATGTATATTTAACCGTATGCTACATAGTTACTTATTTTTTGTTTCTTTGTTTGTATTTATATTTTTCCCCTAAAACATCATTCATATTGCGATTGAAGTGAATGACACACAAATATTTTTTTAGTGGTGAATATTTGTAATCTGGTGAATATTCCATTTTAGGAAAATTTGAAAAAGAGAATTTTTCGGAGTAGGTCAATTCCCTGTTCACCTAAAATTTCCATTTTTTTTTTATGGGTCGGCTTTTCCTACATTTGAAAACATAACCTATAAAAACCTAGGTGATTTTTGGGTAGGATACTACTAACAAACTACTAGTTGAGGTATCGACATATCAAGTACAACAAACTTGTGAAGTCTAAACACCAATACACTGCAAATCTATTTTGAAGTTTGTAGTCGGAAACAATTGCTATTTGTTGACGTGTGACCATTACTATTTATTGATGTGTGACAAAGGAATTTTGTTGACACGCGACAAGAAAGATACATCTGACAGGCGACAAGGGTCACTTTATTGATGCACAAAAAGGTCACTCTATTGATGCATGACAAGGGTTTGGAAGTTTTCATTTGGGAAAAATTGATGTTTCTTGATGTGTGACTAATAATATTTTATGGCGCGTGACAAAGGATTATTGTTGACACGTGATTAGGGAGATTTAGTTGATGCACAAAAAAGGAGATACATTTGATGGGAGAGAATTGTTGTTTGTTGACACATGACACAGTCTTATTGACATGCAACGTAGTGTTTAGTAACGCACAATAAAGGTTCAACTCAGCCATTCAAAACAATGGAAGTTACTAATGCTCAGAAGACCCAAAAAGTAAAAAAAATCTTAGAAGTCCTTGTTCAAGTATTTTGGAAACTCATTTATCAGAATACTATAACTACTAGCACCCATACATTTTTCACTGGAATTAATCAAATTATTGACTCTGTTGAAGTTATTATTGAAGTGGACATGCATTCTGCACAACATCAACCAAATCACACATGTGATGATACCATGCCAATGCTTCAAGATATTCTTGTTGAGATGTCAAATCCTGAAGATATTCTTCATGTTGGATTGCAACCAGAAGTGTATCAAGATATCACACATACAAATACTCAGAAAAATGGAACATAAAAATAAAATTCAAATTCTAGTTCATGAAAGAGGAAACTAGGTGATTGTGATAATGCTCAAAATTCTACTCAAAAAAGTAAAACATTAAAAACGAACAAGAATATGTGGACAATTGGGAGGAGATACAAGTTTGATTGGGCTATCAAATTTCCTTTTATCGAACTTGTACAGCCAGTAATTCAAAAGATATCCCATTTGAATGTACTTGTACAATATGTACGTAGAAATTGGGAAAGCAGCAAAAAATGCAACTGAAGCTAGACACAATTGAAAAACACTGTGGAAAACAATATTTGACTGTAATAGGGAGGATGGCTAGAAAATCAAAACACATAGGTGGAAAACTGAAAAATAATGCATGCATGTCAAATACACAACAAATTATGAAGCATATCAAAAGACACAAACATCTCGTGGAAAAGGGAGGAATGATCACATCACAAATTGGTAAGATGAATCAATCAAATTTGCATGCTAAAATCATACAATTCTCTACTTTATTTCACATACTTAAGAAAGGAAGAATGATTTCAGTTTTCTTGATTACAAAGTTTTGTATCAATATAATGGAATGCACAATGTTCCTTAGTCTCATTGGTCAAACAATAGTGCATGGGAAATGGCCAAATGCCTTTCAATGATAGAGAAGGAAGATTTGAAGGAGAGTGTCAAAATGCAAAGCTTATCTCTCCTTCAATTGATGAAGTGACAACATTAGAAAACACCGCATGGGTATGTATCCATGTTTATACATTAGAAAATTATATAAGGACACCACATCTATTGGGTGTTATAAAAATGGTTGAAAATTGCAATTTCAAAACCTACCTAAAATAGTTGTTTCTCATTTGAAATATATTAATGGCATTATTGGTCATGAAATTGCTACAAAGTTGGTATGCATTAGAGAAGATGGTGCATCAATCATGCGGGGTCACTTTGAAATGGACTATGTGTTAGATTGCAACAACAATGACCTCTTATATGTTATCAATTCACTGTATGGAACGCATAATGAATTTAGCATATAAAATGGTTAATAAGAATGAAAATGTTGTTAAAGTAGAAGACCTTATAAGAGAACTTCATGCCTATATGGCAAGCAACCCAAATCGATATTTTGAGTTCCAAAAATTTGCAATTGGAATTACAAATGGAAAAAAACTTCTGAAGGATGTTGAGACAAGGTGGATTTCTTTGTATGAGCTGCATGCAGAGTGTGTGAGGAGTATCCTTCGTTGGTTGGTTTCATGCACAAATATTGTCATGAAATTGACAGGAGAGAGACTTGTTGTTCGTCTAACTGATTTGGAGACATTTCTTACATTGGTTGGCATTCTTCCAATGTTGCAGGAGATCAATACATTGATGAAGCATGCACATGGAAGATTAGTCTATATTGTTGATTTTATAAAGATGAGAAAAATGGTATGTCAAAATCTTGATGTCTTGTACACTTCCCAAGATAGTTTTGATACACTTGTTTTTGATAATTGGAAAGATTTATTAGATCTTAAGAATCCCAATAACTATTTGAGATTTAATATCCATGATCACCTCTACATCAATGTTAATGGGAGGGACATACCACTGCACATTTTGTAAAAACGTCAAGATATTACAGGATCGGAAAGAGAAGAAGTTCTGTGACACGTAATCTATTTGATTCTATTACAATTGAAACAAGAATAAAACTTAGAAAATTTTCAGAATCCTTATCATTAGAAATTAGAGAATTTTTTTACAAAGATAAAATTCTTGAAGCAATGGGTGTGATGAATCCTAATTTTTGGAATACTAAAGGTTCTCATGCAGACTTTGTAAGAAAGCATTTCCATAAATCCATGGGTATAATAATGGAACTTTTCACCAAGATGAGAAGAGGTCAAGGGTATCAAAATCAAAGGTATATAGAATGTTGATTTAGTGAAGACTCAATCAACACATTTTCCAAGGACAATAAGGAACCAATATAAATTATTAGATGAACCTTTCAAGAGTTTGTTTATTACAAGGCTCTGGTGAGGAATCTATCAAAGTATTGTGTTACAAGAAGACATCAGTGAATATTTTAGATTATATGAGTTGTGCCAAATAATGGTTTTGGGATCTGTGGAGGACAAAAGGGTTTTTAGTGCTTTGTCATTTATAAAATCAAAAGCGAGAAAGAGGTTTAACTAAAAATATGGAAAGTTTCATGAGGTGTTATGATTCTCGATACTCGCTGGAAAACTTTCCTTTCGATAGAGCAATTGCGCATTGGAATTCCCTTGTGGAAAGAAGAGGTGTAAATAATATAGCTACAAGTCCAAATGTTGTCAATGATGAGATTGGAATTAGTGTGTCTTCAAACTTTTAGAAGAGAATATCAACTTTGAAGAAGCTATTGATAATGGATTGTTTTAGCTTTAAATAGGCATCTCCTTAACCTTACTTATATTCTTGTCACCTTACATTTTAACTGTGGTTATTTATTCAATTTCATATTAATAGATTCGAATATAAAATTTTATAGTTAGACGTAACACAATTGTAACTCCACATATGTAAATATTTACTATGAGGAGGATTTTTAACATATTTTGTTTCAGCTCTTGTTATCATTGAAGATGTTACAAGTATATATATTTACATTTATTTAAATACAATTATTTATAAAAAAATTTGTTTTATATTTTTTATTTTTTATTTTTCAAACCGCTTTGATGTTTTTTTCAGCTCTTCTTATCGTTGAAAATTTGGATTGATTTCTTTGGAATTGAAGGTCATCTAGCTCATTCGAAGAATGATTTCTCATTTTCCTACTTCCAGGACTTCTATACTTCCTTTGTCAGACATGCATAGGTTCTACTTCTCTTTTGCTTTAATTTTCTTTAATCTTTCTATTTTCTTCATTCATCTACTCAATCAATATTTCATCTTTTCTTTATTGAAAATGTGGGTTGACATCCATCCGAGGAATCTCTCACTTCTCAGGACTGACATTGTCAAGAAACTCACCCATCTATATACTAATCCATTTTTCGTGTTGAGTTCTCTGGAATCGAAGGTCATCTAGAATTTGCGAAGGATGATTTCTCATTTTCCTAACATATGCTTTGTCACACCCATCTAGAAAACAAGAGGTACCTAAGTTTGCTTTAATTTTCTTTAATATTTTTGTTTCTACTTTCTTCTTTCATCTGCTTAATCAATATTTCATTCATCTTTTCTTTCTCAAAAACGTGGGTTGACATCCATCCGAGGAAGCTCTCACTTCTCGAGACTAACATAATACATTGTTAGGAAACTCACCAATCTATATACTAATCCATTTTTCATGTTGATTTCTCTAGAATGAAGGTTGTCTATCTCGCTGCAAAGGATGATTTCTCATTTTCCTTCCATATGCTTTGTCACACCCATCTAGAAGACAAGAGGTACCTTAAAACCCTATCATAGCTGAAGTTTTGACATTCATGTTTAATTTATTTTGGTATTTGTAAAATGCTTTGATGTATTGTTTGAAATTTGTGGCATGAATATCAAATTATGTGTACAAATTGATCTTTCCAAAAGACTTGCATTTATAAGTAGAAAAAAATGATATTGAGAATTTTTAAATGTGAAGAAACCTAATACAGAGTTCAAATTTTACAAGTAGAGAAGAAGATTTTACTGTATTAAGATGTCTCTGTCATACCACATTCCAAATTTCTTAAAATGTTATCATTTAAATCCATTCTATTATCATCATCCATGATCGTGCTAGAGGCTACATATATTCTAATGTCATCATCCATATCTATTCTAATTTCATCATCCACATCTAATGTCATCATCATTACAAGTAGAGAGAAGAATATTTTGAGAAGGTATAAAATTTAAATGTGAAGAAACCGATACAGAGTTCAAATTTTACAAGTAGAGAGAAGAGGTACCTTAAACCCTATCATAGTTGGAGTTTTGACATTCATGTTTAATTTATTTTGGTATTTGTAAAATGCTTTGATGTAGTGTTTGAAATTTGTGGCATGAATATAAAATTACATGTAAAAATTGATCTTCCAAAAAGACATTGCATTTACAAGTAGAAAAAAATGATATTGAGAAGTTTAAAATCTAAAGAAACCTGATATAGAGTTTGAATTTTACGAGTGGAGAGAAGAAGATTTTACTGTATTAAGATGTCTATGTCATACCGATTCCAAATTTCTTAAAAAATTATCGTTTAAATCCATTATCTTATCATCATTTATTATCGTGTTAGAAGATACATCTATTCTAATGTCATCATCCAAATCTAATGTCATCATCATTACAAGTAGAGAAAAGAATATTTTGAGAAGGTATAAAATTTAAATGTGAAGAAAACCGATACATAGTTTGAATTTTACAAGTAGAGAGAAGAGGTACCTTAAACCCTATGATAACTAGAGTTTTGAAATTCATGTTTAATTTATTTTGGTATTTGTAAAATGATTTGATGTAGTGTTTGACCTTTTTGGCATGAATATAAAATTACATGTAAAAATTTATCTTCCCAAAAAGACATTGCATTTACAAGTAGAAAAAAAATGATATTAAGTTTTAAATGTGAAGAAACCTAATACAAAGTTCAAATTTTACAAGTAGAGAGAAAAATATTTTACTGTATTAAGATGTCTCTATCATACCACATTCCAAATTTCTTAAAACATTATCGTTTAAATCCATTATCTTATCATCATCCATGATCGTGCTAGAAGCTACATCTATTCTAATGTCATCATCCATATCTATTCTAATATCATAATCCATATCTATTCTAATGTCATCATCCACATCTAATGTCATCATCATTACAAGTAGAGAGAATAATATTTTGAGAAGGTATAAAATTTAAATGTGAAGAAACCTAATACAGAGTTCGAATTATCCACATTCTAAATTTTCTTAAAACAATTATCCATTATCATCATTCATGATTGTACTTGAAGCTACATCAATGTCCAGTCACATAAAATTCATCATCATCCATATCTATTCTAATGTCATCATCCATATCTAATGTCATGACCATCATCATTAGAATTAGAGGCAGAATAAGAGTTCAAATCATACCACATTCTAAATTCATTATCATCATCCATACAATTCATACATACAATTCACACGTACAATTCATCATCATCCATAACTATTCTAATGTCATCATCCACATTTAATGTCATCATCATTACAAGTAGAGATAATAATTCCTAATGTTTAAATCCATTATCATCATCCATGAATCATGATTATTTGTATCATCATTATCATCTATCACTATTATATTCATAACCATCACATCCATATCAAACATAAACACCATATACAATCTAGAATTTCTATATACAAATATAACATATAAAAATCCAATTTGCAACTATAAATTAAATAAATATTGAAGTTTAATTCTTCAATATATAAAATATTTTAAGTTTCAATTTTTCAAGTTCCCTTGCCCCACACCCACTGAACTAGTCACTATTTGTGCTCAAGCCTCAATCATTAACTTTTTCCCCACTGGCACTTTCCTTTTGAGTTTTTGTAACATCTTTTGTGTCACTCTCTCCAATAGCTTTCCCTCCTATATTATTTGCTTGAATAATACCAGAACTAATTAGATCCTCTATAGTAATGTCTAGATTCCTTATGATTACTTCTTCTTCCTTTATAGTATCTCCATGGGATGTCAAAGAAGGATTTGTAGTTACCTTTTATTTGAACAGAATCTCAGGGTCAAAGCCACTCTCTTTGATTATCCCCTTAAGTGTATTTTTTTTTTAACCAAAACAATATTTTCCTTCATCTTTATTGTTGCATTTAAATTACTCTTTGTGGTTTCCAAGTGAACTTGGAACACCTTTGCTTGACTCTTTAAATTTTCATATTTCAACTGCAAAAAAAATAGTGAGCTCAATTAAACATATTACTAAAATAAGAAATTTTCAAATTAATAAAAAATATTGTTTCAAATTGATAATACTTACAACAGCCCTATCTCTTTCGGAATTTGCAATTGCCACCAAATCCTTTTCCTTCGACCATTTGTTGAAATAGGCTTGGGCTTCAACACTAATATTTTCCAATTTTTTTAATACTTTATCCAAAAAAATGTTATAATTGTTGTCATATGTTACAGTCCCACTTCTTGCTTGGATGAGTAAGGCATCCATCTTGGCAAGGTTGATTTTGGACTTTCGGTATAAATTGTCCCTTTACCAATGGTTATCATAACAACTTATTATCTCGTTGATGAATACTTTTTCCCTTCGCTCGCATTCTATGAGCTGATCGATATGAGGTACAATAAAATATTTAACATGGGATTGACAATCTTTACCAATCAAGTTCTCCAAAGCAAATGATGCCAATTCTTCACTATTTATCCGAAGAGAATGATGCTAATGGAGAGGTATGGGGTATTTTGGGTCGAGCTACATATTCTTCCTCTCTTTTTGTTTGCATGTCATGATCCTATTTGCGATAAAATTAATTAATATTGAAATTGAAATGTGAAAAAGTTAAATAAAGTATATTGGAATGGAAATATACATGTTGGCCTTGAATCATATCATGTGTGTTGAAAAAACATGTTGGGTCATTTCTATCAATGCCCAAATAATCTTCATCTAAAGTTATTTGATTCAAAATTGATTGGCCCATTGTGCTAGGTCAGCCACCAAGAGCTAGGGTCAGAATTAGAAATGAAGAGGCAATGTTTAGTGTCCTGCTAGGGGCCAAAATTGGCATGCATTTACCAATGGTCTTTTTACCTGAACCTCTTGTGGCCATTTTGAATCGTAATGATGTTGGTGGAGGATGTGGTGGTGCCGTTGTTGGAATAGACAGTGAAGGAGTGATATGTACTATAAATTCCAAGAACAATCAACAAAATCATTACTAAATTATATGAAAAACTATTAAAAACTACACAAGCTACTAAATTATATGAAAAACTATTAAAAACTTACACAAAAGAAATAAAATTATACCTTTTGGAAGGGAAATTTGTCACTATGTCGTAGGTGGCCATGTCAGATTTTGAATTGATTATTGTGGAGTTGTGTGTGGCTAGATTGGTGGAGTTGTGTGTGGCTAGATTTGTGGAGTTGTGGGTGGCTAGTTGGTTGAGAATCGACAATTACACGTGATTGGACTGAGTGAGTTGGTGATGCCTGTTGAGAAGCACGCGTATAGTCCAAAGTCCCTATAAGTGCAGCAACTACATGTCAATTCTTATTCAATATGGTAAATGGTATATGGAAAATAGTAAATGGAGAGTTAAGGGTATTATGTCTTTGTTGTTTAACTAATGCAAATGCTTGGGGGTTAGGTGATGAGTGAACTTCCATTTCAAATTGGGAATCTCCCAATGCCTCAAAGCATGTTGTTGGCCTCTTCCTCTTGATGCTATTTTTTTCATGGAAGGGCCTCCAAAAATCTCTCTGCATATGGTAAAGATTCAATCAGAAGTACATAATGTTAGTGGATAAAGATTCAATCAGAAGTACATAATCAAGACAATAACCTTACTAACATCGAAATATAAATAGTAAACTATTAACCTGTTGTTCTTCAAATGGAATTGACAAATTCTTCAAATTATCATTCGAGCAAGTGGGAGTTGGTTCATCTTTTAAATTAAAATATGCCTCATAATAAAGAGCAAGGAGATAGTTTGTGGAATGAATAACTAGTTTTTTCAGAAAGTGATGCATTTGTAATGTCAACTTTTATCTTATTAGATAAAAATGTGCACCAATCAAATTTATGCTTTGCGATCATTGCAAGAATGTATGCAATGGCCCAATTTGGAATATCAGTTTTCGACCACCGTAGAACAATTTTGGCTTGAAAAAAGAAATCATGGCAGCAAGAAAGTGGTGTGTAATTCCTTTCGTATCCATGCCTCATCTTGATTTGTTGACATGAGATGAAAAAGTCATTAGAATTAATATGAATTTGAATTAATATCAAAAATAAAAATATTTCAAATGAAAGCAAGTTACACATAAAATCAACATGGAAACTGAAACAAGATTCAAGGTAAATCTTATCCTCTTCATAGAGGGTTGATTTGGTTGTTATTATGGGTGAATTTTTAAACGAAAGGCATTTCAATCAATGGATATCGGTTGATCGATGAACACAATGTACGATCATCTTCCAAAGTAATAGTAAAATGATCGTCTTTTGTATTGTATGAGGAGAGAAGGTAGTTAAGAATGTCATGATCAATCTTGGACTGAGGCATATTAACGAGCCCTAGGAATTCACATGCTTCTACAACATCCTTTTATTCTGCATTCATTTGTAAAATTGTATAGATATGGGGGCACATCACGCTCATGTATTGAATCTTGCCCTTGGGTAGGGCTTGGTGTTGTCAATGCCTGGTTAGTTTGATTTTGTGTTGGATCTTGAGCTTGAGCACTAGTAGCCATGAGTGTTTGAGCTTGATTAGAGTCTAAAGAATTGATACGTGGACTTTCTTGTATTTGGCTGAACTGTTGGTGTGTTGACATATAGTTCTGAAGTAGGTAAAGACTCGAGAGAAGTTAAATAGAGGAAAAAGTTGGGATCCGGGAAGTGTGAACGTGAAAATGAGGGCTGATGGGGTATTTATAGGGAAAATTAGGGTTTTTGTAGACACGAGATGGTGGACACACGACAATGAGGCTTTTTGTCATGTGTCAACGGCATTTTTTATGCACGTCAACAATACTTATTGATGTGTGACAACAATTATTGTTGATGTACATCAACAAAACCTTGTTGTCGTGCGACAACAATTCTTTTTATGTGTGTCAACAACCCTTGTTGTCGTGTAACAATGAGGGTTGTTCACGTGTGTCAACAAGAATTTTTTTACACGACAAAAAGGTTTTGTTGATGCGTGTAAACAAAAAATGCTTTCCTGTGACAGCAAGGTTTTGTTGATGTGCATCAACAAACCTCATTGTCGCACAAGAACAAGGGTTGTTGACACGTGATAAAAAAAATTGATGTCACACGATAGTAAGGGTTGCTGACGTGTGTCAACAACCCTTATGTTCATGTGACAAATATAGTCATGCATCAACAAAACCCTAGATTTCCCTTAAAAATTTCAGGTGAAAATTTCATTCTGAAAACTAGGAAAATTTGCCTTTCCGACAAAATTATTTCAAGGTATATTCACTAGGGATTTTCCACCTACAATTTACCAGAGGATTCTTAAAGGAAACCATTATGACACGCCATTCATTCAATTCTTTTAGATGCAACAACATGGGTTTTGCAGGGTGAGTACAACCTGATCTGCCCATACTTCCATGAAATTGAGTAGAGAACATGACATAGTTAAAATTTGGGATGGTTAGGACTCCCTTTAATTAGGGAGGCATTCCAATTCTCCGGGTGCTTCACTCAGACAAACCCCAACTCTTTCCTGAAACTCATGGGGCGGGACTCTATTTTAGCCAAAATGGGAGAAGACCATAGGATCCTCTGTGTTGCTCTAGACTCTTTGTTATCCCCCTGAAGAATACTGAGGGTAGCATAGCTAAAATAAATTTGGATATATAAGAATTTATATAACTAATAAGTGGAAGGAAAAGATGAAGTGATTGTGCTTCCCTTGGTGAGATAAGTGGTGTTCTCACTTACAACCACCATGACTTGGTCAAGAAAGAAGATACAACAACTATGTTGCAGCCAAAGAGGATTTGACAAATGTATAGTAGAGAGAACTTATCTCACATCCACAATCTTCATAGTATTTATGTTGATTTTGTTGTCAACTTCATTTTTTGGAACGATGACGACTTTGCATATCATGCACACGATTTCATTTCCACCCTACTATTCTTCCTCTCGCAAATTAAACTTCAAGTGGGTTGATTTTTGTTGTATTTTATGCGTGTACTTCTTCTCATCACATGCAAACAATAGATTTTGGAATCTTGACACGAGACATGTCCACACCCCGCTTCTATATTGTTTTTGCTACGTGTTGAAAAAAATATAGCAACTGGCATGATCTAATCATATACTCGTTCAACATTATTAATACAAGCATGTTTAAATCTAAGTACACATTGTATTTCCAATTGGGAAAATCGGTTTCTATCACTAGTGAAAAATTTATTCCTGAGATATAATAATTTTAATTTTCTATCACAAATGGAAGTGTTTTTTTTGTCGATTTCGGTGTCCTTTTTCTCTTGGATTTTGGTGGTCTGTGTCTCTACAACTTCCATCTCGTTTTTGGTCATTTCTTTACGATTCTCGACTCCTTTTTGTCCATGTGTCGATGTGTAAACACACAAAAATGCCATTTTTTACATTTTCAACATAGAAAAGTTTTGAGTAGATTAAAAAACTATGTTTTATTATTTATCGGTCAAACAAAGAGAATATATTGTGTTTTTTGGTTAGGAAGTCTCCCCTTTTCTCATGGTGTTGTAAAAGTATTAAATTAAGTAATTTTCAGCAATCTTAAAACAAAATAATTGAATAAGATTTTAAAATAGTTTTCATACTTCAAGTTTTATTATAATCAAAATAAAATAATTATGTTCTAATCGATATTTTTCCATTTTTAACGCTTTACTTTGATTTAAACGTATTAATTTTTGACTTTTTAGACACGTGACACGAACAAATATATTTGTGATTTTTTTTTCAATTTTTATATGTCAATTGGAACCCTTGAATTGGTTGAGGATAATTTAGTTTGGTTTGGAAATGTTGGACAAATGTCAACGCCGATGATATTGCTCGAGAAGTTCCTAACTTTAGATTGTTCTTTTTCGATTTGAGATCAATGCATCACTACTACAAATTAATTGTATGGATCAGTCAATCAATGCATTTAAGGAGGAGGTGAAGGTTTGATCTGTTATTAATTAGTCCACCATTAAATATTATTTCTTTAATGAGAGCAACATTGATTATGTAATGGAAGGTAGTTTATACTAAATATCATTATTAATGTTGAGTAAAAGTCCACATACTCAATAGATCATCCATAAACATAAAAAAGTAATGGCTAGGGGAAATTTATTATATGGAATTTAATTTTAGCTTTAAATAATCATGCCACATATTTAGGGTTTTTATTGGTTTTATTACGTAAACGATGCGATTGGGTTTTGAAAGTGAAACTTGTCATATTTTCCTCACTTTTTATTTTGTCTCATTTAAGTGTACATTGTAGTCATGTGATTAATGCATGTAAGATCCAGATGACATAGTGGAGAGTAGATGGTACATGATTTTTGGGTACGAAGAGTTTGAGCATGGAACAAGTGTGAGATATGTACGTATTTAACGTCCACATTTTTCTTACCAAAATTTCTTAAATGTCTTCGTCTTATTTAAAAAATTAAATGTCGTCCATTGAAAACATTTTTCTATCTAACTTCACATTCAACTCTTCATCTTATCTAATAAATTACATGTCATCCAATGTAAAATATTAGTTGTGTAAGGACGGGTGTTGGTGCCATAGAACTTCCAAACAAGTTAACAACCCTTATTTAGAGACCCTCTGTATGGCTTAAAATAGACACAATACAATGTTATTCTTATGGTCGATACTATTTTCGATTATATTGACACATGTTACTCAATACTTATTTCATCATATGTATGCATTACCCTTGAAAAAATCTCTCATTTTTTTCTCGTCAATATGGAAAATATATTAATTACACATTCTTAATATATGTCAAACAAATTTTATACATCTCAAAAATAAAACAATCTAAAACCATATCAACCTATAATTAGTCAATATAAAAATCGAAAAGGGGGGCTACAAAGTGCTAGAAGAAGCCAACAATTTGCGGTCTGGTTTCGACCTTCGGTCCTATTGGAATTCTCCCTTCTTTTTTGTTGGTCCTTTAAGCACAAATTGCACTCACATCATGATCAAGACAATAAAGTGGAGCACATATAATAGATATTTAAGTCCCACATTTTGTAGATGTATTTGTCAGTGCTCAAGTTGAAAAACCCTTAGTGCAAATCATTTGCTCCACAACATTCTGCATTCATAGGAAAATTGAATTATAATCTTCAAACTAAAATGTTGCCTCCTTGTAACCTTGGATAAGCTAGAGGATACTACACAATACCATTTTTTGAAATTGTTATGTTAACAAGTAATTACATTCATTATTGTTTTTGAAATTAGACTGATGTGAACGAATTTCGAGAGCCGGTCAATTGCATTATAATATAACAAAATGTTCCCTATTTATAGCTTTGAATGTGCTAGAGGATTGAACGAGTTCCTATGTATGAACATAGTTTTTTCCCTCTTTTTAATTCTTTTATAATTACTTACGCAAATAGCCATTTCAAAATAGGAGCATCAGAGATGTTCCTGACATGATTTGAGGAAAATTGAAATTCAAGGTTTTGTGTCATTAGTCATTGACGTATAACATTATAAAAATTGTTGTTGAGGGGAACCCGTATCACTACCTTAAATACTAAACAAAAACCATTATTGCATATATGCATGGAAGCGACCACATAATGAACCTTAAACAAAGACTTTCCATATCTAACATTTCTAGAGTTTGGGATTCATAAATTGTTGGGAGTCTTGATGGTTGTGCTTGGCACACATAAAGGAAAATAGAAGTTCAAGGTTATATGCCCGTAGTCATTGAAAGATGATGTCATCATGACTATAGCCGAGGAGAAACCATGCACTACCTTAATCACTAAACAAAAGCCCTAAATCACAAACATGCATGAAAATTGTAACACAAGGATCCTCAAACACATATTTTTCATATTTAACATGTGTAAATTTTGATTCAAACATAAGTAAGTTTCCCTTGGAAGTCTTTATCTTCCAAAGAACATTTCCTCAATGACCTGCACATGTCACCATCTTTCCCTTTCAAATGATTCAGAAAAAAAATGCATGAATCATATGTATCTTGTCATAAGAAAAAAGTTTCACACAATGCTTCCCCACCATTTTCCACACAAGTTTACTTCTCATCTCTCTAACCCTAATCAACCACCCCGCTTCCGTCTTTGATGATTTGATCCCTCTTATTTTACTTTCTTGACACAGCGCCTTCGACATTTCCATCACACATTTCACGTGTGATTGCTACTATAACTCATATAATCTTTAATTTAATGTGTAGTTCCAATAGTAAATTTGAACTTAGGGGGACGAGGAAAAATTCCGTAGTCTTAACACAACCCCTTCGATGGAAAACCTTTTTACCACATTACGGGAATTTGTCAAGGAATAGTCATGTAATGCCGTGTTCGAAACGGCCACTGTTGTCCATGAGAAAGAATTCCGGATAAGACGTAGGTAGCATATAACAAAAAGATGTTCTCGTACATTAAGAGGCCAAATCAAACACTCAAACTGAAGGTCGGAAAATAAAATAATAAAACAAAGAACATTCAATGCATAAGAAAAGACGGAACCCTCGCCCATTAGTGGAATTTTTGGTGATAGTTTTTGTTATTTTATTTTATCATCTATCAATACCTGTATAAATATTAAATTAATATCTATCTATTAAAACTTTAAATTTCTTGTATTAAATTTTTACAGTTCTATCAAAATGCATTAACATAAAATTCAGCGTATTTATATTTTATGAATATTTTAATAATATGCATTCTATTTATTAAATTTGATATTGTCGCAAATCTATATTAATTATTGACAATTTTATTTTTTCTACAAGACAATCATATATAAGAAAAATGTTTTAAAATAAACACGATCAATATCAAATATTTATGTTATCAAGAGGGCGTCCCAGTCTAGTCATCTATTGATTGTAAAGTTGGATAAAAAATTGAAGAGTGTCATCTCATTACTACAAATATAAATCCACAACTTACAATTTACAATGCTTATGGCCCACTCGTATATGTTTGCATTTTGCTTTAAACCTCTATATCACATTTTCATTTTGATAGAGACAATAAAATATAATGATATCACGATAACAATGAAATATATTTGTTGCCTTTAGGCTGCAAAGAAACCCCTCTGTGAATGATAGCGGGCAAGCCTCATGAAGGTGACCAGTTTGATGGCATAACCGGCATCGGAAGGCCGTGTTCTCATAGTCTAGAATTTGAATCCACTTGAAACCATCATGGTTTAATTCTAACTCGTGCGGGACGACCTTTGCCGAGATCTCGCCTCAATGTACATACGACCCTAAGTGAACAACCCTTGCTTAGACCGCTCATCATCCATCTTAATGAATAGACCAAGAGAATCTTATTATATTTTTTAATATAATGTGCAGTTCCAATAGTGACAATGAAATATATTGATACTTTTGTAAACAAAGAAATTATATATTGTTACATTTTTCGTTAAAACTAACGACGACAACATAATCACTAACATGGTATATAGTAGGAAATGCACATGAGTTGCAAATTAGTCAGAGAGAATCCAAATATTTATATATTTATTTTGGCATAGGAGAAAATAATATTACTGAAAAAATTCTCCTCAAATTTTAACACTTTCCAACAAAGACAACTTCAAAAGTAGACCACCACCCACAAAAATAAACTCATCGTGCAAACTTTATCACTTAAACCGGCCACTGAAATATTTATCAGCGAATGATACGTAATTATTATATATATATATATATATATATATATATATATATATATATATATATATATATTTCATTATGTGGTCGAAAGTCTACATAGAAACTTCCGAAGATAATGAACTGTCATTGTCTCTGTGTTTATTTTATTTTGACTGCCTGTAAACACTGAAATTTAAGTCAATAGTAAAATACGTTTCAATGGTCAACAATCTCGAAATTTCTTGGAATGTGATCTTCATTTGCCGGTTCTTCCTAATATTCTCTCGGGCAATGACTTTTTCTCAATAATTTTAAATAAAATTCTGCATCTCATACATTTCTTGTACAAAAACACAGTCCTCAGTTTGTAATCATGGGCCAACTAGATGAAAAAAACCAGGTTTCCAGGGCCATGAATCAGATACTGGTTCTAGCATCGTTGGTGTTTTTCTTCGGTGTACTAATATTCCTAGTTGTGCTCTGCATCTATGCCATCATGCGTCGCAGGGTCTACCTGGAGCTTCCTCTTGCAAGGCGCACTCCTTCATGGCTTCGTCGCCTTTCTTCTACAACAGATAATCCCTCCACCCTCAGAACCACTGGTTTAGATGCTAAAATCGTAGAGACACTTCCCATGTTTGAGTACACAGAAAGCATCACAGAAATGGGAACAGAATGCTCTGTGTGTATATCTGAATTTGAAAATGGGGAAAAACTGAGGGTTTTGCCCAATTGTAAGCACACTTTTCATACACACTGTATTGATATGTGGTTTCATTCGCACTCTACTTGTCCTCTCTGTAGAACCAAAGTAGATGGCTCAATATTAGTGGAAGAAACAGACGCAGATTCAAATGACGGACAGAATGTGATTATTGATGTCAATATTGCAGTCGAAGAAGGACAGATTAGTTTTCCGTCGACTGACATTGATTTATCAACAGAGCCGAGTAGCTTTTCATCAGACATGGAGGTGGAGGAAATTAATTCCCCAAGTGGGTCACAGTCGTCCAGATTTTCTCGGCTTCATTCATTGAAAAGGATGTTAAGTGGCAGAAGCAGAGATGGGAGAGTTTTTCCAAGCACTCTCCATCAAACTCAGAATGAAACTGAGGGGCATTCATAGTTGCAGAGGTGATTGGAAATTTCAGTTGGTGGTACATCGCAAAGGGATCTCTGCAATTTGCTGCGGTATGGAAGAAGTAACAATGTTTAAGTTAGATTATTATTTTTTGTGGGATTTTTATTCTGCCATTTCATGACGATCTTCATGAGTAGTCATTACAGTAATGACAATTTTTTTCCCATTTAATTTTTAGTGATAATTATATGGCATGCGAAGACAGAAGACAGATTCAATACACAAGTATGGTAAACATTTTTTGGAGGAGAAATAGTGAATATAGTTTTCTCAGCCCCTGGTATATTGGTGATGTTGTTAGGCTTTCAAAGAGTCCACCAGGGATCAAGTCTTGCTGAGTGCAAGGCCTGGAGATACCCGACACGGAGAGTCAACCTAGGTGACTTCGAGAGCGTGGATGCCCTTACTCGTAGTTGCTTAAGCTGAAGGTGATCACTAGTTTAGTTGTACGCTTACTCGTAATTATAAATCTGTTATATGCTTCCTCCAAAACATGGGCTGAGATGCCGACAATCTATGTAATCTAATGCCCCAATGAGTGCACTACTCATCAAAAAATATAGTTTTCTCACCCTCTAATCTCTCTTCTTTTATCTCCTTTCGGGAATGTTTAATTTTGATTACAATGTAACTTATTTAGAAACTCTCTCGTGAACATTTTACATTATGTTCTGGAGTCGCTTTCAGATCTTTATTCTCATTCTACATTTTTTTATCTCCTTTTACTTTTCTATTCAGAGAAATGAGTCACTTGTTTCCAAAGGCTCAATCTAAAGATAATATATGTCAGCAAGTTGAATTGTTGACCAACTAATGGAAAAGTCCAACCCAAAAAGTTGTAAATAGTCCATTGGTTGGTCAACAATTGAACTTTCTAACATATGTAATGGATAGACTCTTCCAATTCCAACTTAGATCAAGTGTCCTCTCTTATTAGTTCTTGTATTCTATGTTAATTGCTGTTGGTATTGTATATTTATATATGTATAATTAATTTTGTAGAAATTAAGTGATATTTATATTTTTAAAGACTTCTTTTAAGTTTCAAATCTTCATAATAACATTTTATATATATTTCATAATATATCTCAAATTTAAGTTCTATCTTCCAAATATTATTAGAAAGAAGTGTTCAATAAACACATCTACCTTTTATCATATTCAAATTTTTATTAGTAATTATGACGTGTAAATATATGACCTCTATTTATATATATCCAACGACCCATAACATCAAATTCATTATTATATTCTTATTCTTTTAATAATTAAACTTTAATATATTATACATGCATTATGATGCTTAATTTATTTAATTAGAAGTGGCAAGAAATTTTACCAAGCCTCCAACCACTATTAATTTAAAAAGCAAAGCTCCTATTAAAAATGTATTTTTTGAGTATGCATTTTTACTCACACTCGCCTTTTGAAAAAAATGACATTTAAGTCTGTTTGACCATTCTTGGCTTTAGCCGCCCATACCTAGGAAGTCTATGGCCCCTTTAGCCTCATGTTTTCGGGTCAATATAAAACAATTTCAATCGAAGATTTTTGCACAAGACCCAGTTTTAGTGGACCCCACGGGCCGACTTAGGTCTGTTCAAATAATATTCGCGATCAAACGTTTGCTGAAAAGTATCACCCATTGACGTTATTTAGAAACGACAAGCAACTCCATATCGGTGAACATTTAAATTGTTAAAAATACGATTAATACTAGCAATTGCATGTCTATAATGTATTGTGAACCCGAATGGTATATGTTATTTGATTTAAAAGGATAGTTATTATTTTGTAGTTGATGTTGATAACGGGTATGATTGATTTTGTAAGTGTAGGAATATAGATGAAGCATTACATTTAAAGGTTCTATTTCTACATTTCAAATTTGTTACAAATTCGTACATATACATTTGCAAATCTTATATCATGAGAGGTAGCGTTTTGCTGACTATTTTATTTGAACAAAACATGAATACATGAAGACTTCCATACATTTGCAGATTTTATATCATGAGTGATAGCCTTTTGTGTTCAATTTTTATTTTCCATTTATCACTACTAGATGACCCTTGTTTGCTAGATACAACACAACTTCCATCCTCCTCCCCACATGTAGACCTTGAAGAACTGTTTAATCGTGTTCAACACCACACTAAATGTTTAGAGCAAAAATGTTTGCAAAGAAAGCAATTGCGGCTATAGTGCGGTTATAACGCCCCTGGGCCACACAACCTACTTCATCCTTGCTCATTGAAAGTGATGGGAAAATTAAGTACCTCCCTTCTAGAAATGATGATAGATTAAACATCCACAACCAAACTATGATATCCATATGCGAGCAAATGTTGATTACAACCAGATTATTTCCGCCATGCAATTCTTAAGTATATTGCAAAATATGGTTCAAAAGTATAGAACGTTCTCAAACCTATCACCAATACTATGAAAATTTTCGAGAGATGCTGAAGCGGATTCTCCAACACATATTGCGATCTACAAAATGCTCACAGAAAGCATTATTGAACATGACATAAGCACACAAGAAACATGCCACATGCTCCAAAAATTGCCACTTGTTATGTGTAGTCATTCATTTGTTTCATTAAATGTTGGCAATTTTTTTTTGAAACGTGTCGTTGAAAGTGACGTCAATGTACAAGAAACAACCATTTTCTTGGATGCATATAGAGTTCGCCTTGTAAGCATGGAACACCTACCTCTTATTTAGGTTGCTCGAGATTGGAGCTACAACAAGAACTCAGTAAAGGTGATAAATGGAAACTGCAATCGAGTCAAGCAATTGTTTGGGTCCACCCAAGATTTGTGGATGTCCTAGCTTAGGATTCACGTCATATGACCTTTTATGATGGTAAGAACTCCTTTTATACATTCATTTCAAAAATAGTCTTTGAATTTGGCTCAACCCCACATGACATCAATGGCACTTGGGACCTATTCAAGCACAACTATAGACCATGGCATGTTTTATGCACTACTATAGACATAGGACATGCTACAGATGTTAGTTCTAACTCTAGTTGAATGTAGAATTCAACAGGAAACATTGCATGAATGGTAGGTTTTGGCACAACTTCGTTCGTGAAACTTGTATTTAGTCCTCCTCAAGCCTAATTAACATGTTAAAGGGTGTTGAGGAGTCTGTAATCATGAGAAAACTAAAAATTTCCTTATTAGGCTACTTAAAACCCTAACTATACACCACACTTTGAATCTTTGTCCCTACTAGAAACTCCTAGGAAGGACTGAAAATTTCAGAAAATTCATATAGAGTACCAAATACGAAATTGATTTTAGCACACAAAATGGCCATACAGATCACTGAGGATGAATCATGTTTCATTTTCAGTGTAGGGAAATGAAGGCCCTGCACATTGAAGTAAATGTACAGAATTCCAAAGAAAAAGTGAGAATGTACAAAGAATGTTTGAGTTTGCATATATGTATTTCAGAACCTGTCACATAGATTGCCACCTGATAGGGAAAAAAATACTTCAACATCCAGGACTCTGATTTCTTTAGGGACAAATATAGGTGCAATTTGTTTTAAGGCCTTCTTTACGAAGCTGATGACAATAGAGAATTCCTCCCCCAAGCATTTTAGTTAGTTTCAAGAAAAATATAAATGCACTTGGCAATGCCAAAGTCTGACAAATGTGCTTCAAAATTATCATCCAAAATAATGTTAGAAGTCTTCACATCCCTGTGAACAATGTGTGGGTTACAGTCATGATGAAGATATGGTAATCCTTCTACAACACCATGAGCAATCTTTAGCCGAGTGTCCCAGTCTAGCTTAATCTTCTTTGATGATCCTATACAAAAATAAAAATTAAAAACACACTTGTTAGATTCTCCAACAATCCATTTTAATCAAAAGGTTAGAGATTGATTGGATTCTTCTATTTCAAAATATGAATCTACAATGTACAGATCCATTTTTCTCCATAGCATAATCATTTTACTCATTGTGTAGGATGTCCCACAGACTTCCGTTTACCATATAATCATAAAACAACAGTTTCCATGTTGAGAAAGCGAATATCCATGCAAACTCACAATATTTCAATGCTTGATGCTTCTAGCTATTTCCATCTCAATTTCAAATTCACACAAGCTTTGTGGGTAATGATTATACAATATTTTTATAACAATTAGCTTGCAATTATTTAGAACGAATTTATAAACAACGCTTGTAGCACCATTGCCAAGTACAATATCATCTATTATTACGGAAAGGGAATCAAATTTGCAAATCCTATCTTTCAAAACTTCATAAAGAAACAGGTGGAAAAAGTAATCCCCACAATGTAGTAAGGTTGAAACAATTGGCTAACTACAATGGCACTTCCCCTGATAAATTGTATAAATTCAGCTAGACTATCTATTTCTCTATAAATTCTAATCCACAAAAATGCAAATTGTTCTCAAGGAACAATGCAAACCCTTACAATCAGTGGGTCATTGCACCAACAAGACTGCCATTGAAGAAAATATCGGTGAACATTTAAATTGTAAAAAAATATGATTAATATTACCATCAGGTGTTAACTGGGAATTTGGAAACCCTTTAAGAAAGTGTCAAAGTTTCGCTCTGTAAAGCACTCAACTTAACCATTTTTAGGAGGGTAAAATATTTGGTTCGGAGTTTAAGGAGAGCAAACAATTAAAATCGAACACAATAAACAATAGATTCTTTTCTATTATCATTTGAATAATATATTGGCTATTATCTAGTTAAGGAAATAGCCAAAACAACTTCCTAGTAAATAGGATCGAGAGAAAGGGAGATAGTCACGGGTAACAATAAACATATGAGAAAAATAAATAATATTGTTATAATTATATAACACTATAACCACTAAAGGTAATTAGTAAGTTACTAATTACTACGGTAATAAATGTGAGCACTATCATTTGATTTCCTAACATTTTCCGCTTAGTATGAACTTGGGAAAAACTTCAATCTTGTACATACACCCATTTTTATGATTTGGTGATTTTCACAGACAACCACAAATTTATGATTTGGTGATTTTCACAGGACAACCACAAACCTCAATGATGGTTTTGCATATGGCTAACCAACAACCAAAAATGTGGTTTACCACAAACCAAAAGATGATGGTTTTGCATATGGTTTACCAACAACCAAAAGTGGTGGTTTTACAAGTGGTTTACCACAAACCAAAAATGATGGTTTTGCAAGTGGCTTACCAACAACCACATCACGATGTGCAATACTTTCATCAACTCTCATCAATATCTCACCTCAAGGGATGATATAGGAATTGCTCACACATGAACACACTACAAACTAACCATGAACAAATATAGGTACTCGAAAATGAAACACATCATCATAGCAAACACACACAGAAACAAAATGCCACCGAACCTTGTTGTGGCCCCTCGTTCTGCGGCGATCGATGAGAGGTTGTTGATTGACCTCCATCCCCGATGCCTTAGTCCCCTTATATGAAATTTAGGCTTTCACAATTGGATTATTTCTTTTCAAGTGCCTTACATATTCTTGTGCATCAATAAATCGTCGACATTTGTGAGGTCAAACTTCATCGGTTCATTATTGGCCTCATATTTTGCTTCTTGATTTTCTTGATTTTTTTCCGACACTTTACATATCAGACGTCGTGTTCCAACGATAATGCATCCGTTTGAATTCTAGGCATTTTAAAAATATTTTTAATAACAAAAATTTACAACTTTGACACCGAGATGAACAATTTTTCGATTCTCGACTCTTTTACCATAAAAAAATGACAACGACTCTATTGACCATCAAATTTGACGACACAAAATATTACACTTTAACAATTTTGACAACTAACACATTGGTAGACATAAAAGACTATTTTAGTTGACGACACGAAATAATGACAATATTCCAACTATTGACTTTGACTTTAATAAATACCACCTTAGTAAGTAATATTTAATTACTTTATAGACGGAACAAACTTTTTGATAATTATTGACTCACTTTTACACAAATGAAAAAACTAAAGAGTAACTTATGACCCATATAAACAAAAATGACTTATGGTCTAAACGTATAGAAACAGTTTTCACTTTAAACAAAAATAAAATATAACATACGTATTCGTCCATGAATTTGTAAATAACAGCTCGACGTCAATCAAACACATGGAACAGTGTTGAGTATGGCATGTGGTGGAGAATGGTTGGATTACAACGCATTAGTAATGCACATACAAATCACATCTGAATAGCTCGCATACAATATGAGGTAGGTCGAGTCCATAGGGTGGACGTTATTCTCAGAATAACAAAATATTGCGCATAATTCTGTATTCTTAGAAATTGTATATACGTATTACACCGAGGAAATACGCACACTGGAAAATTCAGAACTATACAAAGGCGTAGACCGCTAAAGGCAAATCTTGAATCTGTGATGTTGAAGAATAGGCAGGCAGCGTATCAGAACCGATTGGTTGGAGTGAGGATCCTCAGAATGACTTAGTCCTTCAATCTATTGGAGCAGGTGGACATACAAAACCGTAAAGAATGTAACAGGAAAATCTTATGCTTTTTTAAATCACTTGATGGAATTAAACAAAGCGAATTGCTTGTACAGGACTCTCATGGCTCTCTGCTCTGATACCGATTTAAATATTTGGTTCAGATTTAAGGAGATCAAACAATTAAAATCTGAACATAATAAACAATAGATTCTTCTCTATTATCATTCGAATAATACATTGACTATTATATAGCCAAGGAAATAGCCAAAAAAGTAAATAGGATAAAAAAACCACAATCACGAGTAACAATAAATATATGATAGTATTTTTATAACTATATAACAATATAATCACCAAAGGTAATTAGTAAATTACTACATGAATAAATGTGAGCACTACCTTTTGATTTCCTAATAGAGTGTTTGTTTATAATTATATTTTCTTTAGGCTTTCCAAATAGAGTGTTTGTTTATAATTATATTTTCTTTAGGCTTTCCATATGATGGAATAGACCCATTTGCTCTAAGGTGTAAAAAAGATTTTTATGATCATCATTGGGATACAAACCTTAATCTGCTCACAATATAACGGTAAAAGATGGGTCACTGTTTGGATTCTCAAATGTAGAGATCAAATCTAAGTATAGACACATGATGTAAAGATCAAAAATGGTAAAGGATTTTTAGTGTCCTAATTCTAGAGGATAGTAACCCTAACCCTAAGGTAGTTATAGGTTTCCAAGGTCTATATCTAAGATAAAGATAGGTATCCTACTAGAATTCAAAATAGGAGTGAATTAAGAGATGGATAAAGCCAAGGGGCATAACATAATAAGACAACAATAGATCAAAGCAAACATACATCTACCATAATCTATAGCAATGAATGACCAACCATCCACACAACAATAATATACAAGCAACAAAGGACAAAAAAGTTAGAAATACTTACCTACAGTGTGGTTGTTGATGCATGATCCTCCCTAAAGACAACAACACCAAGAGAGAATCACTATGGGTGGAGAAGGGGAAATCTCAAGTAGAAGACCTCCAATCCTAGCTCACTATGGTGACCTAAATGTAAAATGACAAGCTCCAAAATCTCAAGTCCAATAATTAACTGCAAAAATATGCACAAATGTCTGATGTGAAAACAAGTGAAATGTTTTGGAAAAGTGAATGAGTGATTGATACAAATGACAAAAGTAGAAGGGTATATATACTTGACGCCATCACCCGTGGGCGATGTTTTCAACTATGGAAAAACCAAACATGACACCATTGCCCATGGGCAATGGCACCGGTCTTGAAGAACCCTAAATTTGATTTGGATAGATTGAATTGGATTGCTTAAATTTGGATTTGGGTATCCAAATATTTAGACTTTGATTTGACTAGATGTTGGATATTGGTATCCAAAGGTTTAGATTCACATTCTCGATTAGATTGGGTTTGATTGGATTAAGATTGTGTTTGTGGAGCAGAAGTTTTTTTGTTTGATACATAAAAATAATGTTCTAAAATAACAAGCAAACAATGATCTTTCGATCTAGTGACTTGTTGACAAATAACAAGCAACAAGTATGATATGATTTTGTTTAATTTTGAATTGAAGGCTATAAACCGTTGAGAAATGTAATTATTTTTATGAAAATGCAACAAGAAGAATACCGTGAAATGGGTGGATGCAAAGCTCTTATCACTCCAAAAATATATGTCTTTTGATATACCCAAAAATTGATATACCAAATCTATACGGGGATAGAAGTGGTACGGGGAACACTTGGAATACTGAAAGAGAATCACCTAATCATTACCAGCCTTCTTAGAGGAGCGAATCACTAGTTCAATGATGGATTTTGTGACTAGGTGGTAGGTTAATGAGGGAATGATTTTTGTATGGTGCTCTTATTTCTCCCGAATAATTTTTAGGAATGATGCCATAAACTTTGTTATTCTACAACTATTTTAGGCATATACTTGCAGTAACCCTTAATGAAAAATTTATTGTAAGCATGAGACAAAGGCGATGAAAGTGTTGAATGTTGTTTTGAGACTAGGTCTCAAGTGCAATGCAATGCAATATGAATTTGTGTGTTGGTGAAATCCACATCATCAGTGTGCCTAAGTGGTGATGAAATCCATGTCACTACATGTAAATACAAGTATGAATGGTTAAAAGATAGGCTCTTTTCAACTTGACATGCATAAAAGAAATGCATAATCAACAAGTGTAAATGAAATTATACTTGAATTTTAATTTTTTTAGCAAGCTTTAGTTTTCTTTTGACAAAAGAAACTTGCATGCAAACAAATTAGTAGTTATTTTATTGATCCGGTAAGATGTTCTAAGTGGAGTGATCTTGCATAAAAATGATTAATTTAGTTATTTCTACAAACACAAAGCTAGGAGAAAAGAGAAACAAAATATATTTGCCATTTCTAATTCACAAGATCACCCAAAGGCACAAGGGACAAGCATACATGGCTTTTGATTAAAAAAATGTGATTAGTGAAATGAGTAATAAATGGATCACATCCGCTTTTGATTCTTAAGATTGCCCAAAGGGTGCAAGAGAAGAGCATATGTGAGTTTTGATCATGAAATAAAATAATAGGAATGGTGAGAATATAAATGTTAGATTTGTGTTTTTATGAATTAACTTGCAAAAAATTGTCAAAATGTAAAGAAAAAATTAAGGAAGCAACTTTTAACATTTCAGAAATTTACAAAAAAATGAGAAGTTTTACATAGAAACGCTAGCATAAAGACTAGCATGCTAACACACAAAATGAAACATAAATTTGGGTTGCATAAATACACTTTAAATAATACATTAACACACTTTAGATTAAAACTAGTGTAGATACTAGAATACTAACTTAAGGAATTTAAATCTATTCATGCTATGCTAACGTAGGGACTTGCGTGCACTACTTTGCGTAAGACTAGCACACTAGTGTAGGGAATAACACACTTTGGCATAGGGAATGAAACAGAAATGTAGGTTACATAAAAACACTTTAAATCATACACTAATGCACTTTGAATTCTTGCTAGCATAGATACTAGAACGTGTGACACAAGGAATTTAACGTTAACGTGGGGACTCGCATGCACTAAAGCATAACACCGACATGTTAGCACATGGAATAACATGCTAGAACATGGAATAAAATGATAGCACTTGGAACGCTTAGCACATGCAGATGAAAAATACATATATGGTGACGAAGATGCGAGATCATGTGCTACGTTAGCGTAAAGGATGTTGTTGAAATGTAAATCACATGTACCGCAAAATTAGATCACGACCAAAATGACTATTTTTGTAGAACTATTCTTAAACCTATTTATGGAATGACTTGTAAACTTTTTAGTGGACTATAAATAAAAGAAGCAACACAAGATAAATATGTTAGATTCAATACAAATGATAAAAAAATTGTGTGAGATCTCCCATCGGGTGTGCAAAAATTTATACAAAGAAAATGCAAAATAAGGAAGAAAATAAATAATAAGAAAACCCGATCCTTCCTTCATACCTCCTTGCAACCTCATATGAGATATTATGAAGCTTGGAATGAAACACAAATCTTGCTGAATCTCTACGATCAATTGGATATGGATGCTCCAAAAATGTTTTGAATGAAAGTAGATTTCAGCTATGTGCAATACAAATGAACGATTAAATTGATTGATAGATTCACAAACAAATGGAAAATGGAACAACATGTAAAATTGAATGGAAATTTTACACAATAAAAATGAAAAATATTAAGCTTCCAAATATGAAAAGTAGAGAGGAATGGGTGTTTATTTATAGATGAGGGAAAATTATCCCAGTCTTAATTTGTGTGATTGATTTTCCGATCTCGAGGTCGATTGAAGCATGCATGATTGGAATGGTTTGTATGAGTTCCAATCTGATTGGTAAGATAAGCTATTGATTTTAGCTTGATTGAGTGAGTTGTCATTGAGTTCGGAAAAAGGTGGCATATCTTTTGAATAATTCAAAAATTTCTTTGAATTAATATTTCATGTCTTTTGACATGAGTTTTAGCTTGGATTGAGTTTTTCTTTAATTTGGAAATCCATGGTTCAAGGGATATGTTTTAGTTAACTCAAATCTAAGATTTGATTTAATTTAAACTTTCCACATTGAATATATAGTATAATTAATGATTTGTAGTCTTAGTCATGATTATATTTGCTTTAGTCAACTTGAGATGTTAACTAGTCGGTGGAAATGGATAGGTGGAGGATTTATTAATTCTTGTGATATTAAATCAGATAATAAAATTAGCTAATATGGATAAGGGGTGTATAATGAAATTGATAGGATTAATTAATTAATCCTATCAAGTGTGATATGAGCGTAAAAGGGTCCATATTCATCATGCTAAGAGCTAAAAAAGAGTAAATATCAACATTATGCATTAGAAATTTGAATGAAACTCAAACTAACATGCTAAACATTTATCCTCTACTCTTTGAAAGCTAAACAAGAGATGGACCTATGTAGATCCTTAGCTATCAAAATGTGATAGTTTTTTTGATCCCAAGGGTTTGAGAATGGATCTCAATCAAGACTTGGCTACAAGACCTTCTTGATCTTCTCCATATGACTCAAGAACTTGGATGGATGAATGCAATATGAAGATACCTAGCTCCTCTAATGGAAGAATGCTCCAAGATGAAATGCCTATAGTTTAGGTTATAAGCATGTAAAGGTGTAAGTAGAAAGGTTGGAGGAGGGTTTCTTTTATAACCCAATGGTTTGAAGAATATTTGCATCCTATTACATGTGGGATAATAACAAAGCTAGGTTAGTAATGGATAACATGGTTTAGAAGTGGTTGAGTTTACTTTAGGAGAGTTTAATTTGTCCTTTAGTGACTCATGGGAGTTGAGGGGATTTATTGATTAACCAAAGTGATTAATTAATAGGTGTGCAAGCTTATAGAAGATTTTTAGAGGAATAATTAGCATGATTTAGACTATGAGAGGGATGTAGTCACATAAATGATGATTTATTGATCTAATGGAAGAGGAAGCTAATTAATTAAGAATAATTAATTAGTCTAGATAGAAAGGGGATTAATTAAAAGGTCATTAATTGGCATATTTGTTAGATAGAAGAGTTAATTAATTAATGTAATGTAACTAATTAATGATGATAGAAGAGAAAATGAGCATTTATTTGATGATATGTTGTCAATTTGTGGGAAAGGATATAATTAGTGCAATTTAAGTATTTAAATTCTCGAGATAAATTATAGGTGTCTACATTTCCCCTCTTTGGGGTGGTGTAAGTGACACCACTTCAAAGATAGTAGAGCTAGTAAATTTTGAAGGGGTAGAAGAAAAATTAGTAGAAGTGAGAGATTCCCCCTCGAGTGTCGATGGGGTGATGAAAGAAGGTGATCGATGATCGAAAAAAAAGGTGAGAGAAATGGATAGAAGAATGGGTAGGGGCATGGCCCCAAGTGAATTAGAAGAATAAAGTTGATAGGAGAATGATATAGAGGAAAAATGAAGATGGTGAGAAAGGAATGAGATTTCATCCATTGTATTAAAAACAACTTTTGTGTCATCATATTGCCAAGGATCTACATCATCGGTCCTTATTAAAAATATAAGCATATGAAAAAGTAGAATGACATGAAAATCCATACTACGAACAATTGTTCCATTGCTGAAAATACCAACTCAATGCAACATACAAAATGCAATGCAATATGAGAAAGTGAAAGATGCCTAACTCCCTGCAACATACATAATGCAATGCAATACGAGAAAGTAAACAAGCTAACCTAATAGAGAAACATAATGCAATGTTTTTGTATCAAGATTTGATTCTGACTTGTGTGAATTAATGAAAAGGGTTAAAAGATGGTGCCCCAAGCAAGGATACATGCAAAGGGGAATAACAGAGGACACTTGGGTCCTATGAAAATAATTGTGCACTATGAAACAGTACCAAACAACTCATTGTGCCCTAAAGTAAAGACATAGTAAGAAAACTAACTTTGTTAATGGAGGTAGATCAAGATGATCTGTGAGTCATGCACAAGAACAGGAGAACCAAAGAGTGATGTTTTGTAGGATGATTTTTACTATTTTTGATTTTTAGAAACATATGTGAATGTTTTTTATTTTGAAAGTTTTTAAAACTATGTACATGAATAAAAAGAAGTGTGCATGCCCCCAATGATAGATGTGATGTACAAGGGCAGAAGGCCACACACATACACAAGAAGGTGAAGATGCAAAAATGCCCGACAGGTTAGGTGGGAGTATTCAAAGGAAAGCTCTTCACACATGAAGGGTATTAAGGCCAATATATAAATAGGTTGATGAACAAAAACCAATGAAGTGCCAAGAAGGAGCAAGGATTCCCCCAACGTAAGTTGGCCAAGAAGCACATGCTGATAGATAGAAGTAGAAGATTGTTTATTGAATGAAGGGAAAAAGTGTCCACAAACATAGAAAAAGGAAATCTTATACACATGGATGTTTTGAATGATTCCAAAGAACAAAGGATTGCTATGAAAATATTTAGAAGGTGGATGATGAAAAATTGATTAGCCAAAGGCACAAATCATGAGACAAGACATGCACTAAAGCAAGAGTTTGAACAAGGTCTAAAAAACTTGGTAACATACTAATCATGTTTACTCATAGAGATCTAGTGTGTGCACAGTGGAAATGAATTACCTCTTGAAGGAAAGAGTTGATAGACAAGTAAGTGAAGACACTAGCCAATGTGTAGGAATGATTGATTTTGAAAGGTGATTTGTGAATGGAGGGTGGAAGGAGAGCCGTACATTACTCTCGCCCATCCAGTGCATCCATAGCCTTGATGGAGATGCATTTGATTCTAATCACAACATTTCTCTACTACCAATCAGGCATCCATATCCCTGGTAGAGATTATTGGAAATACCCCAAGAGAGAGTTATATATCAATTTTTCTTTTAGCTTTTGCTTTTTGATTGATTGATTTTGATTCTTGTTTTGTTTCTGAAAACTTATTTCAGCTCTCTTGTTTGACAAGGGGTTAAGAATCACTGATGGCTTGATGGAAGGATATGGAAGTGATTGTGATGATGACATTGGCTAGTGTCAACAAATATATCCAAAATTTCTTCACAACAAGTTTATTAGATGAGAATTGTGATAGGATCTCTAAGAGGTCAGTCATTCTTTAATTTACTAAGGTGATGAAAGACCAAGGTCAAATAGATACCATAGAGATAAATGTCACAAAAAATGTGTGAATAGGCTAACCAAAATAACATCGAAGGGATGAAAATGGTGGATGACTTGCAAAGGAATATGAAAGAAAGGGAAGAAAGAACATCCATGTGTATGCAATACCTGATTGCAATGTTTGATCTTTGTACCTTTGATTTTTTTTTGTAATGTTTTAATGTTTTCTCATTTTTTTGTATTTTTGAATTTTTTATGATTTTTAAAATGATTTTTTTGTTATCAGAATGAAACATGTCACTCTGTGTGATAGGATCCAACAACGATGTTGTGATTTCCTTGATAAGAGAGACTAAGTGCATGTTTTCTTATCAAGTGTAATATTATCCCCGATCTTGATGATCATGGTGAGTTCACACTCAACAAATGATTGTGATTTGTTTTGAAACATGGGTTTTGTATGTGGGAGCTTGAGTTCCCTATCCATAGGTTTTTGCACTTTGCGCCATACTTGATGGGTATGTTGGTGTGCATTTTGGAATCACGTTTGATTTTGAATTTTATGATCATTTGAGTTGTTGGGAGATTTGGAGCTCTTCAATATTTTGATCTTAGCTTGATAAAGAACTTGTCTGGGTTTTTTATAAGCTAATGCTTGACTTTTCGATCCTAAGAAGTGGGAGAAGAATGTGGACATTTAGAATTGATGAGAGGAATGATGGTGGGATTGCCACAATCATTTGGTAGAAGAATAATGTGATGGATGAAAAGGATATGGTCGAGAATTGAAGAAGAGGGGCTACTAGAAGGTGAGCCACAAATAGAAGATGAAGGGCTACTAGGATGTGGCCCAAGAATAGAAGAAGAAGGGATGTTAGGATGTGACCCATAGATGTAAGATGATGGGCTACTAGGATGTGGCCCAAGAATAGAAGATGATGGACTACCGAGGGTGACCCATACATAGAAGACAAGGGGCTAGTTGGATGTGCCCCAAGAATAGAAGATAGTGGACTACTCAAAAATGTCCCACAAATAGTAGAGGGAGGGATACTAGAAGGTGACCCACACCTAGATGAAGATGAAGGGATACTTGGCATTGACCCCATAAGAGATTGTGATTGAGGAATTGTGATAGAAAAAGATTGATTGGGTGATGAGAAGATAGGCCATGGATCAATGCAAGACCCAGGAGTTTCATCACATAATGAAGAATGTGAAGATGGAAGAATAAGAGGAGGATCAAGTTGCATGATCTGAGGCTCTTCCTCCATTTCTTGATAAAAGGAATCAACCTTTTCCTCACAATACGCAGACGCATCAAAGTCTAAAGAGAATCCTTTCTCATAATTGCTAGAGGAATATCTTTGTGTGCCCTTATAAATGCCCCATGATTATTTCTTCATTCTAAAAGAGATCAATCAATATGAGTTTTTGATCGACCATGGGGTTGATTGGAAGAAAAAGGTTCAATTGGTGTGGAAATATTAGAAGATGTTTGATGATGATTGATAGAAGAAGATGACTCAATGGGGATAGAAGTAGAATTGGGCTAGACATCTTGAGTGAGAAAAAGAAGATTTGGAATTGGTTGGTATAGGTTTCCTATATGATGTATATCATCTATGGAGGAAGAATAGGAGGATTTCATATCCAAAATTCCATAGATTGCGATGTAGGAGTCGAATTAGATGATTGACTAGAAGGAATTTGAGTCACATGAATCTTCAAAGGAGGAAGAGTTTGTTGAGGTGATTGATGAAAGAGGTCCTATGAAGAAGGGGAGGACCATGATTCAAGAATCACATTAGATGAATAATAAAAGGGGTCATGTGAAGAAAGGGAGGACCATGATTCAAGAATTACATTAGATGAATGATATGAAAAGAAGGTACCAATGAGGATGATAAAGGGGGACCGTGACATAGGAGTCATTAGATGGATGATGAAGAGGTCCTGAGAAGAAGGGACATTGATGTAGGATCACATTAGATGATGATGAAGAGGTCTGCGAAGATAGGGGGACATGACTTAAGAGTTCAAATTAGATGATGATGATAAAGGATGTCCTATGAAAGAAAGGGGGAATCAAAAATTTTAGTAGAAGTATGATGAAGATGAGAGGTCCTTTGAAGAAGGGGAGAACCATGACTTAGGAGTCAAATTATAAATGAATAGTAGTTTGGATCCAAATCATCAGAAAAATAAGGAGGAAATATTTGGATTGGAATCCTTAAAAGAAGAGGAAATGTTTGGATTAGAATCAAAAGAAGAGTGGGGGAACCTGAATAATAATTTGGATCAGAAGTGTCCAAACCATACCACTGACTATGAGATGAAGGTGGGGAATGGGTTACTCGAATGGGTTCTCTAGTATGAAGAACCAAATGAGGTTTAGTCATGATGGGCATATTTTGATGTGAATGCCAAAACTTTGATTCCTTATTGTGTATGTATAAGGACCTTGCGATAATCAGTCATTGTTGGTGTGTGTTGGGTTCAAAGGTCTAGACCTAGATTGTATGATCAAACTTCTTCAAAGTGAAGAAGGTTTCATGTTGATTTTGGGAAGCATAATGACAACAACTAGACATTTCGTAAAGATGGGGATGCTTGTGTGATTTTCCAAAAGGGAAGCTAAGGAAAACATACATCATGATGACTCAAGATTGATAATCCAACAAGGTTTGGACAACAAGTTTGGAGGCGTAAATGTCAAAGGATTGATCAAAATTTTAGCAACATAAAGGATACAAAGGAAATATTTCCAATGTTTGATTGATGAAAAATTTTCTTGATAGGAAATTTTTTGCCAAGGTTTGAAAGATATGTTCAAAAATGACCATGAACTTTAGGAAAAAACAAGAAGATCAAGAGGATCAAAGACCCAAAGGATTGTCCTAGAAATGAGTTTATAAGGTGGATAAACACAAGGAACAATCATGCAAGTTCAAAACACAAAGCCAAATTAATGACCAAAGAATAATGAATGATAAAGAATCAATGGATCAAAGTGATTGTCCTAAATGGATAAGTCAAAATGATGAATAATGCAAGAAACAATCACACAAGGTTTTTTTAAACCAATCAATCAATGAATTACTTCCTAAGTTGTTTCAAATGGTAGTTTGATGTTTAAGATGATCAACGAAATGTCACCACTTATGTCAAGTTCAAAGAAATGAACAAGGTGTAAGTAATAACAAGAGGTTGATATGATCCCCAAAAAAGTATACGTAAAGTGAGTTTGAATCCAACCAAGACCTATATCTCAAAAAGTGGGAGTTATGAAGATGAACAAATGCAACAATACCACTAAGATATGTTAACCAAACTTTATGAAAAAGTAAGGTATTAATATCAAAATAATATTGATATGATGTGCACAAAGGTAACAACAACACCTTTCAAAATCGAGGTAATGTTTGAAATCAAACTAAGGCTTAAGGTATACCAAGGAATTGTTAGGGTGTGCAGTGTAGCGTAACATTACAATCTAGACACTTAGGCCAAGTTTACAAGAAACAAGACGTAAGTATCAAAATTGTGGCGATACAATACAAGCAACATAACACTTCAAAGGAGAGTCTAGTGAAGAATCAAGCCTAACTACAAATGATGATCTTGACTTGGGTATCAAGATCAAATGGCTATCAATGATGTAAAAATGTACTCACACACTTTAGACATTTAACAACTCAACTACAAACATGGATGAGTGTAAATGGAACATAAAAGTGGTGAACACAATCAATTGACAACACACGTATGATGCTCTCTTTTTGATCAACAAAGTGTCAAAAGAAAGCAAAGGAAGTAGATCAAATGGGGTTGAAAAATGTTTGGCCTCACTTGGAAGAGTTTCACCTTGCCTTACGGTGAGTGAAAAACTAAGAAAAAGTAATGTCACACAAATTTTTGGTGAATAATGCATAGTTTGAACTTTAATGGACTCTCCCTTTGTTCGATAAACAAAGTTTTAACTCCAAGAAATTTCTCCCTTTGTGATGGCTCTCAAAATGATGGTACAAATAAGTTGGCTCCAAGTCAAGATAGCTTCCTAGGTGGTTCACTCAACTAGGTGTCACAAGTTTGTCTAATGTGAGCTCGATTTACCAAGAAAGTCACACTGACTAGTCTTGGGTTATCTCAGATTTACTTTACCCCCTTCAAACATAGTGAGAAATAAATGCATTCATCATGTGTTCTCACTTTGGGGTTGTGATATGAAAACTTTGACTCTAACTCACAAAGGTGAAACTAATCAAGTAGGTGTGTGGAGCACTTCCTATTTTCATCCACAAGGTTCCCTCTTGTGTGGACTACTTTAGGGTTCCTAGGACCACCCCCATTGTTGTAGCTTAAGGCTTATGCCAAAGGGGTTATGTCCTAGTTAAGTGGATGGGGTGTACCCTTATCCAAACCTGCAAATACAATGTTTTGATTGTGGTGTGTTTTTTTATCTTTTATTCTTAATGTGGTTTACTTGTACACCTTTTGGAAACCTGCATGAAATTGTATTAGTAGTTTTATGTTTCAAACCTCCTTTCTTTGACAAGTGTATTTAGGTCCTGCATGCAAATTTTAGTAGTTTTCCAAATGATCAAAACATCATATATAAGGGAGATAACATGTTGTTTCTGATTTCCCAGATCATCCTAAGATGCAAGGAAAGAGCATACACAACATAAAAACCTCACTAAACTTGTAGAAATGGAAAACACTTAATCAAATTGAAAGAAGTAAGATTAGTTTTAGCCAACTTTGAAGTTCTTTCCTTAGAAAACTTATTTGAAGTTTGTGAAAGCATAAAGAAGGTATTGAAATCATTTTTGATTCCCAAGATCACCTAAAAGGTGTGAGGGAAGAGCATACACATTTCAAAACCTTTATAAATGACAATGCAACATTCATCAACTTAACAAAACAAGTTAGCACAAATCATGACTCAATATATCCTACAAATAATGATTAGTTTCAAGAAACCTTGCAAGATGTTAGCAATTCAAAGAATTCAAGTCTTTGCAAAGCATTTAAACATGTTAGAAAATGACTAGTTTCCTAATGAAGTAAACCATAAATTTTCTGTAATTCAAAATCCTAATTTTATGTTTCCATTGTGTAGTTCTCTTGATACCTTTTTACAATGCAAACAAATGGAGTTTTGAGTTCGATGGAGAAAATGTTATGGCTCTGGAAGATAGGCGAAAGATAGGTAATGAATAAATGTCGAAACGGTTCAATGTGTGTATGCACTCAAAAATATGTATGTGCCCTAGAAAAATGATGTATATGTGGGACTTTAAATGCATACATAGCCATGTAAGAAAAAAAAAAAAATAAATAAATATAATACTATGTAAAAAAAGAATGAGTGTATGTACGCGCCCTTTTGAGTGTATATGCGCCCCTGTGTAAAAAACATAAATTTTGTATGTGTGCACATCAATTTTTGATGTGTATACGCATGCTTTGCCTTACAATTTTTTGTGTACATGTACCTAGAGATGACATCAAAACATGGGATCATGACATATGCAACTTCAAAAGCTCAAATTTTTCCTAATTTAGCTCAAATCAAAGAGTAACCCATCACAATAAATCACATATAAGAGACTCAATGCACATAAAGTTAGTAAAAAACTAAGAATCTTAACCTATTTCACATGTGCATGATTTGGGTTAGCAAAAACTTGAGAAAACTAGAAAAATTCATTAAAATCAAAGGAACTATGAATCCATCCCACCAGGCATGCCAAATGTATCAATGTATTAGTTAACTAAGCTAGAGAATTGAAACTAACACCTTAATAATTTCAAAACATGAACTAACTACACAAAGATCATCATGCTAAGAGCTAAACAAGAGTAAATATCAACATTATGCATTAGAACTTGGAATGAAACTCAAACTAACATGCTAAACATTTATCCTCTACTCTTTGAAAGCTAAACAAGAGATGGACCTATATAGATCCTTAGCTATCAAAATGTGATAGTTTTTTTGATCCCAAGGGTTTGAGAATGGATCTCAATCAAGACTTGGCTACAAGACCTTTTGATCTTCTCCATATGACCAAGAACTTGGATGGATGAATGCAAGATGAAGATACCTAGCTCCTCTAATGGAAGAATGCTCAAGATGAAATGCCTATAGTTTAGGTTATAAGCATGTAAAGGTGTAAGTAGAAAGGTTGGAGGAGGGTTCCTTTTATAACCCAATGGTTTGAAGAAGCTTTGCATCCTATTACATGTGGGATAATAGAAAAGCTAGGTTAGTAATGGATAAACATGGTTTAGAAGTGGTTGAGTTTACTTTAGGAGAGTTTAATTTGTCCTTTAGTGACTCATGGGAGTTGAGGGGATTTATTGATTAACCAAAGTGATTAATTAATAGGTGTGCAAGATTATAGAATTTTTAGAGGAATAATTAGCATGATTTAGACTATGAGAGGGATGTAGTCACATAAATGATGATTTATTGATCTAATGGAAGAGGAAGCTAATTAATTAAGAATAATTAATTAGTTTGATTTGAGATTATGTGCAAGAAATAGAGGTAATTAGAGTTGTGGGGATGATAGAAGTTTGATTTGGGACAATGTTTTAGAATGTTGTTAAGGGTTATAAAGTAGCAGGAATATATCAAAAGTGGTCCAAAATTGTCATAATGTGTTGTGAAGTGATTACGGGTTGATTTCAGAGAGGTTTACAATGTGTAATGAGATATTTTAGGGTGTCTACAACACCATATAATCCATTCAAGAGTCTTATGATTTTTAACACAAGGTTAACTGTAATGCCCGCTTGCCTCTTGTCTTGTCGATGGTGAGAGTATGGGTCCTATCTCAAGTGACTTCCTAGTACAAAACTTACCACCTTGGCATCATGGTGAGAGAATTTTCTTTTGTAAGTTGTTTCAGTTTGAAATCTCACCTTCTAGCTCTCTCTTGTGATAAACCAATTTCGTTATATAATGTTATCATAGCCTTAGAATAGATTTTTACGACTCCTAAATAAAATAAATATAGTTATGTAAAAGTATTTAATTAAAGTTTTTAAAAATATATATACATTAAAATAATAATAATAGTAATATTAATCGAATAATTAAATAAAACAAAATAAAATGAATTTATAAATTCAAATTAAGTAAAATTAAATAAAAATGTGTGTGTGTGTGTGTGTGCGCGTGCGCATGTATGAAATTCGTAGTTGGTGAGAAGTGAGTTTGGTGGTGGGAGTGAAATAAATAAATTTGGTGGAGACGTAATACAAGGTGGGAGGAAAATGCAAGGAGGGTGGTGGAGCCTTGCAAAATTTGCACATATTTGATTAGTTGAAAAGACTTTGGAAATTTTCAAGGAGGATTTTTAGGTGTAAAGTTGACTCCTAAAATTCTACAACACTCCTCCAAGGTCATATTATTCTAGTCTTTGGAAGATTGATATTTGTCTTGAAGTAATGACATTTTTTGAGCTATTAGATCATTTCAAGGGACGTAGGATAAAGGCATGAATTTTCAAACCTATCATTTCCTTGCATAATAATACAAGCACTTTATTTGATATCCATTGGCATTAAGCGTGGTAAAACCCAAGTTTATGTTGTAAATTTAGTAGTAATTGGATAGTTACATAGTGAGTTCAAAGTCGGATATATGCTTTATTAACAATGGTAAATCGGGGTTTTGTACTCTCATAAGTAAATAATTAGAGAACATTACAGGGAATTGTGCTAAAAGAAATATTGATAATAATAATCCTAAAATCGGTAGCATTATGGGTTGAATCATCCTGCGCACACTTTGAGAGATAAACCAAGAACTATAATGTCTCTTCATTTTACTATATACAAATTTATTGATTTGGATTTGTATCTATATCCGAGGTAGGTTCAATGTCTCGAGAGGAAAGGAAAACTTTTTCTTACCATTGTTTTGTTTGTTGTATGCGAAGAATTAGAAGATTGAGGATTATGAGGCACTTCATTCGGACGTAATGTCTAGCTGTATTGATTTTTCTTCTTATTCTTATGAGAACCTATGTTACGACTTGTAACCTTTGTAGCACGATTATCGAGGTAGATGATGGCTACCACTATGTTTTTCCTACTCTTTATCTTCTATTTCGAGTAGTAGTTGTATTTATTAAGACATTGAAAGTGCCCTTTCCTGCCATCCCACATATGTCTTTGTAATTTTTGTCTTATTCAATCCTCCTTTGCGTGAAACCATCTATTTTTCCAATTCTGCCACAACATTGTATAGAGGGATGGTTAATAGAGGTGGTGCACATTTTTATTTTACACACAACTCTCACGTGGAGATTTGTGTATATATTCAACGCTTGCAGACCTGTATAGCCTAGAATGAGCTTTCTGAGGGTAATCAATCCACCTTCACATCAATCACAATACCATGGATTTTAATGTATCCACACATAATAGTTACAATGCAAGCTTATCAACATGTATTTCAAGTGCGGTACTTTGGTGGATGCTCATAAATTTATTGACGACATGGAAGAGCGAGATGATGTCTCATGGAATGCAATCATTTCTAGGTTGCACATTTTGCGTTTTTTTAAAAAAATGTTAGAGACTTCAAGTAAATGACGGTGGCATGTGCAAATAAGAGATCCTTGTAGTCACAAAATCACGCACTTACTATTACATTTTTACCGTTGAGTGTGTTATTTTATATATGGATCTTGTGTGAGAAAAATATTCACTAATGGCTCAACACCTAGTCCTTTTCATCACTTAGTTAGGCATGATTGTCATTTTTCTTGCATAGTCGTCAGTTGTCTACACATTTATGGTCATATTTTAACAAGTATTAAATGTTGTAATTTGGTCTTTTGTCATCTTTGGTCCCTAACTAAAAACTTAGGGTCATACTAGGGCACCCATGGGTGCCTCGGTCCTTGATTTTGGGTGCCCTAGTTTCCGTGATGTTCACATTTAATTTCTTTGTTTGAGGTCGGTCTCTACAGTTTTATTGTCCCATTCACCTATGTATTAGTCGGCATGTCGAGCCATTAGTGTCGAAATTTGAGCAAGAGATCCCTATATAAACATAACATACTCACCACATTATGGGCAAACTATCTACTATCAAGAGCTAGGTACTACTTAGGCAAAGGAATGCATTTGGGAATCTTCTACATCTACATCACACAAACATAAGGGGAACGGGTTGTATTCATTCTATATCATCCACCATTTTCATCCTACATCTAGTTATTTTACCCCGCTTCTACGTTATTGACGCTTAGGGAACCCTATGCACACAATTACGGCATACAAAGCACACAAAACTACATTGGGTCTAGAATGTAGTGCAATGCTTAGTTGTAAGTCCACCATTGTGGTAGTTAAGGTTAGTCTAACCCCTTCATTTGCATCTTTCTTTTTAGGAATTTGATGCTTTGTATGGGGTTTTGTAGGTAGATCTTCATCACATCATTATAGTGACACAAGAAAAGATATTGTTATAACGATCGACAAAAAGAAAGACATAACGAAGCACTTGTGACATTACTAGGACCAAGTCCCGAGATTTTCTCGTAGACTAGAGTGCCTGCAGACCACAAACCAAGGCACCCATAGGCGCCCGGCCCTCTTCCAGTGCCCCAATATAGACAAATCTCCATGTGCTACAAATTTATAAGTCACAACTTCACATTCTTCCCGGTTTGCATGTCATTCATCACAATCCAAAGAACACAAATGAGGTAAGTACTTTTAGGTTAGTACCCTATCTCTTTCTATTTCCATTTATTGTATTTCATTTAAATACTTTAGTACTTATCTTACATTTCATATCAGTTATATTATCATTGTTACTAGTTAGATTAACTCTAAAATATTTATTTTAGTTAATCAATCCTAAATATATACCAACATTCTTAGTTTGTTCCAAAAGGAAAGCTTTGAGATGGGTATGTACCCATCAAAGCATATCGAAAGTGGGATTTTCATTTATAGTAGTTGGGCATACATTAGTAGAAATTCATGTAAAGGGGATATATGCGTACAAAATGTAATGGAGGATTTTTCGGATGTATGCAAACAAATGTGAGAATGCTTAGAAGAGGGAGGAAGCCTTTTCGATTGCGGGTGAATCCACACCTGAGAACCTCGTATATTATGCACACTAGTATTTTATAGAAATGGTTCTTCTTACCTTTGTCTTTCATAATTCTCATATTTTTAGTTCTTCATTTGTAATGAAAATATTTTTAAACCCTTGGATTATTATACAATTGGTTATTTTAAACAAACTTGTATTGCAAAACAATAAAATGTCACCTCGTAACTTACGCAATCCAAATAACCCTTGGTTTTCAACCATAGACTTAAACCCTCATTCTGAGATGATTTGGAAACTTCATAACCAAACTAGATAGCTGTAACCCCCATTTTTATTGACAAGTTGAGTTTGAGTTCCTTGTAAACCTATCAACTGTTCCCTTGTAAAAGTTAGTAAATCATGATTTTCTTCATCATGAGAAATACCTTTTTGAACCCCCACCGAAATGTTAGGGTTTGAACCTATTCCTTGTCATCACGAGATGCCACAACAACTTCTACAATGCCCTAAATTGATCATTTGTCCATTTGTGTATTGCATTAAGAGCCCAGATGCCCTAGTTGTAGCATTGGGTAGCTACTAAAAGTGAAAAGTTGGGTTTTGTTTTGGCTTGTCGTTTGGACCTTGAGTGAAGAAATGCTTATCCACCTTCGTAAACCTCTAGTATTTTTACTTGAAAATTTCGGAACTATCAGTTCATGGAAAAACACATTGCTAGATAGTTTTTCAGAGGAGTTTTGTAGGCCTCCTCAGGTTATTATTTGACCAATTCAAAACCCATCCAATTATGACCGATGGCCCTAGAAAACTAGTGACAGTTTATATATGGTTCACCAGTTCTAAGTTTTGTCAACTCCCGTGAATTCTCGGTTCATAGGATAGTGCGTAGGAATTTACCCATTGTGTATTTTCCCATCAAAACTTAGTTTTTGAATGTGGTTTCTTAGCCTTTGAGCTAAAATTGGACGTTTTCACAACTAGTAAGAAAATGTAAAAGAAGGTCGTAGGACCCTTGTCAAAGTCAACAAACCATCGAGAAAACTTAACAAAACTTATAAATAATTGTATGAAACTCTATTTTGTGGCTTATTTTGAGAACTTTGATTTTTGGAAAGACTAGTATTTTTCTCTCTCCTCTCTCTTCCTTATCTCTTTCTATCTTCTCCCTTAGTTAAGAAATGAAGTGCAATGAAATGATTATATATCTCTAACCCTCTCTGGTTGTGTGTGAAGTATTCTGATTATGTGAATGGAAAACTAAAAATGTTAATTATGTTGGATTTAGGTGGATGCCATACGGAATTTGTGTTGACCATGCAATGGTTACATGTACCAAGACATGGAGGAAGTGAAGTGTTACTGATAATCTCATATTAGCATGTTATTTGGAACAATGAAATTATAGAGGCTAAATCAACATTCTATGATATATTGAAATGTTAATTATTGAATTTTGTAATAAGTATGATCTATTATTGTTTTGGGGTGTTTAGGGAAATGAGTATTCAATTATGGGTGTTAATTTTATTTAGAATTATGTATTGTAGAACAATTGGATATGTTATGCTAATTGAAAATGAATTGATCTCTTATAGTGTGTTCAAGGTGAAATTAATGAGTAAACCTCTTGTATATTGTACTATTTACGTGGAATTGTAGGAAAGGAAACTATACACACTATCAAGCTCGTAGTAAAATACTTGTATCGATTTACCCTTCTTGTACGACCACTTACATGACATAGAAGATTGAAAATATATGTTTGGCCTTTTTCCTTGTACTAGACGGAATCTTGTAGCTTAAGGGAAAGAGGAACTCGATTTAAATGACCATAATATCATGCACACTTAGCAACATTTCCACAAACCTATTTGGTAAGAATGGTAATGGTTAAAATATTGTCTTAAGTATTTGTCCTTCCTCCTAGGATTTCTTTCATTCGTGTTACTTGAGAGTGAATATGTTCTCTTAGGTTAGTACCTAAAGTGTATCTAATTTAAACCCTCTTGAGATAACACATGTGGAAAATGAAGGGTTCTAGGTGACCAAGTCCGAAGATTCTCTTGAAATACATTTAAGGATTTGTGTTATGGATGAATTCCACTCTTATTGCATTTATTAGTATTGTTCACTATAAAACGATATTAAGAGCTAATCATGACAAATAAAAAAATTGTAAATAACACCTGATCTTTGAAAGTGTAACCTTGAGATGTTGCCCCAAGAGAAAAGTGAATTTTGATCTTTCTTGTAATAGATTGAACCATATTATGTTGTGAGAAAAATGAAACTCATGTCATGTAAAATTTAATGTGAAACCAATCAATAATTAAAGTGTAAATAAAAGAGAGAATCGTGGACCATAATCCTTTAAACAATATACCCATTTTCCTCTTATTCTCACACTAATTCTTATTGAGTATTGAAGGTTTGATACAAAACCAATTAAGCATTCCTTTAGAAATGAATCCTAGGGATAAGATCTAGTAGCCTCGTGTGTATATAAATGCCCCTATTAATAAGCAAGTTAAATAAGTAATATCAACAAGGTATATGATCCAAATTAAATGAAAAATACCTTAAGTTAAATGTTAAACGATATAAAGGAAATTTAGTAAAAGGAAAAAGAATGTATGTTCATGTATCAAGTACTATCCAAACCATTAAGATTAATTATTGAAACATGGTTGTAATAAATAAATATTCATGAAAGTGTTGTGTCATGGGTAGTGTCATTCGTAAGTTCATATTGTAGTTGGATCATTTTTTTCCTTGTCTTTTGGGAAATGTAGTTATGATTTGCATCATGTGTTTCATGTGGTTGTGTTATCTTCTTATTGGGTTGAGAGTTCATCATTGTTTATTAGATGAATAAGGTGTAGCTAGTGAAGGGAGGAATAAGGGAAATGTGTGTTTGTTTTGGAGGAAACAAAGGGATTCGTGGCTAGTCTTAGTGGAGGGATAAGCGCATGTTATAACGGAGGGATCAGGGGGCTTGTAGAATTTGATGTGGTCTGTTTAATTTGGAGGAACCAAATGCTAGCCATGATCCCTTCATGGAGGGATAAGGGGTAGTTACAATGATGACCTATCCCTTATGTAAGCCTCTTAGGTAGGCTTGGTTATGTGCGTCATCTTCCTTGTGAAGTGAATCGCTTCTCATCTTGTGGTACGTGTTGGTCCATGTTGGTATAAATTTCTCGTTTGATGTTGAATTATCCAAAGTGTTCCCATGTGGTGTCGTGTAACAAGCATCAAGATAAAAAAATGTTCCAAGATTTTTACTGTGGTGTTTTTGTCCCTTATTTTGTGGGCGTTACATTAACAAAATGTGAAAAATTTAGTTAGGAATTTAAACTTCTTTCCTTCTCCACAAAATGGGATGATGTCATGTTCCCCATGAAAATATCAAAGTGTGCCATTATCTCAATGTTTAACCTTTCCATTTATTATAATTTTTGGTTTATTCATGGTTAATGAAACACCTTGGTTGTATAAGAATTTGAATTTAAAACCTCATACATCATCTCAAAAGAAGAATCGAGAAAAACAAAACAAAAATAGCCTTATTGATGTGACTTATATTGTTTCTTTGAGTCAAACCGAGAACTGAATGATTTGAATTTTCTTTAAAATTGAGGGGCCCAAAAAATAGTACGACTTTTTCTAAATATACATCTATACAAGTCTCACAACAAATTTTCTAATTCATTTAATATACGTGTATAATGACTAGAAACACCGTAATTGCATAGAAGTTTTCTCGATTTTCTAATAGGAAAATCTCTATTTTTTACATTTTCATGATCCCTCCAAGTGTAGGTTGCCAATTGTTAACACATAGAACAAGTTTCCACTCCAATAAAGACTTTAAATTCCTATAGTCACATTTGTTAAATCATGTTTAGAATCCGAAATAAATCAAGCCAAGACTATTATGGGCCACATGGTAGCTATTGGATCATAGGCTTGATTTTCTCAAGTATCATGTTAAGAACATTAATGAGTCTCTATGGAGTGAGATATTGCCACATGGTGTTATTCTGTTCTATGACGAAGAAATCAATGCAAACTTAGAAAAAGATGGCTCATAGAGTCATGTTGTATTTCATAACTTGTTAAATAAGGGAATGCAAAGCATGTTGGGTTGGGATATATGTTGGGATCCTTTTACTACATGTGGAACTCCCATGGAGTTCTAGAAGCACAATGATAAGTTATATGCCAAGTTTGTCACTATGGAAAAAAAAAGATCCAATAAAATAACAATAAGAATCTTTGTTAATCAAGAACACATAAGTGGGCATACATGATCTAAAACTTTTTATATCCATACTTTACATATAACATATCATTTGAATTTTTGTATATCTTTCATAATACCATTTTCTCTTCGTCCTTTTCATCTTAACATATTTCCTCATTTCTCTTCCCTTATTTTCTTCTAAAAAGAGTATAGTATATATAACAATATAATGTGACTGTCTTTTTAAAAGCCAAAAAAAAACGTGGGGGCCTTAATAAAACCCTCAAATTTACCAAAAATAAAATAAAACTACACTAACCATTTTGTAAAAGAAAAACATGAACTTCTAATAGTAAAATTCATATTTTTTGCAAGCTTAATATAATAATCCAAAGCTAAAACATATGAATACACATACTTCACATATCTTTATTACTTGTGAATCAATGTTACTAAATACACCTCTCATGAAAAACCACATTTGTACACTCTCTCCTAACTTCAAGTTTATATTCTTTATTTTGAAATCCCAAAATTATATTACTACTTACATAACACAATAATAATATTTTCCATATACCCTAATCTTTAATACTCTCTTCTAGGGAGTAGACACTCAAATATATATACTACATAATCATTATCCACCTCAAATATATATACTAAATAATCATGATGCACCTCATCTTTTGATCCATTGTTTCCTAAAATGCATGTCTTCCTTCTTGGGGATTTGCCATATTAAAATTATTTCTTACCTAGATTTTCTCAAATTAAGTCCATATTTGACCATAGACAAAGCGTCCTTCGAGGGAGAGGTGAGAGTCCATATTTTTATAAGCAAAATCTCCGGCGGACCTGTTCCAAAATTGCAGGGCTCAAAATTTGCATGGATCCGTCTGCAATGTATCGGCAAAAAGATCTTCTTACATTCAATTCTGCAAATCTCCTGGATAAACTTTCCCATCTCTGCTTCTACTACTTTTACTGCTTAACATCCTTCTTAAAGAATGGAGTCCTGAAATTTTAAACGACTGTGATCCACCATCCTCGTTTTCCTCGTCGAGGAAAAACTAATCGACCTTGCCGACATAGCTAACCCAATTTCTGGCAAAATCTGGCTCGTCAATGGCGGCTCTGTTTCTGTTCTGCTAATCTGCTCTTGATGATGAACTCCATTATTTATATCAATAATCATGTCTCCGCCATTACCAGAATGGACAATTTCTTCTTCCTGTAATAACATATTCTCTGCGTCTGCGTTTGTTCTACAGAGAGGGCAATTTTTGTGGGAATGAAACCACATATCAATACACAGTGTGTGAAAACTGTGGTTACATTTGGGCAAAAGCCTCAGTTTTTCACCATTTTCGAATTCAGATAAGCACACGGAGCATTCTTTTCCCCATTTTTTGAAGCTTTCTGCGTACATAAATGTCGGCAGAGCCTCTATGGATTTGGCATCCAAGCCCGTTCTACCCGATTCCTCCTCAACATTCGGGAGACTCGAAGAATCCGGCATCGGAATAGGAAGTTGCAGGTATACCCTGCGACGAAAGACGGCATAAATGCAGAAGAGGATGAGGAGTAAAATGAAAGAGAATAAGATGATCAAGGCTCCTATCATCAATATCTTGCTCATTGCAAACAACTCCCAATACCGATTCTTGTGATGGTGGTCATCCATGGCTATCCTAAACACTCAAACTGATACTGTAATTTTGCACAGAAGCCTGTGGATTCATGGATATGAAATGGAATGTTTTGGATAGATAAATGGCTTCTTCGAGGGAATCTCGGCAAGATCTTTTCTTCGGTTGTGGCGATTTTCCATTTACGAAACTGAATGCATTTTCGACTCAACTGAATGGACAAACGTTTTGGTCAAATTTTCCACATTATAATACGGAAAATGTCAAGGGGACTGTAACTCTCTTTTGGTGTATTATCCTGGGAAGACAATATTATTTAAGCACGTGGACAAATTCTTCAACAATTTTTAAAACAGGGTGTAGTGCCAACTAGATATGAGATGAGATTTGATGGTCTGTTATTTAACAGCTAGAAAATATATATTCGAATAAACATTATTTGTTTTTGAATAAATGTTATTTGCAATAATTAATTGAAGGTTTTCGAATGGAAGTTAGTAATGACTTAAAAGATATGATTGGGAAACCGTTATTGACGTAATAATTACTTATATAGAAATAAAATATAAAAACCAGTAGTTTAAGATATAATTTTGAATGACTTTTTCACTATTTCAATTATATATTGAAATGAAATTGCTTAAAATTTTACTTGAAATATTGTGTTTTAAATGTGTGTTGATAAAAGAGAGTTTGTGAAAGGGTCCTAACCCTTGCACATTCCTAAAAACTTAACATGCAACAATACAAAGCTAAAAGCATAACAAAAGTATGATATGGTTATAAGAATACCCCGCCCGACATAAGACTGCCAACCTATAACAAACATACAACAAACTTATAATAGATGTATAAAGTAATCCTCCTCTAGCCAAGCCGCTCTCTTGAGGAATTCCAAGAAAACAATCGCTAACTAGCAACAAACATGTTGCCAATAATTAGCAAAGGCCTACATGTCCTTCAAACGAAAATGAATAGTCAAGGAAACAAGTTTCTTTGTAGGTGAGTTTTTAGATCTAGTGATCTACTTCAATTTGGCATTTCTCGTTACTCTAACACATGGTGACGTATATTTACCCCTTCTCACCTTTGGTTTTTGTGTGTCACAACATTCCAACCTTCTAATATATCATCCTCCTCCTCAAGATCCTCTAGGGAAGGTTCTATATCAATATTCTCTAGCACCCTAGTTTCATATTCCTTAAACTTGGCTCCTTCTCAAGAGGCTAGAACCCTCGATCTTCGCTTTCCATTCCAAGTATGAGCCAAAAAGAATCTATCAAAAATCCCTTCCTAATTGTCTATTGTTTTTGCTTGGGATCCATTTTGTGTCTTTGGAAGATCAACTTTACGAGGTTCGATCTTTTTGTTTTCCCTTGTTGATCTTGAACCTAATTTTGATCTTGATCAAAAGCTTCACCTTCCTCAAGATAGAAAAAGGTCATCTGAAATGTTATCCTTCTCCATCAACATAGCCATCGATAATCCTTTGTAAGAAAAATTCACTTTGGGAGGAGTCCCATCTGAAGCTTGAGGTCTCTAAAGAAGCTTCAAGCTTAGTGTCAATCATTTTATATTTTACCTCTATAAATCTTACCACTATTGCTTGATCTTCATTGAATTGCCTTGGGATAGTGGTTTCGCCGATTTACAACTAGAAATATCATCATGCAACTTAATGTAGACACCAAAATTAGGTCACACGCTCCTTGACCCTTCGTTAAATAATCAACTTGAACACACTCACCTAACCATGGCCCCTTACACCCCACACTAATATTAATTTAATTAATTTAATTTAATTAATCCATGTCCTCACAATATTTATTATTTAATTATCCTAATTAAGATAATTCCCACACCACCACCTCACCTATACACCTCACCTAGCCACCTCACCCTAAGTCTATTCTTAGTATGTTGCCATAACTAACTAAGACCTAACTAAACCCTAAAAATCAAAGCCTACATCCCCTCTAACCACATTCCCGCATAAGAAAAGGTAACTCCCACTCTTGCCCGGATGAATAGAGAGATCTGGCGGAAATCATTGCCATGATCTCCCATTTTTAGTAAACCTAGGGAATCCCACCCTAACCGACGCTGGTCACCCTTGAACCGACGTCGGTCAACCCGAAACCGTCGTCGGTCACCTTTTATTCCCTTTGGTAACCTTATTTCGAGGTTGGCACATTTGAGAGAAAAAGGAAAGGAGACCAGAGCTGCATGTAAGCAAAACAAGCATCCTTTTACGCATCTAGACATTGAGCCATCACCAACATCAATCAGAGAGCCATTGTATTCACGGGAGCACTCCGGGAAAGCACCACTACAGGACCATACACGTATTCTCTAATCAACCACCTCCACCACTCAGCCATCAGATCCTTAACACAGTAAGTATGGCCTAATCAAGTATAGTTTATTTCAGTTAGTAATCTTTATTACTCCTGTTATTAATCTATTCTTTGCATGCTTATTGCTTCATCACCCACTTGCTTGTAAACCCAAATATCCCTTCACCCACATCACCAAATCACCTATTCTCACTTATTGTATACTTAGAGCATACCTAAGATCTCCACAAACCCCCATTCACTCGCCCAAACTTTATTCGACCTCAGATCACCCCTACCATTTAACCTATTTTGAGTTTCTTTCACCCGACCATACCGATGCGGTTACCCATAACCGTCATCGGTTCTACCTAAACCGACATCGGTCACATTTAGTTGATGTCGGTCTCTGTGTTTTACACCTTGACCAAGAACAGACCCAACAATCACCCTACCAATTGACCTAAATAACCCAGAATTTGACCTTGACCAATCCCAGTACCTAGACAGGCAACTCACCTCTCAAATCCAACTATAACCTAGCCTATTGTGATTGGATTTGCTTATTGTATTTGAATGAGATACCTAAATCATATCAACTACAGTAGGACCTTGTTTATTTTTCGCATTAACTTTTTTAGATAGTGGATTGACAGTCGTCTAGGAAGTATCACACTTCCCAGAACTAGCATATGTTAGCGAGTCCAGCGACATATATTATTTAACTATCTTTTCGTGGTCTCATTTTCTATTATAGGTAGTTCCTCCTAGCCAAAAGGAATCTCTCACATTCAGATATGGATCAAGAAGTCAGAACATGCGCAACAACCATCAACCGACCAACATTTAACAGGTATTCCTCCTTGGCCCTTACCCTTATCTGTTTCGTCATTTCGAAAAGGTAAAGAAAAACGGTGAAACATTTTGGCATGCCCAGTGGGACCCATCAGGGGTTCTTTTGCATTTATTCATTCCTAGGTGAAAGTTGTGTGTTTGTTTCCCTTAGAAAAGCTTCCACATTAATTTTTCTTCCTTGGAATCATTCTCCTTCTTTCTATTGTCTAAAAACAATCGTGTTTTTGGTGCTTTAAAAAGAACACATCTTCCTTTCTTTTGCATTGCATTAGTGAAAGAGCATCCCTCTTCCTGTTCATCTCTTGCTACATTGAATATCACACTTCAATTTGGGTTTAAAACACTTGCATTGCATTCTGATTTGTTGCATTATTAGCTCACATTAAAATCGAGGGCAACCTATTTCTTAGAAGTCATACCCAGTTAATGGTTGAAACAAAGAATCATAGAAATCACATTTTTTTCTCTCTTTGTGTCTTACCAAACTTGCACAAAATCAAATATACACATCTTTCTTAAACAACATATTACTTGGGAACATCATGTCGGTGATCACACGCTCGATTGGAAGGTACTCCCACTCGTTATGCAATGCCGAGTCATTATCTCAGGAGATGGCCCGCCCCACCATAACATACATGAAACCTCTCCTTTTAGATATCTTTCTTCGTAGGAAACCTTCCTCACCAAAAATTCTATTCTAAAATACACAAAGTCATTATTAAATAGCATAAGCTAAACAAACATAATAAAATCACTGTTAGGATCGTGCTTTTTCTTAGTGTTCTTCTTGGCTTGTGTTTTGAGGTGTGAGACTACGAATCCCCATTTTTCTTCTTCCTTGCACACTCCACCATCATAGTTGGAGTATTCTAACTTTGTCTGAGTGTGCCAAGGCCCTCATCTTCTCATTCTTAGGCTTCGAGTTTGATTCTTCACTTAATTTAATTCACAAAACCAATTTTCTTCATTTCTTTCTAATTTCACGACCAATGACATCGGTCAGTGACGATCGCGGTTCACATCGACCGTCGTCGGTTAAACCCTAACCGGTGTTGGCTTCTAGCTTTCTAGTTACTTTACCTAGAACAGTTTCATTACTACTTTTGTTCTATTTCCAACCCTCAGGGCATCATCATATTTCTCCCTTATTGATATTTTCTATCATACACAGTTTCACCAGTACAAATCCAACATTCCCACTTCATTTTTTTGAGACTGGTTTCTTCCACAGTGACCGATATCAGTTTCAGAAACCGTCATCGGTGTTGTCCTAACCGTCACCGGTTTTCCCAGAACTGTCATTGGTCAACCTAACCATCATCGGTTTCCTGTGTTTAATTTTTTAAAATCTAGACATTGACCAGATTCACCTCCCGAACCCCATTATTCTCTATTTTTACTATTTTCTTTGTCATCATCTACAGAATACAGTCTTACCAGGTCAGCGCTTGTTCACATGGTCTTGGTGCAACCAAACTAACACCCTCATATTCCATGTTAGTCATCAACCACTCCCACCTAGTCCTTCACCGCCTTTCGTCCTATCACCCATGGATCCAACCTTACCTACCACCATTCTACTACGGGAGACGAGGAATTTGAACAACTTCTTGATCATAATCCTGCGGCATTCTGAGTTCTACCTTTCCCACTCTTCCACCCGAGACTCCTCTGGTCATTTGATATATGACATGTCGGTATCAATCTCTCTGCCCTTATTCCTGCTGCTGCATTGCCCTCACCTACTTTTCCCTCAGTAGTTTCACGCCCTAGGACCCTTACCCTCCATGACCACCGCATCAACAGTTTCTCTCGGTGCCTATCATATATGTTGTCCCCTCGTCCACCGCCCAGACCATAACACAATCCACACCAATTGTGTCAAAATTCCCATTGCACAACAATCATCGATGATGTCGGTGACCCCTACTCCATTCCAAATTCTTGTCCTCTCCATCCCACAAACATTTCCCCAATCGCTACGAGAGTCACGACAACCATCCCACCCACATACACCTACTATCAATAACCCCCTATCTCTTCTATCACCCATTATAGATATGTGTCTTCTATGTTGGTTCCTTATTCTCAACCTCCCTATCAGGTTCAATATCCACCTCCTTATGCCACATGAGGTGTCCCCCATCACAACCTACTAATGACCTCATCAAGTTGATGATGGAAAAGATGCAAACACTAGAAGCATCGGTTTCCGGCTCATGCAATTCCCTCACCTATGATGAAATTTGTAATGAGCCTATTCACCCATCCATTCCCATTCAACCATACCCCGTACATTAGGAGATGCCAAAATTCAACCGCTTCAATAGAAAAGAAGATCCGTAACAACATTTGTGGTCCTTTAAACATGGGTGTTACCTGATTTCCCATGATGACGCTTTACTTTTGAGGACTTTCCCAATGTCCTTGATAGGACCTACATTGGACTAGTACAGTGGACTACCAAGACACTCCATTTACTCATTCAATCAAGTAGCCCAATCCTTCCTAGATCACTTCTCCATCAACGTTGTTAATAAATTTACCATGACTGATCTTTATTCCACATGACAATATGACAACGAGTCTATCGCTAACTTCGTCGCTCATCGCACAGCCTTCATAAACCAGTTCACATTCCAATTGCTGCAAACTGAGCTTATAGAACTATTTACTCAGGCATGTGCTAGACACATCTCACCAACCCTACAGATGAAAAAAAAATTCACTTTCGACGAGGCATTCACCATGGCACGAAATTGGAAATTTGTGCTATCGAAGAAAAGAAGATTCAACTTCATAATAAGAACATCACGTTCAAATCAAATGATACTTCTTCATCTTTGAAACCTCAAAACAACTATTCAAAGCCCAAAGGGTCTGCTAATGCCGTAGTTCTCAAAGCTGGTCCCCCTCATCAATCAAACCCAGTCCAAACCCCCTTCTAATCTTTCTCTTGTCCAAGCTTTCTAGTTCAGACGAGAACAACAAAAGTACACTTCCCTAGGAGAATCTTACTCCTCCATTTTGGAAAATCTTGTTAAGGTAGGTGTCATTACCCTTCCACCCATAAAACCACATACTGGTTTCGACCCTAAGTGACCCATGCCTGCGTGGTATAAGGAACATGACTTTTGTAACTATCATCGGGTCAAAGGTCACAATGACAATAACTGCATTACCTTCAAAAATATCATTCAAGAAATGATAGACAATGGAGACTTAGTCTTGGATAGCCTGAATGCACCCACTAACCAAATCCTACACATCTTCAAGAAGCCATTCCCTAATCATGCCCCATCTTCAAACCAAGTGGGTGATACCTCAAACAATGATAGCATTGTCCGCGAGGTCCACGCTATTTTCAATGACGCACCAGTTACTTCCCAATTGCCTCATATTCCTTCCATAGATGAAATCTTAGCCCATGCTCCCCTACCTGCACCAGAACCTATTTCATCTACTCCTTTGCCTACAGAGGAATCCCTTCATCTTCTCCTTCATCCATGAAAGAGCCTATAATCAGCACACCACCTTCGACCCCTCAAAATTCCGAGTAGTTGTCAGTGACACCTCTCCTACTCATAGAAGATGTAGGTTCACCGCCTACACCAACGCAAGGAGAGCCCACTTCGGCTGGCCCGTCCTCTCCTCTACCCATGGAGGATACTATAGAAGTACCACTGCTATAGATGATAGTTCACCATTGGACCTTCAAGATCCCATCGACTGCTTTCAACTCTCTTACCCACAGAGTCCAAGGCTAGCCATTTCCCAGTATCTCAAACACATTTTACGGGGATTGCCACTTAGTCCACATCGGCTCCGCTTACAACAGTACCATTCTCACGCTTGGCTGATCGCCTGGATTATGTTGATAGAGCCTTACTTTGGGGGCATCTTCTACTTCCTATTTCAACACAAATGCAGTTGTCACTCGCTGACACCTCCACTATCTATCTAAAAGTGTTTTGGCCAACCAAACCAAACACAACCACAACTATCACAAAACCTCCCACGAAACCACTCATGGCTCAAATGACACCTCTACCCATAACCCAACATGCATCTGCACCCAAACCCACGCCTATATCATCTCCCTTACCTAAACCTATCACTACCTTAGGGGTCATACCAACAACTAGCCTTACTCATCCACCCATCAAATTAGATTTAGCTATATCTTCCAAAACTAACACCAAACTTAACCCGACCCCTAAACAGAAGAGCCAATCTCCTAGATCTCATACCCCAACCTCGCCAACCACACCCTTATCACCTTCACCCTTTCTATCCATCCTAGGACCTCACCCCTCGACCCTGGCCAAGAAACCCCATCCACTGGTAAACCAAGAACGCAACAACCCATTTCCCCATCACAAACCTCTAATATACCCAAGTGCCCCACACAACCTCCGCCCTCACCTGTAACCTTTTACCACCCATACCTCCAATACCATCAATAACTTCTTCACTACCCACAACACTTCCTTCTATTTCACTCATGCCTCGTACTCCAACCACACCACGTACCTCTATAGCACCTCGGTTACCCTCTTCCACCATCTGCTTTTCCCTCCACATCTTGTGCGCCCATATCACCTTTACCCAAGAAGATGCAACCAAAAGCCAAAAAATATGCTACCCTCCAATAGGGTAGTTAAACCAACCACACCTTCTATTGCCAGTTCATCTACCACACCCTACCCAAGTAGATACGACCAAAACCTAAGACCACACCACACACCAAACTAGTAGCCCAACCCACTCCCCCTCTTGCAAAGACTCTTCCTACATAGTCAGCCGCACCTAGACCCAAACCCACATTCACCTCCCATTGTGATCCATTAGCAGGGTCCTACGCCAAAATCCTAACCAACCTCCTCAAAACTTCTGTCATCACATTACCACCTCTTAGACCTTATGACCCACTCAAACCCAAACCAAAAGGGTTTGATGAAACAAAAATTTGTGCCTACCATCATGTGCTAGGACACGATGTAGAGAACTATAAGGCTTTGAAAACCGCTCTTGTCCAATTGTGTCCTCCTGAAGAAAAATTTGACGATGATGATCTTCTTGATGAGGACCCCATTTCACCTTCACCAATTTCCACAAATCTTCCCTCATTGCCTACTCAGTGACCAAGATCTCCACCCCCACAACTCTTTGATCCATCCTCGAGATTCGAAATTAACATGGTTCGCATAAGAGAGTTGGCCAAATCACCACCCAAATGCCTTTGTGCCTAGCTTACTTTACAAAGATTTTCTCCCCAAAGTAGGTTTCTTCTCGTCATGTCATTATACCACTCATCCTATGCCTTCTCCATTTACCCCCTCATATTAACATGATCAACATTGCCACCCGTGCTCAGAAAGAAAAGGGCAAGGAGAAAGCAACTGGCCCATCAACCAACCCTGTACCCAATATACCATCTGCACCCACACCCAAAGTCATCATTTGTGGTCCTGCCTATCCCATTTCTGATGGGGCCACACATCGTACAATGCTAAAACAACTACACCAATCCCCCCTCAAAATGTCTTTATATGACCTTGTCCAAACCTCGGAGTCACATCATCAAGCCCTCATGGAGGTCCTTCAATCTATTGAAGTCTTACCAAATGACCCCACACCCATAGCCTCCATCATTACCCCTCACCGCGTAACATCTATCACTAGGTCTTCGCCTTCCTCTACACCTTCACCCACTCGCCAAGTGGTCGCTCTCAATTTTGCAAATGAAGAGATCACTCCCTTTCAATTTGATGACCTCGACCGTGCTCTAGTCATCTCTGTATTATCAATAATATACGCATCCGTCGCGTTATGATCAATGGTGGTGCTAGCATTAACATCATATCCTCCCATATGTATGCCCAAATGCAAATACCTACCAATTGCATGCATAGTAACCCGTTATGTTGCATTCTTTCAATGACACCATAACCTCTACACTGGGTACCGTTGTTCTCCATGTCCACGTAGGTCCCCGCACCATCTCGGAACTTTTCTATGTCCTAGAAGGGGAGTTCCAGTATAACTTGTTTCTTGGTCGACCTTGGATTCGTGTCATGGGTTATGTCCCTTCAACGTTACATCAATGCCTCAAATTTGAACACGAGGGACATAATTACACCATCCTTTCCACCCCTCACCTTTAAAGACTTGTAACATGCTATATCGACCCAATGATGTGCTTGTACCGATCAAGGCATCCAACACCAAAACCACTTCACCTCCACCCACGAACCCATCCACCAAAATTTCCATTACTTCGTTGTGTCTCGACATCACCATCCCTATTGCAGGTTGTAGCCACCACTCGCTGCTAGCGCCCTACTTCCCCTTCATCTAGCGGGCCATCTATACCTGCTACCCACATACCAACTACTGATCCATTAGAAGGTGTTTTTCAATGCCTCACTCTAGGGGAATACCACTTATACAATATCGATACCTTCCTCACCCCACAAGAGTACAAGAATCTACGTCAACACCCCAATTATGACATTCACATTGGTGACGTCTTCTCTTATGGCCCTCCCCACCTTCACATCAATCTAACGTATGGGGGACTTGATATGGCCACCTATAAACCCCGAACCTCCATCCCAAACCCAACCATTCTTCACCGACCTACACTCCCTCACCAACCACCATTTCACTCACACTTTCCTCCATAAGTGCACATGGAAAGGATTTGGCTTTGGTTTTTATGAATAAGGCTGGCACACTATCATCTCCTGTACCTCTCGTATCAATAACCTCGACATCTAAACCTCGATATAAACAACCTCGACATCTAAACCATATACCACATAACTTTTACCACTTATATTATTTCACATTTTCATACATAACCAACATTTTCCACATTTTGCACCATCTCATGCCTTTATATTGCCATTTTTTTATCAAAATGCCGAAATGACTCAACCATGCCTATAACCTGACTCAACCATGCCTAAACAACCTGACTCAATCCATGCCTAACAACCTAACTCAACCATGCCTAAATAACTGACTCGATCCATGCCTAACAACCTAACTCATCCATGCCTATAACCTGACTCAACCATGCCAATAGCCTAACTCAACCATGCCTAAACAACCTGACTCGATCCATGTCAAACAACCTAACTCAATCATGCCTATAACCTAACTCAATCCATGCCTAAAAAACCTAACTCGATCCATGCCTAACCTACCTGACTTGATCCATGCCTAAAATGACTTGACTCCGCCATGCCTAACTCACCTAGTTTCCATCCATATCAAACCAACAAACCCATATCTCATCTAATACAAAGTAACAAATCCATATCTCATCTAACACAAACCATAAACCAATATCTCATAAACACATCAACACATCACCAAATACCATGAATCTCATCATATAAATCAATAATTGTGTATCTCAAAATCCCTTCCTATCTCATCATGGCCATCATCTCAAAAATGTCAACACGGAGGCTGATATACAATACAAAATGTCATCAACATGCAGGTTAGTCTCATATATACAAAAAGAATGAATGAATCAATACAAATATCTTCGGCTCGCAGGCCGGTATCATGTACAAAACAATAATAAATACAAAATCTCTTCAGCACGCAGGGTCTCATATATAATACATACAAAAATTACTTGCACGCAGGCCGGTCCATAGCAGGTCAATCATCTCCCCATCTGATGTTGGGGAATGCTCCCTATGACTGTGTCTCTCCCGACCCCTTTGCCACACCTATCTGGGGCCCAGCACCTACCTCACCTCCCCGCCGATGGCCCATCACTGGGGCTGGCCTCTACACACTAGTGGCTTCACCACGACCCTGTCCATGGGCTTACCACCCCCTGTACTCTCCACACTATGAGTACAGGATCTAGTCCTCTCACTGGAGGCCTTCTGTGCTCTGTACTCGGCATAGAAGGGCACATCTAGCCCGACAACTAACAAATGATCCTATTAATACCATGCCTCTTCGAGGGCATCTCTTAACTTGGCCATGGGCACTGCCTCGTGGAGGTGTCATGGGTCCAGTATCGACTCGACACTGCAATTTTTGTATAATGGGACCCTATCTCGAACTCCGCACTAGAGCTCGAGTTGGCCTTGGAGTCTATGCTCGTGCTTGTATATGGGCTGCAGGTAGTAATACATGTGCTGTGTTGTTGTCGGTTGGCCCGCACACCCGTAACCTCCCCTACGTTGTGGCCAGGCTAATCGGCCTCAGTAAAGCCTTCACCTACACTTGTAGAGTGGATATCTCCCCTCAGCCTCCGCGCCGCTCCTCCCGATCCCTCTCTAGCCTCCGCCATCCTCAAATGACCTCCAACTCTCTCCACCAATCACCTCACTCGATCCGATCTCGTGGCCCCACCTCTCACCCACTCAATCTCGCCTATGTGGCTCACCAACCAATCTCTCTACCATACTCTTTTGACCTCTTCCTCTTTGCTCTCTTTTTGTCCTTTTCTTCTCCTTAACAATACACAAATGAATTTTAAAATTCAGGTTTTCATTTTTTATACCCTACCCGACTCAACCAACGTCGGTTAACCCTCGATCATTGTCCGGCCCGATGCCCTAGACTACCATCGGTTCTTCTCCACCATCCTCGGTTCATCCCAACCGCTGCCGGTTATGTCATCACCAATCCGACACTATGATAATTCTTCACCGAGAACTCCTCGTGCTATGATTATTTACTAATGCACAGCCTTTAGTTTGGTGGATGTAATATGGAAACAAAACAACAACATAACACAAGAATACCATCGACTATGATAAGACGAATGATAACAAATCTGAAATATCAAAATAAATTATAATATTAACATGAAATCATATTCTAATCTCACCCATGAGGTACTTCAAGTGTTATTGACTTCACTTGCCTTTCACCAAGACTATGGGAGAAACTTTACAATTACACCTCTTAATGGCTTCTTCAACACACCTTTAAACTGATGGCTTCCTTCGCACACTTCCTACAATATTTCTCACTACTTCCTTCTATGCTAAATGAGGGGGGTGGCCTCTCTATTTATAGAACTTCCAGGCTTATCCATCTTATCTCTAAGATAGGATAAGAAATCCACTCTGACGAATCATATTCCATACCTTAACTCTTATCGTAAATGTAAGCTTATCTCATTACGATAAGATAAACCTTATCATTTCACATGGGTTCCACATTTTTAGACTTTTTACAAATAAAATACACAAAATATTTATGACCTCACTCCTTGTCTTTATTACCAATATAATATTTCTAATTCCTAATCATGTAGACCCTACTTCTCTAATTACCCAAACTTTGACATTTTAACATTACCGGACCACTTACGACAAATATTTACTTTTTACAACATTCCTATTGTACTTTGACTGTTACCGTACTCCACATTATTAGCGGCACCGTACTGACGGCGCCGTTATCTTCTATCAGACGCTACTACTAATTATACTTAACAACAACATATTCCTAATACATACATTAACGAAATAGAAATTACGGAGGAAAATTTTAGTGTCGACATCTTCCCCCTTCCTAGCTTCTACTCCGTCCTGAGTAGACTATTCCAGTGCTTGGAAAATCTTCAACTTGTCGTGGTTGACCCATTTCATAATGGGAGTGCCATCCAATTCCTCCAGTTGGTACGTACCATTTTCATGCACAATTTCTTGCTATTTTGTAGGGCCCCATCCATTTTGGAATAAATTTTCTCTGTCTTTCTTTTTTGTATCGGAATCATATACTAGAACCAAGTCATTCACATGAAATGGAGACCACCGGATCTTTTGATCAAAGTATTCCTTCTACTTCATTTTCTTCTTATGGCTTGTATCCTTTTCTATTTCTCTCATTTCCTCTAGCAAATGAAGATGTACCAACCTTTCTTTTACTGAATCACTTTCATCCATCCTTTCATTTTTCATAACTCTCACAGTGGGAATATCAAACTCAATAGGAAGAACTGGATCAATGCCATAGGCCAACTGAAATGGGGAGTATCCTATTACTGACTTTGATGTTGCCCTATATGCCCACAATGCTACATGAATCCTTTTATCCCACTTATGTACTTGCAAGGCTGCATCTTTTGCTAGAATTTGACACAACACAAAATTTGTTCGTTCCACCTGTCCATTTGTGCTTGGCTTGTATGTTGTTGCCTTCTGTGCTTAATAGAAAACTTATTGACTAGGGCTTCTACCACCTCATTAATGAAGTGGCTTCCTTGATCTATTGCAATTTCTAATGGGCAACCAAATCATGACAATGCGTTCATATATGAATCTTTCCACTTCATCCATGGAAGTTGTTTTCAATGGCCTAGCTTCAACCCACTTGGTTAAATAATCTGTGGCAACTACAATATACTTATTTTGATGTGAGGTAGTTGGAAGTGGACCTACAATGTCTATTCCCCACTTTTCAAAGGGACCAAGGGAAGAATATGACATAATGGAGCTGATGAAGTCTTACGGTTACCATGTGTTTGACAAATATCACATGTCTTACAATAATTATAACAATCTTAAAAAAAGTGGGCGGTGATAACTGCATCCAAGATCCTTCTTGCTGTAAGTTGTCCAGAGAAGTGCCCTCCACATGTACCATTGTGGAATTCTTCTAGCAGTTCCTTCCCTTGATCACGTCATTTGCTGCTCTCTTGATCTTTGTCCATCAAGTCCTATTGAAATAATACCCCATGCGAATAGAATATGGACATCGGGCTTGAGTAATCTTTCTCTTAGTCTTTGCATTGGCACCATCAGAAACTTGAATTCATTCGGATAATTCCAAATATCTATGTATTCACTAGGGATTGTGTCAAGGATAACAATGCTACATCGGGAAATCATCATCATCACAAGATGATCCTAAACCATCATAGGCTCGAGAGAGTGCATCTGCATTGACATGCTTCTTTCTGGCCTATCTATAATATCAAATTCAAATTCTTGTAGCAAAATTATCCATCTTGCTATCCTCCCTGATGGGTTTGGCTTATTTACAATATATTTTAGAGCCTAATGATCATACAACTAGAAATTTTTTCCCTAGCAAGTAATTTCTAAACTTCTTTACAACAAAAATGATAGCCAGAGCCTCTTTTTCAGTTACAGTATAATTTACCTCAGCACTGCTCATTTGTCTGCTCCCAAAGTAAATTGGATGTTCATTCCCATTTTCATCCTTTTGGCTCAAAGTACTTCCTAGTGTTGCATCTGAGGCATCAGTGTACACAATGAATGGCTTGCTCCAATCTGGATTCTTCAAAACAGGTGAAGACACAGGGCTTCCTTCAATTGTCCAAAAGCTTCATGCGCCTTATTTCCTGGTTCATAAGTAACATCCTTCTTCAAGAACTGGGTTAGTGGTTGTGCAATCTTTGAGAAATTCTTGATGAACCTTCTATAGTAACCCACATGGCCTAAAAATGATCTCAACTTACTTCTATTAATAGGAAATGGTAAATCTTTGATTTTTGAAACTTTATCAGGATCAGTACCAATACCATCTCTAGATACAACATGCCCTAACAAAACACCTTTAGAACATCCAAAGACACACTTTGTAGGGTTTAGTGAGGCTTGTGCTTCATCTAACCTTTGAAATACTGTCTCCATTTGGTGCAGGTGGTCCAACTTGCTCCCATAGATGCAAAAATCATCCAGAAATACTCTGATGAAGGTCCCAATGTAGGGTTCGAACACCCTATTCATCAAATGTTGGAATGTTGCTAGAGCATTACACAACCCAAAAGGCATAACTCTATAAGCAAACGTTCCCCAAGGAGTGGTGAACGTGGTCTTCAGCTGATCTTTCTCTGCTATACGAACTTGGTTGTAGCCGTTATATCCATCAGCAAAACTATAGCACTCCCTGCCGGCCTACTTCGCCCAAGATCGATCTGAAAATGGAAGAGGGTAATGATCCTTCTTTGTTGCCTTATTGAGCTTCTGTAATCAACACAAATGTGTAGCTTCCCATTCTTTTTTATTGAGATCACAATGGGAGAAACCCATTCGAATTCTCCACAAGTAAATATGAATCCCCTGCATCAAGCAACTTATCTATTTCTTTTTTACAGTCTTGAAAAATTAGGATTCATTCTATCTGGCATTTGCTTTATGGGCTTAGCACCATCTACCAGACTCAATAGAATGTTCTACCCAACTTACTTGACGGAGTTCCTTGTAATCAAAAGTGAATAGGTGTATGTACCTTGAAAGATTTGGAGGTAGGATTCCTTCTCACTCTCCATCACAACATCACCAATCTTTATTTGTTGGAGACGATCATCAACTTCTTCGAGATAATTTTATGGGGTCACGAGTTGGTGTGATCTGGAAGGATATCCATGATTGAAACATCCACCTCGCTTTCTTCATCTTCGATGTCCACTTCTTGGTACTAGAGTAATCAGAGGATGTCCAATCATCAGTTTCATCACTTGAATCCACAGGTTCTGCCTTATGATGTCGAGGGATCACATTTATCTTCACCCTCTCTCTACCACGTCCAAGTGTCATGAAACCTTCATTCCAGTAGTTTCTTGCATGAACTCTCCTTAGCCATGGTCTTCCCAGTAGCATTGGGTACGCAACAGTACCATTTTTCATCACCTGAAAGTCTACCACACATACCACACCCATAACAGATATTGCCACATTTGAAACTACACCTTCTGGTTTAGTTTTTCCTTTATTTAATGACCTTAACATAAGTGTTGAAGGGCGATCAATTTTTAAACCCAACATATTCATTACAGACTCGGTCATTACATTAAGCTATGCAGCACCTCCATCAACTAAGACACCATAAATTGAAATATCATTACATAATACCTCGGCTTGTGGAGCATAGGGATCTGCCTCGCCTCTAAAACAGGGGACCTCAACCTCCTTCCTTCTTCGAGCATTGAGTCCACCTCGCAACTCCCGCCTCTTCTCAGAAGACATAGCCAAGAGTTGACCATATGTAATATTTGCAGGCCTTTTGGACAGATCTTCCAAGATGGAGTATGGTCCTTGCCCCTATGAAATCAAAAATCCTGCACACCCAACTTTCTTCTCCTATGTTTCTTACTAGTTTCTTCTTTCATCTTCTTAGGATCATTTCCATCTTGATTATCTTTTTATTTCTTTCTTTTTGTTACAAACACATCTACTTCATTATTTCTGCTCTTATCTACTACATCAAAAGAATTCACAGGTGCTTTTCCTTTATCATTATCTCCTTTACCAGATGTAGAAGCTCTATCTAGACAATTATACTTATAATGACCCTTTTTATAACAACCATAACAAACAACTTCAAAAATATTTCTTTTTGGACCTCTATCTCCTCCCGAGAACTAAATTCCTTTCCTTGAAGAAGATTAATAGTTAATCGACCCATCTTTTTTAGCAGATCTTCATACTCGGTAGATGTACAAGGAGAAATATTTGTGCTCACCAGAGTGGTTGTGGATTCGGACCAAAGGTCTTTGGTGTAGGCTCTACTTTAGCAACAATTTCTTTGGGCTCCTCTTCCATGCTTTCTTCTTGCCTTCTTGCAATTTCCTTTGCTTGTTCAATGGTAGTAGGCGGTCATACTTCACTCGTTGTCGATCTCTAGCTTCATCCCAAGAATGAAGTGCTTTACAGGAGGAGATTATCCACGCCATTCATCAACCCATCCACTAGTCCTTCCTTAGGATACGGGCATCGAGCTTCCTCCTTAGCTCTAGAACACGAGCATGATAATCCCTTATCTTCTCCTTCTCTCCTTGCAATAACTTTGTGATCTCGATCATGAGATCTGCATATTTCTGTTGTTCACCAAATTCTTCAAGAAAACTTTCAGTTAATAAATCCCATGAATTTTTCACATTATCACCTAGTGTTTCAAACCACCTAAGTGTTGAACCATCCAAAAAGGTAGGAAAAAATTCAGTCCATTGTTCCCTTCTTATAAGGCCATTACAAATACAAGATCGCTTAAACTCTTGAATGAAAGAAGAAGCATCTTCATTAGATTGAGCTGAAAAAACAGGAATCTTTCCCATTTTCAAAAGTAACCACCGTGAAATACCAACTCACAAGTACAATCAACAAGACTTATGTGTACAAATAATTGGAATCACTATACTAGAAAGTGACTTTACACCTTTCTACAGTAAAATAGAAATGACCACGGTAAACTATGGTAAAACTTGACTTACTGCGGTAAAAACTGACTTTACTGTGGTAAACACTATTCACGGTAAAAAGTGAAGTTACTGCGGTAAATACTATTCATGGTAAAAAGTGAAGTTACTGCGGTAAATACTATTCACGGTAAAAAGTGACTTTACTATGGTAAATACTATTCCAAAAAAATGACTTTACCATGGTAACTACTATTCATGGCAAAAATGACTTTACCATGGTAACTACTATGCACAGTAAAAACAAGGTTACCCTCTAATTGATTTTTGACTAAGTGGGAATATCTCTCCAGAAAATCCACCAACGAGGAATGGTCCCGGCAACGGAACCAAAATGTCATCACCAATCCGGCACTATGATAATTCTTCACCGGGAACTCCTCGTGCTATGATTATTTACTAATGCACAACCTTTAGTTTGGTGGATGTAATCTGGAAACAAAACAAAACATAACACAAGAATACCATCGACTATGATAAGACGGAATGATGACAAATCTGAAATATCAAAGTAAATTATAATATTAACATGAAAGCTATAATCTCACCCATGAGGTACTTCAAGTGTTATTGACTTCACTTGCCTTTCACCAAGACTATGGGAGAAACTTTACAATTACACCTCTTAATGGCTTCTTCAACACACCTTTAAACTGATGGCTTCCTTCGCACACTTCCTACAATATTTCTCACTACTTACTTTCTATGCTAAATGAGGGGGTGGCTCTCTATTTATAGAACTTCCAGCTTATCCATCTTATCTCTAAGATAGGATAAGAAATCCACTCTGACGAATCATATTCCATACCTTAACTCTTATCGGTACATATAAGCTTATCTCGTTAAGATAAGATAAACCTTATCATTTTACATGGGTTCCACATTTTTAGACTTTTTACAAGTAAAATACACAAAATATTTATGACCTCACTCCTGTCTTTATTACCAATATAATATTTCTAATTCCTAATCATGTAAACCCTACTTCTCTAATTACCCAAACTTTGACATTTTAACATTACCGGACCACTTACGACAAATATTTACTTTTTACAACATTCCTATTGTACTTTTTGGTATTCGTACTCCACATTATTGGCGGCACCGTCATCGACGGTGCCGTTATCTTCTATCAAACGCTACTACTAATTATACTTAACAACAACATATTCCTAATACATACATTAATGAAATAGAAATTACGGAGGAAAATTTTAGTGTCGATAGGTTACCCTACCTACTCATTACCCTCGCATTAACCTCATTTTCCTCACTTTCCTTCCTTTTTCCTTCCCTACATCTACCTGGACCACTTTACCTTCTTCTCTGGCCCTCCACCTTCTTTACCCTCACCTCATTAGCTGATTGGCATCTCCTTATTTTTCCCCTACCCCAGCCTTCCCATGTTGTGACCTCTCTACCTAGGCCGGACAAACTGTTTGTGACCTTTGAACCAATGTGCTTGCTATACCTTGTGGCACTATTACCTGTGTTGTTTGACCTAATGAATTTACCTAGCCTATTGTCGTGACCATTTATCCTGACCCTACCTTTGGTGTACCAGAACATACCTTAACGTTACTACACCTACCCTATGTTGTTTTTCCTGACCTTATCCTATACCTTAGATACCGGAATCACTTCAACCTTGTTTGGATAAACCTATCGACCTTAGACAATGTAGATTTTGCAAGCTCTTCAACCTGGTACCATGTCACAATTTATACGTGTGCGTGTATTCAACTACCACTACCTTTGACCTTGGCCCATTTACTTGTTTACCTATATGCCCGAGTTGCCCTTTACCACATTCCTCATTTCTCATCATTCTGTTTTGCATCCACTTTTATCAAACTACTCGCGATTCGCCCTATCACCTCATCAGTTCCTGGTTTGAGGGGGATCACCCGCATTCCCACTTGGGGCAACCACACTCTATTCTTGTTCACGTCGCTTACCAATACAAGCTACACAACAAGAATGGGAAAATGTAGACACCGAAATCATGTCGTAATCGCCTTTGTCCCCTACCACAGCCCTATAATCATTTCCTCATCCTCAACACCTCAAAGACATACCTCTTGCACCCCCACACATTTTAATTTAATTACTTTAATTAAATTAATGACATTTATCTCCATACATATTAATTTAATTAAGTTAATAACCTTTTACCCACACACACATTGATTTAATTATTCACATTAAATTAATTCACTACCCTCACACATCTATTTAATATAATTGCCTTTATTAAATACACTTCACCTAACCACCCCCATCATTTGACCCATTAACCTAAACCCTAAACCAATATCCTAAATAAAACCTAACATTAGACCCATCCCCTCACCTCACATTAAAAGCCTCCTAAGGTTGGTTTTCACCCCAAGGAAAAGAAGAGACCCTTATCAAATGGTGGAACAACTTCCCAGCCAAATTTTGAACAACCCGAGATATCTCACCCAAACTAACGTCAGTTTACCCTAAAGTGATGTCGGTTCACCCTAAACCGATGTTGGTTCTCCTAAACCGACGCGCTTGATTATGTTGGGATGGACCAAATGGCCTACTTATCCCCATCTACAGCTTTGTAATATGGGTTGTTGATTGTTGGTTGTTCATCATTGATTTGAAACTTCTTATCGCGAGTTTGATCTCTACAGACGCAGCAAGAACACGAAGACTGATTGGAGATCAACAAAGGCAACCAAATACACTGGCATAATAGTGAAACTTTCTACCCAGATTCTTCAACACAGTAACCTCTTCATCATTCTTCAGACCTGTACCTCATAGAAGAGTAAGTATCCTCCTCCAACCTATTTCATCTGCTTATCAACATCTGCAATACTTTTGGTAAAGGAACTTAATCCTTCACCCTTTGTCCATTCCCTCTCTCCAGTTTCAGCCACCTTCTATACCCAATCATCTTAATACCTTGCCCAATTATCTATCTGACCTCTTCAGTAATCTCAGACCTTCGCAACATATTTACACCCCCTCTGTGATCAATCCCTACCTTCCACCAACTCCACTTTTCCCCAAAACTCCCAAAACTCGGACTGTGTGATTTTACTAGTTCCCAACCTGACCGTCATCGGTTCTCTCTAACCATCGCCGATACGGTAAGACCATCATCGGTTTTGTAGAACCGTGGTCGGTCTCTATTTTCCCCGATCTCTGCCAAAACAACAACCTGTTTGTGACTCACATTCAACCTGACCTCATTGTTCCCGGCCTATACCTACCTAAACACCTATTTGACCTTCAGATCTATATCTAACCTAGCCTGTTAGCTCAGATTCACCTATAACCAACCTACTTGACCTTTGGATATCCTTCTAGCCTAGCCTATTAGATTATATCTAGCCTATTACATTTGTATGAGATTCATAAATCATATTAAACTACAGTAGGACAATATTTACTTCATTTCAGCATTGAATTGTTTTAAACAGTGGGATCGTGACCATCTAGGAAGTATCGCACTTCCAAGATCTAGCATATGCTAGGTAGTCCACTACATATATCATTTAACTCTCTTTAGTGGTCTTGTTTTGATTCTTATAGCCAAAAGGAAGGTCTCACAATCACTTTGATTCAGAATTCAGATACGCACGCATTCAACCTTCAACCCTTCTAAACCAGGTATTCCTCTTACCACCTTTACCTTATCTGTTTCGTCAAGTACTTCTCGGAAAAACTAAGAAATCAAGTGAAACAACCCTAAACCCTTCCCGTCTCCCTTAACCCTTTTCCCTCTCACCTAATCCTTTCCCACCTACCCTACTTTCCCACCCTACCCTTACTCTATTCCCTTTTTTCCTCACTTAACCTTAGGTTGACCGACCTCGGTTATCCCTTGACCAACCATGGTCTCCCCTTGACCGGCATCGGTCACTATTCTTGTGACCGATACCGATCAGTACCCACTAACGTCGGCCACACACTGACCGACATCAGTCACTGTCGTGCCACCCGCCACAACTTCCCAACCCTACCTTTTCCCTTCCTACTCCTTCTACCCACCCAAATCACTCCTTACACCCCTCAATATCCCTCTATTACCCTCTTGCTCTAAACCCTACCCTTCCCCATTCCCTTTTCCTCTCTTTTTCCCATTTTGAAATTCTTTCCCCCCAAACCCCCCAATTTTCATATTTTCTATATTTTGAATCAAATTCACCAAACAATGAATCAAAAGGTTCGGAACCTATCATATCCCACTGCCGTCGTGGTGGAACCTTCGGCCTCCGCACCACTCCTCCCGATCCCTCTCCATCCTCCACCATCCTTGAATTTCCTCTACCTCTCCCAACCAATCACCTCGCTCAATCCGATCTCGTGTCCCCACCTCTCACTCAACCAATCTCACCTACTGGGCTCACCAACCAATCTCTCTGCCATACTCTTTTGTCCTCTTCCTTTTCTCTCTTCTTGTCCTTTTCTTCTTTTTAACAATGCACAAATGAATTTTAAAACGTGGGTTTTCCACTTTTTATACCCTACGACTCGACCGACATCGGTTTCCCCTTGACCGACATCGGTCGTATGCCCTCGTTCACCGATGTCAGTTCCCATAGACCGTCATTGGTTCATCCAGACCACTATCGGTTACCCTGCATACTCATTGCCCTCACATTGACCTCATTTTCCTTACCTCCTCTTTCTTTTACCTCCCCTACACCTACCTAGACCACTTTACCTTCCCCTCTGGCCATCCACCTTCTTCAACCTCACCTCGTCCCTCGTCAAGTTGTTGAAGCCTCATTTTTTTCCCCTACCTCGGCCTTACCCGTGCTGTGACCTATCTACCTGGACCCGAAAAACTGTTTGTGGCCTTTCAACCAATGTGCTCGCTATACCTTGTGACACCATTACCCATGTTGTTTGACCTCATGCCCTTACCTTGCCTATTTCCATGACTTTTTATCCTTACCCTACGAAACATACCTACACATTCCCACACCTAACATATGTCGTGTTTCCTTACCATATCCTATACCTTGGATACCAGATTCACTTCAACCTTGTTTGGATAAACCTATCGACCTTAGAAGATGTAGAATTTGTAAGCTCTTCAACCTAGTACCGTGTCGCAATTTATACATGTGCGTGCGTTCAATTGCCACTACCTTTGACCTTGGCCCATTTACCCGTTACCTATATACTGATTTTCCCTTTACCCCTTTCCTCATTTCTCATCATTCTGCTTTACATCCACTTGTATCAAACCACTCGCCGATGTGCTTTGCCACCTCATCAATTCTTGGTTTGAGGGGGATCACCCTCATTCCCACTTGGGGCAACCACACTCTATTCTTGTTCACGTCACTTACCAATACAAGCTACGCAACAAGAAGGGGCAAAATGTAGACACCGAAATTGTGTCATAATCACCTTGGTCTCTAGCGCAACCCTATAATCACTTCCTCATCCTCAACACCTTATCACCTACCTCCTGCACCCCACACATTTTAATTTAATTACTTTAATTAAATTAATGCCATTTATCTCCATACATATTAATTTAATTATTTTAATTAAGTTAATGACCTTTTACCCACACACACATTAATTTAATTATTTACATTAAATTAATTCACTACCCTCACACACCTATTTAATATAATTGCCTTTATTAAATGCACCTCACCTAACCACCCCCATCATTTGACCCATTAACCTAAACCCTAAACCAATGTCCTAAATAAAACCTAACACCCATCCCCTCACCTCACATTTAAAAGCTTCCTAAAGTCGGTTTTTGCCCAGAAAAAAGAGGAGACCCTTATTAAATGGTGGGGCAACTTCCCAGGTGATTTTTGAACAACCCGAGATATCTCGCCTAAACCGATGTCAATTCACCCTAAACCAATGTCGGTTCACCCTAAACCGACGCCGATTATACCGGAATGGACCAAATGGCCTATTTAGACCCATCTACAGCTTTGTAATACAGGTTGGAATACTAATGATCTCGAGTTAAATCTCTTTAGACGCGACAATGAATGAAGATTGATTTGTGATCAACAAGGGAAACCAAATACACTGGCACAACAAGTGAAACTTTCTTCCCATCATCTTCCAATGTAGCAACTTCTTCATTATTCTTAGACTGTACCTCACATAAGAGTAAGTATCCTCCTTCCATCTATTTCATTTTCTTATCATCATCTGTAGTATTTGTGGTAAAGGAACCTAGTCTTTTACCCTCTGTCCATTCCCTCTCTCTAGTTGTAGCCACCTTCCATACCTAATCATCTTAATACTTGGCCCAATTTCCTATTTGACCTCCTCAGTAGTCTCAAACCTTCACAACATATCTACACCCCCTTTGTGATCAATCCCCGCCTTCTATCCACTCCACTTTTTCCCCAAAACTCCAAAACCCAGACTGTGTGATTCCACCAGCCTCGACTTTAACCGTCGGTTTCTTCTCTCTAGCTGCCGCTTGACTACTGACAAGAAACTATCATCGGTTTTATAAAATCGTGTTCGATCTCTGTGTCACCTAATCTTTGCTGAATAACAACCTATTTCTGACATATACCTACTTGAACACCTATTTGACCTTCAGATCTGTATCTAACCTAGCATGTTAGCTCAGATTCACCTATAACTAACCTACTTGACCTCTGGATCTCCTTCTAGCCTAGCCTGTTAGATTAGATCTAGCCTATTGCATTTTGTATGAGATGCCTAAATCATATTAAACTACAATAGGACAATATTTACTTTATTTCAGCATTGAATTGTTTTAAACAGTGGATTGATAGCCATCTAGGAAGTATCGCACTTCTAGGATCTAGCATATGCTAGGCAGTCCACTACATATATTGTTTAACTCTCTTTAGTGGTCTTGCTTTGGTTCTTATATAGGTAGTTCCTCCTAGCCAAAACGAAGGTCTCACAATCACTTTGATGTAGAATTCAGATATGCACGCATATAACCTTCAACCATCCCAAAATAGGTATTCCTCTTACCACCTTTACCTTATCTTTTTCGTCAAGTACTTCTCAGAAAACTAAGAAATCAGGTGAAACAATGACCCACACATTCTAAGGATCGGCCAATCTTTAGATACTGCTAAACAGGAAGCCATCACTTCTTTTCTCAAAAATCATAACCATGCTTTCACTTGGTCTTACACCGACATGCCCAATATTGACCCCACCATAGTGGTCCACAATATCGTAACCATTCCCGATGCCAAACCCATAAAACAAAAAGCTGAGGAAAATGCACCCTCGCATTGCTCTTCTGGTCAAAGAAGAACTTCAATGCCTTCTTTTTGTTTCCTTCATCTTACCCATTGATTATCCCCGATGGATTTCTAACATTGTCCTTGTCACTAAGGTGACAGGGGGACTTCACATTTGTACATATTTTTGTGACCTCAACCTAGCTTGCCCCAAAGATGACTTTCCTTTACCCGGTATTGACCAACTAGTTGACCTTACTGCTGGTCACAAGATGCTATCACTCATGGATGGTTTCTCGAGTTATAACCAAATCTTTCTTTCCAGAGGATCAACACAAAACCACATTCATCACCCCTTGGGGGACCTTCTACTATCGAGTCATGCCTTTTGGCCTTAAAAACGCTAGTGCCACATATCAATGGGCTATGACTTACATCTTCCATGACATCATGCACCGTATATTGGAATATTACGTAGATGATATCCTTGCCAAATCTAAATGCCACTCGAGCACCTCGCCATCCTAAAAACCATCTTTGACCACCTCATTAAGTATTGTGTTCTCCTTCAGCCCAAGAAGTGTGTCTTCGCGGTTCTCTCAAGAAAGCTCCTGGGATTTATTGTTTCCTTACGTGGTATAGAGGTTGACCCTATTAAATTCAAGGCCATTCTCGAAATGCCTCTCGCCCACTAACTCGTGGCAACTCTGTCAGAGCGCAAATTAAGTTGCGATCTATTTTCCATTTCATTTTGAGCTTTTCGATCCATCTCACCATTTCATCATCTTCTCAAAAGGATGTCTCATTTAAATGGGATGATGACTGCCATAAAGCTTTTGAGGACTTGAAACAATACCTTCTCCAACCACACGTACTCATTCCACCTCCGCACGATCATCCCTTCTACCTATACATCTCTGCTACCAATCACTCCTTAGGAGCCATGCTTGCTCATCATGATGAACAACATAGGGAGTGGGTGGTTTCTTACATAAACCGTACTCTTTTGGACTACAAAACCCAATACACCCATGCCGAATTGTTTTTCCTAGACTTAGTTTTTGTTGGCACCAAACTCTGCCATTACCTACTCAACCACAAAACTTATGTCGTGACCAACACCAAACCCTTGAACTTCATGTATGCCAAACCTTACCAAAACCAATGGGATGCACACTGGCTCATGCTTTTGGCCGACCTTGACCTCAAATTCATCCATCAAAAGTCCATCAAGGGCCAAGCTATCAGCGACTAATTGGTCGACGCACCTATTTTCGGGATCAACCCTCTAACTTTGACTTTCTAGATGATTCTATTACTACCCTTTCCCTGGACGAACCCAATTACCAAATGACACTCTTCTTCGATGGTTCCAAGTGTCAACATGGGGGTGGGGCTGGTGTTATCCTCATTCCGCTTTTGATTGTATAAATAATATTTCTGAATATGAAGCACTCGTATTGGGTCTCCAGGCTACTTATGCCTTAGATGTTAAGTCAATCAACATCTTTGGTGATTCTCAATTGTTCATAAACCAAGTCAATGGTATATACCAATGTTGTAATGAGATACTTCAAAAGTATAAGCATCATGTGGACATACTTTTGACCACCTTCGACCGTTATGCCCTTCAAACCGTACCACATTCTACCAAAAATTTGTAGATACCATGGCTTGCTTGGCTTCTCGATACTGCTTCACCCACCGACTTAAAAAATTTGTCACAATACAAATACTCCAATCACCCTCTTATTTACCTCATGAATTTTACTCTATAGGAACCTCCTCTCCGACTCGAGTGACCTTTTGTATAAACAATACTCAGACTATCTTTCCCTCTCCATCTTGCCTTCTAACCTCATTCATAATGGACAACGTGCCTTTCTTAAAAGGTTTTCTCGTTATGTCATCATGGGTCGCCTCCTCTATAAGTGTGGATTTGATGGTATTCTCCTATGGTGCCTTACAAGTTCTGAAATTCCCTATACCGTTAAGGAAGTTCATGATGGCATATGCGGAGGTCACTTCAGTGGTCTTGTGGTTGCTAAGCATATTCTTCACCTAGGCTATTACTGGCCGACCCTTAACCATGATTGTTGCGACTACGTTAAGTGTTGTGTAAAATTCCAGCAACATGCCAACCTTCATCATACACCCAGTCATGCCTTACAGGTCACCCGTGACCTTTGGCCCTTCTCTCAATGGGGTTTGGATCTTGTTGGAGAAATCAATCCCCATTCTTCCTAATGACATTAATGGATCATCACCGCTACTGAATATTACACCAAATGGGTTGAAGCCATACCTCTCATCTCCACAAAAGTTAAGAAAATATGTGAGTTCATCAATCATCACATTATTTGTCGCTTTGGTGTCCCACATCACCTCATCACTAATAACATAAAAAAATTCAAAAATAAAACCTTGCAAAAACTTTGTGACACCTTCGGTATTCAATTAAGTTTCTCGTCACCATATTACCCACAAACCAATGGCCAAGCCAAATCCACTAATAAAACCCTGAACAAAATTCTCATGAAAGTGGTTAACGATCTTTCGGGAAGGAATGGCATACACATATTCCTTTCGCCAGCCGTGGACGTACCGTACTAGTATTCACACTTCCCTTTGCTGCACACCTTTTTCTCTCTGGTCTCACAGGCATGAGGCTATTACGCCTCTTGAAGTCAGATTCCATCACTTCACATTTCTCTCCATGACATTCTCAATGATGATGACTTTCACGGATGGTTAACACAACTTGAGTTATTAGATGAATGTCATCTTAATGCTCTTGACCATCTTCAAGTTTACTAAAAATATATCAAACATGCCTATGAAAACGTGTCCATGAGGGAGCCTTTCAAGTTGGTGACCTTGTCTGAAGGAAAATCAACTTGTCCGACCAAAGTAGAAAAAAGTAAATGAGGAAAATTTTCTCCTAATTGGCTTGGACCATACATCGTGACTCATGCTTATGGATCAGGTGCTTATTGTTTATCTTCACTAGACGGTAAACCCGAACTTGAGCCCCTTAATTCCTTGCATCTTCTTCCATTCTATTGTCGACTTTTAGTCCTACCTCACCTTCTGCCTATTTTCATGCTCGTCCCTTGAGCATTATTCACTTCCCTCCTTTCACTACGCCATCCCCAACGATTAAACAAGAATCATGTGCATACCCGTCACTCTTTTAACATCTCTTAAATATGTGTACCACGTCTCTACACATGGCATGATTCTCATGGATACTTTTTATCTGCTTTCATATGAGATCCTATGGTCATTTCACCTTACTTTCGGAACAAGAATCTGATTCTGCACCTTAGTCTTGTCCATGACATAAAATCCCTCACATGGGATCCAACTCCTTGAGTCAAAATTCCAATAAAAAGATGACTCCCTCAAAAAGGACATCTTTCTCTCTACATTGTTGATATAAATAGACTACTCCCTCAAAGGAAAACTATGCAAAGACTACTTTAAAACAAAAGAATCAAGCTTCTGCATCGATCACTTCGAAGACCTCAAGGAGTTAATTTCTTCATCCCATATAGACTTCCTACATCGATCGGTCTATCTCAAATACAAGTCAAATAGAAAAAAAAATTCACCGTGGACTTGGTCATTGTGATCTTGGATCTCTTGCCAAAAAGGCATGCTACCGCATACCATATAAACTAACCATTTTTCACCTTCTCACCATTCACACCTTCATTTCCGACCGCCTCAAGGGACCTGCTGGAACCGTGACATTTGGTGAGCATGTGACTATTCTTCACCTTTAGAATAATCAATCATGTAATGCCTTTAGGGTTTTACATTCATCGTCCTGTCTAAGGTATGACCCACGCATTATGATCATTACCAACTGGTGGCTTTTCTTGCCTCCTCTTATCTTTTACCTTCTTCATTATTTGTTGAGCATCTTATACAGACTAGATCCTCGACGCTTATCCCTAGGAAATTTTCCTCTTTCACCATAATCAACTTACAATCACCCATATCTCTTTACCCACAATTCAACCATACCAAAAGGACCTCGACTCAACCATACCTATAAAGTACCGACCCATTCTCATACCTCCTTACATTTTCCCTAGATTATGGGAGAACTACATCGGCCTGAGGTCCCTGTTCGCCGGGACTATGTAGGAAGCACTCCGAGGGTATGGGGCCCTTGGAGGTTAGCTCGGCCACTATCTACCCTAACCAATTCCCCTTTACCCTTTCCTAATCACATTCTACCCTAGTTAGTTTCCTTTTATATCAATAAATGGAAATTAAACCAAACCAACAACAATTGCTTCACATCTTTATCATCATCATTCATACATTCATTATGTCTACCATTTCCTTACCATTATCATGCATTTTACCACAAAACATCTCAACAGACCCATATCATCATTAATTACACAAATTAATGAATTACAAACTCAACCATACCTAAACAAACCCTAAAATTCATCATACCTAATTCAAAGTCAAATTGACTCAATACATGCCTTAACCACAAACCCGACTCAATCCATGCCTAAAACCGACTCCATCCCGCCTAAACCAACAAACCGATTCAATCCTTGATTATGACCTTACTCTATCATGCCTACACTACTTAGTTTTCATCACATATACAAATCAAAATAGCAAGTTAAACACAACCATATACATATCATGCCATAATCACCATCATCTCTATAAATCAATCATCTAAACATGTGTATCCATATACATGACTCTCAAATATCTTTGCACGCAGGCTGGTGTATATAAAAAATCTCAAAACCTCTCATGTACATCCTCACTATCTTCAGCACGCAAACCAATATATATGTCAAAAATATGATATCAAAAATAAAATAATCATGCATGGAGCTCAATCATCTCCCCATCTAATGTCCAACCCTATCTCATCTGTCTCTCCTCCTCCACTCCTCTAGCCCAACGTCTGTGACCTCCCTCCGCCTCGCCCTAGTCTAGCTCCTGATGGTCTTGCCTCTAGAGCTAGCCTCCGTGCACTAGTGGCCTCACCCTAAACTGACCCCTAGGCTTGCTGGCCCTTGTACTCTCCACACTATGTGTGTCGATCTGATCCTCTCACTCGAGGCATGTTGTTCTCTGTACTTGGCATATGATAACACATATATCCCCGCTGCCATTAAATGATCCTAGTAGTATCTCACCTCACCCATGGCATCTCTCAATCTAGCAGTGGGTATTGTCTGTGGTGGTGCCATTGGCCTTTAACCCTACCCTACTACTACCTAAATAATTGGACCCTATCCTTGCCCCTGTGGTGGTGCCATCGGCCCGGAGCTGTGCCTCGCATTACTCCAGGCTCAAGGGTCACTATCATTGCCTCGTGCAAGAGCTAACTAGCTCAGAAACTCAGAATTAACCTATCCCTGTGTTGTGGCCAACTAGCCCTGTAAACCTGTCACCTACACCTATAGAGCAGCTACTACACCCCATCTCCATCTCCACCCTCTCCCTTTCCCATCGGTGCGGGTGATGGTCCTTGTACTCCATGTGCTTGAAAAGTGGCCACCTGTGCCTGAAGGGTCGCAACCTATGCCTCAGCTCCTATCATATGTCCCTATACTATGCCCAACTAGGTCACCAAGGTAGCCACCTACCCCTGTAGGGCATCTCTCTTAACTATGATAGTAGCCAAATTTGGCTACCCCGGCCTTAATGGTACTACTCGTCTGTGGAGTCCACCACATTCTATACCTATCTTTCACCCCAACATCATCTATTTGTCGTTGCCGACCGACTACTCCTGCCTAGTACTGGCACTATATGTCATGGTGAAGACATATGACTCTCCACATCATCTCTCCTATACTGAGGGAAGGGTGGGGGTATATCCTAAGGCAACCTAAATTGTCATCTGACCCGGTCTAATGTATCATCTCATGCTCCCTGACCCGCCACCCCTCTATCCACCTATAAATCTGTAGCCCATCCAGCTCCACCACCATCTTCTTGTATGAAGGATAACCTACATATGGCCTCCAAATAATGTCCACACTGGATAACCCCTCCAATAATCACTGTAATAGGCTACATCATGTGTCACTCTAGCCGCTTAGCACTCTCCCATAACCGGAACCCATCACCTGTAGCCCACTCGAAAAAAACATGGCTCGAATGCGTCACCGAGGCATACCAACTGGGCACACACACACAATGTGATCATAGACCCAACAATGTAACATGAATGTGCAATACAAGCTGAATTGTTGTAGTCACCCGTAAGCCCACAACTCCTTGTATATATTTACCAAGAACGTAGCCCCCATGCAAACCAAGTCTGCTCTCCACCATGTCATGAAGTACACCCATCAAGTAACCATGGAAATCTCCCACCCTCTTCATTTGGTAGTAAATAATAGCAGACTACCTCCATCAGAAGCACTACTAGCCTCATCTCCTCGAGGTAGGCTTGGTACATCACCCTGTAGCTCATACTGGCAATGTGGAAACCTAACACTACCAGCCCCTCTCCAAACATTGGTAATAGTAACTCCTTAGATGCCTCTGAGGAGATCGAGTAAACCTGTGTACCTGCTATAGGTAGTCACAGGATCCTGTAAACATCCTCTAGGGTGATCATGATCTCACCTGTTGGCAAATGGAATGTATTGGTTGCCGAATCCCATCTATTGATGAGGGAAACCATCAAACTCACCTCCCGGACTACGTGCCGGTAGCGTCTGACACCAATCAGACCCACATCTGCAACATGGATCCACTCCTCGCATGTCATCTCCCCGTATCTCCACGAGTAAGGGAGGTACTCTATCCCTCATCCGTAGTTGGTCCCTGGCCTACATACAACCAATCATATCAATCAAACTTGACCATACCTGCATGCCACCTTGCCACCCCCACTATACCACTTACCCTAACTAACTCAACCTTTCACCTATTTCTATGCCCTCAATCAACACCACCTATCTACCCACACTAAGACCCTCACCTATTTTCATTTTACCTATCTACCCATGCCTTGGACCCTCACCTATTTTCATTTTTCCCCTCTCACCGATTTTCCTTATTCACCCACCTACCCATACCCATAAATTTTCCCCCTACCTAACTCTCCCTACCCCTACCTATATGTCTCGTAATCCATCCATTTTCACTCCTTGAGGGCTTGCCTCTTTAGCTCGCTAACTAGCATCGGGCCACCTAAACCGACCATGGTCCAACGATAAATGACATCGGTTTTCACATCGTGGATCTGATATCGGTCCTTACCCACCGACGCCGGCTAAGAGAAAAAGCGACGTTGCTCATAGTCATGGTGACAAACCCATGACACCTGCCCCTTTTCTCCCACACTCCTCCTTTCTACCCACTTCCCCACCAATACCTACTCAATTCCTATTCCCACTCCTCATTTCCCTAAATCTACACTCCCTTGTTCCCCTTTTCTCATTAAACCCCCACATTAAAATTTTAATAGTTTCCCCCAAAACAAACCCCATTTTCCCTCCTACCCTCCACTTACTCAAAAAAACAATAATAGGAATGAGATCTTACCTCATCACACGTGAAGTATCGCCTGTGTGGTGGCACCTCGGCCACTACGTAAGTTCACCCGATCCTCTCTGCCTCTCGCTCATCACCGATCATGTGTTGGCTCAATCCAATCCAATCACTCACCCAATCTAATCACCTCACTTGTAGACCCACCTATTGACCAACGATCACTCACTCTGCGACTTACCAACTCAGCTCTTTGTGTCATTTGGTCACTTTCCACCTCTTTATCTCTCTCTTGTCATTTTCTCCAATTTGGTAAATGACAAATGATTTTCAAAACGTGACACTTTTTATTTTTATAGCCTACCCGACTTGAGTGACGATGGTTTTACCTTGACCGACATCAATCCTTTTCCCTAGCCGACCATGGTCGATTATGATGAATAGCATTGGTTCCTATGACCGTCATTAGTTATCCTGCTTAGTCTTATTACTACCCATTACCCCTAATTTGTTGACCTGAATTCTTTTTACCTCACCCACACTTAACTGGGACATTTCCCTTTACCCTCCCAACCTCATCATTTACCACCTACCCTCTTCATCATTTGGGGACTTGTTATTTTACCCATACCTCGGCCCTACTCGTGACGTGACCAAGCTACTTGGACCTGGACCATTGCTAGCGACTTGTGACCTTATGTGCTCGCTATACCTTATGAAATTGTTACCCGTGTTGTTTGACCTAATGACCTTACCTTGCCTCCCGCCATAACCATTTATCTCGACCTAACCTTTGGTGTACGAACATACCTACACATTCCCGCACCGACTGCGATGTGTTTCCTAACCACATCCTATACCTTAGATACGTAATCACCTTAACCTTGTTTGGATAAACCTATCAACCATAGACAATCTAGAGTTTGCGTGCTCTTCAACTGGTATTGTGCTGTAATTTATATGTGTGCGTGCATTTTCTTACTACCTTTGACCATGACTCATTACCGGATTCACCAATTGGGCCTTTACCCCTTTACACATGTTGCCCACCTTCCTCTTTATCACATTCACCTTTTATCAAACCACTCACCGATTATGCCTTCTGCCTCATCAATTCCTAGTTTGAGGGGGATCACCTTCACCCACACATGGGGCAACCACATCTTATTTTTATTAGCATCGCTTACCAATACAAGCTAGGAAATAAAAATGGGAAAAATGTAGACACCAAAATTGGTTCACACTACCCTTGGTCCCGTTAAATAATCAACTCAAACAAACTCACCTAACCATGGCCCCTTTCACCCCACTCTAATATTAATTTAATTAATTTAATTAAATTAATCCATGTCCTCACAATATTTATTATTTAAATATCCTAATTGAGATAATTCTCACACCACCACCTCACCTAGCCACCTCACCCCAAATCTATTCTTAGTATGTTGCCATAACTAACTAAGACCTACCTAAACCCTAAAAATCAAAGCCTGCATTCTCTCTAACCACATTCCCACCAGTTAGAAAGGAAGTTTCTGTTCTAATCCATAGAAAGAAATGAGCAAGATCCAAAAAATTAAGCAGATCTGCCCATTTTTAGTAAACCTAGGAGATCCTGCCCTAACCGACACCGGTCACCCTAAACCGTCGCTAGTCAACCCAGAACCATCATCGGTTACCATTTAGTCCACAAAACAACCTTATTTCAAGGTTGGCACATTTTTGAGTACAAGAGACGAAACAAGAGCTGTATGTAAGTAGAACCAGAATTCGCACACGCATCTAAACATCCACAACCAACATCAAAAGTGATCACAGAGCCATTTGCATTCATGGGATAATCTGGGAAGTGCCATCACCACACCAAATTCCATCCATCTGATCAACTACCATTGTCATCCAGCCATCAAGCTCATACCATAGTAAGTATTTTGTTAACCAAAGATTCATCTACTTTCATTTCAATAGGCTTCTGTTACCTCTATTATTAGTTTCTACTTGCACTCCCATTCCCCCACCATTTACCTTCATGCAAGTTTGATCATTCCTTCATCGACACCATTAGATTTCTCATACCCAACTATAAAACACCTCTGAGTACACCTAAGATCTCCATAGACCTTTCCATTTCCCTCTTCATTTTCATTTAGCCTCAGATCTATCCTTACACCAAGATTTTAATAAGTTTCTGTCACTCGACTGTACCGATGCCAGTTACCCATGACCGTTGTCGGTCCATCCTAAACCATCATCAATTACACCAGACTGACGTCGGTCTCTGTGTTTTACCCTCAGACCAAGAACAAATCCTAAAATGCCCACCAAATACCCAAAATAACCCAAAACTAGACCCTGACCAGTACTAGTACTATGATAGAGACCTAGCTCTTCAGATTCAATCATAGCTTATCCTGTTGTGAACGAATTTTCTTATTGCAGTCAATGATATACCTAAATCATTTTAACTACAATAGGATTTCATTTATTGTTAATATTGAATTATTTTAAATAGTGGATTGACAGCCTTCTAGGGAGTATCACACTTCTCGGAACTAGCATACGCTAGGAAGTTCACTGCATATACTATTTAATTTCTATTTGGTGGTCTTTTTTTTCATTTCTGTAGTTCCTCCTAGCCAAAATGAACCTCTCATGATCAGCTATGGATCAAGAAGTCATACGTAAACAACCTTTCAACCAACTTTAACATGTATTCCTCCTAGCCCTTTTACCCTTATCTATTTTGTCAATATTCAAAGAAAAACTCTAAGAATCAAGTGAAACACACCTATGGCCACATAAATGAGGTTTCCCCATGGGAAACTCCTAATAAAGCATGCAACAACACAACATAACATTATACATAAGTTGTCAAATTTTGTACATGTTGCACAACACCCAACATCCTTGTCCCCTATCCTTTCAATTTATTGGCAACATAAACAAAATACCTCTCTGGCCCTATGGCCGCATCAACAACATCGAGAATAATATACATATAAAAATCAATAATCGTCATCCAAAATTAACAATTCTATCACCTATCATCATATTAATTAATTCAATTTTACCATTCATAAAATCATAATTCTACTCAAAACATCCAACATAGGTGATGCATCCATAATATGAAATGTTAGTATAAATTAGAATACTGCAAATCAACATATATAATTGTCCATCATCGTCATCTAGTGCATCATAATCAAAATGTAAATCACAACATGTCAATAGTCTAAATATCTACATAGTCTATCATCTACTGATCAAGATATAATAATCAAAATGTCTAAGTATCAATCCAACAACAATATCATCATAACAAAATTCAGTCAAAAAAATAGACAAGGAAAAATCAAAAAAATGTTTGGAGGTTTAACAAATTCCTCAATATAAAAATTATTCCATTAGATGAGGGGAAATAGTTAGCAGGGTTTGATGGCAGACACTATATTGGAAGAGACACAAACATCACACAACCATCAATGCACATGTTTGGAAATTTGTTGTGTCAATCGATACAAACTTTAAGGACACATATTTGACCATGTAGCAAGTGATAATGCAAGTGATTTGACCATGTAGTAGGTTGGTGTGTTCTTGTGAACATTTCGGCCTTTGGAGGAACTTGCACACACATCTAACAATTCCATCGATCAGTAACTCATCTCTCGAAGTTGCGGACCTTCTTTCCATTCATTTTCCATCCATTTCCCTTCCATCTCTTCATTCTTCTTTCATCCCATGAAGTTTTGTAATCATGACTTCATTTTCCCCATGGAATTTGCATTTGTTACAACAGCAACAATGTTTCCCACCTCTAACATATTTTCAAATCCTCAGATCAACATTTTGGTCAAATTCAAAACCAATATGCATACCCATCTGAGCAATGCCAAAATCAGTTTGGCTATGAAGCATGTCAAGCACAAGGGTATGCAGATTGTGAGGGAAGTCAAGAAGAAAATGCAAATTTGTTAGAGAAGATCCAAAAGATGGAGGCAAACATGGTGCAATCCAGGGCTCAAGCACAAATGAAAGCATTTGGAATCGGTTGTAGGGCACCTTTTCCATGGGTGGGACCTTTTCCAAGGCATTATATCCCACAAGAGAAACTTGACTTCATTGTTGCAACATTGCCATTGCTTACAAAGTGGACTAAAGGAATAGGGGTGTATGAGAGGAGTATTCAGCAACCTTTTCAATGGGTAAGCACACCATCTCATGCTTTTTCTTTTCCTCTTTCCCAATCTATTTTATCTCAGCAGTGTCAAGTTTCAAGTTTCCCATCTGTTGTCCCAAAAGTTAATTCCATTTCTCCATCTCCTAGTCTTCCATCCCATTTCAGTTCTTCTGCCCTTTTCCCTTCAAATCCAATTCCCCTCTACAAGAGCCAAAAGAAATGCCTTCCCCACCCACCACTCTTCTTTCCTTCCCAAGTCCATGTTGGGAAGAAAACAATAAAAAACCAGCCAAGAGAACATCAAATAGAGAGGAACCCAACGAGAGAAGAAATGATAGGAAATTGAAGAGTTGGGCTACTAAATTTGAGTTTTCAAATTTTCCCTTATTAGTTAAGCCTATGGAGGAGGCTGAGGTCAATCCACAAATGGTGGAAGCTCAGCTACAACACAAGTAGGGGAAGAAGGAGCTACTCCTAATCCAAAAGAAGAGGAGTACATTCCGGTTGTGGAGGAGGACCATATAGTTTCAGAGGCTCCAAGTGCGGAGCAAGCCACAGAAGAACCTTCAATTCTTCCTCCCACTTCATCCCCTTCAAGCTCTAATGTTGAGGAAGAGTTTTATCTTTCAAACTTCATGTTTGAAGATGAGGGGAAACATGGTGAGAAAATTGTAGATTCGAAGGACACCATGGAGGAGGTTGAACACTTGCAGCAGGACAGCAAGGAGGCAGTTTATCTGTCAAATTTGGAGGATTGTTTTGATGGAGAGGAACCAGTTGAAATCACATTGTTTTATCCTTCATCATCCATCTTCCAAACACAAGAAATTGCTGCCATGAAGGATATCATTCATTTACACCAGCTTGCACTTCATAATAGCCCTCTGGAACCAAGGTTGGAAGATCTTGATCTTCCATGTTCTTCAAAAGAGGAAGAAGAGAAAAGTCGGGGAGGATGTCATCGTCCATCTCACACCATCCACTCAAGAAGTTCCACGAGAAGAATCCATTCTGGAGTTAGATTTCAGATAAATGGGCACATCCAAAGGATCAGACCATGCCCAATCAGGTACTTAGCTTTATTAGAGCCAAAGGAGATGCCAAAACCAGCCATGCCTACTTTAGGGCATGGGGATGAGCATTAAAGTACCAAGGGTCATCATCAACACCTTCGAGAAGTCCGATGCAAGTTAGCTTAGGAGGTATTCTCCATTAATGTTGATAAATTGATGGAGGGAGTGGAGAAACAATTTGTAGTCAGCCTTCCACTCCTAATAACAGCCATGTTTAGCTCCAAATCATTTGCATGGCTGACAATTTTAAGGAAGGGAAGCTATTTTGCACAACCAGTTGCAGGGTTTGTTTAGCTCACCTTTGCCTCCAGTTAGAGAGTAGGTAGGTTTTTTTTTTGCAAAATAAGTGCTTGTTCACACTCTACATATCCCACTTGGGGTATGTATGATTTTCATGTTTGTACATAGTTTTTGTGGTGCTGGTTTTTCTCTTGCACAGTGCATTGTCTTGGCATTTGGTCACAAACTGGTTTAGTTTCAGTGGTTTTCAAGAGGCTTAAAAGGGAAAGTTTTCAAGTGAAGATCAGTTTGCAAGCTATCTATCATGACTCCATGCCTAATGGATGCTTCAAGGTAGCTGGTCTTTTCATCTAGTAGGTAGATGACCCCTCTGAGTCGCTGAATTGTTATCCAAAATGAGCCCATGCTTATTTTGGTTAACTCCTCCTCCTTTTCCTTTGCTAGTACTTAAAATGGATTTTTCGCATGCTTCAGGCACTCAAAATTTTCTAGGTATGGATTCATTAGATAGATAATTTTTTCACCTTTCTAGAAAGGTAAATAAGTCATTCTAACTCCTTGTATTTTTTGAGTTATGGCTCGGTGGAGTTTACAGTGAAAATTTGCCCTGGGCGGGCCAAAGGTAAGGAGGAAAATTTGCCAGGGAATCTTGGGCCGGCGGAGTGGAGAAAGAAATTTTTCCAAGGAAATTGGTGGGTTGGCAGAAGTGTAGAGATAAATTTGGCACTTAGCCCTTTTGGGAAAAAAAAAAGGCACAAAGGAAAATTTTGGCCCACGGGCCCGATGAAGGAAGGGAATGGACTCGCGGGGCCAGGGAAGAATTTGCGACACTTAGCCTTTTTGGCTAAAAAATCAAGGTCAAAATTTCACCGTGAGCCTCAAAGGAGAGTGGAGAAAAATTGATTATGGCCCCGCATCAAATCAGATGGTGCCACGTGTCCACATCAGCAGTGGAGGTTGGGTCAACGAGGACTTTTGGAAAATTTTCCCATGCGGAAAAATTGGGCAGAATTTTCTCCTGAGGCCCGCGGATCAACCAGAGGGTGCCATGTGTCATCAAAGGAGTGGGGCATAGAGAGTTTTTGGGAAATTTTCCCAATTTGAAAAAAAGAGGAAAAAATCAGGATTTTGCCCATGAACCCATTTTTTGCCCTAATTTGGATACAAATTTCAAAAGGTCATATCTTTCGATCCAATGGTCAAAATTCATCAAATTTGGTACCATTGGAAAGCTATCAATGCCCTATACGCCATAAAAGATTAAATTTTGAGTTTTGGGCAAATTTGGAGGGAGAAAATTGAAGAAATGTCTCTAGCATGGGAAAAAATGTAGAACCGACCCCCAACCACTAAAATTGATGAAGTACGGCATCCGCTTGTTGTTTTAATGAATCTTGTTAGTGGTTGGAGATGTTGAATCAATTTTCCCATGTTTTTCACCTTTCTTCGTTCTGTTTGATCGATATAAGCTAGTTTTGGCTCATTTTGTAATGGTTGGACGTCCTTGCTCTTGCAAGCTCTCTTTTCTTCCTTAGCAGGTAGATTTGTAGAATTTCAGACCTCCCATGGAGATTGTAACTCATTTTTTGCCTCTTCACCAATGGAACGTATTGTATCAAACTTGGAAATGATAATGTATGTTTTTGATCAATTTTCAATCCTCTCATGCATTTATTATTGTCTTTTGATCTTTCATTGCATTTTGGTAATCTGTGCATGTTTTGGTGTTGAATCTCCATGATTTGTGTCAAATTTGCAAAGCAAGAAGTCCAGCACTCCTTTGGTGTATCACCATTCTATTTTTCTTAGTTTTGTTTCCATTTCCATGTTTTCTCTCAACCCTATCTCCTTGGTAGTTTTAGAGTAGGAATTTTGAATCAGAACCTCTACAAAATTGCATTGATACACCTAAACAAATGTTTAGGAACCAACCTCAATCTAGAGAGTTTTCCTAATTTGCAAGGTCCCACACTTAGGGAAAACTCCATGTTGTGCATTCACACCAAATTGACCATTTCCCAACAAAGCAGATCTAAAGGTTGATTTTGGGGTGTTATATTTGCACTAACACAACCTTTATACCGTAGACCAGAGAAAAAGGAGTGGCAGCAATGGAAGTGCGAATACTAGTATGGTATGCCCACAAGGTGAAAGGAATGTGTGTATGTCAGTCCTTCCCAGTATCATTAACCACTTTCATGAGAATTTTGTTTGAGTTTTATTAGTGGATTTGGCTTGGCCGTTGGTTTGTGGGTAATAAGGTGATGAGAAACTTAGTTGAATGTCGAAGGCATCACAAAGTTTTCACAAGGTTTTATTTTTGAATTGTTTTCCGTTATTAGTTATAAGGCGATGTGGAATGCCAAAGTGATAGATAATGTGATGATTGATGAATTCACATATTTTCTCAACTTTCGTGGAGATGAGAGGTATGGCTTCAACCCATTTGGTGTAATATTTGGTAGCGGTGATTATCCATTGATGTCTCTAGGAAGAATGGAGATTGATCTCTTCGATAAGATCCAAACCCCATTGAGAGAAGGGCCAAAGGTCACGGGTGACCTATAAGGCATGACTGGGTGTATGATGCAGATTGGCATGTTGTTGGAATTTTACACAACAATTAACATAGTTACAACAATCATGGTTAAGAGTTTTCCGATAATAATAGCCTAGGCGAAGAATATGTTTAGCAATCATGAGACCACTAAAGTGACCTCCACATATGCCATCATGAACTTCCTCAATGGTATACGGAATTTCAGAACTCATAAGGCACCGTAAGAGAATACCGTCAAAGCCACACTTAAGAGGAGGCCACCCATGATGATGTAATGAGAGGCTCTTTTGATAAAGGCATTGTCCATTACTGAGTGAGTTCGGGAGGTAAGATGGAGAGGAAAGATAGTATGTGTATTACTTATACCAAAGGTCACTCGGGTCGGGAGTGGGGTTCTGATAGAGTAAACTTCATGAGGTAAATAAGAAGGTGATTGGATTCTTTATATGGTGACAAGATTTTAGATTCGGCGGGTGAAGCGGGTATCTGAGAAGCCAAGCAGGCCATGGTATCTACAAATTTGTTGTAGAACGTGGGATGGTTTGAAGGGCGTAATGGTCGAAAGTGGTCAAAATTATTTCCACATGATGCTTATACTTTTGAAGTATCTCATTAGAACACTAGTATATACCATTGACTTGGTTTATGGCCTATTGAGAATCAGCAAAGATGTTGATTGACTTTACATCTAAGGCATAAGCAACCTAGAGACCCAATATGAGTGCTTTGTATTCAACAATATTGTTTGTACAATAAAAATCAAGTTTGAAAGACAAAGGCATGGGTTCACCATCAAGTGGGATGAGGATAACACCAGCCCCATCCCCATGCTAACATTTGGAACCATTGAAGAAGAGTGTCATTTGGTAAGTAGGTTTGCCCAAGGAAAGAGTAGAAATTAACTCATCCGGAAAGTCAAAGTTAGAGGGTTGATCCCAGGAAATAGGTGCATCGGCCAATTGGTTGGTGATATTGGCCCTTGATGGACTTTTGATGGATGAATTCGAGGTCGAGTTCAGCCAAAAGCATGTGCCAGTGTGCAAGCCTTTGGTTTTGATAAGGTTTGGCATACATGAAGTGTAAGGGGTCGGTGTTGGTCACTACATAGGTTTTGTGGTTGAGTAGGTAATGATGGATTTTGGTGGCAACAAAAACTAAATAATCAAAATATTTTTAGCATGGGTGTATCGGGTTTCATAGTCTAGAAGAGTACGGATTATGTAATAAACCACCTGCTCCTTATGTTGTTCATCGCGATGAGTGAGCATCATCCCTAAGGAGTGATGGTAGTAGAGATGTATAGGTAAAAGGGTTGATCATCTTTAGGTGGAATGAGTACGGGTGGTTGGAGAAGGTATTTTTTAAGGCCTCAAAAGCTTTGTGGTAGTCATCATCCCATTTAAAGGAGACATCCTTTTTAAGAAGATGATGAAATGGCTAACATCAATCGGAAAGTTGCGAAATGAAACGGTGAATAGATTGGAACTTACCTTACAAGCTATAGAGTTTCCGCATAGGTTAGTGGGTGGAGGAATTTCAAGAATGGCCTTGACTTTAGCAGGGTCAACCTCAATACCACGTAAGGAAATAATAAATCCCAGGAGCTTTCTGAGACAACCATGAAGATACACTTCTTGGGTCAAGGCGAACACAATACTTAATGAGGTGATCAAAGATGGTCTTTAGGATGGTGAGGTGCTCTGAGTGGTGTTTAGATGTGGTAAGGAGATCATCTACGTAATCTTCTAATATACGGTGCATGATGTCATGGAAGATGTAAGTCATAACCCGCTAATATGTGGCACCAGTGTTTTTAAGGCCAAAAGGCATGACTTGATAGCAGAAGGTCCCCCAAGGGGTGATGAATGTGGTTTTTTGTTGATCCTCTGGGGCAAGCAAGATTTGATTATAACTCGAGAAACTATCCATGAGTGATAGCATCTCATGACCAGCAGTAAGGTCAACCAATTAGTCAATACCGGGTAGAGGAAAGTCATCTTTCGAGCAAGCTAGGTTGAGGTCATGGAAATCTATGTAAATGTGAAGTCCCCTATCGCCTTAGTGACAAGGGAAAATGTTAGAAATCCATTGGGGATAATCAATGGGTAAGATGAAGGAAATGGAAAGAAGGTGTTGAAGTTCTTCTTTGACCAGAAGAGTAATGTGAGGGTGCATTTTCCTCAGCTTTTGTTTTATGGGTTTGGCATCGGGAATGGTTACGATATTGTGGACCACTATGGTGGGGTCAATACCGGGCATGTTAGTGTAAGACCAAGCAAAAGCATGGTTATGATTTTTGAGAAAAGAAGTGATGGCTTCCTATTCAGCAGTATCTAAAGATTGGCGATCTTTAGAATGTGCGGGTCGCTTCGAGTATGGATGTTGATTTTGATAGTTGATTCATTTAACATGGTTTGTGTCTTAGATGGTAATGACCGATGAATATAAGAGTCTTTTGCACCAAGGTAGGTGAGTATAGATTCATCATCTTGACATTGAACGACATTAATAGAAGGTGTATCATCTTTGATCATTTCAGGATACGGGAAGGGAGAAGAAAAGGGGGCCTCGCCCTCACATTGATAAGTTAGAGGCCCCAAGGAAATGGTGTTTATGAAAAAAATTTTAGGAGGAATGGATTCTAGATCCATCGACTTTATCGGTGAAGGTGGTGAAGAAGGTGGAGCGGGTGAAAAAGGTGGAGAAGGGTTGATATCCTCAATGAGTTCAATGCAGGCCTTCTTGGTAGGTATTTCAGCAAAGTTGATACCACTACGGTCATTATGTTTGTGGGTAGTACATGGAATAAAAGTGTGATGGCCTTGCTCGTAAAAGCCAAAACAAAAACATTTCCACGCACATCGGTGCATGAAGGTGTGGGCGAAGCGGTGATTGGTGAGTGACTAAAGGTTGGTAGAAAAGGGGTGGGTTTGTGATGGTGGTTCAGGTGTTTAAGTGGAAGTATCAAGTCCCCCATAGGTGAGATTGGTGCAAAGGTGGGGAGGACTATAAAGGAGATGCTCTCCTATGCAATGATCATAGTGAGGGTGTTGGTGAAGGCTTCCATACTCTTGTGGAGTAAGGAATGTGTTGACATTATATAGGTGATACTCCCCAGTGAGGCGTATAAAAACACCTTCCAAGGATCGTGTAGATATATGGGTAGTTGGGATAGACGATGTGTTAGAGGTTGGATCAGAGGTGGAGCTAGCTGATTGGGGAAGCTAACAGGCTGGCCTTGTGGAGGTTGTGGCAGCGGTAGGAATGTAGGATTTAGGTGCGGTTGAGGTAGCGATGGCACTAGTGAGTGGAGGTGTGGGTGAAGAGGAAGTGGTCATGGAGGTATACACCTTAATGGGTACAAGCACGTCATTGGGTCGATAAAGCATGTTGTAGGTTTTGAAAGATGACGAGTCATCCTGAATGGTATAGGTGTGTCCTTCATGCTCAAACTTCACACAATAATGCAAAGTGGAAGGAATGCAACCCATAACACGAATCCAGGGTCTACTAAACAACAGGTTATATTAAATTCCCCCTCTAAGACGTAAAATAACTTTGGAATAGTACAGGGGCCCACGTGAACATGGAGGATGATGGTGCCAAGTGTAGAAGTGATAGTGTCATTAAATGAATGCAACATGATAGGATGTTTATGCATGCAATTATCGGGTATGCGCATTTGGTGAATAAATGGGAAGATATGATGTTAATCTAGTAGCGCCCCCATCGATCATGACATGTCATACACGTATATTATCAATATGGACGGAGATGAAAAGGGATGGATCAGTCATCTATTTGGTGTGGTGTGATTTCCTCATTTGAGAACGCGAGGGTGGTTACTTGGTGAGTAGGTGGAGGTGTAAATAAGGTGGTAATTTGGTGAGAGAGGCTACATGATGAGGTGTAATAATGGAGGCTACGAGTGTAGGGTCATTGGGTAAAACCTCAATAGACTAAAGAACCTCCATGAGATCTTGACGATGGGATTCAGAGGTTTGGATGAGGTCATATAGAGACATTTTGAGGGAGGATTGGTGTAGTTGTTTGAGCATCACGTGATGTGTAACCCCATTAGAAATAGGATATGTGGGGCCGTGGATAGTGACTTTAGGTGTGGGTACAGATGGTATGTTGGGTATAGAGTTGGTTGGTGGTTCGGTTTCCTTTTCCTTGCCTTTTTCCTTCTAAGTGGGTAGCAACATGGATCATGTTGATTTGAGGTGAGGAGTTAGATGAAGTAGGTGAGCCATGAAAGGTGTAATGACAGGAAGGGAAGAAGAAAAGGTGGGAAGGATCCTTGTGAAATGAGTTGGGCACACCGAAATTTGGGTGGAGGTTGGGCGAGCTCTATGATACGAACCATGTTAATCTCAAATCTCAGGGATGGATCTAAGAGTTGTGGGGGTGGATATTTTGGTCATTGAGTAGGCAATGAGGGAAGAACCGTGGAAATTGTTGGTGAAATGGGGTCCTCATCGAGAAGATCATCATCATCAATTTTTTCTTCAAGAGGGCACAACTAGACAAGAGCGGTTTTCAAATCTTACAGTCCTCTACATCATGCCCTAGCACACGATGGTAGGTGTAAATTTTGGTTTTTTCAAACCCTTTTGGTTTGGCTTTGAGTGGGTCATAAGGTCTAAGAGGTGGTAATGTGATGGCGAAAGTTTCGAGGAGATTGGTTAAGATTTTGGCATAGGATCCCGCTAGTGGATCACAATGGGAAGTGAATGTGGGTTGGGGTGTAGGTGTGGTTAACTATATGGGAAGAGTCTTTGCAAGAGGGGGAGCGGGTTGGGCTACTAACTTGGTGTGTGGTGTGGTCTTAGGTGTTGGTCATGTCTACTTGGGTAGGGGCATGATAGATGAACTAGCAATAGAGTGTGTGGTTAGTTTAACTACCTTATTGGAGGGTAGTGGATTTTTTCCTTTAGGTTACACCTTCTTGGGTAAAGGTGATACATGCGCACAAGATGTAGAGGGAAAAGTGGATGGTGGAAGAGGGCGGGTTACCCATGGGGGTAACCGAGGTGTTATGGAGGTAGATGGCGTAGGTTAGGTAGGAGGTGTGAGGGAAAGGGAAGGAAGTGTTGTGGGTAGTGAAGAAGTTATCGATGGTATTAGAGGTATGGGTGGTAAAAAGGTTACAAGTGAGGGAGGAGGTTGTGTGGGGTGCTTCGGTATATTAGAGGTCTACGATGGGGAAATGGGTTGTTGTGTTCTAGGGTTTACCGGTGGATGGGGTTTCTTAGCCAGGGTCGAGGGGTGAGGTCCTAGGATGGATGGAAGAGGTGAAGGTGATAAAGGTGTGATTGGCGAGGTTGGGGTATGAGATCTAGGAGATTGGTTCTTATTTAGGGGTTGGGTTAAATTTGGTGTTAGTTTTGGAAGACGTAGCTAAATCTAATTTGATGGGTGGATGAGTAAGGCTAGCCATTGGTATGACCCCTAAAGTAGTAATAGGTTTAGGAAAGGAAGATGATGTAGGTGTGGGTTTGGGTGTAGATGCATGTTGGGTTATGGGTGATGTCGTGGGAGAATTTGTGATAATTGTGGTTGTGTTTGGTTCGGTTGGCCAAAAAACTTTTGGATAGATAGTGGAGGTGTCAGCAAGTGACATCTGCATTTGTGTTGAGACAGGAAGTAGAAGACGCCCCCAAAGTAAGGCTCTATTAACATAATCCAAATGATCGGCTAAGCATGAGAACAACACTGTTGTAGGTGAGGTCGATGTGGATCCAATGGCGATTCTGTAAAAATGTGTTTTAGAAATAGGGAAATCGCTAGCTTCACCTCTGTGGGTAAGAGAGCCGAAAGTAAGTCAACATGATTTTGGGTGGTTGATGGAGAATGGTCACCTAGAGGCAATGACATTTCTACTAGATCTTTGATAAGTGGGGGAGATGATGGGCGCTCCTTTGTAGGTGGAGGAGATGAACAAGTGTCTCCCATGGGTCGGAGAGGTGTTGTTGGTGACAGATCTCTAGGTGGAGAAGCCAAAGGCGAAGTGGTCTTGATGTTAACAAAAGGCTCCTTCACAGGTGAGGGAGGAGATGAAGGGTGTTCCTCATGGGTGGATGAATAGGTGCGTGGGTTCATGCATAGGTGGAGGACTTCGGGCTAGGATTTATTTTATGGAAGGAATATGAGGTAATTGGGAAGCAATTAGTGTGTCACTTTGAAAATAACATGGACTTTGTGGGTATTGCTATCATTAGTTGAGGTCTCCCCAGTTTGGTCAGAAGAAGGGGTGTGATTAGGAAATGGTTTCTTGAAAATGTGCAGGTTTTGGTTGGCAGGTGTGTTCGGATTATCCAAGACTAACTCGCCATTCTCAAGCATTTCTAGAAAATGTTCTTGAAAGTGATGTAATTATTGTCATTATGACCTTTTATCCGATGATAGTTGTAAAAGTCGTGCTCTTTGTACCACACGGTGTAGAGCGAAGCGAGGATCAAAACTAGCGTGTGGCTTTATAGGAGGAAGGGTGATGGCCCCACTTTAATGAGATTTTCTAAAACGAGAAGAATAAGGCTCCCAATTGGGGTGTATTTCCATTATTCTCATCTCGAATTGAAAAGTCTAGACAGTGGAAAGATTAGTTGAGGGCTTAGCCTAATTTTATGGATGAGTTGGGTCAGCCTTGAGTACCACTGCATTAGTGGTTCCCTTGGATTTTGAATAATTATTCTGTGGTTTCGAAGAAGAAGAAGTATCATTTGACTTAAAATCCATGTTCTTATTTTGTAGTTGTATTTTCTTTTCTTCGATGGCCCAAATTTCTAGTTTTCATGCCATGGTGAATGCCTCATCAAAGGTTTGGATAGTCTAAACCTACGTAGGGTCGGTGAAATATGTCTAGCACAAGCCCGCGTGAAGAGCTCTATGAGTTCGGTTTGTGGTAATTGGAATGTGAGTTGATTGATCAAAGCTAGCAAACGAGCGACAAAATATGCGATAGACTCATCGTCATATATGATGCGTAGAGTAGAGGTCAGTCATGGTAACCTTCTTAACAACGTTGATGGAGAAGTGATCCAAGAAGGCTTGGGCTACCTGATTAAATGAGTAGATATAATGTCTAGGTAATCCACTATACCAATCTAATGCGGGCCCGGTCAGAGACATGGGAAAGGTCCTCAGAAGCAAAGCATCATCATGAGCGATCAGATAACACCCATGTTTTAAAGACCAAAAATGTTGTTGTGGGTCCTCTTTGTTATTGAAGCGGTTAAATTTAGGCATCTCCCAATGTACGGGATATGGATGAATAGGAATGGATGGGTGTATGGGCTCATTGTAAATTTCATCGTAGGTGAGAGAGTTACGTGAGCCGGAAACCGATGCCTCCAGTGTCTACATCTTGTCCATCATTAACTTGATGAGGTCATTAGTAGGCGGTGATGGATGGGTACCTCCTGTAGCATAAGAGGGTTGGTGTTGGGCATATGATGGAGGTGGCATCCCAGTATATGGTGATGCCGAATAGGTAGGTTGAGAATGAGGGAATGAGATAGTGTACGAATGAGATAGGGAATGAGAGAATGAGGGAATGAATGATAGATGAAATGGGAGTTTCGATAGTATGTATATGGAGGTGGAAGGGTAGAGGTGACTCTAGTAGTGATGGGGGATAAGGACTATGGAATAGAAAGGACAATGTTTTGAAATGGGGTAGGGGTCATCAACATCAGGGGTGATTGTGTTCTTATGAGTATATGTGATATAATAGGCACATATGAGGTTATGCTGCAGGTGGTTGACGAAGGTATAGTGGATGTTACGGGTACAATAGGTGTGGAGATGTGGCACTCATCGCGGGTATAGGGCCTAAGCCGCAAAACGACCGGGGGGTAAGGTAGGTGCGGGCAACATAGAGCTAGCAGGGCTAACACGAAGTAGGAACGAGTGTCGGGGGACGAGATACGGGCATGTTGTATATCAACTAACCCGAGGAATCTCGAGTGGATGAGTGGGACGAGATAGAAGCGTAAGGTGACAAGGTTTTGGTCAAGGAGTCATGTGAACTCCTCGTTACCTGTGGCGATGGTGATAGGTTGGGTAGGATCCATGGGTGATAGAATGGAAGGTGGTGAAGGACTAGGTGGGAGTGGTTGACAACTCACATGGAATATGAGGGCGTTTTCTTGGCTACGAATCAACACCATGTGAATAAGTGTTGATTTGGTAGGACTGCTTTCTGTAAATGACACAGAAATACAACAGAAAATGGGAAAAATAGGTAGTGGTCGGTGGATTGGGTAAAAATGTCAGCTAGAAAATTACACAGGCTAACCGATGTCGGTTAGGGTAAAACGATGTCGTTTAGAGGTAACCGTGGTGGTCACTATGGAAAAAGAATAGTTTGCCAAATAAGGAAAAAGACTGATAATCTACCAAGTAGAGAAGCTATAGATGGATTTTATTAGGACAGAGAAGATGTTGAGAGTTACAGAGACTTTGAACAACAAAGAATATGAAACATGTGTCCTTTTGGGTAAGTTAACCAAAATAACGATAAAAGACGCCGGTTGGATAAACCTGGTGATGATGGTCGAGGCGTAATGGGCGCGGTCATTGGACCGGCACCGGTTACTGTGAAATTGAAACAGAGATGAAGAAAAAGGTGGTTGTGATTTAAAATCAAGTGTGGAATCAAACCCAAAATTATGAGAATGATAAGAATGGGGTCCAGGCACACTCAAAAAGAAGTTGGAATACACCAACTATGATGAGGAATGTGCAAGGAGAAATAAAAAGATGAAGAATGTCCTCTCACCTCAAAACACAAGCCAAACAGAAACACTAAGAAAAATATGATCCTAAAAGTGATTTTTCCTTTATGTTTGTTCAGCTTATGCTATTTAGAAGATTGACTCATGAAATTTAGAATAGAGTTTTTGGTGAGGAAGGCTTCCTACGAAGAAGGAGATCTACAAAGAGAGGTTTCAGGTTATGTTATGGTGGGGGTAGGTCGTCTTCTGAGATAATGACTCGATAGAAGTAACGAGTAGGGTGCCCACTGTACCGCGATCATGTGATCACCTACAACTTCTTCCGGTGAGATGTTGTTTAAGAATGTGTGTATTTTTCAATTTTGTGACATTTGGTAAGACTCGAGAGAAAGAGAAAGAGAAAGAAAGTGCTTTTATATGATTTGTTTGTCAACCATCAACTAGGCATGACTTCTAGCATATAGGTTGCCCTCATTTAATGTGAGTTAATGCAGCAAAGCAAAATGAAATGCAGTTGATTTTAAGCCCGAATCGAAATATTGAACTAGATGACACAAAAGATGAATAGGAGAGAATATGATCTTTCACTAATGCAGTACAAATGAAAGAGAAGAAGAGTTCTTTTTATAGCACCAAAACATGATTTCTGAGACAATAGAAAGAAGAGAAGATTCCAGGGGAGAAATTTAATGTGAGAACCTTTCGGAAAGGAAACAAACATACAACTTTCACCTAGAAATGAAGAAATGCAAGGAACCCCGAATGGGTCCCCAGCGTGCCAAAATGTTTCACCTGATTCTTAGAGCGTTTCTTGGAATGTGACGAAATAGATAAGGGTAAAAGGGCTAGGAGGAATACCTATTGAAGTTGGTTGAAGGTTGTTGTGCGCATATGACTTCTTGATCCATAACTGATCGTGAGAGCTTCCTTTTGGCTAGGAGGAACTACCTGAAATAGACAACAAGACCACCAAATGAAAGTTAAATAGTATATGTAGTGGACTGCCTAGCGTATGCTAGATCCGAGGAAGTGTGATACTCCCTAGATGGATGTCAATCCACTGTTGTAAACAAATTAATGTGAGAAATAAGGTAAATATTGTCCTACTGTAGTCAATATGATTTAGGCATCTCATATAAACACAATAAGCAAAATCTAATCTAACATGCTAGGTTAGGATCAGATCCAGAGGTCAGGCAAATGGTTCCAGGTTTTCCGTAAGTTTGACAAAGATTTGATGAAGGTCACAGGTGATTATAGGTATCTTGGGAGTAAGTAGGTAGGTTTGGTCTATACTATGTTGACAGACACAGAGACCGATGTCGGTCTAGTCTTGATCGATGCCGGTTAGTTGTGACCACTGTCGGTCACTGAAGAAATGACAGGGAGTCAAGAATGGGGTGCAGGTCTATTTTTCGAGTTGATGGGGAAGCTGGGTGAGGTTTAGGAGGTGTGGGTAGGTATGCATATCAATGAGCGGAGTCTGGTGGGATTTTGGTGAAGCTGGGAGGAGTTATAGATCAAGTTGGTGAATGGTAGTAAAGGGACAATATCGGGTAGGTAAACCGATGTTGGTATAGGATTGACCAACGGTAGTTTAGGGAGACCGACATCGGTGATTGTGGGAAGATGGGAGATGTTGCAGAATGGAATTTGGATCTTCTTTGTGATTGCACAAAGGGTTGGGTAGGTCGGAATGGAGTGTTGGATTGCTAGGATAGGGTTTTGAGGGGTTTTGGAAGTAGTATTAGGGGATATTTATCAAGGGAGTGTAGTGAGTGGATGGAAAGGAAAATAACCCACAAAAAGATGTAAATACTGAGAGTATCTAAACAAAATGGATTGAATAGAGAAGTGTACTTACTTGGAATCTGCTACCAGTCGACTATGGGTGAAGATTGGAGATGGTGGTGAGAGATTTATTTTTTGAAGGACCACCGGTTGATAGGAGACTCTTGCTTGAGTTGCCAAGGCTTTTTTCCTTGCTTGATTGAATCAACTCTTGGCTTGGATGGCTGTGGATGTCAGGGTATGAACATATGCTCACTCACGATTACATGCGAGATGTGATTATTCCCCGCTCCCGAAAAATGTGCCAACCTCAAAATAAGGTTATTTGAGGGAATGAAAGGTAAATAACGATGGTTTTGGGTTGACCAGTGTTGGTTAGGGCGGGATTTCCTAAGTTTACTAAAATGGGCAGATCTGCTTGATTTCTTGGATCCAGTTAGTTTCCCCTTGTGGATTAAACAAAAGCTTCTTTTCTAACGAGTGGGAGTGTGGGTAGAGGGAATGTAGGCTTTGATTTTTAGGATTTAGTTAGGTCTTAGTTAGTTATGGCAACATACTAAGAATAGATTTGGGGTGAGGTGTCTAGGTGAGGTGTATAGGTGAGGTGGTGGTGTGGGAATTATCTTAATTAGGATAATTAAATAATAAATATTGTGAGGACATGGATTAATTTAATTAATTAATATTAGTGAGGGGTGTAAGGGACCACGGTTAGGCCAAGGGTGTGTTTGAGCTAGTTATTTGATGAAGGACCGAGGGGAGTGTGACCCAATTTTGTGTCTAAACCATCATCAAACCCTAGGTGGCGGACAATTGAAAATCCCACGGAGTGTATTCAAAACTATTAAAAGTTTCTTAAATATGAGTACTGCACATCTTTCTCACGAAGGTTGTCTTCAAAGTTATTAACACGCATATTCTATTCATTTTATGTCTTTCATTTTGGCATCCTCCACACAACAACAAAACAACAAAGAAAGCGAAATTGTGAATGCCTCGGAGTGTGTGTTATACAAGTCATAAAATTGTAGCCAATGCTAGTGGGTAACAATTTGGCTTTTTGTCGTGTTCCGCCTCTTCGTCTCCATGGATCCGACCACCAACATCGATAACAAACCTCAACAAGATTTCATCATGGACAACATCCTTATCCACCAAGCAACTTGCAAAAAACACATAGGGAGTGTTGCCCACATTTGCTTTGTGAGTGTTTTGTTTTTAGGTTTATCAAATTTTAGGGTTTTGGGTATTACATCCACCATGAAATCTACAAATGGGCAAAATGAAATCTACTAATGACCATTACCCACATCTTTTGCCAAATGTTTTGGTTTAAGGGCTTCTTCATCAATATGTTACGTCATCCTTTTAGGGTTTTCCATAAATCTAAGGCTCCCTATCGTAGTGTATTCAACGTCAAAACCTACCGTCCCTTCCCAACTCTAACAACACCTTTCGGCGTAATAATAATTGTGCCAAAGGTGTCGACTTTTGAGAAGCCCACTTTGGAAAATGTTGTATTTTTGACACGGGTTCCGATTAACATTTTCTCTGGAATTTTGTAGGTTTTGGCTAGGCTTTGGCAAATTCCGTCCTCTTGCACCATATTTTTAGTTCAACCCATGGTTACGGCACACCAGATCCATGCTACCACTGCATGCATAAAAACATAACACTTGGATATTAAAAGATGCTCACAGAGTTCTGCAAGAAATGCCAAAACGAAATGTGGTCTCGTGGATTTCCATGATTGCAACCTCTTGCAAGCATGGATATTATGAGAAATTATTGAATTTGTTTTATCAGATGGAGCAGATGGAATCAAACCCAATGACTTCACTTTTTCAAGTATTCTACCGGCCTTTGCAAACATTGGGGGATGTGAAACAGGGCAACGAAATCCACAAAGACGGTATATAATTACATGTCTCTCCCCAGATGCATGGTTCAGCCACAATTGGAAATATGAGTGTTTCCCAAGAAAAGCACCGCAGCAAAACCCAACTTGACAAACAACCCTTTTTTGGAAACCGCGGGAGGATGGTTCTATCTACGCATGTCGGGGGAGCACTTATTCCCCCAAATGAGAACGAATTCATGAAACATAGCTCCGTTGAGAAAGAGATATGGTTGAGATTAAAGATTTGTGATGAATTTTTTTGTAGGGAATGTGTTTGTCAACATGTATGTGAAATATTGGTATGTGGAGGATGCACGTTAAGTGTTTGACAAAATGTGTGATAGAAATGTTGTATCCTAGATTGTAATGATTTCTGGCATGGATTTTCAATTATCAGTTGGTTATTTTTCAATTCCCTCCATCTAAATGTTGTAAAGGACTAATTATTTCCTGCATAAGAACAAATTTTATGCCATGCAGGCCAGTCTTCCCCAATGTGTCTGGCTGTCTACTGCTTTCTTAGGCTTCGAAGGGCAGAACAGGAGGAAACCTTAATGAGGACCGTGGCTTTGATTTCCGTTACAAGAAGACGATATTTTATGAAAATATTATTACTCAAAATCAGAGGTAGTTAAAAAGGATGAAAGGGGATAACTGAGCAATTGAGTGGTTGAACCCCTTTAACCGTGTACAAAAAAGAATGGAAGGTTAAAATATGTACCATACCTCAAACAAACAACATATATCAGTTGTTGAATATTTGAAAGTGTTGATTCTTTTTTTTTCATGAATCTTCCTACTCTACATGGAATGTCTCTCTCTGAAGACGAGGAAATACACATAAGGTATGAGAAAATTTTATTTGACAAAATACCTCTAAGAAATTTGGTCTCATATACACCTATGATGGCAGATATGCATCAAATAGGTTTGTTGAAAGGCCGAGGAAACTTGTAAGCATGTGCAATTTGCAAGTGTAAAGCCACACTCCATAACGTTTTCCACAATCCACCCAACCTATACCAAATTGGTAGCCTTACAACAAAGTATAGATATCCATCAAAACATAATGGAAAGGAGATTTCTAGATGTTGTCATTACAAATGCCCTTGTAGATATGTATGCAAAATGCACAACTACTGTTTAAAAAACTGCTTCAGAAATAATTGACCCCATAGATTGTGAGCATGAACAAAATGGTTTCTGTGAGATACTTTCAACCTCTTTGAACAAATAGAGTACTTTAGAGTGTAACCTAACCATGTGTGGTTTCATGGATTGCTTTGATGGCATGGTATGCAAAAATGGATTTGTTTAAAAATCTTCGAAATTTTGAATCAAATGTAATTGGAAGGTGTAAAGCCAGACTCCACAACCTTTACAACATACTCCCAACTTGTTCCAAAATGGAAGGTTTCGAGTACGATATAAACATATAACAAAGTATAATGGAAAGGTTTGTGCAAAAAATGGAATTTTGAACTAGGGCATGGACATCCACTAAAACATAATGAAGAAAGGACTTTACGCGAATGTTATAGTTGCAAGTGTACGAGTGGATATGTCTCGCAAAATGTGAAAGCATGTGAACTATTCGAAAAAATGCTTGAAATATATATGTGGTTTCATGGACGGCAATGATTACATGGTATGCAAAAAATGGGTTTGTTGAATATTCTTTGGAAACTTTACACTATACATCATTGCGAAAGTGGATTATTTGTCAAACATTATTTTTTTAAATCCTTCATAACTATGTGTGGAAAGTAGGGAAGATTAAATGCATCAACAAAATGCCTAAACAAAGTGCCAAATTTGGAGTTGTGGAATTGGGCGTAGAGATCCCCACAAATATTCAAATGAAGATTTTTGTCAGATGTTGTAGTTGAAATGCTCTAATAGACATCTACACAATATGTTGAAAATTATAGAAGGCTTGCAATTTGTTTGACAAAGTGCATAATGTAAATTCATTCTTGCAAATATTAATACTTGCAGATATGCAATGTTTGCGTCTAGTAAGCATGCCTTCAAACTTTTTGATTTAATGCTTCTTATGGATTCAATTTTCATCATGGAAGTTTTGTTTGTGTTTTATTCCATGCAACCATGAATGCCTAATGCATTATGGCTCCAATAGATCATTGTGTGTGTATGGTTGATCTTTTTCGCCATGCTAGCTATATTATTTTATAATTTTATTAGCTATAACACTTTTTTTTCCATGAGTTGAGGATTTTGTTTTATGTCACTATATATGACTCAATTTTTTTATCCTCTTTAAGGAAGAACAGTTTTAGATGACATAAATTTTATCACAAAATATAACTTCAACAAACTTAACAATGTTATCCTCTGTGCGAAAGTTACAACCCATGTGCAATTACTAACAATAGTAATATAATATTAATAATTATTATAATAATAAAGTGGTAAAAGTACGGAGAAAATAAAAGATCAAACGCGTAGGAACATGTATATATTCACATATTGAAGGGAAACTTTTTGGAGGAAACAAGGAAATTTCTCTTGTCGCACCAGTCGGTATCATTGGAAAGAGAGAGACCGTGTTAGAATGCAAAATTTTCTCTCCGGAGTCTGCTCACGCGGCTAAGAATCCCGTCGATTATTCGCAGTAACTTCACACCCCTTACGAATTCCGCTTGCCTTATAAACTCGACAAACATCCCTTAAACAACAACATTGCAACATTTATATATTACAAGACTTCCTCCCAATCCCCCAAATAACACCAATTACGGTCTCTGCATAATTCTGGGAGTTTACAGAAATGTTCGGTTTACATGGCGAAAATGATGATGATACGATTTATTTCCACGGCCCGCTACATGTTGACGGTCCTACGGATTACAAATGGAACAGTTATATTGTTATGGGGGCTGTAGCGTCTCTCTGCATCGTCATTGCCATTACTGCTATTTTTTACTATGTCTACTTCCGACTGTGTTCGAACAGGCCGCAACTCGTACCGCGGCACACTCGCCAGAGTCTCGGGATTTCGCGAGCTCGTCGGTTTTCTTGGAGAACGCCACACGACCACTTTTTGACATTGCCAACAAACGGGCTGCGCAGAGCGGCGGTCGATGCCCTCCCAGTGTTTGTGTACAAACCTGAGAATTTCGAAGATGGTTTAAGCTGTTCCGTTTGCCTGTGCGAATTCGAGGAGAACGAGAAGGGCAGGTTGCTGCCCGGCTGCAATCATAGTTTTCATGTTGATTGTATTGATATGTGGTTTTGTTCGCATTCGACGTGCCCTCTTTGCAGAGAAGAGGTTTCAGTTAGAGAAACGGAAAGAGAAGCAGAAGCAAATGAGAGGGCATTGATGGGCATTAGTAGTATTAATGCAGCTTCATCTGTTCCAGCGGAGCAAACTAATTCTAACCTGCACGTGGCCAATGGTGACGAGGTAGCAAGATCGAACTGGAAATAGTTATAAGAGAGTATATTGCTGTTGACATACCGGCCACTGCAAAATAAATCACTTGTCCATTGATGTCAACGCTGTACAAAAGTTTATATAACTGGCCTTCAACGCTCTTGTACAAAAGTTCTTCGTTCCTAAATATTTCTCATCGACTATAATTTATATGATTATTATTTTTTAACTAAACGGACCTATACTTAGTTGGGCGGGCCGGTCCTATACTTGTAAGGTTTGTTGACCGTATTTTACCTAAAACGATAAAATATGTTTAAAGAATGAGAATAAGATCACTATTATTTTTATAAAAATAGTTAGTTAAATTACATATATTTTTTCTAAAAGTACATTTAAACAATATAATTTTATTTTTGATAGACAAACAAAACTTTCATCCCCTTTGCTCAAACAAAACTTTACAAAGTGTGATGTTCACAATTTTGACACACATATACAACAATAAAAAAGATCAGAATAGTTTTTTTTTCACTTACATTACTTAATACACGACACCACACGGGATCACTTAGAATAACTCAACATCACATAAGACATTTCCACAAACATGAACCCACATATATAATATGAAAAGACATTGCACATCAAACCACATTCTCCCCAACTAACAAAACTCAAAATAATGATTCAACTAAAATATTATAAACTCATGTATAGATACTTTCCACGACATGACACTTCCTTAGTTACTTATTTATTACAATCTTGTTTTCATTATTGACCTTAATTATTTAAAAAACACTTAACATGTAGATCTTCATTCTTCTTTAAACTAGCTTGCATTTTCTTTATTTCGTTTAACATGTACATATAATGATTCCATTTAATTTTATTCATTTATGTTATCACATTTAATTTATATACCATGATTGTTAATAGGAGCATTTAAACACACATGATGCTAGTACTTGTTCTAAGGATTCGTTTCTAAGGAGCATGTTTACTTGGTTTTGTAATTTACCTTTGTTGCAACAAGGGAGATTCACATGAAATAAAAGGAAGTCTATTAGGTCAAGAGTGGACATATTTTGTGTTCTTTTCATAGTAGCATTTAAACACTAAGGTTACACTTTTTCATTTTTAAGTTATTACAACTAACTATGTATTCTAACTACTTAACTTAAATACTTAGTTTGCATCGTTCATGATACGCAAAGAGGGTTTGCATCGAGTCAAAAGGGACAAGTCTCAAATTCCCCTTTTTATAATTTTAATCATTTAACATTATTTTTAACCATGACCAATAATGAGGCACTATTTTATTTTTATTTGTTATAATAGTCATCTTAGTCATTTTAGTCATGTTGGCATCATTCAAGGTGTATGTGACATTTAACAATTGTTCCAAAATCTCCTCTCATTTACTCATGTTCTTATAACCTTTACGTCATTACATTGACTTCATTTTAGAACAACTAAGGTTCATATAATACTTGTTCTTCACTTAGACATCAAGATTCTAAGGAGTATGATCTCACACTAACAAAGTTTATATTATTCTGGGCAATTTAAGTATTAGATGCATGTTACAAGGATACATTCAATTAAAATTTTATACATCCTATTACCTTTTAGCCACTACCCTTATTGTTGAGAAAACATACATTAAAGTGTATTTTACCCTAATTCTCATGAGAGGTCTACAAATGACAAATTTCGTTAACACTCAAAAGGGGGGCCACACCAAACTAATAGGAAAAACTTAGGGAAACCAAATATCCTTATCTCACAACCTTTGCAAATCTAAAGGTACTTTTGCGAAGGCAACACTTATATAATTTATGAGGAAGATAAGGGATTCAACACAATGGTTTCACTCATGTCATATAAGTCTCTTTAATGAGATCATTTGAAGGTTAAAACACCCCAATAATATTCATAAGGCTTTGGTTATCTACTAGAGAACCAAGGACAACTACACACATCAAGGACAACTTGTGCAAGAGGATACTAGAATTATGAAACCTAGGGAAAAAAATTTGTACTCACACCAAATGTGACAGGGTACACATAGTGCAACCCTTTCCTAACACAAAGCGTACCAAATTTATGGACATGGTGTTGCGAGGAGTTTCCCAAGTATAAACAAGGAAATGACTAGTAAAAGTTTGAAGTCTTTTCTTAGCACAATAAGGATTTTCTAGGTCTAATACCTCACTTTGGAAAGTAAATTACATGCACCATTATCATTTTATCACTATCCACATGTACAAAATAGTTCCTAAGAGGAAACCCACTTACTAAATATAGTATTTAACCATTTTTGTCCCTACAGGGGTTTTGTGAAAATCTCAATATGCGTACATGATATTATGACAACCTAAATTTGGACTCTTATTTCCCTTAAGCTAGAAGTTACCATTGAGTATAAGGGACTAGAATCATCCTAAAATCTCATTTTTCTACGTCATGAAGGTGGTCACACAAGAAGGGTAAATCATGCACAATAGTTTTACTCTAAGGTTGGCCTATAGTTTAGGTTTCTTTCTTATAATTCCAAAGTAATTAATACAACACACAAGAGGTGCATTTAATAATTTCACACCAGGGCACACTATGAAAGACCAAAATTCGTTTCTAGTTAGTACATACATTCACCCTATTAACAATACATAATATTGAATCAGGTTAACACCTGTGACCAAATGCCCATTTTTGAAACACCCCAAAATGGTAATAATTTCATACTCAAAGCAAAAAAATTCAATAATTAAAATTTATATATATATAAGAGTATCTATCGATGTATCCTATACAATTATATTGTTCCAAAATAACATGTTATTATGACATCACTAGTAACTATTATCCAAAATTAACCCCAGGGGTAAATGTTGATAACTTGCACAATTTCTTGAAGCTTGAGTGAGCATAAATGCTTTGAGGCCCAAAATTGGATTTTGGGGGCCCCTCTAGTTTTCTCTAACTTACCCCATCCAAGGAAAAAAATTCAAGGAGTTAGTGAAAAATTAGGAAAAAAAAGTCTGCAGAGCAAAAAAATCCACGAAGCCGCAAAAAGTCTATAGAAAAAGCCACGGAAGTCGTAGAAAATTTTATGGAAAAAGTTGCAAAGTAAAATCCACGATAAACCATAGAAAAAACCGTAGAAAATATGGAAGCATACAAAATGGATGCACATTATTTGAAGAAATGCCTCAACTCAACATGGTTTCATGGAATGCAACGAAAGTAGGATATAAACATAAAATGACTTTTTAGATGAGGATTTAAAGCTTTTATATAAATGCCTCAACAAGTTGTTGTCTCGTAGACCACATTGGTTGTTGGATACGCGTGAAATGCCATTATTGAGAAGGCCTTAAGGTTGCTTGATAAATCCAATTAGAAGGTGAGCCAAACTTGACAACCTTTTCCAACATCCTCCTTGCTTGTTGAAGAAAAATTATTGTGAGCATTTCAAATTCTAGAGTGAGATATAGAAGAACACAAATTTCACAAGGAAAGGATATATACTTGAAGGAAATAGAGATTTGGTAAGTTAACGAGGTGATGCCAAAGCACAAACGGAGGGAGAGTGAAATTTACAAATGATGGTTTGCCACAAGCTATATTTACAATTGTATCCTTGCTAATTATTGTGAGAAAATGAAAAAACCTCGTGACACAAAACTTTTCTTCCAAATGCTTTTGCAAGGTTACGGAGGAGCATACATAGGCATGGGAACTTTATAGAGGACAAGAGCATCCTCAAGAAGCATCGTGCACATGGGATATGCACAAAAAAGGACATCAAGTGCAATCAACAAGTATAAAATTAGCCTCCACAACCTTTGTCAACATCCTCGCAACCTCTCGCTAAAATTGGAGCTTTATAATAGGTTATGGACATCCATCAAAGCGTAATGGATTATGTTTTTTTTTCAAATGTAGTTGTGAGTGTCATTGTAGGCATGTGCGTTTTCATAATAATCAATTGTAGGTAACTATGAAACTTCCCAATTATCTATCACCACTCCTTGATTTGTGAAAGAAAGGGGTGTGACCCCTTCAACAATATTTTTCGTAGGATCACTTAGGAGTCTTACATAATCCCAAGGAAAAAGGAATCTCAACCCACACATCTTATACAAATCACACTACCCTTGACTACACCTCAACACAAAAATTTAATGGCCCAGTGAAGATTTCCATAATCAACAAAATAGATGTAAGTACTAAGCAATGGACGAACTTGGTTAATAGTAGCCCATAAGTTGAGGTTGCTTGCTTGCGGAGTGAACCTCCAATAGTTATGAACTTTGGTGCTTTCGAGGTGTGGTTTGAATCTTCAACGATTGTAGAGAAACCCTTTTCCCCTTCAATATTAATCATAGCGGAACATATTCTACGTCATGATTTGTCTACATTTCCTTATTTCTAGCAAGTTTTTTTTCCCCTTAAGCGGTATTATTTTAAAGTTTAGCCATTGTTGATACGATGAGCGAGTTTTCTTTGTTTTGACTTTGATTTGAAACAACGATCTACTAATTTTCATCACGAGTTCTTTTCCCCCTTAAGCAATATCATTTTAAAGTTTAGCCATTTTTAACCTTGATGTGGGAGTTCTCTTTGTTTTGTGACTTTTTGTTTTTATTAGGAATTTTTAAATGATTTATCCGAAAGACTGTAATCTATTAATTTTCATGACAACAACATAATTTACTATTTCGACACACACACGCAATAGCATAATTTGTTGTTACTGGTGTTGTATTTTTCATTAGAGTAGTAAAGTTTTACTACTTTATTTTATATATAAAAAAAGAAAAAGAAAAAACATATCCCTTTGGACATAGTGTGTAACTCATATGCAATTGGTAGTGTATTACTCTCGATGTGGATAGGTAATGTTGATTAATTAATTTAGAATTATCGCATGTAGCAAACCCTTACATAAATAGGAATGGCACTTTAAATGCTATTTAATTTATTAGTCTTGGGTGCGATTTGTAATAATAATCGCGCACTTTAATGGTAAAAGAGAGTGGGCGAAAAAGAGAGAAAAAGGAAGACCAAAACGCGTGGGAACATGTAAATTCAAGGGAGGCTTTCTAAGAAATAAGAAAATGTGTCTCGTGGTAGGAGCGTCGAATTTGTCGAGTGCCTTCACAGATAAATTGACCGTGGTTACTCTGCATCTTCGACTGGAAAATTTTCGCCGTATTTACGACGATCCGCGGCATCTCCTCACGCGCCACAAAATGACGATCATTCTTCTCAGCAACTTCACACCTTCCCTTATAAACTCAACAAACATCCCTGCTACCCCCAAAACCACCACCACTTCGCTAAGCCTTTCTATACTAATTTTTGATTATATTACAACAGACATTCCCAATCCCCAAATAACCTAAATTTTCTTCTCCGCATAATTCCCCAGCATAAAAGAGATGTTCGGTATTCATGTCTCGCAAACGCTTGGTGGGCGTCAGGATTACGAATGGAAGAGTTATATTGTTACCAGGGCTGCAGCGTCTCTCTGCATCCTCATTCTCATGACTTGTATCATTTATTATTTCTACTTCCGAGTGTGCTCGAACAGGGCTCAATTCTCGCCAGCTCGTCGGTTTTCTTTGAGAGGAGCAGACGAACACCTTTTCACGTTTCCAAGAATCGGCTTGTGCAGGGCGGTGGTAGACGCTCTTCCGCTGTTTGTGTACAAGCCGGGAAATTTCGAAGATGGTTTAAGCTGTTCCGTTTGCCTGTGCGAATTCGAGGAGAACGACAAGGGCAGGCTGCTGCCCGGCTGCAATCATAGTTTTCATGTTGATTGTATTGATATGTGGTTTTGTTGGCATTCGACGTGCCCTCTTTGCAGAGAAGTGGTTTCAGTTAGAGAAACGGAAAGAGAAGCAGAAGCAAATGAGAGGGCATTGATGGGCACTAGTAGTATTAATATACCTTCAATATCTGTTCCAGCGGAGCAAACTAAGTATAACCTGCACGCGGCCAATGGTGAGGAGAGTAGCAAGATCGAATTGGAAATAGTTATAAGAGAGTATATTGCTGTTGACATACCGGCCACTGCAAAATAAATTCACCAAATTTGTTGGGGTTATGAAGTTTTTAGACTCAGTTGCTAAAGACTGAGGGATTTCATATCTTTAAATTCGTTCATGGCACAAGCTGTCTAGTTTCATCACTTATTATTAGAATTTTTACCATAACCGATAGCTAGTCAATAATTTTTGCACCTTCATATTCATACATAAAACTATAATTCTTTTAATAAATTTCATATATATATTGGTGTATTAAGTTAATAATTTAAATTAAAAAAAATCAAACAATTTCCATAAGTAGCTCTAAAATATATAAATATATAAACTTCAATTCATAATCTCAAACTCTACTTGTACCACATTATTGCAGCTTGAAAATAATGATAGATGCAAATTAAAGTGACAAATATCCTTGGGAGGGTAGGTATATAGTCTGTATCCTTTTATACATATCGCTTTTCATATGATTTAATGTCTCAGATGGTGAATTTCATTTATTAACAAAATTTTTTTTTTTAATCTTAAAATAAGTAATTATCTTCAATGTTATTGGTTTATAGATTTTCATAGTTTAATCATCACATCAAATTTTATATTTAAAATTATGTATTTTTGCTATCTAGTAAAAAGATTCTTCGAGACCAAATATTTATCATGAACAATAATTTAAGATACAATTTTTTTGGGAGCTAAACAAGACAATTAAGACAAAGGGCCCAATAGTTGGAAAGGATCCTATACTTCAAGTTTATTGACTTTATTTTACCTAAGACAATAAAATATGTGAAAGAATAAATATAACATTACCATAATTTAATTAAAAAGTTGTTAATACAATCACATTTTTTTCCTAAAAATATAGGGCAATGGTACATATGTACTTTTGATAATACAATCATATATTTTCTCATAAAAAGTATGGCAATCACATTTGTACTTTTGATAGACAAAAACAAAACTTTCACCCCATTCACTCAAACAAAACATTCAATAATCATTTGTAAATAGAAAGTGAGAAGGAGCTCTTCAAGGGTGTTTCAATAAAGTTAATATCTCAATATCAATATAACTTGTGTAATGTCACAAGATTCCCTATCCCAATGTCCAAGTCAAATCCTTCTAAATACTCTTTTTCAAGCCACTCCAATCTTTTTAATGAATATTTTTTCAATTTTTCAACTATATATAGAACCCTACAAGTTACTAGCTCACGCCACTATCTCCATTAACACAACGGTACTCGCATGAGGAATCAAAAAAATGTAAGGATCAACAATAACAACAAAAAAATCAATTTTAAACATTGAAACACTCATATTGAAAATCTTGTAAAATATAGCCCAAGCATATTTAAACATTCAATACTCTTAATCCACACCAACCCATTGTAACCAACATAAACAAGCATGAGATTTGCTAGCACTCCTACATAACACTATCTATTATAGACACCCTAAAATATACCATTACACATTCTAAACTTAAGAAATCATCTCGTAATCACTTCATGACACATTGAGACCATTTTTGACTCATTACAACTACTTTTGATACATTTCACTACTTTATGACCCTTAATGTCATTATGCGACATTGTCTCGAATTACACTTCTACCATCCCGAGAACTCCCCGATTACTTTTATCACTTACAAAATGTCTATAATTATTAATTATCCACACTATGGACCTTATTACAGTCATACTTCATTCTTAGGATTAATTAATTAATCCTCTCAATCTCATTAGACCCCTTGCCCCATTAACTAAGTGTATTAGCTAATTTAATATCAAAATAATTAAATAAGTTCTCCTCGCATCCATTTCCACCTCATCTCCAACTCACTTCCACCTTACTAGTGGACATCTCAAGTTGGCTAAAACAAATCAAATTAATTAAGGATAAATTAACAATTTTAAATTAAATCAAATCATAGATTTGAGTTAACTAAAACAAATCCCTTAAGTCGTGGATTTCCAAATTAAATAAAAACTCTGTCCATGTAAAATTAATGTAGATTTTGGGTGGATAAAATAAAATACATGCATTAATATTGAAAGAAAAACTTTAAATAGTTAAAAGGCATGCCACCTTTACTAAAATCAATGACAACTCACCCAATCAAGCTCAAAATAGCAGTTTATCTTGCTAATCAAATTGAAAACACAGAAAATTCATTCCAAAGTATTGTTTTATTCATCCTCGGATCAGAAAATCAATGACACATATCAAGACTCTAGGGTTCTCTTCCTTAAGTTATAAATAAACACTCATTTGTCTCCATTAATCATCTTTGGAAGCTTAAGAATCTACATTGTTATTGTGTCAAATTGCCATTCAATTTTACACACCATTATGATGTCCATTTGATCAAGAATCTACCAATCAATCCAATCATTCATTCACATTTCTTGTAGCTCAAATTTACTTCCATTTGGAACACTTTTACAGAAGCCACATCCATTTGATCATAAAGATTCAAAAGTTTGGTGCTTCATTCAAAGATTTAGCCAATCTCATGTGAGGTTGTAAGGAGATACGAAGCAAGGATCAAGTTTGCACATTGTGTTTTTTCTTCTGTTATTATGTATTTTCACTTGTATACATTTTTGGCACATCCAATGGGACACCCATGCATTCCTATTCATTTTTTTTTGTTCTAATATCATTTTCATGTTTTTTATGCTATTTAAAGACTACTAGCCAAATTTTTAGGCCACTATATGGATCAGATTGAGAGTAGTTTACAAAAAAGCAGGCATTTTGGCCTTATTATAACTTTTTTGAAGTTGCAGATGATGTATTGCCATCGTATTTTAAGCACTAGTGTAGCTCATGATCTACACTAGCATGCTTCTATTTTTAAATTTTTCTAGGCATGCGCTTTTGTTCCCTTTGCATGCTTTTTCATTATATAGATTGTATTTCCATCGTAGTATATGTGTTTCTATAACTTGTGCATCTATCATACTCTCTATGACTCCACGCAACTATCTCGTGCCAACATTCTATGTAGGTGTGTTTGCATAGAATTTCGTGTGCGCTTGTGTATCTCAAAAGTTTGTTTCCATTCTAATTATTTGTACTAGCATTTTGTGTAAAGTTATGATTTACTATTAAATTTCCATAATTTCTATTTTTATTTCGTTTCTATTTTCTCTGCAATTCTAACACAGTCATAAAATTTGGTTCATTAAAATAGATCTAACATTTATAGCTTTTTCAACTTCTATTATTTCTTTCATGATCAAAAATTGTGTATGCTCTTCTCTCACACCTTGCGGGTGATATTTAGAACCAAAATTGGTTGAGATTATTATGTCATTTTTTTCAATAGTTATCTCTTTTAATTTTCATTTTTTATTTTTCATTTCATATGTACATGAACGAAAACTATGTCATTCTCTTCTCTTGTGCTTTGTTGGGTGCTCTTGAGATTTAGAAACGACTGAGATCTTTTATGTATCGAAATTTTTTTTTGCGAGAAAAGTACTAATCCTTTTCTGCAAGAATACTCCACTTGGAAAACCTTACCAAACAAAAAAAAACAAAGTACTAATCATTTTCATGCAGGAATGCTTTTTCTTGGAAAAAAAATTCTAAGAAAAACAAAGACATCTATAGTTTCGATTTATGCTTGTCATTTTTTCACTTATTTGTTTTCAAATTTGGAAAGAACCTTCCTTCTAACCACTCGTACTTGTATTTACACACAACGGTCTATCAATTTCATCACCAATTAGCTACACTAGTGATGTATAATTCACTACCGTGCACCACTCATATTGCATTGCATTGCATTTGAGACCTAGTCTCAAAAACAAATTTGACGCTTTCCTCGCCTTTGTCCCCCACTTGGATAAGGATTTTGTGACAAGTTACTACAAGCGTATGCCTAAAATAGGCGAAGAAATAAAGTCTTTGGCATCATCCATATAAATTTTTCAAGGAGTAATAAGGACACCATTCACATATCATTCCCTCATTACCCTACCACCTACTCACCAAACCTATAACTGGAGTGGTGATTCACTCCTCTAAGAGGGCTAGTAATGATTAGGTGAGTCTCTTTTAGTATTCCAAGGGTTCATCATACCATTTATGTCCTCATAGATATTTGGTATATAAGGTCTAGGATATATTGAAAGACACGTCATTTTGGAGTGATAAGATCCTTCCATTTGTTTATTCCATTGAATTCTACTTGTTTCATTATCATAATTAACCTTTCATTTCCGACATTTTTAGCCTTTAATCCACAATGAATCAAAATCATATCATACTTATTTTTTGTTTATGAACAAGAAAAGTTAAGTTAAATCACTGGGTCAAATTTTTTTGTTCCACATCCTACATCAAATCCAATCAAATCAACCAATCCAAAATAAGTTCTACCCTTTGGGTACATACTCTTTGATAATCAAATCAACCAATCCTATCAAACATTTCGTACAATTTTGTATACAAACTTTGATCATCTAGTCAAATTTGACCATCTTAAAAACTACTAAGTGCAACACAAACCTATCCAAAATCCAACACTTATCCATTTTCCTAGTTTACTATGAATATTCATACAAATTACTTCTAGATTCATACCTTTAGCAAAATGGTGGTTATTCAAAACAAAAGACACAATATATTTGAAATTTTTAATAGAACCTATCCCCTTGACAAAGATAGTTTTGATGAAGAAGACAATGATGTAAGATAACTCGAAATCACTAAAGAAGAAGAGAAAAAATAGATGAACTTTTAAGACAAAACAAAAATCAATATCTTCTTCACATCGTAGAAATGGGAGAAAGTATACCCTTATATTTTAGTGATGAGAACTTGAAACATCTTCTAGAAAAACTCAAATCCATAAACAAAAACAAAAAATATAGAAATTCAATGAAAAATGTCCAATGCAGCCTTATTATCAAAAATCCAAACGATGACACAAGATATTTCTCATATGGAATCTAAGGTTTCCAAAGACCATAAAGAAACATAAAAAGCTAATCATGAAACTGATAAGATCATGGACATCCCTAAACCAAACTCTCTTTTCACACTAGAGTGGACGAACATGAAAGAAATGCTAATGAGAATGTAAAAATGAACCAAATAGTCCAACTTTGAAGAGCTTTGTCCTTATCCATTTGATAAAGATATGTTGTGCATACCATTTCCTCCATCATTTGAAACCCCAAAAATTGATAAATATAAAGGAAAGAGTGACCCAAAAGAACATGTAAAATATTTTTTCATGGCATGCCAAAAAGTAGCTTACAATGACATATATCTCTTGTGTATTTTTCCTAAAGTTTTAGGAGGACAAGATTTAGATTAGTGTTTTTTTATTATTGGTAAATAGTTTTGAAGGGACTATACCCTGTTACATAAAGGGCTCACCATCCTGATATGACTATGAAGATTCAGCAAAAAGGATTGAAATCCATATATAACATTGTTACCAAAAGTAACCAAGAGCAGGTTACAACCAAAAGCAAAAAAAGGACACATACCGCAACAAGACCGCAAAAAAGAAGCAACGTCACAGCAAAAAGATCGCAAAAGAACAACATCTAAACCAAATCCCGCCAGCCCAAGTGAGTCTATTTCTTGAGTGCTCTTTCAATTCTGGACTTGATCATCTGCAACAAGGTAAACAACACCAAAGTGGTTGTGTGCATTGAGTCTGAAGTGTCCAGCTGTGAAAAGGCCATACTCCTCTCTTTCTCATTCCCCAAATAGTTGCAGGGATCCCACTTAGCATAGCAATGCTCCGAACTTGCTGCTCAAGAAAGTCACTTATGGATTTAAAGATAGCCATGTTGTGATCATGTCTATCTTTAGCTCTCCCTAGTCTGGTATCTAAAGAGTTCAACTTCTTATATATCTCAGTAAACTGATCCTTGTCTTTGTCATTCTCTTCATCAAAATTTCTTTTCCCTTTCTACTTCTCCATACGCTGAAGGTCCTTCTTCATCTGTTTCATCTCTTTCTCCAGGGCTTCCAGTCTATTAGCCACTTGAGTCTCCTCCTGATGCAGGGCCTTTTCAATACCAACATTGCTGATATGAAGCAAGTTTTGAGCAACCTCCATTTCTTTGGAGCTTCTGAGAATCCTGCTAGTGAGAGGGGTGTTTGTTTTCAAGGGGTTCTTGTATTTGGACTTGGAAGGGGCAGAAAGAGTGGGAGTGGGAGTAGAGGAGGTGGTCGCAAGCGGCTCACTAGAAGCAATTACGAAGCTAGGGAACTTGGAAACACACAGCTTGTGCAATCAGAAAGATAAGGCCCTGATATAAAGGAATAACACGGGAGTGCTTTTGAAAATCTAGAATAGAGCGCTACAGGGAGTTGAGTAGGTAATGCAGGAAATAGACCATGAAATTCCTTCTAAAATGGTTTAGAAAAACAAGGTGTTTAATAGGGACCATTTTATACCGTCCTTCCAGAGAAATAAATCTGACCATCATATTCGTCACTTCATCATATGGCGTGGGAATAGAACTTACCCTTATGCCCGCAACAACAAACTCTAGCTCTTTGCCCTCATCGAGAATTTCTTGGCCTCAAGTGACCTTGTCAATCCTCTTATTGAAAAACGGTAGCCCTCTAGTTCCAAGCCTGTTGCCTCAGCAATCAGCTCCTCGTTGACAATAACCCTGTGCCCACCATACTTGACCTTCCTATCCTTCCAATCTGTAGCAAAGTGAACCGAAATGTTTAGGTCATGACCCTGAATTCATTCAATGAAATTTGAGATGCCTCCTTTGTGCAGGAGGTTCTAGAGTACCTCGTTATTTTTCCAATCGGGTCGCAACTCGGCTCCAATTGACACGACGCCCCTCCCATTTTCCCTTTCTTCCTACCAATTCTGCAAATAACCTGCTCGAAACCCTCGTAAGAGTCTGCAATTTTCTTATGGTTGTCCTGCTTTTTGAAATACCTCCCACCTGTGCGAGGTTTAATGGCTTTAATGTGGCTGTAAAAAGGAGGATAAATCACACAAATGAAATCTTTCACCTCTGTTAAGACCCGCTCCATGTCATAATTAAAATTACTCCACATGTGCCATTCCATTATTATCCACATTAATACTAGTTTGAACCTCCTTAGGGATGTTGTTTGCATTATCCCAAATGGTAAGATTAATATTGATGCCCATATTGGCCAAAGTGTTCGCAACCTTATTCCCCTCTCTATAGGTATGTCTAATGATGATATTCTTGATATTTTGACAAATATTTCTAGCTTCCATAATGAAGTCCTTGATGGTCCAGCTAGGAGGAGAAGTTTGGTTTAAATGATTAATGATATTAAGAGAGTCCCCTTCCAAAATTAAGTTCGGATATCAAAATATTTGGCAATCCTTAGCCCCTAAAGAGCAGCAAGGGCTTTAGCATAATGATTCATCTGAATCCCCATTTTACTAGCAAAAGCAACAACTAAACAACCTTTTTGATCCCTGATAACTCCTACCCCAATAGAAAGACCATGATTTCCCTTGGAAGCACCATCAAAGTTGAGTTTATACCATTTTCTCTCAAGAGGGGTCCAATGGACTAAAAACCTATCAATGTTTGAGGTATTCCTAATCTGCAAACTAGCAGCTCCAATCTTCCAATTGGAAAGAATGTATTCTTCATCAGTAGGATATTTATTATTTTTGGGGGGTTTGAATCTCTCAATATCATCTTTAGATTAGTGTTTGCACCTTCCTAAAGGATCCATTACTACTTTCACTGACTTATCACCAAAATTTGTCAAAAACTTCCTTTAACTTAGATTCTGAGGTCACTATGATGGACCTTTGCAATACCAAGGAAAGAAATAACAAAACATTCACATCATTCCACCAAATATGGTGAGGAATCATAATTTAATTCCCTTGTTCAATACTCAAGAAATAATTTGTAAGAATTTTCATACCAAATATTAATCCGGTATTATCCTTACAGATGCAAATGCATTATTTGAATAATTTTGAAGAATTAATTGAGAAGGTAACATAATAAAAAGATCCCTCATTACTAAGAGCCTAATCAAAACTCCTTCTAAGGATCAAAATGAAAATCAAGAAAATTTGAACTTCGTCAATCAAAATCGCAGCGTTATGAGCAACGGGATCAATGATTCTTACTTTATTCGTAATGTACAAAAACTCAATCAAATTAATTAATCAACTAATTATCATTCATAGGAAAGAGAACACTTGTGAATTTAAATGATGTAACAACCCAAAATTCTCACACAGGACAACACAGGATAAAGACAGGATAAATTTTATTTTATTTCTTGCTTGACACATAACATGACACAACATGTCATCACAAAGTTACAACCAACTCTAGGAACCACTTGTTACGGGAATGACCAGAGGGTCAAGCACGGAAACGTTCACACCCAAAAGGATGATACACTTTTCTTTTCTTTTTGACGAATAACATAGAAGCCCAACCACATGACACTCTCACGCCTAGGGTAAGCCACAAAGTAAGAAATGATTGGAGGTTATTTATTTTGATAAGACACCCTTTAACTTATGACTTAAGTTTTTGAGAAGGATTCAATATATGATTCGCAAAAATTCATCTTACCAAATAAGTTATGTTCTTATACACTCGTAGAGTAGTTCACTTAAAGTCTTCTCCTTTATAACCATTATTTGTTTTATATATTTATTTGATAAATATGGTAATTTAATTCCTTAAGGCCATCTATTCACACTTAAGTTACTAGAACTCGTTCATGCCCTTATGACAACATCGGTTCACGTTCAACATACTTAAGAGAAGAAAGACAAAGCACCTTGGAAAACGGTTAGAGGGAAAAGGGTTGAGTTGGGATCATCTTCAAGACCTCATTAGTTGTTACCAAGATATAATTGAAACTTGAAAACTTAACCAGAATTATTAAATATTTTACTTGGGCTTTACTAAATGAGTTTTATAAAATAAAACAATTTACCTTCCAATGGCTGAGAGATAAATTGAGTGGTTTCTAAATTTTCTTCTCTTACTTGTTAAATCTTATTAGAAACTAACCATTGTTTTCCTTTAAGCTTGTTTTAAGCGTTCACCAAAAAGAGTAGTGTTTACTAGTTCAGTTAGGGATAACACGTTATATAAAATCACTTTGCAAGGATAGTCTCACTCTTGATTACTTAAGGCATTGTTTGTTTTCAAGGGGATCTAAACCACAACATATTTCTTTGAATAAAACTTTTAGGTAACTTCTGTAAGGAAAAGCCACCCCATTAAAACTTACATATAACACATCAATACAAAGTCTTAGAAAGATTTAAATTAACACTTAATTCTCAAGATCAAAGTTTTACAATGCTTATGCCAGTGAAAAGATTGAATATTATTTCTCACTAAGAAGAGTTACCAGCCAAATTACAAAAAAAGACAAAACAACTTCTTCACGTAATTCTCTGAACAATTCCAGGCAAGAGGTCATATAAACTCTTTGCAAGCAATGTTACACAATTTACAACACATAGAACACTTTTACAAAGAACTTCATAAGTTGCACTGATGAAACCTTTACAACTCTTTCCTTTAATCTACTCACATAATCCATCTGCACAAATACTAGCTAGAATCAGTTCACGAGAACTGAGCATGTTAAGGCTACACATTGCAACAGTAAGCTAACATTTAACAATATCAAGAAAGGAATGTTCTAATTCAAAAATGGATTAAAGCACAACCCACAACTCCAAAAATTATTCGCATGAGAGAGAAATCTAAACCAACCAACAAGGAGAAAGTCAAATACCAGTAAGAACAAAATCACATAAAACAAGGCAAGACCTTATGGGTTAGGAACAAGAAGGTCAAGAGTGTTGATATCTCCTTCATGTAATCCTATGGATTACGTGATTGGAATCCAAAACTCAATCCATCCAACTAAAGGGGTCCAAGAGAAGACAAAACATACTAATTATGATCGTAGGCGCGAAACAAAACAACGTCATCCAACTCTCCCAGGGGGAGGCTTCATAGTAATAAGGGTTCGACGCCCTTAAAAGAAAAACAAGTATAGTTTCAGTTTTAACCAAGGAGTTTTGCCACAACCTTCTTATAGGATTTCTTAAACGTAGGACTAGCTAACAAAACAAATCCACTCTTCCAAAAGCGTACAAATGAGACACAAAACGGGCCATTATTCTACCAACAAACCTTATCCTAATCGTCAACTTCTCTACATAATATAAGGGATGGCTAAACCCAAAGTCGTTAATAAGTTTTATATATTTCCGAAAATGTCAATAAGTATCTTAAAATAAAAATAAAAATTGATTTCCTTAACAAAGCCACAAAATGGGACTTTTAGTAACCAAGTTCGAAGAATAAGATATTCGAGTTCGAAAAACAAAGGGATTCGATACACGGTGGGTAATATACCAGCGATGCCCTAGACTCAAAAGACCTTACCACGAGTGCAAGCACAAAAATAAGAACTAACACATATATCCATTAGGAAGGTTACGGTGCGTCGGAGCCTAGAAGTTTTATGAGCTCCTTGCCAATGGTATAGAAGATGGAAATTTTACCCAATCCATGTGGTCTTATCAAGGAAATGTCTAGAAAATATCAAAGATGAATATAATAACCACCTATTATATTATCGCTATAATCATTGTCATCTAACAGAAACGAGTTCCTGAGTCCAAAACCATGGATTCACCTACAACTTTTGTTTCAGTCCAGCTATTAATAGCTTGCTCGCGACCCTTAATAAAATAAAATGCAGAGATTTCATTCAATTTAACTTACAATGTTTCCCCCTTACTTTAATCAAACAAGTGTTTGAACCGGGAAGTAGGTATATTAATTATTTCAACACGTAGAGGCCAAAATAGATGTCAGGTTATTCATCCTCTAGAACTGGGTACAAAAGTCAACCATGTACAGTTCTGAAACAAAACCCTAATGCCATTTTCTAATTAAAAAAAAGTAAGGAATTCCCATAGGCTTAAACAAGTTTTAGAACACAACGTCACTATTAATGTACCTTTTAGCAAAACAGGAGAGCCCTAAACAAGAAATACGTATTTATTCAACCAAATAGAGATATGAAGGCTTAACCTTCCATATAGTAAGCCTTCAATTATAAATACCATCACAAAATTCTTTTAAAAGAGAGTCATATAAGCAAACGAAACTCTAAAATGTTTCCTTCCCTACGAACTAGATTGCATCACTCAAAATTGCAGTAGCCCACTTAGACAAATATAAATAGAGTAAGCTATAAGAGAGGAAAGAACATTCCAAGCAAAACCAGCGAAATTGGAACAAGATTTAAAGGAAAGAACCAACACATTCAGGCAGCGATTTAAACAACCACGAAAACATTTTGTCTAGGTGCCATTCAAGGGGAAAGAATATTCATTTCAAGATACTAAAAGAAGGTAGAAAACTATTACAAGGAGTATAGTTAACATGCCTGATTAGAATTCTTCCAACCAACAACCACGTCGACTAGGGCTCTGGGCAACAAAGAACACCACTCCGCACAAATTCTCTTCCTCGCTGCTGAAGATCCATACCCTGTTAGTGGCCATGCTTGGCATAGGAAAGGGGTGATTGAAACATGCCTTCTTGAAATCCTCGGGAGCAACTCCGGGAAGATAGAAGCACTCTGCTTTGAAGAGCATCACAACCACCATAGAAACCCACACAACCATCGTCATGACTACCATATCCAAAGAAGATCTGTACCTGTTTCTATATCTATAAACCCACTTTTCCAATCTCGGCTTGATTGGGTATGTTAGAAAGTTGGATTTCTGCAAGGGTTTATTAATTTAATGGCACCAACTTCACCACTGACACATGCGAAGATGATCTGTACCTACTCCTATAGCTATAGACCCCCTTTTCCTTTTGCCCACAAACCCAACTATATTCTCCACCAAATCCTCATGCAGCCAGCCAATAATTGGCGTGAGCAGGTCACCACAAGAAAAACCAGGGCATACGTTTAATAAGCAAATGTAGCAGCAAATTTCCAGCCACAGAAATTCTCAACTGCCATATTGATAAAAATGCTGCAAACCCTGTACCAATACCAAAGAGTAATGCAAAGAACCACTTGACAGACACAAAGTATCCAACGTATAACTTTCCTCTTTGAGCCTGGTTTAAAACGCCATCTCAACATGCATCTGATTGTTTCTGATTTGGACCTCCTAACCTTGGTGCTCTCATATTAGGAGCAGCCCTAGTCTGAGACGAAGCAAAAGAAGATGGCTTTATAACCAAAAAAATCTCTTGGTACAGACTCCATATCCATAAAACAGTCCCTAGACTTAGCATCCTCAATTAAGGCTGACCAGTCACTAGATTGCTTCAATGCAGCTGCTTTGCCCTTAACCCAAAGTGCTCTGCGAGCTCGTGCTAGTGCCACATTCATGCGGTGAATATCAGCTACAAAGCCAACCCCATGATTTGAAGCTCGGACACAAGACATAATGATTACATCACGCTCCTGGCTCTGAAAGGCATCTACCGTAATGATATATAAACCTTTTCCTTCATCATATTTGAGGACAACATCAAACTCTCGGTGCAAACATTTCAGCTGTAGCTTGTAAGGTGTGATAATTCCAACAGAAACCTTTATGCCTGCCAACTCAGTGACTCGTTGAAGAAGCTCATATAATTGCAAAGCAAAAAGTGCTTCATGAATATTCTGATATGAAACAGATCCACCCCTATGAGATCCTCTTCCATGAGTTACATCGTAGAACAAGCAAGGTCTCAGTAGAGAATCTTTGCAAATTAATTTCATCAGTCTCCACAGTAACACTCTCCTTTGTCACATAGTCAATTCCGATAGAAATATCTTGAAGGAGAATCCCAAATTTGAGGATGCATCGATACTGAGTAACAGAAAAACAACAACGTAGTTGGACAACGCTTGTTGGAAGTGCTCATAAAGGCTTCTACAAAGCAACACTGCTGACACTTTGCGCATTTTTCCGTGAAGTCACATCATTTCGCTTGCTTAGAGGCGGTGGTTCTAAACCATAGCGTGACATGTCCATAGCATGAGGAGCCTTGCGCCAAAGCCACGTATTCTCTCATACTCCTTTGCCACCATGTGGTAGTTCTCAAAATTAACCCCGGGGAGCAGGGGGCAATTCGGCAGAGAAAACAGTGGGCTTTCTAGTGCTTCTGCGCATTTCTTCTTCGACCATTCTGTCGACCTCGTCTTTGACCAAGGGGTCTGCATAGTCATGGTCGATGCAAGGCAATGTGTCTAAGAGCTCGTCAGAAATGCCGCCGCTCCACTTTAAGCGCGAATCATCTGGTGCAGCTTCCAGCATTAAGATCTCCTTGATGCCCATTGATTAAGCTCGGAAGGAACCCGAAATGACTTGTTGCAGGTCGCTGCAGTGGATCCCTGACAAGAACACACCTCACAGCATTCAAGAAGGTGGAGGTAACATGCCTGCTCCACTATCCATCAAGTCAATCCAGACTGCGCCCAAAGCATTGAATAACATAATCCAAAAGGAGATCCTGGTGAAGAAAAATAGGCCTCCACCGACTCCCATCTCCCTCACGCAAGGTAGAAAAACGCGATGGTCATAAAAGTCTGCAGGTTGGGTGGTTGGGAGGAGACCAAATGCATCCACGTGCAAACAAGACCTGCCTGGTCGGCCAAGGTGGCAGTGGAGGGAAGGTGGCAGAAACAGGAGTCGATGCCCAACGGGGTATTACATTCTCCTCCCCTTAAGAAAGCATCGTCCTCGATGCAACATAACACAAAGCAGAAAAGAAATTGTACGCAAACAAGAACAGGTAAAGGAGAAAGTACACCCTATGGTTTAAAATTTTAGTATGTTAAAGCACGGCCAGAGGTAGCCTTAGGAACTTTTGGTAGAAATTTTAACTTTCAATGTTCTGTGAAGATTGCGTTCCCTCTTATTTATTTCATTAGTTCCTTTCCAAGTAGCATTATCCTCAATTTAATTTCTTTTAAAATTCATCATTGAAGAATTTTGGTTTATTCCTTATTGTGGGTGCCCAACATGAACTGCTAACACAACACCCTATCAGGTTCAAAAGACACTACAGATTCACAAGCACACAAGTATATACTTCAAGATTGTATTACACCACAAAAGGTTACTCAAATACGGAATAGAATAGGCACAGTCCACATAACATAGTACTCAACACACATCAATGACTGACATACCAAAATACTTAACCAAAACAGTACTACAATCCACCAGACATTTCCTCAATTTACATCAATGAAAAATTCACATAACACCAAACCATGCTACAGGTACATAGTGTCCACAAGGGAATCAATGACATAACCACAACATCACAACACATATCCATCTGACATGAGTAACACATACATCAAAATACCACTACCAAAACATCACAATAACTCAACATATATCCTGAAACATCAACCATATAGACAAATATCATATGCCTCCCTCAAACTCTTATGCCTCCCTCAAGTCTCTTATGCCTCCCTCAAACTCTTATGCGTCCCTCAAATCTATTATGCCTCCCTCAAGCTCTTATGCCTCCCTCAAGCTCTTATGCCTCCCTCAAACTCTTATGCCTCCCTCAAGGAGGCCGGTTGACCCTATGGTCCAAGACACATAGAGTTCGAACACTCCTACCCAAGTGACATAATAACGCGTGGTTCAACAACCCGCTAGTTATCTGTAACTCCTTGGGGCGTACCCCCATACAACGAAGCAGGTCCATAGGTCCAACCATTTCATGGTGCATCCCATGGCCCTATTCCACACATCACGACAATAGAACCAAAGACAACAATCTAATCAAGATGCCAAGTGGCAAAGTACAAGCCTTGGGCAAGGCGGTAAAAATTCCAAAATTAAAAAAAAACCCAAAATCAAGCAAAATAAATGGCCAAATAGCCATAGTTAGTATCAAAATCCACATGTTAGTGCCACAAACCAAGGAAATGCCCAAAATTGTAACGCATTGCAATCAAGAAAAGTTGCTGGTCCTTACAAAATAAAGTAAAAAGCTCAATTTACGAATAAAATCAACTTATAATAATGTCACATTACGATAACCGCTGTGTGGCCTTATCTTGCCACCAAGGGTACTCAACGAGTTCTTAGCACTCGGAACATTGAGCCTCACTCGTAAAATATATATCAATAATACAACTATCATCACCTCCATCCGAATCATCCCGCCACCACTTCGACAAGGCTAAACCTAGTCATAGTTGCACTTAGGTTGCATACATGCAACCATATAGGAGAGAGGAAAGAATCACGGGTTGTTATCTACTAAACCGAATTTCATGGTACACCATTCCTCACTCTCAACATACATTTCTACCGATTACCCTTAGGGTCGGTTAGCGTAAGGTTCACAACATAACATGTAACTACATCACTATCACAATGGTGGTATGTATACAAAGTAGATCACAATCATACATTCACCGAGTATAACACATCACTTTACCACATTTACGCACCCAAAGCGCAATCACCATACAATAGGGTTCATACACTCACCGTATGACCCCAAATCACAACATGAAGCATTACATATTTGCACAAATCATACATACGATGAACATAGTACATCTCAACATAACATCCATTGCTACATAACAAGGTGGTACACACATTTCTTCAAAACATGGTAAAAACATCATGATACAACTCATTTCTTTTAACATCAATCTAGTCATACAACACATTGATACACCCACATATCACAATATGCCACAATGCTCCAACACTACGTCATCCACATTATAATTCTTTTCACACATCACAAACAATAATTCACACGTGAAATCTTCATAGAATCCACAAGAAGGAGAGAGAATACTCCCATCCCCAACATATCAACATGATCACAAACACACACAAGGTGACATATACATCATGTGTGTTCACAATATCACAATTACGACAATAATCACATCACGCTTAAAGCACATTACTCTTCCAATATAAATCATCATCATGCAATACCATCATCTCCATGAAACAACATCATGTAACACCATCACCATCATGTAACATCACCATACAACACCAATCCGGCCCATAGGTTTGAGAGCATAAACCTACGCTCGATACCAAGTGTAACAACCCAAAATTCTCAAACAAGATACAACACAGATAAAGACAGGATATATATTTTTTTTGACTTGCTTCGACACATAACACGACACAACATGTCGTCACAAAGTTACAACCAACTCTGGGAACCACTTGTTACGGGGATGACCACAAGGTTAGCACGGAAACGTTCACACCCAAAAGGATAATACACTTTTCTTTTTTTTGACAGAACAACATAGAAGCCCAACCACATGACACTCTCACAGCTAGGGCAAGCCACAGTAAGAAATGATTGGAGGTTATTTATTTTGATAAGACACCCTTTAACTCATGACTTAAGTTTTCAGAAGGATTCAATATATGATTCACACAAATTCATCTTACCAACTGAGTTATGTTCTTATACACTGTAGAGTAGTTCACTTAAAGTCTTCTCCTTTATAACCATTATTTGTTTTATATATTTATTTGATAAAGATGGTAATTTAATTCCTTAAGGCCATCTATTCACACTTACGTTACTAGAACTCGTTCATGCCCTTATGACAACATCGGTTCACGTTCAACATACTTAAGAGAAGAAAGACAAAGCACCTTGGAAAATGGTTAGAGGGAAAAGGGTTGAGTTGGGATCATCTTCAAGACCTCATTAGCTGTTACCAAGATATAATTGAAACTTGAAAACTTAACTAGAATTATTAAATATTTTACTTGGGCTTTACTAAATGAGTTTTATAAAATAAAACAATTTACCTTCCAATAGGTTGAGAGATAGATTGAGTTGTTTCTAAATTTTCTTCTCTTACTTGTTAAATCTTATTAGAAACTAACCATTGTTTTCCTTTAAGCTTGTTTTAAGCGTTCACCAAAAAGAGTAGTGTTTACTAGTTCAGTTAGGGATAACACGTTATATAAAATCACTTTGCAAGGATAGTCTCACTCTTGATTACTTAAGGCATTGTTTGTTTTCAAGGGATCTAAACCACAACATATTTATTTGAATAAAACTTTTAGGTAACTTCTGTAAGGAAAAGCCACCCCATTAAAACTTACATATAACACATCAATACAAAGTCTTAGAAAGATTTAAATTAACACTTAATTCTCAAGATCAAAGTTTTACAATGCTTATGCCAGTGAAAAGATTGAATATTATTTCTCACTAAGAAGAGTTACCAGCCAAATTACAAAAAAAGACAAAACAACTTCTTCACGTAATTCTCCGAACAATTCCAGGCAAGAGGTCATATAAACTCTTTGCAAGCAATGTTACACAATTTACAACACATAGAACACTTTTACAAAGAACTTCATAAGTTGCACTGATGAAACCTTTACAACTCTTTCCTTTAATCTACTCACATAATCCATCTGCACAAATACTAGCTAGAATCAGTTCGCGAGAACTGAGCATGTTAAGGCTACACATTGCAACAGTAAGCTAACATTTAACAATATCAAGAAAGGAATGTTCTAATTCAAAAATGGATTAAAGCACAACCCACAACTCCAAAAATTATTCGCATGAGAGAGAAATCTAAACCAACCAACAAGGAGAAAGTCAAATACCAGTAAGAACAAAATCACATAAAACAAGGCAAGACCTTATGGGTTAGGAACAAGAAGGTCAAGAGTGTTGATATCTCCTTCATGTAATCCTATGGATTACGTGATTGGAATCCAAAACTCAATCCATCCAACTAAAGGGGTCCAAGAGAAGACAAAACATACTAATTATGATCGTAGGCGCGAAACAAAATGACGTTATCCAAATCTCCCAGGGGGAGGCTTCATAGTAATAAGGGTTCGACGCCCTTAAAAGAAAAACAACTATAGTTTCAGTTTTAACCAAGGAGTTTTACCACTACCTTCTTATAGGATTTCTTAAACGTAGGACTAGTTAACAAAACAAATCCACTCTTCCAAAAGCGTACAAATGAGACACAAAAAGGGCCATTATTCTACCAACAAACCTTATCCTAATCGTCAACTTCTCTACATAATATAAGGGAAGGCTAAACCCAAAAGTCGTTAATAATTTTTATATATTTCCGACAATGTCAATAAGTATTTTAAAATAAAAATAAAAATTGATTTCCTTAACAAAGCCACAAAATGGGACTTTTAGTAACCAAGTTTGAAGAATAAGATATTCGAGTTCGAAAACAAAGGGATTCGATACACGGTGGGTAATACACCAGCGATGCCCCAGACTCAAAAGACCTTACCACGAGTGCAAGCACAAAAATAAGAACCAACACACATATCCATCAGGAAGGTTACGCAGTGCAGTCAGGCCTAGAAGTTCTATGAGCTCCTTGCCAATGGTATAGAAGATGGAAATTTTACCCGATCCATGTGGGCTTATCAAGGAAATGTCTAGAAAATATCAAACAGATGAATATAATAGCCACCTATTATATTATCACTGTAATCAGTTGTCATCTAATAGGAAACGAGTTCACGAGTCCAATACCATGGATTCACCTACAACTTTTGTTTCAGTCCAGCTATTAATAGCTTGCTCGCGACCCTTAATAAAAATTGCTAGAGATTTCACTCAATTTAACTTACAATGTTTCCCCCTTACTTTAATCAAACAAGAGTTTGAACCAGAAGTAGGTATAGTAATTCTCTCAACACGTAGAGGCCAAAATAGATGTCAAAGTTATTCATCCTCTAGAAGCGGGTACAAAAGTCAACCATGTACGTTAAAACAAAACCCTAATGCCATTTTCTAATTAAACAAAAGTAAGGAATGCCCACAGGCTTAAACAAGTTTTAGAACACAACGTCACTATTAATGTACCTTTTAGCAAAACAGGAGAGCCCAAAACAAGAAATACGTATTTATTCAACCAAATAGAGATATGAAGGCTTAACCTTCCATATAGTAAGCCTTCAATTATAAATACCATCACAAAATTCTTTTAAAAGAGAGTCATATAAGCAAACGAAACTCTAAAATGTTTCCTTCCCTATGAACTAGATTGCATCACTCAAAATTGCAGTAGCCCACTTAGACAAATATAAATAGAGTAAGCTATAAGAGAGGAAAGAACATTCCAAGCAAAACCAGCGAAATTGGAATGAGATTTAAAGGAACACCAACACATTCAGGTAGCGATTTAAACAACCACGAAAACATTTTGTCTAGGCACCATTCAAGGGGAAAGAATATTCATTTCAAGATACTGAAAGAAGGTAGAAAACTATTACAAGGAGTATAGTTAACATGCCTGATTAGAATTCTTCCAACCAACAACCACGTCGACCAGGGCTCGGGCAACAACAACACAACCTGCGCAACTTCTCTTCCTCAGCCTGCTGAAGATCCATACCCTGTTAATGGCCATGCTTGGCATAGGAAAGGGGTGATTGAAACATGCCTTCTTGAAATCCTCGGGAGCAACTCCGGGAAGATAGAAGCACTCTGCTCTGAAGAGCATCACAACCACCATAGAAACCCACACAACCATCGTCATGACTGCCATATCCAAAGAAGATCTGTACCTGTTTCTATATCTATAAACCCACTTTTCCAATCTCAGCTTCAGTTGGGTATGTTAGAAAGTTGGATTTCTGCAAGGGTTTATTAATTTAATGGCACCAACTTTTTGCGCACATGCGAAGATGATCTGACACTGCTCCTATATAGCTATAGACCCTCTTTTCCTTTTGCCCACAAACCCAACTATATTCTCCACCAAATCCTCACGTAGCCAACCAATAATTGGCATGAGCAGTCACCACAAGAAAAACCAGGCATAAGTTTAATAAGAAAATGTAGCAAGCAAATTTCCACCACGAAATTCTCAACTGCCATATTGATAAAAATGCTACAAACCCTGTACCAATACCAAAGAGTAATGCAAAGAACCACTTGACTGACACAATGTATCCAACGTATAACTTTCCTCTTTGAGCTCGGTTTAAAACACCAGCTCAATATGCATCTGATTGTTTCTTATTTGGACCTCCTAACCTTGGTGCTCTCGTATTAGGAGCAGCCCTAGTCTGAGATGAAGCAAAAGAAGATGGCTTTATAACCAAAAAAATCTCTTAAATGCAGACTCCATATCCATAAAACAGTCCCTAGACTTAGCATCCTCAATTAAGGCTGACCAGTCACTAGATTGCTTCAATGCAGCTGCTTTGCCCTTAACCCAAAGTGCTCTGCGAGCTCGTGCTAGTGCCACATTCATGCGGCGAATATCAGCTACAAAGCCAACCCCATGATTTGAAGCTCGGACACAAGACATAATGATTACATCACGCTCCTGGCTCTGAAAGGCATCTACCGTAATGATATATAAACCTTTTCCTTCATCAGATTTGAGGACAACATCAAACTCTTGGTGCAAACATTTCAGCTGTAGCTTGTAAGGTGTGATAATTCCAACAGAAACCTTTATGCCTGCCAAATCAATGACTCGTTGAACAAGCTCATATAATTGAAAAGCAAAAGATGCTTCATGAATATTCTGATATGAAACAGATCCACCCCTATGAGATCCTCTTCCATGAGTTACATCGTAGAACAAGCAAGGTCTCAGTAGAGAATCTTTGCAAATAAATTTCATCAGGTCTCCTAGTAACACTCTCACTGTCACATAGTCGATTTTGATAGAAATATCTTGAAGGAGAATCCTGAATTTGAGGATGCATCATCGATCGAGTAACAGAAAAACAACAACGTAGATGGACAACCTACTTGCTGGAAGTGCTCACAAAGGCTTCTACAAAACTGCAACCTGCCCGCCGCATTTCTTCCAGGCAGTCACATCATTCCGCTTGCTTAGAGGTGGTGGTTCTAAACCATAGCGTGACATGTCCATAGCATGAGGAGCCTTGCCAGCACGTATTCGCTCATACTCCTTTGCCACCATATGGTAGTTCTCAAAATTAACCCTGGGAGCAGGGGGCAATTCGGCAAGAAAAACAGCGGGCTTCCTAGTGCTTCTGCGCATTTCTTCTTCGACCATTCTGTCGACCTCGTCTTTGACCTAGGGGTCTGCATAGTCATGGTCGATGCAAGGCAAAGCGTCTAAGAACTCGTCAGAAATGCCGCCGCTCCACTTTAAGCGCAAATCATCTGGTGCAGCTTCCAGCATTAAGATCTCCTTGGTGCCCATTGATTAAGCTCGGAAGGAACCCGAAATGACCTGTTGCAGGTCCCTGCAGTGGATCCCTGACAAGAACACACCTCACAGCATTCAAGAAGGTGGAGGTAACACGCCTGCTCCACTAGCCATCAAGTCAATCCATCGCGCCAAAGCATTGAATAACGAGAATCCAAAAAGAGATCTGGTGAAGAAAAATAGGCCTCCACCGACTCCCATCTCCCTCACGCAAGGTAGAAAAATGCGACGGTCATAAAAGTCTGCAGGTTGGGTGGTTGGGAGGAGACCAAATGCATCCACGTGCAAATAAGACCTACCTAGTCGGCCAAGGTGGTAGTGGAGGGTAGGTGCGGCGTAAACGGAGTCGATGCCCAACGGGGTATTACAAATGACGACAATTCACACCATTTGGAGAAAGCCTTTCTAGTGTCTTCTTTCACTTAACAAGTGTGGATATGATAATCTATCCAATATCAAGATCCTTTCAAGAAGGGAAACCAAAACCGACATGGTATACGAGAAAATGAATATCATAAGTACCATCATATAAACAAACATCATATAGATTGTTGTATGAAACTTCACCATTTCACTCAAGATTTAATGGTGAATTTTCATACATGGTTAAATAATACATGTATATATATGATTCATTTTCTTAAGTTTCGTCATTGACAAGTGAAATTCCAACCATGAATAATAAAAGGAAAATCAAATAACTAACATTCAAAATTTTAACAATATATCCTCATAGGATCAATTCCTCATCACCTCATGGACATGTATCCTCCTTCAGCAATATGTCCTTGTATGATCATTTAGGAGTCTTCCATAATCCCAAGAAAAAAATAATCTCAACCCACACATCTTATACAAATCACACCGCCATCCACTTTATCCGAGGAACATTTTGGGACATTAGGAATTCTTGAAATCTCCTAAAGCATGACAATGTGCTAGAGCATTCAACAATATTTTCTTCGGTACCTAAAATGTGGAAAACGGAATTCATGTGCTCAAGTTATGACAGTCAAATATTTTTCACTTTATTCGGACTTGACATAGTCAACCTAGCCAACACGGCGGTGCTGACACATGGTGGAAGTAGAGTGCAAGTACGAGGGAGTAAATAATGTGGTTTTTCAAATCTGGTCTTTAAAACTCATATTCGGATGGGTGCACTACAACATATTAGATCTTTTACCACAAATTTTCAACAATATTTTTGTGGTTATATAGTATTCCAAAAAATAAAATTGTGGCATTGGAAGTGTAGAAAATCCACATTTGGATATATTATTGTAGATTTTCAACAATTCATAATAATGTGGATGGTCCACAATTAATAAAATTTATAGCTAATCTCCAATTTTTAATTGTACATTGTCCACATTTTGTGATTTTGTAACATTTCTACAAATTTTGTGTTTGTTAGTATTCCACAAATTTCACCAAAATGTTGTTTTTCTATAGATTCAATCTTTGTAGAAATTCCACAATTTAAATTTTTTTAACTCTCATCAACGTTATATTTGTAGAAATTTCAACAATTATTTTCTACAATTGTCTTTACCACATAAAACTTGTAGGTGGAAGCTACAATTTGATTTCCACAATAATTAATTGTGAAATTATCTTTTTAAAAATGTAGAAAAGTTACTATTAACAACCAATTTAACATTCATTTAAATAATTCTTTATGTGGATTGTCTACATTTAAAACACACAAATATAATTTTGTTATCAATTCTCATTTCTAAAAAAAAAAAAAATTATTTTTAAATATTAAATAATATATTATAAATGAATGCTTAGAATTCATATTAAATGATCTAAATGAAACTATTTTTAGTTTTTTAGATTTTTAGTTTCTAGAGAGGCATCTTGATGCATTTCCGAATGTGTTTGAGTGGGCCCATCTTACGGGCTATGAGATTGGAATGCCCAGCTACAATCCACCACACCCTCAACACCCCTAAATAATCATATTATTCACAATATTTTTAATATATTCAAAGTGTTGTACCATCCATTTCATACCTACAATGCCATGGGTCCCATTTGATTCATTCAAAAGCATGTATATCTATTATTCAAGTATTCAGAGTACAAGCCTACCATTATCATATTTTCTTACAACATGCAGCTATTTGCTAGCTTCTGTAGAGTAAAGAATGTCCAATGTTTAGCTAGAAGCACCATAGATTGTCTACTTTAGTCTTCCCTTTCACACCTATGATTCCTCCAATTAAAGAGCCTTATTTGAGGAAGAATATGGTTCTGCCACGAAATGGGTTCATGAAGAACATTGTAATTAGCGTGATAATTCATTTGACATGATCATATGGCTAAAGATTTGTCCATTTATAGACATCACAATGGTTCACCAACCTGTCAATTACAAGGGCATATGTCAACCTTCCCTCGACTTCAATTCTTAAACTATAACAAAAAATAGAGAAATAACATTAGATGATATTAGTACTGGAGATCCGACCTTATGACATTCATATATCTAGATCTTAACCCGAAAATGATTAAAATTACAAGTTCCTCTGCAGCTTTTTATTCTAAACTTCAAGATTAGTCTCCCATCTCCAGACCAAGCTTTACATAGATTTAGCTTCTAATGGTTTGAAAAGGTTCTTAACATGCAAATGATATCCTAAAAATAATGAACACGAGAGATTATCAATTGGAAAGGAATTCAGCAACACGAATTCAATATGAGATGATAACATTACTATTAAATCTCCACTGTGAACGCAAAAAATTGTACAATAATAACCGAATGGAGATTCAATTATTATAAAACCTTGTTGCGAGATACATGAAAAATTTATACAATGATAACTAGCAAAAAAATCTTCCCTGAAACTGAATGTTAAATGGCTTGGCTCTCTCCTTTTAATGAGCTCGAAAGCATGCAAAGCATTTTCAATTTTTAAAACATAGAAGGATCTAAACATTCAAATGAAATCAAATCTGTATTAATTCTTATCTATAGATATTTTCTGATTTAAGAAAAAAACTGAATAGCATAAATAACGGAATGTTTTTGGGTAATCAATACCATAAATCATGGTCCAGAATATAGAGCGGAACATTACTTGTAGTTTCAGTTACATTCTATTAATAGCATAACAATTTTTATTGGATGACTATGCATCTTAATAAAATAAAAAAGTAAAAACAACTAAAATATATAATAGCTACGTATTAAACTAAGAAACATTGAAATTGAAAAAGAAAATTCGAAATTAGTTTTATATTTTTAAATTTTAATTAATCTTTGAAAATATAATTTATTGACCGAAGAGAAACTATGTTTAGATATTATTGATATATTATATGAAGGATTTTTATATAATGTGCAATTTTCATATTTATAATTTTAAATTTCCTTTATTTATATAGTATCTAATTTTATTTTGAGAATTAATTTGGAATTTTTATATTATTTTAGTGTTATATTTTGTCATTTGAAATTTTATGGAAAATCTATTTATATTATAGAAAATTTATAGCATGATATTTTATTGTTTTCAAAAATGTAGATTTTCCACATAGATCTTTTTGAGATATTGGTTTTCTACAAATTTAATATTTATAAAATCAATTGTGGAACATCTATACAATATAAAAACAATGAACTAATTATAGATATATTACAATTGTAGAATAACCTTGTTTTTGTGTTGATAATTTAATATTAGTCATAGTGATGTATTTGGTAGTACTATTTCAAAACATTTATTGTGTAATCTTATAAACACTAATGTTTTTAAATAATATTTGTAATTTATGCTATAATAAATTTATATTTTTATACAATTATGTTTCCAGACTATTCTAATTTTAATTTTCTATGTGTTTCATAAAATATGTAAATATAAGAGTTTTATAGATAATATGACATTTTAAAATTATTTAATATTGAATTTCAATAATAATATAACTTTATATTAGTTGTTTCAAAATATACATTTTAAAGTGTAATCATGTTGTAGATAAAATTTTAGTATAAATTTAAATTTTATTTTCTAAAAAAATGTAGATTTTCTATAAGGAACGGTTGGATATGTGATTTCTATATGAAATATTATTATTGTATGTAAATTGTGGAACATCCACAATATTTCAAAATGAATAAATAAAAAATTTATAGAGATGCTACAAGTATTCTACAATTCTTCGAAATTGTGGCAATTTTGTGGAATAACTGTGGTAAAAAAGACTTGTTTGTTGGTGGACCCCTCTTTTCTTGGCCGGGATCTCTCAGCCAATTTTAACACACTCTTTTTATGGAGGGTTGCCTTTGCCGTCGTGTTCGATATTTCACCACGTGGTGGATCCTCAAGCCACCACGTGTCCTACCACCACCATTTGTATTGCATCAAGCTAACTTGGTCAATTAAAATCTTTATTACTTTGTAGTGCCCACTTCCCTTTGACACCTTTTGATACTGATCTTGATACTGTTGATTACATTATGGACATTATTATGGTTTTGATTTAGTATGATGTTAGATGTTGGACCATGGATTATTGTTGATCTTGATTTAGTTATGATGCATGATGATTATTAGAGACACTTCATATGTGGATGATGATATACTATTTGACATGAATATATTATGAATGTTGTTCGGACATGTGATTTTTGGATATTGTGAGTAGACCTAGAAAATGGACATTATATGATGATGATATAGTTGTTGATATAAATTGTAAGTGATATTGTTGATTGCCTTGATGTTGTTGTGATTCATATGTATAGATGATTTTGTGATTATATTTATATCATGTTGGATGTTCTGATATGGCCATGAGGCTGAAGGAGGTATTTTTGTTTTGTAGGTTAAACTATCACAACAAACATCGGGGATTGGAGACCAACCACATTGGAATTCTAGATGAATTCAACAAGGTCACCATGGCAACATGTTTTGTGTGTGTGTGTTATTTTTGTTAGGGATTCCCATGGGGGATTACCTTTGAATGTGACCAAGGGGCTTTATGTATTTATTAATGTGGTTTCTTTTATTAATGTTTGCATGTGTTTATTTTGTGGTGCTTTTACCCTTTTTCATTAGTTATTAAATGTTGTGTTAATGTTGTGAATAATCATGTTGTTAAAATAAATAAATTAATCAAATTTGGGATATAAGAAAGTAATTATAGAAGTTGTTGGCTCTTGTATTAAATGTGGTAAGTGATGTGTAATAATGTGTAAGTGATGTGTAAGTATGTGTAAGAGTTGTGTAAGTCAGATTTTGGAGTATGAAACACTCCACCTTCTTGGAAATTCGAATTTGTCCTTGGAGGCTGATTTTGGAGGCTTGTGGGACAAGTAAAACTTGTCCCACAACTCTTAATTTTATTGACCAACCATACCTATGGTTGGAGGGTTGAATTTAGACCACCTTTATGCATTTTGATATGAAAAATTATAATTTTTAATTACACTCTTTTTACGTTTTATTAAATTTAGTCCTTGTGGGGTGTGGGATTTTTGGAGTGTGTAAGTTTATTGTTATATTATTCACCCACCTCCTTATTGTGCATTGGAGAATGAATTTACCTTTTGTGTTGGAGTTGAGGATGTGTGATGTGGCATCCTACATGGATCCACCTCATCCTCTTCTCTTCCCTCTTAGAACTCCTTACTTTGTTTTGGGTTGTTGAACATTTTGCATACTTCCTTTTTGGGAAAATTTTTTCGTGTGGAGCTCTTGCTTTTGGAAGGAGATTGGAGACCCTTGCATGCTTGTTGGTTGTTGATTTTGGACTGTATTTTGGCATTGGAAAGCTTGTTGTTTTGGAACTTAGACAACTCCTTCATGGAGAGGTAAGAGCTTGGCTCTTGAAATACTCTTTTTCTTTATGAATGTACATGTTATTGTGTGAATGTTTTAGCATGTTTGTGGGTTGTTTGGGTAGACTTCCTAGGAATGGTGTAGGAGAAGGCTATGGGGAATCCATGTGGTGGGGGCATAAGGGAATGCCAGTGGCATCAGAATTCTTGTGGAGGGAGTTGGGATTGGGTTTCTACCTTGGAAAAGAAATGGCATTGCATTTCTTACTTTGTGGGGGCATAAAGAAAATTTGTGGGGGCATAAGGAGGGATTGTGGGGGGCATAAGGATATATGGGAGATGTTTTATATTGGTGGTTTGTTACAGGTGGATACCCAATTCCCATTGGGAGGCATAAGCAGACTTCCCCATAGTTCCTTGCTCCTTTGGCTTGCTTGATGGAGCCTTAGTCTTGTTTGTATGTTTTAATGTAGTTGTAAACTACATTATGTTTTTAAAATGTGAAAATGTTGCATGTGTGTTGTGGAAGCCTTGTTGCCATGGGTTGAATCACATCTTTTATTACATTATGGTTGGGGCTCGGGGGCCAATGAAGAAGGATGGCTTCTCCTCTTCATTGGATGTCTTGGTTGGGTGGAGAGCATTGCCTTTCCCCTACCTTTGTTGTGATCCAAAAGGAGAAATTTATGTTGTTGTTCTAGAGTAGAGGAGAAAGATAGTTTTGACAGTTCCATGTGAAATGAAATCTCATTGTAACCTTTCCCACTTTGAAGTGGATGATCGTATATTATTTGTAATGGAAAGATACTTTTATTGAGCTATGGGAGTTGTAAATTCGAAATGTGAAAGATATATATACTCTGTTATGTTCATTTGAAAGAAAGAAATTGAAATTTATTATTTGCATTCAAGGAATTGAGAGATGTAAAGTTGTATTTGAAATCAATAAAGGATTGCAATACCTTTCTTCATTTTCATTGTTGCATTGAAATCGATCTTTAAATGTTATTGAAATCTCTGTTTGAAAGAAAGGAATACATATGAAGGAATTGTATTACTTTGTTCTTTTGAAAATATGACAAAATTGGAAACCAGACTTTACATTTTAGCCATTAAATGGTTTGTTGAATCAACTAAATGGATTTGACTAGGATTAGAATGAACTTCCATACTTGAATGATGAAAAAGTTAGATAGACCCTTTTTAATCTGATCTCTGTTTTAAAATTTAAAGCTAGCAAATACTTCTCTAAAATGCACAGTTCGAGCCTGCAAACAATAATCAACATTGAAACATTAAAATCTAGCATGCTATGATATCAATGAACTCAATTGGGCTAAAAAACTTAAGGAAAAATCCTTCAAAACATTGCAAAATCGGGTCTAAACCTCTTACAGTCGTTTTGTTGTCAAGAGATGTAAAATTTTAATTTGTAACTCAATTAAACCAATTGAATCTTGAAAACTTCCTGAAATACATCTAAGAACATTTCCCCATGTCTGTTTGACATGTTGAAAGTGAATGAATGACAAAATTGAACAAAATTTATAAGTTAAAATTTACCAGTCTGCTCTTTTAGAACCTGTAGAATGTTTTCATGAATTTTACCCCTTAAACTTCATCAAAATCCAAAATTAATGTTTCCTATGCAAAGAGGGCATTGAGAGCTTTATAGAAAGTCCTTGTTTTCCCAAAACCGAGCTCTTTATCAAAAGTTATGGCCCTTTGAAGTTTCTACTTCAATTCGGCCTTCAAAAAAATCTCTAACGGTTAAAAATTTAAATTTTAACTTTGGAAAAATTTCCCTAAAGTTCCCCGTGGCCCCACCATCCTACATCCAATCAGTACTGCCATGTGGCACGATGGAGGGGTGGAACTTTTCTAACTTAACCTTTTACGAAAATAGTTTTGGAATTTTTTTATAAATTTCCCCATGCACCCTTGACTCGTAGCCAATCGAGTCTTTGCCACATGGCTCAACGGAGGCGCGGGAGGATTTTGGAACTTAACATTTTAATTCTAATGCTGGAAAAATTTCCTAAATTTCTCCACGGCCCTACATCCCCGCCTTTTCTTTGGAAAAAATCGTTTTCACGGACGCACAGTGAGCCGCGCGTGTAACTTAACTTTTTACCTTTTTGGGTAACATTTCTTAAGTTTCCCCGCCACCCCACTAGCCAAGATCAATGGAAGGCTGACATGTGGCAGCCTTAGGCATCAGCAGAGGCACGCAACATTTTAATACTTTGAACTTTGTACCCTTAAAATCTTAAAGTCGAAAATCTCTCCGATGGCCCGACTTCCCGCCAGAGCTCTCTCAAGCCGACACGTGTCCTCTTCGGGCCCGCGGACGTGTGGAGTTAAATCATGTTTTTTCCCTGAAAAGGGAAAAAATGCCAAAACTCTTCCCCGCTCCACCAACCCGTGCAAGGAAAAATTTTCTCCCCTAGGCCCTGTAGGCTCGCCCTTGGGAAAATTTTCCTCCCAAGGTCCACCGACCCATAACTTGAGTTTTATGAGGAATTAGGAGGACTTCTTTATATCAATGGAAAGGTGAGAAAATTTCCTATCCAATGGAAGTATTTTAGGAAAATTTTAAGTTCGTTATGTATGAGAAAAATCAAGTTGAAACTTTAAGCCTGTTAGAGAATGGGTATAGTGAGGAATTTCCCTCTGAACCTATTTGGAACTTCTAACCCTAATGTTTTTGGACCTTATGACCTCTAGTAATTGTTAATAAAAGAAAAATATGTTCTAGTGGACTTGTATTGTTCTGGAGCTTGTTAGTGGCAGCTATTACGTTGTAACTCTGATTGTAGATTATTTTAAATAAAAAAAAGTTATTCCATAATTTTCCAACCTAATCCTAGGTTGTTCTTGGGTCTCAAGTGGGTTGTTTTTAACGAGCGTTACAATTACCCTCGGCACATTGTAGGGTGAGTTGTTATATGCATTGGGTGACCTCACATAGATCAAAAAGCTATTATTCACATTGGTTCGAGTAGTCATGTGGGCATTCAACCTTACCGCCTTGACTTTATTATCAACTCGATGAGATTCATGGGACATTCCAAATTATTCCCTCCATCGACCACTTGTGGCATTTCATACAATGCCACCACCGATCGACCATGCTACATTCAACGTGGTAGACCAATTTAGCCCACCACCTATCCTTACCAACTCATCGACGAAGTTACGAGTTCAAAGAGCTCGGTTCACCCCTCGGCGCCCATGTTTCAATGTTTCAATCGGTGGTTCTAACTATGCCACCCACATGGCATTCAAAAGGAATCTCCGCATGGTCTAAGCCACAATAACCAAGGGTGGCACTGCTATTTTTAAATGCCACTACCAATTCATACACAAGGTATTTGGGACAAAAACCCATGTAATACAAAGCGGTGGTTGGGAGATTCGAACCCCAAACCACTCACTTCAAAAATAGCCTCCCACCAATACGTTACATAGTTCTTCGAGTATATGAGTGAGCTCGGGGAAATTTACACGCAAGTCGGTTTGTAGGCTGTATAGTGATCTAAGCCTTTTTATAGACTTTATTGTAAATGCCCATTTTTAGGCACTTAGGAGAATTTTTGTAACTCGACGTCAACTAGGAAAATATCTAGCACCTCGAGATGCTCCTAGTAGACCTCTTATTATTCCATTTTATCTTCCTAGGTGAGAGTTATGGAGGTAGGTCCCATCAAGTATCTATTTATAAGGCAAGTTCTTAAGAGGCAACTGTGGAAATCATCATTTTTGGAGCACTTAGAGGAGGAGTCAACCTTCGGTGTAAAGTGGAGATATGCTCATAATTCTAATATGCTCCTATGATTATTTCTTCCAAATTTGAAGGTTTTATGACATTGTTTTAATATGCGTAAGTCATTCGACCGCTTGGAATCCATCCGGGGCCTTCGTCACAAGCATGCATCTCTTTGAGGGAAGAAGTTTTTTGAGATATGATCTTTTGCACACTATGTAGCTCGCTTATTTACTCGTGCGAGAGGTTTTTTACGAATGTGCAACAAAGTAGTAGTTGTTCGTGAATAGGATTATTGTTCTCTATTTACGGTTGATTCATCTTGAATCAATTGGTTATGTGGTCATTTTATTATCTGGTTCAGAGTCCTTGTGAGTCTATTGGATAATGATCACATGTATGTTCTGGTTTAGAGCCATTGTGAATCGGTTGGAGCATTGTTCTTTTGTCGTTGTTACGATCAAATCGTCACTCTGTGTAGAGGCATCGTGGCCTTTGCAATAGAGTGGTAGGGGGTTCGGTTCATCGAGAGCCTATCTAATCTCTCGATTCTCTATCTATGGGCTATGGGGGGTTCGGTTCATCTGATATCGCTTGGCGTTGCTGCCTATCTAGATTCTCTATATCTATGGGGGGTTCATCTGGTCGAGATGAACCAGACTATGCTATGCATGTGTCTCGCTTGTTCGTGGATAAGACTACTTATACTTGAAGGACCGGTTCGAGTCATAAGAGTCAACTATTATATGTTCTTACGGAGGCCGGTTTGAGTCCTTGTGGGAACCAACTAATAAACTTTAGTTCAGGTTGTACCTTCATAGCTTCATTGTAAATTGTACTTGTTTGCAATCGGAAGTGTAATGAATCGGTTCAACATTTGAACCTGGAGACGTAGGCAATTGCCAAACTCTGTTATCAACTTTCGTGCAATGTGTGGGTGTTTCCTTTCCCTTGCATTTTCATTTAAGTTGGTAACTTTTATGGAGTTTATTTGACAAGTGCCTATAGGGGTTTGTGGACGAGTTAGAAAAATTTACCCTTGTTTACGGATCACCACTATACCTCGAAACAAAATTTTAATGACCTAGATGATAAACAACAAAATAGGTGTCAATCATTTCCACTACTATCAACAACAAATGTGAGACTTATTAGACATGCAAAATGTTTGGTTGAATGCCTAGTAGGAATGTGGCCTCATGGAATACAATGAATGCATATTACAAACAAAATATGACAACAAATGCAATCGGCAATTGTAAAATCAGACACCATAACCAATAACATCCTCGAGAATCTACAAAAATGGCAGATCCGTTCTGACACAGAGTGCAACTCATATGCAGTTGCTAGTGTATTATTCAAGATGTGCATAGGTAATGTTGATTAAATAATTTTTTAAAATTTTCGCATGTAGCAAACCCTTACATAAATAGGTATGGCACTTTATATGTTATTTAATTTATTGTTCCCGGTGCGATTTGTAATAATAATCGCTCACTTATATGGTAAAAGAGAGTGGGCGAAAAAGAGAGAAAAAGGAAGACCAAACAGGTGGGAACATGTAAATTCAAGGGAAGCTTTCGAAGAAATGAGAAAAATTGTCTCGTCGTGGACCGTCGAATTTGTGGAGTGCCTTCAACATAAATTGGCCGTGTTTACTCTGCATCTTCGACTGGAAATTTTTTCTTTTGCCGTATTTACGACGATCCGCGGCATCTCCTCACCCGCCACAAAATGCCGCTGATTCTTCTCAGCAACTTTACAACGTTCCGCTTGCCTTATAAACTCAACAAGCATCCCTGCCCCCAAAACCATCACCACCACGCGAAGCCTTTCTATACTAATTTTTTCTTATATTACAACACACATTCCCAAATCCCCAAATAACCCAAATTTTCTTCTCCAACATAAAAGAGATGTTCAGTTTTCATGGCGAAAACGATGATGATACGATTTATTTCCACGGCTCGCAAACGCTTGACGACCGTAAGGAATACGAATGGAACAGCTATATTGTTACGAGGGCTGCAGCGTCTCTCTGCATTCTCATTGTCATTGCTTCTATCATTTATTATGTCTACTTTCGACTGTGCTGGAACAGGCCCCAAATCTCGCCAGCTCGTCGGTTTTCTTTGAGAGGAGCAGACGAGCACCTTTTCACGTCTCCAAGAAACGGCTTGTGCAGGGCGGTGGTAGACGCTCTTCCGGTGTTTGTGTACCAGCCGGAAAATTTCGAAGATGGTTTAAGCTGTTCCGTTTGTCTGTCCGAATTCGAGGAGAACGAGAAGGGCAGGTTGCTGCCCGGCTGCAATCATAGTTTTCATGTTGATTGTATTGATATGTGGTTTTGTTCGCATTCGACGTGCCCTCTTTGCAGAGAAGAGGTTTCAGTTAGAGAAACGGAAAGAGAAGCAGAAGCAAATGAGAGGGCATTGATGGGCATTAGTAGTATTAATGCAGCTTCATCTGTTCCAGCGGAGCAAACTAATTCTAACCTGCACGTGGTCAATGGTGAAGTGGAAATAGTTATAAGAGAGTATATCGCTGTTGACATACCGGCCACTGCAAAATAGATTCACTTGTCCATTGCTGTCTTCCCGACGCTATAGTTTATGTGTACTCAGCTTGTATATATAGTTACGTAGTCTTTTATTTCGTTTTGATTTCCTTATTTGGTGAATCAATGTGTTCGCATGGTGAATTTGACTTTTTGTTGGAATTTAAAATTTGTACAGAATAGTGTCCATGACTGAGGGATTTTAAGATTATTAGTAGTAGTGCTCACATTTCTTCTAAATTATTTAATATCAATATATTGATTATACTACAAATTTCAATTAGTGTCTAAGTAGGAAGACCGCCTTTGTCATCTTCCATTGATATATGTGGGACTCCATTTTTCTTGTAAAAACAAGAATATAATAGTAAAACTTACTAGTAGTAACATATAAATTCTGATTCAAAAGTTCTTAAAGTAATGGTTTAAACCAGGTTATGAAATGTCAAATTTTGTTGAAGATGTAGTATAATTAAATAAGGGAGCAAAATGAAATTGTAAATGACAGAAATGTAATTTGTACCCGAAACACAAATGAGGTGGAATGTGAAAACATTGCAGAATTGTACATTAAACATAAAAAGACCATTACATTGCTCCAACAAACATATGAGCATTACATTGCTGCAACAAACGTATGTGGGAGGAATGGAATCTATGAACAAAACTAGGGTCTGAATATGCATATGTATTGCAAACCCAAATTGCACATCCAGGAAGAACAATTTATTGACACCACAACATTAGAGAATTAGAAAATAAATAATTCAATAAAAGAACGCTATCGTTACCTACCTGTAGAAACATACAATCTCGAACAAAGCATTTTATCGAACAGTTAGCATCCAATCCATGTAGATGTAGTAATCAAAGAGTTTTTACTTTTGTGCAGAATATACATTTTTGGATTTGTTTTGAATATCATCCTTTTGGAATGATGTTTAGTGGCTATCTTTAAATCTATGTTGTATGCATATGAAAAGAAATGTTCCCAAATTCTGTCTTCTAGAGAATTGAATTCATGCCTCCTCTACTTCTATCTGGATACGAGCTTAGGCGATTATATGTTTATCCTATTTCTTTTCCATATGTCGGTGGTATAATAGCGTTCCCATATTTTCTATGCATAGTTTTATCATTAGTCGCCATGAATTTCTCGATTGTTTCCCTGTCGACATGCTTTAAGCATTGAATGCAAAATTAAAACAGTTGCTGATTCTTTATTTTCTTATAATGGTTTCAGTTTTTTTTTTTTTTTTTGGATTATGAGGAATCACTACATTTTATATTTTTAGCTTAGTTTTTCAGTCTTGGTAAACTTTAACTTAGCGTGAGGAAAAGCCCAGTGCACAAGTTTCATACTGCCTTCGTACAACTGGAGCCTAGGTTTCATACCGCCTTCATACAGTTGGCGCACACTTAAGGACGTTTGCCGGACTGCTTCTGTAGCACACAGGGACTCTGGTCAGATTACTCCTCATGCTTGGGCCTGCCAATAGAGTTTGAACCTTGAACATCCTCTTAGTAAACGCCTGGCCTTTACCGATCAGCTAAGACCCCATTCATTATCCCATTTTCATTGTTGAAGAATACTTCAAACGTAAATTATTTCATTGCAAGATTAAACCAAGAAAGTGAGTCTTTTAAAGTTTTTATTTGACATGTAATTCACTACGTCTTGGAAAACTTTTCTTTCAGCTATTTGATGGTTTTTGAAAGTGTTGATAAATAGTATATTACCCGAAGATACTTGGTTGTTTGCATAATGTAATTTGTTCATTAAAAATCTTAAAAATTAAGACATTTTTCATTACAAGATCACAATCTTAAAATCAATTTGTAGCTATGAGATACCTTTTTAGGCATTTATGCTCAAGAACATATAAGATATATTTTTTATTTAAAAGCGTATTTTTGTAATTTTTATTAATAATAATATATATTACAATCTTCATTATTTAAAAATATGGGTGGAGAGATTTACATTTCAGAATATGATTCGTACAGTCAAAAAGATCTCTAAGAGGCTAGTTTACCTTACAACACAAAAATTAAGGATGTACAATCATAGTTAAAATAAAAGTGTGGAATTTAATTTTTAAAAAAGTGATAAAACTATGAGTGCATGGGCACAGAACTCAAGACAATTAGGCAGAAGTAACGAACATGGCAACTGACATAGCTGGAAGAGGTGGATTGTTTGGTTGTTTGCGTAGCCATTGGTGACTGGTAACAAAGGGGTCCACTATATCCAAGCTGGGATCCCATCTATCATTATGTTGATTTTCTTTAGACTTCTTCAATTTGATAAGGAAATTGCAGGGGTCAATCATGGGAATTGCCCTTGGGGGTTATCCCAACCATTACCACCACCAATATTGAGAAAATCAAAAGCGTCTTTATGGAAATGCTTAGTTATGAGCAACATCTTTTTGCATGCCTAATAGCAAAATTGCTATGGTAATTAGTCTAGAAATTTGATTATCTTACCTATCCTTAACATGATATTGTGTCTGAAAATCAACTTTTGATTGTGGAATAAAAGTGTTTACCATCCAAATTTGGGCGAAGGAATTCGATGGCTAAGGCTCGAAACCTAATGGTGGCGCAGGAAATAGCAAAATCAAGCAAGGTAAAGAGCCCGAGTTGGAGGGGGGCGTGGGGGACGCTAGAATAGATGTAAATGCAGTCAGTGATTTCCTTTCCCTGCGCGAGGAGGATGAGTTCGAATATATCAAGCTTTTGGTTGCCGGGGATTTTGTTTCTCGCATTAAGGAATCCTGACAAAATAAAAAGGGTCGCCCCCTTGTGAATACAAACAAAGTCGTTCCTCTGGCTGCGAATGGAGGACAGAGAACAGTTGGTGGGTTCGTGGGAGGATTGGTAACCCAGGGAAATATTAGCAGTAAAGCGGATCCCATTTCCAGAGCTAATAATGCTTCCTTTAAGGAAGTCGTTCAACAAAAATCCCTTCCGCTTCGCCTGCCTATATTGTTGACTTGGCAGATGAAATGCCTCTCCTTAGCCTGGACAATCGAGAGATAATGGCACATCTTCAATCTTTGTCACAGCTTGCGGTCATAGGGAGATTCAACGGAATATGGTCGTCTTCTTCCGCTCTTTCGCTATGGATATCCGAAAACTGGTCCAAAAACTGCGAAGTCTCCTTTTGCTCCAAGGGTTTCTTCGTGGTGCAGTTCAAGGTGGCAGAAGAGTATCAAAATTGTTTATCGGATGGTACTTGGTTCTGGGGCAGTGGAGAGTTATTCCTCACAGCTTGGTTCCCTACGTTCAATCTGAATACCTTATTGGTCACGAAAATACCTGTGTGGGTTCACCTTCCGAACCTTCCGCTGCATTTTGGTATGCCTTAGAGGATATTGACAATGCCCTGGGGAAATTTATAAAGGAAAATTTAGACAGGGAAGTTGCAGGCCTTGGAACCTTCTCCAGATTCTACATCGAGATTATGAGAATACAACTTTTAGATGTGGCACTTGCTGAGAACTTGGTCATCATCGGATGGCTGATTATTCGCAAGGTAAGAAGTACCAATGAAGAAAGAGTCCAATGAATAAAGGAGGATGGAACAAATCCTTTACAAACCAAGTTCACAACACGGATAATAAGGGGGAGAATGGAAAGAATCAACCCACCGAATCGGGAATGATGCTAAGAGACAGGTCAATAAGGCTTCATCACTCATGAAAGAAGAAAACAAGACAACAAGTAGGGCCGACAAGAGGTCATGTATCGATCACTCGGACAAATCAGATTCAGATCAGGAGTTTCATCCTGACCCTTCCTATAACCTCATGATGGTGGTCTCTTTTGATCAAAACAATTGGCAAGAGGTAAATAAAAAACGGAAAAAAGGGTGGTTTTCCAATATGCTTGAATACTACTCTCTGAATGAAGAGAGATAATGTTACGGCCTTCGAACCTTCGCCAAATTCTGCGTCGAGATTGACTTGAATAAGGGTTTTCTTGATACAGTTTTTCTAAAATTGGGAAATCTTTAGCATATCCAAACCTTAGATTATGAGAATACAAATTTTAGATGTGGCACTTGCTGAGAACTTGGTCATCATCAGATGGCTGATTATTCTCAAGGTAAGAAGTACCAAATGAAGAAAGAGTCCCTTTGAATAAAGGAGGATGGAACAAATCCTCTACAAACCAAGTTCACAACACAGATAATAAGGGGGAGAAAGGAAGAATCAACCCACCGTATTGGGGAATGATGCTAAGAGCAATGTCAATAAGGCTTCATCACTCGTGATGTAAGAAAACAAGACAACATTGGCGCGCTGAAAAGAGATCATGTTTATGATCACTCGGACAAATCGATTCGAGATCGGGAGTTTCATCCCGACCCTTCCAATAACCTCATGATGGTGGTCTCTTCGATCAAAACAATTGGCAAGAGGTAAAGAAAAAAGGGCAAAAAAGGGCGGTTTGCCAATCTGCTTGAATACTACTCTTCTTTCAAGAGCGACAATTTTAAGGGGCTAATCGGTTTGTCTATATAATTGTTTTGTTTCTAGTTTGAGGTGGCTCCCTTTTATCTCGCAAATGTCACCCTATTTTTCGCATATTTCCTTTTAGAAATAAGGGAGGGGACCCAAGAACCCCCCAGTTCATAGTTCCAATAAAAAAGTGTTTTTCTTATTAAAAAACATGAAATTGTGTCTAGAATATTTTAAAGTGAATTATTTAACAAAATACCACAAAATATATAAAAAAAAAAAACGTGGTAACAAAATAAGAAAAAATGATATTGACATCCCTCCGATGTACTTTGTAATCTCTTTGGAGTCATGCTTCCTTTTTTGTGTGTTTTCTTGATAATTGAGTTTTTGCAAGTCATGATCATGGTTGATTAAGTCCTTCTTGACCCATCTTCATTTGATGAATAAATCAATCTTCTAAGCTCTCCAACAAATTATATGGTGTCACTCCCTCGTAATGCATTCTAAAATCATATTATTATGAAATTTCATTAGCCAATTCCTTGAGACTTACAACAAATATGGAAAACATAATACCTAATATATCCTTAAGAAAAAGTACTAGGAGAAAGGACATATAAGTGTCCATCTATAAAAGCATGTACATTTAATTTTTCATAGCTTGATAAAAAGAAGTATCAATAGTTGTTCACTTTTCAATCAATGATAGTTTTTAAAATTCAATCACTATGAAAAATAAATGGTATTCTACTATTGGTACACTTTTTAAATGCTATATATCAATTATTATCTTTGTACTAAATCAATTCAAAATCTATGTTATCCTCTAAATAAATAGCTCAAAAGAAATAAGATAATATACTACAAAATAATATAATGTTTTTATACATCATGTATTTAACCCTAAAATTATGGTACACCCTAAAATTATAATACACTCTTAGGAGGTCCTCTCCTTAAATAAGTAATAGCGTGCGAGATGCTCTCTAGGGAGAGGACCCTATAACCGAGCGGGTACCAAAACATGTACATCTCTTTTCACCATAGGTTGTTGACAAAAGCACCAATAGTTGTTCACTTTTTGGTTAATTACACTTTTTAAGAGTTAATGAGAATGTGACACATAGGGCGCTCGGTCATTGGTCCCTCTTTCAAATGCTTTATATTGATTTTCTTCATATTAAATCAATTCAAAAACTACTTTTCCCTCCAAATTAACACGCGAAACGAAAATGTCAATATGGCACGATCATACGCTACACGATGATATAATTTTTTTACGCTACCGACATACCTACATATATTTGCGTGCCCCTAAAGTTAGGTGCACGGTTATAGGGTCCTCTCCCTAATTCATATGAAAAACGCGAGAAAGGAAGAAAACGCCAAAGTGGGGTGGTTGGGTTGACTAATTGTGGATTCTTGATAGACTTTTCATCGATGCTTGAGATTTATATTGGTCTAAGTACAGATTTGTAATAACCACATACCTTGGAAACTTCCTAACAAGGTACTCATGGCACAAAGTCCTACACCATACGCATCCCCTGCAATGCTATTTTTGACATTGATCTTGTGTACTGTACAGTCCAATGGCCGCCTCCCAACTTCTTTTCTCTTCAACGAATTCAACCAGAGTGGTTTAATTTTAGTGCAGGGAGCTTCAATCGTGTCCAATGTCGTGCGGCTCACGAATCAGTCGCAGAGAGCGATGGGTCGTGCTCTTTACCACACTCCCCTGCAACTGATGACTAACAATTCTGTTTCTTCATTCAGCACAACATTCGTCTTCTCCATAGTGCCCCCTAATAATAACCCTGGACACGGCCTAACTTTTCTCATAACTCCTTCCAGATCTGCTGTCACCGCTTCTGATATTGGCTACCTTGGCTTGTTAAATGCGTCCGCAGATGGAAGCGCGGGCAACCATTTATTTGCAGTGGAGTTCGACACGCACCTCAATCGCTGGAATAATGACATCGACGGCAACCATGTCGGTGTGGATGTGAACACTATCAATTCCTCGAGGCAGACAAGTGCAGGGTATCGGATTAATGGTGACCGCTTCCAAGAATTGAATTTGGCAAGTAAGCAGAACATTCAAGCATGGATTGATTACGATGGCCGTCAACACAATCTCAGTGTTACCATCGCCATAGCTGGAGCGATGAAGCCCCTGCAACCGCTGATTTCTATGGAGGATATAGATCTGGCTTCGATCTTCAAAGAAAAAATGTATTTGGGATTTTCTGCAGCTACAGGACGTGATGCTGTTGAAGACCATTACATTCTGGCCTGGAGCTTCAACACCGACGGCACGGCACCATCTCTTAACTTATCGCATCTTCCTTCCTTCCTCGGCAAGAATTCCAAGAAACAATCCGCGGGAATCATAGTTGGTGTTTCTGTAGGTTTCATTGTTTTGATCACGGCGGCCGGTTTGCTCGTATGGTGGAAAATCCACATCCAGAGAGAGGTTCCGGAAGAATGGGAGGTGGAGTACTGGCCGCACAGAATTCCTTACCAAGAACTCAGTCGCGCAACACGAGGATTCGATGACGGACAATTTCTAGGCCGCAGAGGTTTTGGGAAAGTGTACAGGGGAGTTCTGCGCGGCAACGGGCTCGAAGTTGCAATAAAATGTTTCACCGGAGAGGTCGACCAAGCAATGAGGGATTTTATTGCGGAGATTTCAATCCTGGGGCGCCTGCAACACAGAAACTTGGTTCAGCTCCGAGGGTGGTGTAGGAATAAAAATCAGCTTTTTATTGTTTACGATTATATGCCGAATGGGAGCCTGGATCAGTTCATATTCGGAAACCCGGAGACAGTTCTTGGATGGTCACAGAGGTATGCCATTCTCAAGGGAGTGGCTGCTGGTTTGCTGTATCTTCACCAAGAATGGGATCGGAGGGTTGTGCACAGAGACCTCAAGTCTCAAAATATATTGCTCGACTCCTATTTTAATGCCAAGTTGGGAGATTTTGGGCTTGCCCGTTTGCATGAGCACACTCAGAATCCCCAAACAAGTGGTGTGGCAGGGACCCTTGGTTATATGGCCCCGGAAGTAACACGCACAGGAAAAGCCGCTGAAAGCTCAGACGTATTCAGTTTTGGGATTGTGTTAATGGAGGTTGCCTGTGGAAGAAAGCCGGTGGATCTATCGGCTGGAGAGGAGCAACAAATTTTGGTGGAGTGGGTGAGGCAGCTGTATATGGAGGAGAGGGTGCGCGATGCCGTGGATCCAAAGCTTGATGGAAAATATAACGAGGAAGAAATGGAGAGGGTGCTCAAGTTGGGAGTGGCGTGTTCTCATCCCGAACCAGAGTGCAGGCCTGACATGAGACAGGTTTCACAAATCCTGGAAGGAGAAGCTCTCGTTCCACCTGTTCAAATTTCCGCTGGAGACAAGATGGTTCAGTACTTGGACGTTGCTAATCAATCCTATGAGGCCATTTGTTCAGTGAATACTACAAGCACTGGTCCTCCCACTGCCCGATAAAGAATGTCTGCAAGTGTTGGGGTAGAACCATAAGAGTGTAGAGATCTTCTAATCAAGCTTACATACGTCTTTAAGCGTGACTTCTTTAAAATCCAAATAATTTGTCAAACCTGCATTAGTTCGGCTATTCTTCTGCAATGACAATTATTTTATCTCACACGTTTTTTTTTGTAAATTCTAAAATATATATAGAGAGACAGATTGACGAAAGAGGAGTTTAATGGTGTATCTTTAATATTATGAGATTTAGTTATAATTGTCAGGGTTTGATAATCAAAATGCGCTTCTAAATGCAACAATAAGCAAATGAAGAAAATTTTGGGTAAGATACAAAAACATTGCTCGTATTTTATGTACTGTCTTGGCAGTGGACAAAGCATGTGGATGCTTGGAAAAGTTGCAAACAGGTTTAATTTTATTTTATTTTGAGAACCGTGTTCTCTTAGTTCTCTCTAAAATCTTTGTAAAATATTTTTGCTTTAATCACTTATAAAACTAAAAACAAAAAACCTTTTACATTAATTGGGGAACATCAATATTAAGAATAACGTAAGAAAAAAGATATACTTTGTAAGAAAATTAATACTTGTTATTATATTAATAACGTAAGAAAAAAGATATACTTTGTAAGAAAATTAATACTTGTTATTATATTTGTTACGTCTCTCTATAGTAATAATATCCATAACAATATATTAATAGTTTTCATAATTCATGTTTTGGAAACAAATGTTACAAAATGTATGAGCTACTATTGTCTCATTTTGTATCTCTAAAATACAAAGGTCTTTCTAAAAGCAACCATAACAAGGTTTGATTTGAGAGGTTTGCTCACTCATCAAAGGAATATGGACATAAAGATGGGAGACTACAAAGAGCTAATTTTAATAATGATGTGAATGGAAGTTAGAATATACATGGAAGTGAAGAATGAATGATTATGAGAAAGCGGGAGGAAAGAAGGTTTACACAGTCTAAGAGTTGAGGTGCAAATACCTAATCTTTCAAAGAATGAAGGGAAAGGATAGAAAAATCAATTAAAATTGGTGAAGTTAAAATCGGAGGAATTTTCATCTAAAAAGTGCAAATAAGTTTATTGGTAAAACGATGGAGAATTATAGAAAAATAAAAAAACAAAGTTTTAAAGAGGAAGAGGAATTGAAGGACAAGTAAACTAAGAAAAAGAGAAGTTAGGAATTAGTGAGAAATAAGTCATGGAGATGATACAATTCTCTTCTACAAATGAGATAGTAATATCTCCATGAATGAGATAAATGATCTTATAGAGCAAGCCCAAGGTAGTCAACTAATTGGTTTGAAAATCTTAGGCCAAATGAAACTCCAAAAGAATGTAGATATCCATTCTCGCAAGACTATTTAATAATATGTATAAACATATCATTTGGTTATACATGGACCTATGCTTTCCTTTTTCTAATTAAAATGATTAAGGATTTATAAATAACGTACTTAAGCATCGATGTACCTGTAGTTTTTAAAGCATTGTGTGTGGTATGCTTCCAAGTCAATGAGATGGAATGTACATGTCCTTTAATTGAAATAATCTTGTTTGTATGGTTTTTAAATAGATGAGATGATTCAAAATACTTGAGTATGTGCAAACAATGTGTGTGTGACTATGTGAGTAGTTAAGCATTGTCATGTTATTTTTCCTCATTCTATAAGTTTTGGCCTCGGGTCTCCCATATATGCACAATGGTTTAGGCTAAAAAAGCCTTGGGATTTGAAATGCATATCTCTCGAGTTTTGTTTAAACTTGTTCTTGGGTCTTTTTGAGTCTTAAGGATGAATGCGAAGGTCAATAGTGTACATCATTGGGAAGAGAGTCTCTTATGACTATTTATGGAAAACTTGAATAGATGTGTGGATTGTAAGATAATTATGTTGAGGTAGAATGTGATTATTTTCTTTCGTATATATACACATGGGAAAGAATTTATTTCATTTTTGTTTGCCTGAGTCAAGTGGTGTTTTAGTGATTGGCAGAGAATGATTTGTTATGTTTTTTTTGTTGTGATAATACTAGCAATCGCATGTGTACAATGCAATGTGAACGCGAACGATATAAGTTATTTGTTTTAGAGGGATAGTTATTATTATTTTAGTTGATGTTGATAAGGGGTGTGATTGATTTTGGTTGTGTAGAAATATAGATGAACCACTTCATTTAAATAGTGCAAAAATGAGGTCTAACCTTTTAAACAATTCAATATGAAAAAAGTGATATTATTTACAAAGTTTTGGATGGAAACAACTATACATTGCATGGTTCTTTCTCGGCATTTGAAAACTATAGGTATTTGTAATGCAATGTGAAAAGGTTGTGTACTAATCTTTAAAGTGTTATAATTATTGTAAGAAAAATAAATTATGATACTTTGTGGCTTTTGTTTAGATTAGATATATTCACTTTCTAATTTATATGAAATTCTTCCTTTTTCACAATCACAAATAATTGAATTATTTGAATCGTAGTATAAGTGTTTAAAGAAAAATAAATTAGTCCATTTTTCACAATCACAAATAATTGAATTATTTGAATCGTATTATAAGGGTTTAAAGAAAAATAAATTAGTCCATTTTAATGGCTCTCCACAGAACAAAATTGATATGTTCACTTTCCAATCTACATAAAATAATTCTTTTTCACAATCACAAACAATTGAATTACTTGAATTATATTATCTCTTCAAAGATAAATAAATTCATCCACCTTAATAATTCTTAACACATAATCAGATTTAATATGTTCACTTTTCAATTTATATGAAATCATTTCCTTTTCACAATCATATAGAATTGATAGAATCATATTTTAACTATTAAAAAAAAGTTCCACTTTAATGGTTCTTGATACAGAGTCAGAATTGATATATTCACTTTTCAATTTACATGAAATCCTATTTTTCACAATCAAGAAACAATTGAATTACTTAAATTATATTTTAACCGTTCCAAAAAAACTCTTCCATCTTACAAGCTCTTGACACACAGTCTTCCTGTTGAAAACTGGGTAAAAAAATCACTTTGAATACATGATAAAAGATCTTCCAACAATGATCTCAATTTGGAGTTGTGAAAATTGGAGGTGCAGGGAATGGAGAAAGACTCTTACTCCGAATTCACAAGGATCTTCGCACAACAGTTGGGGTTGAAGTAAACTGAATTCAACAAAATAAATACAAAAGCCACATTATTTCAATAGCCAAAATTTAAAGAGTTTTTTCTAAATTTTTAATAGATTATCATTTACTTTTACAAACCAAAACAACATAAATATCGTATTTGTTTCTAATAAAGTACCCTTCAATATTCCAAAAGCTTCACAAGGATCTTCGCACAGCAGTTGGGGTTGAAGTAAATTGAATTCAACAAAATAAATACAAAAGCCACATTATTTCAATAGCCAAAATTTAAAGAGATTTTTCTAAATATTTTAATAGATTATCATTTACTTTTACAAACCCAAACAACATAAATATCGTATTTGTTTCTCAAAAACCTACACTTCAATATTCCAAAAGCTTTGCAAGGATCTTCACACAATAGTTGGGGTTGAAGTAAACTGAATTCAACAAAATAAATACAAAAGCCACATTATTTCAATAGCCAAAATTTAAAGAGATTTTTCTAAATTTTTAATAGATTATCATTTACTTTTACAAACCCAAACAACATAAATATCGTATTTGTTTTTCAAAACCTACACTTCAATTTTCCAAAAGCTTTGCAAGGAGATTTGCATAATCCTTGAATCGTATGTGTTGCGAGACATCATGACGACCAAATGAGATCTTGGTATAGGAAATCTAGGAAATCTTAAGATCAACAAAAACATTAATCTTTTTCCGTGTAAAGCAAGAAGGCAGGCAAATCACCCGATTTTTCATCTCCCTCAACTCACCTATTATTTCACTTTGCAACCGGTGGTTATATATTACATTAGTTAACTCTCCAAACGGCTAGATGATGCGAGTTACATGTGTCCCCATGCCTCGATATATGGGTTGTCATCTCTTCCAATTGTCTTTAATCTACATGCATGCATTCAAGAGATTATGTGCATTGAGACTTATTGACATAGGAAGGGATTATAATCTTCACACCTATCAATCATATTGTAAACATCAAATCGATAAATTAAATTATAATCTTTAAACTGAAGCATTCCCCATTTATAACCTAGGATGAGATAGAAGATTGAAAGAGAACCTAAACATACATACAAAAATAAAAATATCATATAATTTAAACTTTTGGATGTTTGAGAAGAGCCTCTCTCTTAGTTCTTTCCTCTTCAATCAAAGGAAAAACAAAAACAAGACCTTCCGTAAACCATCAATGAATTTTGTGGTTGCTTTATTTTATTTTATTTTTAATATTTTTGTGTTCTTTTGGGGGATTGGTTGAAGTACGAATTTTTCTATCTTTTACCTTTGAAAACTATTCTTAAAATCGTGAAATAGAAGTTCTGGTCAAAGAAAAAGAAAGGGAAAATGTGAGGATATAAGATGGGATTCTATGCCAAAACTCTAAATTACACGATAAACCTGTACCAAATAAGTGGAGAGGGCCCTTGAAGTAAAACCTCGACTGTACGCACCAACAATTTCACACTATTTTCTATTCCACCTTTTCAGCGTGGAAAAAACTTCACCGTAAGCAGCACGGTCCGCGGCCGCAGTGGACACGGCGCGAGAAATAACCACATTTTTCCAAATTTCTCTTCTTTATTTTGGGGCAGCGTATTCAGATATATTAACACACTCACATTTCACGGAATACGCATCTCTTACTCTGAGATAAACATGAATCAAAACTCCCACCGCTCACCAAACATGACGAATCATGTCCCGCAGAGGAATTTTAGGCCATGTTCGCCTAGTATTTTTGATTTTGAACCCCCTCCTCCACCGCCAAGAGCCCCTAATCAATTTTCTCCAAAGTTGGATGATGCAAGTAAAGATGATAATTTTGAATGGGCCGGTATTATGCTCCTGGCAGCCATAGCAACCCTGTGTACGGTGTTTACGATTACCGTTACGGTTTATTATGCTTATTTCCGTAATCGCTATGCCAATCAGTTGAGAGAAGCTGATGGCCGCTCTCTGCGCAGGCTCAGGATTTCGCGAGATCGCAGGTTTTCCTGGAGAGCGACTGAGGATTATTTTTGAGGTCGCCCAGACAGGGGCTCCGCAGGTCCATGGTGGATGCCCTCCTGTTTTTGTGTACGAGCCTGAAAATTTCAAAGACGGTTTGCGCTGTGCCGTTTGCCTGTGCGAATTCGAGCAGAATGACAAGGGTAGAATGTTGCCCAACTGCAATCACAGTTTTCACATAGATTGTATTGATATGTGGTTTTATTCGCATTCGACGTGCCCTCTTTGCCGAGCTAGGATTGAGGATGCCCAATTGTGTGATCAGTCCGTGGAATCTGGTCACAGAGAAGTGGAAATTCCAGCTATGGAAGAATCCGCAGCAAGAGGCGAGAAGGCATTAATAAGCAGTACGAGTGGATCATCCGCAGCAGAGCAACATAATGAATGTGTAAACCAGAACAATGTTGAGGGAAGTGGGTCACATATTGTTATTCACATATCCCTCAACCAAAAGTAGCTTCATCGCCGCCTCTACACCATCTTGGCCACAAGTAGACCTTTATTGGGGTCAAGTCTAAGATTTGATGTTCCTCTTACCTGTTTTTGGGAGATTTGGATGTATTTCCCATATATTAAGAGAAGCTTTAAATTGTGTAAACCATCATGTTTTTATTACTTGTAGTTGTATTCACAAGTATTTACTAAATATTGAATAAGCTCCATTTATTATGATTATTCTTCCTATTACAATTTTAATAAAAAAATGAAATAAATTTGATTATACATTAAAAATTACATAAAGGATTAATAAATTGCACAATTTATATAGATATATAAAATTGATTTTACTTAATAAGAATTAGAGATAATATTTTTCTTTGGTAAGAGGGTTTCAAACATAAGTCTTCAAGAGGCTTGCATCATGTTAATTACAAATTCAATCTCTCACATAACCTCACACCGTTACATACAAATTTAAATAATTGAATATCAAAAAGTTTATCTAAACAATCAAGATTCAACTCTCCATGCAAAATCTTTTCTAAAAAAAAAAAACTCTCCATACAAGATCTGTAATGCCCACTTCCCTATGACGCTTAGTTGTTTATCATTTTGAGTTATGCAGACTTTGGATATGGACATAACTTATACTTATGTTGATTAGCATGATGTTTTGTGACTAGATGCATTTGGATTATGATTGGATTTTGTTTTCAGTATGGTCTACGCTGACTCATGGATAGACTATTGGATATCGATATTATTTTTATATGAATATATTGCATGTGTTCTAACATTGGATTTCTTCGCCATGATGAGTAGAATGTAGTTGTTGAATTTACATTACTATAATTTTGGATAATGATGAAATGCATAATTAAGTTGTGATTTAGACCTAGAAATAATGATTGATTGAATTACGTATAGATGTTAGTAAATTTCATGCATATGGTTATTTTGGATATTTTGACATGGCCGCAAGGCCGAAGGAGGTATTTTGTATTTTGCAGGAAACACAACATGATCACAACCATGAGGGGGATTGGGAACCAAACACAACAGGATGTCGGGTGGTTACAACATTTGGTCGTCAAGGCAACTAGTGAATTGTATTGTGTTACCTTTGTTCTTTTATGTGTTAAGAAAATTTCCATGAGGGGGAAATTTTCTAATGTGACCAAGGGGGTAAGAATTTTAATTACTTGTTTTAACTTGCTTTAGTAGGTGATTTCTTTTGTGATGTCTTTTTGTTAAATTACTTTTGTTAAGTATGTTTAGGATTAATTTAACACCTTGTTTTAAATTTTAAGTTTTGGAGGGAAGTCTAGTGGATGTAATTAATTTTGATGGTTGGCTCCTTGAGCCTTGTGTTTCCTCATGTATTGAATGCTTGGTTTTGAGTGTTGACCACTCCAAATCCTTTGAATCTCGAATTTGAGATTGAGGGCAATTTTGGGGGACTTGTGGGACAAGTTAAACTTGTCCCACACTTCCCAAAACCCCTTACCAACCATATCTATGGGTTGGGAATCCAAAAAGGGGATTATTTATTGTTTTGGGAAGGGAAATGTGACTTTGGAGTGCACTTGTCTTCTTTTTGCATTTAATTGTGCCTTAAGGCACATGGGAAGGGATGGATGTGGAAAGGAGTTGTCATTCAACCCAACCACCCATTTATGGTGTTTTGGGATTTGAGTTGACTAAAGGGAGGTGGTCTTGAGGATGTGTGATGTGGCATCCTACAAGGAGCCACATCACCCTCACTCCTTCCTTTTGTCTATTTATTGAAACTTCCTCTCTTGTTGAGGGGGTTGGAGGTTTTTGTTGAAAGTTCTTTTTGTTATTTTGGGAGAGGAAAGAATTGGGAGAAAGAGAAAAGAAGGAGCTTGGACTTGCATGCTTGGGATTGCTTTTGGAGGGAGCTTGTGCAAAGCTTCTTGGTTTAGGCTTCTCCAATGGAGAGGTAGGAAACCTTCTCTTTTTTGTTGCTTTCATATTGTTGTTGATGCTAAAATTGTGAATAATGTATGTTTACTTTTGTGTATTGTGAAAATGGATAGAGTGCTTAATGTGTAGTGTAGGAGAGGTCTATGGGAAAACTCATGAGGGAGGCATAAGAGTAGAATAGGATATTGTGGAGGGAGTTTGAGAGGGATGCCCATCTTGGGTAAGAATGTTCACATTCTTACCTTGTTCTTGAGGGAGCCATAAGAGGAGGGAGGCATAAGAGTATGGGAGGAAAAAAGGGAGGCATAAGAGTCATAGGGGCTTGAGTTTTATTGTGGAGGGTTTTGGATGGGCATCTCATCTCAATGGGGAGGCATAAGGAAAACTTTCCCATAGTTCCTTCTCTTGTTGGCTTGGATGAAAGCCTTGTTGTGAAAAGTATTGTGTTGTTTGTGTTTCCTTTTGTTTCTTCTATTTTAGCCTTGAATGTTGTGAAGAAATTGTATTGTGGAAGCAAGTATTGTTGCCTTGAGTTGGAGACCACCCTTCATTGTGTTGTGTTTGGGGCTCGGGGGTCAATGGAGGAGATTGCTTCTCTTCTCCATTGAGTTTTGGTTGGGAGGAGAGTGTTGCCTCTCCCCCTATCTTGGTTGTGATTGAACTACTTGGAACTTGGAGCATGGATGAAGAATACCATGGAGCTTGTGAAGACTTCTTCCTTTTTCCTTTATATGTATTATTTTGTTGTAAAATTTGTATGTGAAAGAAAGTTGTAACATCTTGTTTTCATTCCAAAAAAAGGGGACATTGTAATCTATATTTGCCCAAAAGTTCACATGGTTAAAATGTTGGTAGATCTTGTTTAGAACTTAATGAAAATATTGATGGACTCTTACGTGGAATGTTAGTATATTTACAAAAAAATATATATACATACTAGATTCCATTTTGTTAAAAAAAAAAGAGGTATTGATAAGTGATACTATTAGTGTATACCTTCTTCTTGTAGTATGAATGGAAAGAGTTAAGTTTTATTGAATTTCCAATATGCCAATAGAGTAGATTACACCCAAACTCTATCATGTTCTCTCTTCATTTAAGAATTTCTTGTGAATCCTTGCAAATCGTAAAAAGGGAAATGAAATCGATTCTTTTGGAAACCCATGTTATGTTATTGAATTGTGAAGAAAGAAATCATGCAAAGTTTCTAGCTTAATAAGTCACCACCACATTTCAATTAAAAGGAAACTAATATTTTAATTATTAACCATGTCTAAGAGAATTAAGTTTGTCCCTTATTAGAAACTGTATCATTAATGGAGCAGTTATGAAACATTAATGCATTGACTGCCATGTATAGAGCAGGTCGCTTTTGACAGGTTTTGAGTGTCTCAAGGAAAACGCGTGTTTGTTTCTTACACGCTGTGTAATTTCTCGTTTCCATCTGTGCGCCAGCAGGTGAAGCACTGTGAAGAGCAAGCGAGTTTCCATGGCAAGCCGATTTAAGCTCTCTGTTCTCATGTTTTCGCTTTGCTGTTTATCTTTTAGTTTGAGTGCTTATTGGCAAATAGAACTATAACAATGCAAACCTGTGGCAATGCCATAATCTATTTGCCAGAACTATTACCATTAGCTCCTTAAAGATACTATTTTCTGACAGAGATTAGGACAACAGATTTTGAAATTAGGACACTGCGAGTGGTCTTAGCTTCACAAATATCAAGCTGCATGGCAGGCCTCGCAACTGCCCAAACAAATGTGAAGTTAGTCTCAAAATCAAGACCAGTCAATCACCCTTAAATCGTGTCTAAGAGAATAACTGTTAAATAAAAAAAAAGATGATACGTTTCAGTAAAAATGCCTGACAGACAACTTGATGCACAAAGCACTGACTGTCACAGTGAATATTTAAATTGCTGCAATGCTTGCAGAAGCGAGTTCTGTGGTCGTCTATTTTAAGAGTGTTGCAATAGACAAGCAATGTTAAAACCACCCGCGCCTTCGCCTGTCCCTCCGTCGTTTTTGATCGAATATCTTGAAGGTGAAACCCGATTTTGAGGATGCATTCGATACTGAACAATAATAACTTGAGGGTCGAATGTCTTACAGTGCGCTCAAAGACAAAAAAAAATTTGTTCAGCCCACCGTGTGCTCGGCTGCTTTGCTGGCCGATCCGTTGTGACAGGCCAAGGCCATGAATCCCGCGCCCCTCCTCCCTGTAGCTTCAACTGCGACCTCCCTTGTTTGCACGTGGCGGGACGGTGGAATAATAAAAGGACTCTGGACAGAGATTAGATTTGCAAAATATAGTGTATTCATTGTTTTAGGCGGCCAGTCAGAGATGGATTTGCAAAATCTAGACAAGTAAATGTCTTAGTCGGCCTGTAGGAGTGATCTTCACGCCAGACAGGGAGTCTTAATGGGGACAGATGGTTGTTGGCCACCCGCCGTCTCATATATAAAACCAACTACCTGTCTCTACTTCTAGATGACCGCCTTGAAGAGACTAATTAAAAAACTTGTGAATTACAGGTGCTTTGACTATTGAGCTACACATGGACCACCAAAATCTAGTGCCCAAAAATAAATAAATTATACCACATTAGTCAATAGGACATAAATTATAGCACATTCGTCAATCAAGTCTCACAAAAGCAGGAGGTATTTAAATTTATCCAATTGAAAACAATCCTTGGAAAGAACAAATGTTTTTTTAATATTTGTTTATCAAATCATTCTTCCCTTTAACAGGTGCTGCCCCCACATTTAATATCTTTTGGACGAGTATATCTTTTTACCTATTTCGGGATGCTCCTAGTTTCTGCATCTATATTACAATATTGAAAACAAACTTTACAATATTGCTTTCAATTACTGCATTTCTGCCACCGCTGGAATCATAAATTTGTAAAAAAATGGAAATGTGGAATCTAGATCAGAAACCTACGTGACTGGTGTATTTTTAATTTTTAAGTGATTATTTTTCTTTTGAGTTTGGTGTCCATCTACTCTCCAAAAAGCTTAAGATATTTTTGGTGTTGCAAGTGTATTTACAAGATTATGTGATAAAAGTATTTATGCAAAACAAAAGAGACATATACACAAGGTAGCGGTAAATAGGAACGGATTACATAATCAGTATAGAACCCAAAAAAAAAAAAACTTACATTGATTGGGTCATATGTTAGGTCTCACTAACAAAAAAAAAATAGTTGTAATTTCGGGTTGTGCGCAATAGATGCGTCGCCGCCGCCGTCGTCGAGCGAATGTCGTCTTTTTTGCGACGTTACAAGATCCCTTTAATTCTTTTATATTATTCAAATGTTTACATATAAGACTTACACACCACATGTAGGAAATGAGATTGACATTTGACACTTGTTATGTTTTTAATATTTTAGTTTTTATTTGAAGTTCGTTATAAATATATATCTTCTTTATTGATTGAGAGAGGTTTATTTGTGTAAAATATTAATTATTAGAAGGGATACATTAGATTTATTCAATAGTATCCTATCAATATTAATACAAATGTATCTATTTTTATTAACCTTTCAATGATTATAATATTGGGAAGAAAACATGTAAAATGAAATTCTTTAAAAATAATATCTTTCATATTTTGTAAATAAATTTCAATTATTTTAAAATTTGTATAAATAATATTATTTTATTTTATTCAAGGGTAGTTCTTGAAATTATGTTCATATCACAAAAAAATTCATTGAAGGGACAGTTCACTCATCAAATCTCACCCTTGGTAGGAAGTATCAAATAAGAAGCAAAGTGGAAATGTAAGGAATTTGATATCATGATTCATGTAGGGAATACTATTGTAATTTTATGTATGCAATATTAGTGATCATACATATCGATTTAAAAAAACACACAATAATTTATTATCTCTAATTAAGTACAATTAGAAGTAGTAGGTTCTCCAAACATAAAATGTAATTGTAGTTTTGGTGTTTCAACAATGTACAAGATTAAAAACCGTGTTTGGTTCTAAAATGTAAGGAATATAAAAAGATAATAATTTGTGTTTTATGGGGTTGGCAATATATATGAGATGTTGTCTAAATGAATGTGGGTAGGTTTAAATATGTATGATTCGATTCTAGCCTTTAACCCTCACCAAACCTAAGATTAAGTCATTATCCAAATGTTACTCCTTATAAACACCTCACCTCATCACAATGTTTGAGCACCATCACTTCTTTTAATGGTGCTTCCACCCTTAAAGTGAAGAAATCAAGCTTTACTCCACTTTGTTGTATAATTATTTTTGGCATAAAAGTGACAATATCTACACAACACAATCGAAAGGTAGTTTTTCGTTAGATGTTAGAAACAATCCACAATATAACAATGGAGTATCCTTATTAATAATAATAGATGAATAAATATAGAATATAAATAAAAGAAAATGGAGTGGAAAAAGGTAGAAATAACAATATCTTGTTCTTCCATAACACCATCACATAAATGACAACTTATTTATCAACACAAAGTTTTCTACCACAAATAATGGTAGAAAACCATAATCTGATTTATATAATAATCTATTGAAAATATCCCAAAGTAGAATCTTGAAGAACTATGAAACAAATAAGAGCAATAATTATGAGGACCCAAAAACATTGATTTTCATTCAAACCCTATATCCACTTCAAATTATGTAGTGTAGCTTAGAGGTATAATAATATATTGAAATATCATTACACCGAATATATGTGTTCCCTTTTACACCCGAGGGACTGAATTTCGATGTGGCAACAAAGTGGATCGACGGTTCGATTTTGCAAACGGTGTGAAAAATCTATTACGATTCATCGATTATTAACCTCCTATCTTGTAAGATTATTTGATCAACAAATATTGGAAAATAACACAATCAGAACTTCACAAATACAAACACATAAAAAATACCCAACAAGGTGAACACAATATTTTCGGACAATTGTCCCTGGAAAAACCCCGTAGGGAAAACCAGTACTACAGATGAGAAATATATTAAACTTCAACAAATCAAGAGATACAAATACTGATTTCCTCTTACTGGCAGAGCTTCGACAATCTCCTAATCCTCCTGCTGATATTCCTCCACTGCTATCTCCAATGCTATCACTGCGCCCTTGCTAACACTGCAAGACTACTTGCTAACACTGCAAGTTTCTCTAAAAACTTCCTTGTTACAAATGACCCAATGACCCCCTTATATACTACTCTCGTTGAAAATCAACGGCCGAGATTAATACAAATGAACGGCTGAGATTAAGACAACTCAATAACCATTAACAACCTTGGTTATGAGGTGTCACCTAAAAGGAGTCAATATTAAATAACAATTGTTTTTATCCTAACAATATTTGTTTGACAAAAACAACTATTTTTCTAAATTCTAGGCCAGAACGAATAGCTGTCCAAACTACCCATAACTAATGCTGCTATATTCGGGTGAGGACAAACAGTTGTCCAAGCTACTAAGATTAACACTCCCTCTTAGCGAGGAAGCGTTCTGCATGACACCCAACATCTCTCTGAAGAAGATGAATTTTTCCTTCCCCAATGCCTTTGTCAGAATGTCTGCTACCTGTTGATCTGTAGGTACAAACTGTAGCTTAACAACCCCGCGCTGTACACAATCTTTGATGAAGTGATACTTGATGTCTATATGTTTTGACCTATCATGAAACACTGGATTCTCAGTCAACTTGATGCAACTCTGATTGTCACAGTGTATCACCGTAGTCTCAACCTTCTGACCAAACAAAGCTACTAGCAACTTCCGAAGCCATATAGCTTCACATGTTGCCATGCTTAGCTGCTTATGTACTCGACTGCTAAACTCGAGCCACGGACTTCGCTTCTCTTTGAACCAAGATACAACTCCTGATCCCAGACTAAAACAACACCCTAAAGTGCTCCTCTTGTCTGTTGTACTACCTGCCCAATCTGCGTCAGTATAGCCCATCAACCTGATTCCTTCACCTCGAGCATATCTAATTCCATACTCGATTGTACCTCACAAATAACGCAGCACATGCTTTGCCGCAGTCCAATGCACTCTCTTTGGCTCAACCATGAACTGACTAAGAGAGTTAACTGCAAAAGCTATATCTGGCCTGGTATTGACCAAATACATGAGAGAACCAATCAACTACCTGTATAAGGTGGGGTCTACATCCTTCTCCTTGGATGTGTCTACCTTCCTCCAATTCATGATCATGGGTGTAGACATGGCTTTGCAATCTTCCATCCTGAACCTTTTCAAGATTTCCATGCAATATTTCCCTTGCCCAAGGAAAATCTCTCCATCTTTCTGCCATACCTCCATGCCTAGAAAGTAGTGCATAAGTCCCAAATCCTTCATCTCGAACTCCTGCAAGATCCCTCTTGCATTCTTCTATGAGCCCCAGTGAACCTGTAAGAAACAAGTCATCTACGTATAGGACAGAGAACGAGAATATCACCTCCAACTACTAAGCGGTAGAGATTAACATCTGCCTCACTCTTCACAAAGCCCATTTCCTACAAGTAACTATCAATGCGCTCATACCACGCTCTGGGAGCCTGCTTGAGTCCGTACAACACTCTCTTCAATCTACACACATGGGTCTCTTTTCTGTGTGCTACAAAGCCTTCTAGTTGTTCTATGTATACCTCCTCTTTCAACTCACCATTAAGAAACGTTGTCTTGACATCCATTTGATGGATCTACCATCCCATCTGTGCTAAAATTGAGATTACAGCTCATATAGAAGTATACCTGGCAACTGGAGCAAATGTCTCCTCGTAGTCTATTCCCTCTTTCTGAGAGAACCCCTTTGCCACGAACCTTGCCTTATATTTCTCGATGCTACCATCTGCACCGTGCTTGATCTTATAGATCCAGCGTGATCCAACCACTGCCCTATCTGTTGGTCTAGGCACTACCTCCCACACATCATTCTGCATAATTGAAGTATACTCCTCAACCATTGCTTCTTTCCACACTTGATATTGTGCAGCCTCCGATAGCTAGAAGGTTCACTATCTACCAACATACTAACATAGTCATCATACCTAGTTGGTGGTTTCCATTGTTTATTGCTCCTCCTAGTAGTACCCACTAACTCCTGAGTATTCTTCTGTGTCTGTTGAACCTCATGGTTCTTGCTGCGAACTGTAGAGGATGAAATATCAACCTCCATGTCTTCTTGATGCATCTCTTCTTGCACCTATTGCTCCATACTTTGAAAACTCTCTCCTGCTGAGTCTATGCTTGTACTAGTAACTGTACTCGAGCTTTGCTACCCTTGACTCGATTGAGTGATCCTTTGAGCTTTTGTTGGCTGCTCACTTTGATCATCTACTGGCAAATCTCTAGACCTTCTAAATGCCTTATCCTCCATGAACTTGACATCACGTCGAACAATAATCCTTTTGGTCCCGAATGAATATCTGATATGCCTTTGAGGTTTCACTGTACCCCAAAAAGTACCCTCTCTCCATAGTCTGATCTAACTTGGTATGTGTATCCTTAGGAATGTGACAATATGCCAAACTCCCAAAGATCCTAAAGTGGTGACATCGGCTTCTTCCTAGTGAATGCTTTCTCTGGTGTCATCTTCCCTAGTACCTTATGTGGAACTCTATTTTGTATGTATCTTTGCTGTCGCATGCCTCTGCCCACAGATAACGGGGTATATCCTGGTCATGCAACATAGCCCTTGATGCCTCCGTTATAGACTGATTCTTCCTCTCAGCAACTCCATTCTGTTGCGGATTGTAAGGAACAGTCCACTCTCTCTTGATTCCTTCTCTGGTACAGAACTCTTGGAACTCATTGCTTTTGTACTCGCCTCCATTGTCTGACCGAAGAACTTTTATCTTCCTTCCTGTCAAATTCTCCACAAGAGCTTTGAACTCTTGGAAGCGACTGAAAACCTCATCCTTGGTCTTCAAGAAGTATATCCATGTCTTCCTAGAGAAATCATCAATAAAAGTAACAAAGTACTCATACCCTCTGAGAGACTTCGTCGACATTGGTCCACATACATCTGAATGTACTAGATCAAGAATGCCCTTGGATCTGGTGTCACTCCTTGGAAAAGATGCTTTAGCAAACTTCCCCAACACACATCCCTTACATACATCATCGTGCTCTGTGCTCACCTTAGGAACACCTATCACTGTCTCATGAAGTAATTTAAGGGCACCATGATGGATATGGCCCATCCTTTTATGCCACATGACCCTCCCGATCTCTAAGATTACTGTTGCTCATGAGTGCCTTAGGAATATCAAACTATAGCCTATAAAGTTTACCGCTCCTAACTCCAATAGCTATGGGTGATTTCCAATCCTTGCTTGATCAACACATGTACCCCTCTAAAGAGTAGATTATACCCTTTATCCTAAAGGACAGATACATAAATAAAATTCATCCCTAGTCCAAGAACATGCAACACATCATGAAGGGGAATCATCTTACCACTCTCCCTCTGAAACTGAACAGTCCCTTTCCCAACTGAGTTGAGTTTGGACATGTTCCCCATAGAGATTTGGATTCTGGTGCTCTCTTCCTTATAACTGGAGAAGTATTCTCTAACTCCTGTCATATGATATGACGCCCCACTATCTATGTACCAAACACTCTGTGAGGTTGAGCTAACCATACATGCTATGAGTGCAAACTCATCTTCCATTCTACTAGAGAGCTCATATGCACTTGCTTTGAAGCATGACTTGCTTCTTGCCTTTCTTTTCATTCTTCTTCCTTTCTGGGAAATCGCTGACATAGTGGCCAAACTCGTGACAGCCATAACACTTGATCTTCAAAGAATCTTTCTTCTTCTTTTCACCTTGTGAATTTGATCCTTTACTAGACCCCTTCTTTGCTTTCCCTTTACCCGCTAGGGCAACATTTTCCTGTTCCACCTCACTTTTCTGACTCTTATTGTTGGCTCCATTGACAAGACTTAGTCTAAGCTCCTCCTGAGTGAAATCACTCCATAGTTGATCCCAACTCAATAAGGTGTCTCGTCCATTGATGACTTGAACAAAGACATCCCACTACTTAGTAAACCCATTTAGGGCTATTCTCACTAGCTCGTCATCATTTGGTTTGTCTCCAACAGCTACCAATTCATCCTTGACAAGTCTAAGTCTGGTGAGGTAACTTGTGATGTCTTCTCCCTTATTCATCCAGGTATTCCTCAACTTTTCTCTGAGAATCAGCTTCCGGTTAGTGGTAGCATTCTGGTACAGATTCATAATGGCATCCCACATCGTCTTCGCTGTATCTAACTCTGCAATATGCGGAACAATATGATCCTTGACACCATCAAGAATCAGCCTCCTCGCCTTGGCATCTTCCTTCTTATATGCTAAGAGTTGTGTTGCATCTGTAGGTACAAGTACAACAGTGGTCACATATTCCTTGATACCATTCTCTTCCAGCAATAGAGAAATTCTGGCTTTCCAGACACCAAAATTTGAGGCTCCATCCAATCTGTCCTGATCTCTTAAACCTGCTGAGGCCATCTTAAAAGAAAATAATAATAATAATTTTGAAGAGGTTAAACTGGGTTTTATAAACCCTCACTTTCTTTCACCTAGGGTAAATCTCTTCTACCCGAACTTAGCTCTGATACCATGTGAAAAATCTATTACAGTTACTGATTATTAACCTCCTATCTTGTAAGATTATTTGATCAACAAATATTGGAAAATAACACAACTGTAACTTCACAAATACAAACACATAAAAAATACCCAACAAGGTGAACACAATATTTTCAGACAATTGTCCCTGGAAAAACCCCATAGGGAAAACTAGTACTACAGATGAGAAATATATTAAACTTTAGCAAATCAAGAGATACAAATACTTCTTGCCTCTTACTGGTAGAGCTCCGACAATCTCCTAATCCTCCTGCTGATATTCCTCCACTGCTATCTCCAACGCTATCACTGCGCCCTTGCTAACACTACAAGACTACTTGCTAACACTGCAAGTTTCTCTAAAAACTTCCTTGTTACAAATGACCCAATGACCCCCTTATATACTAGTCGAGCATTGAAAATCAACGACCGAGATTAATACAAATGAACGGCTGAGATTAAGACAACTCAATAACCATTAACAACCTTGGTTATGAGGTGTCACCTAAAAGGAGTCAATATTAAATAACAATTGTTTTTATCCTAACAATATTTGTTTGACAAAAACAACTATTTTTCTAAATTCTAGGCGTAACGAATAGCCATGTCTAAACTACCCATAACTAATCTGCTATATTTGGGCGAGGAAAAATAGCTGTCAAGCTACTAAGATTAACAAATGGTGCATGCGATGGCATATGACCTCCATCCAAATGCAGGTTTCTAACACCGCAGTCCGACATGGCAGAGAAGCGGGAAAATAACAGTCTTTTATCTTCCACGTGTCATTGTGATGTCTTCGTGATCTGCTTTGGGTTTTGAAGTGATGTATTCGATTGGTGGTTTTTGACACTCAAAATTCATTTTCCTTTAAATAAGCGGGGCATTTAAAATATTCTATACATAATTACTTTGAATATATATATATATATATATATATATATATATATATATAAATATATATAAACTATGGACATACATAAAATATGCAATTTGCATGTAATGATTGTTTCAAATATTTTTAATTATTTAACGATATAAATCATGAAAAACGTTTAAACAACTTTCGAATTTAACCCTAAACCATAGATTTATCTCCGTGTGCATGCCTAATTTAACCCATAATGGCATTGGTTTTGGGATGGCTATTAGCGAGAGCTCCATTTAGCACAGATTCACATAACGTCCTGTTTATTTAAAAAACTATAGAAAAAGACGGTCATGCATAAAATATGCAAGCCGCATGTGACAATTATTTCAAATATTTGCAAGTATTTTACGGTTTAAATCATGAAAAATGTCAAGACGACCACTGTTGATTTGCATTCTAGAGGTGCCTCCCAGGTATTCGATGCTTATGAAGGGATATCCACATGGAGCATGGATTTTTAAGAAGGGAAATAGGTGGACGTTATGAAGTGTAGAGGTGGCATGGTGAATAAGTTAAATGGAAGCAAATCAATTAGTAACTCCAACGTGGAACGATACAATTTCAATGTTATTCCACATGCCAGGCATGTCGGTAATGCCACCCTAATGGAATGGTGTTTTTTTTTTTTTAAATAATCAAATTTAGAGAGCCAATAATTGTTCTTACAAAGTGTGTTGGTAGGAGGACTCGAAAAATAAAATTTAATATTTTACACTACACAAAACACTTTGAAACATGTAAACCAAGATTTCAATTACATCATGTTATTTTAAACTTCAATTTTTAATATTTTTATAAATATTTTGTTATTTATGCCAACCATTGGATACAACAATTTCACATTAGTATTTTTAGGTCTTAATTGCACCCAAGGCGTGTTTCAGAGTAGGGCACAGACAACCATCAAAGTTTAGTGGATGTTGGATTTTTTATATGTTTTCGCCAACGTTGGACTGAAAAGATCTCAGGTGCCAATATTTTGTTTTTAACATATCACTCACCTTACAATAATAGAAACAAACCCACAATGCACAAATCCTCCATTGTAGAAGGTCGAGATCATAACGTGGAATGACTTGGTGGAAAACTCCTACATCACGCTGCCACTTAGTATTGCTACCACTAACGTCCAACAACCCACCTCTAATTGAGGGTGATTCACTCTACATGTTTTATTACACGCATAATGAAAATGTAAATGTGATGTTTGAGGTATTCTAAGTGGCACTAGAAGATGAAAGGGTAGAACTTTGCACTTGCTACAAGTTTGCAACTATCCAATTACTACTAAATTTGCATGTTAACTTTATTTCTAGCGTCGGTTTTATATGGACCGCAAGAGGGATGAGCATGAAAGCACATACCAAAGGGCCGATTGTGAATTATGCTTTACATGTTAACTTGTTTCCTAGCACCTATGTGACAAGGTTCGTAAAGGGATGTTCATGAAGGAAAACACCAAAGGGACGATTGCGAAAAGATGTTCACGACGGTGAGTAGATGATATTAAACAGATTGGTGTTGCAGCTCAATCCTTTGAATCCCTTAGTTCACAATCTTCCACCCCCACATTTCCTTCATGATACTCATCTCGATCCTAACCATTAAGATCTTCGTAAATTTAGTTGCATCTTGTCATCTTCCTATACCTTTTTAATGGCTTCACAGGCCATATTTTCATCCGTTGCAGAGTCCATTCAATCGGGTAATTTTTTTAGAGAATTAAGAACTTCCTTGTGTAATTTTAGGAGCCTTTGAAATTCATTGCAAGAATCCATACATATTATATCAGTGTCATTGTCGAAAAAATTAAGCGTATTAATAATATTCGGATGTCAAGGATCACAATTTTTGAAAAAAGTCACAAGATCCAAAGCTTGTCAACATGTCTCAATAGATTTTTCCAGCAATCGACCCCCTTGTAAAAAGGAAAGAGTATTATGATTTTATTAAGCAATGAGAGTGTTGTTAGTCTCGTGTAGTTTTCATCGAGATCTATTAATTGTTCTATAGCATCCTATAACTATTCAAGTTTATCTACAAACTTTCCACTACCCTCAACATCCCATGATCAGATCTAATCAATGTTGTTATATCCTTGCAGTTAGAGAATTTGTTTTTGTTTTGTTTTATCGAAGTAAGTCATTGCATGCTTCATAGATTCCTCATTCACACATAGGTTTGCTGAATTTTTCCCAAGGATAGGTAATTTCTTCAATATTACTATAATGTAATGATCCATAAATTCTTTGTTTGTGTGAAATGAATTTGTTTGATAGGTGAAAAAAATTCTTACTTCTCTCTAAACACTTGTGTAGAAACTTGAAGCATAACATCAAATCGAGATAAACAAACAACATTTGCTAAAGCATAGAATATGTACTGATATGCAAGTAATAGATGGCTCGCTGGATGTAACAACCCCATGCTCTTTACTAGTATGCTCGTGTGAGGATAAAATACGATTTGATTGCATGTTTTGAAAATAATTCAATCTTACTTATAAAATGATCTTCATGTTTTATTCCATATTTTTGTGTTACAGGGAATTGCCATTTCGAGTGGTGTAGCAAGTGGAAAATATAGTTTGTTCCAAGAATACAAACTTTTATTCCGGTATTAGCATTTTCGTAGAGATGGATTCGTCCCTCACAATACATAAATCTCAAGGCCTAACTTTAGACGAGAAGACTATTGACATTGGAGATGATGGACGCTCATACCTTCCCTAAATTTTCTTTTGAAAGGTGCTCCAACATAGCAATTCATAAATATGTGCCATGATGCTAATTACAAAAAAAAATACTTCTTCACTTGTAGAGCTCCTTATATATTTTACGCCAAATCTTCTCCCTCACCACACATTCTTCCTCCATCCTCCTCTCATGTCTACTTCTTACACTTTTCAATTTTTCATCTTCTTCTACACACTTTCATTTCCTTCTCTCAATACACTTTATTGTTTCTAATTAGGGGATCATTTCAAGTTTCAAAATTCCTAATTCTCCCTAAACTTCTACAGTCAGTGCGGAAGATTTTTTGAGAGCTTTTTGTCAACTATTTGAGTGCACAAAACAGAGTTTGTGGGAGCAAGATATCATCCATGAAGATTGCAATTGAAAAGAGGCATCTTTGGGTCAACTTTCTAGTGAGGAAGTGACACATGGAAAAATTAAATATGAATTGTCATGGAAAAAGTCGTTTTAGAACACCGATCTTTGACGGTCAAGAAAATATTTTTGGGCTCGACTATTTGTTAGAGTAGGTATTTACCTTAGCTCATGTTCACCTAGGTACTTTATTTACCTTTATTGTATTTATCCTCACCCACTTATGTGTGTGGATATTTTTGTTATCTTATTTACATATTAGGAGATATTATCTAGTTGTTGGGTTTAGTTCTTTTCTTGATCTATGGTATTGACTAGATCCTTGATGACTAGTTCTTTCTTAAATCTATGGACTTGACTAGTTCTTTAATGACTAGTTCTTTCCTTGATTTATGGCTTGATCTATGACCTTGACTGGTTCTTAGATTGTTATTCCTCTCCCATATAAGCAAGGCCCATTCTCATTGTATTTCATTGAGTTCCATAATAATATATGATATTGCTACTCATTTGTTTGGAAAGGTTTATGTAAAGTTACTCGGTGAATTGTTTTCATCTTATTGATCATGTTGTTTGATTAAAATCTGTGTTCTTGGCTTGATATTGTCTGGTTATCATTCCTTTTATGGTATCAGAGAAGGAGATTTCAATTGACATCCATCTGTAAGTTTCGTTTTATAAACATTTTTTTGTATATTCATATATTTGGGATTTGTCCGTATTTTGTTGTTGTGTGCATTTTATGCAAAATAGAGCCTTCCATTAGATCCAGAAGGTGAAAAAACCTAAGATCAACTATAAAATCGTCCATTTCGGAGCCATACAATTTTTTGGTTTTTTTATTGGCGCAAAGAAACATGCTAGTTTGCCCAGATTTGCATCAACGAGAAAGAAAACCCTTAAATTCAATTTCTGGATTTTGTTGGGTTTTTTGAGGTCAAATAGTAGGTTAAGTGGAGTATACACCCATTAAAATCCTTAGCCCTTGGCCATATGGTATGGTCGTATGAGGGATTAAAGCTTGTGATTCCTATTAGTATGTGCTTAACTCCAGTCCCCTTTCATTTTATTTGTGTGGTGAAGACAAGAACATTTTATTTTGTTTTAGTGGCAATTAAAATAAATAGCAGAACATAAAATTGTAAAGCTTGTATCTTTTGATCGGCAACTCAGATTTGAGTGCTATTTTTGCAAAAATGCTTGTTTTTTCATGTTCTTTCCATTGGAAATATTTATTTTGAGAATCACACTATAAATATAAAGAGCCATATTGAAACGTACAGACTCATTATAAAGTGCCAAAATCTTAGGGGGATCTTATTGCATTGTTTGGGGTCTTGTAGCATTGCTTGGTTATTGCATTTATTTTGGTGATTTTTTTAGAATGGCATATGCTTTTGCATTAGATCATGTTGAGCCATTAACAACACATAATTACCACACATGGAAACCAAGAATGGAAACAATAATCAAGCATAAAGGATTATGGGCTTTAACTTTTCAGAACAACCAATGTTCACTAGAGAATATGAGAAATTTTAGTACCAAAGTGCAAATTTGATGAGTGTATGGGTTTGATAGGAACTTATGTAAGTGACAATTTTTTGTTTCATTTGGATAAATGTGACTCTCCTTTCAAAAAATGGGAGAAATTAGAGGATTTATTTGGTAAGGTGGATCATATGAGAGCTATGCAACTTGAAAGTGAGATCACCTCTCTTAATCTTGAAGATTTTCTAACAATTATAAACTATCTTACCAAGCTCAAGCATTTGTTGACACAATTTAAGGGGAGTGGAAGTGATAAGAAAGATGAAGAGTGTTTTTACTTGATTCTATTCAAGTTGAGAGGACCATTCCAAATTTCTTCTTCTACCTTTTTCTCTAGCATGGATGCCTTAGGTGACACATTCAAAATGCCAAACTTAGAAACATTTTGTGAAAGACTTACTAGGAAGAATCCAAATTGCCTCACCTTGAGTTTTCTAACCCTCACAAGGCATTAGTTACATCTAATCCTAAGGGCAAGGGAAAACCAAATCCACCCCTTATCCATCTCAAAGTGATCCTAAACCCAAAGAAAAAAACTCTAAACCCAACGAGCCTTCTAAATCCACGAATAAATCTAGCCTTTCATGCTCTTTTTGTGGGCGTAGTGGTCATGAAGAACATAGGTGTTATAAAAAATGTAAGCCTTAGAGGATGCATTCAAGAAACAAAAATTTCTATCTCCACTCCACCTCCTTCTAATCAACATGGAAAAGCACTTATTGTTGTTGGGAGATCTCAGTCACCACTTGAAGACAGGTTGGGTTATGTTGGGTTTTAGAATAGAACATGGGTTGAAACCAAAATCAAAGGACATAAAGTCCCTCCTCTTTAATGGGAGAGGTTCCCTTATTGAAAGCGACAAACAAATGTACAAATATACAACTCTCAAGGTTTGGACCCTGATATCCTGGAATGTTTTCATACTTGAAAGATTATCAACCAGAAAGAATGGAAGAATAAAGAGATGGGAGAAGGAAGAAAAACAACAATGCTTTTGGGAAATATAGATAGAAGAGTATCTCCCTACTCACATTGAACCAAGAAAATATAGAAAAGGATCAATTACTTCACCACCAATGCAAATCTGCAGACACAAAGTTCAAGATTGCATGCACTGGACAGTAACACAAAGTTTCTATTAAATGCAAAACAAATGATCCATTGAATCGAGCTAGGAGAGAGAGATATAACAGAGAAAAGTAAGAAAGAAAGCCCTTCTGTATTGAATTGCTTCAGAATTTACAACATTCCCAGAAAACCAGAATCCCTTTTTCCCGTGGCCAAAGCCATATATTTATATCAATTTGTTTACATCCATACTTTGCCCCCAAGAAAATAATATCCAAAAGGGATAATGTTTTTTGCAGATCCTCTTTTGGGAAAGTGACATGAAACAAACACTCATGAAAACGGGAGGTGAATATCTCGTTAGTTTGGGCATGATTATTTTAGCAGGGGATACCTCATGATTTTTCTCCTCCACTTGGTCCTGCCATTTCCACCTTTTAACCACTTTCATGGCACTCAAGTGTTTACTGATAAGTTTTATCCCGTTTTATCACGTATGCCCGATAAAAAATCTTTTTCGATGATTAATCTTTACACTTCTTTAAACTTATCAATTCAGCTCCAAAACCAACCAGAAATGCATCTCTTGGAGAAACGACAAGAAATACAGAGAAAAGAATGAAGAATGAGCCATTTTCCATGTTTTGCAGAACCCTGGTTCGTTAATGGTGATAAAAACTAGAAGAGGGCCTTCGGCTATCTTTCCCCCTTTCACCTTCAAATTTGGACCCTACACGTGGCGAGATCCAAGCAGGGATGGCCCTGGGGGAGAAATTTTGCATTTCCTGACATCTGGGAGAAAAAGTGCATTTTCTCAATTTTCTTCACCTGCCCATAGCTCCGTCAAAGGCTAGACACATGGCACCATTTGAGTCGCTTGAGAAAAAGTGGGTCAAAACTACCATTTGAGCTCTTTTAACAAAAAGGCTCAAATTCTCAAAACTCTCCCGGCCTCGCTTTGACTTTTCAATGTGGACACATGGCACCATATGATTGGTGGTGGGGATGCGCTTCTGCTTTAGACTTTAACTATTTTTGAGAAAGGGGAAGAATTCCAATGTTTCCCCAAAAGTCTCGCCCCATCATTGACTTTTCAACGCAGCCACATGTCTCTCTTTGATTAGTGCGGGCCTAAACTTAAAAATTTATGCCTTTTCTTGGGTGGGGTCGCGGGCCATTTTAAATTTTTTTGCCTTTTGTGGGAACAAGGCTAAAATTCTCAAAGTCTCCCGCCGGTCTGCCAAAGCACCTATGAGCTGAGAAACAACCACGTGTCCCTTTCTGACTAGTTGACACGTGGAGCTACCTGATTGGTGTGGGCTGTGCCTTACTTTTTAGCTATTTTGGAAAAGGGAAAGATTCCAACTTTCTCCTCAAAGTCCATGTCCCTGCCATTGACTTTCAACATAGACACGTGTCCTTCTTTGATTGGTTGCGGGCCTTAACTTAGAAATTTTCCTTTTCGCCATAATGCCTTAGAAAATAAAATGAATCGGCCGACCCGAACCTCCGCCAAAACTACTCCAGCCAATCAGGGACCGGTGGGGATGTGGGAAAAACTATCATTTTTCCCAAAATCACCAAAAGTCATAAGTTCACAAAGAAGCCCGCCTGACAGTTGCATCCAATGGGAAACAAACACGTAGCCTCGCCTTCCCGAGTAAGAAATTGATGGGGAGAAGAACGTAGAAAGTTGTAGGAAGTGGAAAAATGCCATTTTTGCTCCCGATGAAGGATTTATTTCTCTGCAAAAGGTTAGAAATAAAAGATGCAATTTCTCGTGCATTCCAACTCATCAAAGGAGGACCAAAATCAATTCCTACCTACTGAAAAATAGGTAAAATGTTTTAACAGTAGTAGATTGAGGAAAATGATTAAAAACCTGTGGGAAATGAAAACATGAGTCATGAGGAGTTTGAAACACAAATTTCTTCCATGGTAGGACTCCAATTTTCATGAATTTAGATTTGAAAAGGTGGGGAAAATTGAGAGGACAACAGGTTATAGATTTTGGTGCTTCGATCACATGACTTCTTCCAAGGAGTCTTTTGTTTCTCTAGGTTTGAGTTACATTAGGTTGTGAACCCTGTTTTCATGTGACAAAGTGTTGAAGACTTTATAGTTTCCATAGTTTTCTCACTGTGGTTTGGGGAAAAACTCTCGAGAAATTTATTTTTCGCTTGAAACATGCCCGATATCTTTGGGAAATGTGCTTTTCTCATATGGGCGATATTTTTGACCCATATGTTTATGGGATGGATTTGGCCCATGGTTTTGATACCCACGGTTTTGTAAAATTGCTTAATCAGTTGTCTACTTATGTGGTTTTGTGCATATGGTAGTGTTCATGTAACATTGCAGATGTGTATGAATTATGGTGTGAATTTTGTAGAATTTTTGAGAACAGATCTAGGTATTGTATTGAGCGAGTGGTAACTTATAATAAAATATGAGCAAGTGATTCTTGGTGGACGTAGCCCAAATTGGGTGAACCATGTTAAATATTGTCTCTTTCTATTGTGTTATTTTTATTCAACACTTTTATTTTAGATCTGTAATATTTTCTGCATATTAGTTTCTACTCTTACGATTCTCGTGAGGGACTGTTCCACATATTTTATCCCTTATTTCCTAACAAGTTCTACTTCTAAAATTGAGGTTGGAGATTCTTCCTTTATTTTTGTTAAAGGAAAAGGTGATATACAACTTGATGGTGGCAATATCCAAGATGCACTATATGTTCCTAACATCACTACAAATTTACTTTATGTATATCAAATTTGTCATTCTGGTCAAGGGAAAATAATGACTTTTACACCACATGGGGAAGAAGTAAAAACTGTTTTGGATCCTTATTCACTTGTTGCTCAGGGTATTTTTGATCATAGTTCTAGACTATATCAATTTGAGGGTTTTGATGAAACTTCTTTTATAGAGAAATGATTGGTTTCTCATGTAGAGTCAGAGAGAGTAAGTTTTGACACAAGAGATTCGGGCATCTCAATTATAGATATTTTAAGGAGTTGAGAACTCATTGTATCATTATTGGTCTTCCTATATTTTCTTGTCTTGAGGAGTTTGTCATGGCTATGCATTAGGAAACAACACCAAGATCCATTTCCTAAGAATTTGTCAAAGAGAACTCCTTCACCACTTGAGCTTGTGTATAGTGGCTTGATGGTTTTTCCTACCCTCTCTTTCAATGGAGTTAAGTATGCACTTACTTTTATTAATAATTTCTCGAGGTGTACTTAAGTTTTATTTCTCAAGTAAAAAAGTGATGTTTTTCACACTTCAAGGTCTTCAAGGCTTTGGTCGAGAAAAGATCTTCTTGTTGCATAAAGAACCTTCATACTAATAATGGGGGAAGTACTTCAACAATAATTTTTCTTATTTTTGGCAACTCAAGGCATTATTCACCGTATTTTGTTCCTCATACTCCATAATAGAATGGCTTAGCAGAACAAAAGAATAGAAATTTGAAGGAAACGGATAACTGTATGATGCATTCTAGAGATTTACTTCCTATCTACTGGGAAAAAGAAGTTAATTGTGCTAACTACATTCAAAATCACACACCACATTTGAGAATTTAACTTCGAGAGGAAGCTTGGTCCAACACTAAGCTAGATGTGTCATTTTTTAAAGTCTTTGGGAGCCATGCTTAGGCCTTTGTACCGAAGAAGAAAAGGAAATATTTGGATAAGAATAGAAAACCCTTGATCTTTGTCGGTATTGTGAGGACATGAGAGCTTATCGACTTTTAGATCCTGATACTCATGACGTTATTTTTCAAACACATGTTCAGTTTGATGAGAACTTTACTCCTCAAGATTCTTCATCTTCTTTCATGCCTCCTTCTTCTTCATCTCATCTTGAGGATCCTTTCTTTGAGGAAGTTGATGAGGAGGATATAGATGCCTTTGAGTATCCTATTCCCACCGATGTTGTCACTATGCCTAAGTGGGATCGTATTTATAGTTTTCGAGGCAACACCTTTCATACTAGATCTTCCACACACTGGGCATCATGAAACACATTCTACAAGTTCTAGAATTTTGTGTCAAGAAGTTTATGAGGATCACGGTATTTTCAAAGGCTCATGGGACATAGGAGTGGGATGATGCAATGGCAACCGAGTATTCTTCTTTGATGAAGAATCATACTTGGGATTTGGTATCATCTCCTAAAGGAAGAAATATGGTTAGGTGTAAGTGGGTATACCAAACCAAATATGCAGCTGATGGGTCCATTGATAAGTATAAGGCTCGTCTTGTTGCAAAGGATTTTTCACAAGTTGAAGGTATTGATTACTCTGAGACTTTTGCACCCGTTGCTAAGATGGATTATGTACACCTTGTACTTGTTATTTCTACATCACAAGGGTGGCCCATATACCAGATGGACGTGAAGAGTGCCTTTTACATGGAGATTTACAAGAGGAAATAGACATGAAGCAACCAACTAGATTTTTTCAGGATTATTCTCTTGTTTGTAGAATCGAAGGTCTCTCTATGGTCTCAAACAAGCCCCTCGAGCTTGGTATGAGAAGATGGACTATTTTCTTCTATCTATTGGTTTTATTCATTTCCACTCCGATCATACAATATATATAAAACATGTTGGTGAGGATATTCGATACTTGTCTTGTATGTTGATGATCTGTTACTCGGTGTCTTGTAAGTGGGTATACCAAACCAAATATGTAGTTGATGGGTCCATTGATAAGTATAAGGCTCGTCTTTTTACAAAGGGTTTTTCACAAGTTGAAGGTATTGATTACTCTGAGAAATTTGCACCCATTGCCAAGATGGATTCTGTACGCCTTGTACTTTCTATTGCTACATCACAGGGGTGGCCCATATAACAGATGGATGTGAAGAGTACCTTTGTACATGGATATTTGTAAGAGTAAATATACATGGAGTAACTAACTAGATTTTTTCATGATTCTTCTCTTGTTTGTAGACTCCAAATGTCTATGTACAGTCTCAAACAAGCCCCTAGGGCTTGGTATGAGAAGATGCATTATTTTCTTCTATCTCCTGGTTTTGTTCGTTGCCACTCCAATAATAGAGTATATATATAACATGTTGGTGAGAATATTGTGATACTTGTCTTGTATGTTGATGATCTGTTACTTAATGGAAGTTCTTCATAGATTCGAGGACTATTCAGAGGGCTCTTTATACACGGTTTGACATGAAAATCTTGGGTTATTACATTATTTCCTTAGTTTATAGATTTCTTAGATAGATTCAGGTATTTATTTGAGTCAACAAAAGTACCCCCATGATCTTCTTCAACACTTTGATATGATTGATTACGAGCCAAGTATATCTCCTTTTCATTATAGGGTTACTCTTACTTCCACATGTACCACACCACTTTTTGATCCTACTTTGTATAAGTAGTTGGTTGTAATTCTCATGTAATTGATGCATACTCATGATGACATTTCATTTATAGTAGGGATTATATCTTGGTTTACACATTCTCCTCATAGTAGTCACTTAAAAGATGTTAAAAGGATTTTGCGCTATTTGTAGGACACTTCCCACTTTGGCCTACACTACACTAGGGGTTCTACTTTGTTGGATATACATATTCATATTGGGTAGGTTCTATTGATGACAGACATTCCAATTATGGCTATATTTTTGTCTTGGTTCTTCTCCAGTTTCTTAGGCATTTAAAAAGAAACAAGCTATTGTACTTTCATCTTCAGAGGAAGAGTACAAGGTAACAGTTACAACGAGTCATAAGATTCTTTGGCTTCACAGGTTATTGAAAGAGTTTTGATTGCCACAAGATTCACTTACTATACTTTGGTGTGACAAAAAAGTGCAATTCTCATTTTCGCAACCTAGTTGAGCACCAGCGGACCAAGCATATAGAGATACACATACACTTAATTCATCAAATCATTCAAGATGGAGTTGTTTTCTTGGAGTACATTTTGACTCAACAATAGGTTGCAGACATCTTTACGAAGCCTTTTGCATCACCTCGCTACCTTGAGTTGCGTGGAATGCTTTGGGTTATGGGAGTTGTTTGTAATAAAATCTTCCTTCTTCTTCTTATTTCTCTTTCCTTTTAGCATGATCCTTTTTCTTCTTTTGGTTTGAGATTTCTTCATGGATATATTGTACATGAGTACCTCATCACGCCAAGTTGTTGAGACTCATACTATGGACATGTCACTTCTATTTTTGTCCCTAGCTTCACTTAAGGGGGGGGGGTGTTAGAGTAGGTATTTACTTTAGCTCATGTTCACCTAGGTACGTTATTTACCTTTATTGTAATTATCCTCACTCACTTATGTGTGTGGATATTTATTTTATCTTATTTATATATTAAGAGATATTATCTAGTTGTTAGGTATAGTTATTTCCTTGATCTATGGTATTGACTAGATCCTTAATGACTAGTTCTTTCCTAAATCTATGGACTTGACTAGTTCTTTCATGGCTAGTTCTTTCCTTGATTTATGGCTTGATCTACGACCTTGACTGGTTCTTAGATTGTTATTCCTTTCTTATATAAGCAAGGCCCATTCTCATTGTATTTCATTGAGTTCCATAATAATATATGATATTTCTACTCATTTTTTTGCAAAGGTTTATGTAAAGTTATTCTGGTGAATTACTTTCATCTTATTGATCATGGTGTTTTATAAACATCTGTGTTCTTGACTTGGTACGATCTGGTTATTGTTCCTTTTACTATTTGTTGGTGGGGCCGTCAGCCAGATTCGACACACTATTTTCTTGGAGGGGTGCCTTGGATGCCATGTTCAACATTAACACTTAGTGCATTTACATTGGTGAGTTCACATATGTATTGCATTGGAGGACCGAGCTTGTGTTAGCTTGAAATTAACTCGGTGAGTTAATTTTTACATTGAGACGAGCTACATTTTTATTGCATTAACTCGATCTCTCGTACTTCAATTTGGTGAGGATTTCAATACTAACTTGCTATTGTATATACGTGGCCATTAAACTAGCTTAGTCATTTATTGACACAACCACTATATGGTGTTTAAAATATATGCACCGTCCATCTCATTCAAACTTGGGACTATATTCATTTAATCGATGGTCAATCCACACACCTAAATACATGGCATTTAATCCAATGTGCCAAGCCACTACATGGCCCTGAAAGATCGGTTAGGCATTTTTATTAATGTGAAGGGTCGTTATACTATCTAACTCACCATAGCCACTATGTTGAAAAAGGAGATACATGTGGCCCAATACAGAACCAAAATCTATGTTTAAGCCTATTTAAAGGCTTGGAATATTTTCCACCCTCCAATGTGGGATTTAACCACTTACGCCCCACTATTTAAAATGGTAAGTGTGGGTATTGAACCTGCAACCACCTAATTCCCAATACATGTGCCAAACCATTAAGCCAAGTGGCTTGGTGTGAAATCAATGCATCTCACTTCTATTTAAAGAAGCTTTGTGAGAAGACTTGTGGGGACAGAGATAGCAAACAAGACAGTTTAGACTGCTTTAGATTATCTCTATTTTGGAGGCCTTAAGCTCAAAACCAGTGTTGGTGTAAACTCAAGAAGTCTTGAGATTCGAATACGCTCCAAATGGTGCTATTTTTCCATTTTGGAGAATATGTTATGTAATTTTATGTTGTGAAAGTAACTCATTATTGAATTTCCAAAGGAGCAGTTGTCGAAATCCAGTCGTTTGAAGCCTTTAGAGGCCGAACGAACCTTCCCAAAAAGAACTCGTAAAGTTTCTCATAATTCTGAGGCGATATTCTAGTATATTTATTTTCCCTTTAATAATTTGTAATTTTTCTGTTGTAGGAGTTTTTCTAACTCATTTGCATGGAGTATGCTCGTGGGAAGACTTGCAGAGCCACGAATGGATTTGGGGATCGTGTTTTGAATCTTGTCATATTCCTTGTCCCATGGTACATGCATGCATTTGCATAGAAAAATATAAAAATTATTTTCTATTCAACTTCTCATAAAATCATACAGAGATACAATACAAATATATAGAGATATGCAACTCCTATAAATTAGGAAGTTTCTCTAACAACATCAACAATAATCCCGCCATCTCCTATATTAGTGTGATTGTTACTCACGTAAAAATACACAACTTAAATCCTACGAGTTGTTAAAACAACTCCAAAAATCTATTATTGTTTATATAACAACAATATAACTAACTAATAACATGTGAACATTACTCTTCTTAACATTCCCCTGTTAATGTTTACATGGTAAAAATATAACATTCTTTGATTGTAATTGTTGCGCCTCGTGTGCTCATGATCAACTCCTCAATTATGCAAAAGATCGGGCATGCACAAGACTCGTATATGTGCCAACGCACATTTCTTCCTCCACTGATGGTTTTATCCGACTTCTACCAACAACCTTACCCAATTAGTTTTGTAGGTGTGCCAATAACCTTTCACAATCGGTTTTACATGTTCACCAAAAACCTTACACAATTGGTTTTACAGTTCACCAAAACCTTCACATCATGATTGCTACAATAAATTTTGATCAATATTATACAATGTTTCTAAAAAGGGGTTATATGAGGAATACTCACAAGTGAATAGGAACTTACATAATATTTTCTTATTTTTCACGCTACACCGTGAAAAACACAATGAAACAAATGTCATAATACAACAAGTGTGGCCTCGCTGTTGATGATCGACGAGAGGTCGATGTATGATCTCCAGCCTTCGTTGCCTCCATCCTCTAGTTGAAAGCTGCTTAGTTGCTGAAAAATTTGAAAATGAAGCTCAATATGAAATGCCCCCTCAATTTGAACTTGGTCATCGTGTACAAGCGAAAATGCGACCAGGAGAAATGTGGGCAATGTTTTTTTTTTTTACAATTTTCCTAATAATCACCTAAATGACACTTTTAGACTCAATAATAATTATTGAATTTGAAAATTACATTTTACTCTTACAAAACATGACACAACATAACAAAATTACTTATAACAATATAAATCAACATTTAGATGGAGACTATTACATTGACGACAAATTGATATAGATGAACACAAACAACACAAAGGAAGTGTAATATACTTTTGACTCTTTTAATTAAACAAACAAAGTATAGATATTTAAAAAGTAATTTCACTTTATTACTGTTTAAATAACACCATAAACAAACTATGGGAGACATTTTAAATACTAGACATCAAACAAAACTTTAATGTGACACGATAATAAACCATATTAAGTAAAACATATTGACAAAATAGAACAAGGCCATGATATGGAAAATCCTACCGAAGGTAATGTTTTCTTTTTGTTGTGCTGGATGCATTCGGTCTATGTTTTTTTTGCATGGGAATTGTGTGTTGGAAAGGGGAGGGATCCATTGATTCACAAGGAGGACATGTTGGAAATATTCAATTTGAATTTTCATTGATAAGAGTTCATGTGGAAATTGGTTTTGCAATCAAATGTCAACATGAATCCACTATGGAGGTGGAGAGAAGTGTCAACATGTAGTTGGAATATACCGAACAAATTTTCATAAATCAATAAACTTTGTTTAGCGGAGGTAAAATATTACATTATAAAAATGGGAAGAGGTTACATAAATAATTTTGAAAATGCCAATGAAACTATTTTGATTGCGTCGAGGTGAATATCCATATGAGGCTAATGAAAGGCAGCGTGTCATAGTCTTTGGAGAATGTCAATTGTCTAAAGTGACATGTGGCATGCAACGACCTGTATTGAAAATGCATTTGTTGTGGAAGACAATGTTGAACTCCTACTACAAATGGTGTTGGTCCACTGCGACTGTTGTGAAATGCAAAACAGGGAGAACATTTTGGAAGCATTGTGGACTATGTTGCAGGCATCTATGGTGCATATGGACTTGTTACCTTTTCCCATGATGTTGGATTTACTAGCAACAAAGAATAATAATGTCTACAAATTTTAGGATGTTGTAAGCATTAAGTTAAAAATAGTTTTGAAAGTACATGCAAATTTAAACTGGCAAATATATGCAATATAAGGATTCGTATGCATATACTCAGTGCAATGAATTAGGTGAGAGATCTATTTCCAATACAACAGCAGACAAAAACTTCCTCCTATGTTTTTGTGTCATAGACACAATGTAAGCATGCCAAGAATTTCAATTATAAGATTGCACATAAAACCTTAAATCCAGAAAATTAGACAGAACTCAAAATGTGCATATTTTATGTTTTGATGCCCATACAATGATAGGTCAAGCATACCTTGCCAACTTAAGAAATTCGATATCAATATCATCCCTTCCCCTATTTGCATATCAAATATTGTGGAACTCAATGAGAAAAATTGTCAATTGAAAATGCGTTTTGATAGAATAATTTAGCACGAACACATAAGAGTAACAAAAGTTTGTTGTCTCTGTTTTCGCAGTATAGACAGAGCTGTAACGAGGTTCAAATTTTCAATTATAAGATGGCATCTGAAAGCTAAAATGTGAAAAAAGACCAAACCCAAAATGCACACATTGCAATTATTGAAGACTGTACAGTGATAGGCCATGCATACCATGACAAACAAAGGAATTTGATTATAGCAAGCATCCCATCCAGTATCGAGACATACAATATTATGCAATGTAATGGGAAAAATTGCTGATTCAAAATGCATTTTGACAGAAGGAAATAGATCGATGTCAAGATATACATGGCAATATCTCATTTTGCCATCACCAGTGATGGCACCCAACGTTTGAAGTGGCCACAACTTGCTACATTTTGAGGGCTCAAGACCTATAACTCTCAGCTTTTGGGCATTATGTTTATATTTGGATTTTGCTACTATGGATATCCAGAATGGAGGTATTGAGATTTTCATTGTGGAATGACTAAGCCACGCTCAGGGTAAATATTCCAGAGCTGGGCATGCAGGTAAGAGGTTTATATTTTTTTATTATGTAAGTTTTTGTATTTTTGTAAAGAGTTTAGATAGAATTGGGTGTGTGGTAAACTATTTTAATTGATGTGTATGCTATCTGGTCATTATGGGGAAAATGCGGGTTAGATTTTACATTTTATGCTTTTGTTTCATGGTGTTGTTTAATTCCCCTACTTATTGTGATTTGCTGAGGAGGTTGGGGTCTCCTGAGCGTGGAATCTTGACGAATACTTTTGGAAAGGGTTTCAGGGATGTTGAGACGGAAAAGTTACTGAGGGATGCAAAAACTTCATTGAGGATTGGGTCTATCAAGGAATCCAATATTAGATTGGGAATTCAGTCTGCCAAGATGGTGGGCTTGGATTATAGGGAGCTAGGCCTTGTTCATGGGAGATTTCTAGGAGAAAATGTGGCTAGAATTGAGATTGGGGTGATCCTGTCAATGCACCGAGAAAGAGGAAAAGGACGGGCATTGATAGAAGAGAGAGGACATATGTTAAATAGAGTTTTCAAAAGGGTAAGGTGGTTCAGAATTATAACACCCAAAAAGAAAAGCAAGGGAGAAAATCAATTGGAGCTAAAGATGTGTTCAAGGACCAGGAAGAACATTCCAAAGTTAGTTGAGCTCAATCGGGTATCAACGAGAGAAAACAAGAAAATCCAAATGCTAAAATTCCAGAGAACAGAGTGAATCCAAGTGAGATTGGAGGAGAATCCAAGGGAAATGAACTAAGATCTGGAGTCAGGGTCAAAAGGCTTGTAGCAAAGTTGATGAGTAGAAATGAGAGTAAAGAGGAAGAAGAAAACCCAAATTTTGCAATTGAAGTGAATAAAGAGACAAACGGTGCTGGAGATGATAAAGAAGAATATGAGCCAAAAGGATTGCAGAATGGGGTTTAGGGAAAAAGGGCAGTATCCAAGTCTATTCACAAAATTGTGAAGGAAGAGGAAGAAGCAGGCCCAAATGTTGTAATTCAAGAGGATAAAGAGAAAAACAACGGCAGAGATAGTGGAGAAGAATATGGGAGAAAGGGATTGTAGGATGGAATTAAGGGCAATGGGTTGATATCAAAGTTGATTCCCAAAGCTGAGAAGGAAGAGGAAGAAAACCCGACTGCTGTAATTCAAGAGGATACAGAGAAAAACAATGGTGGGGATAGTGAAGAAGAATACAAAGGGGAAGGATTGCAGATTGAAATCAAGGGAAAAATACCCATCTCAAGGTCAACTCACAAAGATGAGTGGGAAGAGGATGATGGAGTTGAGGATAAACGGTCAATACGCAAGTTGATACCCAAAGTTAAAAAGGAAGAGGAAGAAGACCCAACTCCTACAATTCAAGAGAATAAAGAAAAAAATAGTGGTAAAGAAAGTGAAGAAGACTACAAGAGGAAAGGGTGGCAGAATAACATCAAGGGAAAAATGCCAGTATCCAAGCCAATCCTCAAAGATGAGAAGAAAGAGGAAGAAGAAGACCCAAATGCTGCAAGTCAAGAGAAAAAAACAGTGGAGATAGTGATGAAGAATACAATAAAAAAGAATTGAAGAAGGAAGTGAAAGGGAAAAGGAAAGTATCGACTAACAAAGAGGAGAAATGAGGAAATAATTCAATTGCTCTGATACCAAATAGTATTGACAAAGAGGATAGTCAAGATACGGTGGATAGTGAAGTGAATTCCAAAATAAATGAATTGAAAGCTCAAGTCAAGGAAGAGAATTCAGAGTTGCAGTTGGGTGATAAATATTAGAAAAATGTAAATGATGATGGTTTGGAACTAGCAGGAAGAAATTCGATTCCAGATGATCGATCAGCTCCTGATATTTTGGTTAATATCCAGGAAGATAAACATTCCAAAAAAGAAACAACGATAGAAACCCAAGACCTTAAGGCTGATCAAGTGAAATTACATCCAATAGTTTTAGATAAGAAAACCACGCAAGACAAGAGGAGAGGCAAGGGTATGTCAACCCAAATTCCTGAAGTGATTAGTGCAGAGGAATTCACAGAAACAGAAATCAAGGAAGATGACGTTGAGTCTAGTGCAACCTCCAAATTTCAAAAGACAGAAGAGGACAATGTAGATGAATCTGCAAACTCCGGTGCCAAGGATGATAATCAATACAAAACAGATCAAATTTACAAGCAATCAAAATCAAATATAAGAAATTGGGAAGAGGAGAATGCAGGTGAATCCGCAGTCAATGGTATGGAGGAGGATAATGAACCTGAAACAGTCCTGATTGACAAGTAATTGGATTCTAGATTCCCAAATCCAGAGAAGTCAGCGATTTACTCTAGAGTCCCTGTTTATACTACATAGGAAAAACAAGAATCAGAACTGTCAATGATAGGGAAAGCAAAAATAAAGAAAAACCATTGCACACCTGCTATTCTTGAGATTCCTGTATCTCCCTCCAGTTTGATGAAGAAGCAAGCGGGAATACATTCTAAAACCAATAATCATGCCAGCCCTCGAGCCACGTGAAACGTCCTAACCTGCATCACACATAGTAAGGGCATTAAATGATGAAGAGGACATCCCCTTTTTCCTTCAATAGTGTCAAATAAAGGCAATGACCAATACAATCTTGCCAAAAACAAAAAATTGAACCATAAAACTATAGTTGAACCCACTTAAATACAAGTGGCACAAATTTATTGCATAAAATCAAAATAGCTAATTCTCACTATGAAGATAATATCCTTACCTTCGGTAGGATAATAAATATTCTTGTAACAAAAAATTACATTCGACTCTTGACGAGACTCTTACTATGAAAGCAACTAAAACATTAACTTCTTAATAATATAAACATCGACCTATATTGGAAATCGTGGAATGTGTAGAGATCAAGTGAATGCATGCAATGTTGACAAGGATGTTAACTACAAGTAGTCACATTGAGTTCTTTGCAAACTGCGTGCAACATGGCGAGATGAAGACAAGATTGGATACAAATTGATGGAGAATCCAAAGTGTAAAACAATGCGGGAAGATGATCACTAGTAGCAGCTTACGTATCTCGCACTCCATCATCATATATTGGATTCGCAAGGTTCCTTAACATGAGAAAATAGATCTACAGATCTATGATAGTCAAATCAGGCATGATAGAGACATCAACGAGCACAAGGAGGTCCGAGCACACAAGTTTATAGTATATTCAATGCATAGAGATACTTGAAATCAAAGTGCAATAATTTTTCAAAGGTGCGCACCCATAGATGCATGTTTGGATCGTGTTGAATGAAGTGTAACAATTTATTTATTTCTCCATAACCATGGAACGGGTTTTTCCAATTTTTTAATAGATCATGCTTAGAATCCAAATAAACAAACCCAAAAATTTTCCTAGAATTTGAATTCTAGGTTTTGGAGAAAAATATGATTTACCATATGTATTTTAAAAGATCAGAATCTTTCGAATGTAAAACTCCATAGAGCCACTTGCACTAATACCCAATCTTGAGTACAGTCACATATTTGCATAGATAAATAAAACAAATATTTTTATTCAGCTTCTCATAAAATCATACAGAGATATAATACAAATATATAGAGATATAACTCCAATAATATATTATTGTTTATATAACAATAATATAACTAACTACTAACATGTGAACATTACTATTCCTAATAGATTGTACTTTTAAGTGATTTTTATAATAAATCGATTCAAAGTTGTGGATCCAGAGACGTAGGCTTGCATGCCAAACTCGTTATCAAATTATTGTGTCATTTTTATCACTGATTTACATTCTGATTATTGATTTAATTTTCCACATCTAATGAGTTAATTAATCATAATTTACCCCTTATAAAACTTGGCAACCACACTTTATTATTCATCCGTGTAAACATTTGGTTAGTGGAATTAATATCGCTAAATTTATGGATCATTTTCCAAACATATCACCGCCTCGTGCTACGATTGCTAGTAAAATATAATCTTGGAAAAGGTACCCATTTTATTTGGTTTTTCTCTATGAAACTAGAAAAACATCATCAATTTGTAGTATGGCTTTGTTTTAACTTTATAGTAACAAAATTTACCATTAACTTATATACATTTGTTTGAGTGGTGAAATTAGGAGTGTGAATATTATATTATTTTCATACTTTAAAAAAGTGGAAGGATGTCCATGAGCCCACTAACCATAGCTCTATAAGAAAAGGCTCCAAAGGTGCCAAAAAAATTGGTAATGTCTATTTTCTCTATGAATTGCTGCGAGGATGGAAAAAAAGCATTGTTGCAGAAACACCTTGTTTTTTCATCCATGGAAATCATTATAAAAATCTATGGAAGTTATCGGATTCGTTCCTCACAACTATAAATGAAACTTATAGATTTACGAAGGGAGTATACATCTACATGAGTAAAAATGTTTATATGGATTTTTCTATTTTACGGTAGAAGAAATCATTAGAAGTAGAATAATTTCATTCTGCCACAACCTCCCACCATGGAAATAAAGAATGATGGTTAGCTTCCCATAAAAGGGATGTGAATTTTTAAATTAAAAACTCTATAATTAGGAAAGCCTACTTTTTCTCCTTCATTTCTATTTCAAATCCATTAGGAACAAGCATGAAACCCCTCTCTTTCTCTCCAATACCCTCACACTTTCTCCTTGTAATATTATTCGTATTGATATGCTATATAATTGATTTCCTATCCCCTCCATATATTATTCTCCTATAACTTAAAATAGAATCTAATTCATCAATTATATGTGTATATTTCATCACATTTTGAAATGGAATAGATGAGGAGGGATTAGACACCGCTCTAGAGGCAAAGATCAATAGATGGAATATCCTAATTTAGATACTAGTGTGAGTATTACATGTGTTTTGTTAGTATATTTCCTTTAATAATTTAAATGTTGTAGGTATATGATTAAACTAAAATGGAAATATGGGAAGGCCTAATTTAGTTTAATCTAGATACCATATAAAGTAGTAAATGATGGTTAAATAAATACATGAAATGAACTAAGCAACTAAGTAGATAAAATATGAAATGCTAAAGTGCAAGGAAGGGTTACAAAGAGCTTAGTTGATTAGATAATCTCGCGGGACAATTTCATAGAGATGAATGGATAAAAAGGAGGAGAAAATGGCGTGATGAGGTCCAAAAAGTGTAGATCCGATAATTCGAGTAGACTGGGGTGCAGGGGAAGGATGAGGGCACTTGGGGCACCCCGGTCTATGTTCTAGGTGCCCTGGTTTGTGTAGGAGGTCCGAATCCAAACTTACGGACTCGCTAGATGATTTGAAGCCTTCACTACTTATTGCGTGTGTTTTGCTACATTACGATGGATGTCATTAGTAATCAACGATGAATGAGAGACTTGTAAAACCCCAAGCCAAACATCAAAAACCTAAAAAAATAAAGATACAAAGGAAGGGATCAGACTATCCTCAGCAACCACAATGATGGACTTACTAATTGAGTGTTGTACTACATTTTAGATCTAAATTTGGTTCTAGGTGTGTGTGTGTGTCTATGTGTGTGTGTGTGTGTGTGTGTGTGTGTGTGTGTGTGTGTGTGTGTGTGTGTGTGTGAAATTTATGCCTTTGTGCAAGTCGCACTTTGTGAAATAGTGAGCTATAACTAGATGTAGAAATGTAATAAAATGGTGGATGAAATAGAATAAAATTCACTCATATGCGGTGTGATGCGAGATGAACTAACCTTGTCCTTTATGATGGAGCTAGATGGATGTAAATGGAGCCTTTGATGAATTCTACCTTAGGTGATGATAATAGTTCCTAGTGCTTGGTCCCTCATTATGGTCTCATAACTTTATATTTATATGGTTTTCTTGATCTAGTTTCATAATTAACCTTGAAGAGGCCGACCACTAAAAATATAGAAATATCAAATGGTTAGGAAGTGCCCAAAAGATGGAATTAAAGTGGGAAAAGAATCATGGTGCCCCGAATGGGACCAGGGTGCCATGGGTACCTCAAGATCTTGGCTTGGGCGGCCCAGTAAGGGGTAGAATGACACAAAATGACAAAAACAGACTACACATGTATGTGCGGGAGTTCATCGGTGAAAAAATAAAGTAAAGAAAAAGACCAAAAGACAGGGCTTAATTAGTACTTTCTTCACTCAAAAACAATATGAATAGTATTATGCGATCGGGACTAAATAATACCCAAAGTGCACGATTTTTCTCTACATTTGGCTCCACTTTATGTTGGTGAGTGGAAAACCTGGTAACATAAATTAGATAGAGATGCATACCTGATGTCCATGTAGAGTAATGTAGAAAGCGTGTTGAAGGACTAGAAAAACATGGAGTAACGTAAAATATGGAGTGTGGAAGCTAAAGATGTAAAAGAGAAAAACGTGATGGGAGTGAACCTAGGGTGGAATGTGTGTGTATTTTCTGATGTGTGTGATGTACCTAAATGTTAGTATGAGGTGTGTGCTACCGTAAAATATTGTTGTTGTTGACCATGTTATTGTTTATGTTAATTGCTTTCTTCTCATATGGCCGGACCTATAAGGAGAAGATGATCAATTAGTCTAGACAAGTATATATGTCAAAAATATATGTTAAAGAAGCATGTGTATAGTACAAAACATGTAATGGAAATGAAAAATGTAAAAGGAACATGTGCACCTAATCTGTGATGAGATAAAAGAGTGTAGAGAAGATGTCCTATCTGCATGAGTTTTTGGGCAATCTCACGCCACCACGACCAAAGAAGTGTAGGAGAAAGCAACATTATTTTACAATATGTAACTACTTCCCTCAAGATGTATGAATATATCTTTATAGTGTCTAGTTTTTAGGTGATCCAATGCCATTTTTCGAAGTAATGTAGAGAGGAAATACATTTTATCGTCTAATCTATAACTTCTCCCCAAAATGCTAAAGATAACAATGTCTTGTAAAATCCACTATGTACAAGGTTTGTAGATTGGTTTGAATCCACTTGCTGTATAACCCACAATGTCAAGGATGGAAATTGAACTGAACTATACCGGTAAAAATGTTGTGTAGTGTGTAAAACCCCAAATGATGCCCCTCTCTTTGGGGGCACATGCGAAGTCGTTGATATGAGAATACGACCCCAAAAGAGGATCGAATGCGTAAACTATGCCCTGCATGGGGAAGGGAATGCGCTTGGTAGAAACCAAGGTGCACACAAAAAGTAGCTAGAAGACAAGTGTTATTACAAACTAGAATGTATGTAAAAGACAAGTGTAAGCTATATAGACAATGTGTAGGCTAGAATGCAAGTAAACAAGAAACAAGCTAATCATAGACCACCAAAGTCAGTTGCAAACATTGGACACAACTCATGATGTCACAAGACACGTAAGACCATAATGGCCACATACAAACAATCAATTGTGCATAATAAACAAAGAACAATGCACGCATAAAAGAGAAAACAATAAACAACCAATAGTAAATAAACAGATAGATAGCCATGGAAGCAAGTAATCATGCAAACAAATTCTACACATGAGCAGCACTGTCAAGCATGTTATAAAGATAACCCATATGTCAAAAGTGTGTATAACCGAGGTAATGAAAAGTGCTAAGTACAAAATGAAATAATAGCAAATGTAGTTTAGGAATGTGGATACCCCAACGACTATTATAGGAGTGGTAGAAGGTGAGCATCCATGTTGTGTGTGAGAGACCGGTATCGTGATCAAAACTAGAAAAATCCATAAACACACATGTGTGTATGGTAAAGATAATGACATACAAGAAATCTATATAGCATGTGTAATAATATGAACATGTATAAGCAAATGTAGGTAAAAATACAAACAACCAAGATATGTAGTATGTTGTGGATGGGTTGAATGGAATGCAAGATGGATGATAGGAGCCGCGTACCCCAAGGGAATGAAGTTGTATGTATTGAGGTTCATTTATTTTTCTCACTCGAAGTCAAGAATGAACCATAAACCAGAAGAGTGCGTCATCGAGAAATGGTCAAAGTGTGTATTGTGTATAACACATTGTGATGAGTGTGTATGTGTGTTGATGATATGCGACCTAGAGATGAAGTATGTACGTGACCATATAGTTGAAGCGTATATCATGACAATATTATCAAAGGAGTGGTGATGTAACCTAAAGCATATATAAATACTAGATGAATATAAGGAGTGGTGATGTATCCTAAAGCATTGAACACTACAAGATGAAGGAATAGGCGACCATTTATCCTATAGCATGTCACTAACCTAGTAATGTCACATGATATATGGATGAATAATTAATGTGTGAGTATGAGTGTAATGTCACATGATATAAGTATGAATAATGACTACTCATCTTACATTCTACATAGTGTGCACCTTGCACTTTTATTCTATCTACACATCTTGCATTACATCTTATACATCATACATTACTAAAAGTGTAAGGTGCACACTATGTAGTATGTAATATGCATGCTATGTCACTAACCTAGTAATGTCACATGATAGAAGGATGAATAATGATTGTGTGAGTATGAGTGTAAGGTGCAAAGTATGTAGTATGTAAGATCCATCTTATACTAAAAGTGTAAGGTGCACGTTATGTAGTATGTAAGATGATCGGTAGATGGTGTTATACTTGTAGATAATATAAGTATGACACATATGTGATGAATCTTTGGTTTGGTGTATAGAATAAGTATGATGGGTAGATGTGCAAATGTTGAAATATGAATGATGTAGACTAAATGTAGAATGTAATATGTAATACATAAGACATATGACATGAGAAGTGTAGTACCTATTGTGTAGTGTGTGGGCTACATGTGTAGTGTTCCCTCAACAAGTCATGCATGAACTAAAGAAAAAGAGTGTGTCATCGGGTAAGGGTTGAATCTGTATGTAGATTGCTATGCATATGTGATTATGTTGATGTATAATAATGTGCAAATGAGAGATGTGTTAATGTTAAAATGGGAGGGAGGATGTGTGAATGCTATGCCCCCAAGTATGTAAGCAATGGAGACCTAATCAAAAGACACTAAGTGGATCAATGTAAGGAGTAGTTGCCTTAAAAAAAGTCACCACACATTGAGGTGATAGAGGAGTGAGACCATCAAATGGTTCATCATCATAATAAGCTTCATCCGGGTCCCAATCATCGACATAAGTATGGTCTATAGCAGATGGTAGAATTACAAGTTTAACTATAGGAGGTGGTTGCTAAGCATGACCTAGTGATGTTGTAGATACCTTTAATGGAGGAGGGATGACCTTAACCTTAAGAGGAGTTTGCGTAATTTGATTTGGTAATGTTGTGGATGACTTGAGAGAAAGAGGTATTGAAATAATTGTTAAAGGAGGTTTCTTATGTTGACTTGGTGATGTCGTAGGTGGTTTCTTAGGCAGCTCTTGACTTTCCTTATTAAACAAATCATATTCAAGAACCCATTGAGATGTAACAAGTGGAGAGGACCATGTCACATAATGTTGTGTGGTGAATGAGATGAAACCTTGATGCTCAAGATACTTGATTCTTCATCATAAAGCATAACAATCATTGTTAGTATGTCCAATGATTTAATGATAATTGCAATATTGAAGACATTGATATTTAGTAAGCCAATAAGGATCATAACAATGAGTAGATGGCAAGATAATTCATTTATGAGGGATGAGATTGGAAATAATATCATGTTTCTTAGCATTTATTATAAAATTGAGAGGTGGAAGAAGTGACAAGATTGGAGGTTGGGTAACACGAGCACATGTAGAAGACGTATAATGAGAATGAGTTGTAAAAGGAGAAAAAACATGTGCTTGAGAAGCACCCTTGAGTTGTTGGATATCAGATTCAAGGGATGTGATCATGGATTCTATAGCTATAAATTTTTCATGAAATAAATCATGTAGAGCTTGAATTGAGTCCAATAGAGGTTGATTAGATGGAGGAGAACTAGAACTAGGGTTGTCAAATAAACAATCAAATATAGGACTTATTTCATGTGGCGGTGTGTTTTTAGGATGATATATGGTGTCTAGGGATTTTGAAGAGTATCACGGCAATTGGGATACATCTTAAGTAAATCAGATGAATAAACTTGAGGAACTCTAGTAGTCATGATAGAGGAAGAATGAAAATCCTAAGTGTGAAAGCATTTGGATTCACTAAAATGATTAAACTAAAATGGAAATATGGGAAGACCTAATTTATTTTAATCAAGATGCTATGAAAAGTAGTAAATGATGTCTAAATAAATAAAGTAAATGACCTAAGAAAATATTAAGATAAAATATGAAACAATAATATACAAGAAGGGTTAGAAAGATCTAAGTGATTCGACGAGCTCGTAGGACCGTGTCATAGAGACGACTAGATGAACATGAGGAGAAAATGACTGTGCACCGAGGCCCAAAAATTATAGATCTAAGTAGTCCGAGTAGATCTGGGGTGCTTGGGGAAGGATGAGGGCACCCGGGGAGCCCTAGTCCATGTTCGGGTTCCATGGTCTATGTTGGAGGTGCAAAAACCAAAATTCTAGGCTCACTAGATGATCTAAAGCCTTCACTTCCTTTCGTGTGTGTTTTGATGCACCTTTGTGCCGGATGTTGTTGGTAATCAATTATGAAGGAGATACTTGTAAAACCCTAAGCCAATAATTAAAACCATACAAAAATAAATATGCAATTGAAGGGGTTGGATTTCCCTCAAAGTGGCCATAATGGTGGACTTACTAAGTGTTGCACTACATTTAAGACCCTAATGTAGTTCAAGGCATGTGTATGAAATCTATTCCCTGTGTGCTTGTGTTCTAGTCACACTTTATGAAATAACGATCTATAAGTAGATGCATAAATGTAATAAAATGGTGGATGGAATAGTATAAACTTCCCTCCCATGCATTGTGATGCAAATGAACCAGCCTTGTCCCTTTTGATGGATCTATATGGATGCAAATAGAACCTTTTATGGATGCAACCTTAGGTGATGATATTAGTGCCTAGTTCTTGGTCCCTCCTTATGGTCTCATAACTTTATATTTATATAGTTATCTTGATCTAATTTTTTAATTAATCCTGAAGAGACCGAAAACCAAAAATATAGAAATCTCAAATGGCTAGAAAGTTCCCATAAGATGGAAGTAAAGTGGGAAAAGGATTAGGGTGCCTCGAATGGTACCAGGGGTGCACAGGGTGCCACACTCTTTGTCTTGAGCGCCCAATCGGGGTAGAATGACACAAAACGACAAAATAAGACTTGGTATGTATGTGTTGGAGGTCGACGGTGATGACATAAAGAAAAGCAAAATGGCCAAAAGACGAGGGTTAATTATTACTTTCTTCACTCAAAAAAATATGAATAGTAGTATGAGACCGGGACTAAATAATATTGAATGTGCATGATTTTGTGTCTACAATATATTACTAGATATATATGTCAATGTAAATCCATTCATCTTTTCTAGATCTATTGAAACCAAGTCTTTAAACCATCATGTCAATTATTTTAATTCAATGCATTATATCTTCTTACCAAAAGTTCACTTTACCATGCCACTCATTTATAAATTAAAACCATTAAGGAAATGATGATTGAAAATACCGACACATAATGTCTATCCTAAATTTATGCATCGTAGTTGTTCATCATAAAGATCCACTACCTACTACAAGTCATAATATTGTTTACCAAGAAATATATAGGTTGATGCACTTTTTCTATTTCAAGTTCCATTTTTGTTATGGTTGTATCCATGTAAACAACGAAGTAATTTCTTGTTGGTACTCTTTCTTTCACTATAATCTTCATCTTGCTTACTACACTCAATTATATCATTTCTTTACCTTTTTATTTGTCCCTCCCTTCACATAAATCTACTATCCTTATTTTTTTAATTTCATATTAGATCCAAAATTTTCTATTGCATCATTCTCTTCTTATTTGATGGATTTCAAGAAAAAAATATCATAGCTTGTTGTGATAACAGAAAATATGTTTGTCAAGGAAGTAATAAGTGTTTCTCATTTTATGATAGATCTCAGCAAAAAAAGGGCCTTAGAAGAAAAGTGGAATATCTTCATAAGATAAATTCAAAATAATGTGGATTTGTGTCTTTGTGAAGTAGTCCCAAAATAGGATTGGAGAAGCTTGATGCATTCATATAGACTGCTTCTCCACTACATATAGATAGGAAATCTACATTTTGAATCCCTTATGCTTATTCATTTTCCTAATATGTCCTCCATATTTAACTTCACCCTCCTTTATCTATAGGTTATAAAATATCCTCATCTATCACTCTAACATCCATGTTGTTGTGTTAGTTCCTTAAAATATCATTTCTGCATTACATCAAAAGTTAAAAAAACCATGCCCATGTATGGATTGCGATCAAGAATCATGAGAGCGAAAGATATGAGAGATAAATAAGGAAAAAATCATTATTGATGAATAATGGTAGATGAATACCAAGTTGTGTCCATGAAGGAGAAGATAAAAGGCCATTGGATCCTAGAGGAAAGCTACAAGATACGACGATAGTGAAAAATACGACTCGTATCTACTCCTCTGTAGTGAACTTCCTCTTTGTTAGGTTTAGTTTTAGTATGTTAATTCATCATTCAAAATAATGTAATGCAAGAAATAAATATTACTTACTAATTCAATAGTTTCTCGGTGTATAATTGGGATATAGTTTTGGGAATACTTTCATTCCTTATTTTAGTATCTGAGTTGGTTGTGCAATATATATAAATATTTTTAAAAAATAAATATTTGTTAATGAATAAAGGTAAATCAGAATCAAATCTTCTATTCAAATTCTATGAATTTATCATTTGTTATCAATGTTTGATATGCAAAAACTAATTGAGAGATCATATACAAAGAAGAGAGAGTAGATATGATAATGTTGATTGTTAGGAAATACAATCTAGTTGTGGAGGAAGAACACGAGACACTACCCACTCCAAAATACCTTATTTTAGGTGTTCTCTATGTTGTATGTCAGATCTAAGAGGGTTAATTTTTGGGTCAAGTTTTTTTCTTCCTCGCACTATTAAGCTCACCTCCATCTAATTCACCTCCAAAATAGTCACCATACTCCCCACATAATGTGCTCACCACATTTTTATTGTTACAATATCACCCCTATTAATTTAGCACTATCTAAAGTGAACAAGAGAAATATTCTATAAATGGCTAAACATTTTCCGTGCAAGTGGATTAGTGAAGTTATCTACGTGTTTTTCTTTTGTCGGGTAGAATTTGAGTTGGATTTTGTGTTGTAAACCATTTCTACATGTAAAATGTACTTGTACCTCATTTCTTTTTTTTTTTCATGAAACACTAGATTAGAAATAGTAAGATAAAACCATCATTTTGAATATACAAGATGGTGGTTACTTATGTGGTACTCATGATCCCTCAAGTATGTGACATATCCATATTTCTTCAAAAAATCTACTCTTGGAGTACAATCTTATACTTTAATTTAAGATTATTAAAAGAAATATCCTCTATCTTCCTTATGATATCATTACATATCCTTATTCTTTGTAGGATATTATTTATCATATTTACGTACTTGGAATAGATTCGACCCTTGGTGACTCATCTTTCTTAGGTGTACTTGAGCATCATAGGAGTTACTATGACATGTCTTACATGTCATAGTGTGTCATAGGAGTTACATTCCCATTCTGGAGTGTAACTCCCCTTCCTATTTTGGGAATATTCTCATGGAGGAGTTACACAACACTCCTATTTGTACACACCACTTGAGCTATTAAGAGGTTTTTATTTTACACCATTCTTATTTTGTGAGTTAATTTCATATTGCATTACTTGTTAGATAATTATTAGAATTCATGCAACTACATGTGTGCAAGTAGTCTTAATTATATATTTTGGTCGAAACTCGATATGGTATCGAGCCTCACCGATAAAGTACATGTCCATTTTTAGCCGTGGTATTATTCAAGTTTTTTAATTTGACAAGTTTATGTGCAAATTTGGTTAATTTCACTATCAAGGGTTTACAAAATTTATGGGGTGTTTCAAAAATCCTCATAAACCTTAGGATTTGTTTTAGGGGTTTATAAAACCTTTTAGGGTTTTTTTGATGTTTTTAATGAAGCGGGGTGTTGTTTGAGTTTCCTTTCCATTTATGTGTATTTTAGGATTTGTAGGTTGTTTTTGAAGTAAAAAAACCCGCCCTAATACTTTTTAGTATATCTGTCTGCTTGAAAAGTGAAATTTTTGACTCGGTGTTGTTAGGATTTTGGGCCTTTAGTCCACATCAACACAACTTGCAATTGTAGTCAAGCCCTCGACCCCAATAAACACCCAAGTTTTTGGGTTTTTAGGTTTTCGAGACATCTCAACACTTTTACATGAACTTCCAATCTATTGTCAAAGCTTTGAAATCCATTAAACACTTAGTATTTCAGGTTTTCCAACCTACTTGACATGTTTTAGGTTTCGACACATGATTGGCATGCATAAGGTTTCAAAACTTTTTAAATGGGATAGGAATTCAAAAATTTATTATTTATTCAAAAACATCGACAACCTATTTTGGGTTTCTAGAGGTGCTCGAAAAGTAAAAAACCTCAATGATGAGTATGTGGATGTCAAATTTAATTCAAACATTTTGTGACTTGTTTCTCAAGGTGAAAACATTGATGCAAATTTTTGGGTTTTTGAGTGTGTCTAGCAATGTCAAAAACAAAACTACCTATTACGAGCCTGCAAATGGGTTTGGTAAGTTAAAAACATGACGAATATATTTTGGGTTTTATGTAGTCTTTTGTTTTCATACACATTAGCTAAGCGCTGCTGGCACTTCATCCAAATAGATTTGGATACTCATCCGAAGCACGCACAACCATCGAGTTCCTCCTTTTCTTTTCTTATTAAGATGTTAGCATATATAATCATCATATTCATAGTCAAGTCATTCATTCATGCATAAAAGTTAACATAGAAATTTAGAAACACATAAAATAGGGGAAAATTTAATCCATGTAAGCAAAAATAATATTATTTACACTATCAAATCACTATGGTAAGATCCATGAACTACCATTATCTAACCACAATTATCCATTATAAACCTAAAGAAATTACATAACATGGAAGTTGATCCTCAGTCATTACAATGTACAGAGAGAACCATGCACGTGACCATCAAATTCTAGATCAAAAAAACATAATTCGCTACAACATACCCCATCTCTCATATCCATGGTCATGTATGTAGACACCTAAATATGACTACAAATTTTAATAATAAAATTTCACTATTTATCCTCTTTCCTATAATTTCGCTATAATTAGTGATTTCCCACTAATTATCTAACATTCCACTTCATTTCAATCAATTAACGACACTTCATTAATTAACTAGCCTTCCACCATCCACGGATGTCGATTAACAATAATTCATTAGTTATAATCCTATTTTAATTAATTAATTAAGTTTTTCATCTTTTATTTAATAAATGAAACCTCTTATTGGTTAATTCCCCTTTCAAACCATGCAAATTCTACCAATTTCCTTCTAAATCATCTCCAAATGGATTTTTTAAGCTTATCTTGGTCTATTAATTAATCCTAGTTGGTTAATCAAATTATCTCCAATGCCCATGAGTTTCTAATTACTAATTAAGTTCTTTTAATCATGCTTATCTATTTCAAATTCTACTTTACCTTTATCCCACATTCACTAGGTTGCAAGCTTCTCCCAAATTGGAAATCTATATAAAGAACCTAGTACACCTTGTCCAAATTTACACCATGTCCTTGTAAGACATTAGCATATGATAAGAGCATTTCAATCTTGAAAAGATTATTGATCAAACAACCATTTCTATCTTCTATTTACAAAGAGTAGTAAGAGAAGAACCATACATGGCAATCAAGCCATATTGGTGAGATCTCTTCCTCTTCCATGGAGAATTTCCTTTGATCACATGTAGCTATGTTTAGATCACTAAAGGAGTACCTACAATATAAATCCCATCAAAAACATCAAAGGATGGTTTGCATTTCATGTTTTTAATATTAGATGCATTAGTTAAGTTTTTCCTTTTAATGGATTTATCATGATGTTTGTTAGATTAACTTTGTTATTGAGACTACTTGGTGTTAGTTTCTATTGATTAGCTTAGCTTATTTACACATGTGTACATATGGACCACTGGTTAGACAGGTCCTTTGTCTCATGTGAATTATTTATGTTTTCTCAGTTTAGAATTTATTTTTTACATGCGAAGTTCTTTCAAACTATTGAATTTATTTTGTTTTTGAGTATGTATGATGATGTTTAATAGTGCTCAACTCCTTTTATAGGTATTTGGGAGGGAAATTGATATAAAAATATGATCTTGTTGAGAACAATTTGAGCTTTTAGCTGTTTTGTTGAAAGGATGTGTTTTTGCTATTATTTTGTTGCAGTTTTGCTATAATTTAATTGTTGTTTTGCTGTGATTTTTCTATAGATTTACTATTCAAGGGCTACATTTTTGTTGTGCTTATGTTGCATGCACTATTATGTCAACCTTTAAATAAATTTCTCAAATTTTCCAAAATTTTCAAAACTAATTTTAAATTTCTTGTAGATTTATACATGTTTTTTATCCTAACATGTAAGTTTTTATCTAAATTAGTACTAAATTTTTGATTTTTGTTAGAAATTATTTTTAAATCTTTTGAGTTGTTATTTAAAAATCAATTTCTAACACTTAAATCTTTGATGAATGTTGTTTTTTCCATTTTTCTTAAGTTAGACTAAATGTTGTGTATGCTCTTCTCTTGCACTTCCAAGTGTTCTTAAGAATAAAAAGCAACTGTAATATTCATTTCTAAGATTTGGGTTTACTTGGAAAATTCAACATTTAGGTTATTTAAGGGAATCAATTTTTCATGCACTTAATGGTCATTCCTTCAAAAAATTCCATTTTCTTAAAGTTTGATCAAATGTTGTGTATGCTCTTCTCGTGCACTATCAAGCGATCTTGAGAATCAAAAGTAACTTTGATATTCATTTTTAAACTCTTTGGTTTAAAATTGGAAAAAATCATCTTTCAACACACTTAATTGGTTAAAATTTTCCCATTTCTAATAGTTGGATCAAACGCCACGTATGCTCTTCTCTTACACTTCGAGCGATTTTGAGAATAAAAACAACCTTGATCTTATTTCTAAACATTGAGGTTTCCATGTAAAATTACTAATCTTTTGAGTGTAGGAGCTTTCACTTGTTAAAGAAGAAAATCAAGATAAATACTAACAACACTTTTTCAGTTGCCAAAGATGTGTGAAACCACATTAAGATCAAAGATAAAAAAACACACCATTCATTCACATTATATTGTAGGTTCGGATAAGGGATTAAATCCACTTGCTTTAAACCATAGGAAGTGTCATGACATAATCCATAAAAATAATTATGATGATAACCACAGGAACCCCAAAGTAGTCAACACATTGAGGGAACTTGTTGACGAAAAGGGAAGTGCATCACTACCTACTTGACTGGAAATTCCCATGAGGAGTGCTAAATATTGTCTGTAGGAGGCCACATTCATTAAATTTACTGTGGGGTAATATTCCTTTTTCTAGTATTTATTCTAGAAAAGTGTACCTCCCTTAGACAAGATCTTGGTGAGTGTTGATAACAAAATCCTAGGGATCCAATTGGCATTGGGGCCAACTTGACCATTATCCAAAGTGTGTTTCAAAGAACCTTTACATAGCAAGACTTACTTAGAGAAAAAAACTTGTTTTTTGAACAAGGGGAGATTCCATTCAAGTTACAACCCGTATCTTTCATCACAAAACTTACAACGTAAAAATTTGTCCTAGTTTCTACCTTGTTATCAAACAAGGTGAAATTCTACCAAAGGTGCACCGTGTATTTTTCATTACCACTTGTACTAACTACCTTGTTATATTTTTGGCATTATTGGTTAAAAGAAAGTAACTCAAGTGCTACCAAAATTGTGTCCACCACTTTTGCACCCACTTACATTCATTTCTCATTGTGATCTTGATGTAAGTGTTGAAAGTGTGTTGGTATGTCCTCATATTTTGGTAGTCTATCTTGAAATCCATATTGATATGTCTCATTGGAGAAGGTGTTTCCTCTTGATCTTATTTTGTGTCATTACACTGCTCACATTGTGTCAATCCATTTTTATATTTACAACTTGTTTTCTCAAACTTTATTTAAGTTTCCAAAGTGTATTTTTATGCTGCTCACATTGTATCAACCCATTACAATACTTAAACCTTACTTTCTTCTAAATTGTTTTGAGTATTAAAAGTGCATTGTTATGTTTCCCACCTTGTGCCAATCCCTTTTTATACTTACATCTTGTTTTCATAAACTTGATATAAGTATTGAAATTGTATTGTTACGTTGCTCACATTTGTATCAACCATTTTAGGACTTAAACCTTGTTTGTATTGAACTTTATTTCAAGTGTGTATTGTGCATTTTACGCTGTCAAAATCACTTCAATTCCTTTTAATACTTAAATCTTGTTTGTTCAAAAATTTATTTAAATATTGAAATTGTGTTGTTATCTTATCAAAAATAACCTTTGAGACAAAATTAGACATAGGGAATAGGTTCCTTTGTATTCGCTCCTTTGTTTAGGACTTGCTAGATTTTCCTTGGTGACTTTCATCATACATTTTGTACCCTTGGAAAATTCATTATGACACTTACAACTATTACACTACTATATTTTTATTAGATTCATTGTGACGATTGTACACATTTTTCAAATCTTAGCAAAGTGTTTTTACCATTCCTCTTATTACTAGAATGTCCCATAGAAGGATGTCATTATATCCTTTACTCGTACTAATTTGGACCCATTAATTGAAGAAGAAATATTGATTAATCATAGTGGAGATGAGGAGACAAATCCTTAGGAAAAATTTGAGTACGACCCTTCTCACATAAAAAATTTCTCTTGCAAGACAAAGATCAAGTATTAGAATGAGTTGTAGAGTTAGGGGCTAGATTTCCATTTGAATGTGATCCTACTGTCCTTACAAACATGATCCATGGAGAAGAAGAGATTTCAATTTATTGAGGACATATTGAACCTGGATATGATTCTACTTCTCACCAAGGAAGTAATGAAGAATAAGTTCTTACAAACACAAATGTATATCTCATATCATTCATTCACACTAACCACAAAGCTAGAGCCGAGGGTGAAGATCATTAAAAATTCCCCTACATATACTTCAAGGAACCCCTGAAACAAAGAGGTTACCATGCAAACAAATTTACAAACCCTTAGTCATTAATCAGAAAAATTAGCTTCCCATATCCATAGAGACATGGGTAGAATTTCATGTACTAAGAGACCGAAGGTCACTTATACCGATTTCATTACACCAAAAATCATGGTGGTGAAACATCAAAGTATAACCTTGTGTGTACATATCTATCACACCTTCTCATGGCCAAATCTTTGACCAAGAGTGGAAATCCATGAAAAATTCCGTTACCATCATTCAAGAAAATAACCTTAAATTGTAATAAAAATATCAGTTTGAAGAACTGTGTCCATACCCTTTCGATCAGGAGATGTTGTGTACACCCTTTCCACTTGTTTTGATTGCCCTAAATTTGATAAATATAGGGGTAAAGGTGATCCTCGTGATCACATCAAATACTTCTTCATGGATTTCCAGGAAGTTGCATATAGTGATAATTATCTTATTCTCTTATTCCCATGAAGTCTTGGAGGTCAGGAACTTGAATGGTTTCTTCATATCCCCAAAGGGTCTATTTTCACATTCACGGAATTAGCTGAGAATTTTTTCCACCACTTTTCATTCAACATGGAAAGTGATATCACTATGATAGACCTTTGTAATTCCAAACAACACAACAATGGTGAGGGCGTGCTAGTCGATTACCTTGCTCTATTACAGAGAAAAAAATTGTTAGTATCTTCATACCTAACTTGCATCCAGAGATGGCCTTTCTTTTGCAAACACATTATGTGAGATATTTTGAAGAAGATATTGAGAATGAAATTTAAATTAAAAATGATTTACTTGCTAAAGGGACTTTAAAACCCTTTCAAAGAGATAACCATGAATCAAAACTAAGAATTTCGTAGGTGATGGAATTAATGATTCCAAACATGTCTAAAGCGGTCTAGAACACTCCTCATTTGAAACTTTCCAAAGGACCGATCAAACACAAGATTAAATGTTGAGTATTTACTCCACTTACAAATTCCTTATCGTCGATCTTGAAATAATTAGATGTGGTCAACATGGTCAAATTCCCCAATACTACACCCTTTTCGAAGATGCACCAAAACCATCATGGTACAAATACTATGAATATTGTGAATATCATCACATCAAAGGCCATACCACATATCAATGTTTGAAATTGAAACACTTCATTTAGGACCTCATAGATAGTGGAGATGTTGAGATGGATTCTCTAGAACCCACCAAAAATTCTAACAAATAGTTAGGAATCTATAAAGAGCCATTCCCTAAGCATAAATAGGAAGAAAAAATATAGATCAAGGTCAATCCTCCCAAAGTAAAAATTCCAATCATGTTGTTACTGGAACAACCAATCCTTTCGACTCTCTAATTGGTTATGTCTATCCTACTATTGAGCATGTAAATACCATCAAGATTAAATCATAGGAGTGTGCCATGGAAACATGATGCACTCACCTTATCATTCCAGAACCTCCTCTACCTACCCCTTCGGATATTTTTTACGACATCCTCGAGAAGATTGAGAAGACTACTACCAATATTTCTATCTTGGATCTTCTCAAGATATCTAATGTTCATAAAGATATCCTTTATAAAACTCTTCAAGGGTTAGGAGTTTCTACGGACATTGATGCATCACACTTCTAAGACTTGGTTGTGAAAATTTCTCCATCTAAACAACTTACCTTTAGCCAACATGAGATTCCAATGGATGACCATACACACAATCTCCCTTTATATATTAAAGTGATCGTTACTCGCAAGAAAATCAAAAGGTTACTTGTGGATAACATATTAGGACTTAACATATGTACCTTGAAGCTCATTAAACAATTAGGACATAATGATACAGAACTAGAGCCTAATGTAATCACCATTAAGGCCTATGATAATGTAGAGTGGTAGTTAGTAGGAAAAATTAATTTTCCTATGGAAGTTGGGCCCATTACTCATGATACCCGGTTCCATGTCCTAGACTTAGAACTACCCTATAATATTATCCTCAATCACCCATGGATTCATGCCATGTAGGTCGTTCCCTCAACTTTCCACTAGTGTATCAAAATTTATCATGAAGGACAAGAACTCACCATTCTTGGAGACCCATAACCCTTTGCACATTGCAGAGAATTATCTAGTTATTACCCCGCATCGTATGAAGTTCATTCTATGAAATAGATATCAAGATCCAATCGGGGACCCTTACCTCTTGAATTGATCTTGATACATTACACCCGCATGAAAGTGGTGCCTACATGTCCATATTCCCAATTTTTATATGGGATATGAAATTCCTTCTTACCGGTCATAGGGAATACAATCTCTAATAGGACCTCCTCATTTAAAATATTCCTCTATCACCTAAAACATGTGGTAGGACCATCTATCATCCTCAAACATCTTAGGAACATTGTAGCATCGAAACCTTCATTATTGGTGGCATCTTGATGGATGAGAAAATGCTTAACACTTATACATCCCAATCCCCTAATGAAAGGATGGCTTCATGCTATCAATCCCTAGACTATTTCATCCCTAATAAGATGATGTATGCTATGGGGTACAAAGGATATGGGTGTGGCATAAATGAACAAGGTGTGTGGGAACCTCTTCCAACACATGAGAAAATGGATAGATATGGAGTTGGTATTCAACCTTATGGGTCTCATCCTACAGAAGTTGATGTCACTTCCTCTGAGTGTTAGGATAGCTATTTAGATTGTGATAGTGAAACATAGTCCCCTTGTAGCCTTTATGATGACCGAGATTCCACCAGCCTATTATCTAACATGCTATTTTTACGTTGTCCCCTTCCACTCCTGAATTAGACCTTATTTACCCTTCCCTTGTAAACTAGGACCAACAATGACACATACCAATTGATTTATTTCAGAATGATGAAGAAATTTGTGAATTCATGGGTTTATGTGATGACATTCATATTGGTGACCATAATAATGGATTCTCTATCAAACTTGATACTTACGTGTATTTTGAGGAGCAGGATGAGTTTTTGGTTAATAGAAGTAAAATGGGAATGAGGAAAAATATATTCTAAAAATCCTTGTCAAAAGAAAAGATCCAAGTCCCATAGTGAAAACCTCTTTGAGGCACTTATGGAAAAACAAATAGAAAAAACAAAGGATATAAAAAGTGACCAACCTATGGGTGAAAATCTCATTGAGATGCCCTTAGAGCAAGAAATCAATCTCCCATGATCCTATATGTATGGAGGATGGATCTAAATTACTTGTGGATGAGACTATTAATATCAACATTAGTACCGAAGATGAGCCTAAAATGGTCAAACCTAGAAATTCTCTCACAAGCACATGAAAAAAACACTTTTTCTATGCTCCTTCAAGAATTTTTGGATTTATTATCTCGGTCTTATGTAGACATGTCGAATTGGATCGTTTGTTAGTGCTGTATAACTTAGTTTTACATGAATAAAAAAATCCAATACAATAGTAAATACGTAAAATGCATACTCATGTGGATATTTTGGTCAAAGAAGAGCTATAAAATTTGTTAGTAGTAGGATTCATCAGTCCTGTGGACTACTCTGAATGGATCTTCAACATAGTTCCTGTTTAGAAGAAACCTATTGGTATAATGATTTGCACAGATTTTAGAGGCATCAACAAAGCATGTCCTAAATATAAATTTCCCCATCTAAACATTGACATGATTCTTGATTCTATTGCGAGGCCACTAAATGTTATCCCTCATGGATGGATTCTTGAGGTATAATCAAATGAATATTGCGGAAGAGGACCATAGTTCATTTGTGAGGAGGAATGAAATTTTTCTTTAGTTATCTTGAGATGTTCTGAAGTAAAAGATAAATTATTGGACATCGCGCATAAGATGGTGCATGGTCCCTTAAGTACAACATCGATCTATACATCATTGAGAGCATAATTGATGAGGAAAACAGCCATCATGAAAAAGGAGAGAACATTACATGGGGGTAAATCTTGCTTCTCATAGTATTTTGGGAGATAAGAGTGCTAGATGGGAAAGCTGGGAGAGAATGGGAACATCCCTAGAACAAAAATCACCGAGAAATGATATTTTCTAAACATACTTGTGATGACATGGTCATAAAAAATTATAAGGTGCTTTTTGATAGATGGTATAATAGGTTTTGTCATGCCTTTGAGAATGAATGACATGTTTCAGATATTTACCAATAGAGTTAGGATGACAGGTAGATATTTTGGTTATGAAATATTTCAACCTTGGAAGGATTTTACTATTGAATAGAGAAATGCGCCCTTTGTGAAAACTCCTATTCAAATTCACTACCAAATTCTTAAAAATTTTAGTCAACAAGATCAAGGACGCGCAACCACTTTAAATTAACATGGATAAGGTACATGTTGACTACCAAAACTTGTGTAAAACCTATATCTATGAGACCAAGGAACCCTACATAGAGAAAATGGAGTCGATATGATGCACCTTAATCCCATAATAACATTGGTGGTAGGGAAGGAGGCATGCCGAGTTTATATATACTTGAATCCCAAGATAAAGGATGGTAATGTGGTCAAAATATGTGAAACAAATATTCCTCCACCCCCATCAAGGAAAACAATTGAAAGAATACCAAAGTGCAGGAATGAGCCAACTCCGGAAGAAGAAGAGGAAGATGTGACATAATGGAATATGGATCATAACACATGGAAGAGGATATCGGTGTGGAGATAAGATGAAAGCACATTGGAAACTCCTTAATTTTCTCCAACTTTCCCAGTTAGAAGTGAGCAAAGGCCCAACCCTATAGAAAGGAAGAAGACTATCCAAATGAACACCTTGAGGAGGAAACCATTTAAATAGGTGAAGGCATATGAGAGAAGAGGGAATATCTTGTGATAAAAATTTTTGATGAAGAAGAGGATGCTCAACTTGAATAGGAGTATGAACAAGAGAGTGTATTTCACTTTCAAGAGAACATGCACGAAGAGGAGCATGAAGAGGATTGATGTAGGAGAAATATGTATATATCTCAATTTTGGCATGATTAGTATTTGTAGGGTTTCTTAGGAGGTTTGTGCATATGGACCCTTCATGTTGTAATAAGTGGTATTTTGGATGTTTTCCTCCAAAATCCACATTTTAATATTCAAATTAGCCTAGTTGAGTACTCTAGCATAAGTGTTAGTATGGTAAAATTTTAAGTGTTAGTATAGGCTTGAAATGATTGTAATTAAGGTGGTATTATTTCTCACTCACTTACCTCACCTTACCATGTGTAAACTCACTAGGGTTAGTTCGTCATGTATGGTTAAGTAAAAAAACCTAACTACTTCTAAAAACCATGAAAAATATTGCTCATTCAGATGGATAGGGGATTTTTGAAGGTTGGAAAGAAGGTGGAGTAATATCACCTCTTTGATAGAGCCTCTAAGGCCCAAAGAATCTTGTAAAATTCATGAAGTATATCATAAAGCTTCATTGTTGTTGTAAACTATGTCTTTGTGATATTTATTAAATTGATTGAAAAGACTACTCGGACTCTCATGAAATGTTGATGAATAAATGTGTACATGTGTAGGGGTATATCATAGTTTTAGAGAGATCACGAAGAATGTAATCACGGAGTTCCAAATGTGGATGAAGCATCCAAATACAAAGAATCAATGAAATTGTGAGGAAGGTAACTTGTGCTTGCATGGTTTATAATAATAAATTCTTAAAATCCTCCTGAGAAAGGATTAAAAATTAAATATTAAGTGTATAATCTAATGAGAATGGTAATGTGTGTAAGTCATTTTTATGTGGCTTGGAAAATATGAAATTGTATACTTTGATAGGGTAGTCTTTTAATAATTGTAATAAAAATTGTGACTTTGAGATAATAGACTAAATGACAATGGGATTGCATGAAGGAACATAGGTTCTTGAGGATATTAGGAGTTAATAATGAAATTTTATAAATAAAATCAAAGACTTAGGAACGAGAAACTTGTCTCGAGTTTGGTGATATCTCAATTTTGAGATAGAATGTTACTCTCCCATATGCATGCTTCAAACAAGTCATGGAATTATTATGATGATGAAATGTTGGATAAGGTTTGTGAATAATATTCATTAAAATCTTACACGAATATATTTTATAGGATTATGATACATGGAACATTGGTAAGAAGTTTTATGGCATGAGTAATGAGATCTTCATGTTATCAATTAAGAAATACATTTGTATATTGTACATACCATGTTCTTGAGGAGTTAAAAGGTCTTGGATAGATTGTCTAGGATTTTAGTAGATTATTGGATTGTGTCAAAACTGAGGTTTGAGAATATAATAAAGTGTGTAGTGTTATAAAGAATCATGAAAGACAAAATAACATAAATTGGGAGGTTAAACAAAAATAACTTAGAACTAAGCTGTGAAAAGTTATAAGGGATCTGTGTTGTAACTAGTTGAGGAGGTTTAAAGCAAATTAATTTTATGAGAGCCATATTAAAATATCACTAGGGTATTAAAATTATTGAGGAGACAACCCCAGGAGAAAAATATTCAAGAAATAGAGCATTAGAGGACAATAAATGAAATATATAGTCTTAAAACGTAACTATAACAATCTAGATTATAAGCTTGAAACATAGTAATTTAAGAGGAATATAAATTGGGAAGGAGAGAAAGTGAATTGAACTTGGAGAATGGAAATATGTATGAATAGAAAGAATAAAATATCTAATGAACTCAGAGTAATCTATTGGTGAGAGGAAAGTAACACGAGTTAGCAAGAAAATAGTCCATGAGAATAACTGTCACAATCTAGTTAAGGGTATAAGTGATTAAACTAAAATGGAAATATGGGGGATCTAATTTAGTTTAGTATAAAATCTATATAAAGAAGTAAATAACAACCAAATAAATAAATAAAGTGACCCAAAAACTTTGTAAATAGAAATGTGAAACCCTAATGAACAAGGAGGGTTAGAAAGAGCTTAGCTAATTCGACGAGCTCATGAGACTATGTTGTAGAGATGAATGAATAAAAATAATGTAGAAACGAACACTGAAGGCTTGGGAAAAAAACAAATCTGAGTTGTATGAGAAGAATGGGGCACTTGGGTAAGGATGAGAGTTTTCGGGGGCAACTCGGTCCGAGATCCGGGCACCTTGGTCTATGCAGGAGGTCCAAAAACAAAATTTGTAGGGCCACTAAGTGATGAAAAGCCTTTTATTCCTGCTATTAAATTTGGATCATATTTACACAAAGAAAAAATTGATTTCTTCTATATATTTCAACCAATACATAGCATATGGCTATTACATAGCCATAACAAAAGTAAAACAACCTCCTAGAACATAGAAAGGAGAATAACAAGTGATCCATTAATAGTTTTATAGGTACAACCATATATTGTTGTTTTACTAAACATAAATAATCATACCCATCTGAAAATTAATTTCCTAACATTACCCCCTTTAATGTTTACATGGTAGTAAAAGAAATTTCACACTTCCTTTGTAGCCTGCCGCCCGTGCTTGCTCATGATCTTGGTAAAACACTCAAATTGAAGGTAGAATAAGGAACACATCAACTTCTTATCAACCATACACTTTTGGGAACACATCTGACCAAAAATGATGGGAACACACTTAGGAATCATCTACTTATCAACCAATCATTCTAGGGAACACATTTGTCCTAAAGGTGTGGAAACTCAAGCAGAACACATCCGAACTTGACATTTAATGGTTTTCCAGAGGCTAACCAATAACCTAGGTATGAATAGGAACACATTTGAGTGTTCAAACTCTTCAAGACTCATGATGCTAAATTTCATTGTGCTATCTGTTCTTCATTATGTTATTCTGTAGACACCTAAAATATGCTTACACTTAGCATTTCATCCAATCCATTCAATTAACGACACTTCGTTAATTCCCCATACTTCACTCCACTCTCGGATGCCCATTTATGACACCTTCTCGGTCGTATTCTTCCCATATTCAACTTATTTGGCTAATATCTCTCTTATTAGCTAAACATTCCTCCTTTCGACCATTCAGAACCTCCCTAGTTCTCTCTAGACCACTTCTATTGGCTTTGTAGGCTATCTATCAGTCACAATTGGTTATCCAGACCCCTCCCAACTCTCAATGAGTCTCTAATCACTTGCTAATCAAGTTTAAATAGCCTAATCCTAGCTTAACTAAGCCTAAAGCATGTTTATCCTAATCTAATCCTAAAGTGCTTTTTAGACTTTAGTCCCACATGCACCCAAATTCCAAACTCTCCCAAGTGAAAAACTATAAATAGAAGGGTCACCCCTCCCTCAAACACACACCTTGTTTACATAAAAAAATATCTCTCACATTTGGAGATATTGGCATTAGACCTCATTTGCATTAGCCAAGCTAATAGGCATTTGATCTTGGCTATCCTCCATTGTTGAAGCTCCTCCATCTTGCATCCATCCATTCCAAATATAGTTAGTAAGGGAAGATCTAAAGCTTGGCCATGTAGCCAACTTGGAGAGATCTCTTCACTATGTTTGGGAGTAAACAACACACAATTTGATTGCTTAGAATCTAACTAGGTTCACTTTCATTAAGCTTTCATAGAGTAGAGAGTAGTATACATGTTAGTTTTTGATGTTTTTGTCAAATTTATAATGCTTGCATGTTAGTTTCTCTTGTTTAGCTCTAATCTCATGGTGCATGGATGAGTTAGTGAAGCTTTGAGGTTCTTTAGCCTCATTCCATAGCTTTTGCAACTTTCCATTGCATACATTTGGCATGCCCAGTGGGACTCTTAGTCCATCCTCCATTAATGGAGTCATTTTGAAGCTTTTATTTTAGTTTCTAAATTTTTAGTTTCAATGTTTCTAGATTAGTTTCAAGCTTTCTAGATTAGTTTCAAGTTTTTAATTTCACTAACCTTTCTTGTATTAATGGATAAATATCAAGTTTCTTAGCTAGTTTAGCTAGGATTGTCTTGTTTTTGTGCTCTTTGCAGGATCAAAGGAGGTGAAGTGCTACCAAAATTGAACCAAATTGATAAAATTTTGATATTTTTGAGATTATTTTTGAAAAATCCCATGTTTTTTTAGCCACCTACAGGAAAGGAGTGCACATACCACCTGTGTGCACAGTACAACTCGATTTGTCATTTTTGTGAGGCATACAGCACCCAATCTGTGGTGCACACGCCCAAATTTTTGTGTACATGCCCAAACCATTGTGCACACGCCCAAAATTTTGTGCACACGCCCAAACCTTAGCACATGCATCATTAGATATCTTAGGAGGCCATGAATTTTACTCTCGGGCTCAATACGACTCCATTTTTGTTGCATTGGAAAGGTATTGAAGAGAACTACAAAATGGAATCATATAATGTGGATTTTGACTTATAGAAAATTTATGGTTTACATTATTAGGTAAATAATTATTTTCTAATGTATCTTAAAGTCTAATTTTTTTTCTTGACTATTATAACACTTTGAAAGGGTTTTGTGACACTAATTAGTTGGTTGTAGGGTTTTTTTTTGTTATTTCAACTTGTATAGCTTAAGTGTTTTCATTTCTTAGCATGAATAAAGCTTGTAAAGTGTGTATGCTCTCTCCTTGCGCCTTTTTGGTGATCTTGGAGATAAAAAAACTTGTTCAAACTTTATGTCATACTTTAAAAACACTTTTTCTATGATGCTAAAAAGTAAAATAGATTTCCATACGATTTTTCTTAGTGGAATTTTCACATTGCGTATGCTCTTCCTTCGTGCCTTTTTGGTGATCTTAGGAATCAAAAGCAAAGTGTAAATTCTCTTTCTTAAGTTTGAAAATGGAAAAATACTAAACTTGTTATCTATAGGACCTAACACTTGCTAAAGAAAGGCATCAAAGAAAACACAAAAACTTCTAATACACATGTTTTATGTAAGTTTCCAAATGGTGTGCTACTTGAAACCACATTTTAAAGCAAAAATATAAAAAAACACCACTATTCATCACACTATATTGTAGGTTTCAGAAAATGGTACATCCATATCTGCTCAACTAGAACATAACCCCTTTGGCATAACGCCTTAAGCTACAACAATGGGGGTGGTACTAGGAACCCTAAAGTAATCCACCACTATGTAAACTTGTGGATGAAACAGGAAGCGCCTCGCTTACCCACTTGACTAGTTTTCCTTATGAGTTAGCATTACAAAGTTGTTTCGTATCACGACCCTGGCAAGAGTACATGATGGATGTAATTAGTTCCCACTGTACTTGAAGGGGGAAAAGTTGAGATACTCCCAAATTAGTCAGTGCAACTTTTTGGGTAAATCGTGCCCGCTCTTAGACGACTTTGTAACACCTAGTTGAGAGATCTTATTAAGGAGGCCATTTTGTCTTGAGGCCCACTTTACTAGTCCTTTTTCACATCTTGGCCATCATGAAGTGATAACTTGTTTGGATTCAAAACCTTGTTTTTCAAACAAGGAAAAGAATCCACTTAAGTTGGATCTAAGTGCCTTTCATCACGAGAAATTGGATGACATTTTACTTAGCTTAGCTTCTTTCTCACCTTTGAACGAGGTGAAGCTCTGCCCAAGTAACACTTAGTTCATTTCCATCTTTTGATCTACACCTTTGCGTTCTTGTTTCCCATTTGGGGCAACAGAAGGCATATTTCGGGAGTGTTGTCATAGATAGTGTTCACCACATTTTTGTCCATTTATGCTCATCCATGTTTTTGGCTAAGTTGTTAAATGTCTAAAGTGTGTGGATCCATCCTTATATCTTTGATGGCCACTTAATATTGGTTTCAAGATCATCATCATAGTTAGTATTGATTCATCATTTGATCTCCCTTTGACGTGTTGCCTCATTTGCATTGTCTCGACACAATTAAGATACTTATGTCATGTTTTTGTAAACATGATCTAAGTGTCTATATTGTTGGTGTTACACTGCACACATTTTAACACATCCTCAAGTATACCTTGACTCATTTTTCTTCAAACATTGTCCAAAATATTGAAGAGTGTCGCTTACTTTGTTTGTGTCATTTTGATACCACGTTGGCACTAATATCTCACTTCTTCGTGAAGCTTGATTAACGTGTCCAATTGGTGTGGTTACATGGCTTACATTTGTAATCCTCACCCTTTAACATTTTGGCCTTGTTGGTTGTTGAACTTGTCATGGTATCCTTTGATTAGGAGTCACATCTACCCTTTGTTAAAATTTATGCCTTGTTCATTTTGAGCTTGACGTAAATATTGACATTGTGTTGATCATCTTTGCATCGAACTCACTTTGCACATGCATTTTCATATGGTGTATTTCCTTGTTGATTGGATTTGTGTTTCACACTTGCATGATTGTTCCTTGTGATTATTCATTCAGAAAATTATTTTATAGGAAAATTCCTTTTTATCTCATCAATATTGTGTCACCATGATGTCTATTTTCCTTAGACCTTCTTCAGAAAATCACACACGCATATAAATACTTATGAAATGTCTAGTTGGTTGTCCTTTTTCTACCCAAATTGACATGTTACTTCCATTCCTTTGAAGGAGTTCCATCACACTATCTAGATCTAGACATTTGTGCTTAAAATAATGCCAAAAATGACTGACTATTGTATGGTTCCCCATACTTACAAAAATACGAAACTTGGGTTTAGCAATTCAAATCAAAAGATTCCCATTATAACTAAACCTTGTTTGGTTCTTCGTGCTAGACAACCCATATGGGTGACTTGTTCCCCACCTTCATCTCATAGTCGGTGGTATGATTTGAATGCTTCGATCTAAATTATTATTTGAGTTCCCCCACTCTTCTTCTAATTCTAATCCAAAAATTTCCTCTTCTTCGAGGATTCCAATCCAAATATTTCCTCGATGATTAGATCCAAACTACTATTCAGATCCACACTGCTATTTGGATTCATCTAATTCAACTCCTAATTCATTTAATTTGACCCCTAAGTCATCTAATGGAATCCTATGTCATGGTCCTCCCTATCTTCACAGGAACCTCTTCATCATACATTTAATATGACTCCTATGTCGTGGTCCTCCCTTTCTTCACAGGACCCATTTTATCAGTCACCTCAACGATGTCTTCTTCCTTTGAAGATACGTGCAACTCCAAATCCCTCCAATCAAACATCTAATACAATTTTTGATCATGATCCTCTCTTTATTTATAGGACCCTTATTATTATTCATCTGATGTGATTCTTAAATCACGGTCCTCCCATTCTTCACATGACCTTCTTCATCAATCACCCCCAATAAGTCTTCCTTCTTGAAGATTCGTGTGACTCAAAGTCCTTCGAGTGAAACATCTGAATCAACCCATGCATCACAATCTACAAAATTTGGACTTAATCCTACTAGTTTACAGATGATATACCATCATATAGGTAGGTCCACACCACCTTCTTATACTCCTGAGACATCTAGCTACACATCTTCTTCATCCCACACATCATCTTCTTCTATAAATCATCATTAAACATCTTCTAAGTATTCCACACCAAGTGATCCTCTTTCTTCCAATCAAACCCTGGTGGTCGATCATCAACTCATACCGATTGATATATTTCAGAATGAAGAAACAATTAGGGAATTTATAGGGGCATACGAAGATATTCCTTTAGCAGATTATGAGAAAGGATTCTCTTTAGACTTTGATGCGTCTGCGTATTGTGAGGAAAAGGTTGATTCCTTTTATCAAGAAATGGAGGAAGAGCCTCAGATCATGCAACTTGATCCTCCTCTTATTCTTCCATATTCACATTCTTCATTATGTGATGAAACTCCTTGGTCTTGCATTGAACCATGGCCTATCTTCTCTTCACCCAATAACTCTTTGTTTATCATAATTCCTCAATCACAATCTCTTATGGGGTCAATACCAAGTAGCCCTTCATCTTCATGTAAGTGTGGGTCACCTTCTAGTAGTCCTCCCTTTGTTGTTTGTGGGACATTTTTGAGTAGTCCACTATCTTATATTCTTAGGGCATGCCCAACTAGCCCTTGTATTCTAGGTATGGATCACCCCCGGGTAGTCCATCATCTTCTATTCTTGGGCCACATCCTAGTATCCCATCATCTTACATCTATGGGTCACGCCCTAGTAGCCCTTATTTTTTCTGTTCTTGGGCCACATCCTAGTAACGCTTTGTCTTCTATCTATGGGTCACATCCTAGTAGCCCTTATTCTATTCTTCATCTTCTATCTATAGCTCACCTCCCATTAGCTCATCTTCTTCAATCATGGACCATATCTTTTTCATCCTTCACATTATTCTTCTACGAAAGATTGTGGAAAGCCCACTACCATTCCTCTCATCAATTCTAAACATCCACATTCTTCTCTCACTTCTTGGGATCAGAAAAGTCACACATCAACCTATAAGAAACCCAAACAGTTTCTTAATCAAGCTTAGATCAAAACTGTAAAGAGCTCTATAGCTCCCAACAAGTCAAACGATCTTAAGGTTAAAAATCAAATGCAATTCAAGAACACAAATCAACGTAACCATTAATAATGGTGCAAAGTTCATAAACCTATGGATAGGGAACTCAAGCTCCCACATATGAAAACCACATTTCAAAACAAATCAAATTCATTTGTTGAGTGTGAACTCACCATGATCATCGAGATCGGGGAAAACATGACTCTTGATAAACAAACACGCCTAGTCTCCCTTATCAAGGAAGTTGCAAACATCGTTGTTGGATCTTATCATGCAAACTAAATTTTTGGTCCCACCTTTCCAAAAACTATAAAAAAAAAAAAAATGCAAAAATACAAAAAAATGAGAAAACACAACAAAAATAAAAGGTACGAAGATCAAACATTGCAATCATGGTATTTACGTACACATGGATGTTCTTTATTCCCTTTCTTTCTCTTCCTCTGCAAGTCTTCCTACCATTTTCATCCCTTCGGTGATATTTTGGTTAGCCTATTCACATGCATTTTGTGACAGTTATCTCTATGGTATCTGTTTGATCTTGGTCTTTCATCACCTAGGTTAATTAAAGAACGCAGTGACCTCTTAGAGATCCTATCACATTCAACATATAATAAAATTATTGTGAATAAATTTTGGACATATTTTTGACACTAGACAATGTTATCATCACAATCACTTCCACCTCCTTCCATCAATCCATTTTGGATGTTAACCCCTTGTCAAACAAGAGAGCTAAAATGGATTTTCAGAAAGAAAAAGAATCAAAATCAATCAAAAATTTAAAAGCTAAAAGCTAAAAGCAAAAGTAAATTGATATATAACTCTCTCTTGGGGTATTTCCAATAATCTCTATCAGGGGCTATAGATGCCTGACTGGTAGTAGAGAAATGTTGTGATTAGAATCAAATACATCTCCGTCGGGGCTATAGATGCACTCTGGTCGGGTGGTGGAACAATGTACGGATATCCTTTCACCATCCATTCACAAAATCACCAATCAAAATCAATCATTCCTACACATTGGCTAGGGTGTCTTCACTTGTTGTCTATTAAACCTTCCCTTCAAGAGGTAATTAAATTCCACGTGCACACATTGGATCTCTACGAGTAAATAAGATTATTATGTTACCAAGTGTCTTTTTTGGACCTTGTTCAGACTCTTACTCTAGTTCGTATCTTGTTTCACAATTTGTGCCTTTGGCTAATCACTTCTTCATTGTAAGGTTTCTAATATACATTCATAACATTCACATCATTCTTCTACTTCATTAAGAACATCCATGTGTATGGTATTTCCTTTATGCCATGTTTTCGGACACCTTTGTCCCCTTTCACAAAAACAATCTTCTCCTTCCTTTCTATCATGTGCTTTTAGGCCAACTTACGCTGGGGTCATCCTTCCTTCTTACCAACACTTCATTTATTTATGTTCACCATCATGTTGAAGCTATCCATAATGGCCTTGGGTCCCACTACTACCTGTGAAGTGTTTTCCTTTGAATACTCCCACCTAATCATTGGGGCATTTTTGCATCTTCACCTTTCTCATACGCACGTGGCCTTATGCCCTTATACTTCCCATTTATCACTAGGGGAATCCATGCTTCTTTGTCTTCTTGTACATAGCTTTAGAAAACTTTAAAATTCATCATAAACATTCAAATGTGTTAGAAAAATCATCTAAAACATTCAAATATGTTAGAAAAATAAAAAAACATTGATTTATGTTTAAGAAAACTTCTAAACAATATAAATCATCCTAAAAAATGTTGTTCTTTGGTTCTTGTTTATTCTCTTCATAAACAACCCACAGATCATCTTGATCTACCTCCATAAACAAAATCTTGGCTACTTACTATGTCTATACTCTGGGGCACAACGGTTTTCTGGTACTTGTTTCATAGTGCACATTGTTTTTTCATCGAACCCAAGTGTCCTCTGTTATTCCCTTTGCATGTATCCTTGCTTGGGGCACCATCATTAACCCTTGTTGTTAATTTGAATAGGTTGGAACTGAAGCTTGATAAAAAAACATTACATTATGTTTCTCTGTTAGGTTAGCTTGTTTACTTTCTCGTATTGCATTACATTTTGTATGTTGCATGGAGTTAGGCATATTTTACTTTCTTGTATTGAATTGCATTTTGTATGTTGTATGGAGTTGATGTTTTTAGCAATGGACATTTGTTCGTATATGGATTCTCATGTCATACTACACTTTTGTTCATTCTTTTTAATAAGGACCGATGATGAAGATCTTTAGCAATATGATGACAAATAAAGTTGTTTAAAAGGCATTGGATGGATGTTAGCTCATTCCCTCTTCCTCATATTCCTTTTTTATTCTATATCCCCTTTCTTCTTCACACTATTCTTTCTTTTGTTCTCTTCTTGTCATCTTTCGATCATCGTCAATTGAGTTCTTCTATCACCCCATCGAAAATCGAGGGGGCATCCTCCATTCTACTCATTTTTCTTCTATCCCTTCAAAATTTTCTACTTTTTAATGCTTCTCTACTTTCTTTGAAGTGACGTCGCTTACGTTACCCCAAATATGGGAAAATTTAGACACCTAAAATATGCTTACACTTAGCATTTCATCCAACCCATTCAATTAACTACACTTCATTAATTCCCCATACTTCACTCCACTCTTAGATGACCATTTATGACACCTTCTCAGTTGTATTATTCCCATATTCAACTTATTTAGCTAATATCTCTCTTATTAGCTAAACATTCTTCCTTTTGACCATTCGAACCTCCCTAGTTATCTCTAGAGCACTTCTATTGGCTTTGTAGGCTATCTATCATCATCACAATTGGTTATCCAAACCCCTCCCAACTCTCGGTGAGTCTCTAATCACTTGTTAATCAAGTTTAAATAGCGTAATCCTAACTTAACTAAGCCTAAAGCATGTTTATCCTAATCTAATCCTAAAGTACATTTTAGACTTTAGTCCCACATGCACCCAAATTCTAAACTCTCCCAAGTGAAAAACTATAAATAGAAGGGTCACACCTCCCTCAAACACACACCTTGTTTACATAACAAAATCTCTCTCACATTTGGAGATATTGGCATTAGACCTCATATGCATTACCCAAGATAATAGGCATTTGATCTTGGCTATCCTCCAATGTTGAAGATCCTCCATCTTGCATCCATCCATTCCAAATATAGTTAGTAAGTGAAGATCTAAAGCTTGGCCATGTAGCCAACTTGGAGAGATCTCTTCACTATGTTTGGGAGTAAACAACACACAATTTGATGCGTAGAATTTAACTAGGTTCACTTTCATTAATATTTCATAGAGTGGACGAGTAGTATACATGTTAGTATTTGATGTTTTTGTCAAAGTTATAATGATTTCATGTTAGTTTATCTTATTTAGATCTAATATCATGGTGTATAGATGAGTTAGTGAAGCTTTGATGTTCTTTAGCCTTATTTCATAGATTTTGCAAATTTCCATTACATACAATTGCATTCGGGAATTATGCGGGAATAACCACACATCCCTGAATAGGAATGAACTTTTGTTCTTATTTTTCAATTCACACTAAAAACAATAGCAAACTGAAATGCTAAAATCAAACATGTTGCATGCTAAAATAAGATACACCACACATATGTGCCACCAACTCAGTGAAGCATCCCCATCATATGCAACGTGTGAGAGGTCATTTTTTTCCTCCGGCCTACGGTGCCTCCATCCTCTAATAGAGATTATTTAATCAAGAAAATATTCATCACTTTGATTTTCTATATGAGTAGTATTTCCTTCCTGTTCATTTTCTCCTCCTTCATCAGCAACCATGACATTATCTTACAGTTTCCCATTAAGTAAGTCATGTGCTCTTTTCTTTCAATTTGAGGACAAGTGACCAGACTGTCTACAATAATAACAGGTGAGCCACTTCTTTGAATCTTTATAAGATGATCCAAGTTTGAAATAAGATTTAGATCTTCTTTTATCTTGTTTCTTACCATACATTTATTTTTCCTCTGGTTCCACAATCATGATTCTCTTTTCTTCATCTAGCAAAGAAGAAATAAGTTCTTCTAAACTTGGATTTATTTTACTCAATGTAAAGACCATGTTAGAATAGCATGGAGGCATGTTATTGAGTAATACTGCTTTAGCATCGTCATCAGGCACATCTACATTTATTCCAGCTAGTTGATTGCAAATAGAACAAAACTTACTAATATGTTCCACCATGTTGTCACCTTCTTCCATCTTGAGGCCGAACAATCTCTGCTTTAAAGATATTGTTGTGCTTCCAACTTGTGATCCAAACAATTTGTTCAATGTCTCCCAAATTGTGTGAGAGGAATTTTTTAAGTCTATATGATGAAAATAAGCATCTGATAGACCCAATTCGATAATCGTTGTAGCCTTTTGATCTCTGCTTTCCCATTTTGTTGCTTCATCTACATTTGTCAGATTCTTCTCTTTTCCATCAACAATATCCCACAAGTCTTTGTTGATTAGGAACAACTGGGTTCGTACTTGCTAGGTATGAAAATATTTACCTTCAAATTTTTCAATGTGACTCAACTTATCCATTATGACTCTTCACAAATTTAAAAATAGGTGTCGGCTAAAACTGAAAATACACCTTTTTACAAACAAATAGACATTGATGACTATAAAATCGATTTGTAATGGACAATTACAAATCCATTAATTCTAATATACATGAATGATAAAAATTAATTAATGATTAATTTTTATACAATTACAACAAATACAAACTATTGACTCAATACTTTTTGATAGGATGACTCGACTATTCGAAAATTAACATAAAATAGTAAATATAGCAAGAGACATATTTCACTTTGTTTATTACCTTGAAATGTTGTGTGGTGATATTTGTTGGCATGCACAAGTAGCTCTATTTAAAGCCATGTAGATTTTGGTAGTATGTGTGCTAGATCGATGTGAGTTTTGGAGGATCCACCAAACTTGATGCATTTCCAATGTAACATTGTAGTAGTTGAAACCAACGTGTATGAAGTTCATGACCCAATCACGTAGTGATTCAAACAACATTACAAGATCTTCTTCTATCACAAGTTTATATAGTTATTCTGTGATTAGATTTGAATAGAACCAAGTAGGGGGCTTTAAACAAGATCAGATTAATAATGTGTCAAAAATTTTCCAAGGTGATGCATTGAACCATGTACAAAAGCAAAGAATTAGTTGACTTCATATATGTTTAATCCACTTTCTATACCAATTTGATGCTTTCTTAGATGCTTGGAAAGGAGAGATAAAAACATATATGATTTAATCAAAAATATTTAGAAACATTTGTGCAAAATTTGAAATTCCTATTTCTAATACCCAACACATGAAAGAATCAGGTGGTAATTAAAAAATCATTTAGATTAGGTTCATGTTGTGATGATGGGTCATATATTAATGAAGGTATACATTAAAAGATAGCTATTATGTCAGTACTGATTACAAAGATTCATCAATTCTTAAACTGCGTGGATGGATGCCTGCACCCTACAAATTCAGACTCTCATTTCAAATCACCATGCTACGATAACACATATTAAATTTGGATCAGATTTACACAAAGAAATAATCAATTTCTTCGTATATTTCAACTAGTACATAACATATGGCTATTATATAGCCATAACAAAATCTAAACAACCTCTTAGAAAATAGGAAGGAGAATAACAAGTACCTCGTTAATAGTTTTATGGGTACAACCATATATTGTTGTTATAACAATATATAACCTTCATATTTACTAAACATAAATAATCATACCCATGTGAACATTAATTTCCTAACACCTATCATGTGGATATCACTAAACTACGTAGGATATCACTCGTAATCAGAAATGAAGAAGGGACTTGTAAAACCCCAAGCCAAGAAGCAAAATTCTTAAAAAGAAAGATGCATATGAAGTGGTTAGAATGTCCTCAACAACCAAAATGGTGGACTTACTAACTAAGCGCTACACTACATTTTAGACCCAAACATAGTTTTAGATGTGTGTTTGTAACTTGTGTCCTAGGTGCTCTTGTGCAGTCACACTTTGTCAAGTAGCAAGAAATAGTTAGATTTAGAAATTTAAATAAATGGTGGATGGAATAAAATAAACTTCCATCTTATGCAGTGTGATGTGGATGAACCAACCTTCTCCCTTGTGATGGAGCTAGATGGATGCAAATGGATCGCTAGATTCCTTAGATGGAATGAAACCTTATGCGATGATAGTAGTGAAAAGTGCTTGGTCCCTCATTATGGTCTCATAAATTTATATTGATATAGTTCTCTATCTCTAATTTCATAATTGACCCTAAAAGGAGGTCCACTAAAAATATGGAAAGCTCAAACGACTAGAAAGTTCCCAAAAGATGGAGGTAAAGTAGGAAAAGCATCAGGGAACCCCGAATGGGACTAGGGCACTTGGGGCACCCCAATATTGGGCTAGGTTCCCTAGTCATGGACGGGATGATTTTTTTAGAAGTGACTAGAAGAGTACATGCGGGAGGTTGGAAGTGATGACAAAAAGAAAAGTAAAATGGACAAAGGACATGGGTTGATTAATACATTACTCAGTCAAAAACAATACAAATAGTAGTATGACACCAGGACTAATTAATACCCAAAGTGCATGATATTTTGTCTACATTTGTCCCGAGTTTATGTTGGTGAGCAGAATGCTCGAGTAACATAAAGTAGATAGATATGCGTACTTGATGTTCATGTAGAGTTATGTAGAAGGTGAGCCGAAAGACTAGAAAAATTGTGGAGTGACAAAAATAAGGAGCTTGGAAACTAAAGATTCAAAAGAGAAAAAAGTTGTGAGAGTGAACGTAGGGAAGAAATACATGTGTAGTTTCCGATGTATGTGATGTACATGCATATTAGTATGAGGTGTGTGCTACTGTAAAATGTTGTTGTTTTTGATGATGTTGTTGTTGTTGCCTAGTTCCTTCTCATACTGAGATGTACACGCATAGGAGAAGATGATCAAGAACTCAAATACGCATGTATATGCCTAAAATACATGTATATAACAATGAAAAGACTGAAATGGAAATATAAAAAATGTAAAAGGAACACATGCACCTGATCCGTGATGTGAGAAAAGGGTGTAGAAGAGGATATCCTGTAACTATGAGTTTTTGGGTGATCTCATGCCAATGTGGTAGAAGAAGTTTAGGGAAAAATATACGTTACCCTCCAACATGTAATCGCTTCCTTGAGAATGTATAAAGAGATATCTATCTTTGCCTAGGTTTTTGTGTGATCCGACCCATTGGTCGAAGTAGTGTAGCAAGAAAATATACTGTATCCTCTAACTTGTAACTTGTACCCAAAATGCTAAGGAAAACCTATCATATAAAAGCCACTTTGTGTATAGAATTTTTAGACTAGTATGAACCCATTCACTATATAACCCACAATGTCAAGGATGGAAAACTAAACTAAACTGTATCGGTAGAGAGTGATGTGTAGTGTGTAAACCCCAAATGACGCCCCCTTTTGGTGGCACATTCAATGTGGCGAGATAGGAGTATTCAACTCCAAAAGAGGACTGACCACGTAACCGTGCTCTGCGAGGAAAAGAATGCACTTGTTAAAAAACAAGGTGCACACAAACAAGTGGCTAGAAAAACCAATTTTATTACAAACAAGCATGCATGTAAAAGATATGTGTAAGCTACGAAATAGTGTAGAAGCTAGAAAGAAAGTAAACATGCAAGAACCCAATCAATGACCGCAAAGGAAGATTGAAAACATTGGACACCACTCACAATTTCGCAAGAAACTCAAGGCCATAATGAATGCATACAAAAACATGTGTGCACACTAAACAAAGGAGTAAAGCTCATATACAATAGCAAACAAGGGACAAAAAGAGTAGGAAAACAAGAAAATAGGCATGGAAGAAAGTAATGCCATAAAAAAATGATATACATGTTAGCATGCTAGAAATATAACCAATATGTCAAAAGCATGTATAACTAATAAAGAAGTTTACTAAGTACAAAATGATAAAATAGAATCAGTAGTATACGAATGTTGATGCCCCTAGTAATCATTGTGGGATTGGTAGTAGACAAACATCCATGTTGCTGTAAGAAACTGTATCTATGAAACAAATAGGAAAGGAAGTGAACACGCATGTGTGTATGGTAAAGGTAATGACATACAAGAGATCTATCTAGCATGTGTAATAAATGGAACATATACAAGAAAATGTGAGAAAGAGTAAAAGAAACCAAGATATGCAACATGATGTGGATGGAATGGAATGCAAGATGGATGATAGGAGCCACATGCCTCCCAAGTGAATGTAATTATTAGTTTCCCCCTCGGTAGTAAATAATGAACCATAAATGAGAGTGCATCGTCAAGAAATGGTCAAAGTGTGTGTTGTGTCTAATGCATTATGTTGAGTGTGTATGTGTAATGGTGATGATATGTGACCAAAAAATGATGTGTACACGTGAACCTATAGCCAAAGCGTATATCATGACAAGATTAGAGTAGGAGTGATGATGTAGCCTAAATTATATATCACTACAAGATGAAAGAATAGGTGAATTTTATCTATAATAACTCCCTAGTTATTTGGAGAACCCATATCTCCATTCTAGCTCTATGGTTATATTTGCAGATTGCGTGCACTTAAGTTGTCACACTTGGCACATCTCTAAGGTTTGAGACTCCTCGCATGCCTACACTCCTTTCCATCCCTTCTTCCATTTCCTTTTCCTCTTTGTTCCATCTTCCCCTCATGTGCGCCTCTTGCACATTCACCTTCTTTTGAGCATTACATTCACCCTTCATGCATTCCTTGGCCCTGCTTCAAAAAGTAGCCAAGTTTTTGGAATTCTGTGTGTACCCTTTTCTCGCACACCACACATTATTTTTTAATGATTCTACCTCTTTCATACATTTCTCTCTCACCAATTTTCCCCATTTCCTCTACACGCATTACAATTACAGGCACCTTCCCTCTATATTTCTACCGCGTTGCATTCTTCGATACGTATACCTTTGTACCCTCCTCTGTGTCATTCTATTCCACATCACTCTCTAATAAGTTTGAGTGTGCCACAAGTAACTAATCAAAGTGTGCAATACGGCACCAAATGCTTCTGCAACAAATCAATGGTGACATGGGGTATAAATGAAAAATTATTTGCATAGTTGGTTGTCCTTTCAGCCAATCCACACGCACCATGTGTCTTGCGTGCCTAGACTGTTATTATAATCTTGAAAATCATAAATTCGACTCTATTTTTCAAATCCTCATGCTCCTAGAATTTTCAGAAAGATGCTAATGTGGGCTACACGCTAGAAAATTCAAATTCAAATTTGAATGGGATTTGGTAGATGAGGAGCTGGAAAACATCTTTCATGCCATTAATATGTAATTTGATTGCTTCAACCACCAGATTTGATCCAATCTACCTTCCTTCCTTCTCCAACATGCCAAACAGACATGGAGAACCACACTTGATAGATTGTAGGTGGATTTGTAGGCATTTATGGCTAGTGGTTGAGTTTTCAAATCTTATTTCCCTCTTCCTTCTCTTTTTCTCTCTCATTAATTTGTATATAAATGCAAGATCATTTCTCATTGTAAAGGGTTGGAAATTTTTCATTCTACATTTTGATAAGGATCATATATATCTACATTTTGAGTCATAGAACTCTAGATCTGGTTCATGCATGTGAATTTCAACCTTCGAGATGCTATTGTAATCACTTGTGTATACTTGGGAGTAATAAAAGTATTGTTTTGTGGTTATCTTCTACCTTAACATGTTTTATTTCTTCTTTATTTCCTTCTTTTAAATTATATTCTTGTTGTGTTACTTTAAGTTCCTTGTAGATCCATTTTTCTAGTTTTGTTTCATGATATCAATGGTGTAGTTGAATTATCGTTTGTGCTATGCATACCTAGCCTCCCCTCATACGCTCTCCTTCATTTTCATTCATAATGAGATAATGTTCATCCCACTTTTCTAGTGTTATCACCTCCATTAAATTATTTTTCCTTTCGTTAACCTTTTATCCACGGTCCCTTGACATTGTTAGATTAGTTTTATCATTCTAGCATTAGGATTAGGAGTAGCAATAACAATAGAAATGGGTAGAGGAACATACCTTGTCTAGAGATTTTCTGAAGTGCGTAAGGAACAAAAACTTAGAGACATTTCCATTTTTGGCTCAAATAACTCGGTCCTTATAGATCCGAGACATGAGTGCACATTTGATAACCAACAGTTTCTAGTAGGCACTGGTGGGATAACATTGGAAGCTTAAATTTCACTTTTCTAAGTTCTAGTGTGTGACTTAGTGATTTACATCCTTTAGAGGCTCATTTCAACACATCTAACGAGTCCTAACACTTTCAAATCTCTATTTTTAGTAGTCCTGAGTTCCTTTTATGAGAAGAGTGCATACCCAAAAGAGTGCTGCGGCTGAAGGATCCATTGCATAACTCCATATTTCACCAAGAAACACACTCAATATATATTCTTTGCATGCTTCCCCATATCTAGTGTGCCACACACACTCTATTCTTCCTCACAATAGACATGTGCTCCCTACTATGAAACTTCAATCGCATCCTCCTCCAAGGAACATTTCTATCTTCTTTGGTGGAAGCTCACTCAATATCAATGCACAACATTATATGATAGTAGTCACACTCAAGAGCATCTCATACTTCATGGGAGAAAATAAAGTCACCTGTCGAGCATATTCGGGATGTAGCAAATGTGTGTTTGGTCTACTCGATCACACATGATGATGTTGTATTTAGAATACTTGCAACCTCATTAAAGGGTAAAGTGCTCTAGCGGTACCATGTCCTAAGACTTACATCCATTGAAAACTAGGATGAGTTGGGAAAACCACTTTGAAGACAAATTAGATCACCTATATTTTTTAGATTAACTGACTATAATGAAGAGGGCACCTAATGATTAGATGACTGATTTAAATATAAGATTCTAGAAGACTTGGGATAGAATTCCTCAAGTGGTAATGCCTATAACCCAACATGCTTTCTTGTATTATCTAAGGGATTTGAATAGAGACATTTTAGTCATGATTCAATCCATGAGCGAGAAGAACTTTTCTTTCTATATGTTGGTATCCAGTTTTAGTCTCTTTCACAACTTGAACAACATCATGAACTTGCATAAGACACTCAAGGATAGATAGATGGTTTGTATGTCATTTGTAGCTAGGGAGCACACCTATCTACTTGTTTGCATTCAATATTTGAGGGAGTGGATAGCACCTTCAAAAGGGTTTTGATCTAACCCTCACTGTTTTAGGTTGTGCCTATCAACCAAGGCAAGAGAACCTATATTGCAACCCTTATATGGTAAAGGAGATGGAGATATCCTTGTGTTTTGCATGTGGTATGGAAGAGGCCTTGTGAAAACATGATCAAGCATCCATTATCCAAACTCAAAGGATTTGTCACTACTAAATGATGGAAATGCTTTCAAAACAAGGCTAAGGCTGCTAAAGACATGATGAAACCCTGATATACTTTGTGCATTTTGGTGGAAGGATTGTATTCTTTTGTTGACACACAATGCAATGCAGGGGTAGTACAGGTAGGATGAGTTAGTTTGAATGAAATTCTATGGGAGATGTTAGGACAAGAGTAGCTAGGAACCACCAACTTCTTTGAGAACCTTTGCAAGAAATTTGTAACACCTACACAACAAGAACACTTCCAGAGATTTTAAATGCTCCTTCAACCAGGATATGTGCACAAATGGAGGCCCAGATCTGCACTCTTCCACACAACCTTTGATAACCTGCCACAAAAGCTTGAAGCAAAATACCAGCAAAGTATCCAGGAGTCCCTATTCAATCATGACCTGAGGTGCACCCAAAGGTTTACAAACAGTCTCATTATTCAAGGACAAGTAAAATGGTTTTAAATCTGTTTATCTTCTATCAGATGAAAGCTCTTCTGAATATAAGATTGCAAATGCCATTAAAACATCAACAAGAAATGAGACCCTGTATGATCATAGAGATCCTAAATACAAGATTGCAACATGAGCAAGAAACATAAACTGAAAACATTCTGAAACATAAGTATATGCAAACTTTGCCAAGAGAATGAACCAGATAATCCAGAAAATGATCAGATACATCAGCAGGGGAAAGTCATGAGAATAATCTCAGAGCCTGTTGATGGCTTTACAACTGAAACCAACTCAACATGATGAAATATGATACAAAGATGGAATTGAAAATGACTCTCAGGTGGTTTCTCTAGAGAAATGGATTTATTCCTATTTTTCCTTGTGAAAATTCTAAGTCTCTCCTCTATTTTTTCTCCCACCCTTTACAAATCCTTGAAAAATACATTTTATACCTCATGCCAGCTTGGATCCTTGCATCCCAAGCAAAGAATATGCTCAAGGGATCAAATTTGTTACAAAACTCTTATCCATTTCATGAAAATGACATCAAACTGTAAAACAACTCACATATTGCAGGGATGCACAAATATTTTAAAATATTGCATGAATTTGGATCCTTATCCATCCTAGGGTCACATTTTTGGCATTCAGACATGCCAAAGCATGCTTTTGCAATCATTTTTCACCTCTGCAACCTTTTATTTTCACTTTTCACCTTAAAATTTCATGTGAATCGGTGTAGAAATGGTGAATCTAAACTTCCTGGAGCTTCCATGGTGCCCAAAAATGAAATTACATAGTTATCGGTGATTCTTTAATTTTCCGCATCGACGTGGCCGATTAGATCCTCAAATATTACCATTTTGCCTTTGGATGAGGTGGGACACATGTCCAAACATGATTGGAGTGGGCCCCCAATCCTTAAAATGCATTTTAAACCCTTTTGAACTTCGGGAAAATTTTGAAAATTTTCCTGCTTGCCCTCGACCCGCCGAAAATTTTCCCTGCTTGCCCCCTCGACCTACCACGTGTTCTTAGGTGGACCCTACTGAAAGCCGCGAGCCAAAATAATGAAATTTGCTCCTTTTTTGAGAAAAGGAAAATTTCTTCAAAAACCTCCATGAGCCCGAACACCCGTTGCTTCTTCGGCCACGTGGTGGTCTCCCATTCACTGCGGAGTTGACCCTCCAAGTTTTCCTTCATTCCTTTGCGAGCATAAAATCCTCCTGCGGGCCCATGCTCCCCTTTTTTCCTTTTGGAATAGGCCACGTGTCACCCCTTAATTTTCTATGGGAGAACACCTCCAAATTTTCCGTGGGTCCATTTTTTACTTCGAGATTTTTCACCAAAATTTTGCAAAGTTTTCCACTTTCCTCCGCGCTCCAAACCTCCACCTCCTTTTGGACACGTGTCCTATTTTCATTGGTTGTGGGAGTTTGGCGTGAACAATTACTTTTTACCCTTTGAAGTTAAAAAACTTCAAAACTATCAAAAAGTTTCGTTGATCCATTTTACCCTTGTGGACACATGTTGCTTCGTGATTCATTACAGAGATTCAACTCAAATTTTAAATTTGATATTTTTCCTCCAAAGGAAAAAAATCTAGAAAACATGCACAACCCCACTTCTCCCTTGGCTCTCTGGACATGTGTCTTCCTCCAATTGGTCACGGGTTCGCGGGCCAAATTTTAACTTTAACATTTTGAAGTTAAAAATTTCAAAATTTTCACAAACTCCGCCCCTCCATGTTGACTTTCCTAGACATGTGTCCACATCTTATTGGAGGCGGGCCTTTGGGTCAAAATGTTACCTTGGCATCCAAGGCAAAAAACAATAAATTTTTTCAAGTCTTTCCGCCGCCACCCCCGACCTTCCTAGACACGTGTCCACTTCCCATTGGACGTGTTCCTTCGGACCAAAAAGTGACTTCAAGAAATTTTCCAAAATGGAAGAAAATGTTCTAAGTGACCCCACCACCCACCGATCCTCTAACCAATCAAATCATGCCACGTAGGCACATCACTATAGCAAATGCGGGGCCGCGGAGCAAAATTTTCCTTTGTCAATTTTTTAAAAAGTAACAACTTATAACATTTTCTCGATCGCCCCGTAAAATAAAACCGCCACATCATCAAAAGGATGGAAGGATGAATTTGATGGGCAAATGACACCCGTATGCCCGTCAAAACATAAAAATGTAGGAGATGCCCTAGAAATCGAAAAAAATTCACAAGGAGGGCAGATTTCTCGGTTTTAAATCAAGTGAAGCATGATTTTACATTGTTTATGACCTAGGGAATGAGATTTTAATAGAAAACAACTCGGATTTGATCCACTTTAATTTTTGCATGAATTTGACAAAGGGAAAATGGCTCAGCCCTGAAAAAATGAAGAAGTTAGGGCACAAAAGAGGGGAACTTGGAAATTTGTTTCAATTTAGGGAAAAATCATGACAATGTGAGAAATTCAAAGGCATTCAATTGGAAAATACGAATTGCAGGTCACCAATTTGAGCAAATGAAACGTTTTTTGAGCAAAACTGGATATAGAAAATTAGGGCAAAGTGTGAAAACTTAGAAATTGCACCAACATTGGCTCTTGCTTGGGGATGGGCACTCCCAGTGAGTGCCACAAGATCACAATGTAGACCAAGTGCTAAAAATCCATTGGGTAAGGAGTTTAAAAATGTAGAGCAGCCCAAAAACCAGAAATTCATCAAAAACAGGCCGAGAAAACTAGACCAAAAATGGTTGCCAAGGACAAAAGGGAAAACCATGAGCCAACAACAGTAAAAGATAAAATAAAAACAAGGACTATACAAAATGTACAACTTGTGGATACCTCACATGGGGATTTAATCCAAGAAATGTTTTAAATGTCTACCATTAACAGGCAGCTCCAACAAATCCCCATCCAAATCCTTGAGAAAAAATGTATTTTCTCCAATCCTGATATCAATGGCATAAGGGCCCATCCATAGAGAATCAAACTTTCCATGCTTGCCCTTGTCTTCATGCCTACTATCCCATAGCAAAACTAGATCTCCAACACTAAAAGCTCTAGGGTGACCTTCTTATCAAACAAATTCTTCAATTTCTCTCTAAATATGACATGCCTTTGGTGAGAAGCTCTTCTCTCTTCATCCAACTCAATGATTTGATTGATCCTTGATTCATATGGGCCATGTTCATGATCTTCCAACTGTTGGGAAAACTGAAAAGTGGATAATTGCAGGTGTAATGGTAGCAAATCCTGAGTTCCATATACCAATTCAAATGAGATTTTACCAGTTGCTCTTTTAGGAGTTATTCTATCAGCCCAAACTGTAAATTTCAATTGCTCTCCCCACTTCTTCTTGTTGATTTCCAAGGTCTTTCTGATGATCTTGAGCAAGTTCTTGTTACTTGACTCAACTTATCCTTTCCCTTGTGGATTGTAGTTTGAAGAATAAGTCAGATTTATCCCATATTCATTGCACATTGCCATCAAAGGCTTGGCTCTAAAACACATGGTAGTATCAGATATAATCTTAAGCTGGAACTCCAAATCTGCATATGATATGATTCAATAAGAAATCCATTACCATTTGGTGTGTTGCTTTTCTAGATGGAATTACCTCAACCCATTTTGTAAAATAATCGGATTCTACAAGGATCCATTTATGACTAGCACTAGAAGGATTTGACATCTCACCAATTAAATCCATTCCCCATTGTTTGAAAGGATCTTCAATTGATACAGGCTGCAAAGGAAGGGAGCCTGAAGCTTTCAATATTCCTGAAAAACAATAGCAACTATCACAGTTTCTAACTAGCTAGGTTGCATCTTTAAAAAGAGTAGGCCACCAATAACCAGCTCTTAAAATCTTATGTGCTGTCACTCTCCCAGCAAAATTTCTTCCACAAACTCCCCCATGGAAATCAGCAATCAACTTGGGAGCTTCATCTTCAGTTATGCATTTCAAGAGGACACCTTTAAGGTTCTTCTAAGCCAGCCCAAGGTCCTGTTATGATATATTTCTTTGAAGCCAACTTGAGGGCTCTTTTATGTTTTTTATTCAAGTGACTAGGACAACATAGGTGTTTGAGGTAGAAAATCACATCTTTTTACCACTAAGAGCTCATCAATTTGTCAAGAAGATCTACCCTTTCTTCCTCTAGCTGATTTAATTCTACATTTTGCAAATTACTCTCAACCATGAGCTTGGCAAGACCCAAACCTCTTACTAGCTTTGTTGTTTAGATATCTATATCATATTCTTGTAATTTTTTGACCCATATACATCTCTTGCTTGATATCTCCATGTTTGATAAGATGTCTTTAACCATGGTGTGGGGAACATAAGAAACAACTTTTGAACTCAGTATATAGGGCCTGAAAATCTTTGTTGCTTTTACCAATGCAAATGCCTATTTTTCCATGATTGTATACTTCAATTCAGCTACTTGTAAAGCCTTGCTAAAGAAGGAAATAGGCCTCTCAGCTCCATTCTCATCCTTTTGTAACAAAACTAAAGCAATAGTGAATTCAGAGGCAAAAGAAAATATTTGGAAAGGTCTCTTGTAGTTTGGGGCTGCTAAAATAGGTGCATGCTTAAGTGCATCCTTTATTCCTTCAAAATCTTGAATGGCAGCCTCCTCCCACTTGATAACTTGATCCTTTCTTAGCATGCTTGTGATTGGAAGAGTTAGCTCAGCAAAATTGGAAACAAACCTTCTAATGAAATTTATTTGGCCAAAGAAAGATTGGATACCTTTCTTGGTTCTTGGAATGGGCACTTTGCTGATTGCTTCCACTCTCTCAGGGTCTATCATAACACCTTCTTTGGACACAATATGCCCCAACATCTTGGCATTTTTCACACCAAAATGAAACTTCTTTGGATTAAGTGAAATTCCATACTCTCTACATCTGATTAGCATCTTCTCTAGGTGTTGCAAATGGTCTGCTTGCTGCCTTGAAAAAACAGTCACATCATCTTGGTAAAATGTAATAAATTCATTGATATAACCAGAAAAGGTAACACCCATTGCCCTTTGAAAAGTAGCACCAACATTCATCAATCCAAAATATATCCTTACAAAAACATAAGTTCCCCAAGGAGTAGTGAAGGCTGTCTTAAGTCTTTCTGATTCTTTGACAACTACTTGATTGTATCCAGAGAAACCATCCAAAGTAGAAAGCATCTTTGACCCTGTTACAATCTGCAACATATTCTCCATGTTTGGCAAGGGGTAATTGTCCTTCATAGATGCTTTGTTTAGATTCCTAAAATCCACACAAAGTCTGATATCTCCGTTCTTCTTTCTAACTGGCACAAGGTTTGCCACCCAAGATGAGTATCTAGTAGGCTGAATGATGCCACCATCTCTCAATTTCTTCAACTCTTCTTGCATTTTCATGGAAAGCAGTGGGTTAATAGGCCTTTGTTTTTGTCTAAATGGCTTGGTTTTGGCCTCAAGAGGAATCTCATGCTGAAATAAATCTTCTCTATATGCCTTCAGCTCTGAATAAGACCAGGCAAGGTAGTCTTGATACTTCTTTAAAAGTTGGGCATAGGACTATTTTTCCTCTTTGCTGAGATGGCTGCCCAACCAGATCTTCCTTGGTTTATCCTTGGTTCCCAAGTTGTGCTCTTCCACATCCCTTGAAGTAGACATCTTTCTATTTATGATGCAATCAACATTGTTAAAATTGGATTCAAGTGCAACAAGACCTTTGGGAATGGTGTTTGTCTTCAATTGTATAATATCCTTGTCAAACAAAGTTTCTCTACCTTCATTCATGCATACCATTGGTTCCCAATCAATATTCTGACCAACAAACTCACCTTGGCATTGTAAGAATCTCAACACTTGGGCATCATTATCAAAAACCTGCCAATGTTTCACATTATCCGGGATAGCTAGCCTTGTTAGCACTTCAATGTCATATTCACAAAAAGGTGAAATGGTGCAATTGTCAAATCTAGAACCAAGGATATCCAGCTTATTAGCAGAAACATTAAGACTTATATCATGGTAAACAATGTTAAAGGAATCAAACATTTCAATCAAGTCCCAAACAACATGCTTATATTGTTTCATACGTTGATTTTTTGTGGCATATAACTTTCTTACTTGCTTGACAACCAGCTCTGAATCCCCCTTGGCAACAATATCCTTCACTCCATATTTCCATGCAATCCTTAATCCCAATAATAATGCCTCATACTTAGCAATGTTGTTAGTGCATTCAAAATTGAGCTTGAAGGAGAAAGGAAACTCTTCCAAACTAGGAGAAACCAACACTATACCAGCACCATTGCCAAATTTGGAGCAAGCTCCATCAAATAGTAATGTCCATGGAGAACCTACCATACCAAGGCACTCTGATTTTTCCATCTTATTCTCTTTTCCATTAGCAAAACCAATGAAGTTGTCAACATCTACATCAACAAACAACACTTCATAAGAAGCATTGTTGGGATCTTCAATCAAGTGTAACATCTTCTTTTCACCATAGAGTTTGACAAGGCTACCCTCAATGGGAATGGTGGTGAAAGACATGTCCATTTGAATACTACCTTGTAGCCCACTTTCTTGACAAAAGCATACCCCATTTGGCAGGGCAATCAACAATTACAACATCAAGTTTTAAATTCTTACCCAGATAGGCTACAAGTTACACTACTAAACCCTTCACACATCCAACAACCGGAACTTCCCTTAAATCCATGGTTGTACACTTCCCATATGCTGCTATCACCTTGATATCCAACTCATTCATGACTTCTAGAGGCATGACATTACATGATGCACCGAGAATCAAACATGCAATTGTGAAGCAACCTATCTTTTATGAGAAAAGTTGTGAAGAATGGATCAACATTCAATTGGGAATCAACCAAGGATGTTCCCAAATATACTTCAGGTGCCTCTCCAAAATCTTCCATTGGTGGTGGTGTTTCAAGGCCAGCAATGCTTTGAAGAGGATTCTCAACAACATTTACATTTCTGCTTGGGGTAATATTTTCTTCTTTCAATCCCAAGTACTCGAATGCTCTCTTCTTATACTAAGGAATTCTAAGAAATTCAATAATTGGAACACTCACTTTAATTTAGCTCGAAACCTGGGCTATATCATATGGAACATTCTTTGGTAAGACAACATTGGAAGGGAGACAAGAAGGTTCATCAGATGGGGAATTATTCTTGGCAGCCCTGAGCATGAAGAGGACTGATATTTTTACATGGGACAAGGGTTCTTGGCAATTGTTTCTTTTCTAGGATTGTCTTTGGGAATGCTTGTGAGCAAGGGTGTCTTTGGCTTGGCTTGAGGACCAACTCCTCTAACAACTTTACTTCTAGTATTATACTCTTTCTCTTGACCAACCACAACATTCATTAACAATTGTCTATCTTCCTTCGAAGGAATACCACCATCATACTTCTTGATCATTAAAGCCCTTAGATATTCAAAGTCATTATTAGGAATTTCAAAGGCTTGAACTACATCTACATCATGAGTTTGAGGAAGAGAAAGAAATGGTACCCTCTTTATGCAATCCCAAAAGGTTGTAGCAGTCCTTGCACTTATCACATCTGTTGATGTTGCTACTTGTTGTGAGCCTGAAGAGCTACCCATCATACAAATTTCATCATCCATTTCATTCTCATTATCATCATCAATATCTTGCTGGTCCATTTCACATGGAGGATGAGGAACAAAAATCTATCACACCAATCCATATCAGCAATTTTTTGAACAACAACTCTTGCAGTTGGAGGGTCAGGCATCACTCTATTTTCATGTGCTTGGGGTTGTCTATTTGTAGATCCAACATGCCCTTTACCTCTATCATCTTGTATTTGATCAACCCTAGGATGATTGCCAAATCTATCATGGTTTTGAGTTCTTTGATGTCCTTGTGAACTTTGCCCAATTCCTTTCTCTGCTCGGGCTAATTTGTAAGAAATTTCTTTGACAACCCCTGCCAAAGTCTTGACAACATCTTCTAAATCAGCACCCTTTCTAGCTTGAGGCTTCTCAAGGTTTATCAGCTTCACACCATCCCTCTTAATTGGTTTACCAACAGCTTTAATATTATTTTCAATTTGGAGTGCCATGGTGAAAGCTTGCCTCAAGTTTGTAGGATTTTTATCTCTCAAGTAATAGGCTATCTTTTTATCAAATGCATCTGCATATTTGATCAAGCAAGATTCATCACAAGGCCTCAAAATGACAGGTAGCCTTCTCAATGTTTAATGAATTTTGTATTGAAGTCATGGACCGTCTCATTTGGGTTCTTCTTGATATTTTCAAATTCGGACAAAAAAAATATAGGATCAATCCTGTCACCATACGGCAATCTAAATGCATTTTCATCTCATCCATGAATCAATAGAGTTATCAGGTAGAGCCTTGTACCAATCCCTAGCATCTTCCTCAAGTGTATGGATAAACAACTTGATATACACATCCTCAAATTCTATCTCAAAATCTTCCATCATATTTTCAAATAGTTTGAGATGTTGATCACTTTGGTAATGGCATTGTTACCTTGGAATTTTGGTAACTGTATTTCTCACATCTTGTGGGACAACATTTGGATAACCATCCATTCCTCCAAAATTTATAGGACCAAAGGTGTTAACAATAAATGGACGTCTAGGCTGAGCCATATTATTTGGTAGGGGTGATCTTGGAGGTGAAACAAGCTGGTTGGGAGTAGTAATGGGTCTGATTGGAATAAATGAGTGATCTTTAAATGATAACCCCCCAAAAGGATCTCTCTCTTGATAAACTTTAGAAAACTTAGAAACCACATGAGAAGATTTAGGAGAAAGTTTATTAAATACACAAGAAGTTCCCTTACCTAATGGAGAATGAAAATCAGCAAGAATATTTCCGAATTAGATCTACTTAAAGAGGAATTATAATCTTGAATAACAGGTTGCTCTCCTTCAAATTCAACTATGGGGATCTCTTTCCTTGCAACCAAATCACCAACCACTTTCCACACTCTTCTTCCTTCTAGTTTTTAGCTTCTTAATTCGGTGAGCAACTTCTTGAAGATTCCTTGATGAAGAGGATCTCCTTCCTCTATCTTGACAAATTTAAACAAGTTTCAAATGACAGAAATGTGTGAGACAACTGGTATTTCAAGATCCAAATAGCATGGAGTCGCCACTAAGGATTTCCACCTTAGTTGTGTAAGAAAGCAATAAAATATTTTGTCAAATGTATGCTCTGACTGAAAACTTTGCAAGGATTTACAAATCAGATCTTCCTCTTCTTGATTCAACCAAAAAAATGCATCCAAATCATATAAACTGCTGGTAAATGAGAAGAGCAGGCTGAGTTTGAAATATTTTTTACCCAAAACATGCAGATCTGAAGTATGAAATGATATCTCAAGAATGTAATAGTTCAAATACTTGATCACACAAATGCTCAAACCTTTCAAAGACTTCAAAACCACCAAGAAATTCCAAAAATCCCCAGAAGTTAAAGTGCCACTCGGGTGTTGGTATCTAGTTTTAGTCTCCTTCACAACTTGAACAACATCATGAACTTGCATAAGACACTCAAGTATAGATAGATGGTTTTTATTTCATTTGAACCTAGGGAGCACACCTATCTACTTGTTTGCATTCAAGATTTTAGGGAGTGGATAGCACCTTCAAAAGGGTTTTGATCTAACCCTCACTCTTCGACACAACCTTTGATAACCTACCATAAAAGCTTGAAGCAAAATAATAACAAAGTATCCAAGATTCCCTATTCAATCATGACTGAAGGTGCACCCAAAGGTTTACAAATAGTATCATTATTCAAGGACAAGAAATGGTTTTAAATATGTTTATCTTCTATCAGATGAAAGCTCTTCTAAATATAAGATTGCAAATTCCATTAAAACATCAACAAGAAATGAGACCCTGTATGATCATAGAGATCCTAAATACAAGATTGCAACATGAGCAAGAAACATAAACTAAAATAATTCTGAAACATAAGTATATGCAAACTTTTCCAAGAGAATGAACCAGATAATCCAAAAATGATCAGATACATTAGCAGGGGAAAGTCATGAGAAAAATCTCAGAGCCTGTTGATGGCTTTACAACTAAAACCAACTCAACATGATGAAATCTGACACAAAGATGGAATTGAAAATGACTCTCAGGTGGTTTTCTCCAGAGAAATGGATTTATTCTTGTTTTTCCTTGTGAAAATTCTAAGTCTCTCCTCTATTTTTTCTCCCAGCCCTTTACAAATCCTTGAAAAATACATTTTATACCTCATGCCGCTTGGATCCTTACATCCCAAGCAAATAATATGCTCAAGGGATCAAATTTGTTACAAAACTCTTATCCATTTCATGAAAATGACATCAAACTGTAAAACAGCTCGCATATTGCCAGGGATGCACAAATATTTTAAAATATTGCATGAATTCAGATCCTTATCCATCCCAGGGTCACGTTTTTGGCATTCAGACATGCCAACATGCTTTTGTAATCATTTTTCACCTCTTGCAACCTTTTATTTTCACTTTTCACATTTTTTACATGGGCTGAGAAAAATATTTCACAAAAACACTATAGGGCACCAAATTAGCTCAAATAAATGATGCCATTGCATTCAGAAGGCCGAGGGGATGTGGATTCATATAAAATTTCATGTGAATCGGTGCAGAAATGGTGAATCCAAACTTCCTGGAGCTTCCATGGCACCCAAAAATGAAATTACATAGTGACCGTTGATTTAAAAATCAACTTTAATTTTCTCGCCATCCACGTGGCTGATTAGATCCTCAAATATTACCTTTTTCCTTTGGACAAGGTGGGACATGTGTCCAAACATGATTGGAGCGGGCCCCCAATCCTTAAAATGCATTTTAAACCTTTTTGAACTTCGGGAAAATTTTCCTCGCTTGCCCCCTCAACCCGCCACGTGTCCTTAGGTGGACCCTACTGAAAGTCATGCGGGCCAAAATAATGAAATTTGCTCCTTTTTTGAGAAAAGGAAAATTTCTTCAAAAACCTCTGCGAGCCCGAACACCTGTTGCTTCTTCGGCCACATGGAGGTCTCCTATTCACTGTGGAGCCGAACCTCCAAGTTTTCCTTCATTCCTCCGTGAGCACAAAATCCTCCTACGGGCCCGCGCTCCCCTTTTTGCCTTTTGGAATAGGCCACATGTCGCCCCTTAATTCGCTACAGAGAACACGTCCAAATTTTTTGCGGGTCCATTTTTTACTTCGAGAATTTTCACCAAAATTTTGCAAAGTTTTCCACTTTCCTTCACGCCTAAACCTCTGCCTCCTTTTGGACACATGTCTTGTTTTCATTCATTGTGGGAGTTTGGCGTGAATAATTAATTTTTACCCTTTGAAGTTAAATAACTTCAAAACTATCACAAAGTCCGCCAATCCATTTTACCCTTGTGGAAACGCTGCTCTTCATGATTCATCACGGAGATTCGGCTCAAATTTTAACTTTGAGATTTTTCCTCCAAAGGTAAAAATCCAAAAAACACGCACAACCCCGCTTCTCCCTTGGCTCTCCTAGACACGTGTCTTCCTCTAATTGGTCATTGGCTCTCGGGCCAAATTTTAACTTTAACATTTTGAAGTTAAAAATTTCAAAATTTTCACAAACTCTGCCCCTCCATGTTGACTTTCCTAGACACATGTCCACATCTTATTGGAGGCGAGCCTTTGGGTCAAAATGTTACCTTGGCATCCGAGGAAAAAAACAATAAAATTTTTCAAGTCCTTCCACCACCCGCCTGACCTTACTTGGACATGTGTTTGCTTTCCATTAGACGTGGGCCTTCGGACCAAAAAGTGACTTCAAGAAATTTTCCAAAATGGAAGAAAATGTTCTAAGTGACCCCTACCACCCGCCGATCCTCCAACCAATCAAATCATGCCACATAGGCACATCACTGTAGCAAATGCAGGGCCGCAGAGCAAAATTTTCCTTTGTCAATTTTTCAAAAAGTAACAACTTATAACATTTTCCTGACCGCTCCCAGCCAATAGAAACCTGCCACATCATCAAAAGGATGGAAGGATGAATTTGACGGGAAAATGACACCCGTATGCCCATCAAAACGTAAAAAATGTAGGAGATGCCCTAGAAATCAAAAAAATTCACAAGGAGGGCAAATTTCTCAGTTTTAAATCAAGTGAAGCATGATTTTACATTGTTTATGACCTGGGGAATGAGATTTTAATAGCAAACAACTCAGATTTGATCCATTTTAATTTTTGCATGAATTTGACAAAGGGGAAAATGGCTCAACCCGAAAAAATGAAGAAGTTAGGGCACAAAAGAGGGGAACTTGGAAATTTGTTTCAATTTAGGGCAAAATCATGACAATGTGAGCAATTCAAAGGCATTCAATTAGAAAATATGAATTGCAGGTCACCAATTTGAGAAAATGAAATGTTTTCTGAGAAAAACTAGATATAGAAAATTAGGGCAAAATGTGAAAACTCGTAAATTACACCAACACTATATACAACACATTGCAACAATGGCAAGAGAAAAACCTCATTCAAGCTAGAAAGTTAACTCCTAGGCTACCCGCACCCTTATTTTTAGAGATGTCCCTAGCACCCTAGCCTTTTATTTTTATGTTCCAAAGGCATAGCACACAACTTGTTGTGTCTATGTCCTAATATACCATGTAGTAGAAGGAAGATGAAGAATTGAAGACCTTGATTAGAAAATTGTCTAACAAGGTCATATCATCGAGAAGCAACAAGAACAATCCAAAAGAAGTAGTTTTGATCAAGTGCATAGCTAAAGAAACCATCCTTGGTAGAATCAATATGGAAATCAGAGATATGCACAAAACTAATAGGATGATAGATGATAAGCCAATGCACACTTACCCTTACAATTTGTTCCTCCCGCACAACCTCTTCGGCGCCAAGCACAAGACAAGCACTTGTCCCTATTTAGAACAATATAGCGCAAGATTCGAATGGTGCTTCCTTGAAACATGTCCCATATTCAATATCACTATGCTAAAGTTGCACATATTCAAGCCTACATGATCCATGCTGCATCTAGTTGTGATCCTTCAACAAGTGTGAGAGACCCCGAGAACCAAGAAACGCAAAACATTCCTCATGAATCCAACTTTATATTATTTGGTACCACAAAATTTTGTGTAATCAACCAAGATGCAAATGATAAAAATAGATCCTGCACCTGTGTTTTAGAAAACACAAGATATAAGAATATAGTGCTTGATTTTAGCACACATGTGTCATGACTCCAACAATGCAGTTGATCATAAAAATCGGAAACATATAGTTAAGGTAACCAAGTAGTAAAAGTGCTCAAGTTCCTACACATGAGGCTCTGTGTAAAGATCCTCCTAAAGTGGCATGTGACCCTCCTTTGAAAGGCCAAGCCTCCTTCATAGCTATGGCCCCCGCCTCTATGCCCCAAAAAATAAGAAGGATGTTGTTGCACCTCAAATACATAAGTCATTGGGTCTTACATTTAACATTGTGGACCAAATGAAAAATAAAAACATAAATGTCACAATATGGGATGCCTTGACCATTCCATCTCAGTGTGAATTGTTACATGAAACACATGCTCAACTTCCATGTGCAAACTTAGTTGTTCAAAAGCCACACAAATTTTTACATGAAGCACTCTCTCAACTTCAACGTATTGAATAAATTGATTAAAGTTGTGCACTTCTTTCAAACATCTACCAAGAAGAGGATAATCAAGTAAGTAAATCCATCAAAACCCCACCTTTCTATATGTCCTTTATCATAGGCAAACACCTAGTGCATAATTTCATGATAGACTCGAGCATTAGTACTTCTTTTATGCGCAAGAAGACAGTTGATGTTTTAGGTCTTAAGTACAACCCTTTTCCAAAGGAGTCCTAGAACTTGATGGCTAAATTTTCACCACCTCAAGAGTCATCAAGTATCTTGAGTTAACCCTCCATGCATGTCCAATCCTCACCATAACTCGAGATGTTTCAATCATTGAACTAACTCTTTTGTTTTCCCTATGTCTATCAAGATAATTCACTCGCTAAAGTGGTTGGTTACTTGTCTTTCGATTGGTCCCATATGTTACTCAAGACAAGGTATGGTACCAGCCTACCATACAAGCTGAGCCTAATGTTTCCTATCATGTAGAGTCATATGTTTCATTCCTCTCCAAGCCAAATTCCTAATCCAAGAAAGTCAAGACCAAGTTCGATGAGAAACATGTTCCTCCTCCTCTACTTGACCTTGTGCTAGACAAGTGGGTGGAAAGGAATTAAAAATTTGATCCATATGATGAAGAGCTATAAGATTTTGAAATTGGGCTTGGCACTTATCAAGGCCCTGAAGAAGAAGTTTTCCTACCATGCACACTCAAGAAAGATCAAGTAGAACCTGGTCTATGGAAGTTATACTTTAACGACTCTAAAAGGAGAAATGGCGTAGGAGTAGGAGTTGTTATCATTTATCCTAAGGATGAGAAGTTCTTCTTTGTGCACGGGATGCAGATCATTTGCTTAAAAATACAGCAGAGTACAAAGCATTGGTGCATGGTATTCTCATTGATGAGAATAAGGGATTAAGGAACTGAATATGTTTGAGAATATATAATTGGTTATCCTCCAAGTCACCAAAAATGTGTGGAAAATAATAAAATTATTAAAGACTATAAAAATAGAGTTTGGGACCTCCTTGAGAGCTTTGATGCTCTTAATCTGGAGGTGGTGTTGTGTAAATTAAACAAAGAAGTTGATCAAATGGTTGTGTTTGGATCATAGTTCTCTCCTACCGAGGACCTCATCAAAGGGAACACGTAGCATGTAAAGATGGTGATTATACCATCTAATCTAGATAATAACACTAGATGGAAGGTGTTTGATAGTGACATGAAAATCATCCAGTTCATTCGAACGAAGCTGATTTCTCCTAGAGCATGAAATCTAACTTGCATGATAGCTATGGCGACTAAGTGTTCCAATTGAAGACAAATAAATTTCCTAAAGGGATGGTTACCTTAGAGAAAATGTTTATCCTTAATGATGAGTTCAAGAGTGAGGAAATATATATGTGTGTGACACAAGAAGACTGTATCCCAGTCAGAATTACATACTAGAAAGAGTTGTTTCTTAGTAAATCTTACACACATGATGAAAATCAAGCCTTTATCTCTCTTTGCTAGAAATAAAGTGACATATTTTCATGGGAGTATGAATACCTTAAAGGTTTGATCCAAGTGTTTCTCAAAACTCCATTGACCTTGAACCAAATATCAATCCCATAAGATAAAAGCAAAGACCATTCAATCCAAGGATAGAGCCCCTCATGAGGAAAGAGTTGTCTAAAGTCATTGAGGTAAAGATTATTTTTCCCATTAAGTAATCTACATGGATCGCGAATCTAGTTCCACCGCACAAGAAGAATGGTGAAATCAGACTTTGCATTGATTTCAGAGATATCTACAAGGAATATTTGAAGGATTAGTATCCTTTATCTTCAATGGAGCAGATTTTGTAGACAGTGGCTAGAGCGCAAAGATTTTCCATGATGGATGGGTACTCTCACTTTAATCAAATTTTGGTCAAGGAGTAGGATCAATTAAAAATAGCGTTAACCAAGTGGGGAATGTATACATATCAAAAGATGACCTTTGGTTTTTCGGATGCGGGAGTGACATTATAATGCACCATGGATATTGCCTTCAAATGTTACATCAATGAGTTCATCTTGGTTTACGTAGATGACATCACAATCTTCTCAAAGAAGAACGCGGATCACATGGCATACCGAAAAAAGTATTTGAGAGGTGCGTAAAAATATGGGGTGTCTCTAAACCACAAAAAGTACAATATTATAGAAAGACATGGAAATTTATTGCACCATGTAGTTTGTAAGGATTACATTGCAATTGATCATGAGCGCATTTTAGCTATCTTGGATCTTTCCATTCGATGCACAAAAATCCTTATAGTCTTTCTTTGGAAAATTAATTTTGTTAGGAACTTCATTCCTAAATTTGCAGGATTGGTAAGGCCCATCATCCCGATGCTTAAAAATGAGATATCCTTCAAGTGGACAGCAGAAGGAAGAGAATGCTTCAACAAGATCAAGAAAGAAATTACTTGCGCACCAATAAGCACCAACTTAGATTACTCAAAGTATTTCATCCTTTATGTTTATGGCACCGATGCAAGTGTTGTTGCTGTCCTAACACAAGAAAATGAACAAGGAATTAAAAAACCGGTGGCCTTCTTCAGTCATACACTAAAGGATTATGATTTGAAATATAGTCACACAGAGAAGCAGGTCTTTGCCATCATGCACATGCTCAAGAAGTTTAAAAGTATGCTCACCAAAATCATTTTAAGGTGCTATTTTCTCACTCCAAAGTGTTATAGACTTAATCATGGAAGTAGAAATAATTGATAAGAGAGCAAGATAAGTGACAAAAATCATGGAATATGATGTGACTATCAAAGCCACCAAGGTGGTAAGAGATAGCACGATCTCTAAATAGATAGATAAGGACACACAGAATGAATATGAAATTTCATTATTTTCAGATGAAGTTCTCCCATGTGTAGAGATTGAATAGAATGCATATCCTGGCATGTTCAATTAGATGAAGAACATGGTCACATTCCTTTCCGAGGGTGTATACGCTCCCGGCTTAAATATTGCAAAAAGAAGACATCTAAGGTTACAATATATTCCTTATGTCATGATTGATGGTCTTATATTAAAAAAGAATCTTGATGGCACGTTGTCAAGTTGTATCAATGACACGGAGACTAAAAAAGTGTTAGAAAAATTTCATGATGGATTTTCGGTGGACACATTTTTTCCAAGACTACAATAATGAAGATCGTAATGAAAGGTATCTTTTAGCCTCCCTTTCTTGCAGATGTGCACAAGTAGGTAAAAAAATGTAATGAGTGTGTTTTATTTGAAGGAAAGGAAGAGTTCATAGCACTTCTCCTCCAATCAATCCAAACAGATCAAGATTTTTTGCAATGGGGTCTTGACTTCATAGGCATGATCAATCCTCCTTCAAGTGTTGTACACAAGTGGGTGTTGACAGCTACAAATTACTTTACCAAATGGACATAATCTATCACACTCAAGGAATCAATTGATTGAGTCATCCTTGACTTTCTCAAGGCTATATTAAGAAGGTTTAGAATTCCTTAAACCATTATCTATGATAATGCAAAGGCCTTCCTTAGTACCAAAATCACTGATTGGGTGCTAAGAATTAGAATATACTTGAAGTATTCTTCCAACTATTATCCACAAGGAAATGGTTTAGCAAAGTAACAAAAAAAAAAACCTGATCCGGATCATGAAGTGCACAATGAATATAAGCCAAAGAAAATGAAATACAAAGGTCTCACATGCACTATGGGTATAAAACATTATGGTGAAGAAAGTAATAGGAACATTACATTACAAGCTTGTATAAGGCAAGGAGGCTACACTTACATGTATGTGTAACGTGAGATTGATATGTGTGAAGATGTTTGAGTGCTTGGACACAACGTGAGCCCAAAATTTCTAGCTCACGTAAGTGGTTTTCGTGATATTCATTGTCTTTAAGAATTCCTTTGAGAAAATTCCACAAGGAAGATATTTCAAGCTGAAGTGGAATATCAACATCAACACCATAAACCAATGAAAATGGGGTAGTGCTCATAGGTGTACAAACACTAGTACGATAAGCCCATAAGACATAGAATAGTTAGTTATGTTAATGAATAACACTATAGTCAAATGTCTTGCATAATATCTTGATAATGGTTTTTTTGGTGGCCTCATCTTTGCCACTACCTTTTGGATAATAATGTGTGGAAAACTATTGTTTAATTTTGAATTTGGAACATTTTTTTTAACATCATTATTTTTGAAGAAAGATTCATTATCAACGATTATTCAAGAAGGCACTCCAAAACCTATGATAATGTGAGTGGTGAGAAAACTACAAATTTTGTGTCATTAACCATTCCCAAGGGAGCCTCCGAACCCACTTTGTAAAGTACTCAATAGCTATAATAATGAATTTGTGTCCTTCAACAGATTAAGGATTGATCATACCGATTAGGTCGAGTTCCCAAAGGGAGAAAGGCCACATTTGTGTAATGGGAAGGGGGTCGTATGCAAGTGCATGGTAGACATTACCATTTTTTTAGATTTTTCACAATGATTAGTATATTCCAAACAATCGTGTTCCATTGTTGGCCGGTAATATCCTCTAGATAATCGACCACCACACATGTTGTCATGGATCCGTGAAATGGCCATGGAGATATCTCGTGAGTGCGAGGAAACATAAGAGATGACCATAAATTGAATATTTAAATATTTTTTTCCCAAAAATGGCATAGCGAGTATCCTCACAACGTAACCGCCGAGCCTCATGAGGTCAGAGTGTCAAGGATAATTTTCTTATTTAAGTAATTATAAATAGGCATAAACCTATCACATTTTCTCGATTGCATGCATTATGGTGTAAAATGCAAGAGGAAATGTAGAGATAAAAGGATGTCATAAGTGCATGATTATGAATGTAGCTTGCTCAACGGTGATATCTTATAAGATGAGTGATGCAAAACTAGCCATAGCATTTGCATGATGATTATCCTTGTGAGGGATGGTAGTGATGGAGTAGGACTCAAATGTAGCCAAAATATCCTTTACAAGGGTGTTGTATGGAATTAAATGCTCATCATTTTTGTTATATGTATCTTTTACTTTTCTTACGATGAGATGAGATTCGTTGTGAATGTACAGATTATGAATGAGAATTTTTTTAGTGGTAAGAAGGCCTAAAATAAGGGCTTCATATTCAAGTGATGTTATTTGTACATGAAAACCCTAAATGGTATACAAAAGGAGTGGGTCACCATGTGGAGTGATGAATACTCTCCCAACTACAACACCAAAGTGATAATGAGATTTGTCAAAATACATTGTCCATGTGTATGGCTTGATAGTATAGGTAATGAAATCATCACGAAAATAATTAGACATAGGTGACTCATATAAGAGGGGTGCCATAGCTAATTGATCACCTATAAATTTTCCTTTGATTTATTTTTGTGGTATGAACTTAAAATAAAAGTCACTAAGAAACATGAACCAACATACCAAATGTCCTAATAGATGTGTGCGGGATAAGAGGTATCGTAGTGGATCGACCTTAGTTATAATATGTACCTCATTATTAAGAAGATAATGTCGCAATTTGTCCACAACGAAGACAAGGCCGAGACATAGTTTTTCAATGTAGCTATAGTTACATTCATAAGAGAGTAGGGTACGAATGATATAATATATTTCTCTTTCACATCGATAATCATCATGTTATGCCAATAGAGCGCCAAATGCATGAAACATAACGGAAATATATAGTAAGAAAGTTTGAATCTGCCAAAGGAGGGATTAAAATGGTGAGTTTAGCAAGTAGGATTTGATATCGTCAAATTATTGTTGACATTTCTCATCCCCAAAAATGATTATCTTTCTTCATGAGCCATGTAAATGGTTGAGTGTTATCAGCAAATTATGCAATGAAACACCAGATAGCCTAAATTTTTCCTTCTAATGATTGTACTTGATGTAATTTTTTTGGACGATGGCTTTAAATTTGTTAGGATAAATCTCAATGCCACATTGTGAGGTAATATATCCAAGGATATTTCTGTTGTGTCCCCAAAAATGCATTTTTGGGTTTTAGATACACACGATATTGTTGTAGTTGTTCAAATAGTATTTGTAAATCCTTTTCATGTGAAGAAGGTCATCTAGGATTTTCAAGATGTCATGCAAAAATATTTTATAACATTTTCTCTTGCATGAAGATTTAGATTTTGCATTAAAATTCCAAGGAAGAAACCCTTGTGAATTTAATCTCTTGTGGACAAAAACCCCAAGAGTTGAGAAGGTTTTTCACTAAAAATTCCCATTGATTGTAATCAAATTTTCAGAGTTAATTTCAGTCATTTCAAAGAATGTATTTTGAGGGTGTTTTGGAGAATAAATTGCAGTAGTCTTCTTCTATTGGATCGACCTAGTTTGGGACTGATTTGGCATGTTCTTTGAGGTATTTAAATCTGATTTCTATTGTCAAATCATCTGTAATTTTTTTTGAAGTGAAGCAATTTTTTTTTATAATTTTTAGAGGGTTTTCACAGTGGGTTTCAGACAATTGTCTACATAATATTCGATGATCTTATGGATGTAATCATGGAAGATATGTGTCATTTCCCGTTGAAAAGTAGCTCCTATATTTTTAAGGCTGAAAGGAATGACTATACAACAAAATGTTCCCCTTATGCATGGTGAAGGAGGTATTTTCGTAGTCAATGAAGTTCATTTAATTTTATTGTAACCCACAAATCCATCCATGAAAGAAATGATATATTTGGCTATAGAATCAATAATAGCATCGATATATGGCAAAGTAAAACTATTCTTAGGAAAATATTTATTTAAATCTAGAAATTAGTGCAACAATGAACCTGACCATCCAATTACATTACTAGAATGATATTAGAAACCCATTCAAGATGTCAACAATGAAAATAAATCCAGTCTTGAGAAGCTTTTGAATTTCTTCTTTGACTAGAAGTGCTACTTTGGGATGCATATTACTAATTTTCTGTTGGACGGGTTTGGCACGTGGTTGAGTAAAATATTATGCATTGTGACCTGATGTATCAATACCTGAAATATCACTATAGTCCCATGCAAAAATATTAGAGAAATCATGAGCGACTTGGTTGATATTTTTTTTTTCCGTGGGAGTTAGGGGAGGTAGCTACAAAACTATTCACGTGTTTTTATGTTGTACCAAAGTTATATTGTATTGTTTCGTCATTGAGAAGGGCCAAGGGATCTTCAACAAATGGATCAATAGGAATGGTATCGGGTGGATTAGTTTTTTCAAGGGATATATCATATTCCTTGAAATAAGCCATCTCATTGAGAGGTAAAGGGAGTGTTAGTGCAAAATCACAAAGACCTCGGATCTTGGTCAAGTTTCTAGGTTGACCATACTATCATCCAGTGTGATTGCATAACATTGAAACCTCTCTACAAGTGTGGGACTTGTAAAATGAGAGAGGAATCTCCAGAGAAGGCTGGTTCCTACTCCTAAACTACCTGCCACAAGCTATTCCAGTGCAGGCAAGCTAATCTAAACCTAATCTAACCATGCCAAGGAGACAGAGAGAGAGAGAGAAAAGGGAAAAACAACAAAAGCCTACACTAAAATGGTGATACACCAGAGAAGGAGAATGTTGAACATCTATCAAAACTACCATGGAACAAGGAGAGGTGAGTAATGGGAAGGATGGACAGATGCATCACAAACCCAAGGATAGATTTCACACAGAAAATGTCCCAAAACTCCATGAACACAGCTCCAGACCTGTAATGAACATTAGAACATGCACAAATACCTGCAATGAAGAGAGGCAAGAAGAAAAAAGCAAAAAAATGAGCAAGGATGGACAGATGCATCACAAAACACGTTTTTGTTGCTCCAGAAGTTTGCACAGAACATCATTTCAATAGTAAAAGGCAAAAACGCCATTACAGAGCAGGGGAGGAGGTTCGAACTCCATTTTTTCAACCCTGGAGAAGAAAAAGAAGGGAGGGAAGAGCTGAAAAGATGAACCACCACCTAGAAAGAAGCCCCTCCTTAAAATTTATAGGAAGAATGAGAGAGGGAGAAGAGAGGAATTTGAAATCTACCCCAACCACCTCCAGACTGCATTTAATTATCTCATTATGGTGGTAGGTGAGAACCCTAGCGAACCCAGAAAGTGGCGAACTGTATTTCACATTTTTAAGAATTTTTTCTCACCCAATTAAAGATATCCAGTCGTAGTTGGACAGAGTACCTCGTAAGCTTTCCAAAAAGTCCAACCTTGCATGAATCTAAGCTCCCAGTCAAAAGTTATGGCCATTTGAATATCTCGCGCTGTGGTTTGCTTCCCCGTCGGTGCTCAAAATGTTGCGCCTCCTGAAGGTGCGCCATAGGTGCATCCGTGTGTGTGTCGACATCCTCTTATGTGCACCAAGGCAAAATTTTGCCCTGTCGACACTCATTGTCATGCGCCATTTCCATGCGCCAAGGGTGCATCCTTTACCCTGTCGACACTCATTGTCATGTGCCATTTCACTTTTATGTGCCAAGGGCGCATCCTTTACCCCTCGTCAACACTCATTTCGTGCACCACTTTCTGCGTGCCAAGGCACATACATTTTAGTGTCAACACTCATTTTCGTGCACCACTTTCCTACACCTTCTAAAGGTGTGTAAAGGGCGCATCCTTTTCCTAATATCGGTTTTGAGTTCCTTTGATTTCCATATTCTTTCGTTTGTCTATATCTACCTGGGGAAAGATATATACAACAATTTGGCGACTCAAAGGGATCACCGCCTCGCTAGGTAGAAGATCAAAGTGGCCTTTTAGTGATCCATTGGGCATGGAGTCATAATAAATCGTGAAAATTGATATGAACTTTGAAAACTTCCCTCTGAGCCACTTGAATTCCATTGAACTTAGAGTTGTTCTCACCAAAATGCCACTAAAATGAACTGTGCCAAAGCAAAACCAGCAACACCAAAAACTACTTACTAGAACTGAAAATCATACATGCTCCAAATGGAACATGTAGAGTGTGCATAAGCACTTCTTCTACGAAATAAAACCTACCTACTCTATTCTAACTGGAAGCAAAGGCAAGCTAAACAAACCCCGCAATTAGTTGTGAGAAATAACTTCCTTTCTCAAAAGTGGCAGCCATGTAATTGATTTGGAACTGATCATGGCTGTTAGGATGAGTGGGAAATCAACAAGAAGTTGGTCTTCCACCCAAATCATCAAGGTATTAGCTGAAGGAAAATTCAATACCTCTTTTAGTTGTTCTGCATTTGGATTGAAGAGGTATGACAGCTGACCCTTGGTACTTTGTAGCTCATCCTCATGCTCAGAAGCAAGCATGACTGGTTGTGGCTTCTCCCTTACCTCCAATGAAGCCAAGTACCTGATTGGGCATGCTATGGTCCTTTAAGTATGCCCATTGATCTGATTTTCAACTCCAAGAATGGAGTTCTCTTGTAGACCCTCCTGAATGAATGGTGTGGAAGCAATGGTGAAATTCTTTTGTCCTTTCTCCTCTTCTAATGAAGAACATGAAAGATTAAAATCTTCCAATCTTGGTTCCAAAGAGCTGCTATAAGATGCAGGTGCTGCCGCAAATGAATGTTCTCCTTCATGACAAGAGACTCTTGTGTTTGGAATGTGGATGATGAAAGAGAGAATGGTGGAAACTCAACCGGCTCTTCTTCATCAAAACAATTCCTCCAAATCCGACCGATAAACTACCTCATGGCTATCCTGCTGCAAATGCTCAACTTCCTCCATGGTGTCTTCTTGATCTGTAACTTGACCACCATGGTTTCTTTCATCCTCCAGCATTGAGTTTGAGAGATCAAACTCCTCTTCAAAGACTAGAGCTCGAGAGAGATGAAGTAGAAAGAAGAATTGAAGGTTTCTAGCCCTTGTGCTCAAAGCCTACTAGAATTTCCTCTTCTTTGGATTTGGAGTAGCTCTTCTCCTTTCCTCAAACCCCTTGGATCTGCAATTTTCTCCTCCACAGTTGGGACTGCAAGACTAGATTGTGTCCCAAATAGACCACCCTCTTCTTTTGGATTTGGAGCAGCTTCTCCCTTTCTATTACTTGAAGGCAATCTTGCTCTTGATAGAACTCTTCCTCTTGCTGTCCTTGATGACTGATTTTTGTAATTTCTTCTTCCCCACATGGAATTGGGAATGCAAGAGGAGGGATGGGCTGAAACTTGATTGATTTGGAAATAATTCTTGGTGGTGGAGGAGGTGAAAACTCTTGTTTCTTTGGAGTGGAAGGTATTTCATTTAGATCTTGTGGAGGGGATGATTGTTTGGAAGGAAAGGGGAAAGAAGAATTGAGATGGGGTGGAAGACTGAGAGGTGGAGACATGGGATCAACATTTGGGACAGCAGATGGAGAGTTTAAAACTTGACACTGCTGAAATGATATAGATTGAGAAGGAGGAAAAGAAAGAGTATGAGATTGTGTGCTTACCCGTTGACAAGGTTGCTGAATACTCCTCTCATATACCTCTATTCCTTCAATCCACCTTGTAAGTGATGGCAGCGTTGCAATCATGAAGTCAAGCTTCTCTTAAGGGCTGTAATGCCTTGGAAAACGTCCCACCCATGGACAGGGTGCTCCAAAACCGATTCCAAATGCTTTCATTTGTGCTTGAGCCCTGGACCGCACCATCTTTACCTCCATCTTTTGGATTTTATCCAAAATACCAGCATCTTACATCCGATTGTCTTCATTATATGCATACTCTTGTTCTTGGAAAGCTCCATAGCCAAACTGATTTTGGCATCGCTGCTCATATGAGTATGTATGCTGATTTTGAATTTGTTCAAAATGCTGATTTGGAGGATTTAAAAAATATGTTGGAGGTGGGAAACATTGTTGTTGTTGTAAATGTGAGTTCCATGATGGAAATGAAGTCATGATTGCACAACTTCATGGAATGGAAAAGAATGAAAGAGATGGAAAGAAAGATGGATGGAAATGGATGAAAACAGGTCTGCAACTTCAAAAATGGGTTCTTGGGTCGATGGATTCGCCAGATGTGTTTGCAAGTGCCTCCAAAGGCGAAATCTTCACAGAACACACCAACCTCGTAAAGATGAAGTGGAAGACCTCTAAGGTCCCACCGGCATGCAAAAATGTTAGTGCAAAATCACAAAGACTCGGATGTTGGTTAGGTTTCTAGGTTGACCATACTATCATCTAGTGTGATTGCATAACATTGAAAACTCTCTACAAGTGTGGGAATTGTAAAATGAGAGAGGAATCTCTAGAGAAGGCTAGTTCCCTGCTCCTAAACTACTCCGCCACAAGCTATTCTAGTGTTGGAAAGCTAATATAAACCTAATCTAACCATGCCAAGGAGACAGAGATAGAGAGAAAAGGGAAAAATAGCAAAAGCCTACACTAAAATGGTGATACACCAGAGAAGGAGAATGTTGAACATGTATCAAAACTGCCATGGAACAAGGAGAGGTGAGCAATGGGAAGGATGGATAGATGCATCACAAACCCAAGGATAGATTTCACACAGAAAATGTCCCAAAACTCCATGAACACAGCTCCAGACCTGTAATGAACATTAGAACATGCGCAAATACCTGCAATGAAGAGAGGCAAGAAGAAAACAAGCAAAAAAAGAGCAAGGATGGACAGATGCATCACAAAACACATTTTTATTGCTCTGAAGTTTGCATGAGTAACATCATTTCAATAGTAAAAGGAAAAAACGCCATTACAGAGCAGGGGAGGAGGTTCGAACTCCATTTTTTCAACCCTGGAGAAGAAAAGAAGGGAGGGTAGAGCTGAAAAGATGAACCACCACCAGAAAGAAGCCCCTCCTTACAATTTATAGGAAGAATGAGAGAGGGAGAAGAGAGGAATTCGAAATCTACCCCAACCACCTCCAGACTACATTTAATTATCTCATTATGGTGGTAGGTGAGAACCCTAGCGAACCCAGAAAGTGGCGAACTGTATTTCACATTTTTAAGAATTTTTCTCACCTAATTAAAGATATCCATTCGTAGTTGGATAGAGGACCTCGTAAGCTTTCCAAAAAGTCCAACCTTGCATGAATCTGAGCTCCCAGTCAAAAGTTATGGCCATTTGAATATCTCGCGCTGTGGTCTCGCTTCGTCAAGTACTCAAAATGTTGCGCCCCGAAGGTGTGCCATAGGTGCATCCGTGTGTGTGTCGACATCCTCTTACGTGCGCCAAGGTGCAAATTTTTCCCTGTCAACACTCATTGTCATGCGCCATTTCCGTGCGCCAAAGGTGCATCCTTTACCCTCGCCGAAACTCATTGTCATGCGCCATTTCATGGCGCCAAGGGCGCATCCTTTACCCCTGTCAACACTCATTTTTATGCACCACTTTCCTACACCAAGGTGCATACATTTTAGTGTCAACACTCATTTCTGTGCGCCACTTTCCTACACCTTCTGAAGGTGCGCCATAAATATCAGGTTTTGAGTTCCTTTGATTTCCATATTCTTCCGTTTGTCTATATCTACCCAAGGGAAAGATATATACAATGAGGGAGACACCTTTTATTGTGAAAAGAAGGAAGATGATCATAAAAACCCATATAACTAAGTAGAGAATAATCGTTAGGAAAAGTATCTAAGGTATCCAAAGTGGGAGAAACTTCATCACCGATGAGTTCGAATGTAATACTGAGAAAGTGAGGTAGTATGAAGGTGGTATAAGCATCTGTAGTCGGTAGAGAAGGAGGTTGATACCCTAGATGAAACTTGTGTATTTGTGTAGGAGATCCCAAATTGTTGTGACTTTGATTTCTTACTAATCTAATCTTGTATCGAGAATCCATAGTGACACAAGTTTTCATATCCTAACCCATATTTAGAAAAGTTCTAAGTAATATTAGAAGAAGTAGAAGTATCACTAGGTTGCTCAACAGAGTTACAATACTTAAAAGGTGATGGATTGGCCGAATATCATAAACAACACCTTGATGATGGAATTGAAGTCATGCATGAAGTATAGAGGGGACTACATGCACAAACCTAGATCTAAGGTCATCTAAGAATAATATTATAATTAAGATTATTAGGCATGACATGACATGGAATATTGATTGTACATGGACCAATAGTGACAGGTAAGCTAACAATACCTAATACACACTTGGGGATGTTATCAAAGCCATGAATAGAGATGGATGAAGGAGATAAAGATGCTTCCGACATACCTAAATGATGAAGGAAAGTGATGTTACAAATTTTAAGGCCATATCCATTATCAACTAAGGCGCATTTGACCCCAAATTTGTTAACACAAACTTGAATATACAAGGGAGGGTCATGTTGTAGTATTTCTTGAGAAGGTAAGTCATCTATTGTGAAAGTTATTTGATCCTCATTAAGGGATAGGGAATAAGTGAACTTATGGTATACATATTCTTGGGTGATGTGTGAGGAGGAATATAATTGGTAGCTAAGTACTTTTGAGCTTACTAATATAATCAAGGTGATTTTGTAGATAAGTGTGAATAGATATATTCATGATGAGTAGGCTCTAGGATGATAAGGAATGAATGAGGATCATATAGGCATGAAGAATGAGCATGGGTTCATTAATTTTTAAATGAAAATGGAAATATGGGGGATCTAATTTAGTTTAATCGAAATACTATACAAAGGAGTAAATAACAACCAACTGTTTCACCTTTGAATATGAATGTGTAAAATAGATAAGGTGAGAGACAAGGAGGAATACCTGTGAAATGAAGGATGAAGATAGAATACATGTGTTATTGAATTTTTGATTCAAGATGATCATGGAGAGCTTCCCTTTGGCTAGGAGGAACAACTTGTAAGAAACAAAACAATATCAAAAACTAACATTAATAATATAGGTTAGTGGACTTGCTTAGTGAGTGCTAGATCTAGGAAGTGAGGTGCTTCCTAGAAGGTTGTTAATCCACTTTAAAATAAAATTTAATGCAGAAAAATACCATGAAGTAAGGAAATCCTATTGTAGTTATACGATTTAGGTATATCATGCTAATACAATAAGTAAATCTAATATAACAAGCAAATTCACAATTAGATCCGGAGGTTTGGTAGGTTTTTCTAGGTTTTGCAATTCTAACAAAGGTGCAGGACTAATTAGGGAGGTTTGGGTTGGTTTGGTTGGATGAAAGGCTTGTTGGTTAGAAGGTGTAAAATGACATAGAGACTAGTATCGTCAAGTGACCGACACTTGGTATAGGGATGAAAGTGATGTGTGATTAGGTAAATGGATGTCGGTAGGGGTAATGAGTGCTAAATTAATGAAAATGGCCTTTTGGACTCTCCATGATTGCACAAAGAGTAAGGAAGGTGTGGTTAAGCTTTTAATATAACTAAGAAGACTCGGGAATGCAGAGGAAGAGGTTAAGAAAGCTAGAATTGCTTGAAATGGTTTAGTACATGGATTGGTAAGAAGATGGAGATATCCAGATAACAACATAAATGAAAATACTGAAAGAAGTGAAAGATCTATAATAAAGTAAGCACAGATGATCAAAACCACGTTACTTACTTGTTGCTATGAAGATCTCATGAATGAAGGTGGCTGGTGATTGATTGGTGAGGTGATGGCTAGTTCAATGCTGTGTCAATACAACCTATGTGTTCCCATAGATACTCGAATGCTTTGGAAGGTAATCATTGCTTATGCTACTCTCTAGTGGTGTGTAGACATCATTTAGATGTAGGAATGGTTTTGAGACCTAGGCTTGATTGCAATAGAATTCTCAAAAATGAATGACCAACCTATGTAAATAATTGTAAATTTCTACATAAAGGAATCAATGGCGGGTTAAGTCACCGATGTTAGCCAAAGATAAACCGACACTGGTTAGGGTGAAATAGTCCTATTTACTAAAGAAGGCCAATCTTCCTAGATTTGGTGTGATTTCCTTGTTGGATCCACTTAGGGAAGTGGAGTTCATGTGAGAGAAGGTAGGAAAATCATAGAAGAGGTCAAGTTAGGTTTAGGAAGAAGTCTTAGCTAGCTAGGTCAAAGGGGTGATGACTCGAGATGAGAGTGCTGACTTGGTCATTGTGGGCTAAATGTCCATGGAATGGATCCAGGGTGAGGTGTATTGATGAGGTGGAGGTGTGAGGGATAAATTAACTTGATTAAATTAATTAAATTAAATAATAATGTGAGGATACATATTAATTTATTTGAATGTAATTAAATCAATGTGAATGTGTGGTAACGGGGTCATGGTTAGGTGAGTATATATTAAGTTAATTAATGGAGGGGAATAAGGGTAGTGTGATCCAAATTTGGTAAGTACATTTTCCCCTTTTTGGACTCGCATAGCTTGTAGTGATAAACGACGTTGACAAAAATAGAAGGTCATTTCCCGGTAAGGGTGAAGGTAATCCCCTAAAACCAGGAAGTGATGATGTGAGAAATGGAAATAGTGAGTGGTTTGACAAGCGGTTAAGTGAGTAAAAGGAGGTATAGGTGGGTCATAGGTAACATAAATATTGGTTTGGGTAATAGGTAATGGCATTCAAACATGCACACATGTTATAAAGTACGATAAGTTACTCGACTAAAGATCTCACAAACTCTACGTCATTAAAGATCGATAGGTTTATCCAAAATGGGTTGATGTGATCCAAATATCCAAGGTATATGATATTGTCCTGAAACATAACTAGGAAAGGTGCAAGAATGAGAAATAGGTTGTGTTCTAGGGCACAAAAGATATGGTTGGGATAGACAACATGACATTAGGAAAGGTAAGGTAATTAGGCTAAACAACACAAATAGAATTATCACAAGGTATAGTGAACAAATGAATTCAAGTGTCAAATAAGTGTGGGAAAGGTTGGTAGGAAAAAAACATGAGTAGCAATGTCACAAGTTATAGCGAGTAAGAGAATTCGAGTGTCAAATAGGTGTGGGAAAGGTTGGTAATAGGTAGGGTCATAGGCAAGGCATTGGTAGAGGAAACAACATGCCCTAAATGACAAGGTGGTTGGGTGATAGGTAATAAGGTAGTAGGTTAGGGTAGGTAAGTAGGGTTTTGGGAAATCCAATGTGGTGAAAAGAGGTACAATAGTTATCAAAGACCAATCGATACCGTTAAGAGTAACTAATATCGGTCCGGATAAATCGATCACAAGATATGTTAGGGCATGTGACCGAAATCTTGGTCAAGAGGAACCAATGTTTCTTAGGTCAGGTTTTGGGTAAAAAGGTAAAACTATGCATTTTTCAGATTCATTTGTGCTTTTACATTGTTAGAAAATGATAGTGAGAGAGACGTTTGTTTGTTTTGACTTGGAAAAAATGATAGAGGGATGATTCAGGTTGAGTTGGAGAGATTTATTTGGGTGGAGTGTGGTTGATGGGTCCACAAGATCAATTGGATTGATTTGATTAGGTGAGAGTTATAGAGTGGATTTAGGCATGGCGGTGGTGTGAGAGGGAGAATGTGGTCAACCAATGCAATGACAGAGAACCCACCACAGAGGTGACATCGGATAGAGGTATGAGATATGATCCATTCGAGTTTTTAGGAATAAAAGAAAGGTTTAAAAGGGAGGGTTTGGTGTGAGAAATTGAATGTATAATGTAGTTAAAATATGAATAAATTGGGTATGGGATGGGCCAAATCTAGAGTAAATAGGGTGGGAAATGAATATGGGTAGTATGTAGTTGGGTTGGGGTAGTGATGAGGTTAGTTTTGTGAAGTTTATGAAAATGGGGGACAAAGTAGCTTGGTTTCGGCGCCAAACTAGTGACCAAAATTTATTTAGGGTTAGTCTAAATTGATGGGCTAGTTGGTGTCTATAGGGTGAATGCGTGACCGGTACTAGTCGGGAGTGACCGAAACATGCTTCACTATCAAAAATTTCAAAGTATTAAAAAGTGGTGTTAGGGAAGGTATAATTGGTAAGAAGGGATAGGAGGGGTTGAGGGTAGTTAAAATAGAATATAATAGGTGAAATATGAGGCGTGATGAGATAAGTAATGTGTAGGAAATGTTTGTTCAATGGTCAAGTATGTAGGGTAAAAAAATGATAAGTGAGGTATGCAGTGGATGAAGTAGGTTGGGGAAAATAGGTAAAGTGTGAATGCGAGGGGTAGTGAAAAATAATAAAGAATGTGAAATGTGATCATTGGGTAGCCTAGGAAAGGAAGGGGTAAACATTGGGTCTAGGCAGGTGTGGGGTAATGGTTATTGATAGAGTCATTTGATTAACAAGGTTGTAGAAGTACAACTCTTTGTGTAGGATTGGGTGCCACCACTATTGACACAGATATGGACCACGCATCACAGATGATGAGTGGAGACATATACATGATGTTGGACTCGAGTCTATTATGTGTTATAGGTGCATCATATAGGATCAAAACTTGATGGTTGCACTCATTAATAGATGAGATACAATGACCAATACTTTCCATCTTCCGATTGGTGAGATGACTATCACATTAGAGGATGTGTACCTAATTCTATGATTGTCGATTGTGGGTGAGTCATTCTATAATATTTCATCGATGCATCTGTGGATCCCATAGTGGCACCGAGAAATTATAGTTCTTCTATACGAGGAGCTATGGGTGATTGGAGGATTAGGAAATTGAAGTGTGTTACATATATTTGTTACACTATTGGGTGTACGCACACATTATTTTTCTACGTGTCCCTGTAGACCTTCCATGACAAAAATGGTTTGGAGGTGTTTATAGAATTAGATTCGGAGATGGGTACCTATAGGAGTGCATCCAAGGGTGGATCTTGTTGCACGTGATGTCACCTACTACAAGTGGCTATTGGATGGGTTATTAGTGATTGATATCTTATGGTGACTATATGTGGAGTTTCCATCATATAGAGGCATGATTGAGGAGATGGAGGGGTTACGGTGTACTCGGGTTGATATAGGGAAGATATGCACATGAGAAAAAGATGATCCTAGTAGATAGAGTGAGATGACATTTTGAGCTGCAACATGATATGCTGCCACCATTTACATAGTACCGCATGGATGACGTGGAGAGACCTATGTCCCCACCATGTTCTAAAGTGTCGACAAGGCGGGGAGGAGTAGGTGGCGGAGACCAAAATATTTATAATGTCAGTACTATACATGATTATAAGCATTTGTGGGTGGCACGATTACACGAAACACCACTTAGACCTTGACAACTAGACTTGGCCACATTAACAGTGTAAAGAGATCGGTTGTAGGGCTTGGTCACCACATTACAATTACAACTAGATCACTCACAAGCACAAGTGACCACCTTATGGGGATATGTGGTAGGTCTACAAGGGTAGATGACATAGGTGTAGGTAGGTGATGGGGGCTAGGTGACATAGTTGCGAGGCATAGGTTTCCACCTTACGGGAATAGGTTGTGACCCTATAGGTCATTTAGCCCAACCACGAGCTCGAGGCTCCTACACCTGGAACTTGCACAAGATGGATCAAAGGTAGCAACACTACAAGTATAAGGTACATATATACAAAGTTAGTTAACTATACCACATGCTTAGATCATGACATTATGGGGGACGTTAGCTACTTAGGCACCAACTCAGTCCCGGGATAGGGTCTCATTTTATAGTCACTAGTAGTGGGATAGGGTCCCATAGTATAGGTAGGAGTACATGGGTCTCTATTGTTGGGGTAGAGTTCATAGGTTTCAACTAGGCCGATGGTGCCACCCTAGAATGTATTGATGGAAAGGTTCAGGATTATCCGAATGATGTTTCGTTATTATCAAGATCATCGATTGCGGCATGTATTGATGTTCCATCATATGCAGAGAATAGGGCCCAATAGCTAGCTAGTGATAAGAATAGATTCAAGACTCACAACTTAGGTAGCATAGGGGGTCATCATCCTCGAGATAAGGTCGGGGTGAGGTTACTTGCTCTCACGAGACTAGGCCTAGTTGATGGCAAGGAGGAGGAGATCGTGAGCGGACAAGGACTAGTAAAGGGTGGAGAGATCTTGACAAGGTTGTTGTCAAGGCGGAGTGAAGGAGACAGTGAAAGTGGAGAGGAGGGCCCCATGTGGGGATGAAATATAAATGATATTATGATTTTGATATATATACCGGCCTACGTCTTTGAATATTGCGAGATTGTATACAAAATGTTTTGAGACATTTTGATTATTTATCCATGTGTAGATATGTATTGATACACATACATTCCCTTTTATATAGTTGATGATGATTATTATTTGGTGATGTATTGGTTTTCATTTCCATTGTTTTTGTTTATTATAGAAACTAGGTGAGTTAGGTATGGTTAAGTCAAGGTCATGTAGGTGTGGATGAGTCAGGTGTAGGCATGGTTGAGTTAGGTATAATTATGATGGTTGAGTTAGGTATAGACATGGTTGATTCGAGTAAATTTCCAAGTTACTAATTTTATGGAAATGATGTGTTGTATATATGTTGCGTTTAAATTTCAAAGTAATTGATATCATGGAAATGTTAAATGATTCAGGTAGTATATGGTTGAGGTTATAAAATGGTAGGTATGATGAAACAATGTATGTTTTTGTAATATATTAATTTCCAAGTTATTGTGTAAATGGAAACTAACTAGGTTAAAATGTGAATGTAAAATAGAGAAAAATGATTAGGGGAAAAAGTGTCTGAGCTAACCTCCAAGGGCCCCATGCCCTCAGAGTGCTACTTACATAGCCCCCAAAAAGGGGTTGTAGGCCAATATAGTTCTCCCTTAAGCTAGGGAAGAATATGATGAGGTAGATGAATGGGTTGGTAGATTTTAGGCATGATTGAGTCTAGGTTGAATATGCATGGTTGAGTGTAGGTCATTTAGGCATGATGGATTTTAGGTTGAATAGGCATGGTTGAGTTTAGGTTGAATAGGCATGGTGGAGTCTAGGTTGTTTAGGCATGATTGAGTTGAGGTTGAAATAGGTAGAATGTAGGTGTCGAAGGTCTAGTCCTGTGTAGTAGAATCAATAAGTAAGAAAAGAGGCATAATTGGTAAGAACCATTATGAGTCTATCATACCAAAGATTGGCTTATGAGATTGAGACCCTAAAGGCGTTGCATGATTGACTATTCTAAGGGTGAAGGAAGTTACATGACCATGAAATGTCACATTTGTGACACATACCTTGAGTAGGTAGAAGATTTTAAATAAAAGGAGGTGTGGTGAAGTGGACTCTTTAGTGAAACCTTGTTGTGAGACAACATGCCTCTTGTGTAAGATAACCAAAACCAAAATAGGAAAGTCGTGACGAAAAATTTAATTTTTAGTTTTGCTTTCTCTTTTTTAATAGACTCGATCGATGTGGGAAGTCTATGAGCAAGGAATAAAATGAATCCTTGAGGTGTAGTGCCGACCAGGATAAAACATTTTTTTTAATAAAAAAAAATTGAAAATAAAGTGTGGATGCGTGCTGGCAAGGATGAGGGGATTGATGGGATGGAACATGGGCTCTCGAACAAGGATATTGGAATCCTATGCATCCTGTAGCCTATCATTCTCTTTGCACAATATTTCAAGCACTTTATTGGGATCCTAAGTTTCCAACCAGCGTTTTGGAGAATCCAATGAGCCTTCCCACGTGAACCAAAAAAAGAGGGTATTAGCAGTCTTGGATAGTGCAGTGCACATAAGACATGGTTATCCTCACGGAAAGCTCACCATTTTCTATTGCAACACATGGAGCTCCAACCTGATCAGTCTTCTCCCAGCCTGTGCACCAAAGTAGGGGGCTTTTCAAGTGATGTTTTTGGAAATGAGTTGGTAGATAGGCCTGCAAAACATGGAGGCATGTGTTTGGAATGTGAACTGTGCACAAAAAAATACCTGAAGGAAACGTGGCTTCTTTGACTACCATGGTTGTAGGTGATACACAAAATGGGTTTGTTAATAAAAAAATCTTAGAAGCTTTCTTCTTTTGCACTCGACAATGTATGGTATCCTGCCATTGTGGCATCCTTCCAACCTATGTCAAAAGGGGACCTTTGGAGTAGTCATGATCATTCAACAAATTCTTTTAAGGGTAGAGAAATAGTGCCAGACGTGGTAGTTGCTAATGCTCTGGTCGCAGGTTTTACACAAATCAATGTGCTTTGGGTGATTTTTGTTTGTTTTCAAAGAAATGCCTCGCCAAATGTCATCTCATGGAGTGCCATGGTTATTGCGCCTATGCCAACATCCTCCCATCTTCGTCCAAACACGAGCTCTTATACCTACGTGGACATCTAACAAAGCAAAAAAAGATAGTGGGGTTTTAATATACAAATTTTGTATTGGGGATTTTGGTTTAGAGCCTCTATTTGTTGGCATTGGTGTATAGATTGCATTGGGTGTTGGCATGTATATTCTGTGGTGTTTTATTAGTGAAAGGTTTATTGCCCACAGGGGATCAATGGATTTTGATCAAGCTAGATATCTACTAAGGGGAAAGGATAAATAGAATAAAGTGCTTACTATCTGCATCTAAGCAAGCATATAGGAAAGATCTTGCAGCATGTTTATTGGAGGACAACAACTTTGAATCTAAAAAAAATATAGAAACCTAATCAAGGAAAGAGTCCATTCTGCTCCAAATTCTTTCCAGGAGCTGTTTTCAGATACTCCAAGTAAATCATTCCTTTCTATACCCCAATCTACAGAGGACATTTTAGATGCCCTAGGTATTGTGGATGATTATTATTTGAATCTAGCTGGATTGGAGTATCGCAATGTTTTATGTATAGCCCTCGAAATCGCTTACTTGTGGGATACTACACAAAGCACTAGTTCTGAGCTGATGAATGTTGATGATGATGTTGGTCCCATTATGAGTGTTAGTTGGGCACCTGATGGGAGACATGCTGCTATTGGATTGAATAATTTTGAGGTGTAGTTGTGGAAAACATATTGGACATCCTTTAAAGTATAAAGAGTAGTGGAATGGTTTCAAATATGTATTTACAAATTTTATGATAAATGTGTATGAGAAATGGTGGAACTGTGGATGCTCGTGAACTGGTTGATGAAGTGCCCAAGGAAGATGCTAAACCGAATCCTGCGGGTTTGACCAAATCCATTCCTTCCAGGCATGGTTCATCTCCCCTTATCTCTCATAACTTTTTACTTTAGTTTTTCATTTGCAACTTAATATAATTTTAAAATATTAGGATTTTAATACAGTTAAATGTTTATATCAACTCGTTGCAAAATAATGAAATGTCGTGTCATAACTCATGAAGTCAAAATAACTCATTTGCATTAAACCATGAACTTGCACCCTCATTCTGAGGTGATTTAGAAAACTTCCTACCCAACTAGATCACTACAATATTGTTTTATCGACTAGACGAAATTGACTTCCCAGTAATAATGTTGATCATCTCCCTTTTAAATAGTTAATTTTTGCATTTTTCAGAGACTCATTAAGTACCCTTCGTAACTCTGAAAATGAGATGTTAAGCTTCATTTGTGTACCTTGTTATGTGAGGAGTCACCTTGACCTCTGGATTGACCTTGAACGAACATATGTGATCTTTTTGATGCTCTTATAGGAGCCTTGTTACACTATTTTGTAGTGGTAGGAAGTTGTTAAATCTAGAAAGTTGGCTTTCATTTTGAACCGCCATTTGAACTCTAGATAGAGAAATTACTATCCACCTTCGTAAACCTCTAGTGTTCTTACTAGACAATTGCATGGAACCTTCATTTTGGGAAAAACACTTTTCTAGATATTTTGACGATGACATTTTGTAGGCCTCTGGTCATAGTTTGACAAGGTCAAACTGGACCAATTAGGACCGGTGGCTTCAGAAAACTTGTCGCCATTTGAAGACTATTTTCTAGTTCTGAATTCCATCGACTCTGTTGAATTCTCCGTATATAGGGAAATTTGTAGGAAGTTTCTCATTACACGTTCATCCATCAAACGTAAATTTTGGACGTGGATTTCTGATCCCTCGAGCTAACTTTTGTTCATTTGCAATTGGGTCAACTACGACTAGTGGCCCCGGAAAACTAGCCGCCAAATGTAAACTGTTTGTTAGTTCCAAATTCCATCAGTTGCTATGAACTTCTAGTATATAGGTGGACACGTACAAGTTTAATCATGGTGTGTGTTCTCATTGGGAGACAACTTTTGGAAGTGGTTTCTTAGCCTCCGAGCCCATTTTAAATGTTTTGTAGCTAGTAAGAAAATGTAAAAATAGAAGGTTGTGGGACCCTCGTTGGGTTGCCAAACCACTGTGGAACCTTTTGACACATGTAAATAACTATTTAAAACTCTATAGTGTAACTTGTTGTGTGAATTAGAACTTTTGACAAATGGTGTTTTCTCTCTCTTCCCTTCTCTTTCTCTCTCTTAGGTTACAAAATGAAGTAAAATGAAATGTAATGAATACATGTCTCTAAACCTTTTATTTCGATTGCAAATTGTAATTATTATCATATGTAAATGGGAAACTGAAAAATGATAATTATGTTAGATTAGGGTGGATGCCATGCCAACGATTTATCGCTGATATCATGCTCACGTGGTTTTGCAGGATGAAAGAATGATGACAAAAAGGTGATGTGTAATTCATTAATTATCATTGTAATTTATATAGTTCATTGTTAAATGAATAAAAGTATAATGTAGTCTTATGTTACAGAAGGTTAGATTTGATAATTTGTTGTTATGTATGAGATGCTAGTTTCAAGGACATCTAGGAAATGTGCATTTAATCATAGGTTCATTTTGATTCATAGTACACATGGTAAAAAGGTTTGATATTTATATAAGGTAAATGAATTTGAAGTAATATCCTGTAGTGCATACTTAGTGTTCAATAAATGATTAATGAGTCATCTTGTGCATTCATACTTTGTAAATGTAATAAAGAGATTTAATCAATACACTCTACCCTTGTATAATATCGGAGCATAACTTGTTTTCATGTGTGTTACTTTTTACTGTAGAAGACATTGAAAACCATAAAATGAAATTAAACTCTGCACTCAATGGAACCTCCTAGTTCAAGAGTAAACAAGATCCCAAGAATGGGTTTATCATCTTAGTTAGTATGTTTAGTGACATTGTCATAAACCTGGTAGATAGGAGCGGCATTGTCAAACTTTATTTGGGGTATGTAGATCTAAATCCTCCTTCATATCCTAGTGGATTACCTTGTCTTCTGAAGATAGATTTAAAACTAAATTTCTTCATCGAAGAAAATCCCTGTTGGATCCAGACGACATAGATGGAGGTTGTGACTTAGTTGTTCTAGGTCTTAAACTCTTGTTATTGAACCCCTTAGCTCTGCTCAGCTAAATGTGTTACCTTGGTTTCTCTCAACATAACACGTTGATCCTTTCTTGAAGGTGGTTTAGCATAAATCTGTCCTCTCGCTCAAAACTCATATATAGTTGAGGGTAGACCCTTAGGTGAAGCTGGAATTAATCTAAACCTCAGTAGATTTGAATGTTAACTTAGGGTTTGTGTGTAGTTTCAAGTTTTCTAATCGTATATGTCTTCAATAGGTTAGACAAACACTTCGTAACTCTTTTTTCAAGACAATGCTAGTAATAAAACCCTAATGTGACATAGAAAATAAAGTATATACAAGTAAAAATGAGATTTGAGGTTTGGAATAATGCCACCCTGAAGACCTTATAACTCAATTAAAAATATTATTTTGTTTCAAAGAATATGAATTGTTCTTGGTGGGATCAACTTTCAAGAAAACAAAATACATATATAATTCAAAATGGTATTTCTCAAGTCAATGAATTGGAATAACTATGGTAGGAAATAACTAACTTGTGATCGAGGTATGTTTTCGGTAAAAATCTATCTCGCATCTAAATCTCCGTTATAACCTAATATCGCTTTATGGACACCAAGTCACATTAATTTGAGTTGTAAGAGTAAAAAGGTAGACATTGAATATATGCTCGAGAAGAATATTCTTACCATGAGGACACGATAACTAAGCATTTTATATGCATTTCAATTATGTAAAATAAGTATGCAAGTTATGGAAAATTTTGTAAAGACTAAGAATCCATCTAAAAAGAGTCGAACGGTAATTCCACTTAAGAATCTATAGGTGGACAAACGAGAAATTTATCCTGGCACAATAATTTTCTTGGGATGTTAAATCATAACTATAATATAATTAAAGAAATGATGTGTTGTGGGTTCACCATTCCTGAAGTCATTTTTCTTGTGGTTGGCTCATCTCTAGTAACCTTTCATTGGGAAAAGTGTGGCATTGACATGCCTATGTTGTTTTCATGTGTCTATGTGAGTCGATGACTCATGTAATTGTCGTATGCGAGTCGAGTTTTGTTCTTGGAGCCCTTGCTATGTTGTGTGTAGTGAGCAATGTAAGTCAAAAAAAAATTATCCTGGTATTTTATTGTTGTAATTGTGTGTGGAATGTGGGCACTACATGAGGTCTTTGTGAAGCTGATCGATGTGGGAAGCTTCAGAATATTTTATTTTTATTTGTACAGAGATAGTCTTCTTTTTTGATAGACTATATATAATAGGGCTAACTTTTATAGTTTTCCTTCAAGGAGTAGTCTATTTATAGCAACAAGATAGAGAGGTAGATGTCCTTTTGAGGGAATCATCTAGTTATAAGAATTTTGACTCAAGGAGTTGAATCCCATTTTAATTTTGAATTTATTTAAACTTTTAGGTCATGGACAAGACTATAGAGGAGTATAGGCTTCTTTTATGAAGGAAAAACCATAGTACGCAAAGGTTAACTATGCAAGAGAGGTTTTAAGTGACAAACAACCATGAGATTCCATATTGAAAAAAATGAAACATATCCATGAGAATTATGCCATGTGTAGAGCCATGGTACTCATATTTAAGATATGGTTGAAAGATGATGGATAATAAAACAATTATTGTTTAGTGATTGGTCCTCAAAAGGGGTAGATGAAAGGAATAAGTACTCAAGGGATGATATTTTTATAGAAAAAAGGTGATATAGTACTTGATTAAACAATAGAACTATCAAAGATGCAAGGAATTGAGGGGTTCAAGTTCGGGTTTACCTTCGAGGAAGATAAATGATAAGCACCTGATCCATATGCATGAGTAACAAAATAGAGTCCAAGCCATTTAGGAGAAAAATTTCCCGTTTAATTTTCTCTAATTTTTTTACATGTTGATTTTCCTTCGGATGAGGTCACCAACCTTGAAGGTTCATTCTTGGACTAATTTTTTTAGGCATGTTTGATATATTTTGGTATATTTGAAGATGATCAAGAGTGGTTAGATCACACTCATCTATTAAATCAATTTGCAGAAAATGGTCTCAAAGAACAATTGTCATCGTTGAGCATATCTTTGAGTGAGATATGAAACAATGGAATTTGGAATTTGAGAGGCAAGAGAGCCTCTTTACTATAGAAAAAGAGAAAGGTGTGACAGTGGTTGAGGTGTGAATGCTAGTGCAATAAGCCCATGAGGAAAAAGGAATATTGTCAACCACTTTCATAATAATTTTTTAGGGTTTTTTTGGTTGATTTGGCTTGGCCATTTTTTTAGGATAATAAGGTGAAGAGAAATTGAGTTGAATCTCAAAGGTGTCACAGAGTTTGCATAGGGTTTTGTTTTTGAATTGTTTTTCATTATCAGTGATGATGCAGTGATGAACACCAAAGAGACAAATGATGTGATGGTTGATGAATTCAAATATTTTCTCGGCTTTCATAGAAATGAGAGGCATGACTTCCACCCGTTTAGTGTAGCATTTGGTAGTGGTTATAATCCATTGATGACGTTGGGAAGAAGGAGGGATAATATTTTTGATGAGATCTAAACTCCATTGAGAGAAAGGCCAAAGGTCTTGTGTGACATGTAAGGCATGAATAGGGGTGTGATGGAGATTAGTATGTTGTTTGAACTTCACACAATGCTTGACATTGACAATAAAGCCATTCAAATGACCTCCTAAAATCCCATTGTGAATCTCTTTGATGGTTGTTGTCATAAAAATGTATAACAAGGAGATTGGAAGTTTCCAAGCATGAAAACTATACCCATGTGCCAAAATTTTCATGTTTTATCATTCCTATGCACCCCAGGTCAAATTTTCCAGTTTGGTCACCCCCTATTTTATGTCAAATTGGTCCCCTAGGTGATTTATAAAAATCTATTCATTCCCCCCAGGTGATTTTAGGGAGTTACAAAAGATGTTATCTTGGCAAAGATTGGGAAGGGCTATCATTGGGCTTCCCAGATGGATCAGCCCCCCTAGAGTGGAACAAAAGGGAAAAAGTAAAATTGGAGTTGAATTGAAGACCTTAGAATGTCACGGAAATTATTTTGGAAGGTTTGGATAAGTTTTTAAATACTTGGAGAAGTCTCAGTAAAAACAGGGTTCACAAGCCTAAAACAAACTCTGGGCTTGAGAAGAAGATTCTAGGATCTCTGGATGTATTTATAAGTAAAACAAAATATATCCGAATAAGGATTCCAAGACCTACATGGTGGTGAAATAATATTTTTCATAACATCTTGGGGCATAGGATTTTCAGGCATTGTTTTATCGGTATAAGTGGACTCTCAAATCATAAATCCAATTTTGTAGGGATCCAATGGATAAATAAAGACATGATACCCATACCATTGGATTCAAAATGCAATTTTCAGTCATGATCATATAACATTTCACCAAGAAATTCCACTGGGAGCTCAAGTTATCATCGTTCCAAGTTACCCTCTTAAAGGCAGTTCAAGACTTAGTCATTTTTCGGGAGGACACGTGTTAGCACCAGGAGCCTAGTAGGATTTCATGTCCTTGACATCCCTGATTTAAGGTACACCAACATTTTAAAAATTCACCCAACCCCCATGTGACCTCCAAACTTGACAGTTCAGCCCCTAGGTGCATTTTTGGAGCATCCATTCCTTGTCGTCGGATCAAGCACCATGTGTCAGCTCAGGACCACTGTGGAAATTGATGTCCCTCATGTGCATAAGGTTAGGGTAATCAAGCATTTAAAAATGCACCCAACCCCTATGGGGAGTCTTTTGGTCACCCACATGACCGACTTTCAGCCCCCAAGTGTATTTTTGGAGCATTCATTCCTTGTCGTCGATCAAGCGCCACGTGTCAGCTCCAAGACCACTATGGAAATTGATGTCCCTCATGTACCTAAGGTAAGGGACATAAAACATGGAAAAAGGCTCCCATCCCTATTGGAGAGTGTTTTGGTCACCCATATGACTGGTAGTTTCCAACCCCTTGGTGCTTTGACACTGATTTTGGAGCACTCATTCCCTGTTGTCGGATCGCTACCATGTGTCGCCTTCTTAATCATTGTAGAAATTTATGTCCCTCATGTCCATGAGGTCAGGGAAATTAGGGGAAAAAAATTGTGCCCAACTCTAACTGAAAAATTTGATTTTTTTCTAACCGTTGGTTACTTCTTATTGCTTCTAACATTTGTGTGCACAAACATCTCCATCTCCTCCTCTGTAACTCCTCACCATCATTCCTCCATTTCGAACCTCGAGACAGACCTAAATTATAGGTAATTACCTTCACTCCATGAAAGCAGATAGTCCCTAGAATGAAAATTTGAGAAAACAAAGAAGGAGAAGCACATAAAGAAGAAGGAGAAAACAAAGAAAACTCCATGGCCATGAAACGAGAAGTTGAAGAAATCTCCCAAACAGATGCGTGAAACAACAAATTATATTTTTATGTTCATTCCTCTACCCAAATAAATTAAGAAGACACCTTAAAACTCTCCTCTTGTACATCAGAGCATCCACAAAGAAGAAATCCCACTTCTGTCTCAACAAAGAAAAAATCCAATTTCCCATCAAAATGTTGGGTGAAACAAAGTATAGTTTCACGTGAAGCACCAGAAGAAAAACCTATCACAATGAAATTTATTTCATCACAAATGGAGGAAAAAAAAAAACCTACAATTTTCGTGTCCATTAATGGCTATAGCGCCCGAAGCGCCGCCAAGTTTGAAAATTAAAACTTTAAAATCTCCTGGACTAATAAGCGGTGGGCCTAAAATTTCATAGGTGTGATATTGGTAAAAAACCCATATCAATTTTTTTTTTCCTTGTCAATTCAACTCCCGAGAATCCAACTTTATAAAAATAGTAGGTCTACTACATAAGAACCGCTATTTTGGGAAAGTTATCGACGTAAGAACTCATGGGGCATGACGAAGACATTGGAGGTGCATTATAGATGAGAATTCATCGGGAAGGACATTTTGACACTTACTAAAAATAATAATTGGTCCCACAGACACCTGCTAAAAATAGAAAGTCACACTGAAAGAACAATTTTGGCACAATGGAACATTCAGAACTTCGTCGCATCAGAGCTTTCCATGAACGAGGACCATCGAAATTCATCACAGTAACATCTTCTCCTCCTCTCTCTCTTCCCTCTCCCCCAAATTTCTCTCTCTTCAAATTTTCTAATTCTTCATTGGGGTTTGCACTTTTTGATATGCCTTTAAGTCACTTAAAAGTGACTTTAGAAACATAATGTAAATTAAGTCACCTTGATTTTATAAAAGGGACTTAAATATTTTATAGGAATATGAATAGTCTAAAGTTAGAATTAAGGCATATGAAGGGTCATGAGGAAGATGATAAGTCACCTCTCATTCTATAAATTATAACGCCATTCCCATTTAAAAGGGTTGGCGATTGATCTTGTAAACTCAACAGTGCATTGTACTAGAGAAAGCAAAGGAGATAGCCATTTTTCTTCTACATTCCTCCACTCTCAAATTTCTTCCATTCGCACATTATGTAAACCTTCTATTTAAGCATCAATACAAGAAGAAGGATTTTCTATCTTTCTTTGACTAAGGGATTTCATGATACTTTTTGTTCATCAAATTCTATTTGGTCTTGTTATTGCCATTCGTAGGGTTGTTTCCTCTTAATTTAATGCATGTGGTGAAGTTTCTAACTAGTGTATGTGTAGGAATATGATTTTCTACCTGCAACATTAGTTCTCCTACCTCTTTTCTCACTCCCTTTCCCACTTTTAGACAAATTCTTCCCTAGAAAGAGATTTCTAGCTTTTCCAAGCAGGTTAGTGGAGTGCCTCTGTTGTATTCCTAGTTGAAATACCACCACAAAAATCCACATTTTCTCACGCATGCATATACGTAAATTACACAAAGTTAAGTAGAGGGACTTAGATTCCTAGAGCATTGGCAAGAAATCCACAAGTTTGTCCACCCAAAAAAATTTCTTGCCAACAATGGTGTATGGGATTTACAAACTTGTAAGGCATTGTAGGAGGATACCATCAAACCAATGTTTGTAGAGAAGACCCCCATGACAACATTATGAGAGACACTTTTGAGAAAGGATCTTTTGATGTTGCGAGTAAGATCTGGAGGGATAAATGAAAAGGAAAGGTAGTCATCCAAATGCTTATACCAAATGTCTCATGGGTGAGTTTTAAATTTTCCTACAAAGTTAATGTCTAGGAATAAATAAGAGGGTGATTGAAACCATTATACCGTGATTTTTTTTTCTATTTTGAAGGTGAAGTGGGTATTTGTGAGATGAGGCAAGCCATGGCATCTACAAATTTGTCGAGTGGAGTGCACAGGTGGTTTGAAGTTCATAAGGATCAAAGGGATTCAAATGTATGTCGATATGATGTTTATAATTTTTAATGATTTCATTATGAAACTAGTATAAACCATTGACTTAGTTCACCACCAGTTGAGAATAAAAAAAAAATATTAATGGATTTGACATCTAAGGCTATGTCGGTTTGAATACCTAATATGAGTAATTTGTATTTAGCAATGTTGTGCATGTAATTAAAACCTACTTTGAAGAATAATGGCATAGTCTCACCATTAAGAGGAATGAGGATAACTCCCTGCACCACCCCCACACTAACATTTGGAACCATTGAATAATAAGGTCATCTAATAAATAGTATCATCCAAGGAGAGGGTTATAATGGATTCAATTGGAAAGTCAAAGTTAGAAGATTGGTTTTTTGATAGAGGTACGTCTGCAAGTTGGTCAACAATGGTTTGTCCTTTGAAATAATTTTGATGGATGAATTAGAGATCAAGGTATACAAGAATCATGAGCCAACATGCAACACATTGGTGTTGGAAGGGTTTAGAATATATGTAATGTAAGGGGTTAGTGTTGGTGATGAATTAGGTTTTATGATTGAGTAGGTAATACAAAAGTTTAGTAGTGATAGATGCTAAGGCTAGGAAAATTTTTTCAGCATGAGTGTATCTCGGTCTTGTACTCTAGAAGATTATGGATTTTATAATAAAATGCCTACTCCCTATGTTGCTCGTCATAACGATTGAGCATGGCACCCAATGAATGGCATGTGGTAGAAATGTAGAGGTAAAAGGGTGTGTCATCCTTTCTTTTGGGATGAGCATAGGTTATTGGAGGAGGCATTCCTTTAATGCTTCAAAATATTTATTGCACTCATCATTCCATTTGAATAAAACATCCTTTTTAACAAGATGATGAAAAGGTTGACAATGGTTGGAGAGTTGAGAAATAAAGCGACAAATAGATTGTAACTTACCTTGCAAACTATGAAGTTGACGAAGGTTATTAGGTGGAGGCATCTTGAGAATAGCCTTGATTTTTGTGGGATCAACTTCAATGCCACATAAATAAATGATGAAACCAAGGAGCTTACCTGAGAGAACAATGAAGATACACTTCTTACGTTGAAGATGAACACAATATTTTATGATCTCACAAAGATGACTTTATAAACCATGAGGTGTTCAGCCCGAAATTTAGATTTAGCAATAAGGTCATTGTTGTAGTCTTCTAATATGTTATGCATGATGTCATGAAAAATATAGGTCATAACACATTGGTATGTAGCACTAGCATTTTTAAGGCTAGAAGGCATAACATGACAGCAAAAAGTCCCCCAAGGGGTGATGAAGGAAGTTTTGTGTTGATCTTCTGACACAACTAATATTTGGTTATAACCCAAGAAACCATCCATGAGTGATAGCATCTCATGAGCAGCAGTGAGATCATCTAGTTGGTCAATGCTAGGTACAGAAAAATCATCTTTGGGGAAAGCTAGGTTAAGGTCACATAAATATATACATATGCATAGTCCCCCTGTCATTTTGGTGAAAGGAATGATGTTAGAGATCCATTGAGGATAATCAATGGGTAGAATGAAGGAAACAAAAATGAGGCATTTGGTTTCTTATTTCACAAGAAGTACAATGTGAGGATGCATTTTTCGCAGATTCTGTTTCATGGGTTTTTTGTCAAGGATAGTTACGATATTATGGACCATGATATTTGGGTCAATACCGGGCATATCAGCATAAGACCAAGCGAAAGCGTTGCTATATTCTCAGAGGAAAGAATTGAAATCTTCTTACTCAGTGGGATCTAAAGATTGGTCTATCTTTAGAATGCGAGGGGCATCCTCAGTGTGAATGTTGTTCAACATGGTTTGCATCTCAGAAGGTAACGACTAGTGAATGTAAGAATCCTCCACACCTAAATAGGTGAGAATGGAATCATCATCCTGACATTAAATGACATTGATAGAAGGCATGTCATCATCGATCATGTCAGGGTATAGGAAGGGAAGAGAAGATGGAGCCTCACCATCATGGTGATAAGTAAGAGGTCCCAAGGAAATGGTGTTCACGAGTTTTTAGGAGGAATGGATTCTAGATCCATAGAATCCATAGGTGAAGGTGGTGAGGTTAGAGAAGGAGGGGTGACTTCCTATACAATATCGATACAAGCTTTCTTAGAGGAAGGATCCTTAGAAAATATAATACCGTGAAAATCTTTGTGTTTTCGGGTTATACAGGAAATGAATGTGTGATGCCCTTATTTGTAGAGACCGAAACCAAAGCCTTTCCATGCACATCGATGGAGGAATGTGTAGAAAAAGTGGTGATTGGTGAGGTACTAGAAATTAGACAAGAATGGATGGGTTTGAGTAGGTAGTTTTGGATTATATAAAGAAGCATCGAGTCCCCCATACGTTAAATTAGTGCGAAGATGAGGTGGACCATATGGAAAAACCTCACCTACCGATGGTTGTAATGAGTATGTTGATGGAGGATTCCATATTATTGAGGAGTAAGAAAGGTGTTTACAATATATAGGTGGTATTCCCCCAAAGTGAGGCATTGAAAAACAACTACTAAGGGATCTAAAGTTGGAATTTGGGTAGTGGGAATGGAAGAATCACCGAAACATGGGAAGAAGAAATATCAGTTGTTGGTGAAGGAGATGGGTTGGTTGATGGAATAGAGGTAGACACTGCAACAAAATTAGGAATACAGGAGTTGGTTGTGGAAGAGGTAGCAGCCGAAGTGGTGGATGAGGTAGCAGTTAAAGAAGAGGCATCGATAGTAGTAGATGTGATATCGTATCGGTGGTAGATTCCTTAACTGGTATAAGGACATCGTTAGGTTGGTAGAGCATGTTACAGGTTTTAAATGGTGAAGGATCGATTGGAATGGTGTAGTTGTGTCCTTCATGTTCAAATTTTAAGCATCGATGTAAGGTGAAGGAATGCAACCCATGGCCTGGATCCAAGGTCAGCAAAGTAGAAGATTAAATTGGAATTCCCTCCAATATGTAGAATAATTCATGAATAGTACAAAGGCCCACGCGGATGTGGAGAATGATAGTTTCAAAAGTGGAATTTATGGCATCGTTGAACGAAAGCAACATAATTAGGCTATTGTGCATATAATTGGAAGGGATGCACATTTGTTGATACTAATGGGAGGAGATGATATTGATACAAGCACCCCCATCAATCATAACATGTTGGATGCATGTATCCTCAATATAAATGGAAATGAATAGGGAAGGGTCAGGATCATTTGATTGGAGAGGTATGATCTCTTCATCAGAGAAACTGAGAGCAACTACTTGATGAGTGGTAATAGGGGTAGAGGAAAGAGATGAATTGGTGAAAGAGGTGATGGGATGGGGAGTGATAATGGATGTAACAGAATAGGTTCATTAGGAGGAACTACAATGAGAGCTTGACGATGAGAATCAAATGTTTGGATAAGGTCATATAGGGACATTTTCAGGGGTGATTGGTGAAGATGCTTAAGCATGGTGCAATGAGCCACTCCGTAATAAATAGGGTATGCCGGTCTAAAGATGGTGATTTTGGGTTCAAGTGTAGATGGACTCTTAGGTAAGGGTGTAGTAGATGTTTTATCTATCTTCTCTTTTCCTTTGTCCTTTTGTGCGTGGGTGGAAACTTGAATCATGTTAATATGAGGAAAAGAGGGAGATGAAGAAGGTGTTTTGTGAAAGGTGTAATGGTAGGATGGGCAAAAAGTGGTGAAGAAAAATGTATTGTGAAGGAAGTAGGGCACACTGGAAGTTTGGAGGAGTTTTGGCTAATTCTCTAATGCGAAACATATTGATCTCAAATGTTGGAGGAGGGTAAAAGGGCTACAGAGGTGGAGATGGAGGTCACTGAATAGGTATGGGGTGAGGTTGTGTGGTGATAGGCGAAGGTGGAATGGGGTCCTCATCTAAAAGATCATCATTATCAAATTTTTATCTAAAAGGGAAAATGTGGAGAAGAATAGTCTTAAGAGCCTTACAATTTTCTACATTTCCCTAGCCAATGATGATAAGCACAAATATTAGAATCATAGAATCCTCCTAGTTAAGGTTAATTTAATTGAATGTAATTAAAACCTTTTTTCAATTTATCAAAATAGTACCCTTTTGATACAAAATCAACTGTGTGAATTTTACCTCCACACCATATTGGTCACCAATGTGTTTGATTTCATTATCAATCTATTCATGGGAGATTTTCAATCAAGGCCTATCACCCTTGCTTAGGAACCAAATTATTTAGGTGAAGAAACATATTTCTTTACTCAAACAACTCGAGACCATAGGTTTTCACATTAGGCCTACCCACCATAATGATGTATCCATGATGAAATATTTCGATCTCTTTATTATCAAAGCTAATGTTGGAAAAAATACATAGAAGATTCTACTTGAAATGTGTGTAGGATTTTGAGGCCTATAGTCAATAGCATTTTGGTGAAGTGAGGAAGGATTGTGATAGAATGTGGGATACTTTAAACTTACTATTAAAAATGAGGGAAGTTATCTCCCCTCGAATCTCGGTTGGTGTATACGAAGGGGTGAAGCATTGGTCACAATAATTTGATAGTTGTCGAGAAAATGATAAGGGATACTTGTAATGAGTGGGTAGAAATATAGGTGAGGCCACATCTTCTCGTAAATTCAATTACTACTTGGCGAATAATGCTTCCTATTGATGGCAAATCACATCACCCATGAATGTATGCAACTCGATGGGTTGAGACTCTCAGTGTGATTGCATAACATGGAGCTTTTCCCAAGTGTGGGACCTTGTGAATCAGGAAAGCTCTCCAGATGAAGGCCAGTTCCTATTCCTCTGTTTAGATGCACACATAAAAATGTAGAGGTTTTACTCAAAACCTAATCTAACTTGCCAAGGAGATAAGGTAAGAAGATGCATAAAAATAAACCTAAACTAACAAAGGTGATGCACCGAGGAATGAAGAAACACCTGTCTTTCCAATAAACACAAACCATTAAAATGCAATGCAAGATCATGCACAGATAGCCAGATTTGTAGTGAAAGATCAGGAGGATGAAAATGAACATAGAGAGGGTTGAGAATCATCCACAGACATGCATTATTTTCTCCAAAGATTGATACAATACACTACAAAATGCTAAGAGGTAAAGTTGCATTATAGTTTTAGATGGGAGGTTTGAACTCCACAAATTCACCTGCCAAAGAGAAGAAGGGAGGGGAAAAACAAGAATGTCCAACCTTTAGAAAGAAGCCCCTCCTTACAATTTATAGGAAGAATGAGAGAGAAAAGAGAGAGGAATTCCAAATCTACCCCAACCACCTCCAAGTTACATTTAATTCATCTCATTATGGTAGTAGGTGAGAACCTTAGCAAACCTAAAAATGGTGAATTGTATTTTACATTTTTTAAGAAATTTTTCTCACCTAATTAAATATATCCAGTCATAGTTGGATAGAGGACCTCGTAAGCTTTCTGAAAATTCCAACCTTGCATGAATTTGAGCTCCCTGTGAAAAGTTATGGCCATTTGAATATCTACACTAGGGTTTGCTTCCTGTCGGGGTGTCAACGCTCAAAATGTTGTTTCTCCTGAAGATGCACCTCTTGAAGATGCACCTTGATGCATCCATCCTCATGCCAACATACTCTTACATGTGTCATAGGTGCTAAAAATTCCATGTCGACATTTCCTGCTCTGCGCCTCCAACTTGTGCCTTGGGCGCGAATTTTGTCATGTCGACAATTTGTGTTGTGCACCTCTAACTTGTACCTTGGGCACAAATTTTTTCATGTCGACACTTTGTGTTGTGTGCCTCCAACTTGAACCTTGGGCATGAATTTTGTCATGTCGACACTTTGTGTTGTGCGCCTCCACCTTGCACCTTGGGCGCGAATTTTGTCATGTCGACACTTTGTGTTGTGCGCCTCCAACCTGCGCCTTGTTGGTGACGTAATAAATATCGGGCTTTGAGTTTCTTTGATTTCCATATTCTTCTATTTGTCTATATTTACCCGGGGGAGATATATACAACAATTTGGTGACTCAACGGGATCACCTGCCTGCTAGGTAGAAGATCAGTGGCCTTTTAGCAATCCATTGGGCATGGAGTCATAAGCAATAACCTGAAACCAACCTGATATCGATCCCGAGCCACGATCTTTGCAGATCCTTCTCTCGAGAGCATTTTAAATTGTAGAAATTCAACCCGAGAGCAAAAAACATGTGTCTGAAGCACTTAAGGAAATTAAAACCTAACTACAACAAGATGATGTGCATCCGCACTTAGAGGAATTGAAATCTAGGCTAATATTTACAAGGGTAAACCTTTTCCTTTTAGTAACAATGTTTAAGGTTTACATCCCATGACCATGTAGGGGCCACTCCAAATGGCATCAAACTTGGAATGCCTTCCGGTTTTTCCCTATCTCGCATCCCATTTCGTAACTAGGTCCCCTTCCTAGAAGGTCTTTTCTCTTGCCTTCTTATCAAACCATATTTTTACTAAGGCATGATCTTTCTCAATCATTTGAACTGCATGATCTCTCGATTTCCTCCAATTCCATCAACTCGCATACCTGGCCTCTATTGGTTCAAACTCAACCAAATCCAACCGCTTGATGAGCTCCAATGCAAGTTCTAATGATATAGGCACACGCTATTTCCCATAGACTAACTTGTAGGGAGAACTACCGTAGACCTCTTTGGTGTTATCCTGTCATCCCATAACAGCTGATTTGAGCTTGGTATGCCATGTTCTTTGGTTTTCATCTAGAGTCCTTCTAATGATCCTTAGAAAATTCTTGTTCGTGGACTCTGCCTATCCATTACCCTGCGGGTAATAATTTGAAGAGGTGCTCAAATAGATTCCATTCTTGATAGCCCATTCTGTAATCTTGGAACCTATGAATGCCAATGCATTGTATGATATGATAGTGGCCGACACACCGAACCTGGTCACTATTCCTTCATAAAAGTCTAGTATGTTAGACTCATTTTCTTCTTTGAGCGCTATTGCTTCGGTCCACTTGGTGAAATAGTCCATTGCCGTGAGAATCCACTTGTGGCCTTGGCTTGAGTTTGGGTTGATGACCCCAATGAAGTCCAATCCCCATTGCATAAATGGTTGGTAAACCAAAATTGGGTGCGATGGAAGCGTTGTTAGTCTTTCTTTTACCGTGAAGAGTGCACATTTCTTGCACTTTCTTATCCATGTATAGCAGTCATTGAACACTGTCACCAATAATACCCTGCCTTCATTATCTTGAGAGCTGTTACTCGTGGGGTGAAATGTCCTCCAAAATCTCCATCATGAAAATATCGTAACACCCTCTCAATTTGACCTATCCCAATGCACCTCAATAGAACTCCATTGATGTCTTTTTTAAACAAAACACCATCAACAAGCACATATGGAATGGCTTGTAATCTGAAGTATCTCCTTTTTTCTTTACTCAATTCTGGAGGGCATAGGCCTACCTGTAGGAAGTGTATCATATTCTGAGTCCAACAAGGAGTGGGCACATCATCATTCTCTTATTCTTGTCCATCCTGTAATACCAAGACAATCTCTTTTTCATCACCTGCTTTAACTTGTTGACTTGAGGCTAGTTATTCACATAATCCCTTTCCACGGACTAGTTTTGTGACCTTGACCTCGATGTCATATTCCATGACACGGGTTATCCATCCTGCACGTTTCTCATTCAGATCCTTGTTTAGAAGGAAGTCCTTGACTCCCGCATGAGAGACCAACAATTAGATCTTGTTGTTTGAGACTAGGTGCTTGAATTTCTTTAAGCTCCTGATCACTGCAAGGACATGCTTTTCAATGAAAGAGTACCTTTTTTGTATTCCTCCAAGCCTTGACTAAAGAAAGCAACTGGTTGTTCTAATCCCTCTTTGTTTTGTTGTACCAAGATTGCAGAAATTGTGTCTCCACCACCGAAGGCATATAGCGTGAAGTCCTTGGAGAAGTCTGGATTGACGAGAGTCAGAGCTTGAGATATAGCCTCTTTTATTGCCTCAAAACTTGCCTTTCCTTTAGATGTCCACTTAAATGACATTTCTTCTTTAACATCAGTTTTATTGGCTTTACAAGATCTACAAAGTTTGGAACAAACCTACGGATAAAATTGATCCTTCCTAAGAAGATTTGAAGAGCCTTCTTGTTACTTGGTAATGGCAACGCTCGAATTGCTTCAACTCTTTCTGGGTCAATCGTCAACCCCTCCTTTGAAACAATATGGCCTAGAAGTTTTCCCTCGTGAGCCAAGAATATGCATTTTTTGGGATTCAATGATACCCCAAATCTTCTACACCTCTAAAATACCTACCTTAGATGAAAAAGGTGATCTGCTGCATTTTTGGAGAATACAGTGATGTCGTCAAGATATATCAGAACTATTTCATTGATCAACCCCTTGAATTCCATATCCATTTCCCTTTGGAAAGTGGCTCCAGCATTTGATAGCCCAAATGGAATTTTATTGTAGGCATAAGTGCCCCATTTGGTGGTGAAATCTGTTTTGAACTAGTCATCTTCTTTCACCATTATCTAATTATACCCTGAGTAGCCATTGAGGAGAGAGAATCTCTCCGAACCGGATACTACTTGCAATATTTGTTCCATTGAAGGAAGTGGGTAATGGTCTTTGAGAGATGCCTTGTTAAGGTCTCAGAAGTCCACACACAGCCTGATTTCTCCACTCTTCTTCCTGACTGGAACCAAGTTTGCAACCTAGCTTTAGTGCTTGATCGGGAATATAATGCTTGCCTCTATTAGCTTGTTTAGCTCTTTTTTCATTAGAGGCTTGATGTGAGGGTTGACTGGTCTCTAGTTCTGCTTGATGGGCTTAGCATCTAGATCCAATTCTATGGTATGTTGTGCCAACTTCGGATTGAATCCTCTCAAGTGTTCATAGCTCCAAGTGAAGACATCTAGAAATTCTTGGCAAAGTTGTATGAAATCTGATTTCTCCTGCTTAGTGGCCACTTTACCAATTTGAAGTGTTTTCCCTCCCCAGACAACTGCAATTGGCTCGAATCTTCTCTCTTGACTTTGTATATTAGCCTTTTCCTTACGTAATCTGGTTGTTAGGGTTGAAGATAGACTCAATGTTACTAAACCCTTAGGAATCTTGTTTGTCTCGCAGCTGCACTACTTGATCCCCATACTACTTTGCTCTAGTCTATCCCGATTCCTATCCGAGAATTTAGCCTCTTCTTGTAAAAATTGATGATCTCGTTGATCGTTCTCAAACACCGCTAACTTGTGTTATTATCTCGGAATCTGTTGGCCTCACAATCACATGCATATGTGGTTGTATTTTTCCCTTTTGATGTTATCAACCACATCAAACGCGTTGATCCAACTACTACGAGCCTATCTACGGCTTCATTCTTCTTCCTAGGTATGGACACGATGTTGAAAGCTTTGAAATTCTCAATGAGGTCCCATACCCTATTCTTGTAGTTCCTCACAGGTCATTCTTTGTATCATGTTGTCCTCTCGACTTGGTTGACGATTAGCTCGCTATCCCTAAACACCTGTAAGTTCTTTATGCCCTTTTCCTGGCCCAATGAAGTCCATGAATCAAGGCCTCATATTCAGCTGTGTTGTTTGAATAGGAAAACTAGAAATGGAAACTTGAATAATATTTGATGCCTTGCGGTGAAACAAGCATAACTCCTCCTCCTGCACCTTACCTACTCCTTGATCCATCAAAAATAACTGCCATACCTCATTGTCATCCTTATGGTCTGGTTTGGTGATGCTAGGAATAGGTTGCTTTTCTTCATGTATGCAATAGACTCCTAGCTCAGATTCTTCTACTTCTTGGTAGGGATCAAAAGCATGTACCTTGCTCACCCATTCATCAAGATTCAAATATGGGATGCTTCCAACTTTGGTGTCATCTTCATTTGTGCTTGGATAATCTTCTTGATCAAATGCTGAACAGTTGGCATTGATTTGGCTTGGAGTATGAGGCTCAATATGAAAGTTTGCAATTGGTTTGGATCTGATTGTGACCTTAGTACCATATCTTGTTATGAACAACATGTGTGACCAGTCAGCAGATAAGTAGCCTCCAATTCTAGCTGTGAAATCCCTTGATAAGCATAGGGAAAAGAGTGGTGGCAAATCTATCACTGACACATCTTGCAAAATGGTAATGTTGGGGCATGAATGCAAGTTAAGATTCAAACCTTTAATCACTCCCACCATTGATGTTGTTGTCCCATCCAATTTCACTACCCCCTTTGATATGACTTCATATTGGAGACCCAGCTGATCAGCTATTTTCTTGGGCATGACATAACTACTTGCCCCAGAATGAATCATGCAATTGTGTACTAGTTTATCCCTAATGATTAATGAAACATAGAATGGAGGGGGCTTCAAAACTTTACCTTGTTGTCCTCCATGATTCCCTTCAGGATGAGCAGCATTTTTGAGGACATTCTCTTGCATATGGACTTGCTGGTTCGAAGTTGACAAATTCTTCATGGCAGCTTGTAGAAGATCTCTTTGGCCTGGGATGGATAAAGATTCCCACATTGATATGTTCACATTTGTCTTCTTCATTTGATTAATGATGCCAAATGGGGATGAAAGATCTTTTTTGTCCTTTAGCCTGTACATTCCTTTCTTGCACATGGGTAGTAACAGCTGGCATTTGAGTTGGTTTAGAAGGTGGTTTGGGTTGTCCTTGTGTGTTTGGAACTGTATTTTGCTTACCAACACCTTGTGGAGTGATGGAAGGTTGTAGATCACTTGGAGCCAATGACTACCCTTCACCAATATTCCTCTTCTTTGATCTTGTGTTAGCTACTATACTCTGAGAAATTGTTTGATTCATGCCACAAAAATCCTCAGCTTGCCAATTCACAAGTGTGGTATCATTTGGAGTTGTGTTTTGCTGAGAAGTCCCTTGTTGTTGATTTGTTTCTTGACTCACTTCACCCTCTATGCCAGTAGTTGTCACCATCAAGGCTTGGTTCAAAGCACCATTGAAGCACATAGATTGGTTGTGAGGTTCATTGCATGGGAAACACCAATCATACTCTTGAGCTATGTTGTTTTGCACTGGCACTAATGCTTTAGAAGTAGATGCAACATTGGGGCTATAGGGCTGAAATGGTCTATTAGTGGGAGGCCTTACTTAGCTTTAATTTGCAACTGGATTGGGTGGCCTATTAGGTTAAGCTTGAGGCTGATAAGAAGGTCTAAAGCTTTGGGCCTACTGCCTCTTGAGTGTAACCAACTCATTTCCTAAATTTTGCAATTGTTTCATGACCTCTTGGAGTTCATTTGAATCACTAGAGGATGAAGTAGAAGTTTCATTTGAACTTTGATTTCTAGGAGTGGGAATAGGAGCCAAAGTGGGTGCTTGATTAGTGCTTGGATTTTCTAAGTTTGGATACAAGGGCATGGGAGGCCTAGGAGCTAGCTTACCAGCTTGAATAAGATAGTTTTCAGCCCTAATGGCAATGCTATAAACAATAGGTAAGGTTTTGCCTCCCATATATTGAATTAACATAGAAATATCATAATTCAAAGCCTTAAGATAATATAGAAAAGCACCTTCAGTTGTTGGCCTAACGGCCACTGGAATCCTATCCCAAGACCTTTGAAATCTGAAGTTGAAGTTAGTCAGCTACTCATTGGGAGCTCTCTTGATAGTTGTCAATTGTTCTAGTAGAAACAAATTGTCTCCCTTTTCTCCAAACTACTCATGGAGAACTATGCATAGCTAATTCCAATTCTAGATAGAACCAGCTCCAAGGCTCCTGAACCATTGCAATGCCTTCCCTTTGAACAAAGATGCCAACAATTTGACAGCAACATCCATTTCATTTATCTCATGGATTGCACAAACGTTAGCAATGTCTTTGACATGATCACCAGGAGTGGTATGATTTTCTCCAGTGAAAAATGGAATGTTCTTCAATGCTATAATTAGAACTGGGATTCGTGCATTGAGGGAAAGTGGGCTGCTGCCAGTGAAGTTGACAAAAGGGTTTTGTTGCACCATTCTAATTGGCCTGAGAACCCTTGTTGATTGGATGAAAGGTCTACCAGGTGGAGGGGTTGATAAAGTCCTGTTAGGTGGAGATGGTGATCTTTGTGGTCTTCTTCCTCTCCTTCCTCTGCCTGGTGATAGCTACAAGTAGATAAATAACCCTTCTTCTCAAGTATCAGACCTAGTTTGAATTCTTCTCATGTACACAGGAAAACTTTGATGCTATACCACCGAATTCTATCCATTCGAGTCGCCAGGATGTGTTGGGGGAACGAGCCTCAAAAGGTTGAATTTTTCCAAGTTACACTAACCTCGACAAAAATTAAACTCAAAATTTTGAAAGACTTGTATATTTGAGATTTAGGGTTTGGAATTTGATTTGGAATGATAGTCCCGAAAACCCAAAAATGCCAGACTTCGAAATCCTGAAATCTGAAATTCAAAAAACTCTAAAAATGAAAATCAAAATTTCAAAAACTAAAGATACCCTTTTGAAGATTACCCCCAGATCTATTAGGTGGTGAAATTTTGACTTGTTTTGAGCAAGTTAAGCCCTTGAAAATTGATTTTAGAGTTCAGCCTAGAAGGTGAAAAATCTAAAATTGGAGAACTTGTAATTTCTAAGTCCAAATTTCTTGAAAATTCCTTCAAATCTTGTGGAATGACCTCTTGTCCCACCGGGCATGCCAAAATTGTTGATGGCGAATCACAGCACCCCTAAATGTCTGTAAATCGATGGGTTGAGACTCTCAGTGTGATTGCATAACATGGAGCTTTTCCCAAGTGTGGGACCTTGTGAATCGAGAAAGCTCTCGGATGAAGGCCGGTTCCTATTCCTCTGTTCAGATGCACACATAAAAATGCAAATGGTTTACTCAAAAACCTAATCTAACTTGCCAAGGAGATAGGGTAAGAAGATGTACAAAAATAAACCTAAACTAACAAAGGTGATGCACCGAGGAATTAAGAAACACCTATCTTGCCAATAAACACAAACCATTAAATTGTAATGCAAGATCATGCATGAGATAGCTAGATTTGCAGTGAAAGATCAAGAGGATGAAAATGAACACAGAGAGGGTTGAGAATCATCCACAAACATACATTATTTGCTCCAAAGATTGATACAATACACTACAAAATGCCAAGAGGCAAAGTTGCATTATAGTTTTAGATGGGAGGTTTGAACTCCACAAATTCACCTGCCAAAGAGAAGAAGGGAGGGGAAAACAAGAATATCCAACCTTCAAAAAGAAGCCCCTCCTTACAATTTATAGGAATAATGAGAGAGAAAAGAGAGAGGAATTCCAAATCTACCCCAACCACCTCCAAAGTTACATTTAATTCATCTCATTATGGTGGTAGGTGAGAACCTTAAAAACCCAAAAATGGTGAATTTTATTTTGCATTTTTGAAGAATTTTTCTCGGCCAAAGAGGACCTCGTAAGCTTTCCAAAATTCTAACCTTGCATGAATCGAGCTCCCGTGAAATGTTATGGCCATTTGAATATCTGCACCAAGGTTTGCTTCTTGTCGGGGTGCCAACACTCAAAATGTCAAGCACCTCCTAAAGATGCACCTCGGCGCATCCATCCTCATGCCAACATACTCTTACGTGTGCCATAGGTACTAAAAATTCCATGTCGACATTTCTTGCTCTATGCCTCCAACTTGTGCCTTGGGCACGAATTTTTTCATGTCGAAACTTTGTGTTGTGTGCCTCCAACTTGTGCCTTGGGTGTGAATTTTGTCATGTTGACACTTTGTGTTGTGCACCTCCACCCTGCACCTTGGGCACGAATTTTTTCATGTCGGCACTTTGTGTTGTGTGCCTCCACCCTGCGCCTTGACTGTTGGTGACGTAATAAATATTGGGCTTCAAGTTTCTTTGATTTCCATATTCTTCTATTTGTCTATATTTACCCGGGGGGAGATATATACAACACTGCCCAGTCACATGATATTTTCACAGCTTGGGTGAAATCTATTTCAAACACTTAGGGATGTAAGGGAACCAGAAAACAATATGCCGATCAACTTGAGGAGTATGACATGGCTCATCAACAGCTTGGCCAAAGGGAAGGACAAAGATGAGTTGCATTGGGACATGCAATAGGTAAAGTGCAGGGGAGATGATGAGTACATTATTTGACTTATTTATATCATTTATATGATTGATAATTTGTCATTTAAACATGATTTACTAGTGCATGGGGATGCTTTATATGGTTATATCATGTAACTTGTCAACCGTATAACTTCCTACTAATTTCCTTTGTGAGTGAAATGTGGTAATGTGAACATGATAATAATGAACATTTACTACCAGTTTTGGAGTGCAGTCAAGGAGCCCGAGTCTGGAGTCGGTATGCAGTCATGGAGGAATTTTTCCATTAACGACCTATAAACATGGGTCTTGTTTCTAGCAGTTTTGTAGGGTTTTATGAACCTTAATCAAATGTTGTTAGTGGAAGAACTTAGTTCCTACCATTTTGGCATGATATGTAACCGACTGTGTCTATATAAAGACATCTCCTTGAGGAACAATTTAGTAGTTGGATAATATTGATAATCTGTAATATAGTTCGTAACAGTTAGTATTTACTTTCCAGATGCACTGAATATGTCATAGAAATTCTTTGAATCAATATAAGTGGATATTTTTTGAGTATCTCTTATTGTTAAGATTAAGTCTATCCTAAGGAAGAGTAAGGGCCCACTTGATTGAGGTGACTGGAGGTTGTTTAAATTTATGCATGAATGTGGTTTTATGATAAGTCATAATTTTCTCATTTCCTCTACTGCTATTTCCATTAAGTGTGTTTATTTCCTTTATCAAAATTTACGTTCATTATGTGTATTTTGTTCTATGTAATTTAAATTCTGAGTGTGTTATTTCAATTCTGTAAATTCAATTCAAAGTGTGTTTTATTTTAATTCCATTATATTAATTTGGTGTGTGCATTATAATTCTAGCAAAGTATTTCCAGTGAATGCATTTCATTACAGAAATGTTGTTTCCATAGTTTAGCATTACATTTCCATAGGTTAGTAGAGACAAAGTATCATAATAACCAAAATCCCCCAAAAGGAATCACTAAACAATTGAGTTGTGTAGAGCTACATTGTATATAGCCTTAGGCACATAGCCCTAGTTTTATAATGAAACTAGCATAAGAACTCTGTCAGTTAAATGATTGGATAATACAACAAACCATCATTTTTGGCACCATTTCTAAGGATACCATATGAATAACATGACATTTTATTCACTTTACATGCTATGGGTGTTAATGGAGTTAATATATACAACCAGTATAATTCCTAGGCCTTGTTTACATAACCAACCTTGATCTATAGGCCATGAGACATTCAAGGGAGATTTATACTATGCAATATATAAATAATATCTCCAAACATAGTACACGTAGGTAACATTGAATCTAATCCAACACTTAGAATCCCTTTTGAACATTATGCATCATCTTATTTAGAACCAGAAAAACATTCAGAAATGGGAGACAACAAGAACACTGAGAACCGACCCTTGGGTAAAACCTTTGCCTATCCCATCATCTTACATGAAGATAAGGATGCACCTATGAAAAATATCTAACCATCCACCCTCCCTATCTTCCAAGGCATGTCTATAGAAGACCTCGATCAGTTCTTGTTTGAATTCAAAGTTCTTTGCTAGACATATGAATACTGAGTAACAAACAATAAAAACTAAAACTATTTCTTTCCACTCTCAAGGTCTTTGCTATGAGGTGGTTCATGGTATTGTCTCCTAACTCCATTAATTCTTGGGAGGCCATGGAGATAGAGTTTCTCGATAAATATCAAGACTATTGTAGGGGAAGGGATATTAAATAAGATTTCTTCCAGATAAAGAAAAAGAAGATGAAAACGGAGGATTATATTGATAGATTTCTCTTTCTCCATCAAGGAGTGGTTATGAGTTACATGAATAAATCACTAAGAAAATTTTCCTTAAAGGAGTTGATGAGGAAACCAAGGATTCCCTCCATCTTATGGGAGGTGGTTATGTTCACAAACCAAGTATGGAAAACATCACCGAAGTTATGCATAAGTTACTCTAGAATATGAGGAGGTATAAGGAAAATAAAAACATCCTAGCTTGCCCTAGGTACCATACAGACGTCCTAAAGGAAATGGATAACATGAAAAAATGCATCTTGTCACATTTGACATCAACCATAGATGGGCTGAAATCTAAAACCAAGGCTTTGCAAAAGAACCTAAGGACATATATTGACCTAAATGTAGGAAGATACATCCCTTGAGAGAGTGTCCTTTGGATGTCATAGATATATGTTTGATCTGTGATTTTGTTGATCATGATACTAATCATTGCACATTATTACCTCAGTTGAAATAAGGGTTGAATGTTGTATCTCAATCCGATGTAGAGGTAAATTTTTTTCAAAGGAAAAATAATCAAGTTGTGTATGCTCCTTGATGTG